>CM019752.1:47998733-49403662 GCA_009761765.1 Phenacoccus solenopsis | reverse complement strand
CCCCTCCAAAACATCATATAGGAAGTTTACAGAAACAAAACATGACCTGAAATTTGTCGAGTAGTGTAATTGGCTCATTCTGGTGTTTGCCTAGAGGTTGTATCAGATTTATGGCACGTGATTAATTTGATAAAGTGATATGCAACCAGGTGCTAGACCATTTCTTGGATATTTCATGTTTTATTGTTGATTTAAATACCTTCTAGCCTCTTGGACATTCTCAGCAAGAGGGATCATATCACGTCCTATTCACTTTTCTCATACAGACTAATCTATTTCGGAAAATGTAGTCCTTTCTCTCTACTGTATGTGCCACTGGTTTAAGTTGCAGTATATGGCACAATAAAAAATTAAAAGTCTTTTATTTTGAAATTTTTTCAACATTTAAACTTTTCAAACATTTCTTCCAATTTTTTAATTTTTCCACTCTTTTTTCAATCTTTTTTTTGGCATGTTCTGTTAGCTGGTCGACTTCACAATTTGTTGACGTCTAATTATTGTTTTATATAAAATTATATCAATTATTCAATTTTGGACTCCAAAAAAAAAAAAAAATTATGTGCAAAGAATTGCGAAAGGAATTTTTGATGATAAACATCAAAAGTAGGCTCTTTGTAGCTTTCAAGAATAATTCTTTCAACTATTCCAAGTTTCCAAAATAATATCACAACCGAAGAAAAATTTAGAGGTTTGAATTTCGACTTGAAATATTAAGCTTGAAGTTCCTGAGACTGTGGAGAATTTTTAAAATTTTTTGCAAAAATTTTTTACCCTTCATTGAAATCATAAAAAGCATATTTTTAGCTAGTTATTACAGCCTACTTCACTTGGGATGGAGGGGTGAGGAGGAAAAGAGTATTAATATAATATTGCGTCTTTGACAATTTGTGAGCATCATGGTGAATGTCCAGCTTCTTTCATTATGCAAAGAGTATGCACTCCCAACCACCCCATAGCATAGCTTAAACAAGTGAGAATGAAAATCGCTCAAAATTTGTATCAAAAGTACTTCTGGTGGATTCTTGATTTATTTCAAAATGACAATTTACTCAAATTTTGAGAATGGCTAGGAGGGTCCCCATAGCTTCAAAATTTTTTGTTTTGTTTTTATACTATTAAGTGGTGTATGGACAGTTGGACACCAGGTTCAGGTGTAACTGGATCGTGCAAGCACCATCCACTTTGACCATTAATAGTACATTGTGCCCCACAACTAATCATCACCTCTAGGTATCAGGAACCCATAGGAGTCTCAGCTGATAATACAAAAATTACTGTATGAGTAAAGTGTTGTCATTAAGGGTTTTTTTTTGGCGTGCCAATTTATACCTCATCATACAATTTTCATTATTAGAATTATATCCTATTCCATCTCCAACCTGTCAAATTCTAAGATTCTAGATGGAATACTTATGGGATGCGACGCAGCAAGACTCACAAACCATTGAGGGCTTTTTCTTCAGTTTTTGTATTAATGAGCTGGCACGTATACCTGTGGCCAAGGAATGAAAGGATTGAAAAAGGATTTGTTAAAGGAAGGATAGATAACCCAGCAACAGAATGTGTTATGGGACTAATGGAATAAATTCCTACCGCTGGAGCTGGCATTTTGCGGAGTTGCAGAGCCCCTGCTCTGACACATAAGCACTCCGAGCTCTCTGAAGAAGTGAAAAAAAGAATTACTCTGGTGCGGAGAAATAAGAAATAATGCCAGAGTTAGCTAAGTTGCCTTGGGTTTGCCAGATCCGTATTTGCTAGATTTGAATCTCAGAAGAATCGAACATCAATATTATGGAATATGTGTAGGAGCTTTTCAGCTTCACTTCTAGATCTCCTCTTTCGTGAATAGGTCAACTATGTTATCTGCCAATAACTCCGATAATGCAACCTCCGATGCCACCAGCTCCTCCACAACCAGCTTCAGTGCCTGTGTCACCAACGCTATTTCGATCTATACGTACATTTTCATCTACTCCATGCTGAGCACATCCGCCTTTTCCACCATTTGCACTGATGTGCGATACGATTGCTTACATGTTTCTTATAATAAAAAAATAAAAAAATAAATAAAATTTATTAAGCAATAATTGTCAAGACTGTTTGAAATTCAAAGAAGAATTTGAGCGTTGATGTATTTGATGAACAATGGTATGAGTTCCTGAAATTATGAAACTGAAGACCGATTTTTCAATTACATCCTTAACAATATTATAATACGTACAGCTGGAAGCTGGTCAATGCTCCACTTGAAATCTGCGTGAGATCACGAATGTGAGCTGTTTAATGTGATGTCGTGAATTACTCTCGTGTCGCCAGTTATGACACATTGACCCGCACCACCGCCACCGTTGAATACCTCACCAACGTCGACTAACTTACAGCAGGTATTCCTGTCGGTTGGAATTCCGTAACACTTCCACTCGTTTGATCAAATAACGCGAACACCTTGCGTAAACGTTGATACGAGTAATATGGACCACCCACAAAAACAAACACGTCACTAACGGGGTTAATCGTGGCGCCTTAAGCGTATAAAAATTCCGATATATGCGCCTAAACGTCAATTAATTGTAGGGAATTTGAAACTGGAAAGAGAAAGTAATCTATACATGGCAATGGTCAGTTGTCGACGACCGGCCAGTTACGTATTAGCGAACAGGTGCTCAGCGTTTGTGATTACATAACGGACAGTCGGCGGTTTCTTTCTTATTCTTACTATGTTTCACGACAATTATTAACCTTAATGACGGCAAATGAACATGATTTTCACATTAGTCTAGCGTAATTCATCGGGCCACTGGGTACGAGTCGGAGACGTCTACGAAATCGCGACTGTTGCGAGATAGTCTATCGACTTTTAACGATTTATAGTCAGGTGCGAACGCACTTTTGAAACGTTTAATTACCTCGGTAGGTATACGCAGGTCGCAGGTGTGGTGTGGAACCGCGGATTTCCCTGGATAGGTACTAGCGTCATTCGTACGTGTTCGGAATGTTCTAAAGGGGTATTTTAGGAGCTAATACTAAGTGACAAATAGTGTATGTTTATGTATGTATAAACTGATAAAGAGGACTGACTAATTCCCTGAGGTGTTTTTTTAATCTCGTTAAAGTTCGCTAATCCTCGTCGACACTAGGCTCGTGTGTGTTTGCAATATGTCCATTAAATTAATCTACAGTTATTTTGGCGGTTAGAATTTAGTCACGGTTGCTCGCGTTTTTGTGCATAGGCAGCTCGTGTACGGACATGTGTGAAAAATACGTTAGCTCGGTAGTCGTCGCAGACGTCAGTAAAATAAATCGACCAGAAGATTATAAAGTTGTCCTCATAAATGCGAAATGCAATACCTCCAGCTACTGGAAATGTACTTTATCCCTACACGTGGCGTTGTGAGTGATGACGTCATACAAGATGTTGTGTAAATTTTACATGAAACTGGTACTTAGTACTCATCACCAGTTATAAAAAATATGATATATAAAAAAATGACATCTCTTCGTGGAAACGAGTTTAGGAGTTTCAAAAATTTGAACATTTTCAAATTTCATAAATGGAGAATTTTATATTTTTATGTTTTTATTTTTTTTTTAGAAACATTGTTTTACCTGAAATTTTTGAATTGTTGATTATTTTTTTCAAATATAAGGTAACTATATTTTTCTGTAAAAAAATTCATATTCTTCAAGAAATATAACAGAAACAATATTTGAGGAAGTGGAAACAAAACGCAGTAACTCCGTTTTTAACTTTTGGGAAAACACAAAAATATCCAACACAACATTGCCTCGTTCTATAGCATTATGCAAACTTCTCCTACAGTTTTAAGACGTTTAAAATCACGATAGCGGTCTGGTGATGGTACCCTCTGAATTCCTCGTTGAATTTTACTAAAGACAGTGATGCTAACTCGAAAAAGTGAAAAATGAAATTACTGTGTTTTGCTTTCCACCTCCTCATTTGAAAAGAAAAAGTTTACATTTACTGTAACTTTTATATTTCTGCAAAATTTAAAGAGATATAGGAGATTTCTTAAAAAGCTGGCTCACACTAAATATGGATCAGACTCTCAAACCCTACTGAAACTATATCGAACTCTCATCAGACCTGTCTTAGACTATGGATCAGTTATCTATAATTTTGCCAGCTCCTCGCAGTTAAACTCTCTTAACACTATTCACAACACCTATATCAGAATAGCGATTGGAGCGTTCCGCACTATCCCTACTCAAGGTCTTTTATGCGAAGCAATAGAACCACCTCTTTTCATACGAAGACAGTATCTCTCATCCACTGCAATATTAAACATATCATCTAACCCTACATTTAAGCTCAATTTATGTTTTCTCTTTCCTGATAAACATAATGTCTCTTCATAATTCCAATCTCTAATTTAGTCCATAGTCACTGGAGACACTCTGATACTTCACCCAACACCTTGAATTAATCCACCTTGGCTCCTGTTTCAACCTCCGCTAGACCTATCTTTAACTAGTCTCCCTAAAACCTCCACTAACCCAAACACTTATATATCAGCCTTCAACAATCTTATTAATTACTATCCCGACTACGATCTCATATTCACCGATGCTTCAAAAGTCGAGGACTGCGCTGGCTGCTCGATTGTACACGAAAACTACAGAGTCCTATATCCTTTACCAAAATACTTCACAATATTATCGGCCTAACTGTACACTATCAAGTTGGCACTCACTTACTCTCTAGAATTCTCACTTGAAAAAATTTTAATCCTATCTGATTCCCTTCATACCCTCCTGAGCATTCAAAACTACTTCCTTAAAAAACAACACCCTCTTGCCCAAGAAATTGCTCACATATTAGCCAACTGTAGAAAACCAGTAATTTTGTGCTGAGTTCCCTCTCATTGTAACATACATCAAAATAAAACCGCAGATCTCACCGCTAAAAAATCCCTCTATATTTCACCTATTCCGAATATTTCAATACCCCTTCGAGATCTCAAAGTCACAATGAAAAACTACCTCCAAAATGCCTTTCAAGACTATTAAACCAACGTTCCGAATTCTAACAAATTAAAGTCTACCCATAAAACAGTAGAACTATGGAAGTACCCCAGTCATCTCAAACGCCGAGAGGAAGTTATTATGACCCGTACACATACAGGCCACTCTCTTCTCACTCATGGCCACCTCTTAAATGGACTTCCAACGCCATTCTGTTCAACCTGCAACGTTCTAATAACAATCGTCCATATTCTTACAAAATGCCTCAAATTTAGCAATTACAGAAATACTTATTTTCCTCAACCTCAAATGGAAATCATCGTTGCTAATGATCCGGTAAAAATCAACAACGTAATTAAATTCTTACAGTCTGTTTCACTATATTCCACAATTTAAGATATCCAAAATAAAAACGCCTCTAGCCCCAGAGATGTACACGGCGTCAATTAACAAAAAAAAAAAAAAATGTTAATAAGTATATTCTAAGTTTTTTGAATTAAAAATTGAAAGTCTGTTTTATCGTCTGTTTTATCCTACTCATAAAATTCTTACCGTCACTTCCGATAAAGTTTTTTTTGTTTTCCATTAAATTCCATCGATGTTATATTTTTAAATATTAGTCCGTTATTTTTTCCAATGAGTGATTCTCATCGCTAACATAGCTATGTGAAAAGAAGTCACGCTGGTATCAGATGTCAGATATACTTCTAAACGAGGAAAAAAGGTCAGAATTGATTCACGTTCAAAATTATAGGTTTACGACTTTATAATCAAAATTCCTCGTATTTATCGACGATCTCATGAAACTCGAATGATTAAGATTAATGCATTGTGGAAGCTCTAAATAACATTACTCTAATCGATGTGAATTTCGTTTTACAAATTAGCGACACATTCGGTTGCAATTATCGATACGAAATACCTTCGTTTGAACGTATCAAATTTTATTGCACTGAGAGATGTCAAAGATTTATGTTGGTAACTTGAGAAAGCTTCAGTGCATAAATCTTTCTTGTCGAATTGTAGCCAAATCACTGGCTCTCTTGTGAACAATTAAGATATCAAGTGTAACGTTTTTCAGATCGAGTTTAAACGTAGGTACCTACTTGAATTAACTAGTCCAATTTGTGAGATCATTCTATAAAATGATGTGAAAATGGCGGACGTAATTTTCAGTTGATGTTGATAAATAAACGATTCATTCAGTTGCTTTTGATGGTAGATATTATACGATAGAAAAATACGATTTTTAATTTTGACTTATATTGTTTTCGTGTATTCTCATATTATAAAGCTTTTCCCAAAGTTTTATAGTAATATTGCTCCAGAGTCAGCTATAAAATTTGGATCAAATTTCAGCATCAGTATAGAAAATAATGACTTCCAACTCCTAAGTAATTCCATAGATTAACCATACATAGATAGCCCACCGGTATATCGAATTTATCACTCATAAATGTTAAAAAAGGAGCCAGAAAGTTTTTTATTAATATCTAGGCAAAAAATTGAGTTAATGTGTTCGGAAATGGCTTATTCGAAAGAGCTTAACATTTTATACATGATTCAATACTAAAATATTATTGCCATCGATGTGAGTCTCAAGTTATTTTAATAAAACTAATTCATTTTTTAGAGCGCTCTCTGTGAATGAGCTCCAGTACTAAGAATAAATTAGACTTATTGCTTGGTTTTTTGCAAATATCTCAAGAAAGAATATAGATAGAAACTTTACAAGTAGCTCATTCAAAAGAGCATAAAATTCTGAATGTGTTTCACTATTAAAAAACAATCGTTATTGATTTACTTTTTGAGATAATTCATAGTAAAGTAAAAAAATCGTTTTTCGAAACTAATTGCAAAAGTAAACGGACAGGAGTAACTTTAGAAAAATTAAATGATTCTCTATTCCAATCTCTTTAAAATGAGTCATTTGCAAGCCCTATATCTTGAATTGTTTCCAAGATATTAGCAAAAAACGATTCCAACTCAGTTTTTGAGTGATAAAAATTTAACGTACGGTGGGCTATCTATGTATGTTTCATCTATAGTAATTCTCAAAACTCGACTTTGATTCGAAAGTCAATAAAAGAATCGACTTCAGCTCCAGTCCTCAACTATGGCATGATTTTCTCAATTTGACTACGTAGCTAAACTGATAACTGTACTCCAGATTCCAGCTTCATTTCGGAATGAATCTGATATCTTAATTTCGAAGCAAATGCGGATTAGAAGTGACTGAAGTCATTCAGCTTCAAGTCCAGAGCAACTGCTGGCCCTTGATTGTTCTTAGTTTCGTAAAATTTTGCGTCAACGTATCGCGCATGCGTGGAATTATGGAGGGGGTCATTTCAACGCTTGCGGTCGTTCGATACAGTTGTGCTAGCATTGCGTTGATTTCGATTGGAAACGTTAACGTCGATTATTCAGTTACTGTAAGTAATCTGTTCATATTACTCTCGAGTATTTCGTCAATGTATTCTTATTTGTCCATAATTGGAGTGAAATATCGATGTTGGCGTATTCGCGATCGCTTCAGTTGTTTACTCGCGCAGATACGTATTTCACAAACCGATATCATAATCGCTATCTTCGTCAATCGTCATTTTAGTCACGTAGCGTTACTCTGGTTCGATTTGAAATGCACCATTGGCTATGATAACGCAACCGAGCGCGACTCGACGACAGTTGCTTTAAATAATTAGAAAATTACGATCGAATTTCAAGGCCCGGAAACCTCGTACGCAACGAACAACTTTCGAATGCGGATAGTAAGGTAACTCGCGAACGCAGAATGCAGATGGATTATTCATTACAGACGGAAGGAACCCGGAAACTCGTCATTGTGATTGGTTATTGTTATTGTCGCTTTTCAATAATCTTAATTATTATTCTTCGCGATGGCTGACGCCTTTGGCTGCGCGTACGCTGTCGTGTCTTATCAATTACGCGGTGGATGGCAAATATGCGGTCGCAAATTCAGCCTCGTTGAGTTCGAAGGGGAGTGATTATAGCGCGAGCTGCGGTATTATAACGGAGACCGTTGGAATGCGCGAATAGTTGGAATTCGCGAAAACGTGTCGCCCGAATTGTTCGCGGTAGAACGAGTGGTCGGTGCAATGGTGTCTTTTTTTCTTTTCAATGATCAAGGCTTCGAAAATAAAAGCTCGTCACGATCACACATCGTATACCTTTAACTTCCTATCGCCCTTGAACGTGGAATCGGTGGAAGCGCGTCTTCGCCATTGTCTGCTCGACCGAAGTATCGTAGAAATTTTACCGCACGTAGGAAATACCGCTTCCGCTTCATCTTCGACGATCGATGTGAAAAAATTGTAACAATTTTTAAACGCGACCTTCACGGTTCCCAGAGTAATTCGAGCGACCGAGTCGGACATACTTTACGTTTATACGTTACATTCATCGCTGTAAAACTCGATACGTAGGGAAACCGCCTGAAAGCATAACCAGTTCGAAGAGCGCGTATACGTACCGAGTTATCTTATAGAATAGGATATGCACGACTTATTTAATAATGCGGTCAAGTGCGACGCATTTTAAATAACTTTATCGTACTCTTACTTCAGGACCTTCTGTACGAATTGTATTCGGCGCTAGCTTTTCCTTTTCGTGTGTTTATTTTCGAAAGACCGACCGATCGTAGTCTACCATGCTATTATAGTGGCTGACCTCTACATGAAAGCCCGGATTAGCTCTTTGGCTCGACGTCTCAGTTACTAAATTACCAAATAAGCCGACCAACGGGTCAGTTGACAACGATAAACTATCTCATCAGCGCAGACTATACTCTAATTGCCATTCCACGTAGTATAACCAGTTTCCAAGTTAAATTTCAAACACGTGTAATTCATATATGCTTTATTTTGAAATAGTATCTTCTATTATTTACTATATAAACTGCACAGAGTGACAATCATCATCGACTTCATTCCGTATTGGCACCTTCTAATGCTCTGAATGGAGCCGCTTGGTATTTTTCAGCAAACGCTTTGAACTCTTCCGTCACTGTAGAAAAATAGATTAACTGATTATCGCAAATAAATCACACGAAATTATTCCGACAAATGTTTTGACCTAGGTAAGTGTGGTAATTAGATCAAGGTGAAATCATTTTCAAAAGGGCTTCGAATTTTAGAAATGCTCTTTATAATATTGACTTAACCCTGAGGTGGAAATTTCAACTCCTGTCAGGCTAATTGAATCGCATCGTTGTGCCCAATTTAGAGTACTTTAGTTCAATTGAAATGCTTCCGAGTGAGAAAACTCGTGTCACGATTATGTATTCAAGGATGACCGAGATATTTATTTACGAAAAATTTATCATTACGCAATCACGAATCTAAGGGTACTTGGAAGTTATAAGTGGGTTTGAAAATCACCTACAAATATTCGATTTTTTCATACCCACGTTTCAGAAATTTTTGAAATGTTTTACCTTGAAATAAGCTTCATAATTTTCTCTTTAACAGAGTTAAGTAGTGAAAAAATTTAACTTTCGACTACGTAAATGAAAATGAATCTATTTAAATGTTCGCAGAATCGATATAGAAAAATTTCCTTCTGTTAAAATTAAGCGTGAAAATATGCTGTATAAAAAAAAAAGTATTATGTTTGAAATTTCCAGTCATGGCAAATAAAGGAGCTACGTATAGTTAATTGTTTGAATAATTAAAGAACTCAATTTTCTGTTCAGCTGGGATAAGGTAAGAATAAATAATTACCAAACGAATTAATGTACGAGTAATTACGAAGAAATGAACAAAACATATTTCTGAAGCTTAAAAAATTTTCTGCTTAACTACTTTTATGAAAATACAAAAAACCAAAATTTACAGAAATTTAGGAATATGAAAACGAGCAAAAACAAAGGAATATTTGATAGATTTATCTATTTAAAATCAAAATCTGAACATAAAATTCATTATGTTCCTTCCTCTTGGCGAAAATACATCATTATGATGAATAAGTGATATTACAATTTTTGATAATTTTTACGCTTTTTTTTGGTTTTCCTACATGTTTTAACATTGTTTATTATTTATGGAAATTTTTTAAATTCGTGAACTTTTTCTTCTCAAATCCAAGGATGGAGGAGAAAATGAGAAAATGTAAAGTGAATTAATGTTGGAAATTTAAGAATTAAATTCTAACCCAGCATATCAGCATTTACTTGCCTACAGATGCTGTCTATGGTCCCTAAATAAAGAAAATAATAGTAAAATAAAGGAAATTGGTTTTTCTAAAAAAAATATTTTTAAAAATTTTTGTTCATTTATCATAATTTTTGGATTTTCTGTATTTTTGAATTTCCTGTATTTCTGAAAATTTCTTTCATTCGTAAACTTTTTCGAAATTTGAAAGATTAGGTATTAAAACGAATCGAACATGTTGTAGAAACTCGAGCTTTTAAAATTTGTAACATGTTACGCTCAGCTACGAGACTAGAGGCACGTTGAATAATAGGTCCATTTCGCTGGCTCCCCATTTCGAGATAGAGAGCTGAAATTAACCACTGATAACGTGGGGTCATAGGGTGAGGGAATGCCAAGTGTCAAAAGCCAGCGAAAGTTAGAATTAAGCCCTTGGTAAAAATAATTTTCAAGCATTCTCCCCAGCCTTGACCGTGTCTACACTCTACAGTGCTAGAATTATACGGTAGAAGAGGGGACAAAGGGGATATTTATTAGGAAATGAATTTTAAATATTAAAAAAAAATGCCAAGTTCCTCTTTCTGTCTACCACATTTTCCTTAACTGCCCAGACTTTCTTACTCGTCTTTCCCTCTCTCCTTACCCCTTCTCTTGAAGGAATCCTTTCTAACAAGCCAAAAAAGTCTTTCTCTTTCTTAAAAAATGTGACCTGTTCTCTAAGATTTAGTCTCATCACCCCTGTGAATCTGACCTTAGTTGCCGAAAAAAAATTAAGTCTTTTTTTCTTTGTTTTTTGTGCCGTGTGCTGCCGCTAAGGCTAGAGGCACGTTTGAAAATAATATTTTTCTTCAGATTTCTTTTGATATTTTTCATCATATTTGGTATTTCTCTATTTTTTACTTCTGGAATTCGAAGATTGGAAATTGAAATTGAAAGAAAATATGATCCAGGAATTATTTTTGAATACTACAAAAATAAAAATTTCAGATTGAATATTTTCAAAAAATCATATTGTTTAAATTTTTAAAATGTTTTTTATGATTTTTGTACTTTTTTCATTTTTTGGCATTATTGGCATTATTATTTATTAATTCATCATTTAGCGGACATTTTTTTCATTTATGAACTTTTTTCTCTCAATACCAAATATTAGACTTACAAAAAAAAAAAAAAAAAATACAGAAAATGATTTATAAAAAAAAATAGAAAAAATGTGACGAGTGAATCCATTCACTAGAAATTTATAAAATAAAAATTTGTTTATTTATGGATTTTTTTTCATAAATATTTTACATTTTTTGTCTATTTTATCAACTTTTATTTCAGTATGATTAATATACCTACATAAATTTAAAAAAAAAACGAAAAACTTATTAATTATCTAACAAATCCATAAAACTGTAATTTCCACAATCTACCGTGAAAAAATTTTCCAACATTAATAAACTTACAAATTTACAATGAAAACACATCTTGAACCGAATAAGAAATGTAATTAAAATAAGCTAAAACAGAATGTAAACCGCAAATAGTGAAAAAAAAATCAAAATTAACGAAAATACCGAGAAAAATAGAAAATAATCGCATACTTGATGAAAAAAAATTATTAGAATATACGAAAGACTTCATATAAATTTGTCTATATAAATCGAAAACTGAATTTTTTCATCAAATTTCCTGGAAAAATGTCATCCGCTGAAACCTTTGAAGATGAAAATGAGAAAAAAAACAAACAAACGTCACTTCTAACGAACTCGTTACCATTAAATTTTAACCGCATAACTGATTTCGAGGTTATTATTGAACATTGGATCGAATTAAATTTTGGAAAAAATCCAAATTCTGTCATTCTGCGGTTGTGCGGTTCTAACGAAGAATTTTAAACGCGTAATAGACGATGGTAAATTGTTGTTACGAGGAAATGACCATAATTACCCTTGCTCAACGTTTCGATGCTCTCCAGGATACCTTGAAAATCCGAAATGGGATTGCAACTGACTCGAGTGAGGATCATTTGCAAGGCAGCAAATATTAGTAAAAATTTCGCAAAGGATTTCATTATTTATTCTTCGAATAATTACTGAATACCACTGAAAATGAAGGAACTACGCACACATTGGACGAAGACGGCGGCGCAATTTAAAAGATTTGCTCGACTTGTTCGGCGATCGTAGTGAAAAGTGCCACATAATGGACGTTAAAAGCATCGCATCACGTGACCACGCCTGTCTAAATAAGCGTTATCGTTAATTCGACGGCATTTATGGTAAATTGAGGCCGTATGATAACAATGCTAGTCCAACTTCCAAGTAGCCGCGTCGCTGTGTAGTTCACCGACGTACGTGATTTTGGGAGTCGAAATTTTTTTCTAGAAAATTAGCGAACCGAAGACGTCGAATTATGGAGATACCTTGAGAAATATTCCGTCGTTAATGTATACGTGTAGTGGAAATCATGATCATGTAAACAAAAATACAAATGTATTACGCATGCGTTGCTAACATCGCCCTATATTTCATTCGCACTGTGTTGCTAGTGATCTTGAACTCGAACGAGTCATTTTGATGTAAATGGTCGTTTGGTTAATGTGATCGAGCTTTTTTACGATAATCGTTTTTTTTTTTTTTTTTTTTTTTTTTTTTTATATTTGGCAACTGGTAGTGATATATCTAGGTCTATTATAGTTTTAAGATGTTGCCATCTTGAGCTATAATGTTCAAGAATAGTAATATGAAAACTGAATCACTTGTAGGGGCAGGCAGGAAAGCAGGACGTTTTATTTTCAAGGTATCTCGAACGTGAAAAAATATCGAACAGTCATCGAGACGCGAATTTTTCAATGCTCGTGATGATGATAACAATGAGTCGGAAATTTTCGCAATGTCAAATCAACCATTTACAGTGTTCGCTCGAATAACCTACCGTAGCTTTCCTATAGTCCTGTACGCTTGGGCTTCGAGATAATGCAAACAAAACGCACGTATTGGTTTTGACTTTTCCACGTTCGACGATCCAAAAAGTTAAAGCAATAAATAACCCATGTATCGTATGGCGAACAACGATACGATACCTGTAAACCCTAAAAGACAAATTTATACGCAGTGTTACGTGAAAATTTACTTTCATACGTAACCATAAGCGGCGAATAAATTAGCCACGTAATCAAACGATCCCATTGAAACACGTAGACCGCAGGAAGCGTACAATTTACATTTACCGAGTATTCTTCCTTCTAATTTTGTACGTTGGTACTCATCGTGTCGTCCATATGTATAGTAACGTTGCGCTTTAGTTGATTAAAAGCCCTTTAAGGTATGCCAGAACTGGCCTATAGGTTAATTGAAGTTAATTAAAGATGACTAAGTACATGATACTGATATGTAATGTGGCAGCGGTGCATCAGATATGAAGTATATACGTCATACTCGTACATCACGACTCTTCGGTTCAACTTCCAGTAACGGAAATGTGATTCATGTGTCGATTTGTAAATTAATGGTGCGAAAGGTGTTTTCGACTTCGTTTACCATTGACGTATTTTTTCAGATGGTGCTCGTGACTTTTTTTTGTGTCTGCGATTGATGTGTTGAATAATAAATCGATAAAGATGGGTGGAAAGGGATTTAAATTTTTCAAACGCCCACGCAAGATATCCTGTATGTTGGTGATGAACAGTTTGGAATATTCAAGAAATGAATGCCTAATAAATGTTAATTGTGTAGCTTTTGAAGATTTTCTTTTGAAATTTCGAATAATTCTTTTCACTTGATTACTTCACACGTTCCAATTATCAAAACACATTAAACAGTTATTGCCATGATGAAGTTGTGCTCCGACCTCATCTAAGCTCACCTACAGGAAGGGGTAAGGGGGCAAGTATTAAGGTTCTTTGAGCATATTCTTCGTTAAATAGTGTTGTTTTTTTGAATTAATTATACGGGGGTTTTTATTTGCAAAGACTAAATGGTCCCTCTTTACCTCTCCACTGTTGCCAATAATACCAATAAAATGTGCTCTCCTTCCTTCCTGAAGTACCTATCTGAATCCCAATTCATATTATAGTTTGTTTTTTTTTTCGATTTACATGCCATGTGTAGATGCCAAATTTAATAAACGAAAAAAAAAAAAAAAATGAAAAAAAAATTCGCGGTTTAAGAGTTTTAATTTTAAAATTCTGCGAGGTGGGTGATTTGTATTTTGTAGATGAGGCCAGTAGACTTCGAAACTGGAAAAGATTATTTTTAATTTGATTTTGGTCGTCAGAAAGAATAACTTCTATAAGGTCAGATTTGAGGAATGCAGGTAACTGTTCTACTTTCTGATTGGTCCTATGTCAACGCGTGTAATAACCAATCAGCAATTCGGAAGGTGACCAATCACCTACACTTATTCGTGGAATGGAAGCATGAATCACTAGCCTGATGATTGGACGTTATACGCGTGACGTATGACCAATCAGAAAGCTGATCAGTTACTTGTATTACTCTGTTGTTCTTCACACGCCACGACTTCTTCTAAATACTTTCATCTCTTCACTTTCTCCATGCCCCTCGAAGAATCAAAAAGAAATTGCTCAAAACTGAAATTATTTACAAAATGAAAAAGTAATAAAAAATGAATAGAAATTTGATACCTTTGAATTATTTGAATATATGAGTAGCAATGAAGAAAAATTCAAAAACAAAGAAATAAAAAATACTCCCCTAAAAAATCATTATTTATAACAAATAATGAAGATGTTGAAAAATCGAAAAAATCCTCTCCCTCATTCTTAACTCCTCTCTTTCTCTTCTGAAAGAAACAAAAATAAGGAAATGCTGAAAATAAGAAGTTTATCAGATAAACAATGTCATAAATTAAACAACATCGACGAATAATAAAATTAAATAAAAAATTTAAATTTTCAAAATGAAAAATAAGCCCAAGAGTGATAAAATATTCAAAATACCTAACAAAA
This sequence comes from Phenacoccus solenopsis, assembly GCA_009761765.1. NCBI lineage: Eukaryota > Metazoa > Arthropoda > Insecta > Hemiptera > Pseudococcidae > Phenacoccus > Phenacoccus solenopsis. Next base: position 49,388,554 of record CM019752.1, on the reverse strand, counting down.
ATGAAAAACATATTTTTAAAAGAAAATAAAAATAATAAATTTAAAAAAATGAAAAAAAATCCAAACATTAAAAAATCTTTAAAAGCGATAAAAAAATTCTCCCATTAAAAGATATTTGTACAAAATTAAATGAAAATGTTGAAAATTTGAAGAAAATCTTTACCTCCTTGTCAGTCCCACCTCCTCCCCTCTTCAATTTTTAGATCAATTAATTTTATTTCCTCAATTATTGTTATTAATAATAATAATAATACTTTATATGCATGATCAATTATAATTACTACATTTTTACTAATTGTTTCTATTCCAGTCGTTTCAAGAGCTATTACTATAATTATTTTAGATAATAATTTAAATATAAATTTTTTTAATCCTTTAGTAAATAGATCTCTCTCTCTTTTGAAATGAGAAATTTTTTTTAATAAAAAATGTTATAAATTGAAAAACATCAAAAATAAAATAAAATAACGTAATAGAATAAAAAAGAAAAAAATTTCAAAATGAGAAACATGAAAGTTAAGAAAAAGATGAACTTAAGAGTGACAAAAAATCAAGAAAAATGAAAAAAAAAATTCGTAAAAGATGAAAATAATGAAAAAAAATGATCAAAATATGTAAAAAATTTTATACGAATGGAAAAAATAAAATGTCCAAAAATACAATGATGAAAGGAAAAATGAAAAAATAATTTTATTTATTTATTGATTTTAACATAAAAGATGTTTAAGAAAATAGACAAAAAGCGAAAAAAATTAGCAATGGAAAAATTTTTTCATTGACCATTCCTTTTCACCATGTTGTATTATCCTGTATCTGTGGCCAGAGATATTGGATTTAATTTATACAACTTTTTAAAATGAGCCTCGATCTTCGAAGGATTAACAGAGAGTTGTTTTATAACATTTTTGGAAAGCTATTCGTATATAGGGGTTTTAAGTACGAGTATATGTATATTGCGTTTCATTTTTTCCCATATTCTCGCAGAAAATCCATTTTTTTTTCTGGCTCGAATAAGAAGAAATCTACGAGAAAATATTTCGTCGTCGAGGCTCAAAAACCGTATCAATGCGTCGACCCATAGCCATGATTTTCAGAGGCCTATGTACAAAGTGAAGCGTACGAGGGAAAGATAAGCTAAACAGTGTAAGCGAATGAGTCATAGACACGACAAGAAACACCGAAAGAACGGAGAAGAAAATACGAGTATCAATACCTGGTTACAATGATCATTACGCCATCGTTCGAGCTAGGTTGATTTCGAAAATAAGCCAAGTTTATATTTCAGGCACTACTTAACACGGTACTTAATCTTGGAAGATATGCAGCGCGGATAAAAAAGAGCACGACGGGTAATTCTCGTGTACGTGTACCGTGAAATCAAATACTTATTATGAGACATGTTACCGAGCGGCGATCGCGTATACGATATTATACAATTGAGACGATCATGAGAATTACACAGAGAGGACGGAACGAGCGGAGACACTGAAAAGTATCAAAGTGAAAAAAATTAATCGCCACGGGACATCGAAATTGGTACAAAGAACGATTTTCCCTCGCTATACCTATCGGTCAAAAATTAATTACCCAGTGACCTACTACCGGTATTATGAAGCTTTTTCTTTTTATTTTTCGATTCGCGGTAAACGTACTGGTATTACGTTTTATTCGTTTCTACTCCAGTTGCTCGGCGATGCGTCGTAAGATTTATAAGAATTTTAATTCGGGTGCTCCTCGTGTATGTGGCCAGTGGCCAGGTCGCGGATGTTTCCGCTTTTCCGGTATACTAACCGGACGTCGAAGTGTTGTTTTTCGCATCCGATTTTATCGCTGTTGCGGTTCGAGAAGTTTTCACGCGATTATTTAATTCGAATGTGGTATTCGTGAATATCATTAACCGAGAGGGCGCGTGAACTTTAAATCATTTATGGCCGCAGCCGCAAACCTTACGGAATAAAGATTAATGCGTTGCGGAAGGTTATAATTGTTTGTTTACGTTTTATCTGGCTACGTCGATCCGTCATTTAATGCTCGTTATTCTGTCATTACTTATGTGTTTTTTCTCTTTCTGTTTTAGGTTGGTATCTGCTGGTGACATTGTTTCATCATTTGTTATACTGAGGAGAATGATTACTGCGGGCGTGAGTAGGCAAATATTTGAATAACCGAAAGTTTTCCTATCCACATTTTTTATCGTGGAAAAATTCGAAATATCTTCCTTCCATTCAAAAATTCATTTTAACTAAAATCAAATTCCAGTGTCATCTTTCCTCCCTTGTTTCAATTCTACAAAGAATTGACTCCAGATTTACAAGTTTATTTGCGACAGAAAATTCAAAACAATGGATACACGCTATTTTTGTTGAAATTAAATTTCAATCACATGATAATTCATCGATCACTGCATACTACTCTGTAAACTTAATGAATCCGCATAATATTTTACAAGCTTCAAACATGTACATGGTGTTTTAGTATTGGTAACAAAAGAGGCCTGTAGCTAGAGATAGAGTAGGAAGGTCTGAGTCATCTCTAGAAAAACTTGAGTCATTCTACGACCCTAGTAATATTTTATATTAAATACAAAACTTCAGACCAACAAGAAAAGACGGTAAGCAGCCGGGCAACAGTATTAGAGCTGAGTTTTTAATGACCACGAAAATTTTCAGAATTTGAGTTACATTCTATTTTATATCAAATTTAGAATCTGAAACAAACCAATAGAGGTATTCATATGACAGTATTGTGTACTCTAACCATTTGTGTACCTCATAATATTTTTAGGTCGATAATCCCTCTTCTTCCCTCCAACACTATATTTGAAGATGAATTCGAAATACAGCATAGGACTTATCACTAATAATCAAATGAGTCCATATTGATCACATTTTAGCCAAGTTTTTAATTTAGTTACTTGAGACTTCTCAAGCCTTTTTCAAATTTTGATAATCCGCCATTTTGGATCCAGTTTGAGCAAAATTCAAGGTGTCGTATTTTGGTTGCAAATTAAGCTCGCACATAAAATTTTAACTTTTTAGATCAATTTAGTGAGCAAATATGGAAGATTCATGCAATTTGCTGTAATAATTTCCCCTCCAAAAGTCGATATTGCTCTAACTTGCCTCCAAATTCACTTTGGAAGGTAAAAGTAGAATAGCTTAGTCGCTTAGCTTCATATTATAATATAACACCACAATGAAACATTTTCCACCTGTTGTTATCACAAAATGATTTAAACTCAAAATCAATATACTTAACTATAATTAGAACAAAATTTTGCACATATGTGTATCTCTCTATATATTAAAATCAAAATGAAATCGGTTTTGAGATGCGCGCGCATTCTTGTTGCTTAATACATAGGCAAGAGTAAGGGGTAAAGTTGTACAATTGTTTAAAATGGCAGGTATACAAAGGTATAAAGGGACGAGCCCATCCTGAAAGGAAGAACTCTTGGTGGGGGTAACAAATAAGAATAAATTGTGCTGTGCAGTTTGGAATGTAGCAGTACTTATCTGATAAAATAACTTTCCTTTCTTCATTTAATTTTTATTGCGAGCCCCGAAGGGGCGAGTAGGCACTACTAAATGAATTAAAAATTAATTTATTAACATAAAAGATTCGATAATTAATAATAATAAAAAAATAAAAATAAAAAATAAAAATCATTAAAAATATATATATTTATCAAAAAAAAAATTTTTGAAGTCGATAATCTCCCTCCCCATTCAACATCATGTGTGAAGGTAATTTTGAAATATAGTACACGGGTTATCTTCAACAATCATATGAATACATATTAATCATATTTTTATAGTAAATAGCTCAGATTGGATGAGAAAGCAAACCAAGAACTTTGACATATCCGAATATTATCTTTCCAGATGAGTTATAAAAGATAGAACGATCAGCAGCACGATGTACTACACTTAACATCATCAGATTTTAAACTCAGCTCCAGTATCGCGGCATGGCTGCTTAAGTTTTCTTTTTTTTATTTCGGCGACACAAAAGAACAAATTTACTCTCAGAACTTACGAACTATTTATTTCAAAATAAGAAATAAAAAGTCTTTCTAAATTGATAACTTTCCAACTTTTAAATGATTTTCGACGAGTTTTCATTCTTTGTGTCTAGTCACCCCCAAAATAATATCGAAACAGTCGAGAGAATGAAAAGATATTACGAAATTACTCGTTTTATTATTCGAATATATTCCACTCTGCGTAAAAAGAGATACCAAATCAAAGGCGAGACGAAGGAGTGTTGTTTGGACAAAAAGGCGCCAAACAGCACTTAACGAGACCGTTGGTGTCCTCATGGCGTGAAAATACACGCGAAAATATTCTGCTCGTAAACGTCGAAAATGAAACGTTTAGATTTCTACGAAGATTGATAAATAAAATATGACGAGGATAAACAAAAAAATGATATTTTCGACGAAACGTGTTCCATTGGAGAACGATTCTTGACCTGGCGAACTTTCGTTACGAATGGAAAAAATTCGCAGCATTCTGTTCTTCGTTCGAGTTGGTTAATTAAAAAGTACGACAGGTTTGTACGAACGGCGGGAGTTTTTTACGAATCAATTGTAAAAATTCTGGACACGTTAGGTGTATACGATGTGAAATAGAAAACGTTCTTTTTCATCCGTCGAATAATTAATTTTCTGGCGGTCGACATTAGTTCGGTAAAAAATTACGAGTTAGATGTTTTCACGGTGTAGGAGACATTTCTCGTTATTTTTTGATGCGGGGTTCTTTTTTGTGGCCGCGATTAGATTGAATATGTACAGTTGTGTACGTGAAATTAAAGCGAGTAGCCCTGTGGGTATTTAAACCGTCGTTCTACTTTCCATGTGTACCGTGTATTGTGGACTTTTTCGAAGACTGTAATATATCAAATACGAATACCAGTGTAATTGGATTTTTGCCTTTTGATACAACTCTTCCCTCTTTCACCCTCTGCTGAAAAATTATTTACTTTTTGTTATCATTATATTTCTTCATGTTGAAAATGCGTTTCTTATTAGATGTAACATATTGGGAACCAGTATATGAATCTTTGAATTTCCGTCAAAATGGAGTAAAATCAAAATTTGCTGAGGTTGACTTGAGGAGCCTTAAATAGCTGAAAATTGATTGATACGAGCTCATGTGATTACTGAAGATGAAATTTTTTTTCTCTCAAATCCAGCCTCACAAGTCATATTGGAGGGGAGAACAAGAGCTCATTTCCTTAATATGTGGACAAAAGGGTAAAAAAAGACACAAACTTTTCAATTGTGGTGTATGATGGCTGATTCGAGAGTATCAACACTGCAATGAAATCGTTTCACCACTAAAAAAATTTATTTTTGAGTGATTTGAAATGGTTTTGAATTTAGACATTACATTTTGTCACTTGAAAATGGAAAAATTTTCAGTCACCATTTTTTTTTAATGTTTTTGAAAAAGCACTGAATTTTGTGTATTTTTTTAAATGAATGATGGATTAATAATTTTCATTTCTGGTTCATGACATCTACCCTTTGGAGGGGGACGGAGTAATTTCGTGTTTTTTTCCCAAAAAGTGAAGGAGTGCGGTCACAATGGCTGCAAAATGATCTAAAAAGAACATCTTAAAACTTTTATCGACCACACTCAGTTTTTAAAACCTTCTCCCCCTCTCCTCCCCTCCCCTTCCCTCTCAGAAATTAAGTAGGAGTATTACGGAATTTAAAATTTTCAAACAAACGAACTTTCGGACATTTATTTTTTTTTACGTTCTGAAGTCATTTGTCATTCCAAGATTAAAAAAAAAATTTAACCATACATTTTTTCAATATTTACGAGATATGAACTGTTTTTATTTTTATTTTTTTCTGAAAACACAAATTTAGGTTCTTCTCCGAAATTAACGACGAATTAGTGATTCATTCGTTTTGTGCGCAGTATGAGCTTAATTTAGAATATTTCGGATTTGAAAGACCATATATGCCGGATTTTAATTCCATAGGGTTTCCTAAAATCTTAGCTTTTAGCCTAAATTAAGTCCAAGACCAATGAATTATTTATTTGTCATTCATCATAAAAATATCAAAAAATTCTGATTTTTGAAAAAAGAATTTGAAAAAGTTGAGACCTCATGAATTGAAAAAAATTAGACGGTAAATCATTTCTCAATCTTTAGACAAGATATCGCTCATCGAATGCAACAGTGACACAACTCAAAAAACAAATTTTTCGAGTGGGACATCTAGAGAAGGATTGTGAAAGCATTTTTCAAGTTTTAAAAATTCGAAATTTTTTAACATATTTTGAGACGTCTGAAAATTGAGTTGAGTGGCTGAAATTGTTATGATATCCTTGTGAGGTGATTTAGCATATATTGTGACCACTCTCTCTTCGCTTGATGAAAAAAACTGAAATTCAAATCTACTATAGGAGGCGTTTTTCCCAGAAAACCCATGGAAAGAACTAAAATGATGAAATGGATGCGTGGAATATCAAAATTTTGGGGAAACATACAAAAAGGTGAACTTTAACTGAACTTTTTAAGCTTTCTATGGTATTTGAAGGAAAAAGTATAGGAAGCAAACTTGATTAGAATTTGGTGGGAATATTCTTGCACTAAACTGTTTTTGCATTAGGAACCTTCCTTCGCGAGATATTGAGGAAAACTCAGTTTTAGGGACTTCAACCCCTTCTCTATCCTCTAATGAAAGAAACAAAGAGCAAAATCTTGGTCATTTTCTGAAGGTCAGTAGATCATTCTTCATATTTTAAGGCTATTTGCAATTTGTTCGTTAAGATGTATATTTTATGTCATTTTGGTAGGCACGTATTTAGCTGTAGTGCAGCGAGCATCTACATATTATACATCGGATATAACATCGCCACGTTCATTTTTAAAAGGTAACAAAATTGGTGCTTTTTGAAAAAAAAAATGTTTACCTTTTAAATTTCGAAAAGATTGATAGCTAAAATTTTTTCAATCTTTAGACGACAAATCATGATTTTGTAATGTAAATATAGATATTTAAATTGCCCGAAAATTCTTTTTTTGATAATTTCAAATTTTTAAGACTTTGACTTCATTTTATGAGTTCTAAAAATTGAATTTATGGGTTGAAATTTTTCATGACTTATTTTTAAGGTCATTCAGCAAGTACTGTGAGCATTCCATTTTCACAAAAAAAAAAAAAAAAAAAAAAAAAACGAAATTCTCATTTTAGTGGGCATTTGCCTTCTCTGAGTCCATCAATGTACGACACTGAATAGTGTAGAAGTGTTGGTACATTTGTGATGAATAATGTATCGTTGGTAATTTGGTATAGGTGTCAAGTTTAACGTGTTTATCGGAAATGTTGGGGTTGCTTGTGTCTTGATATCACTTTATACTTGGCACTGAAATATCCGAAACACGTGTTATTTTAAAAATATTAACGTGGAAATCTCAAATTCGCAGTTTAAAATCGAAAGAAAATCGAAATGGTCGGTTCGTCGCGTTCGAATTTCGAAATTTAACGTAATTCGACGCGGTTCTAGGTTGAGCGCTGGTTATACCTTCTACGTGAATATGTAAAATGTAAATATCATTTAAAACTATTTATCGGAAATCGCGTACCGCTTGTAGCGGAGAGGAAGCGAGATAAGGCCGAGTCGACGAATTTGTTTTCGTTCGAATAGCCGAATACAATGGAAGAGGATTGCGTCGTCGAATGGATTTGTTGTTACGGGTAGATGCGAAAATGATGAATAATCGTCTTCGCCCTTGAATAGTCGTTTAGCGATATTCGGTGTCGAAAAAATCGTCAGTATTGTAGCTGGAATTCGCAACACCTACTTAATGCGGGAAGGCGATCAGGCGATGATGGCGATTACGTAACGGCGTCGAGTAAATTACATCGTGGTTGTAAATTCCGCATTTCCGGGGTGCGTTGGAAACAGCTATGGCATGTTCGATCCCACACGCGAGTCTGTACTCTGTAAATTTTCTATGAAATGATGTACGATCGTATGCTCGAATAGGCGAGCATTCCGGCCAGCTATTCTCTGCGTTTCGCTACATCATACGTCGTGCGAATGGAACAGCGGAGGATGGCGGAGCGGCGGCGCGGCGTAATCTCATAGATGTTCTTTTAATGTTTTGAAATGGCGGTATACGACTTCGACTGGTTCCAGTAGTAAAGGAATTCGCGCAGGAGGCGGTACAGGGTCAGCAATCCCGTTAATCAGCGAGTACCGGTGCGCCGTATGACCACTTGTCTTATGGTGCGCCACTGCCTCGGCGTGGATACTGGATACTGGATAGACCTCGTGTATAATTGACCGCCAACGTATACACCAACTTCATCGCCATCGTTGGCCCTCCACGTCGCCTTCCTCCGTAGCCGCAATTATTAGTGTATAACATGAACGGCGCGCGATAATTAACCGTGTAAATATTAGCCGTATAATACCCATAGTATATTTGCGATCCACTTCCATATCCATTCGGTGTGTAATTAATTTTTTACTACCGACGGTCGCGGCGCCGCAAATCACGCTTACCATTGCTCCGCTCTTTTGAATACCAGTTCGGACCCAGATGCAGGTTACAATCGTATTCGTCTCGCTTCCTCGAGTTGTATGATTTTTTAGTTGAGTTTTTGATAAAAACCATCGCTATTGCAGTCATCTTGATTTGGGAACGAGGAGTGGGGAAGAGGGTTTAATCTTAGCCTTTTAGCTCATTTGTAATCATGAGGGAAATTTTTGACTTTTTTCTTCGTATGTCTTTCTCCACTCGTTTCGTAGTGCAGAGGTATATAGATAGAAATCGTTCAACATTTCATGATACCGTAGATTCTGATCGTGGAGACCTAGAGATACTTCTTCAAGATTTTTTATTCACTTCGAAACGATGGTTCACTCAAATTTCGAGGGAAGCTGGAAAATTTTCTAAAGCCTCAAAATTTTGGATTTTTATGTCATAAGATCAAGCAAAATACAGAGACTAACATATAATAGTCAAAAAAATAACCAATCAAGAAAATGATCAGAAAGGACCAAAAATATAAAAAAAAAAGACCGAAAACAATCAAAAAATTATCAAAAAATTACCAAAAATTACCAAAAGAGATAAAAAAAAAACGTAAGCAGCCATGCCGCATTACTGGAGCTGAGTTTTTAATTGGAGCTTGTTTTGATTTACTAATAACCTTGCTTAACCGTTCATGACTACAGGCCACACCCAATACCAAGTCTGAAAACCCCTACCCTATCCTTTCCAAAAACACTTAAGAAGTTGAATTTGGCACAAATGTAGTATTTCTTGCCATGAAATAATCATGTGAACACATATTTCTCAAATTATAACTATTTGAGGGTGCTCAAATTATCTTCAAATCTTGATAATCCGCCATTTTGGATCCATTTTGACTCAAATTTAAGAGGTTATATTCTGGTCACAAACTAATCCTACACACAAAGTTTGACCATTCTAGGCCGATTTGGTGATGAGATATGGAAGATTCATGAAATTTCCTGCAGCAATTTCCCCTCCAAAAGCCGTTTTTTGCTCTAACTCCCCTCCAAAATCACTGAGGAAGCTAAAATCAAAATACGTTTGTCACTTGGGCTCATTTTATCATATGACACAGCAATAAAAAATTTTCGACCCCTCCTGTACCCCACCACTATTTTAGGTTGATAACCCCGCCTTCCCCCTCCAACATCATGTATGGAAGTGAATTCGGGATATAGTATACAACTTATCCCCAATAACCATATGAATTCATATTAATTACATTTTTACCAACTTGAGGCTCCTCAAGCTCTACTCAAAATTTTGATAATCCGCCATTTTGATCCATTTTGATCCAAATTCAAGAGGTCATATTGTGGTCACCAACTAACCTCACACACAAAATTTGACCTCTTTAACTTGATTTGGTGGGGAGATATGGAAGATTCAAGAAATTTCATGACTCAAAACTTCCTCAAAAAGCCGTTTTTTGATCTAACTCCTCTCAATATGCACTTAGGAAGCTGAAATTTGGATATGTTAGTATCCGTGACTCACTCTTTCATATGAAATCAAAAACGAAAAATTTGAGCTATTTGCCCTTCTCCAGCTCCCCTCAAAATTTGAGTGATCCGCCATTTTGAAATTTATCGAAAAAACAAAAAAACTATTTTTGCGCATTTTCAAGAAGAGTTCCTCACCAAATTTTGAGCGAATTTTATGAATACTCGCCGGCGCTACGCGTGGGGGAAAAAAATATATATACCAAAAAGTTGGACATTTGCCAGATGATTACAAATGGTCTGAAACGCAAAGATTTGAAGACCCCACCCTCCCCCGACCTTCCCTTCCCAAATCAGGTAGGCTGTAATAACTATCGTTTTTATTAAAAACTCAGCTAAAAATAATTTTAAAATGATAAAAAAATGGCATTTGAACCGGACATAAAACAAAAAATAGATTTTTGAGAATATTTTGAGTCATGAAATTTCTTGAATCTTACATCTTTCCTCATAATATAGCCTAGAATGCTCAAACTTTGTATGCAAATTATTTGAGGGTGTGAAAATGATCACTTCAATTTAAATTAATATTCCAAAATGGAGGATGGTCCAAATTTGAGCAAAAGCTGAGGAGGATCAAATAGCTCAACTTGATAAATATGACTTTACACGATCACTAGAAATAAATAACTAACGAGCTCGTTGCATTTCTAATTCGTCATCACAAACTTTGTTGGAGGGGTGAAAGGGGGCTTATCATCTTCAAAATGTGATGGGTAAACGAAAAATTAAAAATTAATGTTTTATATGACAAAATGAGCTCAAACCACTAACATATTCAAATTTCAGCTTCCCAAGTGGATTTGTTGAGAAGGCAAAATAAAAAGCACAGCTTTTGGAGGAGAAATCAAGTTATAAAATTTCTGAAATCCTCCATTTCTCCTCATAAAATAGACGTACTTCGATTTGAATCAAAATGGATCCGAAAAGATGGTTGTCAAAATTTGAGGAAAGCTTGAGGAGACCAAATAGCGTAAACTTGGTAAATATGGGCTTATATGATTACTGAAGGTTAGAACCAAAAAGCCTAGTATGTTTCTAATTCATCATTACGAGTGATGTTGAAGTAGTGGAAGGAGGCCTATTGTTTTCAAAATGTAGTGGGGACCACGAAAAATCGAAAACCTTTGGTTACTGTATCATATGATGGAATGAGCCAACCTATCAAGATATTCAAATGTTAGCTTCTTAAGTGTGTTGGAAGGGAGGAAGGGGGAGTTAAATGGAAAACAGCTTTTGGCGAGAAAATCAAATCACGAAATTTCTTTAATCTTTCATAAAATGAAGATGAAATCATTCTCTTTGAATGAGTACATCGCAAAAAATTATGTTCAAAACTATGCTCTTGTTAAATGGAAGACTACAACGCATTTGGGACTAAATATTCCCTTAAAAATGGCGGATGACAGTGAGAAAGGCTTGATAAATCCCAAATACCTAAAATTTGATAGATATTGACTCATGCAAATTCCTATGGGCAAGAAGTACCACATATCCTTCTTAATAGCGTTTTGAATGGTACTGGAGGGAATATTTAAGAGTTTTCATCCTCGGTACCGTGTGGTGTTCCGAAGAAATATCTCGATGGAGTGCTCAATAAATTTGACCGACTGACTTCTGCAAACAAATTTTCGTATTATCATCGATTACAGGAATTAAGCATAGTATGAAATTGTAAATGTAAAAAAAATGTATTTCAGTTCAACGATGAAGCCAAATTGAAAGAACGAACAATAAACATATGTAGCAGCCGATAGGATCACTGAAGATTCGACTTTTTTTTAACATTTATTTTATTGTTTTCAATACTTTTTCGAGAAGTAGCTGAGCCTCTCCTACTTTTCAGTGCAATTTCTCGAGTAGAGGTTGAGCCTCCGAACCCCCTCCCCCCTATGGGAACAACACTGCTCGCTACCATGTCCTGTGAAGTGGTTAACAATATTACCTGCGGATTTGATCAAGTCTCCATTAAAAACTCAGCTCCAGTAATGCGATACGGCTGCTTACGGTTTTCTTTACTTTTCTCATAAATCTCGTTTTGATTTATATCGCATTCCAAGCGCTCCAATTAATGGGTCCGAATTAACCGTTCTGTTCGCGCGGCGTGTCGAGCTCTTCGTTCGGATTCGCCGCTTGTAGTCGCTCTTCAAATGGTTTTATGAAACGAGTTTTCGGCGAATCGGTCAGCGCGATCTTCGATAGTCTTTATGCCTTATTCGATGCTCCGATGGTTATGTAGTGCGTCGAATTTTCGGTATTTACTTGACCATTTCGAGGTAATCCATTGGTTCGTTTATTTGATCAGCACGTAGTTTATGCTTCATCTGGAGTTCTCGACTTCTAGCAACCTTTGCTTGCGCAGTTGAAAAGTTGAAAATGTTTAAACACAAAACACAAACCGAAAAAGGCGTATAAATAAAAAAATTGATTCAAAACATTAAAAAAATATTGTTTGTTTTTTTACATTCAAATCATGTTTAACATGAAGAATCTGGGGTATAGTGAGTTAAATAATTGGAGTAAAAGATTGAAATTTGCTTATACTTTTGTCACCTACGTTACGGTATTCTCTCGTTCTTCAAAAATACATTAGCGGAAATGAAACTTGAAAACGTTGAAAATTTATGAAATAATCCCTGACCTAATTTCTCCAAAAAATGTACAAATTTTGCGAAGGATGTTCAATGTCGTTCTTCCTAATATCGATTCTTAGATAAAATTTTTTCACTAATAATAATCGCATTAACTGAAGCTAAGTTTGTAATAAGGGCATGTTCGAACTAACTAACAATGCTGTTAACCTTTCCGCATTCTCATCAATACAGAGGTTGAATCGCCTACCTGTACCTTCTAGGAGCACTTAAGAAGTTGAATTTAGGAAAGTTGTACTTATCGACTACAGGAATAATATGAGAGTATTCTCATTAAATTTGAGGCATTTGAGATCCTTCAATTATTCTACAAATTTTGCTACATTCTTCATTAATTGTTCATTTCGACGTGAATTTAAGGGACCACGTGTTCTATCCCTGAAGTAACGTTAAAAATGAAATTTGAGCTTTCCTCGTAAGTTTGGTGAAGAAATGTGAACACTTTAAAAAAATCTCTAGACTCGATTTCTCCTCCAAAATCCACTTTTTGTTCTAATCATGCTTCAAATTTACTTGCGAAGTCAAAATGTGGATATTTTGGTAATTTGAGCTCACTCTATCACGTGGAATCGTGATCAAAAATTTCGTAATTTTTATTTGCTCCCACCTCTTCTCCCTCTATCTTGCGGATGATGACCGATACTTCTTGCCTCCCATATTACCCGTTAGTAGTGAGGTTGGAATTTATGTGCACATGAATTTTTTAATTTTTCTGAACGAGTACTATCACCACGTAACGATTTTCTGGTGCGAGTTCGAACACCTTGAATATATAAAATTTATCATTGGAATTATTTTTCCTATTACAACTCCATTCGATTCCACTGGTCGCTCGACACCATAAGAGAAACTTTCTGCTTTATTACTACGGATTCTCGGCGATGCTGGAAGGTGTATAAACAATGGGGTATTTTAATATCCCATCTCACGATTCGAACGAAATACGTACTCGTTACTACGATATCAAATTATGGTAATTTCATTTTCGAATAGCTGGCTCGAGTAATTTAATACGAGCGTCTAAAAATTCGGTACTACGCGTATTGAATTTCCCGAAGGAGTTAAAAATGGTCGTCGTAATAACCGATATCGTTACGCGTACACTTTCACCGCATCGTCGAGCGAAGCGATTTTTGAAGTGGAGCGAAATAGATATAATAATAGGTCGATTTTATAATTAATTAGCGTAGAATGGACGAAATGTAAGTTGTGTGGGAAATATATGTAGGTCGTAATTACCGGTACCGTTTAATTTCGGCGGATTCGATCGGAAAACGAGAAACAAAAGACGTCGGTTTGAAGTAATTACTCGTTACAACGTGCTCGTATTAATCCGCGTTCGCGATATTTTCGTCGGGGTGGGGAAAAGGGTGGGAAATCAGCGCGGTTGTGATTCACCGAGCGGAGCTAATCGATGGAAATTTAATAAAATTGGCGCGTAGGTACGCGCATTGTTTGTTATGTAGGTGAATGGCCTTAATAGTGGAAGCGAAATAAATATACGTTTGGCCGAAGCGCGACGCGAAACGCATTCCTCGATGTCTGTACGGCGGCGCGTTCGTTTATTAATAAAGCATTCTTGGATCGGGTGAAAGTCCAGGTACTCGCGAATTCTTAGCTACATGTCCCAGTGATGACATAGACGTGCCCCTCATCCGAGTAGCTGACGGGCACGTTCCACTTCCAATTTCACCTGATGGCAGATGGAATTTGGATTTTCGCGTATCGATGTTCGAGTACTGGAATAACCTTGAACAAACTCGAGGAGATTTTGTAATCAAAGGGGTCGTGACTATAGTGGCGCAGATAACGCGTTTAGGTCGACTGGTCGTAATGAAATTTACATACGCTCATCCATGCTGATGATTCGTGAAGTGCCGAGTATAAAAGCAGAAGTACTTTCAGTCAGAATACCTCGTGTAGTTCGGGCAAGTGGGGAAATAAAATGAGATGGGAATTTTGACGGAAAAGCTGTAAGTGGTCTTGAAACGTCGAGAATAATTTGATGACCTTCACAGAAAGAAGTTGCCAAGATTTGGCTACCCCTCCAAAGAAAAGTGTCAATATCTTGCGAAGGTGGGCTCTTACCACAAAAATAGTTCAGTACAAAAATATTCTGCATTAAATTCTACGTAAGTTAGGTTATTAGAGTTTTTCCTCCAGAGGCGATTGAAAGCTCGTAAAGTTCACTCCCAAGTTTACTCCTCTTCTGTCCATAAATGAAGCATAGAAAATCAATTTTTCCCTTCAGTACTTTGCAACATTTTTCATTAGGAAATTTAAACGAAAATATTGGTTTAAAAAGTGTACTTTCTAGAACCGTTGAATTTGAGAAGGAGGGCAGGATAGGAAGTGAAGGTGGGAGCTAAGTAGAGCTCACTAGTGTGGGTTGATTTTGCTTTTTTTATTTTCAAAATATGCAGTGGCGGTCGCAATAGTGGCTAAATAACTCCAAAGGATCTCGTAAAAATTTCCCCTCCTTTACTCAATTTTTAGACCCATCCCCTTCTCCGAAAAAAATTAAGTTAAAATTTCAAAAATTCGAATTTTTCGACATTTAAATTTTATTTTGTTTTTCGAAGTCATATTTTGTCGTTTGAAGACTGAAAAAAATTTTGACAGGTAATTTTTTCTCAATTTTGGAGATCTAAACATTTTCTAAATTTTTTTCACAAAGCACCAATTTCGGTTATTTTCAAAAATGGAACGACAAATGTATAATTTATTGGTCTTGTCCGTTATACGAGCTCAATTTAGGTTATTTAGGACTTACAACGGAAAATATACTCAATTTTTTTAATGATATTCTAAAGTTGGAGATTTTTGATTCCAAAAAAATATCTGTACGAAGTTATTGTTGGAAAAGTTGCTGAAAAAGTTTTAGCTTTTAAAGTTTATTGAAATATCTGCTAAAACGAGTCTGAAATTTAGGAAAAAAATTTTTTAATTCAAAAAATTAGATTTTTAAAGTGATCCATTTTTTGGTATTCGAGGCTCGAATGATGGAGCCGCCATGTTGCATCGGCGGTACATATACTAAAATTGGAGCTAAATTTTTAATTTCAGCCTGATCATAATTGTGAATAATGCTGTTAATCGCTTCTTTCTCACTTTTAATATTCATAAAACGCGCGTTGAGATGTTGGAATGAGGGTATGTTAGGAAAATATAATATTTTGGGAAGCTTTGTCACGTACAAATCAAGCCTATTTTCCCTCTTGAGCCCGAAATAGCCTAAATGTAAGTCCATATTGTGCACCAGACCAATGAAGTACCCATTTGTCGTTCTTTTTTTGAAAATTATCAAAATGTTGCTTTAAAAGTAAAATTAAAAAATGGTCAAGACACCCTAAACTGTAAAAAAAAGATGGGGTGGGGGACAAACATTTTCTTTCAGTCTTTGAACAACAAAATATGACTTTGAAATATGGAAAAATTTAATTGCCATTTTTTTTTAATTTTCAAGACTTTTGACTTCGTTTTAAGTGGTCTAAAAATTGAGTTGGAAGCTGAAATCATTATGATATTTTTTGAGATTATTTAACAAATATTGTAACCATCCTTTCTTCATTATTAAAAAATAAATAAATAAAAATTAAAAGCAGAATTAGCCCATCCCAGTATTTACTCTGGTAGCATACCAGTAGTGAAATGTGATTTTGTAGTAGAAAACTTAGATTACGTGGATTCGGGTGGGTGGAGGGGTGGAACCGAATATATGGTTGGAAGTCTCTTGAAAAGGACTACAACTTTTATGAGAAACATTTTTTCATATAGCCCATAGCAGAAGAGTAAAATAATGAAATTGATGTGTGGAATATTAAAAAAAAAAAAAAAAGGTGAACTTGAAGTAATTTTTTTTAGCTTTCTATGGCATTTGAAGGAAAAAGTGTAGGAAGAGAACTTGATTAGAATTTGATGGGGAATATTTTTGCACTAAACTGTTTTCGCATTAGGAACCTTCCTTCGCGAGATATTAACGAAAATTCAATTTTAGGGACTTGAACTGCTCCTCAATCCTCTAATGAAAGAAGCACCGAGCAAAATCTTCGTCGCTATTTTTTGAAGATCAGTGAATCATTCTTGGTATTTTAGGGCTATTTGCAGGTTGTTCGTGAAAATTCCTATTTTATGCCCTTTTAGTAGGCCTTTATTTGGCTGGTATTACAGCGAGCATCCTATATATCAGATATTACCTTCGATAAAATCGCCGTTTTGCACGTTATAGAATTGGCGAACTCGATGGTCCGCCAACGTGCGAATTTTTCTCGCCAAATATGGTATTCGAGGAGTTACAGCGACTACCATTAGTGGTCGACCAACGTGCTCGTATAATGGCATCGAACAAAGCGCCGATACTATTTTTCGCTGGTCACGGCCAAATGCCAATACCAACGGTGTCCGTTGATTGATACCTCTGCCTGGTGCATGGTGCTCGGTTATTGACCATTATGAAAAAATGCCAGTTGGCTTGTAAAAGTGAAAATGCGCCGAGATGCCAATTAAATTTGAAATACTCGGTCGCGAGCTTTTAATTTTCTCCATCGCTTCTAGTCTCTTCGGATAAATGCTAGCAGATAAGATTATAAACGTCTTGCCTATTGGTGAGCGTGTAAGTGGTATGCCTACGCTATATACTATTTCGCTATTATGTAAATATTTGTAATACGAAGACGTTAACCTTGAAAACGTATAACTTGGTCGCACGTCGTCAATTCTTTTTTTTTAATCAACGTCCGCTCGATCGTTAGAGAAGATATTCTGTAGAGATATATCGCGGAATTTTTCAAATGTCGCCGAAACAATTCTGAGCTCGTTAGAAGGACGTGCACGTGCCCAATAGTCCTTTTCATCGTAATCGACGTGGTTTAACCCGGTGACACTTTATAGAGGGTATCTGATTTTAAAATGCAGGAAAATTTCGATTTGTAAAAATTTGTTCCGAATTATTTTCGACCTTTTTAGCATTCGAAACGATTTAACGAATGGGTACAGTTTTTATTTAGGAGAAAAAAATCACGTGGAAATGAAGGACTCAATTATGACTTTTGAATGTCTTTCAATTTATTAAGATGTGAAGAAATTTGTATAATTTAATCTCGAATAAAAAATTCAAAAAAAAAAAATAGAAGATAATGAAGAAAATCACTCGACTACAATTTTCAGCTCGTATTTATTTTTACTACGAATACGTAACAGTGAATGAAAAATTCACGATGAAGTCACGTTGAATTCTAATAAATATATTCTTTACTTTATTTCGCTACTGTACGCTATTAGTTTGAAAAATGCTCGAACGAGATTTAATTTTGTAAAATTCAATCTACGAGCTAAATTTTTCATTGGGGTTCTATGCATGTACCTTGTATGTCATATAGTGTGTTCTTTAGTCCACGTAACCACCTAGATGGTAGTATAAAAAGGCAACTAATTTCGCATTCATGTATCGTAGTTTGCCGAGTCAACTTTCGCAGGAGTAATATGGGAACGACAACATACGTGATTTTGTGTACCATATCTACAACTTTTTTTCCTTCGCTCCTTACGTTATTTAAATTGAAAATAACGAATAGTAGCTCTTAAATGAATCAAACCAAGTGAATGTGCCTTTTAATAAGGATATTTTGTTTTTAAAAAATGAAAAAAATTAGTAATGGAGGATTGCGCCAGAATATTCGAGAAGTTGGTGAAAAAGTTTAAACTTTTATAGTTGAATGGAACATCTGTCGAAATGGGTCGAAAATTTATAAAAAAACTTTTTTAATTTCAAAAATTAAGTTTTTGGTGTTCGAGGCTCGAATGATGAAGCAGTCATGTTGCATTATTGGAGCTGAATTTTCATTTTCAGAATGTTCAAAATTTGTGTAATGCTGTTGATCGCTTTGATCTCACTCCTAATATCCATGAAGCGTAAGTGAGATGTTGGCATTGTGATGTGTTAAATTTTTTGTCTCTATAATCGTACTGGTTCAATTAGAGTGCCATGTATTTAGAGGTGAACAATTTTTTCCCAATTTTTACTTACTTCTTAATTCTCAAGTTTTACGTGGCGTATACTGCCGCCTAGGCCAAAGGCACGGTAAGTATTGTGGATTAAATGCGGTTTAGGAGGTTAGTTTATTTCAGAAATAGGAGAAGGGAGTCGGAATACGAGTTTGAGCTTCCTCAATACATTTGAGGAGATTTAAGATTTTTCACAACTCAAAACTTCTTCAAGTGTCATTTTTTTTTTTAATTCAACTTTTCTCATTTCACTTAATTATGTGAGGGTGAAATAGAATATTATTGAAAGTATTAATGAATATTTTGCTTCAAATTTTGAGCGATTTTTATGCCTATCAGCTTGCGCTACGAATTGAGAAAAAAAGTATTTCGGTAGGTATATGCGAAAAGGAGACGTATAAATAAAGCCCGTTTTGGGCTCACGTACTTTAGAACTTTATGACCCAGAGAATAAGAAATATATTTTCCACCGAGAAAAAACACTTGACATAAACTTGCTGATTTTTATCACTCTTCCTAAAAAAAAAAAAAAAAAAAAAAAAAAAAATTAAAAAATATGTAATGGTTTCTTGATTCTTTCCAAACCTATATATGGTTGATACGGTCTCCTCATTAAATTTTAGAATCGAAATTTCTATCATGTTCGAGTAATTTAATATCCTCTGTTTAGTACCAATTTTTTGACTTCGTAAAAAAAATAAAAATTATTAATTAACAATTCGAACTAATCTATGTATATATGTGTATACTGTATACGAAGTATGAGGTATAAATGCTTTAAAAAAAATTCAAGCTCAAATTCTTCGAATGCATGAATGCAGAATATCGTTCGTCATGGTTCCGTGACTCGATATTTTAAAACTTCAAAGAAATTTCATGCGCTCAACGTAAAAATATACTCGCATATTCGCGTATTTCTCATTTACGTATCGAATTCCACGAAAGTTGCGAATGCTTGCGATAAAAATTCGCATAAAAATGCATACTATTCGAGGTAAGTAGCGCGCGAGAAAACAAAAATATTGGTAGCGAAAAGATGTAGAATAAAATTTTGAAATTGACGCGTAACATGTATTATTGGAATTTTACGATCATCAGTTACACGTTCGTTTGGGTGAGGTAGGTAAATAAAATTAAAATCACATTTTACGCGCATTTCGTCGAATACGACGTAAAATATGGAAAGTAATAATATTTTTCTATTTTTCGAGACCATAAAACAATAAAAAAAAAAAAAAATGTAAGCAGCCATGCCGCATTGCTGGAGCTGAATTTTTAATGAAAGGTTATTCAAATTCCGGATGATGTTATCCACTTTGCATTCATATTTAGTACCAATACTGATAATTCACTCCCATTCTCTCCAAAATCAATTTTTACCAACATAAATATAATTCTTATCAACAAATGCGCAACCACAAATTTTTTCTGGTGGGGGGGGGGGAGACTAAACCAAGATAGAACCAAAAAAGTGCTTTAGAAATTCATATGAACAAGCAAGTTGGTCCACAGAGATAACGAGATTTATTAAGAGGCAGGGGCGTAACTAAGAGGGGGGATGGGGGGAGCTTCCCCCCCCAGGTGTTTTGAAAAGTTGGGAAATTTATAATTGTTCAACGTTGAAATTAGGAACTTGGAATTTCTTTTGGGAAAATAAGAACTCGAATAAATTCGAACTAATGCCAACTTATATCATGTATAGCACACAACCAGAGACGTAGCCCCCTTGGCTTTTGTAAAGTTGGTAAATTTTGAGTTTTAGCGTAGCAGTGTTATTACAACTATTTTAAAGTTTTTGAAGACTAAAAAAAAAAAAGGTCAACAGTTGGGAAAATTTCATGATATTAGTTGGCAATTTTTGGTTTTCTCCCCCCCCCCTGAAAAATGTCTTCGTTACGCCCCTGTTAAGAGGTTTTTTGAAATGTAGGTACGAGGCGAGAATTGATAATTTTCATTTTTCGTTTACTCCTCTCCCAATAATTGGAGGACAGTAATCCCTCCTGCCCGTCTAGTATCATGTTTGAAAGTGGATTCAACATATAGCTTAATTCTTATCGCTAGACATTTTATAAGTCCGCATTTATCAATTTTGAGCTTTTTGAGGCTCCTTAAGCCTTCCTCTCACTTGGTCCATCCGCCATTTTGAATCCATTTTGTGTAAAATTCAAGTGATCAAGTTCTGGTTCAAAATTAATTCTACGTATATGCCAAAGTTGACTTTTCACAGTTGATTTAATGAGGAAATATGTAAGATACAAGAAATTTCATCACTCAAAACCTCCTCAAAAAGTCATTTTTGCTTTAATTCCATTTAAAATATACTTGGGAAAATGAAATTTGGATATGTCGGTGTCATTGACTTACTCTTTCGTTTGAAACCAGTAACAAAAAGTTCGAAGCATTTGTGCTCCCTCCAACTCTCCGTGATGGTTGAGTAAAACGTCAATTCGAGTCGAATTGAGAATTAAAAAAAAAAAAAAAAAAAATAGTTTTACGTATTTACAAGAATAGTCTCTCGCCATATTTTCAGCGAATTTCATCAATAAAAATATGTATATCAGAAATTTGACCTGTAGCATTTACCATAATACATATATTTACAGATGAACTGAAGTACAAAGGTATGAAGACCTCACTCTCCTCCAACTTCTCCTTTCTAAATCAGATAGTCTGCAATAGCTATCGTTTGTTATTAAAAACTCAACTAAAAATTTGCAACAAAATGTTGAACATTTGCTATAATTATACGGATACAAATGGTCTGAGACACATAGATATGAAGGTCCTATCCTCTTCCAAATCATGTGGATTGGAATAGCTATGTTTTTTTTATTAAAAACTCGACTAAAAATGTTTTATTTAGAACACTCGTGTATTTTACGTTATCGAGAGGTATCGATGAGATAGATAATTTATTTATAAAGGTAGAACGAATAAGGAATAATCGTAAAGTATTTTTACTGCGTCGTAATCACCTATGGGAGGATATTGAAATAAGATAAGATGTAGGGGCCTTATATGAATCATCTATTAATCGAATTTATACGGTATTGTTCGCAGGTGACTCGTGTACGGAGAAGCCATTAAATACGCTATGGAAGAACTACACGTCGAACTCGAAGCCGGACGTGCAAATGAAACTGATCGTTACGCAGTCTGGTCTGAAAGCTTTAACCAAAGAACACGGTCTAACCGAGTACTGGAGTCATCGCATCACTTACTGCTGCGCGCCCTCGGAATTCCCGAAAATTTTCTGCTGGGTGTATCGACACGAAGGTCGTAAACTGAAGCAAGAACTTCGCTGTCACGCTGTACTTTGCGCCAAAGAATCCATCGCTAGACAAATAGCCACGCAGCTGCAGGCCCGTCTGACGCAAGCTTTGATCGAATTCAAACGCGATAAAATCAGCCGCCAAAACGCCAGGTTATCGTTGGCGAATTCTGTGTACGAAAATCCATCTTTACCGAGGCGTAAGATTTTACTGTCGACAGGTTGCCATAACTACAGGCCGCCTCTAGAACGCTCCAAATCGGCGCCCAAATTGATGGCGATCGAAGAAAGTCTGGAAGAGGAAGACGAGAATTCGGACATGAAAAAGGTAGCCGCTAAGTCGAAATTCGCCACCTATCGAAATCTCTCGTATTCGAATCGCGGTAACAGGATGGGCGGCTTGTATTGCGCCGAGAAAGCGCCACCGGCGTGGGTACAAGAACGAGAATCTAGTCAATGCAAGGAGACCAGTGGCACGGAGGCGGTCGGCGACGTCGTCGAACCGAATCCCTGCGGGTGTGGAAAAGACTGCGAATTGTTGGATGTATTCGAGAAGGATCTGACCATCGACGAGACCAGAGCTAACGATAAAATTACCAATTGCAACGAAACCGTTTGCGCAGATAATCAAAAACGAATGTATCGTAATTCGTGGGCCGGCGACGAGCAGTGCCCGTCCATCGAAGCCATCAACGTCGAATTAGATGATTTACCAAAGTTCGAAGATCTAATCGAATGCAAATACGATAGTCTAGTGAAGAGTCGTAAACGACTTTTCGAAAATTACGAAAAAAACGATAAAAAGCCGAACGAAGGATCTCCGCGTAAAAATTTAGTAAGAAATAGGAAACGATTGTTCGAAAGCTCCGATAAACCGGAATCGGCCGCTTCGTGCGGTGATACAGATTCCGCTCTGCAGTTCGATTTAGGCGAAGAAAATAAGGATAGTTTAGAGTGCGCAGCTTCCATGGACGAAGAATCCACGCCTAGTTTGCAGAGTATTTCTAGCGGCTCCGATACGTCGTCGCCTAGAGATATTAAAATGGAGTATTTCAAAAATTGCGATCTCGATTCGCTATGGGAAGAGGATAGCGATGAGAGTGGTTTCGTCGAAGCCATCGGCCAAGACGGTAACGACGATAAAATACGCGATTTACCGCATCACCATTTAATGAAAAGCTGCGTGTTGACTTCGAAATCACGTTGCGTCGAGGTATGAACGAATGAACCCTATGAAGGACATTTTCCACGATACCATCGTTTATGTCTAATTTATCGCCGCTGTTTTGCGCCTATGAAGACTGATTTAAAGTGACGTGTGAGTTATGGCGCTTAAATTGTTGTATTGTTTTGTTTGTAATGCGTATTATTTATTTTACAGTCTGCGACATTTCGTAAATGTTCATTCGAATTAAATTGTTTTACATTATGTGATTCCAGAACGACCAGTAGTACTTCAGTCAATAAAGGTGGAGACCTTAAATCGAAATAATAGCTGCGAAGCTGAAATTTTCTATACAAAACCTTGAAGCTGTCACGTAACATTATATACAGGGTGATCTAAGAACGGGTGACTTGAATAAGGGGACTGAGAAACCAAACGTAGTACATCCATGTCATAATGGTTCAAGTGATGAAGGAGCAAAAATAAAAATTTGAATATTTCTTTCATCTCGATAGCGGGCAACTTTGAAAATTTTTATCTCGTCATCAAGGGCAGATAAAGACGTGTCGTTTGCTCTGATATGTAGAGAATGTAATGTAGTTTTACTTATAAAAAAAATGATAAAGTCGGAGAGGGTAGGTGGGGAAATATGAAGATATTAGTATCGAGAAATACGATTGAAAAAATGTGATTTCTTTAGTTTTTCGCGTATAACTTTGGAAATTGCCTTATCAAGGTCCTCCTTGAAAAAATTTCTAGGTGATAAGAAATGTATCTCCTACAGAATGTGACAGGTGGGCGCCCTTCAGATCGTTTTGAAATCGAAGTAAAAAATTCGAAATAAATTGATTTTTTTTTTTGACTTTCCAAAATATTATGAATATTTTTATTCCGAAAAATATCAATAACAAGAATTCAAGAATACAGGGTTAATATCAAAATGCGTGATGTGTAAGGAAATTTAATCGACAAAAATATTTGCGGGGGGGGGGAGCAGGAGCAAAAAAAATCCAGATCCTGCGGGAAATTGGAAAAAAATTACTTTTTTTTTAATTTTAAGAATTATAACTACAAGTTACTCTTATTTTAGTTGTTCTGCGGGTCCTACCAAACTCTTGGAGATACGTCGGATCCGGGAGACTGTGTTCATTAAAACAATAGAAATTGATACATAACATATTTTCTTTATTAAACTTCGATGATAACATTAAGTTGACTTCATACAAAAGAAGAAAGAGTAACTAGAATTCTACTTATAAAAACCGTGTAAATTACCGGTAAAATACCGTAACAGGCTGATATCGTATTTTCACCTCCCTCTGATTTAGCCTCGTGAGGAGATATGAAGGTATTTACTCTCAAAACAATAAATAAATAAATTAATTAATTAATTAAAAAATACTAATTTTGAAAATGGTTCAATCTAGACTCCCTCAAACAATTTTTACTGTTGTGTCCCCTACAAAATACCACGCGTAGTGCCAGAGTTTTCAAAATTATTTTTCCCAAAATCATGCAGAATAAAAAAAATTTCTTTTAAATTTTTCATCTCGACATCAAATCGATCTAGATGTCCTTACCCAGCACATTTTGTAGGAAACACGTTTCTTATCATTATGAAATTCTTCAAGGGGAGCCTTTATTAGAGTATTTCAAAAGTTATTTGCAAAAAAATAAAGATTTTACTTTTAATTTTATTTTTTGTCTATTTAATTATAAGTGCGTGTTCAACAAATTTTGGACAAAAAACTGATATTTTTAAATTTTAACCCTCAAAACGCACACGTGGTGAAATTCACCGCCTTAAACATTTAAGGCGCGTGATAGGCAATACGGTATGCGCGACGTACTCCAACGCTCGTGTGCGAGAATCCTCTTCAGCTTCTTAGCACAATACGCTATTCATCGAATTTTTCCTCTCATGTTTGGCGGAGGGGGGTGATGAAAGGTTTTTTCTTTTTTAATTTTTTCTTGTAAAAATTAAAATTAAAAAAAAAAATTTTCAATACGTTTTGTAAAAAATGGAACCCGATAGTATGTTTTATGATGAATTTATAAAGATGACACAATTTTTAAGACGATGAAAAATTTTTTGCTCAAGTCATTTTTTTGCGGTAGTTGGTAACACTGCTTGTTTATTCCATCACTCCTGTAAACTGTCTAGAATGTTGTAGCTACGATTTAAGGAAATTTTTACCATACCCCGTCATCTGTAGACCTAATAGTAATGTAGCTAGTTTTTAATATTTTTCGAGTGTGCATTGAGAGGGTTAACTTTGTGGCGATGCAGAACTGATAGAGCAAAGGACTTTTTACGATTTAATAAGAATGTTGTCCAGACTGTAAATGATATATGCCAAATAGAAATTTGGCAGTAACTATTAATTCGATTTCAAACCTTTATTGACTGAATTACAAGTATAGGTAGATTTTATACGTGAATATAATTTTAATTTTCAATAACACACATGTCGCAATTTGCTAAAATATTGAATGTGTTTTTATTTATCATATATTCCAAGATGTTTTGATTTATGTATATTTTTTAATGCCTATGAAATTATTCTCTCTGTAAATTGTTGTAGCGTTAAATACCTACATACCTGCATTTACTGTTTTTAAATGAACATTATTCATTTTTTCATTTTTATTTTTATTTTTTCTGCTTCCATGAAAATATGTACTTTTCATTTGTGCTATATTTTTTAAGCTCGTATTGCAGTACTACAGTAACTATTTACTTACGTACAGAACGCAATAATTTTCATTTTTGTGCTTATAAAACGAATGATTAATGTTGTACGATTTATTGTCCGAAAAAATCAGTTGTCTACTTTTAATGCATCTACATATCTAGTTACATTTTGAAAATGAAGTCATCCGCGTAATATACCCCAGTTAATGGATACTCGAATGAATAAATTCGTCAGATGACTCGAAACGAACGGTTCGAATAAATCGACATTCCTTGCGCTTTAGATTTTATCGTTAATACCTGTAATCTAATAACGTTAAACGTTAATCAAAATCAAAGGTATACTACTAGAGATTAATGAAATAGATAGAAACTAGGTATTTAGAAAATTATTGTTTACGCATCACGCGAATCTCGAAACGTGGAATTACGTTTGATACTTTGAATTGTGTTTTTATTTTTTAACTTTGAAAGTGTTTATCGTTTACTTGTAATTTTTTAATCCTAGTCACCAATTCGCAGATTATGAATTGACGTGAAATGTAAAAATGTGTAATTAATTATGTATCGTTAATTTACCTATTTATTGTTTATTATTTTCTTTCTGTGTTGTGTATTATTGTGCCAGTGAACAAATCAAACGTATGAAGATTTGTAAATACGAAGCTAATTTAAAATTTGTATTGTTTTGTGTAAAGTATTAGTAGTTATTTCGTAAGGATTCGATCCACATTTTATTTCAGAAATTTTTTCAATGAAATGTCCCGCTAGAAATTGGATCTATGAGTATAATTACGATAGACTTTATTTCCTTGCAGGAAAGTTTATTGGTTTATTGTGCACCAAAGAAGATGAGAAATTATTGCATGTCCATAGATAAAAATCAATTAAAATTTTTTCTACCTAGCTACTTAATTTGTAATGACAAAATCAGATTACATCAGGAATCTCGTGTTATATTTCTAGAATTTTAGAACATTTTACGGAAAACAAACTTTTCAAAAAAGTATCTATAAAAATGTTAGCGTATTCAAAACATTTTTTTTCTAGAAAAAAAGAAATGTGAATCGCATCACTGTTTTTTCATTTTTTTCTGATAATATGAGTGGTATTTTTTCATCTCTCTGTAAATTATTTTTTTTAATTAGTGAAGTCGATTTCTTTGTCCATAAAGATGAGTTTAATTTTGAAGTTTAATTATTTCCATATTTTAATTTGGGCTGTTGAGAGAGAGAGATCAAAATATGAATCTCTCATATAGATCCAATTTTAGCCTAAATAGGTACATTTGCTTAAGTGTAACAGAATGAAGTATATAGCAAATTATTAATAAATATTATAGCTCGCATACAATGCTTCATCTAGAATAATAGTAGGAAACTGATGAAAGGTTCTGAGTACCTTTCAGTAAAGATTTTGAATCGAATGTGGATATAAATTAAGAATCTGATATGTATTGTTTGTGTATGTTTCTTGTAGATTTCAAAAACGAATAAACGTTTGTGATATTATCAATTTGTTTATATATTGCTTCTGAGAATATATTCCCATTTCCTAGGTACATTATGAAGGCAACGACTAGAGTATAACTTTCAGTTTCTCTGCAATATTCTTGCATACTTGAAGCTTACAATTAACTGAAAGATGAAAAAAATTCATGAGTTTATAAGAAGAAAATTGAATTTATTGCTCAATGACACCTATAACACAATAGATTCAGGAAACTCCATGGTACTCTAAGAATAAAAATAATTTTAAATCAAAAACCACCTTCAAAAATTTAGATTTTTGACTAACATTTGTGATTTTTCTTAACAAGCTTGCTACCAACTTAAGGGCTTAAATTAGCCTTATTTGATTTCATTCGAAATACACTTTGAAGTCGTCAAAAAGTTAAACCTGCATATTTCATCCAACATTGCTTTCAGATACAAATATTTTAAGAAAAATCTCTGGAATTGTTGTTTTTGGTCTTCTATTACTTTCAAATTTGTTCATTCTCTGTAAATTTTATTTTTTAATATTTTCTAGACCTCTTGAAAGATATATGTTTTGTACAATTTAAAAAAAAAAAATTTCTTATTCTTTTTCTAGGCATAACAAAACCTGCGCTTTGGATCACTGGACGCTTTTTCTGCTTATTATAGCCGATAATAAATTCAATCTGACATTTTCCTAAAAAAAATTTTTTTCAAGCGTTATTTTTCGGTTTAAATATTTCAATTCTAATGCCTACGATATCAGAGCGTTTGTTATAAGAGAATGCGCGCTTTTTGACATTATTTAAAACGTATAAAATAACAACTTCATCCGCAGATAAAATACCCTTTTTTTAAATCTGATTTGGGTCAATAGCGGTCTGAGTGGAAAAAGTACTAGATTATTATTTATTCAAGGTTCAATTATTACGTATAAAAATAAGTTGACTTGAAAGTTTTATGGTTACATTAGATAATTATTGGAGTTATACTTATATACATATAAAAATTTTAATTAAAAAAAATATTCAACAAATTCATATTAATTTTCGAATAAAATTAATTTTTTTTTAAATATCCCAATTATATCAGTCATTATGGTTGGTCATCGAGAA
Source organism: Phenacoccus solenopsis (assembly GCA_009761765.1). NCBI lineage: Eukaryota > Metazoa > Arthropoda > Insecta > Hemiptera > Pseudococcidae > Phenacoccus > Phenacoccus solenopsis. Next base: position 49,360,124 of record CM019752.1, on the reverse strand, counting down.
ATGAAATGAATCTGTAAGCCAACTAGCTAGTACACTTGAATGAATTATTGCATTATGTATAATGTTGATTGCTAAATGGCAGTCATGATAAGGAATAATTTTTGTTGAAATGTTTTGAAAATCGTTCAAGTGAATTAAGCAACCATTAAAGATGTATGGTTTGTAGTCATAATAAAACAAAAAAACTCAATTTTTAACGAATTAAAGAAGGTAAGCAACGAATATAATGAAAATTATGTTGGTTTTCTCTTCAGATAGTATAAAATGAATCGAAAATTACGAAAAATATCTAATTTTCTCTTTTCATTTATTGTTACTCACCAAAAAGTCAAGAACAAAGGAAACAGTAATTGATATACATAACAATAATTCAATGAAAACTTCATTTTCTTAAAAAAAACATAGAAAGAATAGTTCAAAAATAAAACACACTACATAGTGCAGGTTAGTTTTCGAAAAAAATAAATTCTTTTTTTCAGAAAAAAAAAGTTAGCTTAAAAATAAAAATTTTTTTGACTTGCCATTGTACTATTCCTTCCTACTGCATTTTGCGGTGCTGCCATGCAGGTACACCGGTATCGCGTGTATAGTACACAAGTAACCCAATAAAAATGTCATCATCGGCTTCTCCAGATGATGGAAAATCGTAGAACCTTCTAGAATATTATGAGCTCATTTCAGCACTTTTTTAAACGTGTAAATATGGTATTTCAAAGAAATTAAACATTATTTTTCCCCAAAATAATTTTTATTCGATTAATATTTTTTGAGCGATAAACACATCATATCCTATCATAAGCGACAAGTTATGCCATAACGATTATTCTTTGACCGTTTTACGTTTAATGCGCCATTGTGTAGTGACACACTGCAGCATGAGTAATACAACCAATCACAAATAACTAGAATTTTCAACAAGTGATGCCATTGGATGGAAGGTTCTAGAAAGAACGTGGCGATGGAAATCTGCAGCCAAATGTTGCTAGCATTCTCGCATGTATCTCACTTTCTTTGTGTCGTTTGACTAGTGTGGTATAACTCGAGATTTTGTCGTAAAACTTTCGCTTTTACATACTAAAATTGTTTTTGCTAATTCCTCAATTTATTGTTATATAATCAACTGAATTTTAATTTTGGTGAGTTCACATCGTAATTTTAGTCTTGTAAATGCAATTTATTTGTATGTAATTCGAATATCTTTGTCTAAATTTGTTAACAATCGTACAAGGTTAAACACGTGAACGGCTCGCATGGACTACCTTTTATGTCGAATAGTGTGTTTCACCTTCGCTTGCATCTCTTAGCCATTTTTGTGAGTTGTATCGAGTTCCTTCTTTTGTTATAGTAAAATGGCAAAAGCTCCAGCAATTGGTATTGATTTGGGTACTACGTATTCCTGCGTTGGAGTATTCCAACATGGAAAAGTCGAAATTATCGCCAACGACCAAGGTAACAGAACTACACCAAGTTACGTTGCTTTCACCGATACGGAACGTTTGATCGGTGATGCTGCGAAAAATCAAGTTGCGATGAATCCTAACAACACCATTTTCGGTAAGTTTTTATTGATGATAATTTCAACTTTTGGCTGTAATAAAAGGATTGACATGGAAACATACATGTTGATTAGAGCTGTATAGCCTAAATTAACGTACACACATAGTAACCTAGTAAATTGCGTTTTATTAGGATCTCCTTAGTGTACTACAGTTCCAGGCCTGTATTTTTAGGCGCAATTTTTATGATTGACTTTATTTTAAATAGATGCCAAGAGATTGATAGGCCGTAAATTCGATGATGCCACCGTACAAGCTGATATGAAACACTGGCCATTCGAAGTTATCAACGACAACACAAAACCTAAAATTAAAGTTGAATATAAAGGCGAAGTTAAAACTTTCTTCCCAGAAGAAGTGAGTATTACTGTTTACTCGTATTTAATACATATTGTCATTTTTGTCGTAAGTGTAGTTTCTTCGGTGTTTTTGGAAATGTTGAATCACTTGAATGTTACGTGTTCTTGAATCGCCGAATCTGTTTCAATAATGTGTTCTAATGGGGCGTGGTTTTTTACTTTTTCAGATTTCATCCATGGTATTGTGTAAAATGAAAGAAACTGCCGAAGCCTATCTGGGCAAAACAGTTACAAATGCCGTAATTACAGTTCCTGCTTATTTCAATGATTCACAACGTCAAGCAACTAAAGATGCCGGTACCATATCCGGTTTAAATGTATTACGTATTATTAATGAGCCTACTGCTGCTGCCATTGCCTATGGTTTAGATAAGAAAGTAAGTATCTTTTCTATATTTCATTACGCTATCTTACCACAAGAGTTATGAAAAGTAGAGATGCGTATACCGTAACCTTGTAGCCCCTACTGATGTGTAACAGACGCACCTACTCGAAACCCACTTTTCTCCTTCAGTAATGTTACATCATTAGAAACTGAAGAAATTAAAAGTTGTAGTTGAATAGGAAAATTTTATATCATATTACTGTACCATTCTTAATCAACAAAAAACTGTGATGTAAACAATGTTTGTCTTCGTGGGAATGAGGTAAGGGTCCTCGAAATTTAAAACTCTAAATTGCACGGTTTCCAGTTTTGCCAGTTCATTTCATGTATCGCTTGTTTAAAAATAGTTCACTTATGAAAATTTGATTTGAATGACGTCACCCAAAAATTGTTTTTCTTTGAAAAATTTTTCATTTTTTTTTCTCTTGAAGAGTGGGAAAATTTATTAGATGACGTCACCATTAAAATATTTTTATTGGGAATCTTATCTACTCGAAGAGAACAGCCAAATGGGTGTTACTTAATGTTTGCCTGCGAATATTATTGAAGGAGCCTATGGAACATGGAAACTTCGATTTAACTTGGAACCAGTGTTGCAAGTTGGCCAAAATTGTATAATCATAACCTTTTCTGTTGCGCTCCTTGAATATTATCGATTCCAGAAAGAGAAATGAAGTAATCCAAGAAAGCGCATTTTTTCCTAGTGATGTCATCGCTTATACTTGGACATGAAGTTTTTCCAAAAATACTTCTTAGTAATTGATACATCGGATGAATAACTCTTGAGAATAATGTTCTTTTTTTTTTTTTTTTTTGGAAGTTTGATGATCGAATTTTTGGGAACACCTTAGTTCTCTTCTGTTAAGAGATGGGTAATATTTCTTCACACTTTTTGATAGTTACTGAACAATCTTATCATTCGTGTCTGTTCATGTTAGCATTTTTTTGAATTCCCATACCTTTATAGTTTTCATACACGCTGAATGACGTCATCACACGCAGCGTTACGTATGAAAAAATGTGGTGGCTTGAAGTACATGGTTCCCAATACGTGCAATTAAACTATAGCATTATTGACTCCGAAAAAATAGCAGTTTCTCTTCATCATTAGTTAAATGAAGTTCTTACATTCAAAAAAATCGAAATTCCATGCTGTAAATTTTAAGTACATTTTCTTCCTTACAGTTGAGACGATGAATTTTTAAATTAGAAAACTCGAGTGTTTTCATAACATAGGTAACCCATATGCAGCGCCAAAAGAAGTTGAATTTTTCGAATTTTTTCTTCTGTTATCAGACAACATTTTACCTACGTGCCAAATTGAAGGAGCAAATTTGTTATTTTTGGTTCTATTCTTTAAACGCTATCCATGTTGTAAAAAAGCATTTCCAAGAATCCAACTTAATTTTTCGAAATTGCTTATTTTATTTATTTTTTTTTTTTCATTTTTTTCATTTTTTATTATTTATTTTTTTTTTTAAAGAAAAAGTAGCATGTTTCAAAAATTTCATATGGAAAAGATAGTACTTGGAGAAAAACTTATCCATTCTTGTAGAATTTAAGTGTGCTCAAATTTTTGTTTCATCCTAGCTCTTTTCGCCTTCACAGAAATTCGAAATTTCAGTTTATCCTATTTGTAGCCTTTGATTAGGACTATTCATTCAATGCAAAAAAAAATTGCAATTGCATCAAAAACTTGATTTTCGCAAGGTCGTCATTGCTCGTACAGCGTTGGCTATGGAAAGGCGTTTGACGAGGTATATATGTTTGATGCTGTTTGACATGGACTACAAGTTATATACAGTCGTCTCTCTCCGCAATAACATCCCTACTTCCCCGGCTAATGAATTATCATCACTTCTATAATTATAATTCTTCTTCATATTTCCTCTTCTGATTAAATGTAATTTTGTGTCACTAGCGTTACCAAATTCTTGAACTGATGTATAGCATTAGGAACTAAGGAAAATTCGGTAATAGTAGCTACTTGAATAAAAAAAAAAAAAAAAAAAAATTGTAATTTTTAGAAAACTAAAGATAGCATCTCTGGCAAACAAAAGTAGTTTTGTTGAGGATGCTGCTCAAGGAAGTTCCTCCGTTTTACGTTAGTGCAGGTCGAACCCAAAATTAATGGTATACTCGTTTCTTAATCGCAAAACCCTTGAAAGTCACTAGTTGTAATTGATAGAATTAACTAACGAATTTGTATTCTTTTAGGGTTCTGGCGAACGCAATGTATTGATTTTCGATCTCGGTGGCGGTACCTTCGATGTGTCTATATTAACCATCGAAGATGGTATCTTCGAAGTAAAATCTACCGCCGGAGATACTCACTTGGGAGGTGAAGATTTCGATAATAGAATGGTTAATCATTTTGTTCAAGAATTCAAACGTAAATACAAAAAAGATCTCACACAAAACAAGCGTGCTCTGCGTCGTTTAAGAACAGCTTGCGAACGAGCAAAGAGAACTTTATCATCATCCACTCAAGCCAGTATTGAAATTGATTCGTTATACGAAGGTATCGATTTCTACACCTCCATCACTAGAGCACGTTTCGAAGAATTGAACGCCGATTTATTCAGAAGCACGATGGAGCCAGTAGAAAAATCCATCCGTGACGCTAAAATGGATAAAGCTCAAATCCACGATATCGTATTGGTAGGCGGTTCTACTCGTATTCCCAAAGTTCAGAAATTACTACAAGATTTCTTCAACGGTAAAGAATTGAACAAATCGATCAATCCAGATGAAGCTGTCGCTTACGGTGCTGCCGTACAAGCCGCGATTTTACACGGTGACAAATCGGAAGAAGTACAAGATTTATTGTTGCTTGACGTTACTCCATTATCGTTAGGTATTGAGACTGCCGGCGGTGTGATGACTGTGCTCATCAAACGTAACACAACCATTCCAACTAAACAAACTCAAACCTTCACTACTTACTCCGATAATCAACCTGGAGTATTGATTCAAGTTTACGAAGGTGAGCGTGCGATGACCAAAGACAACAATTTATTGGGAAAATTCGAATTAACCGGTATCCCTCCGGCACCACGTGGTGTTCCGCAAATTGAAGTTACCTTCGATATCGACGCTAACGGTATTTTGAATGTAAGCGCTGTTGAAAAATCTACCGGTAAAGAGAACAAAATCACAATCACCAACGACAAAGGCAGACTTAGCAAAGATGAAATCGAAAGGATGGTCAACGACGCAGAGAAATACAAAGCTGAAGATGAAAAACAAAAGTCTGTGATCGCAGCCAAAAACGCATTAGAATCCTACTGCTTCAACATGAAGAGTACAGTTGAAGATGAAAAATTAAAAGACAAAATCACAGAAGCCGATAAAAACATGATTTTGGAAAAATGCAACGAAACCATCCGCTGGTTAGACTCCAACCAGTTGGCCGAAAAGGAAGAATTCGAACACAAACAAAAGGAATTAGAGGGTGTGTTTAACCCGATTATTACGAAACTGTATCAGAGCGGTGGTGTTCCTCCCACTGGTGGTATGCCCGGTGGTTTCCCAGGAGCTGGTGGGTTCCCAGGTGCTGGCGGCGCTGCGCCTAATGCAGGATCCGGTAGCGGCCCAACTATCGAAGAAGTCGATTAAACTCGAGGGCTTTTTTCGCAATAGTGAATCCATTTGTTTTCTCAGAAGCATTTTATTTTATGTCATCTGTTTTCGTTGAAATTGTACAGCTCAGTTAACTAGTCGATAGGCGTATTTGTATTGTGCGTTCAGTCATTCCTTTTGTATTCCATTTTCCAATTTGTACGTGTTTTTGTTGTTTATTTTTTCAGGATTCACTCGTCTATTTAAAATCTCATCTAAGTACATGTAATAGTGGAATAAATCTTCAGTTTTACCGACTAATTGTGCTTTATTTTCCTGGTTAATTTATGTTGTGGGAGTTGAAAAGAACGAAATGACGAAAACTTTACAAAACACACATTTTATTGAAATACAATCAACATTTATACATTGAAAAATTACATGAAATATTTATGAATACTAAGATGAAGGCTGGCTGGTTGTTTCGTTGATTTCATCACCCAAAGAGTAATGGCTAGGTTTGTCCAGTCCAATGCGAACGTTCTCTCTATCACTCAAATTGTTCAGAGAGCTGCTGTGAGGACATTTCTGCTGTAATTAAAATGAATATGTTAAATTGAAGGAAAAAAAATTGGAAGCATTTCAAGATTCCCAAAGCATTGTTTGCTTTGTCGAACATTAATTCATTCGGAAGTAACCACTTTTTATTAGTCATTGAAAATATGCGAAGCTTTTTGCTTTTTCGTAAAAACTAAAAAATAATTTGAACCTTGAATGTCAATTGGTAGATACAAATGTTTTCATCTCGACACAATGATACGTCACTTCTCGAAAGCGAAACGGAAGTCAATTTTTTCGACAGTTTTAAGTTACGGAGAATTTTGACTTCATTTGAGTTGGGACCTAGAGACGGAAGTTTTCATCAGGGTTGAGAAATGAAGATTTTTCCGTTACTTGAGGATCATTAGGCAAAGAACTTCCTCTCACTTTTTACATTATGAAAAATAAAAAAATAAAAGCAAAATTAAGAAAATCTTGTCATGAGCATTTCATAATTATTGCTATATTCATCAAATGATAAAAATTCTTATTGCTTTGCTTCTTATGAAATTTATTTTCTTAATTTAACGTTATTATTACTAGTAAGGGATTCTAACTACAAAAGCCCACCGGGAATTTCTCAGTACCTTAGCAACTCGGTGCGACTTAATAGAAATTAAAGGAATAAAACAAATTATTGTATGATTGATTACTATACTATTCAAGCAAATAATAATAATTTATTATAAATAATGAAAACTAAAAATGTAGGTGGCTGATGGTAGGATAAATTATGTCATGGGGCAATTCGTTCAATATTCAAAAGTGTTTGTTCAGTTATCAATGATAGTATATCGTAATACAGAAAATGGTGAACGATTTAAGCAAACTTCAAGCAACTCGTTCATTTCTCAAGTTCATTCTTTTGCCGTCATTATGATTTTGCGCTCATGCTTGCCTTATGCATACAGATGTTTCAGATTTCATTTTTATGGCGGTATTTTGTCTTGTGATAACAGTGATATGAAATACTAATTTGAATATTCAAATAATATTTGAAAGTTTGGAATAACATGAAGAAGAAGTAACCGAAGTTTCAATAATCATTTTCTAATACTTTACAAAAGATGATAACAGCAACAATTCGTTCATTTTCATGAGTAAGTACGATACTTTACTCAATACTCTTCATTTGGATATCTGCATTTAGATATTGCACAACATTTCAACTTCGAGTCGTTCTTAGTTCAGTATTATTTTCGTTTCACTTACCAAATTGCGTTTCGGAGATGAAAACGATCCCAAAGAAGACGTAGAAGGTTGATTAAAAATAGCTCTATTCCTAGCCGCCGCTTTTTGTTCAGATTCTCGTTTGAATTGTTTAGCGCTAAATGATCGCGGAGAATTGGGATTACTGTTCTGCAATAAAACGTTTCCACTACCCACCTGCGAATCTGTGTTACATTTCTGTTATTTTGGTAGCACAAATGAAACACAAGGTAGAGAAATCGAACAGCACCTGAAGACTTTCTAGTTGCTTGGTCACGATGCGGTGGAATATGACAGGACACTAACAAAATAGCCGCCGCTCTAGCTGCCGTTGCTCTGGAAGAGGATACTGTGACACCACGACTTCCTCGTCTTGAAAAAGTGGTATCTTGATTTGATTGTCTGAAGGTTCGTGCGACTTGAGCTGAAGTTAAGAATAAGATTTAATTCATTCGAATTTGTGGTTGGCGAAAATTTTCAAATTACCTATTTCGGAAGTTGAAAGTAATCTAGTGGTGATGGTGGAGTTTTCGTATCTGCGAGATTTACCAACAAATAATTTCAACACAAAGCATATGAGCGTTGAGAAAACTGCTACGCCGGCGATTACAAATAATAAGGTTGGAAGATCTTTTGCTATTTGTAAAATATCTGCGAAAAATCATAGTCGCTTCATTCATAAATTCGAAACGAGAGAATTTCCATTCGACTTACCTTTGGAGCAGAAAGCCTTTTTAGACGATTTTTGCGCGGAAACGCTGTGATATCCTTCGATACATTGGCAGTAAGCGTTATGGCTTACTTGCACGCAAGTAGAGAATGGATCGGTGAAAAAGCACGATTCGCTGTACATGCATTGTTCTCCTAGTGAAGAGGCTGTAAATGATTCCTCGTTTAATATTCGTGTTAAAAAAATTGCTTTAAATAAATACACGTAATTACGTTTAACGCAACCAGCTTTTCGTTTTGTAAGCTTAACCGGAAAGTGTTCGCTGCATTGACAAGTCTTGGAGTTCTCGTCGCATATGACATTTATTAGGTTTTCGTCGCATGTGTGATTACAAGGCTTCCCAATATACTCCCCTTCTGCAACATAAAAATTTATTATATCGCCTTGGAAAATACTGTACCTCGTGATGCGTGGTACGGTGCTAAAATGCGGTTGCTTTTATATTTAATAAAATCATTCAACCGCCATTCACTTATGAAATGTCCGCCGAAGCTAATCTAACCGATCAAGTGAAAGCTGGATGCAATAAGGGCTTCAGGAAAAAGGCCAAGCAACCGTTTCGTCTTTCCGTTAAAGTAGCTGCAGCTGTTGGAAAATCAATTATACCGTCCGCGTATCCGTATGAATGTGGTACGTTGCGAGCATATTAAGTAATTTTTAGAAATTTACGGTTATACTGCTTTCATTTATAAAAAGTTTTCCCATGTTTTGATGGTTCTTTAAGAAGTTTTAATTTAAATCTGTAAAGTGCGAGTTAATGGAATAATCACTTGATTCGTTATGGTTATTATTATTCTTTTTGGTATTACGCTCTACATTTGTTTTTGTTTTTGCTTTATAGTTCAACCGATCACTGAAAAATTCTATTCTAAGTATCAATGGCGTCGAAATATTACGCCCGAAGATTTACAGCAGTTTCATAGCAAATACATAACAGGTCCTAGAGAAAAATATACGCAGCCAGTACTCGAAAGTCACCAGTAAGTTGGATATGAAGCTAATCTGCTTCTCTTATACGAAAGTTTTTGTTTTTAAGTGAAAAATGGTGTTCTTATTTTGTAAACAAAAACTTGATTTTTTCTGCTCATTTTAAGTTTATAGCTAGTCTTTCAGCTTTAGGCATAGTTCCAATCAAGTGGCAAGATAAGAGGTATGCAGAAGTTCCATCTTATTTGTAAAGGGAAACGGATCGCATTTATTCGTATTTTGTATTTGTTATGATTAAATTCAATTCGGTTTATTTTTTATTTTCCATATTTTAGAATCATATCAATTGCTAAAATTTTTACGAAGAAATTATGTTTTTTTCCCTCAAGGATATTCTCTATGTTTAATTGTTTACATATTGCGAAAGTTCTATTTTTAAAGCAAATTTAGATGGAGTATTTCTCAATGAATACTTGATAGAATTCACTTAAGGTTTTATATTCAATTTTGTAATTATTTGAGAAGATTGGACTGTTGACATATTTCGAAAATTGCGTTTATTTTTCTAGTTCTACACATAGAGGCACTTGGAGCTAACTTTGAGAGTGAATAAATGGTTTCGAAAATTACTAATCGTAGATTGGTCTCGTAACAGTCTTCTTATTTTGAAAACTACAAATGAAAAAATAATAAAATAAAATTTAAAAAATGAAAAAATATTGATAATCGTCAAGAAAAAGTGAACCGGAATAACCAAACGATAAAATTTTGTTTAACCATAATTAATATTGGTTTTATAAATTTTGATAAATTGAAATTTCGCTAGGATGGCCAAATGAAATTTAATACCAAGGCTCTAAGCCTCTAATCCATTTAGCATGACGAAAATGCAATGATTGAATTTGTATTTTCCATTTTTTGGATTAGTATTTGCAACATTAATTTTTGAGCGAATGACTGATTTTAATTTACAGGATAAAAATTTTACCTTTAGCTAATTTCAGCTATCAACTAAATTTTGTATGTAGGCGAAGGAAACGTATGATTAAATGAATATCCTATCGAATTTTTTCCAGGGATGCAAAACCAGAATAATTTTGGTTTCGATTGCGAGTTATGAGTTGGTGGTTCTAGTTCCGAACCTCTCATTCGTGTTATGGTTCCGGCTCTAGTTTTTCGAACATTTTGCCTATTTCCGGCTTGTGGTTGCGGTTTTGCTGTCCTTGTAATGGGCGTTTTTTCTAATTTAAAAAAAAAAAAAATTACTATAAATTATTATATCTTATTTTAAATTTAGCAGTAAATTTTTTTTCTCCTGAATATTTGACCGGCTACTTAAATTTCTCTTCTTTATTACTTTTATTTTTTCTTTCTTGTATCTTTTTTAAATTATAATTCTTCACTTTATAATTAATTTTTTTTCTCAATTATTTCCCTGGCGATGTATTTGAAAGTATAAACGTTTTCTGCACATTCGTTTTATATTCGCCATCTTTGTTTTTTACAACTTGCTCCAAGGTTGGATAGGTCCAACGTGGATATTATGTCCGAATTTAATTCATGAAGAAATAGTCATTAATGGATTAAAATTTGAATTAAACATGATTAAACTTCTAAAATGAATGAGAACTCGGAATGAATCATTTTGTCGCATTTTTTTCTTACGTTATGGTTCCAATTCTAATTTTTCAATTCTGATTTTTCAATGAATTTGTACCGATGTACGAGTAGATGAGTGGTTGAGAATGTTTCTGAGGTATGTGAGATATGGACATTCTAATAAGAAATGAATAACAGTGAGAGATGACTGACAATCTGAGCAAGTGAGAGGAGGTTGGCGATTCAAAAAGGTGACTGTAGGTAAGAGCAGTGTTGTCTATACGAAGGTGTGTAATTGCGACGGTTGAGAGAGGCCAAGGAACTGTGGAATTGCGATGGGACGAAGTTTGTTGGAATTGTCGATATTTGACCTTTCGTGTTATCACGATTGTTGTAGCGCTCTTTTAATGTGAAAATTGTGTAGTTCAATTGATTTTTGTAAATCACATATTTTAACATCGTTTCTCCAATGTAATTTTGCTTTGTTTACTTAAGAATTCAAATAAATATTCATTTTCAGATATGGTTGGTTTCACGACATACGCTTCGATCGAAATATGGATTACTACACGATGCTAAAACAATACCCGAATAAAACCTAATTCGCGAACCTATGGATCCACCTGAAAAACCCTCATCATCGGATTGTTGCGGATCCGGTTGTACCCCGTGCGTTTTCGACGTCTACGAAGAATTACTCGAAAAATGGAAGGTTAGTAAAGCGGAGATTCGCAACCCCAAAACACGCCACGATCTGCTATCGCCGCTAAAATACACAGCATACGAATTACTGCGTATCGAAGCGGTAAACGAAAACGCTAACATTTACACGTTCAAACCAGCGGGTACCGTCAACGATGCGATAACCGAAGGTATTTTACCTTACAAAGCAGGCCAACATTTAATCGCACTTAACGACAAGCCCGATAAGGTGAAAGAGAAAACAGCATTTTCTAGAAGCTACACCCCTATAAACCTCCCACAAATGGAGGACAACTGCCGGGTGAAATTTCTCATAAAATTGTACCAAGATGGTGCAATGTCTAAGTTCATTTCGCAACTAAAACTCAACGACGTGATGTACTTCAGAGGACCTTTCGGTAACTTCCACCACACGCCACATTCTAAATACATTATGATCTGCGCGGGAACGGGTTTCGCGCCAATTTACACCGTAATTAAATCTATACTGCTTGATGAAGGCGACGAAACAACCATGAAATTGTTTTTTGCCTGTTCTTCCTTAAGCGATATTTACTTTAGGGATGAAATAAGAGAATTTTGTAAATACTGGAATTTCACCGCTAGCATATACGTCTCTACACCATTAAGGGGTCAAGTAAGACATGATGAAAACATACGGCAAGGTAAAATTTCCTCTCATGCAATCGACGAAATTTTCGCAATTGGGTATAGAATTTTAATCTGCGGATCGGAGTCTTTTAACGCCGATATGGTTAGGTATGCTGAACAAGCTGGTGTTGGTAAAGATGATTTGTTTATTTTTTAATATAATTCATTTACCTTCTTCGTTGATTTCGGCATCGTGAAGCTGCAAATCTTCCGTAACAACGTAATACAAGCTGCTTTCCGTAGGTGCCGCATAGCTAACCAGGGTAAGTGAGAGGATAGAAATAAGAACGCATAATAGCTTCATTTCACGTCATATCGTTTTCTTGCCCTTGTCATCACTCGGTTAGGTGAAATATCTGTAAGATGAATTCAAATGTTACCAGTTATTAATTAAAGAATTATCGTTGTGTTGTTTATTTTATTTTTCCATTTCTACATGTGGAACATTGCTTATGGGTTGTATGTAAAATGTGTTTTATATGAATATGTGCTCTTTCTTACCACATGTTAGGCTAATCAAGTGATGTTCAGGTATGATTAATTCTGTTTGAAAACGTACAGCTACATCAAGGTCTATTTTGATATTTATAATCATAGTATTGTCAAATATCCTCTCATTTTGATATCGAACTATGTTTTTGTAATGTATATGATATTAGTAATATCTGATCTTATTAAATCGAGGAGATCGATTATTTTTCTGATACTCTCTCAAGCTATTATAATTCTGGTAATAGAATTGGAGGTACTGATGTATTGGTTCGTATTGTTATAGAAAGTCATTAAGGTTGTCTAGCTTACTCGCTGAAGGAACAGAGATAAAAATGTTTAAAAATAATTTTAATTTAGTCATTTAAGTCGAGGAGAAATTTTACGTACATATTTTTTCGACGTTTTTATCCTGAATCAAAACTTAGTAAGGAATGTAGTACTATTGATGACAGGAGGAAGTAATCAAAGTTTATATAATCATTTGGAGAAATAGTATATTTCACAACTAGGGAGGTAAAAGTGATTCTTGACGAGTGTGCACGTGTCTAGAATCAATTTTTCTCCCGAGTAGTGAACGAAATTTTTCTTAAATGCGGGAAAAAGTGCTAGTTTGAGACCCGAGCTATTAGCGAGCGGGAGGTAAAGTAGCACTTTCCTCCCGCAAGTATAAAAAAAAATTTTCAATCTGCCTGGCGACGTAAAAAAGGTTTTTTAAATTTTTGAACATGATATTGCATTTTTTTCAAGTGTTCTTTAGATTTCGTCATTCAAAACATTTTGTGAATTCCATGCGTAATTATACTTTTGTAGATTTTTGTCTCCAATTCACCGTAAGATTATTTTTGAAATTTTTCTCCTTATTTAGTTATCCAAAGGGCAATTACTCATGTAAGTAGTGACGATTGAGTGGGGTCTCCGAATGATTACTAAAAAATAAGACTGAAAGAGTATCTTTGGAAGTTATCTGTGAAAAATATGAAAATATATGAATTTTTCCTATCGTTTTTTGTACTTATTTTTTGTGAACAATATTACATTTTATACTTGACATTTTGGAACAAGCTGCAACTTCTTACCTGGCTCGAATGTAGAAAAATTACTAAGGAAAAAACAATTATGTATCAAACGAGTTCTCAAAATAAAACTTTTTAAGTACAAAAAACACGAAACTCGTTAAATTTTTTTTTTTTTTAAATATATATTTATTTATGACTAAAAACGGTTTTTAGTCATAAATAAATATAGGTATATTTTTAAAAAAAAATTTTAACGAGTTTTGTGTTTTTTGTTCTTAAAAAGTAGAAAAATTACATTTTTTGTCACTTGAAACCATTGACGTATTCAGAATTTTTTTTGCCCAAGGCCTAAATTTAAAAACGAGTAAGAGGACTCAGACTCGATTTTGTGGTTAGTTACTTATTTTCCTTGGCTACAAGAATTTGAAATGAGTACCAAACGAATTTTCTTCAAATTATTGGGTGCATCTTAAATACTTGTGCATACTTAGTATAAGCAAGAAGTCTAAGTATTTAGAAAAAAAAAAAAAAAGAAAACAGAATTATTCCGCTATACGCTTAAAAATTAATTTCGGAAAAATTTTTGGTAAAGATTAAAGTTGGAAAGCTCCCCTCCTCTTGAATGCTGCAATTCTTGGAGCCACCTGAGATGCTTATGCCTAGAGTATGTGATGAGTGTTGAAGTAAACGTCTATAAAAAAATTTCGAAACCTGGGTTGAATTAATCATCTTTTCAAATTACTCCTATGTACGAAAGATGTGAATAAATGACCAATTCTTCTCATAATTTTTTATATTTTTTCATTATTTTACCCCACCACTCTCTTCATTGTCAACAATTTTTTGTTAATACTTCTACATCGAATTCTATACATTTTGGCCCAAACAGCATATTTTCATCAGCTTTGGATGCTAAAATAAAAATTTTCCAATTTGACCATCGTCAAGGCGAAAAAAATATTTTTCATATCTTGGCTCCTTCAGGGAGTGAAATAGGCCAACCATTATACACAGAGTCATGTGAGTAGCTCTGCATATCATTTTTGGAGGAGCTCTCATGATTCAAAATTTCGCTGTTCCTGTCATCTAATGTCTTAGGAGGATTGTTAAAATTCTTTCATTACTTATGTGACGATTTCTCCTAACCTATCCCTCAACTACACCAGATTTTTGTCAGCATACTTTGCCTCCAATGGATTTGGCTACATTTATTGCCAAATTCAATTTCAATTATTTGAAATTGATATCTTCAAATGTAAAGGAATTATAACGTAGTTGAAATTAACTAATGCTCATTAAATTCATTAAAATGTATTGATAAAAAAAAATGTTGATTTCCGAATTATAATATTTGAGTGTTATTGAATTAGCTGAAAAGAGGGATTTTTTGCGCAGGCTATATCCGAATCCATTGGACACACGGTATAGGTAATCTCTTGTAAACGAATGTCACATAACTAGCTTTTTATGAGGCACGAATATGAAATCGTGATGAAACATATTGTGATATAAATTGGAATTCATAATCCAGAATTAAACGTGTTTTAAGCGAAGAAAAATAACTTGAATTCATTACGGTATACTATCAAGCCTCGTTTTCAGTCGATTACTTGTACCAATTTATACAAAGTCTTTGGCAGATACTATTAAAAAGCCATCCGGACATGTGTGCTGGAAAATTTGCATCCTTATTGGAAAACGTGGCGAAAACCCAACCACATACTCGCTTCCTATCGTGTACCAAATTATTAAAAATCCATCCGAATAAAAAGCACTGTTGTGGAAAAAACAAAAAGATGAAATGAATGTTTTCATTTCACGAGTGGTACTATCGCGCACGTAATGCCCCAGAGGAAACAATAACCCGGTAAAGAAAAGAAGCGAAGCACAAGAGGCGTTCCCTTTATGCAACATTTCCAACATCGGTTCATTTCACGTTAATAACCCTCGCTTAGCAGTCGTTCGTAATTAGAAAATATGAAATAGTTCAAGTATAAATACGCGCCCTCGTTCGACTATCATATCAGCCATACGGATACGTGCCAATGTAACAACGTAAACGCAAAATTTTCCATTACAATGAATTTATATACATGAATCTTATTGGATAAACAACGCTAATAATTATTCCAATCAATTCCGCCTTCCTATTGATAAATTGCCTCTTTATTTCCTCGCTCGTGAGCTTTTCTATAATTCATCGCTTCGTATTAACGACTCGAACCATCGACGAAGGATAAACATTTCGCTTGAAAGAATTCAAAACGAGTTCGTGAAATTGACTCGGCGAAAAAAAAGAAGTAATTTCAACTTGGAGCTTTTTACAAAATCTTACACTCGGGTATTTTTAGGTATCTAATTAGAATTCGTAATTAGAATCTCTCTTCCTTCGACTTCATAGATAAATAAGCAGCACGTTTAGAAAATTAAGGTTAAGATAAGGATTTCTCCCCCATCATATCTTACAATAAATGATACTTCTTTTGCAGGTGAGTTTGATGAAAACACTTCCTGGATTCAGTTTTTACTATGCCACAGTTTAATTAAAATTTCAATCGGCTTATCAATAAGAAGATTAGTTATATCTGAAATACTGCTTTCATATCGTCGAATCACGTAGAAGAGGTAAATATATTCGTATAGTGATAAGGATTCGATATGAAATATTCATAAGGGATTAAAGGAATATTTTATGTAACATCGTTGCTTTTCCGTTCACCGTTGAAAAGAAACCGCGATCGAATATTTTTCCGAAAGCATGAAGGTATTGAAAACATTACTAACGAACAAAGTTTCGACGTGGAATTTTACGTCTCTGTAGAATTGACGAATTCAGTGGTGAAACGGTGCCGAATCATTACCTATCGAAGTTTCCTCTATTAGTTTCGGCGCAGATATTCTGCGCGTTCTATCAAATGGTAATTTTAATAGTTTATTATTCCAGTGAATAAAATTTCTCTTTTATTCGACAGAATTAACGAAGGAAAGATTTCATCGCGTAGGCAGTAGGTACCTATAACTGGTATATGTGGGAAGCTTACATTTCTACAGCTAACGTGCCTATTTATTTTAATGAGATTATTTCATCCTTTTTTTGAGTTGCTCGTTGCTTTTGTAATACTAAGTAATATTAGACTAAGCGGAGACGTTGATAAAATCAACCATAAAGTATCCGTTGTGTCGCCAAAAACAATAAGAACACTTACAAACATTCTCGGCAAGATAACGCTTTTGGTTTACGATTAGACTGGAACTTCGAAGCTTAAGAACTTGAGAAGAGGTTAAATTCCAAATAAGCCGCACATATTGATCCGCTTAGAGCACCCAACTCGAAGAAAGATAACTAACTTGGAGAAATGACGATGAGAGGGTTTCCTTATCGGAGTTAAATGTTTTTGCTTCGTTCGCCGAACCAATTGACCAATTCAACGCTTATGGCTTTTGCTTTTACAGTAATTTTCATGATGAATTCAATGCTATTTAGTATAAAGATGAGAGTATGTAAAAATATCCGGATTCAAGAAGCTTGTTTGCAAAATGAAGTAAATTTTTTATCACGAGCTCACCAAAAAAATCGATCAAATTAGGTGATTTTTTTATTGTGGAAAAGTAATTGATGAAAGTCTATTAATCTATTAATCATATTATCTTTTGCTTATAATTTCTTCGCCTCGTATTTTTCTCTGTAATAAGAACAGAAAAATCGTTGAGAATTATCGCTAACGACCATACCATGCTGAATACACCGGTTCTCGTCCGATCACCGAAGTTAAGCAGCATCGGGCCTGGTTAGTACTTAGATGGGTGACCGCTTGGGAAAACCAGGTGTCGTTGGCGTCTTTTTTTTTTTTTTTTTTTTCACCTTCAAAACTATTTTGCCAAGAAGCCAAGAATATGTATTATTATCATGTTCTAGAATAAGAGGAAGCTTTATTCGTTTTAATTTTTTTTTTTTTTGGTTGAATTTTCAGAGGTACCCGTATTTTTAAAGGTGAAAAAATATATTATTCATTTCTTGAAAATCGTTATGGCTGGGTCACATTTTTATTTCGCTACAAATATTTATTATTCATGAATAAGAGTAATCTTATATCTGTGTTTCAGGTTTCACGAATAAATATAAATTTTGAACTTTAGTATTACGCGTGCATTGCACGTGTAATCGTATTCTACAAAAACTAAAATATGAAAAATACCTATGCTCCTTGAGAGTAACTTTAAAATATCTACGCAGTTATTTTTGCGATCAGAAACAGAAACTATATGTAGTATCATTTTTCGTAAAGAATTATTGGAATGAAAATATTTTAAAATTTAATAATAACGAATTTATTGGCTTACCAACATCGAAATATGTTTAATATTTAATTATTTATTATTCATTTTATATCGTTTGAAAAAATATAATTTTTTAAAAATCATTATTATATATTTTTTATTTTGCTGGAATAATAATCAAATCAAATTAAATAAATATTTAACACGTTTATAAGTTTACTGTTGAATACCAACGAAAGAATGTTAACAGTTTCCCAGATGCCTGTTGGCGTATAGGAGCTGAATTAATATTAGAAAATAAGAAGTAAAATAATGGAATAAAATAAAAAGAAAAAAAATATAAGTACATAAAAAATGAATAGGAAATTTTGTATTTTTCCAATCACTCGCAAAGAAGAGATTCTGCACGACAATTATCACTACATAAAAATATTTTACCTACTTACTTTAAATTGTGCGTTGAAAATATCCTTCCATTTTTTTCTTTTAGAAGTAATAGAAAACTTAAGGGTCAGTGAAGTTGGTACCCTTTTTACATTTATTGAAAATCCACAAATCAAATATGTACATTGTCAGCTTATTTATTTTCCTATGACCTAGGAACTTGAGGTAAAAAAAGGTTGCTAATTAATTTTGTTGTTCTTTTCGAGAAAATTCAAACGATATGATCGTTTTTGTTCCCCCCTCCCGAACACGAATAAATTTTTTTAATTCAAAAGTAGTAGAAAACCATTTTTATTTCAAGTAAAATACTTGCATCCAGTGGCACAACCAGAACTTTTTTGTAGGGGGCTAAAAACAAGGAGGCTCGAAGCCTCGAACTCTAGTTGATACCCACCTATTTTCATGAAGTGTAAAAATTTTATGAAAAAATTGTAAAATGAATTATATTGTAGATTAACCATACATAGATAGCCCCTCGGTATATACGAATTTATCACTCACAATGTTGAAAAAGGAACCAGAAAGTTTTTTTTATTAATATAGGACACGTATATGTTTAATAATTGATTTTTGAAATTTCGAAGAATTTTTTTTGGGGGATTTACCCCGCTAGCCCCCCCACCCCCTGATTGCGCCACTGCTTGCATCTCACACTACTCGACAAATTTTCGGTGGTGCCATGTTTCTGAAAAGTTTTCTATATGATGTATAGAAAGGTATTAAATAACATATTTTCCATGGTTAAACCCCCCCCCCATGTGTGTGAAATAAAAATCTCAAAAACTATGAACTAAGAAATTTTCAAATTTTTATAACGTTAAATGGTAGATTTCTGCACTTATGAGTTTCATTTTTTCTATTTTTTCTTAATAAAAAAGCCAAAACTGTCGATAGGATGCACAGTCATTGAAGAGAATAAAATTATGCATTCAAAACAACAAGCCTTAATCGATTTTAATAATTTGGGGGAGAGCTAGAAACTTTCAAAATTTGCAGTGTTGCCATTTCTTATGGTTTTTGCAGAAAATACAAAAAAAATCCAATTTAAATTTCTTTTATCGAAACGACGATTATTATGCATCGAAAGTAATGAGCCTCAATCGATTTCAATAAATTTGGCGAGGAGAGCTTGAATATTCAAATTTGGAACGTTTGTATTTTTTCAAAAGTTTAAAAAAATACTCTAATTAAATTTATTAATTTCATACAAAAGGATTAGGTACTTAATTTTTTTTAATTCAAATAATTGAATTTAGATTTTAATTTTATTATTTGGAAAAATAAATAAAAAATCATAAAATTATTTGATGTAAAAAAATATTTTTAAACATTTTTATTATTGAAAAAAAATATCCTTTACAAATATTTATCGATCGAATAGAAAATTAACGATATTTTTTGTAATTATTACCTAAAAGTATATACATGTCATTGAAAAAATATTCAAAAATAATGAAATATATAATAAATTTTTGAATTTGTACCTAAATAAATTCCAATTAAAATGAATTCATTTAAATAAAAAAAAATAATTTCGACGTAAATTTTAAATTTAAATAAAAAGATAAAAATTATTAAGCTTTTAACTGAATTATAATATTATTTATTTTATCGACATATGAAGCTTTATCTTCAGGTAACGATCATACCATGCTGAATACACCGGTTCTCGTCCGATCACCGAAGTTAAGCAGCATCGGGCTTGGTTAGTACTTAGATGGGTGACCGCTTGGGAAAAACCGGGTATCGTTAGCTTTTTTTTCAAGTCGAATCTAATTTTGTAATTTTTTAATTGCTGAAAAATTCATACCCTTATCGCTGTACCTTTTCCATTTAAAATTAAAAGGTATACCTTCGAAACTGCCCACGTTCCTAAAATTCACCTACGTGTACAGTACAGCCATTTTTCTCGGCTCGTGTCAAATTAAGCGACGTCAACATTTAACTAAAATATTAAAACCCCCGCAATATAAGGATTAAAAAGTGGTAGCGAGGCGGATTTGATGCAAATTAATTAAGAAACGTTGAAATATTAAGCAAACGAAGCCCTAAGACTTATCTACAGTATATCACCATTAAATGCCTCACTAGGTCGAACGTGATTAAACCGTAGACAAGATTTTAGCATTTTGACACGACCAAATCAGCGAATCAGCGTAGTTGCGGAGTTCGTTATATTTTGTTCACGAAAAGCAAGCTTTTGGGAATTGGTGGTTAAATTTCCCTTATTATAGAAAAGTTTTTCAATTTTAATGCTAAATTTAAACGCTATCTCGTGTCATTTTCCAAATTACAAGAAGGGTTTTTTGTTTTCTCTCTCCCTCGTGGGCTTATACGAAGCTATTACATGATAACGTTTGTGGCAGAAGACGTGCGCGAAATATGTATCTAGGCGATTCGTTTCATTTTTTGAATTATATTTCGCGTAGGTGTATGTGCTTCGTGTCCGTTTTCAAATGTTTTTCTTATCTTTTTCTCTTTTTACGAAGAACATTACGAAACATCGTTTGCGAATATACGCCATTTTATGCGTGTTTGGTTGTACCCAATTCAACCATTTGGGATGATTTAAAACTTCTTTTAGATTTCGCTAAATGGTAACATATGTATCTATTTATTTGTTTTCATTTTTTTCCTATCGTGATTTAGAGCAGTTCAGGCACCTTAGAACGAAAAAAGCGTGAAATGGAACAGCTCGCTAAAAATTATTTTGAATTGCGAATAATGATCCTCTAACTTGATAATAAAAGTAATGAAAGGCGTTTAAATGTGGTTCTTTTTTGGGCACAACTTCTTCAAAATATTATGGTCTTGAGTTTGTAGTATATGATGCTCTCAATAAGAAATAAACTTCATTTTGCAGTAAAATCATTTACTTTGTGGGTAGGGGTCAAAATTGTAACTCGATAGCATTTTTGGAACCGCTGTTAAATAACCAGTTTTATTCAATGGCTCGAAATGATCGAGTGTACTTCACAGAATTGGGTAAAAAGAATCATTTTGGTTATCGACCAATTTTGGAAAATAGGGAGGGGGTGTTCATTTTTTTAAATGTCGAATACCCTTGCCTTCAAGATGCTCTCATTTGTTTTTCATGTTTGAAAGCTATTTTGCGGACTTATAGTCAATACAGGATTCAGCCCAATAAAAGAGTGCAGTGGTACTGAAAAAATCAATTTTCAATTATTTTCGCTTCTCCGCACTCTAATTTTCGTATGGGTTGATAAGGAGGTACAATTCACATTGGGTGTTTTTTTTTTTTGTCTTAATATTTAGTGCATTATTTAAATCTATAATATTTATGTGTATTGGAATTTTTATGCATTTTGATAACATATTTGTTGTATAGAAATTATTTTTCCTCTTTGATTTTATTTTATTTTTAATTTTAATCAAGTTTTTAATACAATTATGTAACACATATTTTATGAGCAAACGTTATCAAATTCCAAACATAAGTTGTATAGAATTATCCAATGATTAAAAAGTGTACAATTTTGTGGAATCTTAAAATAAGCTGGAATCTTGTATGATAGAAAATTTCACGTCAACCAGGTATCATCTTTCATTCAATAACATCAAAATTAATTTACTATCTAAATTATCTAAATTTGAATTTTTTTACAAAATTATGTAGCATTTCAGTATGATTTAACAACAGGCATAGCCTTACGTCACATAGTATGCTTCTTGTTATATCATTCTAAAATGCTACGTAACTTTGGAAAATAGCTCAAAAATCTGTAGTTTAGGTCAAGAGTTTGCCAGAATGCTATAAAATGGAGCACGATACATACCAGATACAAATCATTCCATTATAATAAATTTTATGTTCTCAAATTGTACCTTTTAAAATTGGCATTACTCTGGACAACTTTTCTTTGATATTTGGTAACGTTTGCGCATAAGACATCTGTTAGGAAATTAAAGTAAATTTTACCTCCCTATCAACCATTAGGGGGGGGAGTGCGGAGAAGATAAATAATCGAAAATCGATTTCTTCGGTACCACATTGAGAGAAATTATACTTAGTAACAATTACCACAACTGAAGGAAAAATATGACATTAACTTATTTTAAAGTGATTCCTTCAATATTAAGGAATTGTTCCTTTTTTTGATTAAATCATTCGCATATTCTGGAATTAATTACTGAAAGAAAGGAGCTATTCCTCAATATTGAAAGAATCACTCCCAACGTAAGTTACTATTACTTTTTCCTTCAGTTATGGCAAGTATTACTCATACTAGGTGTTTTTGTGAAATTTCGTGTTTTCTTCAGGGCCGTGCAAAAAAATCCAGACCCAGGAGGAAAAGAGGTCCATTTCACTGGCGCCCCACATGCCATATCTCCGTGGGGGGAGCGGCACAAACCGGCACAAACGTAGCACAAACGATGTGGTTAATTTCAGCTCTCTACCTCGAAATGGGGGGGGGGCAGCGAAATGGACCTCATGAGAGTAAAAAAAATAGGTTGTGGAGGTAGTGAAGAGAGATTTTTAGCGCCGATGCGTCTAGGCGTCAAGTTGCGGGCCCTCAAAAAAAAACTCGAACCCGGGAGGAAACCCTCACCCCGCTCAGGCCTGTACTTTTTTTTCTGTGGTAAACATTCAATTATTTTAGAGTAAAATTATGATATTTGCCTGCTTAAAATATTTAAAGAATTAAGATATAAAGCTTTGAATTAAAAGAAAATCGTCCACGATAACCATCTACCTTGTAAACTATAGTATCTTGCGATAAATTGATGATACGCTGAGATGCAATATTATTGATTAAGAAATAGTAAATTTAGAAGAGGCACAGGAGAGGAAAAATTGTGAAATAAGTGCAAAAAATTTGGGTAAAATTCCAAATAAAAAATGAACTTATAAAGGGATTATTAATAGTAAAATAATTTACTGAAAGAAAAAATCCAATTATAATTTGAATTACTATAAAAATAGAAATTAAAGAACCAAAATTTCATCATAAATAAATATTTGATGGAGGATTTTTTTAGTCCACGATAACCATCTACCTTGTAAACTATAGTATCTTGCGATAAATTGATGATACGCTGAGATGTAATATTATTGATTAAGAAATAGTAAATTTAGGAGAGACAGGAGAGGAAAAATTGTGAAATAAGTGCAAAAAATTTGGGTAAAATTCCAAATAAAAAATGAACTTATAAAGGGATTATTAATAGTAAAATAATTTATTGAAAGAAAAAATCCAATTATAATTTGAATTACTATAAAAATAGAAATTAAAGAACCAAAATTTCATCATAAATAAATATTTGATGGAGGATTTTTTTAGTTTTTCTCGAAGAATTTTTGATAAGTCCTTATTAAGTACCCCTTTTAAAAATTGCTGAATAAATTAGAATACACTTCTGGCCAACATGCGATACATACGGACTCTCATGCTTGCTTGGGCAATTGAAATGAGAAATAAATTATTTAAAAAAAATTACCAATTGTAATAAACTGATAATTATATGCTTTGAAAATTTTTATGTCATGATTGGTAAATAAAAGATTCCAACGTGAGAGTTATCTCAATACGTAAAGCATATGATGTAATATTATTGATTAAAAAATTGCAAATGTGGGGGGTGAGGGAAGAGATATATAAAAATAAATGTATAAAAAAATGCGTGAAAAATTACTTAATCAGTTTAATTTTTCATTGTTAACTATTGTAATACCATATTCAAAAATTTTTTAATAAATTAGAGGTGCACCCATTGCAACACGCGATCAACACCAACCTCCATGTTTGCCTAGGTATCGATCTAAAAAATAATGAAATGAAATGAATTTGCTCTATGAACATCACTGGCGATTTAAAAAAATTCAAATTTACTTTTTTTGTTCATTTTAATTCCCATGCAACCATAAGGTCGGTATCCATTGCATATTGTAAGGGATGCACTCTAGTGCATTTAGCAATTTTTAAAAACGATTCGTGATGAGACATTTTCAAGAATTATCCATGAAAAACTAAAAAAATCAGATAATTTCTTCGTGTTTCGTTCTTATTTCACAATGTTTCCACTCTCATCACTTTTGCAATTATTTACAATTCTTGCAACTCATTATATTACATTATACGTCTTACATTATTTCAAAGCAAAATATGTCAGCCCTTTTAATACTTGAGTAGGCAAATATCATTAATTTTAACATCCATGATAGTTGAATATTTCCAATACAGAGGAAATAAGTTTTCGCGAAACACTCTTGTATAGGTATATTCGCTATTCATTCGCTTATAGAAATTGTAAATAAATAGACTGATTAATTACCTTCATATATATGTAAAAATAAAAAATAAAAAAACGTAAGCAACCATGCCGCATTACTAGGGTTGAGTTTTTAATTAGAGCTTACTTACATTCGCAGGTAATATTGCGAAGTAATCTTTTTGAACCTCTAGACCACATCTTTTACAGAATTCAACCCTCTCCCCCTTATACCTCCAAAAAACACCTGAAGAGTTTAATTTAAAATATGTAGCATTTTTTTGTCCACAAGAATTGCAAAAGCCTTTATTTTTATAATTTTATTTGTTTGAGGCTTCTCAAGTTTACTCTAATTTTGACCATCAGCAGTGGCGTAGCCAGGATTTTGTCGAGGGAGGGGGGCAAGAACTCCTGAACAAAAAATGGGTGTTTTATGTTAAATTTTCTGTGGCCTAACATGCCTTGCTGGGTGGGGGAGGGGGGTTGAAACATAGTAAATATTTTTTCATGGCGTATTTTGTAGTGTAGGTAATAACTGAGGTAGCGGATGTCTAATAAAAAGACTGGTAACACAAATATTTATATTCTGGTATCGAAGGTAATCATAAAAGTTTGAACTTAATAATACATAACAGATAGGTAACTAATAAAAAAAAATACTACAACTGCACATGTTTACGATACCAGTCACACCGGTTCATTTATTATGTATTATAGAACAAAGTAGCTCCTAGCTTGCGAAATCTTTGTGATTTAAAAATTAAAAAAAAAAAAAGGTCATAGGGGCAATCGCCCCAGTTGCCCCCCCCCTTGGCTACGCCACTGACCATCAGCCGTTTTGGATTCATTTTCGATCGATTCTGACCTAAATTCAAAGTTCTCCTTTGTATTCACATAAAAGACTAAAATTGGAATATCCGAGTCACTTGGGCTCAGTTTATCATCTGACACCATAATCAACCTTTTTGAACCTTTCGTTTACCCCTACCATGGATTTAGGATAATAAACTCTCTTCCCCTCTAAAATAGTGGATGAAGTTGAAATTGGCATGCTGCATGTGTTTCGTTTCTAGAATAATCACATAAATCCACATTTATCAAATTGTTAAGCATTCCTCAAATTTTGACCATTCACTATTCTCGACCTATTTGAATTGAAATTTGAAGGCTCATATTCTGGTTTCTAACTAACTCTGTATACGAAGTTTCATCTTTCCCACTCGATTTGGTGGGGAGATATGGGAGTTTGAAGAAATTTCATGACTCAAAATTTCTTTAAAAAGATGTAACTTTGTTATTTGCTTTAACATCACTCTAAATGCATTTGGGAGTTTGGAATTTGGATATGATGTCCTTAGCTGACTCTTATATATGATATCAAAAATGAAAATTTTGAACTTTTCTCCTCCTTTCTACCTTCTTTAAAACATGAAAGAACCGCCATTTTGAGGTGAATCAAATAAATAAAAAAAGTAGTTTTGTGGAATCCCACAAAGCTTCTCCCAAATCAAAGAATAAATTTTCAACCTTTTTTTTTTTTTTTTTTTTTTCAGTATTAATGAGTTATATAATTTTTTTTCATTTATTTTCATTAAAAATGATGAAAAACAAAAACAAACAAAATATATACTCAACTTGACAACTTAAAAAACAAACAATACGAAAAATAAGTTTCGTAAATTACATACCTTGAGGGTTTACGTTTTTTAAGCTTTTGAAGTTCTAAGCTTGACATTTTCATTTTTTTTTTTGGAAATTATGTTTGAAAAATTGATTTATAACTTTCATAAAATATTTTATTTAATTAAAATTTACGTAAAATTACAATCAGATATAGCTCAAAACGATTTCTCATAATGAAGGAAAAATAATCGAAAAAAAAAGTAATTCTCTCCATTAACTTTTCAACGTTTGGAAATTTTTGACGAATTTTCATTTTCGGAACATTCCACGATATAATTGTGCAATCAAGATTCTCGTTGTACTTCGTCGTTTGTAAATTTTAAGCATCAGCGAGACAGAACAATAGAGATTAAATAAAAACTCGCGATTTTACGTTTTCCTGCTTTTATTTAGGGCTGAAAGCATTTCATTGTAATGAAAAGATCGTGTAATTTCCAAGTCACGTCTGAGGGCAAATCGAATTTACTAGCGAATCGTATTCTCATTTTCAAATACAGGACTCGCAGCGTTTAGGTTTTTTTGTTGTTCGTCGCTCGTTTACATGGTAGTTGGAATTTTCGAGTTGGTGGAATTCGTGAAATAAGAAGTAAAGATTTTAATCGCTTCTTAATTTCTCATTTTTGCGTCTTAATTGAATAGTTTACGAGAGGGTGGAACTTTGTTTCAAACGGTACGCTTGAAAAAAACAAAATTCAATTTGAAATTCAGGTTATACTTTACGAGCACAATTTCAAGGTATACTTAAATAGGTACGAGGTAATATTCCTTCATGAATTTATCGAATTATTAAAGGACACAGGTATAGTGAATAAAATAGGGACGATGTGTTTGACTAGGTTTTAATGAGATTTATACAGTCGAGAAATTATCGCAGGATAAAGGTCCAGTAAGGGTACGGTCTAGGAAGAGATGTTAAACACGAAGGATACAGCTTTGTAATTTTAAGCGAGTGGGTATTTCGTTCGAATACAAAACTGCGACGTAATTGTGCTCGGACACTGATCAAAAAAGACAATTTGGAACATTCATACATATTCATCCCTTTATGTCTTATGAAATTTTCACTCGATTCTTTCAAAATAATTTAAAAATTTATCCAGTTTCCCACGTTTTTTTTTTTTTTTTTTTTTTTTTGTTTTTGAGAGGAATTAAAATATATATATAATTATTACATTTTATTATTGCAGCATTTTTTTTCATCATTCGAATCAGTAGCATTGCAAATAAATTGCGTACTTACTTTACCTCCGTTTCATAAATCCTGCGAACCGTACGAAAAGAATCGAGTAACCGCGCACCTTCAACATTGTAAAAAATATATTCGATCATTAATTTTCTAAAAGATCGTAATTTTATAAATCGTCGATGTACGCATTTAGGATCAATTCACCACGATATCGATTCGGTTCAACCTTAACGAATACACCTGCGAACTGATAACGTCCCATCACCCCATCACCGTTTTCAACAGATTTCGAACCGCAAAATCCATATCGAACCTCGTGCTTTTTCATCCATTAACCGCTGCACACAAAGTGGTGTATTTTCCAGCAACGTAGACTGCATGACGTGCTAAATCAGTATAACCAGGGGGATGAAAATTGCTCTACAGTGCTGTATTTTACGCGAACGTAATCTTTTTAACGTTGAAAGGTGGGAAATAAGTTTTGAGAATTGCGACGCTCTGGTATTTATGCTGATAATATTATTTTCGTGGGTGCGTTTGATTCGAAGATTTTGCGGATTTATACTCATTATGTGAAGAGCGAAGATTTGGGTTTCGGTGGCTTTAGCTAGTATCTTTGTTAACATGTTTATATCATTGGTATATGTGTATAATGAAGTTAAGTCTTACGTAAGCTTACGAAGGAACGTTTTGGGAACTAATTTTAAACAATAATTTTTTTCAAAAATGTAAATGGTATAAACTAAGGTGGACTTAATTTCAAGTTTCTCAAAAATTAAGGGCATACATTACCTTAAAAGAACGTCATATAAATTTAATCCATGCAACTCAATGTGAAGCTTACCAAAATGAAGTCGAAGTTAAAAAAATTTTGAAAATTTCGAAACAACGAATTTTTGGGCAATTAGAAATTTTTTCATCTTCCCAAGTCATATTTAAATGCTAATTAAATATATATATATTTTTTGCGCGATATGTACAGCAGGTATGACTACAATTTTTTTTAGCTGAGTTTTTAATGAAAACGATAGCTACTTTGGGAAGTCTAAACTGTTTTTCATTTTTTTTCTAAAAGCTACAATTTTGCTTATTTTCAAAAATGAACGAAGATAAGTGATGTATTAGTCGTGTACACAGTATGGGATTTTTAATTAAATATATATATTAAAAGTAATTAAATTAAAAATTTAAGCAAAAATTAATTTTTTTTAAATTAATAATTTTTTTTTAATAAATATAATTTTATATAATAATTTAAAATTATTTATTTAAATCTATTTATATTTAATTAAATTTAATTTATTTAATTATATTGGCTTAATTTATGTTATTTTGAACTCGAAAGGAAATGTATGCTCGCTTTATATCTCACGAAGCTTCCCAAAACATCTCATTCTTCCTTTAAAATAACTTTGTCTTTATGTTTTACCATCAAAAAGTTCAAACTTGAAGAACACCTGTAGCACAAAATCGAGAATAATTTGCCTCTAGAGTCCAAAAAGCCTAAAGAGAGCGGGGAGGTGAAATTTTTATGAAGTCGATTTGAATTTATTCAACAACTATTGTAGCTTACACTCCTTAATTTTTTGAAAAAAAAAACTTGTTATTATGGTGAGTTGAATTTCACTTTTTTTAAATTTGTCAAGGCCCTAGCATAATACTGTGGCCAAGTGACCCAAAAAATCATATAAATAATTTCAGCCCTTTCTCTAAAATTACGGTAAATTTTTCATAAGATTGATTTTCAGATAGTTAAATTAAATATTTTACTTTATCATTATTGAATAATAAAAATTATTAAAAAATTAAATTGAATAAATATCATTTATTTAAACTTTATTCATAAAATTCTTTTATATTTTTACATTTTCTTTGCGTTCAAAACTTCTGTTTTGTTTCGTTAAGGACTGAAATAATTTTTAGATAGGTATGTACCATTTTTTTTTTTTTTTTTATATAATTCAAGTGTAAACATTTTTTAACTTTTCTGAAGAAGCACCAATACTTTAGGTATTTTCAAAAATAAATAACAAATGGACTGTATTCATCACATACATGACTTCAGCTTTATTTCATTTTGTTAGACATCAAAATATCTCACGTTTTCTGAAATGATACATCATGCATGTGTTTCATGCCTAATATCTCATAGTTTGGGAACCCCTGCATGATAAAAATCTACTTATCTTGTATTCAGAGTTCTGAAAAACTGAAATCAAACCGACATTATGCACGTGAGCGTGAATTACGAGTAGGTACACATTTATTAATTATTTTTAAAAGTACTCGAAATTGACGCTTCTTCAGAGAAATTGGAAAAAGTTAACGTAGCCTGAATTTAGACCAAAAATGCTCGTCAAGCGGTTCAGGATGTTTTTAGTCTTTGTAAAACAAAAAAATAAAACTTTTGAACGCTTAGAAACTTCTCATTGCCGGAAATTAAATTTTTGGAAGCTTTTTAATTTTTGAAAAGTATACCGCATTTGGAAGATGCCCTTGGTAAATTTGAGGGCAGAAATTTTTGTACGCTTTTACGCGATTACTTCGCCTTCATTGTGGTAGATGGTGTGATATTTTTCCTGAAAAAGTAAAATCCAGGAATCCAAGCCTTCAGTCCATATGCTTGTATTATACAATTTCTTTTTTTATCAATCTTTTGTATTTGATTAAAGCTTCAGGAATAATTTTACGAATTTTCATGACTCATTAATTCGTGATAGAGGGTTTGTTTTTTAAATTATGAATCTTTTTGGGCATTTTTTTACGTTGATTTTTGTTTCTCATTGTGATAAGAAATAATCAAAAATGGCCAAAAAATTATGAAAAATTATCATTAATTTTTTAGCTGAGTTTTTCATGGAAAATGCAGCTATTACAGTATTCTAATTTAGGAAAGGGGGAGCAGGTGGTCTTCAAATCTTGGTGTTTCAGACCATGTGTAATCTTCTGGCTAATGTTCAATTTTTGGGTGTTTATATTTTTCCCCACGCGTAGCGCCGGTGGTATTTATGAAATTCGCTCAAACTTAGAAATGCGGCAAAATTGATTTTCTGTTTTTTCGATACATCTAACGAAACTACTCCTTTATTTTTTCGAAAAAAATCAAAATGGCAGATCACTCAAATTTTAAGGAGAGCTGGAGAAGGGGCAAATACCTTGAATTTCTTGTTTTTGATTTTATATTATGAAATAGTGAGTCACGGACACCAACATATCCAAGTTTCAGCTTCCTAAGTGCTTGAGGGAAATTAAAGCAAAAACCGGTTTTTTGAATAAATTTTGTTTCTTGTCGCCCAAGCGTAGCGCGGGCGGGTATTTATGAAACTCGCTTAAAACATGGTGAAAGAATCTTTTTACAAATGCGACAAAATAACTTTTTTGTTTTTTCGAAAAAATTCAAAATGGCGGATCACTCAAATTTTGAGGGGGGCTGGAGAAGGGGCAAGTTACTCAAATTTTTTGTTTTTGATCTCATATGAAAAAATAAGTCACGGAAACCAACATATCCAAATTTTAGTTTCCCAAGTGCATTCTGAGGGGAGTTGGAGCAAAAACCGGTTTTTTGAGGAAGTATTAAATTATGAAATTTCTTGAATCTTGCATATCACCTCACCCAATCAACCTAGAAAGATCAAACTTTGTATGTAGGGTTAGTTGGTGGTCAAAATATGACCTCTTGAATTTGAATCGAAATCGATTGAAAATGGTGAATCATCAAAATTTGAGTAGAAATTGAGGAACCTAAAATTCGTAAAAATATTAATAATAACAGCTCATATGATTATTGGGGATAAGAAGTATATTATATCTTCAATTCACCTGCATACATGATGTTAAAGGGGAGACGGAGGGGTTATCGACCTCCAAATGTGGGGGTTACAAGGAATGTCGAGAATTTTTTTGTTGTGGTGTCATATGACAAAATGAGTCTAAGTGACTAACCTTCCTTCATTTCAGTTTTTCAAGTGTATTTGAAGGGGAGTTGGAGCAAAAAAGGCTTTCGGAGGGGAAATTGCTGCTGGTAATTTTATGAATCTTCCATTTCTCTTCATGACCTAGAAAGGTAAAAATTCGTGTGTAGGGTCAGGTGATGAACAGAATACAACCACTTCAATTTGGGTCAGTATGGACCCAAAATGGCAGATTTTAACAATGGTATTAAGCGTGTCTTATAGACATGAATAGATTAAAAATGCTATTTGTAAATCTGAACGAACCCTAGTTAGGAACTCAGTTCTTGTAATGCGCAGGGGTGTACCGAGGACCTTCTTCAGGGGGGGGGGGAGAAAACCAAAAATTGCCAACTAATACCATGAAATTTTACCAACTGTTGACCTTTTTTTTTTTGCTCCACGAAAATAAGATGTTAAATAAATACGATGTCACAGTCTTGTTAGTCTTCAAAAAATTTAAAAATGGCTGTAATAATACTGCGCAAGTGGTCAAGTTTACCAACTTTACGCTAAAACTCCAAATTTACCAACTTTCCAAAAGCCAAGGGGGGAAGCTCCCCCTCCCCCCTTTCGGTACGTCCCTGGTAATGCGGCATGGCTGCTTGCATTTATTTTTGTTAGTTCAGTTATCAGCCTAAAAATTTGAATAATTTTTATGACTTATAAATATACATGATTAAAATAATTATTATTTCTTTTTTTTTACAAAGCTTTTAAATTCGATAAAAAATTTAATTAAATTTTTGTTCAATTCATATTTAAAACAAGTTACATTTTCTGCCGAGACCTGGTTCTTGTCCTCGAGTTTAAAAAATGATTTTGTTTTAGAATCATCATGGAGACTAAATTCATCCTTTTTCTATTCACCTTTCACGTATTAAAGACTGACGCGAAATATGATATCGCCTTGTGCAAAGTTAAAGAAAATCTCGCCAAGAAACTTTCCATATCCACGAAATCAGGCATCAATTTCAAAAGTTTCGCCGAAGAGAGTGGATTATTTGTGGACAAAACCCTGCTGATTGAAGGTATCCTAAGTGGCACGGACGGCATTAGATTATTAACATATCCTAGATTGTTCGGAAAAAGTATAAATTTAAAAATGGTCGAGACTTTTCTAGAATTACAAGTCGACGAAAACGGTAACGAAATATTGCCTATAACGGAAACGGAAAATTATAAATTTTTCGTCGAAGGCATCATTCCATCGTCAGTGGCATTCGGTGGCTATTTCTTACACCTGGAGAAGCCCTTTTTGATTGCAAACCGAACGAAAATCGTGGACGAATATTTGGGCCGTTATCCAACAATATCTTTGAATTTACTACCTTTAGAGAAACCAGATATGACATCATTTGCCATTGACATGAAAGAAGTCATCGAAGACGCGTTCCGTCCGCATAGTTATATGATGAATGTGTTTAGTAGACAAATCAACGACAGTAGTCTTTCGCAGGCGAAACGATCTAAAGCTCAATTCTGTTACGATAAATTCGAACAGCTTTGGCGCGGGAATGCGAATCTGACAGAGATACAGACTGGTATTAATTTCTTATCGGAAGTGCTACACGATCATTTTAACAAACCTGTGTATATATTTTTGGACGAATACGATTTCCCGATGAATACGTATTACTTAACCAACTACAACTCGACGTCGACCAACAGAGATATACCTAAAATACTAGCATATCTGAAAGACTTCATGGCGTCTACTTTCCAACAAAATAAATACCTAAAGTCGGCCCTAATAGTCGGAGTCATGGCTATCATGAAAAAAGAAATCGGACTGATGATGGGTTTACATCAAGTGATCGATTTGAATATGTTCGACGATCCGATTAATCAGTTTTTCGGATTTATCCCCGAAGAGGTGAAACTGCTAATGGATGCTAAACCAGAAATACCCGAATCCCAGTGGAACGAGGCACTTCGTTATTACGACGGATACAAAGTACGAGCTGGTGGTGGCGAAGCGTTGAAAATCTATAACACCTGGTCTATTGTACAGTTTGTGAATAAGAAAAAGAAGGATAACTATTGGACCAATACTTGCGCTTTGGATTCGTATTTGACGAGCTTCCTTCGAAATAACAATTTCAAAACTCGTGTGCGTTTTTTAGTGGCGAATAATTCGATCATAGTGAACCTCGATCATGTGTTCTTCAGTATCGACGATTATAAAGTGATATCTCGTATTTTGGAGAAACCTCGCAGACGTAAGATCACCGATTTTAATTTCGGTGTGACAGAAGATTATGGACCGGAAGATGAAATAGGTGAATTAATGTTCTCGTTGTTGTATACGACTGGATATTTAACCTTGGGTAATACGACCACGGTGCAGAGTCCATGGTTTTTGATGAGAATACCCAACGAAGAGGTGTATCGAATTTATTCCACTATTGTTAACAAACAAATCGCCGAAGAAATGGTCGTTTGATGTGAACTTGGCGTTATAAGCTGAAACTTAATTTTCGATTTTTTTTTTTTACATTTTTTTCCTCCAAATTGATAATATATTTTTTTATATTGTGTAGTTAATGTTGTTGAATCAAATGTCGAATTATTTTGTTTTGTATCGAAATTTATCATGGTAGAGACCTCCTAGAGTCGTAATTATGCTGAGAGAATAGATTTTGTGGCTTCTTAGATTTTTTTTTTAATCAAATAAATTGAAAAACCTATTTTTGATCAAACAAATAATTACCAAATTTTTTTAAACTATTTATAAAAAAAAATTGTATTATGAAAAAAAATCCATTGTTTGTTTAGTTGGTTTGGGGACCTTTCAGATTTTTTTTGAATCATATAAATTAAAAAAAATATTTTTACTTACAAAATCAAACAGTAACAAATGACAAATAATTTTTTTTTAAATATCTAAAAAAAATAATAATAAGCTGACAAAATATCTTTTTTTTACGTGCCATGTGCTGCATCTGAGGTCAGTTAAATCTTAGAAAAGAAGTCACATTTCTCAAGAAAAAAGAAAACGTTTTTTGGATTGTCTTTAAAAAGAATTGCTTCAAGAGAAAGTGGAGGAGGGAAGCGGTAATGACGAGTTAGGAAATCTGGACAGGCAAGGAGAATGTGATGAGCTGCAGATTGTAGAATGGAGGCGGCTGGCGGGGAAGAAGGTAGCTATTTGTCAGTGCAGAATGCCCAATCCAATAAATTAAAAAAAGGTATTACGATTACGATTGAAAAATAAACCAACTTCATTTTTATTTTATTTTCGGTGCTGACCTTTCAGATTTTTTTTGAATCATATAAATTAAAAAAAATATTTTTACTTACAAAATCAAACAGTAACAAATGACAAATAATTTTTTTTTTAAATATCTAAAAAAAATAATAATAAGCTGACAAAATATCTTTTTTTTACGTGCCATGTGTTGTATCTGAGGTCAGTTAAATCTTAGAGAAGTAGTCACATTTCTCAAGAAAAAAGAAAACGTTTTTTGGATTGTCTTTAAAAAGAATTGCTTCAAGAGAAGGTGGATGAGGGAAGCGGTAATGACGAGTTAGGAAATCTGGACAGGCAAGGAGAATGTGATGAGCTGTAGATTGTGGAATGGTGGCGGCTGGCGGGGAAGAAGGTAGCTATTTGTTAGTGCAGAATGCCCAATCCAATGAATTAAAAAAAGAGGTATTACGATTTGAAAAATGATAACCAACTTCATTTTTATTTTATTTTATTTTATTTTCGGTGCTGGATTCTTTTGTATTAAAATAATTCACTCATTTTTTTTTTTTTTTTACTTTCTATTTTTGAACATACGTAATTTCATTTTTGAAAAATTTCTTTCGTTGATTAAATTTTTCAATCTGTTTTTGCATTTTTTTTTTTCAGTTTTTGAACTTTTTCCATTTTTAGGCGTATTCTCATTGTTGAATAAAGATTTTAATTTCAAAAATTTTTTCAGTCGAATTATTTTTTAAATTGTTTAAATTTTGTTAGTTCTTGGCATTTTTCAATTTTACAGATTTATTCATTTATACATCTTATTAATCACCATTACACACATTCTGCTACACTGTCCCATATACGATAAAATTCGAAACGACATATTTCACAGCCCTATCACACTAGCAGAACTCCTAAACAATAACCCAATAACTCTCGCCCACTCATACAATATATCCGCCAGATAAATCTCTTCACCAACATCTAATATCAATCTAAATCGTGCCTCTGGCCTAAGCGACAGTACATGGCACTACTATAAAAAAAAAAATCAGCAAAATAACAGTTTAACTTTTTGTGAATAAATATGTAAATGTTGAAAAAGTTATTATCAACCAGCTCTCTTATCAATAAAATAGCAGTACATATGGCACAATAAAAAAAAAAATCGAGAAATAATCATGTGTAATCTTATTCTGTATTTGTTCTATATTTTTTCATTTTATATCTTTGAACATGACAGGAGAAGGGGGTAGGGGAGACTTCAGAACAACATCGAACTTTCACATAAAGTCTGTCTTGGACGAAGAAAATTTGACTAAGATCGCCTTGATTCCTGTATGAATATGAAATGACTTTTCTACAGGACATCCTCAACAGTGAA
This sequence comes from Phenacoccus solenopsis, assembly GCA_009761765.1. Classification (NCBI taxonomy): domain Eukaryota; kingdom Metazoa; phylum Arthropoda; class Insecta; order Hemiptera; family Pseudococcidae; genus Phenacoccus; species Phenacoccus solenopsis. The sequence continues at coordinate 49,323,988 of CM019752.1, read as the reverse complement.
TTAAAATGGTATACTTTTAGAATAAAAAAAAAATTATGAAGTGCGTAATACCCCGGGAAAATTATGAAATTTCTCATTTACAGATACTGCGGCCCAATCCCCGCGACATTCTTCACTACGCTCAGATTGCCTCCTCAGTCCTCACCCCTTCTGAGCTCTTAATTGGTAGGGAATAAAGGAAAAGGAATAAAATTTTTAGCTTTTATTACATTTATCAGCCTTTTTTCCTTTGTATATCTGCCATTCAAAACAGTTTTATGACTTCATCCTTCCACATATACAAGACTTTTATTAAAATGTATCACATTCCTTTATATACCTGCTATCCTTTACACCTTTTATTCCTGCTATTCAAAACAATTTTATGACTTTGCCCTATTTTAATATAATACAGAGAAAAGGATGCGCGCGCATCTCAAAACCGATTTCATTTTGATTTTAATGTAGGACTAGTGCCTCCTCGCCCCTTTGGGGCTCGCAATAAAAATTAAAGGAAGAAAAAAAGTTATTTTATCAGACAAGTACTGCTACATTCCAAACTATACAACCGAATTTATTCTTATTTGTTACCTTCACAAAGAGTTCTTCCTTTCAGGATGGGCTCGCCCCTTTATACCTTTGTATACCTGCCATTTTAAACAATTTTACAACTTTACCCTTACTCTTGCCTGTGTACAAAGCTTTTATTGAATTTATCACCTTTTTTTCCTTTTGTATGACTGCTATCCTTTATACTTTTTATACCTTTTTTTTTTTTTTGCGGGAAATCCTTCTACCGCTCGCAATACTACTTGGCTGGGAACCGCTTGTGGCATTACTTCCAACCAAGTAGAGACACCTTGGCGACCAACCTACATCTTCCCCTGGAAGTTCAGCCGTCGCTTCATCCTTTCCTTCTGGCACCATACTCCCTCTGGTACTCCCTCTGGTGGGTTTCTGCACCAATTGCTATCTTCGGCCTTGTCTGCGCTGTGCGCGTATCTTCACGGTGGGCTAATACCCACCACCTCCTACTTCGGGGGTACTATGTACCTGGGTGCTTGATTCGTGACCCATACCTTTTCAGAGTGCGGTGGTCGCCTGCACCTTAGGGCCCTACTTCTGTCTACATCATCCTGCCTTACTCCAAGCCGTGAAGCAAGGTAGGGGCAGTCTTTTTATGACTTATTTTTGTGCATGTACAAGCTTTCATTAAAATTTACAACCTTTTTTCCTTTGTATATGTGCTATCATACTTTATTATACCTTTTATACCCGCTATTCAGAACAAGGATGCGCGCGCATCTCAAAACCGATTTATTTATTTTAATATATAGAGAGATAGGAGATATTTTCGTTGAAAAAATTTTTTTAGCAATTTTTTAAATTATTTTTGGAAGTAAGTATATTTTCGTCATTCAATTATACTTCAATTTTCAACATTTTTTGCCTTTCAACTTTTTTCTTTAGGCGTATTTCCCAATTTTCTAATTCATAGTGCAAAGATATGTGGATAAAAATGACTCAAAATTTGTTCAAAACTCCTTACGAAGATCTAGTACAGTACTTTCTTAGATTTTTGATTTCTCAAAATAGCACGTGATTCACCAAATTTTGAGAAGAGCTAGAGGAACTCCTAACGTCTCAATTTCCGAGTTTGATGTCGCATGATATATCGAAATGGGGATACAAACATTTCCTATTTTTACTTCCATAAGTAATTTTCACGGTGGGATTTTCTCACCAAAATTGGCCTAAAAAGCTCAAACATAATACGTAAGATTAGTTATGGCCTTTGACTATATACCCCTGGACCGCTAATACCACAAATTTTTGTCGATATCAAATGAACGCTCTCAGACCAAAATGCGTCTGCGCATGCGTGAGTTCAAAGTTATCAATATTATTTCAAGTTTCGAGTATTACAAGTTTAACTGATATCAGCTGTTCTTGTTGTTACCTTCAATTCGCGCATGCGCAGACACATTTTGGTCTGAGAGCGTTCACTTCATACCGACAGAATTTTTCTTTACAGTTCGAGCGGTCCAGGGGTATATAGTCAAAGGTTATGGCTAATTAAGCCCCTTAAAATACATATATTGATCAAAATGGATCGATAGTAGCTAATGGTCAAAATTTAAGGAAGGCTTGAGGAGCCCCAAAAAGCTCAAATTTGATAAATATGGACCCATTTGATTACTGAAGATAATAATAATTCCGGGGACGGGAAGAGAATTTTCATCTTCAAAATGTAAAGAAAAAATCAAAAATTCTTTCGTTGAAGATTTTTAATGACGAAAAAGGACGAGATTACCAACGTAATCAAATGCCAATTTCTAATGGGGTTTGGACGGGAGGTAATTGTAAAACAGCTTTTAGAGAAAGAATGAAGTCAGGGAATTTCATGAATCGCTCATATCTCCTTACTAAACCTATTCATTATGTTTTAACTTTGCTTGTAGATTAGTCAAAGATAGTGGCGTAGCCAGGATTTTTTCATGGGAGGGGGCTCAGAACTTCCAAGTCAATTTTGAAAATATTTTTGCAAAGCGTAGTATATCTTGGAGGAAGCGAGGGGTGTTCAAAAACAGAAAATACCGGACCTAAAAACATGATTTTAATATAGGTTATAAAATTCAAATTACAGTAAATGAAGGAATTCTTTATTAAATCGAATTCGAAACTGTAATTTAGAAAAATTTCAGACCTTATGGAGGTCCAAACCCCCAGAACCCGCCCGCCTTGGCTACGCCACTGATCACGGATCAGAATATGATTCTTTGAATTTGTGTCAGAAAATTTGGCGAAGGTTTGAGGAGTCTCAAATTGCTGAAATTTTATAGAAATGCGTTCAATTATTCGTGCAGTATACTTTTAATTTCTTACGTGTTTTTGCGGGGGGATGTCATCATCTTTCTATTGGTAGAAATTAATTTATTCATGAACATATTTTGAAATTAAAATAAAATTGTCATTTTTTGTTTTTTTTTTTTCATATTTCAACATCCTATTTTTTGAAAATTTTTGAAATTTATTTCCTTTGTAATATGTAAAAAAAAATTCATTCTAGTACTTTCGATGAATCCAAAATGACTCATCCTCTCGCCACATCCTCTCTTCGGTTCTATGGACAGCATTTATTAGAATAAAATTCACTCGAAAACGACAGGAAATATCTATTTCAATAATTAAATAAATTTACAAAAACAGCGAAAAATTATTCAACAAAGTCCAAAAATTAATACATAACTACATAGGCACGGTTTCTGAGATTATACGGGAAAATCGACGAAAGAAAAATCATCCTATTTAAAAATCCAACCGCATATTACGAAGGAAATGTACAACAAAAAGCACCAAAACAGCGTCACCAGTGAATAATGAGCAATCATCAATCTGAAAAAAAAAGAAGGCAAGAAAAAAAATGCACATTTAATTAAAATGCTTTCGTCCTACACACGTATACAGGCGCCCTTCGAATAAAATAGGAAAATATTCGACAATGGTTATTGATTTATCCTGTTTCGCGGACGTTCAATTATTTAAAAGCCTCGTTCGCAGTACTTTTGTGTTATCGGGTTAGATTTTTATTATTTATTAGCTAATTGCGTATACATGTATCCAAGTTGATATGCTGTGGAAAAAATCTGTCCACTTCTAAACGCCTCAAATGACGTTGTTTAATTGCGACCGAACGGAAAGCGAAAAAAGAAATTAATTTTTAAAATCATTCTCGCAGTACTCGTAAAAACCTCCGTTAATAGGTTTTATTTGTAGGCTAACGTACGAATTTTCTCATCAGAAATATAGGTTTAAAATACGTTCGCATATATAATTATCTTTTAAAACGCTCTTTAACGAGGTGTTGTGGAAAACCAACGACCAGCGGGGCAAGGTTGCGAAGTTATTTTCATAATTTATCAATTTGTTTTAAAAAAAATTTGATCTCGATCCGGGTACACAGCATTTTATGCGCAATGAAGAAAAATCATTTTATAATAGTTCGACGTAAGGTATAATTAAGCGAGAGTAATTGCTCGTTAGCTGCGCGCGTATTTTTTATTAGATCTGTAACTAGTCCCGGCCAAGCGGAGGTGTTGCGGGTTATTCTCACCTTCTTCTTTTTTCCAATCCTTGTGGAACGGTGTCTAAGCTATCGTGGACTAGGTATACTCGTAAGCCTCTGATGTGGTAGTAAAAGTATTGTTTCCAGTCTATTTTGTTTAAATCGAAATCAAATAATTCTTTGTCTTCGTTCGATAACCTATTGCACAAATCTTTGGTATTCGAGTCGATGAACGTCCACTGCTTCGTACTAAAGTAGGATATCACATCTGAGAATTTATGGATTTTTTCGTACGCGTTCCATAATCTGAAATCGATGGCATTGGGTTATTTGAGCTCTATGATATCTCTATAATTACATAGTGATAGAAGGCCGATGCGGATGTAGACGAAGCCGCTGGCCACACGTACTTTGGCTCTTTACCGATGATTCTGGCGAACGTATCTACAATGAGGGCTGGTATCAGATGTAACGCTATACAATATAAGTTGTGTACGAATTTATACTTATTGAGTGTTAAACCGTAGATCCATATCTGTAACATGAGTTAACCACTCGGTTATTTATTATGTAGGAAATTTCAAATGACGTTTAAAATTCAACCTCGTAATTATATGTACATAAAACGAGTATAGTTGATGAATTTATAAAGGTGACTAATTGTCGGCTAATTGATAATTTTATTGTCTTACCGCTAATACTGAGGGAATTTCTGGTTCTGCTAGTTCGTTGTACGCCATGAATTCTTTCCATTTTAACGGTTTCGAATTCGAAGATACGTAATTATAAATGGGTATTTCGTTGCAGTCTTTGGTGGATTTTCGTTCGTTTTCGCCAGCATTTATGAGTTTTTCTGGTTGTTGCCTGAAAGCGAGCGAGGGTTTAGAGCTCGAGGTAAATTCAGTTAATCTGGTTTTAAGGCTATGGTCCAGTAAATCTGGACATTTTACTGGAAAAATTAGTTTTTTCATCATTTCCACAGTCCTCTAAATTAACTTAACCCTAGAATGCTATACTGGGTGAAAATACACCCGGTATGTTCCTTTTCATGCAGCGTAGGCAACACATAACCACTCTCATGCCCAAACGCTACCACGTGACGTGGCGCTTCTGCTGAGGAACAAAATGTGGTATTCGTTTCATTTTTTCTGCGAGTGAGGTATGTAGATGGTAATAAAGCAAAAATTTCGAATTTTATTTTTTATCTTTTTAAGTAAAAATTTTATATTTTTTTTTATAGCGCTGTTTTTGTAAAATGAAACTTACTAATAAAGTTTTATGGACACATCTTATAATAGACTTAATTTATTGATTAAAAAAATTTCATTTTGAAAAATTACTTTTTTCTCAACTGTTGGTACGACTAAATTTTTATTAATCCGCTGACTCTCAGCACATAAAATGAAGTTATTGAATTTGTTTACCGAATACTAATTTTTTTTATCTAATGATGAACACCTTTCGGCCAAAATTATAATTTAAAAACAATTTTCAAGTTTTAACATGTGTGCGGTATTCCAGGGTTAATACTGGAAGTTCCCATCCAATTTCTTGAGATGTCAAACACTAACCAAAGTTTTCCTACCATTATTTTTATAAAGAAGAAAAGTTCTGTGTTATACAACACATTTACTTCTATATAGATAGAGGTACTCGATATTATAGTAGTGAAATGATCGATCACTCGGTGAACTCTTAAAAAACTGGTAGTCAATTTTGATGGCTCAGGTTTTATTTCTAAACTTTTCCGCTTCTTGCGATGTTCACAGAATGAAAATTTCGATTTTTCTGAAAAACGGGGAAAATTTTGCAATCATTTTACTCCTTCCCTATGAGTTTTATGAAAAAGGTAAGCAGCCATGCGCATTACACAGGAACTGAGTTTTTAATTGGGGCTTGTTTAGGTTTGCAAATTACGTTGCTGACTCCTTCATGCTTACAGGCCGCACTCACTACCAGGTCTTAAAGCCCCTACTCGATCCCTTCAAAAGCACTTGAGAAGTTGAATTTAGAATAAATGTTTTACTTCTAGCCATGTGATAATCATACGAGCCTATATTTTTCAATTATAGGAACTTGGAGCTCTTCACGTTATTCTCAATTTTGAATCTATTTTGATCCAAATTTAAGAAATCATTCTAATCATCAACTAAAAGTTTGAGTTTTCCAGGTCGATTTGGAAGATGCAAAACATTCATAAAATGTCCTGTAGTAATTTCCTCTCTAAGAGCCGGTTTTTTTGCTCTAACTTCCCTCTAAATGCACTTGGCAGAGTGAAATTCGTATATGCTGATGTCACTGACCCGCTCTTTGATATGAGATCAAGAAAAAAAGTTTTGAATCATTTGTTCCCTTTCCACTCATCCCCCCCTCAAAATTTGAGTGATCCGCCATTTTGAGATGTATCGAAAACACAAAAATGTAACTTTTTTACATTTTCAAGACGACTCTCTCACCAAAACATGGGGGGGGGAAGTGTAGAACGTGAGTTGATAATTAATTACTATCATATCATAATTACTTTGAAACTATCGAACGGTATACCAGATCAATTTTTGAGAAAAAACAAAATTTGTTCTACCCTTTCCCTCCCCTGTAGCCACTGGCACGATGAGAACATGAAACATTATCATAACACTGTGGTTTGTATCAAACATCGCGCTATGGGCCTATGTGCAGCGTAAGTGGGGCGTTTCAAGTGCGTTTTCTCGCGATTCTATCAATTTTGGCGAAAATTGCGTAATAATATTTTTTGTTGGAAATCTGATCAGCATAATTTCTTAACTGACCTTTTTCTCTGTATCTAGATTAGAACGCGTGTTATTTGCGAAAAACTAGTTTTGGGGGCACAAATGTGGATTTTGGGGGAAAAGGAATGGCGCGATTTTTGGGGGAAAGTTAGGTGCTGTTACGGACACTATTGGTTACAAGTTTCCTCAGAAAAACTTCGGCCCCCAATTAGTCTCGATCATAATCGTAATATGACTGGACTATTATAGTATGTCGAATTTTATTTATTCTTATTGTGAAATCCTCAATCAGAAGTTTGCCACAATAGTCGAAAAGTAACTCGCCTTCATTCCCAATGTTCATTTTCTATTTTTTTTTCATTTTTTTTTTCTTGTTTAGTCCTTACTGATTTTGCGATAGTGTAATACATAATAATTATTAGTATTAGGAGCAACTTTGTAGTCCCCTATCTCCTCCCCTAATGGGTATACGAAAAAAATTATAAGACCCTTTCTTATAGAGAATTTAATGAGAAACATTTTATTACTACACTACTTTTTCTCTAAAACGCGTTGTTCGCAAAAAAAATGCAAAAAAGTGGATTGAGGAGGCGTCTTGTTACACATTTCATTTTTTTTGACCAACTTCCACCCCCTTCGGGGGTTGAAAATATTATCATGTTGTACCTTAGAGTACGAGCTAATTATGGAAAAAAATTCAGCCATGTACCCCCTCAAAAAAAATTTTTACAATTTTTGGAAGATTTCAAAGCCTAAAAAATTCAAGAAAATATGAATCGAAAAATTTGAAAAAATTTCCACTGATGTACTTATATAATGCCTATCAATAGTGAAATTTTCAAAATTTTTCATCCATCCCATCCAGAGTTAAAAAATATTTAATTTTCGACATATGGGAGTCGATTTCTCAGGATAGGGTGGGGGTGGGGGTCAAAAATTTTTTTGGGGAGTTTTTTCATCGAGGGCAACATTTAGGACCACTTGTGACCGAATTTGGGTCAAGGGCCGTTTTCACTATCTTATCAGGAGACCCTTTTGAACGATTTTCATCAATATGCGCCAGCATTTTGATTGGAAGGAGAATATACATATAAATACTAAAAAGTTGGACATTTGTCAGATGATTGCAAGTAGTTTGGAACGAAAAGATTCAAAGATTCCTTCCTCTCTTGACCTCCCTTCTAAAATCAGGTAGGCTGTAATAGGTATAGTATTTACTGAAAACTCAGTTAAAAAAAGTTGACTGTTAATTTTGTAGCCCTTCCCAGGAACTTTCCAACCATCGAATCTTCAGCGATAACAAATGATTGAAAGGTATAGAAGGATAAGAATTGTGAGTCTGGCCCGGAGCCCAATTTCGATGAAACTTGAGTGGTAGGTAGGTACCCTTTAAAAACTTCCATGGTCAAAGTTTCAGACCCCCCGCCCCCTCGTTTTTGAAAAATTAATTTTTAATTAAAAAACCAATTCGAATTTTTCTTTCACGCAATACTTGACTGATTTTATTGAAAATTCAGTATATTTTACTGTTCCATGAGGAGTCTCTTGGAAAAAATCAGCAACCTCTCATCATGATTTTACCCCCACCAAAGACCATTTTCTAACTTTATTTAATTTTTTAGCTATGATAACGCTTTGGTACAATTATAAAATCGATATTTTTAGATGCTCCCTTGACCCTCGAACCACGTGGAATTTTTTCAAATTTTCCACTCGGGTGCGCTATGTTGAAAAATGGCTAAAACTGGTAATGGTTCACATGGTGGTAGGCCTATAAGTTGATTTTCTCACATTTAATGATTTTTTTTTGGAAATGTTATTAGTTTTAGCCATTTTTCAACATGGCGTGTCCGAGTGAAAAATCTGAAAAAATTTCACATGGTTCGAACCTTTTAGGCTTTTAAGACTTTCATAGCATGTTGTTCGGAGAGTCATTCCCTATTATATCGAACAAAAATTTTAATTGGGAATTTTGTCCACAAACTGTTCTTTCCGGGTATAGATTTACTGAACTATCATTCCATCCTTTGAAATTAACTAAGTTCGCTTTTGAAGGGAATAATTACGATAATCAGTCAGACTAACATCTTTCGAAATACAATACGTAGAATAATTTCTTAGGCAAATACTAAATAACGATAAATTTTAAGTGCTCTTACTTACCAACTTTTACTGATATCCCAAGCAGCTGCTATAATAGCATTTACAACATTATCGGCAGGAACTAGTTCGGCGATTAGATCCCCATTAGCGTGAATCGATCTTAATAGACCTAATCCAGCTCCAGCTACTACTCCGGTTGGTCCGTAAAAATTATTGATCCATCCTGCGATGGGTTCCTTGGCGGTTGCTATGACTATAGGTAAAAAAAATCCTTAATAGAAATTAAAATGGAAATTTTCCATCGACCGTTGATTAATAAATTACCTATGGCAGGTCGTACTATTGATATTGGCAGGCCTTTGCCTTTAATTCGAACTACGTCTTCTGCGATCGCTTTTGTGAATGCGTAAGTGTTAGGCCAAGGTTTTATTAATCTGGAAATGGAGGAAAATTAATCTAATGTGTGGTTCAGGTACACGTGGTAAAATACGTAGGGAATATTTTGCACACGAGTATTTGCTGTGGTGAAATGATGATTTTGGGAGAAAAGAATGTCGGAAAAAAATATTTTTTAATTAGAGTGTTTTTTTCCCATCGAATATGCTATATTTTGAGATCCGCATACCAGAGTTGTATAAAATTTTTACTCGTCAATGTCAACTCGTATTCTCGTAGAATACAATCTAGACATCAGCATGCGAGACTAAGAATATTGTTTTCCTTGAATAAACGACTTTCATTTGATAATAAGATTATTTGCACGCAAGGGTTGTTTTTTTTTACGTTTAATATGGTATACGTTGGAAGACGTGGATGAAATCGCAAGTTGAAGTACTTACTCTGGAGTTATTCTTTCGATTATTTCGTCGGAAAGCGATTCGGTGATTTTCATCAACGAATCGGGGTCAACTGGAGGTACGTAGAATTTTTCGTCGACGAGTTTACGTTCGGCGCAGTTGGAATATGCGGTTGAAACGTGTATGAAAGCCTGTAAGAGATATAAAATTAGTATGATGCTGACGATGAATCGAACGAAATGCTAATTTGGAATTTTTTTTCAAATGGATTCGAAATTATTAATTTACTGTTATAGATTAATTTTTATTTTTTATTTTTTTTATTGTTCGATCTTAGACTGTTCTTTTCCAAACAAAAAAAAATCTAGAAATAAGTAATAAATTTAATTTTTATAACTCATATTAAAAAGGAGAACACAAAAGTTGAATTTCACCGTAACAAAATTTTTTCCATCATTTTAAATCCATCTTCACGGTCCTCAAATTATAGCACATATCATAGAGAGTTGGTGGAAATCGGTCTTAAAAAAAATTTTGTGTCCTATAGTGAGTAAAAGTGTCATTTAAAACGATACTTTCTGCGCAATTTCCGCCCCTCTACCCTCCACAGGGATTCAAAAAATATATTTTTTATGCCTTCAAACCATCAAACGGAAATGAGGAACCATCGATGTAAATGATAAAAAAAGATCGGTATTTTGAGTATTTCGTTTGTTGAGATCAAATATTTGAGGGGACAATGATTTCTACAAAAAAAATGAAGGAAATCTAATTGGTAGGAAATTTTAAGTAGATTAATTTATCATAGGACTACTTCTCGAGTATCAGCTTTAGTTACCCAGATAAACGCGAAAAACTGTCGAGGTGGACGTCCCCTCCGGGCTTTTAGTACGTTAATTAAGGAGTTCTAAGGACTGTATATCAAAAATAATTCCTAACAGTTATTTCGGTAGTCTATCTCTTTTTTTCCATCGAATGACTAGTCTAATAAAAATGAAAAATCTTAATTTTATTCGAATTAGAAAAAGTAACTTTTTTATTTTCTAATACAATACCTTTAGATTTTTCATCGAGTGCGCAATATCCAACAGATCATTGGTAGCCCTTATATTGATATTCACTGCAGATCTTAAATGAGCGTCGAAACGAACAGTAGCGGCTACGTGGAATATAGTGTTTACTTCATTGATCAACATATTTCTGTCTTGTTCGCTTAATCCTAAATTCGGTTTCACGCAATCTCCGACTACAGCTGCCACTTTGGATCGGTAATCGGGGCATTCGATTTTCATTCGCTCAAAAAGCTGGGCAAAAATATCGCTCTCTATTATTTCGCTCGACAATGAGAAACTGTAGTGATTAAGGAGTCCATATATCTATCCATAATAATCGACTCGTATCGGATGAAATATTTATATCATCGACGAATCGTGTGGTAAATAGAACGAACCATCATCGAAGACGTGCGTCGGCGGTCATTTGTCAAGAGTCCGACGTACGTGCTCCGAATAAGCGATGGTAGACGAATACAACTCGATAGCCATTACCCCATCAGCCAAATCGACTTATAAAAATATCATGTTGTCCTAGTGACAACAATCGTCAATATAAACATTCAATTGATTAGTCAAACAGACGATATAGCGATTTCGTAATCTCGGTTCGGAGCCTTTGCTCGTTCGTGATTGAATTTTTTTTTTTTTCGAATAACAAACAAGAGTAAAAAACTTGCCCTGAAATAGCCGAGTAGATTATTTTACTCTGCTGCTCTTCCAAACAATCAGAACGCCCAAGGTCATCGAATATAAATATAGAATTCGGTATAAACCGAGTCTAAAGCTCTGTTAATATTTACAAGGTTACGATGGCGTTCATTTCGAAATGGCTGAAAATACCTATATGTATTTTATGTACTTACCACATCGTCAAAAATTGCTTTAAAACGTTCGTTCGGATCTTTTCCTTTTTTCTCTCTGGTTAAAACGTATATCTTTTTTATTCCGGGGCAAGATCTATGAGAAAATAATACACGTTAAGTACATCTATACGTATTGGCGCGTATTTGCTCTTCATATATAGTAAAACGTGTCGAGTCATTTCACATGGAAACGAGCCTTAACTCGTTCGAGTATATACTTGGAACTTTTATTTTGCTAAGTACACATACTATAGTCGCATTCTACTCTATAGGAAATGATTTCTGTTCGCTTGAAAGGTTTTTTAAAGATCTTATCCTCATACGAAATACTTAAGCGACGAATTAAAAAATATTTTTTTATTATTCGATAGAAAATACTACTCTATAAGGCTTTCGTTGAAATAAATAACCATTCGACGAAATTTAGAATTTTTATCAGGGTGAAGGAGATGGAGTTTGTTGTTTTTCTGCTCGCCAATACTACTCTACGTTTATGCGTAAATTAAATACATTATAGTTTCTTCTACCCGATACTCTTTCATTATCACGTACCGCTGCAGGGCCAAAAATTTTCAACCACAGATACAGGAAAGAATTAGTCTATAGGTCGGAATCTCCTTCATACCCTTAGGCACACCACCATGCGACCGACCACTTTTTCTTTCACGCAGGTATCCGCAGCGGTAATTAAATACTAGGTAATATGCGTATAAACGTTTCTTATACGCTCGGTCAGTGGTGTCCTTACTATCGAGACATAATACTGGGGTTCATTCGTCCATGTATAATATATCGATATTTCAATGCCGGAAAACGTGGTTTACGCCGTCGCAAAACTATTTTAAATAAAATTTTTTCGAAGGATTTATTCCCACGGTGAGAGCGAATAACGGAGGCGTGTGTAATTTCGGAATTTTTTTTAACGTTTATTAATGCGTAGTACTCACCGTAGTAATTTTTCCAGTACGAGATTGCCGAGGAAACCGGTACCTCCGGTTAGGAATACAGAATTATCGTTGAAAAATTTCTGTATTTCTGTTAGGCGTTTCCCGTTCTCTGTGTCTGCGTTCCCCATGCTGTGAAAAAAATTAGGGAATTAGTACAATTAAAATGATTGATTAGGCGATGCGATTATTCATTATAGTTACGAATGATGGAAATAAATTAGTGCGCAATTTACTAAAAACAAATGCTATTTTAATAGGTTGTCTATGATTAATTGAGTTCTTCATAAAAATGATAGGTGTTACTGGGACAACCCAATATATTTTATATTGGATTTTTCTGCAGCCGTCCCATCACAAGAGAAACAAAATCATTTTCTGTTTCAGAAAATTTCCTTTAAAACAAGCCCGATTTCAATTCGAATATTTTCGAATATTTTGCCTTAGAAAAAATATTTTCACATATTCGATCGATTTTCGAATATTTTCTCCTAATATTTTGCAACTTTCAAGATTTTTTGAATATTTTTGAATATTCTGGGAATTTTTTGTTTCGGGTATGGCGACACTTACATTTTCACAGAAAAACATATTTCAAGTTGAGTTTCAGCACGAGTTCTATTTTTTTGGCGATGTTTTTGCTTATTTTTTTCGAGTTTCTTGCTTAATAAATAAATAATAATTTTTATTTGACGAATAAAATACAGTTTTGATGTAATCGTTCGGCTTATTTTTGTTATTCATCCAAGATATTATGATTTTCAAGTAGCACTTCCTCAGACGAGTAAAATGACTCCCATATTGCATTCGAATATTTTAATGATATTGAAATAATATTTATGGAAAATATCGAAGTAAAATATTGAATATTTTGCTCAAATATTCGAATATATTGGGATGCCCTAATTATTACAGCCTGTCTAAATTGGGAAGGAAAGACAGAAGAGGCGGATATGCTCTTATGTTTGCATATCAGACCATTTATAATTGGGATGTGCCAAATATCCAACATTTTGGTTTATATATTTTTTAGTTGAGTTAAAATGTAAGCAGCCATGCCGCATTACTGGAGCTGAGTTTTTACCTGAAACTTGTTCAGGTTTGGAAGTAACGTTAATAACCCCTTCATGGCTACAGGGCACGCGTGCCACACACACAGTTCCAAGTCTGAAAACCACTACCCTATACCGTCCAAAACCACTTAAGAAGGAATTTAAAACATACGTAGAATTTCTTGCCATGCAATAATCATATGAACATTTATTTCTCAAATTATAAGGCTCTTCAAATTCTTACGATTCGCCATTTTGGATCGATTTTGACCCAAATTGAAAATGTCAAATTCTGGTCATCAACTAACCCTAAACACAAAGTTTCAACTTTTTAGGTCCATTTGGTGTCGAGATATGGAAGATTTGTGAAATTTCTTGCAGCAATTTCCCCTCTTAAAGTCGTTCTTCGCTCTAACTCCCCTCTTAATTTATTTGAAAAGCTAAAATCAGAATAAGTTAGTCGCATGAACTCATTTTACCATATGATACAACAGTAAAAAATTTTCGACATTTTGTGTACCCCTACCACATTTTGAGGTCGATAACCCCTCCTTTTCCCCTAAAACATCACGTATGGAAGTGACTTGGAGATATAGTATATTTCTTATTCCCAAAAATCATACGAGTTTATATTAATTACATTTTTACTAATTTGAGGCTACTCGAGCTTTACTCAAATTTTGATAATACGCCATTTTGGATCCATTTCAACCCAAATTCTGGAGCTCACATTTTGATCACCAACTAACTCCACACACAGAGTTTAATCTTTCTAGCTTGATTTGGTGAGGATATATGAGAGATTCGAGAAATTTCATGACTCAAAACTTGTAACTCCCCTCAAAATGCACTTAGGAAGCTGAAATTTAGATATGTTGGTGTCTATGACTCATTTTTTTATATGAAATCAAAAACAAAAAAATTGAGCTATTTGCCTCTTCTCAAGCCCTTTTCGAAATTTGAGTGATCCGCCATTTTGAGATGTATCGAAAAAACAAAAAATTAATTTTGTTCCATTTCTAAGTGGAGTCTCTCATCAAGTTTTCAGCAAATTTCATGAATACCCGCCGACGTTACACCTGGAGGAAAAAAATTTATATGCACCAAAAAGTTGGACATTTGCCAGATAATTACAAATTGTCTGAAACGCAAAATTTAGAAGGCCCCACTCTCTTCGACCCCCCTTCCCAAATTCAGTAGGCTGTAATGACTATCATTTTTAAGTAAAAAACTCAGCTAAAACAAAGCTATTACAGCGTACTAAATTTTGGAAGGGAAGAGGGAAAATCAACCATTTACAACTCCAGCTGGTTCAATTAAAGTGCACTCGATATTAGAACATGAGCTGGTTGAATGAAACTTGAGGACATCCTCTCAGCTCCTGCTACATTTATAAAATTTTGCTCCATTTATCACGTGGGAACTAAAATACTTCCACTCATGCTCCGTCATGCCAACTCACAGTTCAATGAAACGTGAGGTCACAAAAACTCACATTCCGTGCAAACTAAAAGACCTGGACTCATGCCCTATCAAGCTAACTCACAGTTCAATGAAATGTGAGGTCACGCAAACTCACGTTTCTGCGACACTAAAAAACTGCGAACTAAAAGACCTTAACTCATGCTCCATCACGCTAATTCACGGTTCAATTTTTCCGTGAGCTCACACAAACTCACATTCCTGCTACGTATATAAAATTTTACTCCATAATATTAAAACATGAGCTGGCTCAATGAAACGTGAGGTCACACAATCTCACGTTTCAAGTCCAAAATTTAAAAATTGCGCACATCATAGGGAGATCCTGGTGGATAATTTGTTAACTACTCTTCGGTGTTGTGGAATGACGTTTGGTCGAGCGTCATAGATATGTGTACAACTTCTTCGGCCCATTTACTGGACGTTTCTTTAAAACTTTTTTTCAAGCTTCATGGAGCTTTTCGTGAGTTGCCTGAGGCGTTACGACTTACGAATGATCTCCTCGTTCAGCCCTATCACATAAACCACTTGCAACTTTCATCGTTGCGTGTATCTCGACTTTACCTCGGACAAAGTTTTACCCTCCTCAATTATATAGTAGATGTTCTCATCGCTCGCATGGTGCATCAAGAAAATTTAAGAAAGGCTTGAGAGGAGCCTCGATTAATTGAAATTTGGTAAATATGGGCTCATCTGATTCATGAATACAACAAGTACCACATATTGTGACTTTAACTTATCTTTGTGCTAGATGTCAATACGAAGTGCTTGAAACCCTCACAAAACAATACATTACATACAACATGATGTCAAAAAGGACATAATACTTGTTCAAAAAAAAAAGGAATCGACAACATAATGTCAAAAACAACATAATTATAGTGATTTGAAAATATCCAAATATGTCTTTTTCGACATTATGTTGCGAAAAAAAATTCAAATTTTTACATTTAATGTCGTTTTTGACAGATGTTGCTGTTCTGAGGGTTTTAACAACATTATTTGCAAATCTATCCTTGTATTACAGGATATTTTCTTTTCTAAAATTACATTATCAGTTGATTTTTGCTTTTGTTTTGCCTATCAGCAAAATAAGCGCTATTATATTAACCGCAATCATTTTCGAAGTACATAGTTATTGGTCTATTATGATATCTATATGGAAGTTTGTGTAAAAAAATTCATTGCTAAACCAATTAATTGTAAGTACTCTGCATTTAATTCTGAAAATTCTGAAGTTAACGCTTCAAGGGTCAATGTAGATGCTTGTTCTTCGCCGATACATATTTTCATGATATTGACGTAAGATATATTTGTGAACAAATTCTTCGATGTCTGATTACATGGCAATGCGAAGTAAACAAAACTAATCGTGTAATCAAAGAATTTGGAAAACGACATCGAATCCATTTAATATGTGACGCAGCCTTGATAATGATAATTCGATTTGTTGTGTAAATTCAAATCAGAGTTCATTGGTGAAAAGAAATTTTGCTCGACATTAAAATTTGGCTATGAGCCCTAATCGAAGTTTCTACCTTATTTTTATGAGTTGTTTACTTCTCCAAATCTCGATAATATTATTTTTGATTTTATTCCAATCAGTTTTAAATTTAAATAATTAAACCTACGTATAATCGTGCAAGCTCATTTTCCTCTTTCCAATATTATCTACGCATTACCAAAACATGCAAGGTTAATACCTAATGAACGAACGAAAGTGATCGATGACGCGACGTTAGTTCAGAATTTTAAATAGAAAATTTCGATCCGTTATTTCATTTAATTTTTGTATTCCGTTTCAAGGATATGTACGAAATGATTTTACGGTCAAGGTTGAATACCATCGTTACATCATCAATTCTAGTATATATTTGAAATAGAACTTGAAGATCGTCCGCGTAAATAAAATACATTGCCATATAAACAAACGAACGTGTGACCATAACATCCTCAGAAGCTTTTATTATGAAGTGTTCGTAATTTATGTGGAATCTCCATTATGATTTTCAATGTTGTTTTTTTTTCTTTACGAGTATGGGTAATTCGAAATTCAATTAGGACATAATTTTTTTACTTCCAAAATAGTACAATTGATGAAGTTCACTAATTCTTATTAAAGATTTCATCTCACGTAATCTAAAACGAAATTGTGTAGCGCGTTACTGTAATCGCTTCGCTCGTCATTGTAGCATTATAAAAAATACGTCGTTATCCTCATTGGTATGATGGTCGCCATTTTCGACCTACTGTTTCATATGCATGGCGTTAAATTCGCCGCTACAACTCGACAACAGACTAACCCTTGAACGCAATTGTAATGATTACGTCAAGTTGTAGAAATCGCTTATATATTTGCGCGCTACCATTAATCATGTACTATGTAGGTAGAGGCACCGAGTACCAAAAAGATCATGACCAAAGTGAATAGGAAGATTAATAAAGAGTTCTTTAATCTCGATGAAAAGGGCACATGATTGTGCTAATATTTCCAACACCAATCCTCATTGTGGGAAGTATTGTTTGGAATTTTATAAAAATATTTTCCTTCGAGACTACATAAATAGATTACCTATGTAGGCTACCTATACCTAAATATCACGAAATCAGCATGACAATTCGAAACACGACTCTCTGGGGTGCGTTTTGGAACTCGAAGACTACATCCTGGGTTACTGTTAGCACATATTGTGCCACGGAAGTGATTACGTATCGCAATGATTAATCATTTTCATTGACTAACTTGTTGGCACGATTCAATCTATATACGCGTGGTGACGCAATCAGTGCAAACTTATTTGTAAATTGTTATTCTTCGTATGGATTTCCAATTATAGGTAAAGAATTTTCATAGCTGACGATCGTGAAATATTTTAAGGTTATTGCCCATGTGGTGGAAATCAAGCGGAAAATGTGTTCTCGTTGAAAGGTTATCGAGCATTGCCAATATGTATTATTCGTGTGTTGTGTGTTATTTTATACGTATGAAATTTATTTCACGTTAACTCTCCATTTTTTTTATTTTTTATTTAATATAAAAAATTTTAATCACTATGAAAATTAGTAGATTACCCAACGAGTCCAATAAAGCGATTGTTTACTGTGATAATTTGAAATGAAAGTGAAATTGTTGACATTTGTGATGAATAGCTTGTTTGAACCTTCTCACTCCATCATTCCTTTTTTTTTACAAACTATCTGATACATAAAAATATGAAGTCCTTCTCCCCCTCATTTCTCATTCAAATGGGCTGAAATAGCTTAGCTTATTCATCGAAAATGTTACCAAAAAAATAGTAATATTGGAAAACATCGTAAATTGAAACCGAATAAGAAATCTCTGGAGACTCGAGGTTGCCTTCAAATTCGTATAAAAAAGTTATTAAAAATTTCGGAAAACAAATAGACAACTAAAATGTTGAAACTTTTCGAGTTGAAAATTATAAAAGCAAAAGTTACGTTAAATTTGAAACGTAGATAAAAAGACGATAAAATCTCTAAGAAAGCTAAAAACTTATTTCATTATTCGGGTGAAATTTCTCTCGATGTGACGCTCCCTTTACAATTGGTTTGATTACGATAGCATCACGAAACTACACGGAAGCAATATGTATAGGTGCTATAACAAAGCGAAACATTTAACGCTGCTGACTGAGATCAGTTCAGGGGTTTATTGGAATATTCCATTTTAACTTTGTAGATAACGAACAATGACCTTTAAAGGTGCTTTAAAAAGGAATGAACGATATACACGTGACGATGACCTCTGTCGATGAGTTTGTACACCCTTACTAGCCACTCGCTTATTCGGCGCGTGCGAGCTATCAAAATGTAGATAAGATCGCGTCGTTAGTACGAAATGATGAAAATTTAACGCGATAGAGGTTCGATAAATATTCAATTTTCACGTTTCCTTTTCGCCGTTCGTTTTTTGGCCAGTTTCTGGAGGTGAAAAATTACGTGGAGTTTTTGATTTTACATCGTTGTTTCCATTGTTCGTATAGATGCAACAACGATGTGTCTTGGTTTCATTTTAGATGGTTTTTTTTTTCTTTCATCAATAAAATCGGTCTTTCTCAAAATTTCGAAATTTGGTTCTGGTTCAGGCAATTTCAATGTAAAAAAAAAAAAAAAAAAAAAAATTAGTTGAAATGTTTGTAATGATATTAATAGCGATCAAAATATTTTAAAAGACCAGATCTTTATAAACCCTCAAACGTGTTAAAAAATGTTTCTAAAATTAGTGATAGGAGTATAGGACTAAAAGAAGCAAGGATAATGATAATGAAGTGATCACAAAATAAATGATAAAATTAAAATTCATTTCTAATTTCCTTCGCAAACACACCAAATATTGCACCTTCAAAATGATAGTGTAGTAACTTTAAAAAAAAAATTCTAGATTGTTATCATTCCTTCCTCTTTAAGATATAGAGTAGTTGAGGGAATACTTCAGTATGTTCAACAATAAATAGTTGTTGCTAGTGACTAACCATTTCAGAACTTACTGCAGTATTCCATTCATATACTCGATATTTTATAGGGGAAGCAATGATAACAATCATGATATTTTTTTTTTGGAGATTACAACACTATCATTCTCAGAGTGCGATATGAGTATCCATTATGAGAGAATATCTGAGTAACCAAGGGTGGAAGAGAGAGGGGCAGAGGGGGCAAATTGC
The DNA here is from genome assembly GCA_009761765.1 of Phenacoccus solenopsis. NCBI lineage: Eukaryota > Metazoa > Arthropoda > Insecta > Hemiptera > Pseudococcidae > Phenacoccus > Phenacoccus solenopsis. The sequence goes on along the minus strand of CM019752.1, from coordinate 49,304,212 downwards.
TCCAGGGCTGGTGTCTTTAGAGCTCCTGGAAATCAAAATTTTAGATTTCAAAACTCTTCTCAATTTTAATCAGATATTTTAACATTTTCAATAATTTAAAAAAAATAAAAAAATAAATAAAAATAAAAATAAAATAAAATTGAAAAGAGAAGCGCGAAGATCATCGTTCCCTAGGGACGAAAAATAAATTTTTTTCAATAGCATTTGAGCTTCCTTGAAAAGGCTTTCATCTGCATAATGACTAGAGAGGCCACGATTTCTTTATTTTAAATTTAGCCCATTTTTGAATATTTATTTGTTTTTATCAGAATTGAAAAATATCTAAAAATGCCTAAATATTTTGTGTATCGTATTTAAAAATGTCATAGTTTTAAAAAGTCCAAATATTGAAAAAGTTGTAAACTTGATAATTTATTTGTAAACATGAAAAAAACATTGTAAGCAATCAAGAAGTTAAATTTATGGTTATTTCTTTCTATTTTTGAATATTTTCTTATTTCACGACCTTCGAGAAAATTTAGAAGCATTGAACTTTCCACCAAGTCGAGAACTTGAACACCTTTTCTCCTTTCTACTCTTCTGTTCAGTGGCCAGGTTCGTTAAGCTGAAGAATTAAACTTCGGATTCAGCTTATAGCTTCAAGATTTGAATTAATCTGCTGAAAATTTTCAGCTTAATTTGATCTAAGGATTTACGTTTGGCTTAAAAATTTTTTACTTCATTTGTCTTAATTTCATAGCTGAATTTTTCAGTTTATTCAATCTTCACAAGCGATTCGCATCTCACTCTCTCACCTTTAAAAATTTTAATTAGTTCTTTGGCTGAAATGAAACGTCTTGAACTTGAAATGTAATGAGGTTTTTTCTTTTAATAAAGCCGAATTTTTTCTACTGCGGATTCTGGAGCGTTGAGTATCTACAGGAAGGGGAAGGGGGAGGGAGAGGGGCAAGAAGGCCATGGCCACTCCAAAATAACTGTGTTCCCGTACAGAAAAATACTAGTAGTTTATACTAATATTAAAATACTTGTAGTATTTTAAGACATTCATTACTACTAGTATAACTATAAGTACATACCATAAGTAAAACTATAAGTACATGCTATAAATAAAACTATAAGTACATACTATTAGTAAAACTAGTAGTTCATTTATACTACGGAGAAAAATATTTGAATAATTAGCTATTATTAATTAGACTTTTTATAGTTCAAAGAAATTATACCAATGTCATGTATTTCTGAAAAATATAATTTTTGGTGTAAAAAAAATTTCGGTTCCACTGGGGTTCGAACCCACGCTCATTATGTCGCTTGTTGCTATGCTATACACCTAACTTACTGCGCTACCATACCTGCATGGTAGAGTTGTGTTCTTTTGAGTATTAATATACATTATATTTATAATACATACAGTAAACACACTAACTACTCCGCAAAATATACCTAACAGTTCCAATGCACCAGTGTATTACAATTTGTAAGTGCACAACCTTACTATGGTACACATTAATAATAATTACTATACATAACATTAAATATTTTAAAACAATTTCATGTTCTTTGTTATGCATATATTTGAAATTTCTCGAATATATATATTTATAAGTTTCTCGAACATTTCCTAAATTGAGAATTTTCAAACTTAATTTGTAAAATTCTACTTGAAATTACAAAGATATCATGTACCTATGTATTTAATATGTACGTATTACATATGTTATTATAAATATGTATGTATACCCATATATTTCTCATCAACATGCTACTTACCATTAGTAATTAATACCACAACTACTAGTTGTGGTATTCACTAGTAGTAAAACTAGTAGTTGATACCTTAAGTACTACTAGTGAATACCGCAACTAATAGTTTAACTAGTAGTTGCGGTATTCACTAGTAGTACTTAAGGTATCAACTACTAGTTTTACTACTAGTGAATACCACAACTAGTAGTTAACTAGTAGTTGCGGTATTCACTAGTAGTACTTGAGGTATTAACCACTAGTTTTACCACTAGTGAATACCACAACTAGTAGTTAACTAGTAGTTGCGGTATTCACTAGTAGTACTTGAGGTATTAACTACTAGTTTTACCACTAGTGAATACCACAACTAGTAGTTAACTAGTAGTTGTGGTATTCACTAGTAGTACTTAAGGTATCAACTACTAGTTTTACTACTAGTGAATACAACAACTAGTAGTTAACTAGTAGTTGTGGTATTCACTAGTAGTACTTAAGGTATCAACTACTAGTTTTACTACTAGTGAATACAACAACTAGTAGTTAACTAGTAGTTGTGGTATTCACTAGTAGTACTTAAGGTATCAACTACTAGTTTTACTACTAGTGAATACCACAACTAGTAGTTAACTAATAGTTGTGGTGTTCACTAGTAGTAAAACTAGTAGTTTCAGTAAAAACTACTAGTAAAACTAGTAGTTTCAATAAAAACTACTAGTAAAACTAGTAGTTTTTGTGATTACTACTAGTATTTTTCTGTACGGGTTATTTAGACTAACGCATTAAACACGTTAGTTATTTTTTGATGGAGAAATAAATGTTTTTTTTTTTGAATAGCATAAAGGTTTTTAACGATTCAATTTTAAAATCTCATCTACCTTTTATTTACCCTCCTCCCCTCCCCCACCTTCTACAATTCAAAAGTGTAGCAGTACTTCGTTCCATTTCATCGCCCTAGAAAACCTAGTTACGCTACTGTTTTGGTGATGTAGAAAAAATTTTATCTTCGGTAGAAATTCGCATGAATTCGATTTAAAGATTAAAATTCAGCTTTGCAGCTCTATTTGCTACCCTATCCGCTGTGAGCTCAGAAAAAAGACGTAAATGGAATGATGCATGATTTTTTTTCTAAATTCGAAAATGGCTTTTCCTAAAAAAATATATAGGTTTTAATGGAAGGGATAAAGTCGGTCATTGATGGTATTACATTTGAATTCACAGTCTGATTAACTCCTTTGCGTATAAACTGCCTTAGGAGGTCTTCATTTGTTGGAAAGATTCGAGTTTTTTGTGCTAGTTACTTCCATCATTCCAAAGGTTACCCGTGAATTTTTTTTCAAAGTTGCCTAAACCATTCGTACCTACTCGAGTTCACACACTTTCTACGAGAACATTAAATGAACATTTTACAACTATCCAACATCAGTGGATGCAAAGTGAATGGAAGCAAAGTGAATTCGTTCATTGTGAAAATGAAATTAGCCACGCAATTATTCGTCTCACAGCAAAGGCCTGCTATTCGAAAACCCGCTGAATTAATATCTACGTATTAATTATTTCTAAACTTAATTTCCAATGCTCCAAATCATCTAAACTATGCGACCGAGAAAAACAAACCCATCTAAATTTTGCTCGAAGAGTTGACGAACTTTTGAAGAAAATTACAAAATTAAATTTGCCCCAAAGAGAAGCGTGCGTAGTTTTTTTTTTTAATTACAATCATCAAAGAATGGACAGCGATGGCGTAGTTGTTAGATTTATAGTCGAGCCGAGTATCATTTAGCGAACGTATTTTTATTTTATGACTCTCATAAAAAGTTCCAAAGTGTACATTATTTGGTACAGACTTCGGTATAGCTTTTCCTTGACCGTTGGTAATTTAAACTGCACCGCGATATAAATCGGTACTGTAGGAGTAACGCCAGTTGTAGATGGATTAAGGTAATCCTTTTACTCCGAAGATGGTCTTACTGCGAGTTGATCCATTTATTAAATTAAACAGTACAGGTATTTCTCGTAAGCATCGTAAGGCTGCTAATGATACCGAGTTGTATTGTTTTCGATAATTTTAAACGTAAATTTTCATACCGAATATTTGAATCGTGAAAATTTTATAGGTACCCGCTACAGTTAAAACCTTTTAATATTTCTATTCCGCCGGAGGAAATATTTTACCGCTTAATTGTTTTCGCTTTTTCTTCCAGCAAAATGCACGCGATGATAAAAGCTGAAATTTAAAGAATTTAAATTAATAGCAACAAAACACTTCGCATCTGCGCCAAGTTTATTCACTCTAAATAATTGTACGTACTCGTAAATTAATCAAAAGCTGTTGCTGTGATAAGAATCGGCGGAAATTCCGGCGTAATTCTTTATTACACATCTTTACTATTATAACAGGTTTATTCGTCTATGAATGGTAAACTCGGGTTTATACGCGGTCACCGACGCGATGTGACGGTAATCAACCGATGCGTAAGTTCATCGACGTAACTGGTTTGTGGTATCATTTCCATTCCTGGCTATACCGAAGTTCACCTATTGGCGAATTAAATGTAAAATCGTGTTTACATATATGTTTCCAGGTTACAGATAGCCACCTGCGCGTTCGCCATTACGGATGCAAATGGTTCACTGGGCACTTGGAATTGACGCTACTTTATAACAGTATAATAAAGCTCGAATAAAGAAGAATCAAAATACTCGCCCGTACCTGCCTTAATATCCGAGACAGATGAAATGTTATGTATTCATCTCAAGGACCGTGAAGAAACGTTGTTATGAATAGATGTCTAATGCCCAGGGTCAATATCTATCTTTCATCATTTCTTTGCAGTTGGGATCTTGATGGATAGCTACAGTAGCTATTACAGACTACCTTCACAGTTTGGTGTAAATAAGCTATCAATAGTCCACAGGTACATTTTAGATCGGATTTCATCTTCCTCATTTTTTTTTCTAATTTATAAATACGTTTACTTTGCTGATTCTCTCTTTTGAAGAGTTGAGCCAAAGTGGTTGATGTGGTAATCATATTGTGTACAACTTTGAATGAATACAATGAGTCAATCAAAGATTTGACTCCAACTCTCACTTTACTGCAGAATCAGATCTGAAATCTGACTTCGACCGTTGACTTCGTGATCAGTGTGAAAACTTGACTCCGATTTCAAAATTTAACTGTGGAATTAATCTGGAAGCTCAACTCAGACTCCAAGCTTCGATCTTGAGGTTAATTTGGTAGTTTGGCTCCGACTCCATCTTTACTCTCGAGTCAATAAATGGAGGGGAATCAATTTGGAGGCTTGCCTATGATCCCAGTTTTTGATTCTGACTCTATTTTGATTCCAGAGTCTGAGTAATTTCTGTGATTTGTTAGTTATTTTTTATTCCAGAGCTGTAGTCAGTTTTTCAATATTTGGCTGAGTTCTTCATAAAAACCATAGCTATTAACTCCTAAAACTCGGATTCCGAATCCTTATAGTCACTTCCAATGTACTAAAATTTGATTCCTATCCATGACTCCGAAGCGTTTCTCTATACCGAACTTTGACTCCGAAGTGAATCTAAAAAGCTTGTCTCCAAAGTCAAGTTCAGGGTCGAATTTAGTTATGTCGACTCCGACATCATAATTTGATTTAAATTTCTAATTTTTATCGCAGATGTCACTGTAAACAGCTATAGTTGAATATAAAGCCAGTTTTCACAGCATTAAACTACAGTTCCCTGAAAATTCCAGCATTACAACAGAAGGCAAGAAAGAACCAGAAAGAAATTTTGCAATGGCCAAATGAAATAGCTATGTGTAAAGCTTATTCTACCACAATACCTAAGCGAAGATGCTGGTACTGCGAAAGAAGTAAAGATCGGAGAACAGTAATAAGCTGCCTAAAATGTGGGAAGGTCGTTGCAACGATCATTGTTTTACATATTGCACTGAATGCATTTCTCCACCATCAGCTACCATGCAAGAAAACGAAAGTGACGATTAAAAAAATTATATTTTAACAATTGATATTTCAAAATACCCGGGTTCGATAAAATCCCACACCAGTAAGGCCGCGCCTACATAGGACAAACGAAGTAAAAGGAAAAAATATAGAACAGATTGATTTGCTCGAGATAGCAGTTGGTATTGCTTTCTGCTCTTGATATCGCATTCTGTGTGCCTACATTGAAGACAAAATGTTGAAGAATAATTATGCAAGAAGATGCGTGGATTCGTTCATTCAATTAATGAATTGAAGTTGATAAATTCGTGTAATTGTACGTTTACATAGATATACTTCAAAAATTAATTTCAATCCAAATCGTTCGTGAACAAGATAATACTGAGTGACTACTTGAACAAGAATATGGGTTAAATAATATTTATTAGCTGAGTTTTTAACAAAACGATAGCTATTACAGCCTACCTGATTTGGGAAGGGAAGGTCAGGGGAGGGTGGGGTCTTCAAATCTTTGCGTTTCAGACCATTTGTAATCATCTGGCAAATGTCCAACTTGTTGGTATATGTACATGTATATATATATTTTTTCCTCCCACGCGTAGCGCCGGCGAGTATTCATAAAATTCGCTCAAAATTTGGTGAGGAACTCTTCTTGAAAATGCGCAGAAGTACTTTTTTTGTTTTTTCGAAAAATTTCAAAATGGCGGATCACTCAAATTTTAAGGGGGGCTGGAGAAGAGGCAAATAGCTCAAATTTTTCGTTTTTAATCTCATATGACAGAGTGAGTCACGGACACCAACATATTTGAATTTCAGCTTCCTAAGTGCATATTGAGAGGAGTTAGATCAAAAAACGGCTTTTTGAGGAAGTTTTGAGTCATGAAATTTCTTGAATCTTCCATATCTCCCCACCAAATCAAGTTAAAGAGATCAAATTTTTTGTGTGAGGTTAGTTGGTGACCACAATATGACCTCTTGAATTTGGATCAAAATGGTGGATTATCAAGATTTGAAGATAATTTGAGCACCCTCAAATAGTTATAATTTGAGAAATATGTGTTCACATGATTATTTCATGGCAAGAAATACTACATTTGTGCCAAATTCAACCTCTTAAGTGTTTTTGGAAAGGATAGGGTAGGGGTTTTCAGACTTGGTATTGGGTGTGGCCTGTATTTATGAACGGTTAAGCAAAGTTATTAGTAAATCAAAACAAGCTCCAATTAAAAACTCAGCTCCAGTAATGCGGCACGGCTGCTTACATTTTTTTTTTAATGCTTAAAAGCGTTTATCAATGAAATGCAAAGTTTTATTTATACTTTTATTGTCAAAAAATACACATATGTATTGAATTTATTTACCCTTTTGCTAATTTTTTCGCTTGGATACTCGAATCAAGTAGTCATCTAGTATGTTCCGCCAACATGTCTGAATATTGTGATGATGAATGGTATTGTGATAATTCTTAAACGGTTCACCCATCACAAAATATTCACTTTTACCATTATATTCTGAATTTAGTGGATGAGTCCATAAACTGTGTGGTTGTCATATTCTTTGTAGAAGGTTATTATCGAGATGGAAATAAGATTTCAAGCTATCTTTTGAGGGAATTTGGTACTTTGCCTATATGAGGTTGTTTGGGACGCTCTGTATAAGTATGGACTGTTATATGTCTCTGTTTTTCAACAATATGCTACTCTACTTTGAAATAAATAATGTAAAATTGAAAGATTAGAAACGATGAACAGCCTAGTGAAAGTTGGGAGCATCGCTATTGGTAACTTTGCATAGGTAACACTACATAAAAAGCACTTCTCCATCTTCCTCCTTTGCCAGAACGCACAGTAGCTTATTCTAGTATCATGTTTGTAAAATGAGGTTAGCTGCTGTGTTTGTTGTTCAAAAGTTACTTCAATATATTGTAATCTTGTATAGTCAAAATCCAACTACTTTCTTCATCACTTTCCGATGAAACATTATGAATTATGAAAACATTACACCGTGGAATACATATATTATGATTATACCGGGTGACTACTTGATTCGAGCACCCAAGCGAAAAAATTAGCTAAAAGGTGAATAAATTCAAAACATATATGTATTTTTGACAATGAAAGTATAAATTAAAATTTTTTATTTCATTGATAAACACTTTTAAGCATCAAAAAAATATTATTTATGCCATTTATTGTTCTTAATATCATTCAAATATGTAATTTATTTCTATGATGGAAAGATTTTTGCGCTTGGGGTGCTCGAATCAAGTAGTCACCCGGTATAGAGTATTTATAATGACTGGTCTAGGTTCTAATTGGTCATATGTAACGTGCGTAATGACCAATCATAACGCTAGAATGTGATAAAATGTAGGTAGTTTCATTTCTACCTTCCTAAATAATATCGTTCAGTTTTCAGTGAACGACTAAAATTCGTTTGTGATTTGAATCATCAGCTGATTTGTGTTTTTATTTTATGAGTTAGTCGAGGTAAATTTATAACATTCCAACTTGCTGATTGGTTGTTACAGGCGTGACGTATGACCACTTAGAACCTAGACCAGTCATTATAAATACTCTATTTACATGCTCGAATTCTACCTTGGATCAGTATAATTCCGGAGAAGGGATGAGTGGTTCACTTTTGAACTGAACGAAAATCGTTCACGTTCGCGAACTTTTCCACCAAAATGAACGTGAACTGAACTGAACGCATCTTTTTTTTTGTGAATGAACGCTTTAACTATATACTAGATGGACCGAGCTAACAACAAGCAAATGCCAACCCAAAAACGGTAATACATTACACAGATTTTCTCAGAACACTCGTGACTAAATTATAAATGCGCATGCGCAAATTTATTTCGCGCTAATAGTGCTGCTTAAAATCAGAATAACATGAATGTGATAAAGGACTTCAGGCATGCGCAAAATATAAATTTGCAACGAGTGTTCCGACTCTGATGCATGTAATGTTTCACCGCAGTTTTCCTACACGTAACTCGGTCCATATAGTATATAGTCAAAGAATGAACGTGAACTGAACTGAACGTGTTTTTCCCTCAAAAATAAACATAATGTATAGAGTATTTATAATGACTGGTCTAGGTTCTAATTGGTCATACGTCACGCCTGTAACAACCAATCAGCAAGTTGGAATGTGATAAATTTACCTCGACTAACTCATAAAATAAAAACACAAATCAGCTGATGATTCAAATCACAAACGAATTTTAGTCGTTCACTGAAAACTGAACGATATTATTTAGGAAGGTAGAAATGAAACTACCTACATTTTATCACATTCTAGCGTTATGATTGGTCATTACACACGTAACATATGACCAATTAGAACCTAGACCAGTCATTATAAATACTCTATGAAAGCATTAAAAGCCAAAGTTGCTAGTGTTTTTTTTTTTTTTTTTAGTGAACGTAATGAAAATCGTTCACGTTTGTAAACTTTTGCCACGAATTAAACTGAACAGAACAAAATAACTAGGAACGCGAACTAGAACTGAACGAACATATTTTTATTATGAAAGTGAACTGAACGTCATAATTTTATTTTTAAAATGAACTGAACGTGAACGCGTTCACGAACGACCTAACCCTGCCCCAGAGTACACTAATAGGAATTTTTTCAAGTTAGCACAATGAGTGTTAAAAAATACATAGCATAATAGTATTTGTATAGTGTTAAGTTAGGTTGGGACAATATGAAATTGAGAACCCTTGAATTTAAGTCTAACTGGATGTAAAATGGCTGATGGCCAAAATCTGAGGAAAGTTTGAAGAATTTCGAATAGCTCAAATTTGAAAAAAATTAGCACATGTGATTACTGAAAATGATAAACATAATATATCCCAAATCCAACTTTACAGGTTATGTTGAAGCGGAAAAGGAGTGGTTATTGTTTTCGAAAAGAGGAGGAGATAGAAAGGTAAAAATTTTCTTATGATTTAATGTAAGTTAGATTACCAAGATATGCTGATTTTAGCTTAATGTAAGTTGAGAGTTATAATTTCATATGTACGATTAGTGTAGGAATAGTAGGAAAACGAAATGCCGAATGAACTAAAATTTAAAAAATCTTTGAGGAAACAAAAGTTGCTAAAATTGCTAAAATTGAATGAACATAGGCTTATTCAATTGCTGTAAAGGAGAGGCACCACATATCGTTCAACTTCCTAGGTAGTTTTGAAAATAAAAGATGGAGTTTTCCAACCTCTGTACTGGATGTGGGTGTAAACTGAGAAAAAGTGAACCACGTTATCTGCAATTTTGAACATGTCCTCATTAAGAAATCAGCTCCAATAATGCAGCATACCTGTTTATGATCTTTTCCTCTTTCAGCGATTCGAATAGAAAAGAAAAATAACTTCCTCATTGTATGCCATACAATCGTAAATATTTTCATCCGCAGATTACCATTCATAATCACATATGCATTGTGTATTGTATTACGAGATATATTGAAATCAGTCTCGTTTCTTGTTCGAGAGAGATTTTTTTCGAAGCTTCTATCGATTACTTGGCCCGGTTTAGATTGCACTAGAGAAGGTGGCGCGTTGTCTAAGAGCGGTAAACTTTTACGCTTTCCACGCCCAGTTTTTACCAACGTAATACTGCGAAATGTACGTACACCGTGTTGATACGTATGGGTCGAATAATTTCTCTCAGATTGCAAAACTCGGTATACAAAGCTTGGCAAATTGGTGATATTCAATATAGTACAAATACGAGTAGGAATTTTTTTCAAGTTCACTGTTCAATAGTACATATTTGCGGTCGCATTTCACACATTCCATTTACATCTCTTGAAAAGGAAAAGCGAGTATTTCCCGATTCTTCGGTACTCAGTGAACCGTAAAAGTTGGTTCGACGTTTTGCCTGCGAATTATTCGGTAACATTCTTTCGCATCTTATTTGGGAATAAAGATGTCTCAGAGCTCTCGTCTTCTATACGTCAACTCGTATTTCACCGAAACGCGGGAACTTCCGAAACTAAAATCATATCAGCGACGAAGTTTATTAATCACCAGCCCAGTTCCCTTATACCGACAGAATTTCAATCTTATAGACGAGATTTATTTTTGTTTATTTTTTTATACGAAATTGCGAACAACTTTATCCATCTTTTACATCGGAAATTGAAACATGTAGGTTGTCTGTCTGTCAGCCGTCGATACTGTAGTGGTATGGTCTAAAGGGGCTATTTATGTGTTGAAACTGAAACCACAAGAGGCTAATGGGATTATACGAAAATGAGAATTTTTCGATATACTTTCGCTGCGATGTCGTGACATTATCATTATTTTATTTATTTTTGGAAACATAGGCTTCGAGATATTTACGAAGCGGATATGAAACAGGAATAGAATATGGAGGTGACACGTATATTCGAACACCAGCTTCGCTATGAATATTGTATAGGTGTCATTTTCATTCTTTCTAACGACATAAGCACCCTAGCATATTTGCCATGCGTCGGGGAAATGTCACGTTATTACCTTCGAATTTTCGTATTAAAATTATATCATTTTTCGCCCGCGCATCGATTTTCAAACTTTTCCCATCGTTTTGAAATAGGTGTACCATATTCGTGAAATAGAAGCATAAATGGAACGAAGAGATTCGGTTTTTCCAGTAAAAGGAATCTCAAAAATATATATGTCATAGTTCGCTTAAATACTCCAATAGTGAGAGATGACGAATTAAAATATCTTAATGATAATAATGAATTTTAAATTTACAGTCAAAGACAAAATCAAAATAAAACAAATTTTGATTCTTGCTGTGTCTATTTTTAACCTCTTAAAAAAAAAAATAATGGTTCTGTAAATTGCAATGCGATATTTTATGTATAATTTATATTTTTATATGAATTATTTTTAGCTGAGTTTTTAACAAAACGATAGCTATTACAGCCTACCTGATTTGGGAAGGGAAGGTGGGGGGAGGGTGGGGTCTTCAAATCTTTGCGTTTCAGACCATTTGTAATCATCTGGCAAATGTCTAACTTTTTGGTATATAAATTTTTTTTTCCCACGCGTAGTGCCGGCGAGTATTCATAAAATTCGCTCAAAATTTGGTGAGAACTCTTCTTGAAAATGCGCAAGTTTTTTTTGTTTTTTCGAAAATTTCAAAATGGCGGATCACTCAAATTTTAGGGGGCTGGAGAAGGGCAAATAGCTCAAATTTTTCGTTTTTGATTTCATATGAAAGAGTGAGTCACGGATACTAACATATCCAAATTTCAGCTTCCTAAGTGCATATTGAGAGGAGTTAGATCAAAAAACGGCTTTTTGAGGAAGTTTTGAGTCATGAAATTTCTTGAATCTTCCATATCTCCCCACCAAATCAAGTTAAAGAGGTCAAATTTTGTGTGTGAGGTTAGTTGGTGACCACAATATGACCTCTTGAATTTGGATCAAAATGGATTCAAAATGGCGGATTATCAAAATTTTGAGTAGAGCTTGAGGAGCCTCAAGTTGGTAAAAATGTAATTAATATGAATTCATATGGTTATTGGGGATAAGTTGTATACTATATCCCGAATTCACTTCCATACATGATGTTGGAGGGGGAAGGCGGGGTTATCAACCTAAAATAGTGGTGGGGTACAGGAGGGGTCGAAAATTTTTTATTGCTGTGTCATATGATAAAATGAGCCCAAGTGACAAACGTATTTTGATTTTAGCTTCCTCAGTGATTTTGGAGGGGAGTTAGAGCAAAAAACGGCTTTTGGAGGGGAAATTGCTGCAGGAAATTTCATGAATCTTCCATATCTCATCACCAAATCGGCCTAGAATGGTCAAACTTTGTGTGTAGGATTAGTTTGTGACCAGAATATAACCACTTAAATAGGATTAGTTTGTGACCAGAATATAACCACTTAAATTTTGAGTCAAAATGGATCCAAAATGGCGGATTATCATGATTTGAAGATAATTTGAGGACCCTCAAATAGTTATAATTTGAGAAATATGTGTTCGCATGATTATTTCATGGCAAGAAATACTACATTTGTGCCAAATTGAACTTCTCAAGTGTTTTTGGAAAGGATGGGGTAGGGGTTTTGAGACTTGGTATTGGGTGTGGCCTGTAGTCATGAATGGTTAAGCAAGGTTATTAGTAAATCAAAACAAGCTCCAGTTAAAAACTCAGTTCCAGTAATGCGGCATGGCTGCTTACGTTTTTTTTTTATTTTATGGATTTAAAAGTAAAAGTTTTATTTATTTTTTATTTTTTTAATAATTTTTAATAGTTTAGAAAGGGCATGGTAGAATAAGATGATCGAAAATGCCTCCGAAAGCTTTTTGAACGATTCCAAAGCCATGAAGTAGACCCTATCGAGAGAAAATGTTGATAAAAATTTTAGACCCCCACTCCACCTATTTCCCGTGATATAAGGAAAAACGTGTTTTTTATGTTTAATTTTTCTTTCTCATCTTGTAACGAAATTTCTTTTATGTCTTCTAATTAATGAAACGCACGAACAAGAATTTTTTTAAATTTTTTCCAATTATTACTTATGAAGTTATGCGATCTTGAAATTTTCAAATGGTAATTTCTCAAAAACTAGACTAGGATCAATCACGAAATTTTTTCAGAAAATGTATTTTTCACGTGGGAATATACGATAAAAATTTCAAAATCCTAGAAGTGGTGGAACGTTGTCAAAAAAATTAAAAACTCCATCGCGGTTGGTGTGAATTTTAGGACTGAAGATTTGAAAAATATTTTTGATTCCGCTCCTCCCAAACACCCTCTCTGTGAATAAATTGATAAAATTCAATATTCACGATTACCTCCCCTTCCTTCTGACCAAAAAACAAGAAATCATGTATCCAAGAGATTCCTTCTGGTGTTTAGTTAACAACACCGGAACAGAGCATCTACCAACCACTTCCGAGACATATGACTCATTAATGATGCAAACTACCTGAAATTTTCGACATTTTAGACAAAGCCAACGGCCTTGAAATGTATACGCGAGCATCGTGACCCGGTAATTGAAACATAAAGCGTATCCATTGCGTAAAATAAAGAGTTCACGCTTCTTTTCACCGACAATTGAAACTTTCGATTACCAACTAATTAAATCTTTTCGCTTCGTCATCGCTTCTCACGACGGTGTTTTTCGTGGTACCGGGTCTCAATTAATTAAAAAACTTTTACATGGTCCAATGAGAAAAAAGTTTGAATTAAATTACCGCACGAATTTTACGTCGAAAATTTTAATTCGTAAAAATTGTAGAAAAAATTGTAAGCAGCCATGCCACATTATTGGAGGTGAGTTTGTAATGGGGGCTTGTTCAGATTTGCAGATAATGTTAACCTCTTCGCAGAAGGCAGGATTCAAGAAACAGACTGAAAACTGTCAATTATTCCCTGAAAGTATCTAAGAAGTTGAAGTTAGGATATGTGATACTTCTGGCTCACAGAAATCATATGAGTTTGTATTTTTATTTATTTTCCGCAAAATTATCTCGAATGTATTATCTGTCATTTTGGATCCATTTTGAGCCACATTCAAGGGTCATACTGCAGTCTTGAAGAACCCCACGTACAAGTTTGAGATTCTGAGCACATTTATTGAAGAGGCTATAAGGACGATTCATGAAATTTCTTAACTCGAGTAATTTCACTTCCAAAAGTAATTTTTCTTTCCAATGGCATACCTTTTTATACTTACCCCTCACCCCCATTTTTGTGAGCAATAGTCTCTTCTCCTCCCCTCAAGTATCATCTGTAATAGTATATTTGGCATAAAGGATACTAAATATATTCATATGAGCCCATATTTATCAAGTTTGCCTCACTCGAGGCTCCTCACGTCTTCCTCAAATGTTGATTATCCGCCATTTTTGATCCGTTTTGACCCAACTTCAAGGGGTCACATTCTAGTTTACAGATAATCTTACGTACAAAGTTTCAAATTTTTAAATTTTTTCGATGAAGAGATATGAAAGATTTTAAATATTACACGACTCAAAAGCTCAAAACCTCTTTAAAAAGTCGTTTTTCATTTCATTTCCTCTTCCCCAAACTCACTCGGAAAAGTGAAATTTGGCAATGTTCGTGTCCTCAATACTTCTTTCATACGAGTTCATGAACAGAAATTCTACAGCATTCCTCCTCCACTCTCCTCTCACTCTTCTCAAAATTTATGAAGTATACTCATAACTTTCTTATGCATTGAAACAATTTATGCCCTTCAACCATCCCCCTGCCCTCCCAGCCCCATCACGCTGGATTCACCCACAAAACCCCTCCCATTGATGTATCTTACTTACGACACCGAATTTGACTTATTTGAGGTTCCTCAAATTTTCCTCAAATATTAATCATCCACCATTTTGGATCCATTTTGACCCAAATTTAAAAGCTCATATAATGGTCTTCATTGAACCTTCATGTAAAATTTGAACTTTCTAGATCAATCTAGTGAGGAGATATGGTCGACTCAAGAGATTTCATGTCTCAAAACTTCTTCACAAAGCCGTTTTATACTCTAATTCCGCTTAAAATGCACTTAGCAAGCGGAAATTTGGATATGTTGGTATCCGTGACTTATTTTTTATGCGAGATGAAAAACAAAAAATTTGAGATATTTTCCCCTTTTCCGGTTCCCCTCAAAATTAGAGTGATCCGCCATTTTCTGGTGTATCGAAAAAACAACACCCTCAAAAAGCTGTTTTAAATGAATTAAATAAGATAAATTAATATTATTTGCAATAATATATTATATAAAATTATTTAATTTATATTTATCTTTTAATTGAATGTACTTATTACTGTTAATAATAAAAAGAATAAAAATAAATTCCAATTAAATAATTAAATTTAATTAAATTAAAAAAAAATTTATTTCGATTTAAATTCTAAATTTAAATAAAAAGATAAAATTTATTAAGCTTCTAAGTTAAATTATAATATTATTTTATTTTATTTCTACGTCAACTGCCTTCTAAATTGAGTTGGGAGATTAAAATTTGGTAATTTCAGAGTTCATATTTTACTCGATCATATGACATCAAAATCGGACATTTTAAGGCATTTGGGTCCCTCAAGCTCTCCTCAAATTTTGAGTGACCATTTATTGAGGTGAATCAAAAATCTGAAAAAAAACTCTAGATCTTCACGAGAACAACTTCATCTGCACACCACAACACTTGCTGGTACGAGGAGGAGGCAGAGGATTTATACATCATAAATTCACGAGGAAAAAAGTTGGACACTTCCTATATCATGATTACGAATAATTTGAAACGCAAAAATATGACGCCCTTCTTTAACTCGTTTTTTTTTAAATCAAGTAGGCTGTAATAGCTACCATTTCTTATATAAACTCAGTTAACTACCGAATAAGAGGCGAACAAAATATTACTTTTTATCGACTTGCGTGATACGCGCATCTATTACATCTATTTCGATCTAATTATGATAAAGTTGTAATTAAAAATTGCTAATTTAGGATTAATTCTTTCACGGTAGCTAACTTTTCAGCGATAATTTTTACGACGGAATTTAATTTTCGTGCGGTGAAAAAAGTTTCGAAGCGCGATGATTCACGATCGCATTGACGAAGCTGACGCAACGGTTCACCAATGGAGAGGCGTTTCGGGGAGTTTTTTCGAGCCTTAGTCCTTAGCAAGGTGAATTTGCGGTCTATAATTACAAGCGAGTAGCAACGTATCGTTTGTAACATCGAACTTCCGGCCTGTTAAGTATGGGTCAATGTAATTTTTATTCCTTTGCCGGAGTTCGCTTCTTCGCCCTCTTTAATTCGTTCGATGAAAATTTCAAAGCTGGTATTAAGTGGAAATTAGAAGCGACGAAATCGCGCTTCGCGTTGAATAAGAACTCTTCGAAAGCTGCGAAATCGCTAGTCACGAAAAGTTGTAAAACTACTTTACGCTCCAGCGTGGTTGTCGGAGTCGTAAAAATTCCATAATTATCATTTTTAATTTATAATAACTGCGTAATAAATTTCATTTGGTGTATTTTCATTGTATATCCGTCGTTTACGAGCATAGAGGTCGTTGCGTAAGTTTACAGAATTTCATACGTATGTTCCAGGGTGCAGGGATTGATACTTGATATCGAAGTTCATGAGAAAAATTCAACGTTAACTCGAACAAGAGATTGAGAATGAAATAGAGTGTCATTGTATGAAAATTTGATTATGAAGAAAATCGTTACGTGGTGAGTGAGCTATAGAGAATTAATATTTATTTATAATCTAATAAATTATCGACGAATTACTCGGATATTAAAAATCGATGTATTTGTCCCTTCGGTGTTTCGGTATTAATTTCCACCGAGAACGTAGAGGATTGACGTCCATCGTTGTAACAGGATATGTAACTTTAAACTGGTGCATGTTTGTAAATAATACTCGTATTTTCGTTGAAATATTTAAATATACGAGCGCGGAATTTACTCTGACGTCATGAAAATAAGGCTGAAGAATAAAAAAACCAACTTAGGTAGTATTGAGAGACGTACGAGTACACTGCAGATTTATAAACGAGTAATTTAAATTCAAGTTACATCACTGTCACCGGTGTCAGTATCCGAATAATTGAAAAATTCCACATATTACGTCTTAATTAATCTCGTAAATTATCCGATCGCGTGAAAAATTAAGCAATATCAAAATTAATTATGTACTACAAATAATATGAAAGATTATGGAACGGTTTTATCAATCACTCAATCAATACTCGGTCGTAAACCGGATCAACTCGTGAATCATCAACCGCCAAGGTACACGATAGCCACAGAATGGTATTAATACCAACTGTGCCTATTTTCTCATCGAATATTTCCGCATCTTCTTGGTTTCCGACGGCTATTGTCGGTCCAAGTAAACACCTATTACGCACGACTAAATGAGAAAAATTTTCCAAACTTCTTTGTAAGGATTTGCAATTACATGGTCAATGGTCATTAACCATTACCTCAGTGTTTGTTTGTACGAATAACCGGCGGCGTCGGCAGTTCGTACACGTTACTGAGATGGCGAATAGGTAAATAAAATTTCCAACCGTTTGATATACGCGTACGTGAAAGGTATTTTGTGTTTGCATTTTTAACGAGTCGAGAAGTTCGAAAAAAATCGCGCAAGTAATGATTATGTTCGAAACTATTACACAGTGGTTTGGTTTCGTGGGCCTTAAAGTACCTAACAGTAATAAGCGATGATTCATTTACATAAATTATTACCAATATAAATAATTAGTATGATACATTCGATGTTGAAATATTATTGTGCTTTTGTTAACACCATTTTGCATCATATTCGACGAATATGAGTAATTAGTGGGTTGTTAATGTAATAATAAAGGATGAAGGGCCAGAAGGAGTTAATTTGAATTTTATCACGCGTGTTTTACCATTTAGAAGGCAATAAAACGTTGAAAAGTGCGTAAAAGAAGTTGATTATTAGATCATAAATTGAAGAATTGTTAACTCTTTTGTTTGAGGCTCCAAGCCTATTATTATTTTTTTATTTGTAAATTCGACAAAAAATTATAATTAATTTTTTTTTAAAGTAAATACTACCTAATTTGCACCTCAAATTAAAAATAAATATCAATTATTTCTTATTCTCACTCTCCTCTATTTTTAACTGTAGCAGGTTTAATTACAGAATGGTTAATGGTTAAGTGTTACAGGTTATTTATAAATTATAAATTTGGCAACATCGCTGGAAAATGGAATTTTCTTTTTTTACACTCATGTCCGTCATTTTTATAAAAAATTAATTATTTCACCTCACTACGGATGTAATGCAATTTGTAAATATTAAAATTTTAATTTATTAACTAAATTTCAATTAAAAACGATAGCTGAGTCATGAAGAAAAATATCTAGTTAAATTAATAATTAAAAATAAATTATAATTATTGAAGAAAATAATTAAAGAAAATAAGATCATTAAACATCTCAAGCGACTTAAAAATGAAACTATAAATCTATAGTTAAAAATTTTTTTATTACATTCTATCTGAAATGGAAGGAGGAGTCGTGGGAGAGAGGTTTTTAATTCTCAAAGTTTCTGACCATTTTTAAATATACGACAAATGGTTAACTTTTTTATATAGTTATATTATTCCCCCTCTCCCCGCGTAAGCTTGACAATTTTACGAGTAAATCGCAAACCTATCATCATTATTATTTTTTTATTCATTACAAAACGACGGTTCACTCAAATTTTTAGGGGGGAGGGGGGGATAGATTAAAATTTTTGTTCATATTTTCAAATAAAAAAGTAAGTCAAGGACACCAATATATGCAAATTTCACCTTTCTAAGGAATTTGGAGGGAGTTGAAGCAAAAAACGACTAGTTGAGGAGTTTGAATGATGAAATTTCTCGAATTTTATCTCCTCACCAAATCGACTTGGTAAACTCAAACTTTAAATGTACGTTTAGATGAGGACAATAATCTTGAATTTGGGTCAAAATGAATCCTAAATGGGTATTAATAAAAATTTTTGAGGAAGCCTTGAGAAACCTCAAATAGCTCAAACTTCCAAATCTACTTTCACACGTCATATCGAAGGAGAGGAGGAAAAGATATTGTCCTTGAAATGTGCTGTGATGAAGGAAGGACTCGAAATGCTCGATTAAGGTGTCATACGACGAAGTGAGATCAAATGACTAGCTTATTCAAATTTCAGCTTCGTAAATGAATGTGGAAGAGAGTTGAAGTACAAAATGTCTTCAAAAGGGGAAAGCAAGCCAGGAAATTTCATGATTCATCTATATCGTATCACAAAATGTACCTATACTGGTTAAACTTCCTATGCATAGTTGATTAGAAGCTAGAATATGACTCCTTGAATATGGTTCAAAATCATTCTAAAATATAGAATCGTAAAAATTTTAGGTAGTTTTGAGGAGCCTCAAATAGCTAATATTTGATAAATATTTAAATTATTATCTAAAATAATTATTGTAATAGCTCTTGAAAGTACTGGAATTGAAACAATTAATAAGAATGTTGTAATTATAATTGATCATGTATATAAAGTTCAATTATTAAGAAAAAAATTATTATGAGCTCATGTAATTCTGTGGACAAGTAATAATAGGTATTATGAATTCACTTTTTTGGAGTATGGTTTGTGAGCATAAAGAGGTTAGTAACATTATCTGCAAATCTGAACAAGTTTTAATTAAAAACTCAGCTCCAGTAATGAAGCATGGCTGCTTACGGTTTTTTTTTTTCAAATACATATTTCTATATGCAATTTATGTGGGTGAAAAAGGCATTACGTGCAAGATTCAAGATTTTGTTATCAGTACCTAGTTACTTAGTACCCAGCTACTTAGCTCATAGATTGTTTCAATTTTTGAATAAATATTTAATTTATAAAAGTGTAATACACCGACTTACAGTGCTGTTATATTAATTTCCAAATTTTGAATTAATTCATAAAATTTAAAGTAAAAATCGCATTTTCAAATGAAATTTGTTTCAGTGTAAGAAGGTTTTTTTTTTTCAAAAAAAAAAAAAAAAAAAAATAGTTGTTCTATCATATGATGGAAAAAGTGCTCCATTGTAGTTATCTACTTTCATCCCATTGAATATGGCATTTACGAGAAAAATGTTGCTTGCATAATAAATTAACTTTTAATTTTTAACAAATATGTTGTATTGATTTTAGATAAATTGTTTAAACTTATCTATGCATATTGATGAAAGAAATGACATTTTATTAATTGTGATTTTTGGTATTGGAGCAAACTTTATCAAAAAGTGTTTGCACTAGAGAACTCATCCTTTCTCTTTTCCTAATTCACCATTGCAAGCTCACTAATTATAATTTCTTGTTTTAATTAAAATAAAAATAAAATCAAGAAATTAAATCAAACAAACCCGTGACAATCTAAACATCCAAACAACCAACATACCGGACAACCCAGACGAATTAAAAAAAATCCTATCCTTCATACACAAAATAAAATATAAAAACCAAATATAAATTAAACTCTCTACACTATAATATTGATTTTAACAATCCTGGCAATTATACACGCCCAGTATAATAAAAAGAAAAAAAAAAATAATAATAATAATTTTTTCACAATTTTTCAAAATTTGAGGACTTTAAAATCAACTTTCTTAATTTCTTATTTTTTATTAACAGTGAATATTTAAGCTTTCGATTGGAATAAAAAAAAGTTTTTGGTACAATTCTAAAATTTCTGGATTTTTTTCGACTTTTGTTGATTTTTTTGTGAATTTATTTTTGAACCATACACGAGATAGTAATGTGATTCTAATATTAGGATTCATTATCTTACTCAATCGTATAAAAAATCGAATAATAACATTCATGTGATCATTGAATATTTTTGTTCGATTTTCTCTTTACCTAAGAGAATTTCATTTGCACTATACACGTAATTTTCGATACTCACTTGCTCGAAGAATGAGCTAATGTTCTTCCAGTAACTCGGTTTGATTCCTTTCGTTCACCGATCGAACAATTAAATTAAAACAATTCGAAAGATAATACGTACGTAATGCCAAATATGTACGCGTCGCCGGATTCGCTAAAAAAATCGCGCTTTTTCCACTCGAACCGATACACTGAGATCGTAAAATCGCGTCCTCTTGCTACGAAACTAGGCGAGAACGTTCTGCAACAATTGAATGATCTTGCTGTCGAAACGAATGAACGGAATATACTAGTACATCGAATTTAAACCAGTTACGTCTATTAGGCGACTGATCTCGCTGGTAAACTGTTCGAAGCCGCTGGCTGAATTTGCCGGTGTACTCGAAATTTATATCTCTTCAGTGTCAAGGTTCTCCTGCCTGCTTTACCGAATCTCCAACACTCCGAGTCAACAATTGGTTTTCCTAATGGGCGGATTTTCGGAATCACTGACGTCACCGGTTCGGTAACCTGTGTAACGGGTAGGTTGTGGCTTTTCGTTTGTCTGATGTTTCATATGTGGTGCACGTTCGATAATGCGGTGTGCATAATGATGGTAGAAAATGCATTACGATCACGATCTCAGAGGCTTTTTTCGTTTGTATTGTAGCGTGAGAGTATTTACGCGACCTATTGCCGCTTTTGGTTGGTTTCATTGAGCTGTTTAGTTATCAATTACCTTGGTCGGAAATTTTCGTCGAATTTTGTCCACTCGTTTGGCTATATACGAGATTCGTTATTTATAGCAAAATATTTTATATTCGTTGGACATATTTACATCAAAACAGCCATAAATTATGTAATTTTTCATCACAGTATAACTGGTTATTAACTCCAGCAGTAAATATTTGCCCGAAGAAATTCTTCAAGGGAGTAGGAAGCAATTTAAACGTTGCATTTAAGTATTGAATGTACACGCTGTTATTTGATGACTTGGCAATATTCGAGCCCGCGTGAAATTTCACTATACAATTTATCTGCTCCCTTGACATCTTCGTAAAGTTTCAACTCTCGAATCGTAAATTACCTAAATTTCATTCTTCTCTAATAAGCTTTACTGTGATAGCCTATTCTTCGCTACAGGTTCGTTTCGTTGTTACAATTACATTATATCTTCGTTATTTTAAATTAAGTCTCGTGTTGAGGTAATGATATTGTATCTTTTTGAACGTATCTATTATCGAGTTCTCGAGGGATTTGAATGTTTCATGAGTCGAACAAAGGTAGTCTGCAGATTACGTAACATTATCCAAAGTAGAGAATTTCCTTTTTATTACATCGATTCGCGGAAATTACTCATCCCTAGTTCGATTTATCCGATTTGCTTTAATTACTTATTGCGGTCGTACTTATAGGCCGCCTCTTCTAATTGCTTTATTTACCTGCTCTTCGATTAGCAGTTAGGAAAATTTCATTAATTGCTCGTCTGAGGTTCGGTTCACATGGATACCGTGTATCTTAAATGGGTTCATGATTTAAACGAAAACTACGCTAAGGTTAAAGTGAAACATATTCGAAATATTTAACGCGACAATTATATTAAGTTTGACCTCGAAGGTTGTTTAATACGCTATTTGAATTATGATCGACTTTTCATATAAGGGTTGAATACATCAGCATTTCACTGTACAACTGAAGGAGACAAGTAGTAGTGGGGAGAGGTAGAATTAGTGGGGGAGGGGGAAATTAATTTTTAGGACTTCTTTTCAAATTTGTTTTCAATACAATGAAAACGTAATGGAAATTTAATGGAAAAAAAACTCCATTTTGGAACTGTGAGCAATTTTCAAACTAATTTTTGTGTGCGCATTACGTCCATCATAATAGTCTCTGATTTAAAATTGGACCGTTGGAAAGGTATTAGTGCCGAGGCTAATGGCAGCGAGGCCTTTTTTTTTCAACCTCATTTTTTCAGGTTTTTTAAATAGTCTCAAAGTGACTGGTGGGAGGGGATAAAGTTGTCTTGAGAAGAGAGGATAACATAGGAATTTTATGGCTTAACAATCGCATCTATATGGTAGGGGAGAAATAGAACCGATAAAGGGGAGCTTGATGAAATGTTTTGAAATTTCAATCATATAGAAACTTGGGATATTTTTTTCATTTCTTATAAAGAAATGTATACAAATGTAAGCAGCCATGCCGCATTACTGGAGCTGAGTTTTTAACTGAGACTAGTTCAGGTATGGAAGTAACGTAAATGACCCCTTCATGAATACAGGCCACACGCCACACACAATACCAAATCTGAAAACCCCTTGCCCTAAAGAAGAAATTTAAAGCAAATATAGTATTTCCTGCCTTGCAATAATCATATGAACGCATATTTCTCAAATTATAAGTATTTGAGGCTCTTCAAATTATCCACAAATTTTTTCAATCCGCCATTTTAGATTCATTTTGATCCAAATTGAAGAGGCCATATTCTGGTCATCAACTAATACGAAGTTTGAACTTTTCGCGTCGATTTGGTGACGAGATACGGAAGATTCATGAAGTTTCTTACAGGAATTTCCCCTCTAAAAACGGTTTTTTGCTCAAACTCCCCTACAAATTCACTTAGGAAGCTAAAATCAAAGCAGGTTAGTCTCTTAGTCTCACTTCATCATTTGATGCCGCTATGAAAAATTTTCGACATCTCTTTTCCCCCAACATATTTGAGGCTGATAACCCCTCCTTCTCCCCTCCAACATTATGTGTGAAGGTGAATTTGAGATATAATATACTTTTTATGCACAATAATGGTATGAGTTCATATTTATTTTATTGGTGAAATAAAAATAGAATTAAATTAATTAATTTATATTATTATATAAAATTATATTCAATAAAAAAAAAATTAATTAATTAATTATATTTTCACCAATTTGAAGCTCCTTAGGTTGTACTTAAATTTGTATAATCCGCCATTTTTGATCGATTTTGACACAAATTCAAGAAATCATATTCTAATCACTAACTAACTGCACACACAAAATTTGACTTCCATAACTTGATTTGGTGAGGAAATACGAAAGATTCGAGAAATTTCATTACTCAGAACTTCCTCAAAAAATCGTTTTTTTTGCTTCAGCTGCTTTCCAAATGCACTTAGGAAGCTGAAATTTGGATATGTTGATGTCCGTAACTCTCTATTTGGTATGAGATCAAAAACAAAAATTTGAGTCATTTGCCCTTCTCCACCCTCCCCTCCCCCCCAAAAAATATTAAGGGATCCACCATATTGAATAGTATCCAAAAAACAAAAAAAACAGGTTTGTCGTATTTTTAAGAAGACTCTCTTGAATACCCGACAGCGCTACGCCTATAAGTAAAAGTAATAATAAGATGCGCTTAATACGTGTTTGTCAATAAAAGCGTTTTTATAAGTTTTTCATTTTTTTTTTCAAGTTTCTGCAGTCCCAAGTGAATTACATTTGAACTTATTTTTTGAAAATTATCTGAATTGAACGAATTCGTGAGTTTTTCACATCCTGGTCTCAATGAAAATTCATATATTCGCGAGTTTATACAAATTATTACCGAGAATTTTCATTTTTTTATTTTATTTTTTATACATCACTCGCTAATCATCCGAGTTGGTATATTTGTTAATAATTATTTTTATGATAATAATTAATTTTTTTTAATATTCTTCGAACGATGAAATATTACACACTTCTTCGGCTGATATTACAATATCGCTATAACCAGTTCGAACTTTAATATTTTAATTTGAAAATTACACGAATTACTGGTACATTAATAATTAACGATGCGATTCAATGTGAGCTAAATTTTATTTAATAATTGAATAACTTGCATCGTAAGCTGACTTGTTATAATAAATTTAATTCGCAACGACTTCCCATTTTTTTCAAATGCATTGTAAACCTCGCTGATTTGATTTTTATATAATTGAGACTTCGTAGAAAATGTTCACCATTAATTGTTCATGTAAGTAAGCGGAAACCACGGAAAGGTCGACACTGCGCTGCATAATTTACGTATTTCATTAGTTGAGAAAAAGTTAGCGGCAAAAAACTTCAACTTGGATAAAAACGTCTTTTAATCAAATCTTCTCAACAATAACCAGTTTATTATACATATATCAACATAATAAATACTCAGTAATTATACAAAGTACTAATGGCAATACATATTAAATGTAAATAATATAATTAAGTAAAATAGTTGATTTTTTTTTTTTACTACTTACCTCACCATAAAAAAAGGACTACTAAGTAATTCAACTTTTTTTAAACTTATTTATTTAATTTTGAAATTTTTTTATTATTTTTTTTAAATTCAGGTCATGTATAAAAAATTAAACATTTTAATTTTTTTATCTCATTTTAGAATGTACGTTGAATATTTTTAAAGAATAAAATAATGATCGATATTCCATCAAAACACCTTACAGAGTAACTCTACTCTACATCAACATTAATGTTTTGGAATTTTTGTTTTTGAAGTTAGACCCTAAAAAAACCTTTCCTCGTAGGAGGAAGGAGGAATAGAAAAATGACAAAATTATTTCATATTATGTTGAACTCATTTTCTAAATATTAGATCTCGGAAGAGTTCTTTAGAAAATGGTGGGGGTTGATATCAAAACAAATTATCTCCCCCTCTAAAATATATAGATTAACTTAATAGTCCCACCACGCCAATCACCCTTTGAAATGGATTTTTGAAATTAAATTTCATTCGTTTCCGCTCCATATTCCAATTAATTGGTAACTACAACGATAAAACTGGGCTGAAAAAAATTACGCGATTACAACGATCATTACACGCTTTTAATGAAAGCTTCGTGTCTTTTGACGACGTCTGCTACAATGAGTTGTTCGATTTCGATACCAGCGGCTATATCTTCTTTACTAATGGATATTGGTTGTTGGTCGTTTTGAGAAACTATGGTAACTTGTTGCTTTCTCAGTTGTAACATATTACCGATGACGAGCTGTAAATGTAAATTTAACATTTACGTATTAATTTTGACCGACTTAAGATATGTTGGGTAATTGCAATCTTCTATGGAATATTTGCGTGAAAAAGCGTAAGCAGCCATGTTGCATAACTGGAGCTGAGTTTAATGGAGGCAGTTTCAGACAGCAAGCTTGGAAAGACTCGCTTATTGTCTTCAAAATTACCAGGAAAAGTAGGATTTGGAATATGGTCAACTTCTTGTGTCGAATAAAAAATTTCAATCACGTCTCTTTCCAACTTTTTTCAATTTTTTTTTTGAAATTTAAAGTATTCGAAAAAATTGGGAAAACTTGAATTCATTTTTTTTCCTCAAAAATTCTCATACATACTTCTATATAGAACCTATAATCTTGGAAAATTAAAAAATGTTTCATCCGCCCCATTCGAAAATGTAATGAATTGAATTTTAATTATGAGGGGGGCTGGGGGAGTCGAAAAATTTTTCGACTTGGTTCCGCTACAAAAGCAACATTTTGGGTCACTTTCGATCAAATTCAGGTCAATAGCCGTTTCCATTATATTATTAAGAAAAGTTGTTTTTTTTTTCAAGAAGTAACAATTTTGGCTATTTTCAAAAATGAACGACGAATGGGTAATTTATTGGTCGTGTGTACATTGCACAGTATGTGCTTGATTTATAGTACTTCAGATTCAAGAGAGAAAATGTGTCAAATTTTTGTTCCATGAGATTCCTAAAGTTTGATCTTTTTGATAGTGAAACATCGAGACAAAGTTATTTTAAAACAAAAATGTGATGTTTTAGAAACTTTGTGAGGTTAAAATTGAGCTTATTATCCCTCTTGAGTCCAAAATAACATCAATGAATCCCATGCTGTGCATACAGATAGTTTATCAATTTGTCGTTCATTTTTGAAAATAACCAAGAACTGTTCCTTTTTGAAAAAAAAAAAAAAAAAATTAAAACATTCTAGAAACCCTAAACTAAAAAAAACCAAGGCTGAAATTTTTTCACTTTTTGTAAGACAAACTTTGATTTTGGAATGTAAAAAATTTTTAATTATTATAAAATTCGTTTTTTTGAAAATTTTTACAATTTTAACTTCATTTTGGGCAGTTCAAAAATTGAGTCAATGAGCTAAAATTGTTATGACGTTTGATGCAATTTGGCAACTACTGCGACTCGGCCCTCTTCACTTTTGGAAAAACCGAAATTCCACCCAGCCGAATATGGTTCAAGTGTGTAATCTTGAGAATTACACACTTAGTATCAGTGGCGTAGCGTAGAGGGGTGCCAGGGGGTCATGTCCCCCAACGACAGATTTTAGGGGCGGCAAAATTTCTCGAGGATTTTTTTTATCCTTGGCTGCGATTTACGATTACCATTCTTTCACACCAACAAATTAAATATCTTTAACAAGTTAACCATATGTAATTAACTGGCGTTCTTCTTTCTTTCGTTGTATGACAAATTTCTGTAGTGTAGATTTTAATTCGATTATCAATAAATCTGCCAATATGAAGAGCCATCGTGTCTACCAAATCCAAAAACAAAATTTCGTGTCTTTTTCGTACTTTTTTAGTGTTTTTTTCGTACAATAAGTAAGAAACTTGTCATTTTTTCCGATGACTTTTCTTAGTATAAAAAAATCTATGTTTAAAAATTTTTCAAGCATGGTTTTTTCATTCAAATTTTGTCTTTTTCTTCATTATAAAAAAAAATATAATTACTTTTTTTTTGAAATTTCCAACGAATTTCGTAAACTTCGTACACTTTAGACGATTTTTCGTATTTTTTTGGGTCATTTTAAAATTTCGTACCTTTTTCGTAATTTCGTACTTTTTTTGGCTGGTAGACACCATGCGAGCCGAAGAATTTTTTTAAAACTAATGTTAATAAAAATAATTATTGTTTTTTTTTTAGCTGAGTTTTTAATAAAAACGATAGCTATTACAGCCTACCTGATTTGGGAAGGGAAGGTCGGGGGAGGGTGGGGTCTTCAAATCTTTGCGTTTCAGACCATTTGTAATCATCTGGCAAATGTCCAACTTTTTGGTATATATATATATTTTTTCCCCCACGCGTAGCGCCGGCGAGTATTCATAAAATTCGCTCAAAATTTGGTGAGGAACTCTTCTTGAAAATGCGCAGAAGTTTTTTTGTTTTTTCGAAAATTTCAAAATGGCGGATCACTCAAATTTTGAGGGGGCTGGAGAAGAGGCAAATAGCTCAAATTTTTCGTTTTTGATCTCATATGAAAGAGTGAGTCACGGACACCAACATATTTAAATTTCAGCTTCCTAAGTGCATTTTGAGAGTTAGCAAAAACCTGTTTTTGAGGAAATTGCGTTTTTTGTGTCACTCGCCTTGCGCAGGCGGGTGTGGATAAAATTCGCTCAAAATTCGGTGAGGAACTCTTCTTGAAAATACGCAAAAATAGTTTTTTTGTTTTTTCGATAAATTTCAAAATGGCGGATCACTCAAATTTTGAGGGGGCTGGAGAAGGGGCAAATAGCTCAAATTTTTCGTTTTTGATTTCATATGAAAGAGTGAGTCACGGATACTAACATATCCAAATTTCAGCTTCCTAAGTGCATATTGAGAGGAGTTAGATCAAAAAACGGCTTTTTGAGGAAGTTTTGAGTCATGAAATTTCTTGAATCTTCCATATCTCCCCACCAAATCAAGTTAAAGAGGTCAAATTTTGTGTGTGAGGTTAGTTGGTGACCACAATATGACCTCTTGAATTTGGATCAAAATGGATCAAAATGGCGGATTATCAAAATTTTGAGTAGAGCTTGAGGAGCCTCAAGTTGGTAAAAATGTAATTAATATGAATTCATATGGTTATTGGGGATAAGTTGTATACTATATCCCGAATTCACTTCCATACATGATGTTGGAGGGGGAAGGCGGGGTTATCAACCTAAAATAGTGGTGGGGGTACAGGAGGGGTCGAAAATTTTTTATTGCTGTGTCATATGATAAAATGAGCCCAAGTGACAAACGTATTTTGATTTTAGCTTCCTCAGTGATTTTGGAGGGGAGTTAGAGCAAAAAACGGCTTTTGGAGGGGAAATTGCTGCAGGAAATTTCATGAATCTTCCATATCTCATCACCAAATCGGCCTAGAATGGTCAAACTTTGTGTGTAGGATTAGTTTGTGACCAGAATATAACCACCTAAATTTGAGTCAAAATGGATCCAAAATGGCGGATTATCAAGATTTGAAGATAATTTGAGCACCCTCAAATAGTTATAATTTGAGAAATATGTGTTCACATGATTATTTCATGGCAAGAAATACTACATTTGTGCCAAATTCAACTTCTTAAGTGTTTTTGGAAAGGATAGGGTAGGGGTTTTCAGACTTGGTATTGGGTGTGGCCTGTAGTCATGAACGGTTAAGCAAGGTTATTAGTAAATCAAAACAAGCTCCAATTAAAAACTCAGCTCCAGTAATGCGGCATGGCTGCTTACATTTTTTTTTGTTTATTGCTTTTTGTTTTTCTGTTTGTCATACTCAATAGTATTACTTAGTTATGATAATTGAAGTGTATATAGATAATAAACGGCTATGCATATATATATTTTTTTTGTGGAAGGTCGGCATTTTCTGAAAGTTCCCCGCGCGGCACCAATCCTCGCTACGCTACTGCTCAGTATTGCAATTTATAGGGGAGAAGGATGAGTTGAAGGGTACTCATAAATCCTACGAGATGAATACGACAATTTCGAGTTTTGGAAAAAGCTCTGGTACGCAATAATTTTTCTTATAAATACCATATTTAACGAAGCGAGCTTTTGAGTGTATTGTGCAAATAACCATTTTTCGTCTAAATTAAAAGTAAAATAATTTTGAATACGAGTATTTTTCTCGTAAGCCTAATATTTACCAAAATAAATGTAAAAAAAAAATTGAAAATAAGTCCACGGACTTTTTAAGTCTCGAGTGGCATTTTATCTATCAAATGAATGGAACCTTTTTGGATTAGAATTGAAAATACAACAAATTTGTACACGACCATTTTCACTCCAAATGTAATATATTTACTGGGATAAATATGAAAAACTCATTTTTGTAGGCTTCTTAGTCCCTTAAATATATTGCGTTACTGCATTGTAACCAACAGAAAATTCTATTATTATTATTATTTAGCACAGCAACTTCGATGAATGTGCCAAAAATTAAATTTTTATTGTACTTCGGGAGCAACAGGTTTTTATAAGATGTAAACTTCAACGGAAACTGACGCCTAATTTTGATCAGGTAGGCTATACTACTCATAATGTTTTCATTGAAAACTAATTTATATTTCAAGCATAACTAAGATCGAGAGAAATTTTATAATATATGAGAATTGAGATGCAATTCCCATTCCATCACAATTTAATGTTAATTTCTTTAAACCTTGAATTTAGATACTTCAACTATCACCTGTTATTAGATTTTTTTGATTGATGAATAAGACAAAATGTATGAAGTTTTTCTGCATCTAAACAGTCTTATTTATGAGGCTCACCTGTTTGGAAACTTCAATAGGGACTTTTCTCGCTAATGAAAATTTAAA
Source organism: Phenacoccus solenopsis (assembly GCA_009761765.1). Classification (NCBI taxonomy): domain Eukaryota; kingdom Metazoa; phylum Arthropoda; class Insecta; order Hemiptera; family Pseudococcidae; genus Phenacoccus; species Phenacoccus solenopsis. The sequence goes on along the minus strand of CM019752.1, from coordinate 49,273,555 downwards.
ACCGATTGATGGAATGATCCGCGAATACAACTTGATTTGCTAGTTCGCTCAGCTGAATGGCGGGAAAATAATATTTATGAAGCTGAAGTTTTCCACTTCATCATGCAATTTAATTTTCGATTTGCGCAGAATTTATCTCATCGAAGAGATCGAGTCGAGTCTTTCGTACGATTTGTATAAATGAAGAGAAAATATTAATTGTAACTTGTGTTTAGTTTATATTTTATACACAAGGTTGCCACAATGATTAACATTTTTTAACGTCAAGTTCAGCTGTACAAGACAGAAAGGCGAGCTCGATACGTTGTGATGGATTAATTAATGGGTTCAGTTAGGCGATCTTTGTCGGCTGTTTATACAAGTTCGTGTACTCAAACGCATTGCGCATCCTAGTTAAGCCCAAAATCTTACAATGGGAAATGAAAGCTGTTAAAAGCAACTTGGTGCTTATACGACACCCAAAAGTTTAACTGCTATAACAATGTACGAGGGCGCATAAAAATACGGTTTCCTGAAGGCATATTTGGTAAATATGATCAAGTTTTATGATTCGACCCCGCATCCTTGAAAACTGTAATTATCAGTTTACCAACTTAAACATAGTTATGAAAACTAAAAAATTGACGTTTAATAGAAAAACGAAAATATTAAACTCGTTACCATCATCAAGGATAACGACACGAAAAATTTCAAAACTTATATTTCTTCCTGTTGCATGTTTACAAGCGTCGTAATTTTTTTTCGAGCGCTGTTACATTTTATGCTATGGGTGCAAAAAATTCATTGTATTGCTGTTTTAGAAATTGCACCGAGATGGGAAATTTTAATCAGCGGGAGATCTTAATCTTGATTTAGACATTTAAAAATTATTCAACACGTAGAACAAGAAACCACGCTTTCGAGGTCGATTCCTCCGTCAATGGGAAGAATTATACTAGCATACGTATCGTGTCAATTTCATTGGTTGCCTAGTCCATTCCGTGTCTGATCGTCACGTGGATTTGCGGAATGAAATAAGTTATCATTCTATTTATTCGTTTTTACCCGAATTTTTGGTCAAAACGATAGCTATTGCGGCGCATCTGATTTAAGAAGGGGCGAAAGGAAGGATCTTCTTATTGCAGCGTTTCAGGTTTCAGTTCAGACAATCTATAATCGTATCATTAGACGAGGAACTAACATTTCGGGGGAGAGAAAATTTTATTTTTGAATGAAGTATAGTAGTAGAGTACCACACCCTGAATATTAAAACTGATGGCGATAGGTTAGCTTACTTTGAACTGGCCACCAAAAAATTACTTACAAACTGATTGATTAGCAATTAACCAATCATATTATGACAACTGACGTCAAGAGGTAGCAGAAATTTTTTCGCTCTTTCCGAAATAAAAATAAATAATAAAAACTATACTTGTTTACAAGGACCAGGAATCACCCAAAAATTTGACTCCGACTTCGACTCTTGACTCCGGAGTCAGGTTTAAAATTTGATTTCGACTCCAATCGCTGACTCCGGAGCAAATCTAAAAGCCAAACTTCGATTCCAACCTGACTCTAGAGGCAAGGCCGTAGAGAACAATCGGGACTGAAACCTAAACAGCGGGGAGTAGGGTCTCAAAGGAAGGATGAAGCGACAGCTGAACTTCCAGTGAAGAGGGCTCCTGGTGTGCAAGCCAGCATATTGGGGGGAAACTCCCGAGGGAGATGTAGGCTAGTCGCTAAGGTGCCCCTACTTGGTTGGAAGTAATGCCACAAGCGGTTCCCAGCCAAGTAGTGTCGTGTGCGGTATAAGCAATTCTCGCAACAAAAAAAAAGTTGAATATTTGACTCCGACTCTGACCCCCTAACTACGGAGTCATTTTGAAAACCTTGACTCCTGAGTCACTTCGGCTTCGAAATCCGAGTGTTGATAGTATTTTTTTGTTTATTATGAAATTACCACGAGCTAGGAGTCGCACAAAAATTTTGACTCAGACTCCGATCGTTGACTGTGGAGTCACGTTTAAAATTTGACTCCGACTTCGGCACCTGACTCCGGAGCATTTTTCCAAACATAACTGCGATTTCACTTTGATTCTGGAGCAAATCTAAAAGCCTAACTCCGACTCCAACCGCTGACTCCGGGGTATTTCTCCAAACATGACTCCGACTCTACTTTGACTCCGGAGTCAGTTGAAAATTTGAATCCAACTCCAACCTCTGACTCCAGAGTCAACTTCAAAAACTTGACTCTGGAGTCACTACGGTTTCAGAGTCGTTTTGAAGTCATTTTGACTCCGAATCTGGAGTGACTCCTGGTCCTTGCTTGTTTGCTACCCTCTTGACTTCACAATATAGCGGGCAATGAAGTTGAAATTTTAGAGTTATCATAAAGTGAGCTAACCTGTGATACATTCATACATACCATGATTTTACCCATCTTGATCGATGCCCTTGTTGTGGTGGTATATTTGGGGAGGAGTTGAGGAGGAAGTGCCTTTCTTTCTGCAATTATTTCAAGTTCTCAGCTACCCATGGTCGCAAATAAAAAAATCTTACAATGAAAACAGAGAGCTTTGTATTTTCAAAGAATTAGGTAGCGATGGAAAAACAGGTACTTGCCCCTCTCTTTCCCAAATATCATAAAAATTGTTTTTCAGCGATGTCACTCTTGTTAGTTCTGATAGGTATGTGAAAAACGTGTCAAGTAAAAAGTAAAGAGCATTTTTGTTATATGTTGGGTTGTAGCATAGATTAACCAATTAACCATACATAGATAGCCTACCCCTATATACGAATTTATTACTCATAAATGTCGAAAAAGGAGCCAGGAAGTTTTTTATGAATATCATTAATATCTAGGATAAAAATTGAGTTAGAGTGTTCGAAAAGAACTCATTCGAAAGAGCTTGACATTTTATACATAATTTAGTTTTAAAACATTATTGCCCTCGATAAAACTAATTCAGTGAGCTCCAGTACTAAAAATAAATTCGACTTTTTGCTTAGTTTTTTGCAAATAACTCAAGAAAAAATATAGGTGGAAAGTTTACAAGTAGTTCATTCGAAAGAGCATAAAATTCTGAATATATTTCACTTTAAAAAAAAATTACTTTTTAAGATAAAGCATAATAATGTAAAAAAATCTCTTTTCGTAATTAATTCCAAAAGTAAATAGATAACAGTAACTTCAGAAAAATTAAATCATTTTACATTTCAATATCTTTAAAATGAGCTATTTGCGAGCCCTCTATCTTGAATTTTTCCAAGATATTAGAAAAAAACGATGCCAGCTCCAGTTTTTAAGTGATAAAAATTCAACGTACTGTATGTATGGTTAATCTATGGTAGTAGCAATTTTTGTATTTTCCATTTTGGAGTATTCAAAGTGCGAAACTCGGTTTTCGCCCCTTATTTGTACTGCTATAAATGAAATTAATAAAAAATTACACAATAGAATTTCCAACTATATCAGCTGCAAAAAGTTTCCGTTGCCTAACTATCTGAGAACAGTGTAATTAAGAAACTAAATTTTCATGAGTTTAGGACTACAATGTAACCTCTCAAGGTCAAGTTTATTTCCAAATAGACACAAAAACTGCCAATGAACAAAAATTTGTGAAATATTCGAAAGGCTTTGAATTGCCCAAATGTAATAAGTATAAGCCCAAATATGATTCTGTAAGCAAGAAACACTTCATATCCTAAATTCAACTTCTCAAGTGATTTTCAGGAAAATACGTTGGGGAGTTTGAACATGCTCATTAAAGACAAGAAGTTAAGCATTATCTGCAATCACTGAACATACCTCCATTAGAAACTCAAGCTCCAATTCTTTTTATAACTTTTGAGATAAGTAGTGAGCTCCCAACAATTTTAATTTTAATTATGTCGCAGTTTTTATAATAATTTGGAAACTATAGATAGTTCCACTCAAAGCTACAATGAATCTATTGAAGTCACCTTCGCTTGGAAATGAAAAAAGGGTGTTTTTATCTTGTTGACATACGATAACGGTGTTGCATACAACTTATGTTTTACTAAATATAAAAATCGCTTTTAATTTCACACATTATGAAAAAATTAGTTGTTCAATGAGTTTCTTTCATAATGATGATGAAAACAGATCAATTAAAAAATTAAAACCCATACTCACATGATGTTTATACGTTTCCAAAGCACGTCTGGCCTTCACTATTAATAATTTTTCATCGGTTTCTAATTTAAAAGAAACTATGTAAGCTTTAGGCACCCAAAACGAAGTCAGTGGTTGAAGCATTTTCGGAACTATTTGTAAAGATATTGCTAAAGGACCATCTCCGGATTGAATTTTATGTTCAGCCTGGATATATCACGAGTAAAATGAGAGCAAATAAGGAGCGGAGAGTTATAAAAATTAAAATAGTGTTACTTCTAAGTACCATTTGTTCGGATGGTATATAAAAGTCGGATACAGCGGCCGCTAGATATAATAAACTATTGGATCCCAGCACTGATAATTTTTCGCATACACCTTTCAATAACCATAAATAATCAGTGAGCGTGGTGAAAGGAATACAAAGAAGAGTGTTTTTCTGAACACATTCTTTGTACTTTTTCAACATAGGAAGCAGTTCTTTGGAAACATCATTTTTCACTACAAAAATACATTTTTAAAGATTATGAATATCAGTATAAATTCTTCATATAATGCAACAATGAAGAAAATTTATTACCGGTTATGGTATCATCATCATTGATTTGAAGTGAATTTAGTATTTGAAGTCCGCTAAAATGCCTGATAAACGGCTCAAGTGATTTTACTCTGAAATGTGTGACAACATTAGTAACTGGTATTTTCATTAGTACATATATTAATAGTGACAAACTGAGTTACCTGTATAAAAAAATGACCGAGTATCCTTGTTCCAAAAAATATTCGGTGGATGCGGAGCCTCTTGTCCCGGCGCTAAAATTGTCCACGAATCGAACTGTATTATGTTCCAAAGGCACAGTTGTTCCGCCAGACTAAAAGAATTTAAAAATTACCATTTTTATTGAGTAGTTTTCAAATTAGGAATTGAATTATTTTTTTTTTAACTAACCGTGACAAGAGCTATTCGTTTTTCCGAGTGCAATTTGATGAAGTCGTCGACTAATTTCACATATTTTTCGAAATTGGAAGGTTTTTCTTGTTTTTCGTAAAATGTATGCCAATCTACGGACATTATTATGGCTAAAATTGGAATTTGGAGCGGAATGAAATTGATGTGGTATTCAGCAAAAGCTAACAGGTTATTGCAACATTCGAATACTTTTTATCATGTTTGAGTTTGAAGATGATTAGATAAGAGAAATTTGCGTTGTTGTGAAGAAAACGTGTTACTTCAAAAATTTTTACATGAGGAAACCTGGTTACTTTTGCTGTAAATTGCATTTACAAGTTTCATTATTTTCATGACTTTTTATGAGCGTAATCAGATTTTTTCGAAGACATAATATTTCAATCTTAAATTTTCGATGATAGAAGTGCTAGATGCTAACTTTTTAGTTCTGGACTTTTTCGTTCGTATCAAAATTCAATATTCGATAACATGATACATGAATTAGATCATAGAAAGGAGCATTTCACGAACGATTCGCTTTCTCTTCTTTATGAACGCTATAATGACAACATTACGCGAATATCCATAGTTGAAAGTCAAAGAAATTTAATTTCGCTTATTTACTTGCGATTAAAAACGACAACGTGCATTCTTTCATTTCGTTTTTATTTTATACTCTGTCAATTGAGATAGAAAATAAAAATGCCTGTAAGTATTCCATTTAATTTTCATTGTGTTCCTTTATATGTGAAATCGCATTGCAAGATTATTTAAGATTCCGGCTTCCGACGAACTTCATTGCTTATGGAGGAAGGGTGTCTACTTGTGACGTTATGACTGATACGACCGGACATATTTGAATTTTAAATCATTGATTTATGTATTAACATTGTAATGAATTAATAAGATTATTTATTCTTTTACAGTTAGCAAAGGACTTATTGCATCCCCTTCCGTCGGAAGAGAAAAGGAAACATAAATTGAAAAGATTGGTTCAGCATCCAAATTCCTACTTCATGGATGTGAAATGCCCAGGTTAGTATTTTCATTATTTTGTTTGCAGTATACTTAAATCTATTGTACAAATAATATTGATGTGTAATTGTCGAATTGCAGGCTGCTATAAGATTACCACAGTCTTTAGTCACGCTCAATCGGAAGTAGTTTGTTCGGGTTGTTTCACAATTCTATGTATGCCTACTGGAGGTAAAGCCAGATTAACAGAAGGTAACGTTCATTTCTTATCTCTAGCTTGAGGATATATTCTACGTTTGTAAGTTATCCATCAGGTGCATTTTTGATCAGTTGATTGATAATACCGGAAATTCCCATTCATACCCCTATTTTTTGTCACTGTGATGAAATAAACTGAAATTTGGTTGAATTGTGATTTAAGTGTAAAAGAATAATATTCGTGGATAGTAAAGCATGCTTTTAACAATTGAACTGACATAACTTGAATGAAGATCGAGAATTTGAAATAATCTTGAGAGAAAATGTTTATGTACGTTAAAACTATAATTTAACGGACTTTTATCAAAAAATCCCTGAATTGATAATTTCTAGTATTATCAAAGCTCAACCTGTAGCTGATGATGAATGAATATCACATATCCCTATATTATTCCAATAAATAACATGATTCATGTATGTATTATGTTTCATTATGAATGAAAAAAGTTAACGAAGCTCCAAATTCTTGTGTTCAGTTAAAGCATCTGATGAATTATTTAATGTAGAATATTCCCCTAATTATGTTGGACATGTCCAATTAATACATTATTCATGATTGACTTTTTTTTTTGTTTCAGGATGTTCTTTTCGTCGAAAACAACATTAATCATTTTTCTAATCCCTTCTGTAAGATTAATTTTTTAATGTTAAATTAAATAATAAAATTTAATTTGTTTTATTTAGTTTTTTCGATATGAACACTCTTCTTTCTTTGTATATTGGTCTCTAGTGTCGTGTTCGAAACCCTGCGAAAATGACAGCGGTATTCTGAGAAAAAATGGATAAACTTGCTGTGAAAACAAATGTAATAAGTTATGTGGGGTAAAGCTGTCACGTTTATTTTGCAATTTATGAAGAAAAAATTTAACTACTCAATTCGTCTCTCGCGTATTACGCGTAATTTAACCCAGTTTCCTCAGGAAACAAGAGAAACGAAAAGTGAATTACATTTTTGTCTTTCAAAACCTTGGTCATTGTTGAGAATTGACTTTTGTTGGTCACACCCGTGTACTCTTTTAGTCTCTTGAGCCAATGCGAAGAGTCATTTTCTTCTTATTATAAGGTTGCGAGCTATATATTCCGTACAATCGTGACTTCACTTCTACTTCTGAATCATCAAGAATTTAAGTCCATATTCCATAACGGAAGATAAGCCGAAGTGAGAAGATACAGAGGATTCTGTACCACAATACTGTATCTGAGCAGGATGACGAAGCTTCTGTTTTACAGTTTCCATTTAAAATTTTAAATAAGGATCACCCACACAAACGAGCGTTGAGCATCGGATTCTAAAACCGCCTTCCATTTTTAGTAAGCTATGTGAATAACCAATATATTTAAACCGTATTCATCATGGAACAATAAATATAGGATAAGAAATAGAAATTCCCCTATGGCAATAGAAACTGAGAAGTATAGGACAGTTAGTTCTTATACAAATAAGAAAGGCGAAAGGAAAATATGATATTCCTCAGCCTTATGCGTAACAACACTATAATAACTATCATGAAACATGGTGATTTAAGGGGTTCCTCATTTTTCAAGAATTTCATTGCATGTCACGAATTTTCATAATCGATGGATTTTTAAATTTATAATATTCTATTAATGTCATATGTAATACATTTATTTTTAATATCATGTGTCCAAACCAATTCAAATGATTAGTAAACACTCGGCGTTAAAATATTATGCAATATGATTTAAATTTATGATTTGTGAATAAAAAATCGTTTCCTAATTTATGTTTTTGAAGTTGATATGAATACTGAACTCGCTTCGAGAACATTTAATTCATTTTTTAGTTAAAAAAATTATTTTCAAATATCGAAAAAGGATGTTCGCGCTGGGTGTTGACTCTTTACCAATCATTTGGACGCACGGTATATATGTATATGTATAAATATTCATGTCATCATATTGCGTAATGTATAGAAGGATATGATATGAAGAACATGGATGGAAATTTAAAATTAATGCTGAGTTACTCGTTAATTTAACAGTAATTTATAAATACTTGAGAATAAGTTTCTTAAATTATCTGCTTGACAAATGACTTGACGAGTTATTGTGTTTGCTTCTGGTATCTGAGTGGTCTTTTACATTCATTATAAAAAATATATAATATATATTATATAAAATGAATTACTTCACTCTTTTTCTAAAAAAATAAATTACCGGTAATTATCGTCTTTGGTTCAAATCAAACTCTGACCGGCGAACGAATCGAATTTTGAGTTGAACGTTCGAAGTTCAAATCAGTTCAAATAAATAAACATTTTGCGTTTTAGGCCTTATCACTGAATAAGGTTTACATAACTTCCAAAAATAATAATTTTACAAAAAAAGCGTTTCAAAGTACAAAATTTCAGTACTTTTTCAATCGTTGAATCATTACTTATTAATGTCTTGAATGTAGTAATGTTGTAATGTAAATTTTATCCTTTCCAAACTGAATTTAAAGTTGTAATCAAGATTTTTAGTCCTTCCAGTTGTTTCTAAGATGGGTGATAATAGTGCACCGTGTTCGTCTTCGTCGTTTATGGAAACAGATTTAGAGAACAGTGGCGAAAATAGACAAAAAAGAAAAAATTCACAAGATGTCGAAGTTAGCACACTTGATGTATTGTCGTATTGATAGTTTAATACTCATTTCATTCTGTATAAATAAATATTTTTTGCAGATCGACAACTCTCAGCAAGTACTTAAAAAAATAGCCACCTTATACGCGGAAAAACTTATGAATGATATTTGCTTAGTAGTTGATGGAGTAGAATTTCCCGCCCATCGTCTAATACTATGCACCTCTAGCGAAGTTTTTCATGTATGTTGAAGTTAATAACATTCAAATATTCGCTCACATCAAGTATTAAGCCATATTAATTAGATTGAAAAAAATTAAATTCTTACGCAATATAGGTAATGCTAATGAATCCTCAATGGTGCGAATCACAAGAAAATCGAATAGTACTGCAAGAAACCCCACAGTGCTCTGGCATATTTGGTGAATTCCTCAGATACTTTTATACCGGACAAATACGCATCAGTCAGTCAACAATCATGGGTATTTTGACTCTGGCTGACAAGTATAACGTCAAAGTACGTTCTAAACAATTTTACTACCGCACGTTGATTTCTGTTTACGTGTTACATTCATGGTGTTTCTGATTAACAGGATTTGATGTCATTATGCATCGAATACATGTATAGCCATATAGCCGAAGCTGCCGTCCATAGTCAGGTTATAACTTGGTATCAGTACACGTTGTCGTTAGCTCACTATCAGTTATCATTGGTAATGCAAATAAATATTACAAATACATTCCTTCTTCACCATAAAATTAACAATTCAGTTTTACTTCAGGATAAACGATCTCGTGATAACGAAGTATGGAATGATAAACCTAGCGCCACATTCAAACCTATTACCAACCAATGGGAACTTTTAAGACGAGTAATTTATTTTCTTACTTAAAAAATTATTGAAAATCAATTTTTGCAGTTTTTTCTACTTTAGGCTTGCAGAAATTTCATCAAGTGGAATTTTGAATTGGTAGCCAATACAAGCGATTTTGGAAATTTCCAACCTGATGTTTTGGCTATGTTATTACAACAAAATGATCTTGTGGTTCAGAGTGAGATGGTGCTCTATAAGTAAGTAACTCTTATCAGTCTTGAATGGGTAATTAACGTTTTTTCATTTATTTACTTTTCTTTTTTAAGTTATATAGTGAAATGGTTGGATATTCAAAAAGAACGACTTATGGAGGAAACTAACAACGAAGCTGAAATCGATAAACAAATGCAAATGCTAATCGATGAAGTAATGTCAAATATTAGATTTCCGATGATGGATTCCAGGCAATTAGCCGGTTTATTATTATCCCCTCTAGTTATAAAATATAAAGATTTCTTCATCGAAAAAATGGCTATTGGTGTAGCATTTCATAAAGGTAATTATCACGTATAATGCTTTCTCGCTAAACGTGCGACGTACGTTTTTACCAAGATTATGAGTTAACAGGCGAACGAAATGAAAAAATCAACGAACTATATAACAAAGAAAAAGGTAGACTGTTATTTACTCCACGTTTATACACTGCCGAGCAATGGTCTTCTTCCATTGTAATTAATAATTTCTCAGCGCTTCCATCATATCATCCTCGTACTTTAGTGTGTACTTCACCTCCAACTTTACGCGAAAATTTATTCGAGCAGACTTGCGAATGGGTACTAAACTACTGTCCGTTGTCGATCATCCTGATTTCTAAAATAAGTCCTTATGTAATTTCATTTTCTTCCAGGTGATTGATCTTTACCCTAAAGGTTTGTGTTTCCAAAAATGTTTCCTAATCGTTTGGCAAGGTACAGTAACCATACCAGAAGTGGTAATTAGGACGGTACGTATGTCAATCACTTGCCGCGAACCACCTCTCATTGGAAGTTACCGAGTGAAAATAGGCGTTTTGGTTTCTGGAATTACTTGCGACGTTGAAAATGTCGTCGAAGTGGCCTATTATATCCGTAAATTCAGTAAAGAAGACAATACTTTTAATATTAATGACTTACTTTCGTACCATAAACTTAATGACAGATTTAATAATTTATCTCCTAAATGCGGCGAATGTGTATCCGAGGCGCCATATTTGATTGGCTCTGATCGTGATACTTTGAAGCTACAAGTTGTGATTATACCATTGTGCCCGGAATTATCGCAGATTGACGAATCATTTAATTCGTCCATCAAGTACTAACTTTGCTCGCCTTTTATATCAAGAACAGTATTGAAGTTTAAGAAGAAATTTGTTTTTTTTTTCAACGTTATCGTGTTTTTTATTGATGTGCAATATCGTTGTGGAAATAGATTAAATTTAAGGTTGAAATTTTGATAAGCCATATTTTATTTTTAAGTTTGTAAAAATTTTTTTGTTAATGTTTCGATATTTTTGTGTCGTTAATTTTTATGAAATGAACGATTTTTAATGGATATTTTATTCGTATTTGATTCAGCATAGTGTGAAGTAGTATCACGTATGGACTCATCGGTAATTTTTTTTATAGGTTTCGCCATGGATTTGTCTCAAAATCTCCAAAACCATGATCAAGACAAATTAAAATCTTAATTACCCAAGTCCCAACCTTATCATAATCCTGACAATAGGTTTATTTTGCATTCGAACGTACAAATATTTTCTGCTCCTATTACACAACACACTAGATTTATAACCAGTGGGTTACTTGAGATTTTCTGAAGAATGTTCCAAGTTTAAGGTTTGAGTTCAGGCGCAGGTTAAGCAGGGTACCACAGTTGTTCTATACGCTTAGATCATTACAAGCTCAGTGTGCCCTAGAACTTGTAACCTTAGTTAAAAAGGAAAGTATTATGCATTTTATAATGAAATTATGAATTTATGATGCTTGTTGTCACTTTACTTCCTAAAATGAGTAGTTACAATGAAGAAAAAAAGACAACTAGTGCGATAATGTAGCATTAGAGAGTGGTTTACAGAATCGGTAATTATTTTCTTTTGATGTGTATCAAGCTTGATGATAATTTTTTCTGAGACCAAAGAGTACTCTTTAATTTTTTGGAGAAATTCTTTCTCGAGAATGTTCTTTCTTCATCACTACTTCCAAGTTCTAACTGATGTGATATCAGGTCAACTATACATGTCATGACTATGAATTATGGGATTGCTGCAAAATAATGTTAATGAAGTTATCAAGACATTTGGAATGAAAAATGAACGATTTTCCGGCCATTCAGATAGGAATATGAAATGGTACGATTAACAAATCTTTTCAAGAGTTATATCCTACTATATTAGAGAAGCTAGTAAGAGTGGACAATGCAGATGATCAAGATTTTGACCACTTTCTCTTTTACATCTACATAAATACTTCCTTTTTCTATTCGAAAGAGATAATACCTCAACACACAATCTACCGTCTCCTCTTTTATTTTGAATAATCTGCAAGTGAGAGATGTTACTAGTAGTGAAACTTATAGATGTTCATTTGGCTAGCTCACAGTGAAGTATGTAGAAGTTCAGAAACAATTGGGCTTTTCTTGCTTAGCACGAAGGAACCAAGAAAAAGCAGCTATGACTCACACAGATAACTATATTACTTGTTCACCTAGGTAGCAGCTTCCTTCAAAGATTCGACATTAATACAAATAATTACAAAAAAATTAATTTTAACATAGTTTTGAAGAGCCAAGATATTACAGATGATGACGATGAAATTTGTTCCACCTGACCCTGGCTCACTGAAGTACGAATACTCTTCGAAGAGTTAAAAAAATGAATATGTATGATAGTAAATTATCCATCTTGATGTAGTTTTCGATTGCTGGAAAAAGGGAGAAAAAATATACAATATTTTTTCTCCTACCCCATTCCACTGAGGTATTACTCTCCAGATGCTCGAGGTAAAACAAATAATTATTACGAAAATATTCCATTCTATTTCATCAAAAAAAGTTTCGGTTCGTATTGATTTAATATTTGAATTTTTATGAAAAGTTATTTTCCCTTTTATATTTAATTCCTGGATATTTTTTTTTTATAATTATATTTTATTTTATTTAAAAAAATAATAATCTTTGAATTATTTATTTAATTTTTGACGATGAGGGCACGGATAGTAAACTTCATTCTCACAGACATCATATTATTCAAGTATGTGTTTCCTCGAAATTACGAGTATCTAGTACCTAAGTACCTATCCAACCACATCAAAATTATTTCTTGTTTCTTGAGGACTAAGTTTGTTGATAACGATTTTTTTTGAAGAATCTTCCAAGAGAGTTGATACCTCATTGAAGAGGGGGGTAGGATTGAAAACATTGTACCTATATTTTCCTTTTACTGGCACATCAATGAACAAAAACAGGCTGGAGCAAATTACATAATGTATTATCTCTGATATTTTGGCTCTACAAAATTATAACAAAATTGATATATATATATATATTTTTTTGGTAAATGATTAATGCTGAATTCGAATCTCTCAAAGGGGGCTGGTATTTTTCGTACATTATTACATCTTTGACACTTTTCGAACTAAAAAAGTTCCTTTTCTAGAGCAGTTTTTGTCCTTAAAAAGTAGACTAGAAAATTATTGCGTTATGAGTTTCAGAATTATACCTTCATATCTAAATTAGCTATGGCCTGACCAGTCTCAATTTCCAACGATTGTAAAGCGCTTCCTAATTCTTCATTTTTACGTCGAAGATCGTCATATTCTCTTTGTAATTCCGATTCTTCTTCAACTAAGAAGTGAAGACGATGGATGCAGTATGAATTCAATCTTATTTTCGAACATAAGAGAATGTAATTTTAGTTAGTACGTATGCCATTTACCATTCCTTTCATTCATTCTATTTATTTCATTCGCTTGAACGTTACATTTCTGTAGTAACTTTTGTATTTCTTGTTCATACTGAATTTTATTTTTCTCAATTTGCTAGAAAACCAAAATGACTTGATTAGAAATAACGAAAATTAAATATCTACGAAACGTAGTAACAAGGTAATTTAAAACGAACGTTTTCCAAATCTTCGATTCTTCTACTTTGATCATTATTTGCAGCTTTCAACTGAACATTATCATCTACGCAAAGGGTTAATTTTAAGTCGATTCCAAATGGCAAATAATATTGTTATAAAGTATGAAAATAAACGTCTCTAACCTTTATTCTTAAGTTACAAAGCTCTTTGCTGGAATAAAATCAGGTTAGTATTTTACTATCCAACACCTCAGTGAACTTAGTTGATTTGTTCACTGGATAACAAGAGAGATGAACGAAGCTCGGAATAGCAGAGCTGCATTAATCAGCAGTAAAATTCTAAGTATTAATAACTACCGTTCATCTGTCACTTTTTTCAGAATGAGATGGGTGTAGCTTTTAACTTTTAATGGATTGTCACCTCACACAACAAACTGGTCATTAGAGAGTGAAAAAAAATTTATTTGATACCATCATAAAACTTGAATCAGTAAGATAGAATTTCGAGCATGAAACATACTTTGCGATCTTCTAGCTTATAAAACAATACAACCTTATTATTTACAAAAAATGAGAAACGAAAACGCGTTCCGAATACATCGCGAAATCAATAGGAACCGCGACGAAGAGCAGGATAGCGAAACACAACAACAATGTAAACAGGTTAAAAATATCTACATATACCGTTTGATAACCACACAACCTCGAAGATTGATCGATGTTCCAAATTATGAAGGAAGACGCAACTCACCATCTCGCGATTCAATATTTTCAATCGGCGCACCGTAAAGGACTTTTCTAAATCTAAAGGAAAAAATTCTAGATCATTTACTTATCTGCTATCAGACAGATGTGAACATATATAAATTTAATCGGAAACTTACACTTTATCATAGAATATCCTCTGGAATTTATGATACAACTCAAGAATAAAGGTTCCATCGTCATCAGTCAACATTCGCCGGGTGCAGAATTCTGGTACATCGTCGTAGTTTATTGTTACAGGATTCATTCCCTCAGCATACTGATTATCAAGAAATTCATTTTAATCAAACACGATACTCTCTACTAATAGGTATTGGGAAAAATCAATATACTTACATCTAAAACTACCCTGAACTTTCTGAGGTTTTCTAGGTTCATGATGGTCACGTTGAACTCTTTCTCACGAAAAACGAATTGGAAGGCATTGTTCTCATACCAATTGTGAATTTTTTCTACAACTGAAATGCCCTCTTGAAATTTACAGGACTGATTTAGAAGCCATTTTAATGTGGCATACTTCACGACGGTTTGTTTTATCACGGGCATCGTTGAAATATTCCGTATCTCTCTGAGACAATCCATCCCTACAACATTCATGTAGATAAATTCTCTATATAAGCCGCTAATTTACATAGGATAACAAATTTTAAATTTTACCTGCTTCCTTATCAATATTATTTTCTTGTCTCAATAAACCTCTTCTAAAAGAAACTCTCAATTCTTGTTCCAAATCCGTTGGAATGTCGTTTCGGTTTGTAATTTGACACATTCTGTTCAAAAAAATCTGCACGAATCTACGAGAAAAACATTCATACTCTGAACTTGCTGAATATCGATACAAATGTTTGATATTTTTTGCAACATTCGAATATTTTTTATCATGTTTGAGTTTGAAGATGATTAGATAAGAGAAATTTGCGTTGTTGTGCCCTAGAACTTGTAGCCTTAGTTAAAAAGGAAAGTATGATGCATTTTATAATGAAATTATGAATTTATGATGCTTGTTGTCACTTTACTTCCTAAAATGAGTAGTAACAATAAAAAAAAAAAAAAAGACAACTAGTGCGATAATGTAGCATTAGAGAGTGGTTTACAGAATCGGTAATTATTTTCTTTTGATGTGTATCAAGCTTGATGATATTTTTTTCTGAACCCAAAGAGTACTCTTTAATTTTTTGGAGAAATTCTTTCTCGAGAATGTTCTTTCTTCATCACTACTTCCAAGTTCTAACTGATGTGATATCAGGTCAACTATACATGTCATGACTATGAATTATGGGATTGCTGCAAAATAATGTTAATGAAGTTATCAAGGCATTTGGAATGAAAAATGAACGATTTTCCGGCCATTCAGATAGGAATATGAAATGGTACGATTAACAAATCTTTTCAAGAGTTATATCCTACTATATTAGAGAAGCTAGTAAGAGTGGACAATGCAGATGATCAAGATTTTGACCACTTTCTCTTTTACATCTACATAAATACTTCCTTTTTCTATTCGAAAGAGACAATACCTCAACACACAATCTACCGTCTCCTCTTTTATTTTGAATAATCTGCAAGTGAGAGATGTTACTAGTAGTGAAACTTATAGATGTTCATTTGGCTAGCTCACAGTGAAGTATGTAGAAGTTCAGAAACAATTGGGCTTTTCTTGCTTAGCACGAAAATACGCTCTAAAAATTTATGGCTTCAATGTTTCGAGTGCAGGAAAGATACTTAGATCCAGGTACTTCTGTCATTACATAGCTTTTTACCAATTTGGCAGCTACCTTTATGTTCATCAATTAATGATATTTTAAATTTGGGATTATAGCTTAATTTTCCAATCATGTGTTTACTCAACCTACTCTTGAAGCAGACAGTAACTGCTGATATGTTAACCAGTTAAGGTGGTGCTTCGGAAAATAAGTACGTAATAGCGAAAAAGTTGATTTTTTAATAACAAAATGAAAAAATTAGAAAAATAAATGCTACATGCCCTCAAATAAAGTCTCTAAAACAATATATTATAATTTTAAATCATTTCGTTGCGTTATTTTTGAGAAAAACACTGCCAATGAAAATTATATCCTATTTTCATTGGCAGTGTTTTTCTCAAAAATTACGCAACGAAATGATTTAAAATTATAATATATTATTTTAGAGACTTTATTTTAGTGCATTTAGTACTTATTTTTACAATTTTTTCATTTTTTTTATCAAAAAATTAACTTTTTGGCATTTACCAACATATTTTCCGAAGCACCGCCTTAACAGTGATTTTTCATCCCGAATATAGTATTGCAGTTCCAGGCTATAAGCGAGGCCTACAATAGCGTAGAATTCTGAAAGTTTTAACCATTTTAACGAACTGATGAAGATTCATTGTATGGGATTTTTCTTCTTATTCCCTTGCTTGAGATTTTTTTAAACCATATCACACTCTTGGTTTTAGATCGTTATTAATCTCATCCAGAATGGTTATGCTTTACTGTCTTGTTGTAATTACTAGTTATGGTTGTAGTGTGACCCTATTCAGAATTTTGATCGTATAAGAAATTTGGAGCCTTTTGAAGACTGCTTATAAAGCTGTCAAGTCTACACTTATGTGAATAGATCAGATATTTAGGGTGACCTTTAAAGTCCTGTGTAGCATGCTCCTCTTAACATTAGTGCTGGCAGAGCAGGCTATTCCTCGGAGCCTCCCCAGGTCCTCCATGCCGCCTTCAAAGTATAGGTACATGTGCATGGTGGATAATCATGAATCGGTATAACAAATTCAAAAATAAGTTGGCGATAGTCTTCATGAAAGAGTTGGTTAGGTTTAACATAAACTGTAAATTTCGAGCGAAACTGAGGTAAGTTTCAAGATCATTATGGGTATGAAAATGTTGGTGAAGATAAGTGATATAAAGATTTCTAAATCAAAATTCGTTCACATTACGGAGAACCTTGGAGTCTCTTCTAAACGAGTCCTTACATTATTTCTTTCATTAAAATTCATTATAAATAAAATAATCGTCCATTAATCTATCTCGTTTATTTTAAATACAAAATGAAAAGTTCACCTTCATAACTATATAACATAACACTAAATGCGCGAAATTAAAACGCGTATAAGATTAAAAATGCCATCATAAGACAAAACAGACCCATAGCTTCGGATAAAGCGAATCCTAAAATAGCATAAGAGAAAAGTTGCGCTTTTAGCGATGGGTTCCTGGCGTAACCAATAATCAGCGATCCAAACACTGATCCGATACCGGCACCTGAAAATAATTTTTATTGTTAGTAATAGAGTGTTACGTATTCTTTTCACTTTCGACAGAAACGTTATACGAACCAGAACCAGCAATTCCTACGGTACAAGCACCGGCACCGATAAATTTAGCCGCCGAGTCAATATCTCTGGAGACTGCTGATGTTTGGAAACTTCGAGCTGGTAACTATAATAAGCATGTCATTAAGTGAGAAAGAAGCGGGAGATGAATATGTGTTGAAGCTAACTTCTACACAAATTCTACTGTGAAGTGGGATCCTCGAACAAAGTGGGATCCAACTCCTACTTTAGGCACAAATTTTTCGTACAAACTAGGATCTTTAAGGAAATTTAGAATTCATTATTGGTAACTTACAATCGAATTTGATGTTTGACTGATTGCTGGTTGACTGGAACTGCCCAAGAAGTTTGAAGTGTACATACTTGGCATGTTCACAGCAGCAATTCGGCTACTAGTGTGATTGAAAGCATTGCAATTGTTGGATACAGTTGCTCTCTGAAATAAGATATTTTATAGGGATATCAATCATGAGTGATCACTTTTAATATTAACCATATTTCAATTAAAAAGCAAGTAATAAAGCTCGATTGGTTTTTGAACCAAAACCGAATGTATCTACTAGAGCTCACGTTTTCTGCAAATATACTGACTAGATGGTTCTCGTGAATAATACTGAATGAGGAAATTACTCACCAAAACTGAGGAGCGGATTAAAGGAGAAACTGCTCTTACGAAAGAAAACATTTTTATTTAATTTTAGATATTAATTTAAGTCTACAAATAACTAGAAAATTATTACTTAGGTGTGTAACTTTTAAATTATTTAGTTATTTTATCAATTATCAGAATGTTGATATAGGTCATATCTTTTCAGTGCTGATATTTGAAGAAGCAGTGACACGTATCGCGTACAAAAATCGAAAATTTAAAAAATATATTCATAGAGTTGGAAAATTTGATAACTATATTAATTTGATTAAAATAATCTAGTGGGTTTTTTTTGTCTAATTCTAATGGTAGAATTTTTAGTTTTTTTTTCCATAAAGAATGAAATGAAATTTTTTACTTGTAATTTGAAACCATTTAACTAAAGGCGTAATGGCTATTCTGTGAAAACATACGTTATAAAATTTAACCAATTGAAAATCAGTATTGGAAATAAGTATATAGGTAATAGATTATTGGATAGGTTCGACATATTTTTTTATTTTTTAATAAAATTTTTAACAAAATGAATACGAAGTAATATCAAGTAGACAAATAAGAATAAAATTTTAATTTTTATAATTAATTAATTAATTAATCATTATCATGCGTCTACTTCATGGCCGATACAAAACATAAAGATAATTTTTCATTATTCTAGATGAATTTTTTGAAACAGAAAATAGAAAAATTCTCTGTAATGTCTAAAGCATTTCACTGTCATCGAAATTTGAACTGAATGAAAAATATTACAAAATGACTTTCTTACAAATGGTGATATAGGTATACATGCCCTAGTGGTGATTGTTGTCTTAAAGTACGGTATGTACTCTTATTCACGCCTATAGATTAGTTCAGCATTACTATTTTTAACATCTCCATGCTTGGTATTATAAAACATTTCTTTGTAGTATGTTCACTCATTTTTAGGAAAATGAGAACTACACATACGAAATAGTCATATTGAAAGAATGAAATTTAAATTAATTACCTATCATAATTAAGGCAGAATATTTTCTTTAACCTCATATTTAGTATTTTATCTAAAGTTCCTTTTTCTGTTATTCTATTTTTACAGGTTCATGATGTAATTTGTGGTTAGAACTGGGTTAAGGAGAAACTCCCGTACAAAACTATTATGATTCAGGCATGAAATATGAAAATATTCCTGTCACTATTTCATGTTTGCTTCTGTTGGAAGTGGAGTTTAAGGATATGCTAAATATTCTTTTGTGTTTAGTTATTTTATTCTTCAGAGATAGAAGTAATGGACAATCCATTATTTCATTTGTAGGTAGCGCTTTGTTTGTACCACTATGTTCCGGCAGTAACTTGGCTAGGCCTATAGTGTGAAAAAAACCCTAAATTTTTTTAGTTTTTCCTCAAAATATTTGTTACAATTTATAGTTATTTGCTTTCAATATATTTGAATGTTGGAAAATGAAAGAAATTCGCATAGTTGAAAGAAAAAACTCGGTACAAAGGGGAACATGGCCTCCTCGCCCTCGCCCATAACCACGTTACTGCATGCGACTATATTATGCCTCCTATATTTTTGAAACACGAAATGCGCCAGGAAACAAGTAAGGCTAAATTAATGAAGTTACTTTGGTACGAAGTACTAGTATCAAACCGCTATTAAACGGAAACATGGAACGCTAGCCGTCCACACAGAGTTTGAAGTTGGTTTGAAGGTCTGATTATCGATTAAATGGAAGTGAATCATAGTTACCGCTTATGGTACGAGGTACACCACCATCTGCATACACGACTAAACGAGTGTTTCTTATATTCTTACCTTTTACGGTAAAGTGAAACTCTTTCACGTAAGTATTGGGAAAGGTAATCCATAAAATGAACGTCTTCAATTTATTTTTCAATCTTCTGAGATTTTTGTCTTTGATATTTTTACTCTACGTAATGCAGACGTCAATGAATTGTACATCAACTGTTTAATGTATAATTATTATATCTCGGCCTCTCAATCTCATTCTTCAAATAGCGCGTGGTACTAAATTACTCGAGACCACATTAATCAGAATAATTTCCAATTGAGTAGGTGTATTAGCCTTGATAGGTTGTTAATTCGAAGGACAAAGATGTTGAAAATGTCAACTTTGTTTGAATATTCGAATAATTACATTATTTAGATTTTGCCCATTTTAAGTATGTTAAGTAGATGACGAAGGCTTTTTTCAATCTTGGTAAATGAATTACAATGGAATTGGTTTTAATAGAGTCGAAGATGAAAATTATTCCAGAAGACTTGATGAAATTTCATAAGCTTTCAGTTTTTCGATATATTTACGAAGATATAGCGCATAACGAAGATATTTTATAATTTCAAATTACATTTTAATTAGAATTTGATTTTAATTACCAGAACCTACTAACGGCGAGTTTTCATATTTTAACGGTTGAAACAAATTTCAGCCAATCAGAAAACGACTACGAGTCACCAGGTGACGCAGAATGAGAACAGCGGAAATGGGCCCATCCCACCGAAGCGAAAGTTATAAATAGAGGTAACGAAGCGACGGTTGGTATTCTCTCTTTGTTCGTTCAGCGTCTTCACTGCTTGGTGCGAACTAAAGTAAAACCTCGTTTTTTATAATTTTTTATATCTTGTTCAATTAATTTTTCGTTTAGAATTCTATCAAACTCTTCAACATGGTGAGTAATTTGAAAATCTTTTTTTATAATATGATATTGTTTTCGTGAGTTTAACGTCAAATTAAACCTGCTTCGGTAGGTCGATGACTCATTAGCCGCCTAACGGTGTCAATGTGTTCGCCGCATTTTATAATTTGGTATAACAAAAATTAAATTTTACCCAGTAAAGGTTTCAGAATTTATAACTTTCTTGTATTCGATATTTGTGTTTTAAATCACCCCAACTTGAGCCAAATTTTGTGAAAATAGTTTCGATAACGAACATAAGGCGTATGCCACGAATCCAATATGGCCGCATTACCTTATATGGAAGTTATTCGTGTATTCTAAATATGGGAGGGTGTGGGTTTAACGAACGTTTGAATTTATTCTGGCATTATTTTTCTCATTTTCAATTTATTTGATCAACTTTTTTTTTTTTCAAATTTTATTTTATAGCGTGAATGTATTTCAATCCACGTTGGTCAAGCCGGTGTACAAATCGGAAATGCTTGTTGGGAATTGTATTGTCTGGAACATGGCATTCAGCCTGATGGACAGATGCCATCAGACAAAACCATTGGATCTGGTGACGACAGCTTTAATACTTTCTTCAGCGAAACTGGTGCTGGTAAACACGTTCCCCGAGCTGTGTTCGTCGACTTGGAACCTACCGTAGTCGGTGAGTATATTTTAGAAATTAATTCGAGTTATCTGATTTTCCAAAAATAACTAATGTGTTTTTGTTCGCCTTTAGATGAAGTTAGAACCGGAACTTACAGACAGCTCTTCCATCCTGAACAATTGATCACTGGAAAAGAAGATGCTGCTAACAACTACGCTCGCGGTCATTACACTATTGGAAAAGAAATTGTCGACATCGTTTTAGACAGAATTAGGAAATTAGCCGACCAATGTACTGGCTTACAAGGATTCTTGATTTTCCATTCCTTCGGTGGCGGTACTGGATCAGGTTTTACGTCTTTGTTAATGGAAAGATTATCGGTCGATTACGGAAAAAAGAGTAAACTCGAATTCGCCATCTATCCCGCCCCTCAAGTATGTACCGTTTGTTAAAAAATTATCATTTGCCGTATTTCATTCTCTAATTTACATTTCAATTTTAGGTTTCCACAGCCGTCGTCGAACCTTACAACTCCATTCTTACTACTCACACTACTCTAGAACATTCGGACTGTGCTTTTATGGTCGACAACGAAGCTATCTATGATATCTGTAGACGTAATTTAGACATCGAAAGACCAACCTACACCAACTTGAACAGACTTATCGGTCAAATTGTTTCCTCAATCACAGCTTCTTTGAGATTCGACGGAGCTTTGAATGTTGATTTAACCGAATTCCAAACTAACTTGGTACCCTACCCCCGTATCCACTTCCCCTTGGTCACCTACGCCCCAGTTATCAGCGCCGAGAAAGCCTATCACGAACAATTGTCTGTAGCCGAAATCACCAACGCTTGCTTCGAACCCGCCAACCAGATGGTAAAATGCGATCCACGTCACGGCAAATATATGGCCTGTTGTATGTTATACAGAGGTGATGTTGTCCCCAAGGATGTAAATGCTGCTATTGCCACAATTAAAACCAAAAGAACTATCCAATTCGTAGATTGGTGTCCAACTGGTTTCAAAGTTGGTGAGTACTATTTTTAGCCAGAAAATTTCATCCGATCAATTTTATCGAAAACGCGACTAATTAATTATTTTTTCTTCAGGTATCAATTATCAACCACCCACTGTTGTTCCTGGCGGTGACTTGGCTAAAGTGCAAAGAGCCGTATGCATGTTATCCAACACTACTGCTATCGCTGAAGCTTGGGCTAGATTAGACCACAAGTTCGATCTTATGTACGCCAAGAGAGCATTCGTTCATTGGTACGTCGGTGAAGGTATGGAAGAAGGTGAATTCTCCGAAGCTCGTGAAGATTTAGCTGCTTTAGAGAAAGATTATGAAGAAGTTGGCATGGACTCCGTTGAAGGAGAAGGAGAAGGCGCCGAAGAATACTAATCAGTTCGAATCACCAAATAATGTTTTAACTGTTTCTATATTTATAAACTGTGTATTTATGATGATATCAAGTGTTTTATAATACATGGATTGAATGCATTAACTTTTTTACTCATTTAAAATTTACATATTTCCCATGGAATCGTCATCGGTGATCATTGGAGAAAATCTTCTTTCGAATGATACAGGTTCTCTTGCCGAAATTAGGTCAGTTTTCGTTTCTACGATTCTTTCGTTATTGTTGAAAGCTGCGTCTAAAGTTATTTTATTGCGTCCGCTTGTTAATTTTCTAATTAGTTCACCTTTACTCTTGATGTCGTTTTCTAAACTTAGCACTTTCTAGAAATGAAATTAGTAATGAATTTGGGAAATTGGTGATTCATACTTTCATAATAGTACAATACTTGGGAAATTTGCGTAAAAAACCTTACTTGTTTGTGTAACCTATCTTGTTTACGCAGTTCATCCAATAAAGTTTGGTTTTCTGACTTCAGAATCATCACTTCATTTTGATGCTAAAAATCGAAAAAAATTATCTATTAGAAAAGTTTACTTTCCGTGGCTAATTTCCATTGAACAAGTTTTAAATACGTAATGTCCTCAACTCAGTGTGACTGATGAAAGGATGAGAAGCTCTTCTAGAATCAAAATTTAGTCCCGTGAGGACTTTTTGATGGCAGTGGAGAAATTGATTTTTTTTAAAATGTTTCTTGGATATGTATGTTACGTAATTTTGATAATATTTAGATTTATGATCTACACGAAACAAAAATATTCAGTTTTGACATGATTTCGTGGAACCAAGAAAAAGCAGCTATGACTCACACAGATAACTATATTACTTGTTCACTTAGGTAGCAGCTTCCTTCAAAGATTCGACATTAAGTCATTAATACAAATAATTTCAAAAAAATTAATTTTAACATAGTTTTGAAGAGCCAAGATGTTACAGATGATGACGATGAAATTTGTTCCACCTGACCCTGCCTCACTGAGGTACGAATACTCTTCAAAGAGTTAAAAAATGAATATGTATGATAGTAAATTATCCATCTTGATGTAGTTTTCGATTGCTGGAAAACAGGAGAGAAAATATACAATATTTTTTCCTACCTCATTCCACTGAGGTATTACCCTCGAGATGCTCGAGGTAAAAAAAGATTATTACGAAAATATTCCATTCTATTTCATTAAAAAAAGTTTCGGTTTGTATTGATTTAATATCTGAATTTTTATGAAAAGTTATTTTTCCTTTTATATTTAATTCCTTCATATTTTTTTTTTATAATTATATTTTATTTTATTTAAAAAAATAATAATCTTTAAATTATTTATTTAATTTTTGACGATGAGGGCACGGATAGTAAACTTCATTCTCACAGACATCATATTATTCAAGTATGTGTTTCCTCGAAATTACGAGTATCTAGTACCTAAGTACCTATCCAACCACATCAAAATTATTTCTTGTTTCTTGAGGACTAAGTTTGTTGATAACGATTTTTTTTGAAGAATCTTCCAAGAGAGTTGATACCTCATTGAAGAGGGGGGTAGGATTGAAAACATTGTACCTATATTTTCCTTTTACTGGCACATCAATGAACAAAAACAGGCTGGAGCAAATTACATAATGTATTATCTCTGATATTTTGGCTCTACAAAATTATAACAAAATTGATATATATATATGTATATATATTTTTTTTTGGTAAATGATTAATGCTGAATTCGAATCTCTCAAAGAGGGCTGGTATTTTTCGTACATTATTACATCTTTGACACTTTTCGAACTAAAAAAGTTCCTTTTCTAGAGCAGTTTTTGTCCATAAAAAGTAGACTAGAAAATTAATATGTTGTGAGTTTCAGAATTATACCTTCATATCTAAATTAGCTATGGCCTGACCAGTCTCAATTTCCAACGATTGTAAAGCACTTCCTAATTCTTCATTTTTACGTCGAAGATCATCATATTCTCTTTGTAATTCCGATTCTTCTTCAACTAAGGAGTGAAGACGATGGATGCAGTATGAATTCAATCTTATTTTCGAACATAAGAGAATGTAATTTTAGTTAGTACGTATGCCATTTACCATTCTTTTCATTCATTCTATTTATTTCATTCGCTTGAACGTTACATTTCTGTAGTAACTTTCGTATTTCTTGTTCATACTGAATTTTATTTTTCTCAGTTTGCTGGAAAACCAAAATGACTTGATTAGAAATAACGAAAATTAAATATCTACGAAACGTAGTAACAAGGTAATTTAAAACGAACGTTTTCCAAATCTTCGATTCTTCTACTTTGATCATTATTTGCAGCTTTCAACTGAACATTATCATCTACGCAAAGGGTTAATTTTAAGTCGATTCCGCAAATAATATTGTTATAAAGTATGAAAATAAACGTCTCTAACCTTTATTCTTAAGAAGTTCGATGATTCTTTGTTGTTGTTTTATAATCGTGTTAGTAGAATCGTCTCCTTGGGATGGAAATTGGCTTTCTAACGATTGTACTTTGTTTCGCAGAATTTCATTTTCATTTAGTAATTCAATACACAAGTTTCTCAATTGCAAATGTTTCTGACGTAAAAGTAATAATGTTAAAATAATATTTTATTCATCAAACGAATAGAATAGTTTTCAAATTCTTATAATACCCACTTCTTTGAATAACGCAATCTTTTCTAGGAAGCTTTCTGGATTTTCATTTACATTTGTTTCGATACAATCAGTTGAGTTCATTGTGAAGAGGTTAAAACAAGAACTTTGGAATCTAGAAAAGCAATTTCATTAAATATTACAACGGCAGTTATGAATATTGATGTCAACAAACTATTCTTAACAAGTATCAATTCAACTTTTTCAACCTAAGTAATGCAACTTCAGCCAGAATGATTTTGAAAAATCTATCAAATGTTGTGAAATGATCGTATTTTCTTGGATGCAACCTTGAAGTTCTTCGATCAGAATATCAGAAAACCATCTTTCAAATTTGTTACACTCATCTCTGCCTTATTTCTAAGATATATACGTATAGTGCATTACTAAGAGAACTAAAAAGAGAACAAAAAGGTCCACATTATTAGTGGTTTCAACGATAAAAAACGACAATTATGCCTTCACTTCAAAAGCAGGCAATATATAGAACATTTAAAAATTACAGATTTGCCTACTTTAAAACTAAAGGCATAATGCTGAAAATGAATTTGCCTTCTTATTGCTTCTTATCATTTTCCTTACGTTATTTTTCATTTATATTTTCAACGAATTTTTGGATATTAATTATACGCTGTTAAGCTGTTCATTTAAAACTACCGCGACTCCTCGGACGGCGGAAGAAGTTCGACTCAACCCCCTTTCATCTCGAAAGAGGGTCCAGTATCTTCAAATCTCTTGTTCAACATTTTGCATTGCTTCGATTCTGAAGGGGCAGCAAATTCATTTCATCATTATTTTCACTCCTAATAAATTTTTCACTTTTAATTGTTCGATTAATAGTTCAAATTTATTGAAGATTCATTCAACGTCGAGTAAAATAACTTAATTTTTTTGAAGTATGCTATAAAACTATCCCAATTGCAAAATTTCCAATCCCTCTTGAACGATAGTATGAAACATGCAAATACTGTATCCTTAATGTACGCGTTATTGGTCAACTTACCTTGCGAGTTGCCTACTCTTAGACTAAAGACATAACATTGCATATTTCGCCACATACATCGCTCGCATTCAAAATGAAGGTATGAAAATGTTATTTTCTCAACTTGTATTATCGCAGTGGGTGTACAGATCGCGCCACCATAACAGCCTCTTGAACTAAATTATATAGTTGGTTTCAACAGTTTATTTGAAGTTTCTTTTTTCGATAACTCAATGAAGAATCTGTGCTGACTTCCAAAATTAAATATAATTACATCATTTCCGACTTTTTTTTTTTTAAATATCAGTTTTCATCATTAATTTTTATTCTAAAACATGATATTTCATGCAGCAGTAGTTTTATATGAATGATTTTGATTTCATGTCAATTTCTCGTCATCGTTCCTGAGGTTTTGACGCTTTCGGAATCATAGTCAAAAAAAGTCCCAAGATAAAAAACCAAAATGGACAAAATTAATATCATCAGAAACCAAATAAAAGTCAATGGTCAAAGAATTTTAATCAGATGGCTACTGTATAGTTTGGTTGAGTATACGAATATTAGATTTTGCTCATTCTGGTGGATCGGTTTGAAACTACGAGCGAAATAAAAAATAAAAATAAGTCTAGACAGAAGGATCTCGTTACTAGTTTGCATCCTTTGGGCTAAAGAACAATGTATTTTCAAAAGACGACAACGATGCTAGTGACTTATGGCGTCTCTGCGAAAATAATCATAATCTGGAAGTTGGAAATATTAATACAAAGTTGAATATACTATTTGCAACAGTAAGAAAAAACGTTTTAAATGTTTCAACGAATCTGAATAGTCTATTCATTCATCACCTGATAGATACTCTTCGGTATTATTTTTGTTATAGCGTAGTCCGCGTCTTCGAGGAAACGTTCTCATTCTGAAAATAAGCCAGAACATAAGTTTTTTGGAACCTCTTACAGATCTATTCATGGCTATTTAATAAATATCAACAAGGTAATTCGAGAAAAAGTGAAGTAAAGTATAATATGCTGACAAAATTAAATGCGAATGTCTCAAATTGAACATCTAGAAGAAATGACTAAGATGTATTGAACACATACTTTGAGTATTATTGTAATTTATTTATTCATTTTTAGCTGAGTTTTTAACGAAACGATAGCTATTACAGCCTACCTGATTTGAGAAGGGAAGGTCGGGGGAGGGTGCGGTCTTCAAATCTTTGCGTTTTAGACCATTTGTAATCATCTGGCAAATGTCCAACTTTTTGGTATATATATATTATCAAATGCTTTGGCGACATCAATGTAAACTGCAGCTACTAAATTACCACACTCAAGCTCATTCACAACATTTGTAACATGAAACATTAAAGCTTTCTCAGTACTCCTATCTGGAAGAAACCCAAACTGTAAATCAGAAAAGAAAGCAGCGTCCAATAGGAACTCCAACAGCCTCTCCTTAACAATATATTCTAAAACTTTACCCAAGGTTGGTAGGAGGGAGATTAAATATATATTTATGAATATACGTATTCAATATCTTGTGGTGCCCTTGTATATTTTGAACTATGAGGCGCCCAGCCATATGCCGGGCACCACAAAGAAAGAAAGTGTCTTTCAAGGATTCCATATCGGGCACCACAAGGTATATATACCATAAAATTCAGTATTTATAAGGGTTTTAATTTTTAATATATAAATATAGTCATTGTGGTGCCCACCTCTAAAACTTCAGCTGTGGACCCAGAGGGGTGAGATGATAATTTTCTGATAGTTTTTAGCTTTGGGCACCATAACGTTAAAAACGGGCACCACAATGACTTCGTATGCTTAAAACGGGCACTGCTATGACTAAAACTATATTTATATAAATATATACCGGGTGTCTATTCGATTCGGGTACCCTTAAGCGCAAAATTCCCTGAAATGGCTATTCAGTTAATTCGAATAACTTTAAATACGCGCTTGGTTGCCTCGTTAATAACATGAAAAATCTCAAAATTCTTAGCTTTGAATTATTATATTTCACAAATCTCATATAGTGTACCCATTTATGTAATAATTATAATTAACAACATTATGTTAGGGATATTAGCGCTCTAGGGTACCCGAATCGGATAGACACCCGGTATAGGCATACTATGGTAAAGGTAAGCCCGTTTATGGAAATGCTACTATCCTTCCGAGACCCGATCCAACGTTGCGAGACCCGTTTCGGGTCTCTGAACGTTTTGCGTGTATTTCTCAGCTTCACGGGTAGTACTCATCACCTACAGTGCGTACGCCAATTTTTGCCTGGGCCTGACAACGTCTGTGGGGTACCCTCAGTTATACAGATTTAGTTCATGTCACCTCTCACCAGAGCGCGTATCAAATTTGTATATAACGTTGCGAGACCCAGGATACCGTACTATCGTTGCGAGACCCGTCACTGCGGCAACACCGCATAGAGGTGGTAGCTACTACAATAATCAACGGACAACATTATTTGCGTTGACACCACTTCGCTCAAATAAATGTATTTCCTTTTCATACTAATCGGTATTTTTTTCAAAACAATCCATCTTATTAAATTCCCACCTGATACCCATTTTTTTTTTTTTTATCAAATATAGTTTTTCTTCAGTTTTAGTTGCTTCACGTTTGATTAATTTTTCGGAAATACCTTCGCAAAATTTTTTTTCACGATATTTCTAAATAACTCATGCAGAGAACTTTTACAGGAATCAAGTCACTTATAAAACCTCAAAAGAAAAGTCTTTATACAAGTTTTTGGTATGTAATTTTCTGAAGGAACAAAAATCTAAGCCTGAACAAATTGTTTACTTTTTATAACTGTGTGATAACCACTTTTATTCTTTGAAAAATCATTATGCTTAATTGAATTTTTTTTGAGGCATTGAAATTGATCAGGCCAACCAACATTATAGAAATAATAATTACATTTTTAATATTTCAGTTCTTATAATATTTGTTTAAGTAGCATTCCTCCACAAATCTCCCATCTTTTCTCTCTTTACCATTCCTCAATTAAAGATCCAACAACAAATTTACAACATAACGCTAAATAAGTAATTGTATGTAGGTAAATTGAAAGTTAGGCATGTTTTATTTATACGTGATTTTTCATAATCATTACTCTTTACAAATTACGTAATTTTTTTTAAAAAATGTGAGCAAATTTAAAGAATAAAGTAGTTAGGATTTGAATAAGCTTAGCTAATCTAATAGCATGTGTTTATGTATCGTGAAAACGCAAGAGGCGATTTCCTTCTTTTTTCAATTTTTGCGAGATCTTTATGGCTTGTATTAAAAATACTTTTCCACAATTTTTTTACTGCTGTACAACTATGTAGGACAATCAAAAACATTTTTTTTCATCAGTCATTTGTCAAAAAAAAGTAAGTCAATCTTTCAAAATTTTAAAAATACTCGTCTATTCAAGGATTTTTTTTTCTAATTTTAAAATTATGTACCAGAAATTCCTTTATTTTTTCTATAAATAGTCTATTGATAAAAAAGAGTAAAATGCAGTAGAGTTTTTGATGTGCACAAAAATTTTGACTTATGAGGCTTTTGTTGAAACTGCACCTATCCTAAAAATTTGATTAAAACTCTATTTTGAGTCAAATCAAAAATCTGGAAAAACCCTAGAGACCTTCATTAGACAAAGCCTTCATCGAATTTTCAAGGATTTTTATTTATACCTACTAT
Organism: Phenacoccus solenopsis; assembly: GCA_009761765.1. Classification (NCBI taxonomy): domain Eukaryota; kingdom Metazoa; phylum Arthropoda; class Insecta; order Hemiptera; family Pseudococcidae; genus Phenacoccus; species Phenacoccus solenopsis. The sequence continues at coordinate 49,242,976 of CM019752.1, read as the reverse complement.
ATTTTTCGGGAGGCCTAAACAACATTAGTCAAACGTTATCAAGTTAGGGCATCTTCATAGTTAGTTTGAGAAAAGCATCAACGAGTAGTTTCTACCATTTTTTTCTACCATTGGAACTACCATACAATACATTCGCACGAGTCACTTTAAGCCGGCACCACACATTCGTTACTTGCCGAGTAACGAGTAAAAGTTTGCGGAATCACGAGTAGTGTGTAGCGGTGATTCGCCTTTTTCACGAGCCAAGTTACTCGCTACTCGCTACTCCCATCCAATGTCGGTAAATCTACACAAGTCAAAGAGCGCGAATATTCGTCGATGCATGTTCGTGCATCGCATACACACATTCGTCAGTACTTGGTGTATTCATCCGTACTTGGTTTATGCTTGTAGGGGAAGTTGTATGTTTTTTTATTATTATTTTTTACATTTATTTTTCATCTGACTTCGACACGTAATTATGATAGGTATTAAGAGTTCAATTATAACTTTGGACTTTACTTACTGTGTTCTGCTCTGATGTATTGATGTGATGCACCATCTTCGTTTCTTTGTTTTTTTTCTTAATAATAACCCAGAACTCAAAATTATATAAGTAGCCGCAGTAATTACCACTTCACTATCCATTTTAATTAATATCCCTATTGACTCGCGGATTCGCAAGTAGATTCCCATTTTTTGCTCGTTATTCGGCAATTTTCGCATATGTGTACATGGTACTCGAAATTACGAGAGTACTCTGACGAACTACTCGCCACTCGGGAAATATTCGTTACTCGGCAAGTAACGCATGTGTGGTGCCGGCTTTATAATCGTATTCACTACGTTCAGCTCGATTAATAAGCGCGATCATGTCTGTTTCGCAGTGCGTGCAAAACGACGAAATCCCTCCGCGGAGTAATTTTTAATCTTTTTTGAATTTACAATAATGATAAACTGGTTAACAAGACATTTAAAGATAAATATTTATGGTTCTGTTATCAGTAATAACACTGAATGTTTTTCTTTTACAAATTTAGTAGAAAAATATTGTGAAGTAGAAGTTTCAGCAACAGATCCCGAGAGCTCCTTTCTGTCAGATTTCGTGCAAAATAATTTTAATAGCGATTACACTTCCAAAGTTGAACTGGATTTTACACTGTAATACGAGACTTACCTGGATTCGGCGCTCGTAGATAGAGCCGCCAAAACAGTTCGATATTTTAACAAAAGTTTCCTTTATCAACACCATGGTATAATAAAAATCAACACCTTGTTCTTGTTAATTCTTGAACTAGTAATTCTGTAGTCATGAGCCCGACTAATGTGAATTATGGGGGTTCTTATACTAAGCTTCAATATTATAGAATTTTATCAGAATATCTAACTCAAACTCTATCAATTCTTGAAAAAGGTAAAGTATATTTTCACGATTTCAGTTGAGTTCTTCTCTCAACATGATGTACAATATATTTGATTTTATGTTTCAGATATGAGTTCATTAGCTACGTTGCTTTTGGACCAACTACGAACGAATAGAAATATGGGCCAAAATATTACTAGAACTTACTTTGCTCAAGTTTTAACTGATTTTTACCTTAACAACCAGAATTTCTCGTTCTTGTCCGCCAGCGCAAATCATTTGAAGTTCAGATATACGTTCTTACCTCGCCCTGAATTTTGTTTTCGTGGTCAAATTCGATGAGGACACCGACTTCGACTTCGTTGAGATTTCAATTAGGTATAATAAGTTCAACTTTTTGAATATTATTTCGATTTATGTAGTGTAAGGAGTGGTTTAAATTTCACATTGTTTATTTCAGAGAACACTAAACAAAAAACCTGGGCCTCAGAAATCAGTATTTATAACTGAATTTCCATCCTTAAAAAACACAGATCAGGATTACGACCACTACCTCGTTATGAAGATAATGAACCAACTATCTACGAAACTTTCACCTTTGTAAGATAAAATTTGATCTTTGTTGTAAGTTCTTTTGATAAAATTTGATCTTTGTTGTAAGTTCTTTTGTCAAATTACTAAATTAATTTATCTTTATTTCCAGGTGGATGAAATTTACGGGTGTGACCTCTCCGATATCCCAACTGTAAGGAGCATAACCATGAATCATCAATTCATTATTTTGTAACGTTGGCTCTTCTCCCTCGAGAATTCACCAACGCACTTATTGATTTTTGTGTTGAGAGAAGTAGTTGATCAGAGGAAAGCGTGGTTGTTGATAGTTCGACGATCTCGTTTTAGCGACGGACTTTACCTGACGAGTTAAGATTATTCGAAGAACGAACTTCTCGCTTTAAGGAGATTATACTTCAGATCAGGGAGATCGAAACTAAGAGAAATCCTTCGCGGAAAATAAACGAATGAATTTGATCGATAAAAGCGTGTATTATACTTTTCTCATAACGTTATTAAAATAAAACTTACATGTCAGATATTGAGCCGCGAGGACGATTGTTTTTTAACTTATATTCGTCGGTGGTTTTACTTGGACTGACTACTACCTTTCGTTTTTCGTACATTTCCTAGCTGGGCCATCAGAATTGCTAGCTCAGCTAGCAAACGTGCGATTTTCCATCGTACGATTTAACCGTTAGGTTTTGTGTGGTACGATGGTACCGTTATCTATTTTGACATTTCCTCGGACTTCTGAAATTTTGAAGTCGATGAACCGGCAATGTAGGTAACGGTATTTTTTCAAGTTAAATATTACAATTATGATGATTCAAATTTCCCCCTCCTGCTGAAATTTTGGAGCGTCCTCGCGACTTGATAACATATTCTTATAGATTAGTGTAAATATTAATGTTAATTACGTTGTTTATATATATATATACCAAAAAGTTGGACATTTGCCAGATGATTACAAATGGTCTGAAACGCAAAGATTTGAAGACCCCACCCTCCCCCGACCTTCCCTTACCAAATCAGGTAGGCTGTAATAGCTATCGTTTTGTTAAAAATTCAGCTAAAAAGACTTTTAGATTTGAGGTGTAGTTAACTACTTCACTGTTTCTACTTTTTAATTAAAAAAAAGTTGATAACATTGAAAAAAGATTGAGGTAAGTCTTCAATACAAACTACTACAGAGGTAATAAAAATTAAAATTGTTGCAGGTAGAATTTGAAAAAAAAAAAACAAAAACAAACGCAGGAAACGAAACAGAACGAGTAGATACCTAATATTCCTTCTGGCGCACTCTGACGCACTGGTAAAAAAGCCAAAGATTTCCCACTGTTTCACAGTAATACAACCGATGGTTTCCTCTGACACATCGGTAGAACAGTCGAAGAAAATCCTGGCACACTCCTAGTTTTTTCAAATTTTTGGTCATATTTTACCATTTTTCTTAAAACCTAAATTTCCAACACACACTCAGATTTCTCATTTTTTAGTCAAAACTTCTCATTTTTAACCAAAATTTTTATTATTTCTTTCTAGTGCACTGTAGCGCAACCTTGGATTTTTTTTCAATTTTTTAGGTCAAATTTTATCATTTTTCTTAAAACTTGAATTTCCAGCTTACTTTTAGATTTCTCATTTTTAAGTCAAAATTTCTCATTTTTAGTTAGAATTCACCTATTTTTTGAAACTCTAGTAACACCTCAAATTTCTAGCGCAGTTCTGGATTTCTCAATTTTTAACTCACTTTTATAAATTCTAAAAATTTATTTGTTTTCAGAAGAAAAATATGTCATTTTCTCATAATTTTTTGTAAAGTCAATTTTTATAAATTTTCTATATTTTCTTCAAAATTTTTGAACTTTTGCATCCAAGTTGTATCATTTTCATATACTTTTAATGGAAATTCATAGGTCAAGAATTTTTCAAATTTAGTATCCAAGTTGTATCCCTTTCATATAATTTGTATCCAAATTGTATCAATTTCATATACTTCTAATTAAAATTCTGAGAGGTTGAAAATTTTCAAACTTTTATATCCAAATTGCATCAATTTCATATATATACTTTAAATAGAAATTCAAGAGATCAAAAATTTTAAACTTTTATATCCATGTTGTATCCAAATTGTATCAGTTTAATATACTTTTAATGAAAATTCAGGGAAGACAAAATTTTCGAACTTTTGTATTAAAGTTGTAATAATTTCATATACTTTTTCTGGCGCAGTACTATCAATAACTGCTCATACATGAGCACTTGAACTTTAACAAGTAAACTTCTGTTTGCATATCAAGAAATACGTAAAACACTAGTAAATCTCAATATTTTCATTAAAAACTGCTCATACATGAGCACTTGAACTTTGACCCGAAGTAGACTTCTGCAAGATCTATATAAGAAATTAATATTTATCATTTGTTAAAGCTCTGGTAACACCTCACATTTTTAGCGCAGTTCTGGATTTCTCAGTTACTTCATTATTCATGATACAGTCTCATGTTGCTTCACAATTTACCTATAGGAGACTACATTCTATCAACCTCTTGAGCACCACAACAAATAAGTTCTACAATTGAGCACATTTATTTAAAAATTTCAAACTAATGTTCCTCGATGTGAGTGATAAGAAAACGGTCGATCGGACCACTTTTGTGCAGCTGTACTCTTACGTTCTATGTTGAGCTTGCGATTCTTGACGAAAGTGATAAGAAAACGGTCCAAAATGTAATGAAAATAAATCATCATTCTAATTCATTTTCCTAGAATAGACGTACGTTTATCATCATTTTTCCATCAAATTTCATCTAAATCATCAATTCATGGGTATAAAAACCAATTCTCAATGTGTAGTCATTAAACGCGATGACAACAGAAGATGAGTAACTTGTTTAGTCGTATAAACACAATGAGTTTCATTGTCCGATTCAATGAATAAGATTACATATTTATTTCATTATTGAGCTACAATACACGTATTAAAACTCTCGTATGTATTCGAAGCTGTAAATACCGATAGAGTCTCACTGAAAAAGAGAATAACTTCAAAAATAATTATAATATTCAGTTTTGTTCTTCGTCACTTCGGACACTTTCTACTTCTTCCCATCATTGACGAGGTGCACACAACTTGGGATCATCTATTGTTGGTACTATATTTCGGGTGGCATTTATTTCAGAGACATGTACGGCAATTTGTGATGACTGACGACCGCTGTCGTCCAATATGAACAGTAGTTTTAGAATGGTTACTCTATGCTCTTGGAAGACACGTTTAATCTGAGAAACAAACAGCTATCATTAGAGAAAATAGAGTAAAATCTATGATTACTAGGTTGGATAATTTATACTTCTTCTCTTTTGGCCCGCAAGTTCACATGTTTTATAAACATGTAACCACTCGACAGATCTACTGGGTGTACAACATAAATCAATATTCAATTTATTTTGATTAGTCATTGCGTAAAGTTACAATGAAAAATTTCTTTACCAACAGTGTTTGATTCTATAAGGTTCTGCGATACGACGCACTTCAATACCTCCATTTCCTCGGATCTCGTTACATTTAAAGCCTCAAAAATCGAATTCCAACTTTCACTGTCGCTAGGTGGTGTGATCATTCTTTTATGTGTGAATTGGCTTACTCAAGCATTATACAATGAATCGATAATTTTTCCAACATCGTGTGATGTTATTGTTGCCGAAATCATTTCCCGAAAACGTCGTGATAGCGGAGTTAATCCGAAAAATAAGGCAATTGCCCATTTCTGAAAACTTTCAAGGGCCATATTTTTTAGCCATAGAGGAAATAATCGTTCCTCACACGTATCAATCGTACCAAGACTATCTAATTGGATCTCTCAATATTCATTTCATTACTATTAGATGCAAATACTTTATTAGAATATAATTTTGAAGCTAATCTAATAAATTCTTCTTTTGAATTTACCTAATACCTTTTTATTCTTTTGTGGTAACCCATAAATATTATCTTTCTTACAATGTGATGTATCAAATTCATTAATTACATCTTTCATATCATTATAGAAATCTTTAGTATTTATAAATATAATTAATGAATCTGTATCAGTATATAATAATTTTATTATTATTATATCTCCATACCTTTCTTTTAATCTGTAATAAAAGTCATACATCAAGGTTTTTGAAATGTTTAAAATAGCTACCCTCACATAAATTGGTTGATTGAATTTTATCATAGTTCTTCTCATGTGTACAGCTGCAAGATTTTTATCAAAAAATGTTGACTTTTCAAAATTAGGTTTTGAGACATATTTCGTATATTTATTACCTTCAGAAATTAATTTTATATCTACATGTTTTCTCACATTCATCATTGTTCTTCTAAAAACATAATTATTCATCAATTTGAAGAAATCCTTTTCAAAATTATTTTTCGCTGCTTGTCTCAATTTTGTATTCTTTTCAATATATACTTTCATCTAATCAGATTGATCAAATTTTATAACTCTATGAATTTTTTCTAATTTTAATCCAACTTTAAGAGCTTGCTTAAGATTTAAATAATGAAAAATATAATTCTTTTTATCGTATAATGTTGTAAATAATTTTGGTAGTTGACTATCATTAATTACATTCTCAGGACAATAGGGTAGATCTGAGTGTTTGTCATGTAATTCTTTAGGATATTTTAAATCTACTTCAAAAAGATATCCAATTTTCTGATTATCTTTCATTTTTAGAATTCTTTCTTCATCATAATATTCTAGATTTCTCCATTCAAATCCCCCATAAGGTAAATATTCAGACATAGCCCAACCATACAAATTATTAGCATCTAAATTTTGAATAAATATAGAATCCTTATTTTTATCAAATTTCTTTCCCATATATTTATTATTAGCTTTAGCATATCTATTTGAACATTGAGAAATTCCTCCTCTTTTAGCTCTTTCAAACATTAATAGCATATCAACATCTGTTAATAAACTTTTGTTTGGTAGTTTTCAACATGCAGTCCTAAGCAAATCCAGGAGTTGTGTAATACCATACTGCATCTAATTTATATATTTTGAGAGATGTTTCCCTAAAATTTTCCATAATATCAGTTAATAATAGAACATCTATTGTATTACCTATATAGCATTGTAAATTCTTTCATATTTTTAATACTGAAATACTTCCAGATTTCCTATGCATAATGATATTCACCATCATTAACATGTTCATCATATAATAGATTATAAAAGTTTTCTTTCGAAGGTAATTGTTCCTCATTATACTTTTCTATTGAATTTATATAATCATATGGATAGGCTAATTTCTTACTTAATAATTTAAATAAATACTTTCTTTCCACCTCAGATAAGTTTTTGGGTACATTTTGATCTAACCATTTCCTCAAATTTTTAAAGTGACATCTTTTCAAATTTTTAGCTAATTCGCTCAATGAACTTGATAAGAATTTGTATGAATCCAAAAATCTAAGCTCAATTTTTTGTAAATTATTTCACCTTTATTATTCTTTAACTCAGAATCATATTTTAATACTTTTGAAAATGAAATATATTTTTCTTCATTATTTGGAATTGGAATCATCTCCGAATTCTTTAACAAATAAATGTGCATCATAACCAGAGAAATTATGAAAATAAATGCGAATGAATCTAGGAATTTTATAATTAAGGTTACAATTACTATGAGCTACTCCTCTATATTCTCTAGTTGAATGATCATGATCTCGAACTTTTATTTTGTCTTCTTTATCTTTCATATATTTATCTTTTAATTCTTTTAGCAATTCTGAAAGTTTATCCCAAAGTTCTTTCTCAATCTCTTTGAGATCGGATTCGAGAATTCACTTTCTCTCTTCAATATAGTACTACAAATAATATCAATTTTTTTATTTAATATTATTTCTTTCTCAATTAAGGGAGAATTATCTGTGAGTTTTCTTTCACAAATATAACAATTATTAGCATTAATATATTCATTTTTTTGTGTCTCAGTTAATTCTTTCATTTCTATTTTCTTATCTAAATATTCTCTCGCTATAAATAGAGCATCTTCTTTTAATTTCTCATATATTTTTTTTGGTGCATCTAAACCAAAATACTCAAACAAATTTGGTTTGATTTCTCCATTGGCATATTTAATATAATAAACAAAACTAATTGTAAAATGTCTTTAAGTTTGATAGTGTATGATTCATATTTTTCTACCTCTTCCTTGGTCTTATTTAATTTTTTACTTAGTTTTTCTAACTTAACATTCAATTGTTTCATTTTATCAAGTTTTCTTACAAGACAAATCATTACAATACGTCTATTACGATTGCTTTTTCAAAATCACTCATTCAGCAATACGATGGAGCGACAAGAAAGTTTATCTACACAATTTGAAAACGCTAGAAGTAATCGATTAATTTTGTCGAATGAGGATGACGATTATATAGACACGGACGGAAGTATTACCGAATCAGATATTGAGATAGCATCGGAGCATGACACAAATTCCGAACAAGACTCAGAAGACGACGAAGCTGCTGCCGTGACCCAACCTTCAGGGGCTTCATCTCCGCCTCTACAATACATCGGCAAAGATTGTACTATATGGAGGTACCATTCGACGGAACAGCCTTCGGTAATAACCACAATATGTCAAGGATACCTAACAGATATTGGAAAACAAGCTACGGGTATCGAGGAATCGTGGAACTTGATGATTACTCCAGAAATTTTGAAAATTATCGTAAAATACACCAACCAAAAAATAGCTGAACTTCGTCCTCGGTATAGTCGGGAACGTGACGCCCTCGATACAGACATAGAGGAGATGAAGGCTGTGTTGGGGTTACTGTATCTGGCTGGGATAAATAACGTTTCCCCCTTTTGCACGGAATGTGCGTCTGAATCTGCTTAAATAATGCTATAATATAAAATTTTTTTAAATGCTTCAAAAGAGGTAGCTTTAAATAAATTTTTACCTTGTTAAAATTGCTTTTCCTTTAAATTTGAATTAAAAAATATGAAATTTTCTGGACATTCTGTTTTCAAAGCTTCAATAAAAAAAATGACTTGGTAATATTTTCTGCCCCTTAAAATCAAAAAATACTTAGATAGATTCAAGTGCATGTGACGACACGATATTCTTCCAAGGAAATATATAGTCTTCGATCGATCAATTTCATCCATAGGCAAATTCATTAGTGTATAATTTTAGAGATTCGGGTTATTTAGCCTCTGCGGACTTTTTTTTTCGAAGCTTCAATCAAAAAATATGGAGTTACAGTTTGTTTGCCCCTTCAAGTCAAAGAATAGACAGATCCATATGCACGCACGTATTTTGCGTTAGTTAGCCTCCAATAGATGTAGTAAAGATGATTCTGCGGAGATTCCCCGCATGCGACTTACGACGTAAAAAATCGACATGCGACTTATGGCAGGTTAATTCAAAATCAATTTGTGATCTATTTAATTGAGGTAATCTAGACTGATCAATTTTTTGAATTAATATTTGATATAATTCATTCAAGTTTTCTGTTACTTCCCTTCCTCTATAAGACATACAAATTCTATAATTTCTCAAATAGTATTCTATTTGTCTTATTGTTTTATTTGTAAAGAAATTAGGTACTTTGAAAAACTGAATCCATTGAGCAATATTTATATCCAGTCTTCCAGATTTATTTTTTATAACACTTATTGAGATCTTATTTTTAGGATTCATTTTTAAATTATATTTAATAAGGAAAAAAATTTATTAAGGATTTTTAATTTTTTTTCTATAAGAAGATTATATAGTGACATTTTGATTTTAAATGTGTTTTGTAAGATACAGAATGTATAACTGTACCACAAGTACACATTATTAGTTGTTTTCTTTTTTCATAATCATTTTTCAAATTTTGTTTCAATCTTTCTTTATTTCTATTATAGTATTCTTTAAATGATGTATTCTTCCATTCTTTACACCAGTTTTGTGCTTTACCAAATTCTTCTATAAATCCTTCATGTTTTTACATTTAGTACAATATTTACCATTTTCAAATAAATTTAATATATACTTTATTTTTCTTAAAAATTCATCAACGGTATATTCTTTTAAATTTGGGTTATTTTTTAATAAAGTTCATCATCTAAAGTTGAAAAGCTTTTATCATCTAAAGTTAAATTACTGTTATAAGTATCATGTGAAATGCGAATCGCAAAGCGATCCGATCCTTTAGATTGATCAGTAGTTAAAGTATGTGTATCAAAAAGTGTCATGTTGATCTCTAACTAGTACTAGAAGTTTGTCTTCAAACTAAGTATTTATATAAAAATAAATTTTAACAAGAATTTGATAAGGAAAAAATAGGCATAAAACCTCCCAAAAACCTTCACAAAACCAACATAAATGCTTCTAAGGACTAAAATCGACATAAAACTGATTTATTCTGTCGTTTTAGTGTGTGTTATATTTTATTCTACTATTTTAATATGCATTTTATTTTTATTCCGTTTTATTTGCGAATTTTTAATGTGATATTACCACATGTTTCAACAATGCGCTCGTCACCCATCGAATGATAATATAAATATGCGACAGCCGTTGATGAGTACCTAAATAGGTAAAAAGATAGGTAGGGAACAAGACGGCGGACGAACAAATCAAAAATCTCGTAACGGGAGTGTCCCGTAATACGCCTCGCTATATGCGCAGACAGCGCAACGAACCAGTTAAAGACTACCCCTACGAGAGGGGAAATCGTTATTGCCCAATCATGAGAGCAATTAATGATACCAATACAAGAAAATGCGGGTTTTGCTTCAGTGTGCAAATGTTAGACGCATTGTTTGACGTAAATTTCGACGAACGATATTTTTCGAAGTTTTTTTTTTTTCCGAAATACAATGATTTTTTGTGAACTCCTGTGAAATAAGAATATTTTCGGTTGTGCGATAGTTCAGCTTCAATAAGTGGTAACGCGAAGAAGATAACGTGAGTACTTAACAACTATTGGTGTTGCTATAGGCAATAAAAATGGCCAGTTGAGAGGAATTGCTGTATTGTTCGATATGCAGAGTCGGTGTTCGACAAGTCAACCAACGTCATAAGGTATGGTCATTTGGTTCATCATGAATGCATCGTGCGGTGGCTGAATACACCCGATCAACAGCGAATATGTCCGGTTTGCGAATGGAACTTACGGAGGCAATGTTGACGCTAGTATATATACTGATGACTGATAGACGGCCGCGAATGCCGCTTATGGTGCTAGCGTTACTGCGAATCATCAAAACGAAAGCGAGGAGGCATTTACAAAATACGATGGCATCGAGCAGGAGCTACTGGATGCACGGACGTTAGCCAACCAAACCAATACTGAAGCAGATAACCTAAGAAGGGAAAATAGGCGTCTAATCGAGGAGCTACGTACAACACGTGAGGTGATGGTGCGCCAAGCTGAACAGACGACANTTTATTAGAATATAATTTTGAAGCTAATCTAATAAATTCTTCTAAATTTTCCATTGATCTCATCTTTGAATTTACCTAATACCTTTTTATTCTTTTGTGGTAACCCATAAATATTATCTTTCTTACAATGTGATGTATCAAATTCATTAATTACATCTTATATCATTATAGAAATCTTAGATTTATAAATATAATTAATGAATCTTTATCAGTATATAATAATTTATTATTATTATATCTCCATACCTTTCTTTTAATCTGTAATAAAAGTCATACATCAGAGGTTTTTGAAATGTCTAAAATAGCTACCCTCACATAAATTGGTTGATTGAATTTTATCATAGTTCTTCTCATGTGTACAGCTGCAAGATTTTTATCAAAAAATTGACTTTTTCAAAATTAGGTTTTTAGACATATTTCGTATATTTATTACCTTCAGAAATTAATTTTATATCTACATGTTTTCTCACATTCATCATTGTTCTTCTAAAAACATAATTATTCATCAATTTGAAGAAATCCTTTTCAAAATTATTATTTTTCGCTGCTTGTCTCAATTTGTATTCTTTCAATATATACTTTCATCCAATCAGATTGATCAAATTTTATAACACATGAATTTTTCTAATTTTAATCCAACTTTAAGAGCTTGCTTAAGATTTAAATCAATGAAAAATATAATTTTTTTATCGATATATGTTGTAAATAATTTTGGTAGTTGACTATCATTAATACATTCTCAGGACAATAGGGTAGATCTGAGTGTTTGTCTATGTAATTCTTTAGGATATTTTAAATCTACTTCAAAAAGATATCCAATTTTCTGATTATCTTTCATTTTTAGAATTCTTTCTTCATCATAATATTCTAGATTTCTCCATTCAAATCCCCCATAAGGTAAATATCAGACATAGCCCAACCATATAAATTATTAGCATCTAAATTTTGAATAAATATAGAATCCTTATTTTTATCAAATTTCTTTCCCATATATTTATTATTAGCTTTAGCATATCTATTTGAACATTGAGAAATTCCTCCTTTTTAGCTCTTTCAAACATTAATAGCATATCAACATTTGTTAATAATTCCAACTTTTGTTTGGTAGTTTTCAACATGCAGTCCTAAGCAAATCCAGGAGTTGTGTAATACCATACTGTATCTAATTTATATATTTTGAGAGATGTTTCCCTAAAATTTTCCATAATATCAGTTAATAAACATCTATTGTATTACCTATATAGCATTGTAAATTCTTTCATATTTTAATACTGAAATACTTCCAGATTTCCTATGCATAATGATATTCACCATCATTAACATGTTCATCATATAATAGATTATAAAAGTTTTCTTTCGAAGGTAATTGTTCCTCATTATACTTTTCTATTGAATTTATATAATCATATGGATAGGCTAATTTCTTACTTAATAATTTTAAATAAATACTTTCTTTCCACCCTCAGATAAGTTTTTGGGTACATTTTGATCTAACCATTTCCTCAAATTTTTAAAGTGACATCTTTTCAAATTTTTAGCTAATTCGCTCAATGAACTTGATAAGAATTTGTATGAATCCAAAAATCTAAGCTCAATATTTTTGTAAATTATTTCACCTTTATTATTCTTTAACTCAGAATCATATTTTAATACTTTTGAAAATGATATATATTTTTCTTCATTATTTGGAATTGGAATCATCTCCGAATTCTTTAACAAATAAATGTGCATCATAACCAGAGAAATTATGAAAATAAATGCGAATGAATCTAGGAATTTTATAATTAAGGTTACAATTACTATGAGCTACTCCTCTATATTCTCTAGTTGAATGATCATGATCTCGAACTTTTATTTTGTCTTCTTTATCTTTCATATATTTATCTTTTAATTCTTTTAGCAATTCTGAAAGTTTATCCCAAAGTTCTTTCTCAATCTCTTTGAGATCGGATTCGAGAATTCACTTTCTCTCTTCAATATAATACTACAAATAATATCAATTTTTTTATTTAATATTATTTCTTTCTCAATTTAAGGGAGAATTATCTGTGAGTTTTTTTCACAAATATAACAATTATTAGCATTAATATATTCATTTTTTTGTGTCTCAGTTAATTCTTTCATTTCTATTTTCTTATCTAAATATTCTCTCGCTATAAATAGAACATCTTCTTTTAATTTCTCATATATTTTTTTTGGTGCATCTAAACCAAAATACTCAAACAAATTTGGTTTGATTTCTCCATTGGCATATTTAATATAATAAACAAAACTAATTGTAAAATGTCTTTAAGTTTGATAGTGTATGATTCATATTTTCTACCTCTTCCTTGGTCTTATTTAATTTTTTACTTAGTTTTTCTAACTTAACATTCAATTGTTTCATTTTATCAAGTTTTCTTACAAGACAAATCATTACAATACGTCTATTACGATTGCTTTTTCAAAATCACTCATTCAGCAATACGATGGAGCGACAAGAAAGTTTATCTACACAATTTGAAAACGCTAGAAGTAATCGATTAATTTTGTCGAATGAGGATGACGATTATATAGACACGGACGGAAGTATTACCGAATCAGATATTGAGATAGCATCGGAGCATGACACAAATTCCGAACAAGACTCAGAAGATGACGAAGCTGCTGCCGTGACCCAACCTTCAGGGGCTTCATCTCTGCCTCTACAATACATCGGCAAAGATGGTACTATATGGAGGTACCATTCGACGGAACAGCCTTCGGTAATAACCACAATACGTCAAGGATACCTAACAGATATTGGAAAACAAGCTACGGGTATCGAGGAATCGTGGAACTTGATGATTACTCCAGAAATTTTGAAAATTATCGTAAAATACACCAACCAAAAAATAGCTGAACTTCGTCCTCGGTATAGTCGGGAACGTGACGCCCTCGATACAGACATAGAGGAGATGAAGGCTGTGTTGGGGTTACTGTATCTGGCTGGGATAAATAACGTTTCCCCTTTTGCACGGAATGTGCGTCTGAATCTGCTTAAATAATGCTATAATATAAAATTTTTTAAATGCTTCAAAAGAGGTAGCTTTAAATAAATTTTTACCTTGTTAAAATTGCTTTTCCTTTAAATTTGAATTAAAAAATATGAAATTTTCTGGACATTCTGTTTTCAAAGCTTCAATAAAAAAATGACTTGGTAATATTTTCTGCCCCTTAAAATCAAAAAATACTTAGATAGATTCAAGTGCATGTGACGACACGATATTCTTCCAAGGAAATATATAGTCTTCGATCGATCAATTTCATCCATAGGCAATTCATTAGTGTATAATTTTAGAGATTCGGGTTATTTAGCCTCTGCGGACTTTTTTTTTCGAAGCTTCAATCAAAAAATATGGAGTTACAGTTTGTTTGCCCCTTCAAGTCAAAGAATAGACAGATCCATATGCACGCACGTATTTTGCGTTAGTTAGCCTCCAATAGATGTAGTAAAGATGATTCTGCGGAGATTCCCCGCATGCGACTTACGACGTAAAAAATCGACATGCGACTTATGGCAGGTTAATTCAAAATCAATTTGTGATCTATTTAATTGAGGTAATCTAGACTGATCAATTTTTTGAATTAATATTTGATATAATTCATTCAAGTTTTCTGTTACTTCCCTTCCTCTATAAGACATACAAATTCTATAATTTCTCAAATAGTATTCTATTTGTCTTATTGTTTTATTTGTAAAGAAATTAGGTACTTTGAAAAACTGAATCCATTGAGCAATATTTATATCCAGTCTTCCAGATTTATTTTTTATAACACTTATTGAGATCTTATTTTTAGGATTCATTTTTAAATTATATTTAATAAGGAAAAAATTTATTAAGGATTTTTAATTTTTTTTCTATAAGAAGATTATATAGTGACATTTTGATTTTAAATGTGTTTTGTAAGATACAGAATGTATAACTGTACCACAAGTACACATTATTAGTTGTTTTCTTTTTTCATAATCATTTTTCAAATTTTGTTCAATCTTTCTTTATTTCTATTATAGTATTCTTTAAATGATGTATTCTTCCATTCTTTACACCAGTTTTGTGCTTTACCAAATTCTTCTATAAATCCTTCATGTTTTTACATTTAGTACAATATTTACCATTTTCAAACAAATTTAATATATACTTTATTTTTCTTAAAAATTCATCAACGGTATATTCTTTTAAATTTGGGTTATTTTTTAATAAAGTTGAAAAGCTTTCATCATCTAAAGTTGAAAAGCTTTTATCATCTAAAGTTGAATTACTGTTATAAGTATCATGTGAAATGCGAATCGCAAAGCGATCCGATCCTTTAGATTGATCAGTAGTTAAAGTATGTGTATCAAAAAGTGTCATGTTGATCTCTAACTAGTACTAGAAGTTTGTCTTCAAACTAAGTATTTATATAAAAATAAATTTTAACAAGAATTTGATAAGGAAAAAATAGGCATAAAACCTCCCAAAAACCTTCACAAAACCAACATAAATGCTTCCAAGGACTAAAATCGACATAAAACTGATTTATTCTGTCGTTTTAGTGTGTGTTATATTTTATTCTACTATTTTAATATGCATTTTATTTTTATTCCGTTTTATTTGCGAATTTTTAATGTGATATTACCACATGTTTCAACAATGCGCTCGTCACCCATCGAATGATAATATAAATATGCGACAGCCGTTGATGAGTACCTAAATAGGTAAAAAGATAGGTAGGGAACAAGACGGCGGACGAACAAATCAAAAATCTCGTAACGGGAGTGTCCCGTAATACGCCTCGCTATATGCGCAGACAGCGCAACGAACCAGTTAAAGACTACCCCTACGAGAGGGGAAATCGTTATTGCACCAATCAGAGAGCAGTGAATAGATACAATACAAGAAAATGCGGGTTTCGCTTCAGTGTGCAAATGTTAGACGCATTGTTTGACGTAAATTTCGACGCAACGATATTTTTCGAAGTTTTTTTTTTTTCCGAAATACAATGATTTATTTGTGAACTCCTGTGAAATAAAGAATATTTTCGGTTGTGCAGATAGTTCATGCTTCAATAAGTGGTAACGCGAAGAAGATAACGTGAGTACTTAACAAACTATTGGTGTTTGCTATAGGCAATAAAAATGGCCAGTTGAGAGGAATTGCTGTATTGTTCGATATGCTATGAGTCAATGTTCGACAAGTCAACCAACGTCATAAGGTATGGTCATTTGGTTCATCATGAATGCATCGTGCGGTGGCTGAATACACCCGATCAACAGCGAATATGTCCGGTTTGCCGAATGGAACTTACGGAGGCAATGTTGACGCTAGTATATATACTGATGACTGATAGACGGCCGCGAATGCCGCTTATGGTGCTAGCGTTACTGCGAATCATCAAAACGAAAGCCGAGGAGGCATTTACAAAATACGATGGCATCGAGCAGGAGCTACTGGATGCACGGACGTTAGCCAACCAAACCAATACTGAAGCAGATAACCTAAGAAGGGAAAATAGGCGTCTAATCGAGGAGCTACGTACAACACGTGAGGTGATGGTGCGCC
This sequence comes from Phenacoccus solenopsis, assembly GCA_009761765.1. Lineage (NCBI taxonomy): Eukaryota > Metazoa > Arthropoda > Insecta > Hemiptera > Pseudococcidae > Phenacoccus > Phenacoccus solenopsis. The sequence continues at coordinate 49,226,071 of CM019752.1, read as the reverse complement.
AAGCTGAACAGACGACACACGGCAGAATTATAAACGAAGTACAGTCTCTCGGAAGAATAACGTATGAATACTGTGGGCTTCAAATCATCGAAAGAGATGGAAGTAAGATCTACAAATTGCAGCATCATCAACTGATCCAGGATGAATTGAAGAATATGGAGGACAATGATATATGGTTAGTGGTTGATAGAAACGCTGATATAAAGCCGATCGATACCACGTGAATATTTGCACTTAAATATGACGTTTTAAATAATCTAATTCATAAAGCTAGGCTAGCTGCGAAAGGTTTTATGCAGAAATATGGTATAGATTATTTTGATACTTTAGGCCTGTAGTTTGGTTGGAAACTGTACATACTTTATTAGCATTCTCGTGTAAGCATAAATTTTATATACGCTAAATCGATGTAAAATGTGTTTTTTTAAATAGTCTATTAAGAGAAGATATTTATATTAATGTGCCAAAGGGCCTTGAGGGATTAGATGGTAAAATTTTGAAATTAAATAGGGCTATATACAGTTTAAAATAAGCTGCCTACGAATGGGGCGAGTATAAAACAAGCAATGGTCGCGCTCTCATAAACTGCGGCCGAATATATTGCTTTATGTAATTTGGCCTATCAAGTCTTGTATTTTAAGAATTTTCTTGGCGAATTAGGCATATGTATTAAAAAACCTATTTTGATTTATGAAGATAATTTAAGATGTATTTATTTAGCTAAAGATTGGAAAAATAAAAATAAATGTAAATACCTTGATGTTAAATATTGTTTTGTACATGAACAGGTTACTAATCTTAAATCGATAAAAATAGTCTATTGTGAGTTGAAAAATATGCTAGCCGATGTGTTTACAAAGGCTTTACCAAAATCAGATTTTGTTTGTATTGTGAAGTCTTTAATAATATTTGTTCGTGTTAATGGTCAATTTTATTCATGTATCTTAAGTTTTATTTAGCTCAATTTTTGGTTTAATCGTTTATATGGAATTATTGTATCGTGTTTGTCTCGTGTTTTGTTATCTGTTTATTTTTATGTGCGAGATCGTTGTTTAGAGTTGTAGTTCCATTTTATATATATTTTTGTATTCTTTGTGTATTATATTTTAATTTTATTAGAGATTATAGGTGATCGATTGCGGGGGCGTTTGTTGTATCGTAGATTAGATATCAATCGATCTTTTACACAATTGTTAAGATAAGTGGGGCTTATTGAATTTTCTCGTTCTTTCCATACCTTTTAGGATAATATGTGTGTTAGTGGAATAAAGAGAATCTTAACGTAACGATATATTAATTTCACACTCATAACATTTTCCTCTAAATCTAGATGAATTAGGTTATCGCTTGTGACGTGAGATTACGAAACTTGCCCAAATTTTCTACATTCGTGTATTGACTTTTTTTTCTCGTGAATTTCCATCCTAAAATGTGTGATCTAAATGAACTCATATTTTTTGCGAAATCGTCATCGTTTTCTATCTATCGTGTTGAGATTTCAAAATTGAGCTACCCTGATACTTAATTTCGTGAAGCAGAGCACCTTTCTTGAGGATTTCGGTGTGTTCCTTGAATTTTCCGAGATTCACATTTTTGAACTTTGTTAGCTGGCCTTAAAACCTAGACGAGTTCTTATTTTCATAATATGTCGATTATGAAAGTTATTTTGAGGTCATTCTTATTCCTGAATATTCGATAAACAACGTTGAAATTTATATAAAGGTGTTATCATTTCAGGTAAATTTGAGAGCCCAATGCAAAGCACAGGAGATCCAATTAGATGGTCGTGGTACGATTGATACGTGTGAGGAACGATTATTTCCTCTATGGCTAAAAAATATGGCCCTCGAAAGTTTTCAGAAATGGGCAATTGCCTTATTTTTCGGATTAACTCCGCTATCACGCGTTTTCGGGAAATGATTCCGGCAACAATAACATCACACGATGTTGGAAAAATTATCGATTCATTATATAATGCTTGAGCAAGCCAATTCACACATAAAAGAATGATCACACCACCTAGCGACAGTGAAAGTTGGAATTCGATGTTTGAGGCTTTAAATGTAACGAGATCCGAAGAAATGGAGGTATTGAAGTGCGTCGTATCGCAGAACGTTATAGAATCAAACACTGTTGGTAAAGAAATTTTTCATTGTAACTTTACGCAATGAATAAATCAAAATAAATTGAATGTTGATTTATGTTGCAGACCCAGTAGATCCAACACCTCCTATAATAAAAGGCCTGGGCGCAGAGTTATGACGTCATCACTAGGAGGCTGAAGTTGCGCGTTTTTACATTGTTTCTTATGTAACTTTGCAAATTTTTTACGGCGTTCCGGGTGGCGCTAGCGCTTCGGAAAAAATTTTACTTCATAGAGGACGTTATGGAGAGTATATAAAAAAAAAATCAGACTTCTACCTATCGAAATAGCGATTTTGTTATTTTTTTCAAAAATCTGTATTTATGCATTTATAAGTCTGAATTTTTTTTCACATACTCCGCATCATCTCCTTTTTACGGTAAAATTTTTTCCAAATCGCTAGCGTCGCCTGGAGCGCCGTAAAAAATTCGCAAAGTTACATAAGAAACAATGTAAAACGCGCAACTTCAGCCTCCTAAGCGTGACGTCACAACACCTGAGCCTTCCTGCGCCCAGGCCTTTTATTATAGGAGGTGTTGGTAGATCTGTCGAGTGGTTACATGTTTATAAAACATGTGAACTTGCGGGGCAAAAGAGAAGAAGTATAAATTATATCCAACCTAGTGATTATAGATTTTACTCTATTTTCTCTAATGATAGCTGTTTGTTTCTCAGATTAAACGTGTCTTCCAAGAGCATGGAGTAACCATTCTAAAACTACTGTTCATATTGGACGACAGCGGTCGTCAGTCATCACAAATTGCCGTACATGTCTCTGAAATAAATGCCACCCGAAATATAGTACCAACAATAGATGATCCCAAGTTGTGTGCACCTCGTCAACGATGGGAAGAAGTAGAAAGTGTCCGAAGTGACGAAGAACAAAACTGAATATTATAATTATTTTTGAAGTTATTCTCTTTTTCAGTGAGACCTTATCGGTATTCACAGCTTGAACAACTTCGAATACATACGAGAGTTTTAATACGTGTATTGTAGCTCAATAATGAAATAAATATGTAATCTTATTCATTGAATCGGACAATGAAACTCATTGTGTTTATACGACTGAACAAGTTACTTATCTTCTGTTGTCATCGCGTTTAATGACTACACATTGAGAATTGGTTTTTATACCCATGAATTGATGATTTAGATGAAATTTGAAGGAAAAATGATGATAAACGTACGTCTACTCTAGGAAAATGAATTAGAATGATGATTTATTTTTATTACATTTTGGACCGTTTTCTTATCACTTTTGTCAAGAATCGCAAGCTCAGCATAGAACGTAAGAGTACAGCTGCACAAAAGTGGTCCGATCGACCGTTTTCTTATCACTCACATCGAGGAACATTAGTTTGAAATTTTTAAATAAATGTGCTCAATTGTAGAACTTATTTGTTGTGGTGCTCAAGAGGTTGATAGAATGTAGTCTCCTATAGGTAAATTATGAAGCAACATGAGACTGTATTATGAATAATGAAGTAACTGAGAAATCCACAACTGCGCTAAAAATGTGAGGTGTTACCAGAGTTTTAACAAATGATAAATATTAATTTCTTATATAGATCTTGAAAATATTGAGATTTACTAGTGTTTTACGTATTTGTTGATATGCAAACAGAAGTTTACTTGTTAAAGTTCAAGTGCTCATATATGAGCAATTATTGATAGTACTGTGCCAGAAAAAGTATATGAAATTATTACATACAAAAGTTCGAAAATTTTGTCTTCCCTGAATTTTCATTAAAAGTATATTAAACTGATACAATTTGGATACAACATGGATATAAAAGTTTAAAATTTTTGATCTCTCTGAATTTCTATTTAAAGTACATATATGAAATAAAATTGATGTAATTTGGATATAAAAGTTTGAAAATTTTCAACCTCTCAGAATTTTAATTAGAAGTATATGAAATTGATACAATTTGGATACAAATTATATGAAAGGGATACAACTTGGATACTAAATTTGAAAAATTCTTGACCTATGAATTTCCATTAAAAGTATATGAAAATGATACAACTTGGATGCAAAAGTTCAAAAATTTTGAAGAAATTGACTTTACAAAAAATTATGAGAAAATGACATATTTTTCTTCTGAAAACAAATAAATTTTTAGAATTTATAAAAGTGAGTTAAAAATTGAGAAATCCAGAACTGCGCTAGAAATTTGAGGTGTTACTAGAGTTTCAAAAAATAGGTGAATTCTAACTAAAAATGAGAAATTTTGACTTAAAAATGAGAAATCTGAAAGTAAGCTGGAAATTCAAGTTTTAAGAAAAATGATAAAATTTGACCTAAAAAATTGAAAAAAATCCAAAGTTGCGCTACAGTGTACTAGAAAGAAATAATAAAAATTTTGGTTAAAAAGGAGAAATTTTGACTGAAAAATGAGAAATCTGAGTGTGTGTTGGAAATTTAGGTTTTAAGAAAAATGGTAAAATATGACCAAAAATTTGAAAAAATTAGGAGTGTGCCAGGATTTTCTTCGACTGTTCTACCGATGTGTCAGAGGAAACCATCGGTTGTATTACTGTGAAACAGTGGGAAATCTTTGGCTTTTTTACCAGTGCGTCAGAGTGTGCCAGAAGGAATATTAGGTATCTACTAGAACGAAACGAAACGAAACGAAACAAACATAATAATGTTGAACTGGAAACGAGAAACGAAATGGAAACGAAATGGAAGGCGTTTCGTTTCTAAGAGCCCTGATGATCATCTATATAAAATGTAGATTTTATAAAAAATTTACACAAAATATTGAAAATTTAGTGACTTGACTGGACAAAGATTCGAGAAAATTATCTGGCTTACGTGATCAGTTAGCTATTTAAATAACAAAAAATATAAAATTAAAAAAATAAAATAAAATCAATTTCGATGTAGTAGGTAGTAGGTACCAGCTCTTCAGCTACCTTTTTTGGCGTTTAAACAATTAACTTAATGTATGGCTTTTGACATGAAACATTTTCGAGTGTGAGTGGACTGAAGGACTCAACAATTCGTTTACCTGCAACCATCCAAGATGCCTCGAATGCAACAACCAGGTACCGTTGTTTGCCATACAAATTTATTTTGGATGCACTCATGTCTGTTGCCGAAGATATGTACCACTTCACTCTGGTGGTAAGTTTTATACCTGATGAAATAATCATTACTGATCAGAGAACATCAAAATAGTTTTATTATAATTATGTAGAACCTAGAGACCGAGGATGCACTCGCAATAACGTTTTCTGATTCCGATGTTGAAGCGATTTATCACACATACGAGAGAAAATGTAGTAAGAAGAGAAGAAAAGTACGATGATATGCATTCGCGTATAAAAAACTTGTAAGTTGGTATCACAGTGGTTGAAGTAATTTTTTAGCTAAACCTGAATATAATGCAAAATACGCAAAATGGAAGTTTTTCACGTACATTGGAAATAGTTTTAGAACTTCTGAATATGGAAAAATTATAAATAACTTTTTTCAAAGTTCAGAAGACGAAATATGGCCTTCTCACACAAAAAATTTTCAAATTTCTCCGAACTAATTTTTTTTTAAGTATAATAAAATTTTCAAAATTTTACCTAATTTGAAAGGTATAAATATCAACTTGGAGGACTGAAATATACATTGGTCATCCGCCATTTTGAATCCATTTCCACTCAAATTTGAGAAGTCACATGTTGGTCTCAATTAACCCAACCCTTCTCAACTCAGGTAAAAACTCCGCTCATTACTCCAAGGTCAAAAATCATCGCACTTAATAAACCATAATAAATTAGAATTCGAACACGTACTTTAATTGCCGAATAAATCGACGGGATTAGTTGGATTGTTGAAATTTATTTTCATTTATATGATAGACTCACGATAAGTATATATTTGCTAACAATTTCCTCACTCTCTGAACGAAGTTCTTCGGAGTTGCGCGCTATTCGGCTGTTTTATTTTTCGCCAGTCTAACCTTATATTCGTGAATGACGATACATTCTCGTAGTTACATTCAATAAACGAGCACGTGCGAGCTGACTCTCCGCCGAGTACTTTCTTTACGTAATTTTACACGTTGCGGCATTATGATCGTGGTTTTTTCGAATTTCGTGTAACCGCAGTGATTCCTTCGAGGATAAATTTCATCACGAAAATTCATCCATTCATTTATCCAACATTTACTGCGCGAAAAAATCCACCAATCGCCGAGTGAAAATGAACGGAGATGTAAGTGACTTAGAGATAGTTAATGAGTAAGGATTTTAAATAAAAATAAAACTTCCCGATATTAATCTACTGGAAAAAGTACTCGCAGCTTTCATTTATTCGACTAACATTTTCCTCTTATACATTTCACAGCGGATGGCCGGATGCTAAATTTATTCGCCTTATTTGAGCTTATTTTCTTTTCTTAGAACATTCCTCGTAATAAGTACGTAAACGAGAAGGTTGTTGTAAATTACTATTACGAAGAAAACTTTACTCTATTCCCAACTTTATCTTCTACTTTATGAATCGTTATTCGTTACTAACGAAACTTCATCACAGAAACGAGATTCAAGATGAATTTCGCCTCCGCCAACCACGCCAACCAATCGAAAGCTATAAAGTACATACCTGATTTATAATTCTTCGTTGTTCAATTCGACGAACGTCGAGAACTTCTAGCGTACATTTTACAGGTCAACTCGTGGGTACAATTTTATCTCCCTTACAAACATTCTGTAACCATTACTGATTGGAACACCATAAATAAATTCATTTATTTATTCGTCGCGCCAAAGTAAACGCGAAATTTCCATTCGACATTCGACTGAAACGCATCCGTTGATGCATACTGATAATCGAATACAGTTTATTCCATCCTACTGTATACTCATTCGTTCGACTATTGTGGACATCTCTTCTGAAATATTACGCTCAAGTTCATTTTTATTACCGGTATCGTATTTACCATCGTAAAAAGTTATTTTATGATCGATTTCGTATCAATATACGCAACTTCGTCGCGCTATTTATGAACCTTATCTCTATCAAATTGGTAATTTGAAAACTTCTTCGTATAGGTAATTGAAAAAAACGAAGATCAAATAAAGCTGACAATGAGGAAAACAATACACGTGGATTGCGATAAAATCCACTCTCAGATAGTCTCGATCACGTTTTCGCCTCCAGCTCTGATCTCATTTTTGGGAAGGGGGAGTAGGGGAGTTGGCACTATTTTCATAGTAATTATCTAAGCTAACATTTTTAGTTCAATTACTTTCATTTCTTCAATTATAATTATTAATAATAATAATAATTTAAAATATACACTGTGTTTAACTGATTTTAACACCTCTGAGAGTGAAATTCCCTTTCATGAAAAAGAAATCACCTATTTCGTTTTGTATCACTTCATTATGGCATAATGAATAATTTAAGACTTTGGTAACTCAAATCTTTGATTTAAATAATTTGTTACTGGTTATTAGATTGATTTAAAATCATTTCTTCCAAAATCAGTGTTGCAAAATTAACTGGAATGAAATGTTGAAAATTTAAAAACATTCATAATCTTGTAAATTATGGATTTAAATCATAGAGAAACGATTATTTATGCGTTAATTCCTTAATCGCGTAAAAAGAAATGAAAAGAAATGAAAAGAAATAAATAATGAATACTTTTTTGTGGATGAAGGGAATTTGGCGCTGGGGGGGGGGGTTAAAATCACTTAGACCTTGTATAGAGTATTTAATGACTGGTCTAGGTTCTAATTGGCCATACTTCACGCCTGTAACAACCAATCAGCAAGTTGGAATGTGATAAATTTACCTCGACTAACTCATAAAATAAAAACACAAATCAGCTGATGATTCAAATCACAAACGAATTTTAGTCGTTCACTAAAAACTGAACGATATTACTTAGGAAGGTAGAAATGAAACTACCTACATTTTATCACATTCTAGCGTTATGATTGGTCATTACGCATGTAACATATGACCAATTAGAACCTAGACCAGTCATTATAAATACTCTATATATAATTTAACTTTAGATATACCGTGTGTCCAAGTGATTTGGATACAATCAGTGAAAAAATCTCTTTTCCAGTTATTTAAAATTGTTTTTTTTTTTTCAAATGTAAAGAAATTGTAATGCGGTTGAAATGAATTTATCAGCCTTAAAATTTGTTAAAGTAATTTTAAAAATGATTTCAATTTAGAAGTTGTAGCTTAACTCTTATTATGTTATCAACAAACAGAGATTTTTGCGCTGATTATACCTGAATCACTTGGACGCACGGTATGTTCACTGTTGTAGGAACGAACATAAAGTCTGTTCTTGTTCCTGTTCTTGTTTCTAGAAAGATCTAGTCATTTGATCTACTTTCCTGCCTCCTTCTTATTCGCAATGATTCAGTTGTTCTCGTTCTATTTGTTTGTTCTTTCAATTTTCTATAATCTCGTTCTGTTCTTCGTTCTGTCAATCCTTTATGGTTTCGTTATTCTTCATTCTGTTCTCATCCTTCACTTTTTTTTTTTTGATAACGGTTTATTGTTTATGTTGTCGTTGAAATTAAAAATTATTCAACTGAAGCTAATTAATGGGTACAAGAAGAACATACGCGATTTTTTCAGTTTCCTATGTTCTCTTCCCCTCACGATTTTTATTCATTTTTATGATGAACCATGATCTTTCAAGAAAACAAAGAACAACCGAAAACTACTTCGTTCTTGTTCTCGTTCTTCAACATTATGCATTAGTTGATTCTCGTTTCGTTCTTTGATCTTTAAGTTTGAAAATATTCCGTTCTCGTTCTGTTCTTTGTTTTTCAAACATATCAGTTTTATAATCGTTCTTGATCCTGTTTTCAGGAACAATGAAAATTCTCTGTTCTTGATGTTCTTCGTTCTCGTTCTTGGGTTTGTTCCTACAACACTAAATATAATTACTTGTTCTTTATAGAGCTATTACTGTTATCAAAATGGTCACCCTTGAGACTTACTTTCTTGCGCTAGAGGCGCACCTGCACTCGATTGCAAGAAATGCAGAGTGTTACATTTGGGTCCTCTTATTCTATACTCTATCTCCCGAGGTCAGTTTCATCAAAGGGGGGCAGGGTTAATCGTTTTAAACCAAAGTGTTTAGAACATATGTTTAAAACATCTTTTAAACACTGAAAAAAAAATGAAATTTAAAACAAAATTGTGTTCAAAATGCGTTTAACACATTTTTTTTTGTTTCAAACATGTTTTTTATTCTCCTCATTTTTTCTTTAAATTTACGGTGTGAAAGCTTCGTCCATCGCACATATTATTCACCATCGCGACAGCACACGCCGTCGATATTTTTTTATTTGGCCGTCGTTTAATTAGCGACAGCCATTTAAAATTACATTATTTTGCCCTTTGCCTACAAACCGAAGAAATGCAAGTAAATGCTAACGGCAAAGAATTTTCTACCTGCGAAGGCATCTTCTAGTAGATTTTGAAATTTTTTTTCAAATTTACATTTACAAATATTTTGAACTTTTGAAAACTTGAGAAGTGAAGGTTGTAAAGGGTATAATGATTAAATGTGAATTATTTTTTAATTTAATGTTTATGACTTCAAATTTCAACCGGAAGACCTCTTGCTGGTACATGAAATAACTTCAGCAAAGTTAAGGTGGATGGAATAAGTTGACTTATTTGAATTTTGTCACGACTTGTGACAGGTGTTAGATGACAATTAAACGAATGGGGAATTCTTGGGTTCTCCATTCTCCATGCTCGTAGCTCTCAAGCAAAAATTAAATAATCATAACGATTCTTTTTTTTTTTTTTCAATTATGAAGTTATGACGTGGAGCGTAGACATAATAAATATAAAGAAATTGAATCCATAAAAAACAGTTTTTTGTTTTTTATTAAAAAAAAAAGCAGTTTTTCAGCAACCCTGAAGCGAAGGCTGTGTTGTTCAATGTTCTGAATCATGAGTTCGGATCGGAGCGTAGTCTCAAAAAATTGAGAAGCAGGTTGAGAGACTCGCTCAAAAATAGTGGGTTTGGGCCACCTTGATAGCATTTCTATCCCCTCCCTCCAAACATTTAAATATATCATATATATAATATTAATATAATAAAGTTGATTAAACTGTCAAAAGGCCTAAGTAAAAAAATTTTATACGAAAATGAAAGGCTTTGGATTTAGAAAAAATTAGATGGTGCATATCTTTTTTGTACGACTCATAATTTTCGAGTTATTAGCGCAACGATCGGGTGCCCTTGGCTCAAAAATACAAAAGGCCATTAACTATTTTTGAAGATATCTCACTTATCGACACATTTAAGGGGGAAAACATATCAGTTAAAAAATTAAGAACATTTAAATTTGCAATAAATTGGATAGCAGTAATTTCCTCTACACCCAAATTGAGCGGAGCTCAGGTGATATGTATTTTAAAAATGTACTATGAATCACTCTAATCTGCGATTTCCATTCTTTTCCTCAACGATTTCTAAATAAAATTGCTGAAGGATTCATAAAATTAAGAACATTTAAATTTGCAATAAATTGGATAGCAGTAATTTCCTCTACACCCAAATTGAGCGGAGCTCAGGTGATATGTATTTTAAAAATGTACTATGAATCACTCTAATCTGCGATTTCCATTCTTTTCCTCAACGATTTCTAAATAAAATTGCTGAAGGATTCATACTACCTAGGTATACAACAAAAACTCTTCCCTCCTCTGCCTAAAAATAATGAGAAAATTAAAAGTAAACATTATTCCTTTACTCAGAAATCTAACGTCGCTTGATTCAGTACCCCACTCGACTCTCTACAGCAGTGCAAAAAATTATCATTTTCACCCATTCTCCTTAGTGAAAAAAGGATAAGTTATAGTGCGATATAAATCCAAGATACGATTGGATATTGACTCTCTACATTTTGACACCCCACTTCGTTACCTTTCATTTCAATGAAAAAAAAAAAGTCAACCTCACCTCAGTTTTCGAGCAAAACAAAATTATTGTGGCTGAAACTGTTGGAAATTCAACTATCTTAATATTTATATCAATCTCGTGAAATTACACCCCCCCCCAGCTAGTCCCAATTAGAATCTATGAGAAATTACTGCAATCCAATTTATCATAAATTTAATGCTCTTCATTCTCCAAGTGAGATGCTTTACACGTGGAAGTGCCAACAAACGAGATATTTTCAAAAAATACAAATTTTTATAATTAACAATTTCAGAGTTGAGTACACGACAATAACTCAAAAAGTATGGATCGTGGGAAAAAATGCATATCACTAAATGTTTTGGAAATTTTATTAGTGATTACCTTTATTGTTTTATGAAGGCTTTTCACTCACGAGCGATAGTAAACCTAATCATTTGAAGAACAAAACCCTTTCACCACTCCTCCAAACTGTACTATGAAAAATTGATTTCGCCCAATTGGTCAAAAATTTTATGCTTCTCATTTTTCATCTGAGGTGTTTTTCTCGTAAACGTACTGACAAGCGAGTTATCTTCAAAAGACATTTTGATAGATTTTCGGGCTAATAACTTAAAAAATATGGGTCGTACAAAAAATATGAATATCACTTAATTTTTTGTAAATCTGAAGGCTTTTATTTTCGCGTAAAATTTATTCACCTACGACCAATGGTAGCCGAGATAACTGCAATAAAAATATGCCACCTCCCCAACTCCCTTCTCCAAAAATAAAGCTACAACCGAAGGCAATAACATAATTTTTTATACTAGGGTGGGTCCTCTTTGACATTCAAAAATAAAATTCCCACCCCTCTCGAAATGTCGATAAGATCTAACTCAGGTCCTAAACTAAAATTCGAGCGATGTGAAAAAAATTTCGCAATTTATTTCGGCAAACTACGTGCAAGCCCGAAGACGTGGCACAATAACACTAAAACCATAAAACCCCATCTCTGATCCCCGTATACTTCATTGTTCGAGAATTTTTCTTCTTTTAAAATAGCAAGAAACCTTCGAACGGCGAATATGTATTTCACGCTTACGCAATATATCACATCGGACTCGACTGGAAACAATACACCTAAATGTTGGCAAGATAAATGCGTCTCGTAAATCTAAAAAGCTATATGAAAATATCGCCGCGATATATTTCTCTCTGTAGAAATCATCATCGAAACGTTTAACTTTAAAACCGTATAAGAATCGAGTTAATCTCGAGTACTCGATTTTCGTACATAAAAGCACGCCAAAAACATTTCCACTTTTTCTATCGGTCGCGTAAACCGCCAACAGATAGTTTTCAATAACCGAAGAGAAACTTTTATTAGGATTTAAAAGTACGACCGCCATTAGGGAAAATTAAAGTGCGTCCCACTTGGCGTGACTTTCGTATGAAAAGCTTCATCGCGTCCACCGAACACGTACTATAGCCGAGTCATTTCCACTCGTAATACGCGCCAGCTCCAAAACGATCTATGATTTTTCCTATGCACGTTAAGCACACGTGCGTGTGAAAGCCGTAAACCGCGCGTTGAATTCGCTAGACCATTATGAAAAACTGATTTATAACCGAAAACCTCGCGGACATACGAAAATGTAAAATTATTTCGTCCACTCCACTCGTATTTGTGATGTACTAAAAAGCATATTTTCCTTTTCACGCCGGCGACGTCTTGTAATCCTCACCAGATGTATAATGTATACGGCTCGCGTACGATGTACCAGCTTGTACGCAATCGTAAATAAATTGGCAAACAATACCGATAAAATGCTTACGCCTAAACACATATTTATACACTTCGTTTCCGAGAAATGTGGCCAACTAGTTCGACATTTGAAAGTTTTACGATGGAATAAAATGTCAAAAAATAAAAAACACTTCAAACATGAAAAATTAATTCAAAATGAAAAATACTCAGCTCACAAGTAGAGCAATGCCCAAAAGGAAATTAAGTATAAAGTTTAAAAGTATGTAAAAATAATTTCAACTTTAAAAACTGACCAAAAAGAGAAAAATAAAAAATAAGAAAATTTACAGTTCAAAAATGAAAAATGCTTAAAATTAGAAAATTGTCCAAAATTTGCTCAAAATTTAAAAACTTGTAAAAAAAGGAAATTACATTTACAAAAAAAATCATAAGCATACAAATATACATGCCACATTACTGGAGCTGAGTTTATAATTGAGGCTTGCAAAGGCTTGCAAATAACATTGCTAACCCCTTCATATTTACAGGCCACACTCAATACGAAGTCTGAAAACCGTTACTCTATTCCTACCAAAACTACCAAAGAAGTTGAATTTAGAACAAATTTGCGGCACTTCAAATTATACTCAAATTTTACAATCCACCATTTCAGATCCATGTTGACCAAAATTCAAGAGGTCATATTCTACTTATTAACTAACCCTACGTACAAAGTTTGATCTTTCTAGATCGATTTGTTGAGAAGATAAGGAAGATTAGTGGATTTCCCTTCCAAAAGCAGTTTTTCTTCTAACCTCCCTCCAAGTTCACTTGAGCAGCTAAAATTAGAATAGGTTAGTGACTTGGACTCATTTTATCATATGACACCAGAATACAAAATGTTCGACCTCTCCTATACTCTCACCACATTTTTATGTCGATTACCCCTCCTTTTTTCGCAAGATTTCCTTATGTAAGCAATACCACTTGCCTGGGAACCGCTTATTGCATTAATTCCACATAGGTGGCCTACATTTCTCTTAGGTTGACAAATTATCAAAAACCATCGATAATTATCGATAAGTTTTAATATCGATAAATATCGATAATCAATCTCGATCGATAGAAATTTTAAATTATCGATAAACGGAAATCTGTGATTTTTTTGGTTTCTTCATCTAAATAGTAATGTGACCACCGAGACCAGTGCGCATAGATTTTTGCGCATATCTCCGTGTTATGTAGAACAGTCTTACCATATTATTTGAACTGTGTATCGGGTCAAGTAGTTTTGTTATGTGCCTTTACCGCTTCGATTTGCCTGTATAGAGTATTTCTAATGACTGGTCTATGTTCTAATTGGTCATACGTCACGCCTGTAACAACCAATCAGCAAGTTGGAATGTGGTAAATTTACCTCGACTAATTCGTAAAATAAAAACACAAATCAGCGCTACAATAGTTATTTTTTTTTTTTTGACTATGTTGCACCACTCCAGAAATTCTGAAATTTTTATGGTATGTTTGGTGGTAAAAGATACATTTTATGTAATTTTTTTCATAATTGCACCTCGAAAAGTTGCCAGAGAAATGGAGGTTTGAAATTTTAAAAATTGCATAACTCTTTTAAAATTGATCGAAAAAAATTGAAAAAATTACTGAGAAAACCTTTTATTGTCAAGATACTATAAATAAAATTTCAACTTTCCACCTTTAATGTAAGGCGAGAAAAAAAATTTTAATCGAAAAACTTTTTTTTGCCTATACCTTCGAAAATAGGCGCAACTGGAGCCTGAAATTTTGGTCAACATTTTTTTTTGATGTGGCTCACCTTTTGCCCTAGAAACCGTTCGAAAAGTTCTCGGGGGCATTTTCGACTATCTTATCCCATCATGCCCTTTGAAAGGGCACATTTTAGTCTAGAACTAATCCTGTATAAAAGGTTTGACCATTCTATATCGATTTGATGTTGAAAAATAGGAAATTTAATTATCTCTACTTAAAAAGTTAAGTTCTCTACGTGGATCTGGCGAGCAAGTAAGGAAGATTAAAAATATTCACAACTCATTGAAATTTGAAATTTCAATTGATGGTTTAATGGAAGAAGGGCTAAACTAGTCATCATAAGACACAATTATCAAAAACTTTTGTAACGTTGAAGTTGCTCCAGTCTGCTTCCTTTGCTTGAAATGAATATAAAATCTCAAAAAATTAGCTTCCGATCTTCACCAAAAGGGACATCTGACTTAATTTCCAGTGATTTTCATTCTGATTTTAAGTAAGTTGGCTGTGATAGTGTGAACCAATAGTTTTTCTTCTTAACTCACTTAATGAAAATCTGCTCAAAAATTAAAACATTAAAAAAATTTGAAAATTGCTCGAAATGAAGAAAGTTTAAAAATGAAACAACGTCCTCATATTCTTCAGACTCTACCATCTATGTTCAAAAATCTAGCACCAATCTGAATATTGGCGTAAAAACCCAAATAATTACAAACATCACTATAAAATCAATCAAGTCTGAAAAAATAAATTTTACTCGGGGCTAAATCATCGCCTCGGCAGCCCACGATATCGCCAGTCTATAAAAATGAAATTTCTCAACATATAATCTAAACTTCAAAAAATCTCCGTCACATTAAATCCATATAATCACACTTGATTTATTATAGCCGGAAAACCTTGTACCTTTTATCAAAAAATAAATAAAAGTGAATGTAATTATTCATAAACTCACAACACAATGCGCTATGATATCCGATATAACGTACTCGAGCTTCGAACTCTCATAAATTACTTCGACGAAGGATTTCTTTATTTTTACTCCCGTAACAGGCTATAATACTGAAAAATGAATATCGACATAGTAATCTCCCAACTTTAAAGGAATTGATTTACAGCCGCGTTTAAAATTGAATCTCTCTCTCTGGAATCCATTAGCGAGTACTTTTCCACCCAGCCAATTTGTAACTCATTAAATCACGTGTGCGTTGGAAAAAAATAAAATAAACTGAGGCCTTAGGTAATTTTTTTTTCCTTGAAAACGACCCTCAATTATTTATACTGAACTGTTATTGTCAAAAAGAAATCAATTTATAAATTTATAGAAGAAAAAAATCACAAAAGTCGATATTTTTATATTTCATTTCGATTTTTTCAGAATATCATCTCCGAATAGTTACGTATAGCGATATTTGAAAACTGAGCTCATATTGAACTAGAAGAGTGTTATTTTTAGACACACTATTGAGATCATTTCACAATTATTTTCCGTCGCCCATTATTGATTTTCGATATAAACCATCAGTGGTTTATTTCAAGATGTCATTTGAGATCCTCTGCCTTCATTTAGGGTGTTCTCTTGTGACAGTTTCAATATAAGAATTTCACAAAGCTTTTAACATAAAATGTGACTTCAATGAGGTCTTGAAATGGAAATCAAACCTAACTCAAGTCTAAATTTAATTCTAAAAGTGCTAATGTCTCTTGAAAATGCATTCTTTCAAATTCCTTCCACACCACTTCAGGTTATTCATGTTAGTTTATCTTTTAAAAAAATACATTGACAAATTAAAAATTGACCATTTTAGTTAATGATATTTCATGTTTTCTCACCCCAAAAATATAAATAAATTTCATCGAAAGTTTGAAGCTCAAAAACTCAGCTTTTTGTGAAGAAATACACTCCAAAAACTAATCAACTATAAAGGTTCAAGCACTTCACCTATCCTCAAACTTTCAAGTTAAATGCGTTGAGATGTATGCAGAAAACTTTTCTACGTTTAAAAATCAATGTCACACCACCCATTCATGTTCTTTCTACCTCACGTTCAATATTCATACTTACCTTTTATTCATTAGGTACCAAGTAAATGAGACAGGCATTGACAAAATTTCAATGTTCAAAAATAATACAATGTCACGTCACGTACTCGTGTTCCCTTACCTCAAAACTTTGTGATACTGGGTTACCACAATTCACACCTCATCACACCAACTCACGTCGGATCACCTTCATCTTTTGCTCGACTTATAGAAAAAAAACAAAAAATTTGTTGTAAGAAAATGTACAGGTTACGAGTATTCATTTTTCTAGAAAAGTATGGACTTCACGAAAAATTTATAAGAATCAAAGTTGTAGGAAATAAAATTTCCGACCAACAATTCGCCATCTATTTTCCTCTACGACGATTCATTTACGAGATATTTGCAAAAAATAAAAAAATAAAATTTCGCATGCCATCATGCTACCTCTCGAATTGACTCCAAAAACTGATCAGCTCTGAAGCCCTACTCACTTCATCTATCTGCAAAATTTCGAGTCGATCCACTGAGATGCACTCAAGTTATCGTCTCAGAAACGAAACACCTAAAAAAACCCACTAAATACATGATATCACGTGACTCCACGTGATACAGAAAACCTGCTCATTCATTTGGTTTTTTATTATAAAATCATCATAATCTCTTTACAAAGAAAATAAAAAGCTTTTTATTCTCCTACAAATAATCTAATTATTCAAAAGCTAAAATATAATTAAAGCAGTGACAACGATACTTTCACCAACAAGATTATGAACGGTCCACCTGCAAATAACGACTGCAAATCATATCAAAGCCCTTCTCTACATATCAAAACATCCAAAACAGTGAAAAAGCTAATCTCCATAATGTAATCTGGACGTAAGCCGAATCATAAAAGGCGTATCATTATCCAAATTTCATCATCGATAAATTCAACTACCGTTGAGAGCCATAACCTACACGATGTTAATTTCGTACCAAACAGGGTTTGTGAAATTGCCTCGCAATATGCGTCGAGGCATTTACTCATTTTTTTACACCGCCGAGACGAAGATGCTTAAAAAAACCCACCTTCGCCGCATCTCTATGCAAAATACAACTACATCGAAAACAGAATAGAATATTCCATCATATAGCTTAAAAGTTAAAACAATATGCAAATATATCCCGCCATATACTTTTGGCATACGAAATATTTTAATACATCCATAAATTTAAATATCGCGCCAGATATTCGCGTAAAGGCGTCTTATTCTTTTTTAATATGAAAACACTCAAGATACTATTAGTGAGAAAATTTTCGTGTATAAACTTTCACCCGCGACTCCATCGTTCTATAGTCTATACTATTTAGCGGTGTCGTTAAATAAATCAACGATTACAAAAATACATATATACGGCGTTGAAATTTTCTATCTTACAACGCTAACAATTTAACGCGAAATACGCGCTCGTTCATATACAAAATGAATGTAAATTATTATAAAATTTCTCCTTCATAAGTACACAGCGTAGACGCACGTATACACAATACCGTACAACGAAACGATAAGCGCAACCTTTTATTCGCCATATAAATTTAAATGTTGCCAGGAATCATGCCAAAAAAGTAATGTTTTATTTAACAGGATTTATATCCTTATCATTAGACATGGCGAGGCGGCGGCACTGAAACAAAAAACGGATTTTGTCCCGATAGAAATTTTTTTCTTTACACGACTAACAAAAAAAAACCTTCTAGCGTAGATAAAACAATACCGAAGGTAAATCTTTTTAGCAAAGTCTGACGCCATCCACATTCACTGTATACTCATCTAAAATCGCTCAAGTCGCGTAATATCTATTCGCAAAGGTAATTTAAATAATTTAACGAATTTACGCGCGAGAAAAATTTACATTTAAAGGGCAATCGATGTAAAGAAAATTTAAAATATAGAGTCAACTTTTCTTCGTATCGATATCAGCTAATTAAAATATTAGTGAGTTACTGAACTGAAGGAGGCCCGTAGGAGGAGCCATCAAAAACAAAGATTGGAGTTATTTCTATCTTCGATTCACTTGAATTATCATCACCTTCAAACGGGCTCCGATATAGGTGACCTCCATAATCTAAAAGTTTAGCAAAATACGTCAATTGATGCTTCTATACTAGCGTAGAAATAGTGCACAAAAAGTACCTTATGAATGAAATTCATAAATAAGGTTTGTACTTCTTTTCTTTTTATTGCATTTCAACTTCCAGAAATATCAGTCAATATAATTTTATCAAGCATATAAAAAAAATGTACAAAAAGTAAATGGAAAATTACTTAGTTTAATTATTCATGACTAACATTCCAAAATGCACCATCTAGGACTCACTTTGAAAATTGTGGACTAAATTAGAGGGCACACTGTACAGCACTCAATTGGTACCCACTGCATGTGGTTCCCAGTATCAAAATAAAACGTAGGAAATTATATAAAATCGCGAATGATAATAGTAAGGCATTGAGACAGGGTTATACCATTAACCTAGCAATTTTGAACATGTCATTTAATAAGGCATTTTCAAAAATTTCGAAAAAACAAAGAGTTGTATATTTTTTCATAGTATTTTGTAACATTTCTCCTCCAAATCTTTCTATATTTACTATGTTTGTTGCACTTTACTTCATAAGAACGTGAAACTCACTTATGCATTCCTCAAAGTTTTTGTCCATTCGTTTGTTTTGTTCAATCATTTGTTTGTGGTTTTGTTTATGACATACAATTATTTGCTCATTATTTTCTGCGAACACTTCAACTGTTTGTTGGTTTTGTTTATAGCATTCAAATCATTTGTTTATAATTTTATTTGTGACATCCAATCATTTGTTTATTGTATTCTTGATCGAGTTCAAAAGTTTGTTTATTTGTTTGTTTGTTCGTTCGTTATATTCAAATTATTTGTTTATTATTTTCTTTGTGACGCTCAATCATTTGTATGTGACATTTGATCATTTGTTTATTGTATTCTTTGTGGCAGCTAAGTTTGTTTATTTGTTTGCAATATTCGATTGTTTGCTTGTAACATTCAAATATTTCTTTATTATTTTCTTTGAACGCTTCTATTGTTTGTTTGTGATATTTAATCATTATTTGTTTGTTATATTCTTTGCGGCAGCTGATTGTTTGTTTGTTTATAGAATTCAATTGTTTCACTGTTGTTTTAAGACATACAATTCTTTGTTCATTATTTTCTTTGTGCAGTTTAATAGTTAGTTTATAGTTTTGTTTATGACATTCAATCATTTGCTTATTGTTTCCTTAATGCTTTCTATCATTTGGTTGTTTATAGTGTTCAATCGTTTGTTCACTTAAAATTACAAATGTATTATAATAACTTAAGCAAAAGGAGTCGGGAAAGCTTGCAGGTGAATAGTTTTTAAAGCTAATACATTCATTTTAAGACGAGCTTACAATAACTCGTTCACAGGTTTTCGAAGTTCAAAAAGTGTTTACTATCTTCAAAGGATGAGTCATTCAAGAAGGATTCAATATAAATACTTAAGCAATATCAATCAATTACGTATTTATATTCAGCATTTTGTTCGCGAATAATTGTATGCTTTGGAGCTTTTCGAAAGGCAGTTATTATGTTCAATAATAACTTAGGGAGAGGGGATACGCGGTGTCTAATTCCCTCCTTCAGAGCTTCTTTTTTTAGGTGTTTAAATCAACTTTTTGATAATTTAAACGATTTATCATCTTTCCCACTTGATTTTATGGAACTGAACCCACCCCAAGCAGCGATTCCACAACCAGCACTAGTGAATAAAATCATACAAAATTTGTATGCTAGTTAAAATAAGTATAGAAAATGAGTTGATTCAGTTTTGAAATCTATTCGCATACTCAAAGTTTAGCTTTGAAAGTTCTAAGTTTACATAATGTACTGCGAAAGGCGTTGTAGAGGAAAACGGATAGCGATTCAGTGGTAGGAAATTTTATGTTTTACAAGCTAGATACCTATAATTTTTTATAAAAGTTCATAAGATTTTGCAGAAACAGGTTCAAAATAAAAAACTTTGTAATTAGTTCAAATTTAGTAGTAGTATGTTAGTTCAGTTGATAAAATCGTGAAATATCTCGCGAACTACGCATTCTAGCATGATGGACTCTAGTTACCAGGCCGGAATATAGAAATCTGGCAACATCAAGAGAAGGCCTATAACGTAGTAGTATGATAATGTCTGATAATGTAGCTTGAATGTTTGAGTTTAACTAATGTGTCTGAATTTACGCGAAATTAGAAGGAATTTTTCGAAGAAACGATTGGATTTCCCCATTTTACAATTTGGAATGAGCGAAGGCTCCTACAGTTTATCAGTGGCACAAATTCTACAGTCGGAGAAAAAAATTCGTATGAAAAGCCTGTTAGGCCTAAAGTCGTCGAAACATGGTGTTGTTAAACTTAATTTTGAAGAGTTGAAGAGTATTTCTCAAGACATTAGTACTGAACTTGAAGAACCCGAAGAAAGCCAAGATATCGAAAAATTTCAAGACATTTTGAACTTCGATTATTCACGATCTGATATTGATGAATCTTCGATACTATATGTGGGAGGATATGCCTCTTTCAAAGTGGTTCATGGTTTGAAGTGTTCGTGTGAGATTTGTGTTTCTATCCTGAAAAATGATTCGGAAGAAGTGGACGATTATTTCGATGCCCTGAATCGCGGAGGTTTCTCAAGGAGAATGTTTTCCGCCAAACTCCAAAAACCATTGAGGATTTAAAGGCCGCAATCGTCACTGAATTCGATCACATTAATAGCGACCATGCCCTCCTCAAACGGATGGTTAAGGCCAACAACCGTCGATATTTACTATGTATTGAGGTTAAAGGACATCAATTCGAGCATCTTTTATAATTTTTTCCCCAATGTCGTTTTGTTTTTGTACTCAAAATAATAATAAAAGTAGATTAAAAAAAATTTTTTTTTTTGGTTTCGTGCAAAATTGTATCCTGACTTTTGCCCACCCCTGTATTACTAGCCAAATGGATCTTAAAAGTTATGTCGTTTTTGATTTCACCAAGTTATGAAAACCTATTTCTCGATCACAATAAACAGAAGCACTTATTATTACAATTAATTCAATTAGTTTTGAAGAAAAATGATGATGATCTTGTTGCTAAATTCTTCGGTATTTGTTCTTGTGGTTGTCCTCGAAAAAGTTTTGTTCTTAAATTAATCTCCATATTTTCGAATATTTCAATTAACAATTATGTGAAGTTCAGAAATGATAAAAATGCAACGAAAGCTACTGACTTGAAGAAAAGGAAATTAAATACCCTTAATTTGGCAGATTCGGCCAATGCATCAAAATAATGCTTATGATAATTAATTATAGGTATTCATTTTACTTTATTTTGAAATCCTTAGTTCAGAATATCTTTCTAATAATTGACTATCGCAGTTTCTTATAGTATACCTACTGTAGCTTGCTTTGCTTACACGCTGTAGATTTAAAAGCTTTAAAAAAGATAGTTGTATGTAGCTGAATATTTTAATTTCTAAATATATTCTCTCTCTTTCCTTTTCTATAAATTTTTCTATATTATGCTTATACTGAACATTAAGGGATAAATTTTTAATTTAAATGATTTGTATTTCATTAAACTTTATTGTTATTCAAAAATAATAACATTACAACAAAAACAGATTCTTTATTTCGTCATAGTAGCGTTATTAAACTTGGGCCTTATCTACTCTACAAATGCAATGTTGCCAAGTTTCATATTCCGGCCTGGTAACTAGAGTCGGTCATGATTCTAGTAAAAAACTAACGAACTATTAGTAAAAGGAAATTAAATTTGTTACACCTTTAGTTAGGACAAATTTTCGTAAAAGTTTTGTAATTTAGACGAAAATGGTATTTAAAGACAAGTGTTTTCAAGATTAAAAATCACTCTGGAGTTCCTACATTATTAAATCGCAAAATATTTCACAAAATTACACATCCTACAAAAAACAATAGGCTTATTAATGAAAGGAAGATGAACTTTCCAAAATGTAAGTGATGACGAACTTTCACGAAAGGGCAATCATTTCGAATAAATAGCGTTTGAAAGTGAAACAATTTCGATGATGGATTAACTTGTAATGTATCTGATAGTTTGAGTAAGCTTAAGAAACGAGCTGCCTAAATTTTTAATTTGATGTGCGCACTAGAAGTTAAACTCTTGAAGATCAGAGTTTCAGGATTCGGTTTTTTTGATGATGGGACTGACATAAAACTACAACTCATTAGGGAAAACGAATTAAATTTACCCTTTGTGTATTGAAAAATTAGTTAAAAATAAAATTTTTTACGAGCTTTCAAAGTTCAAAGACTGAATCGCTCACAAATAATTCAATTGAAAAAGACCCTTAAATATTTTGAGTAGGCAAATTTCATTACTTTGACTCTACAACAGTTGACTATTTATCACACAAAGGAAACAAGACATTTTGTGAATCACCCTGTAACCTGTATAAAGATTTTTCGAATCTTTCAGCAATAACATTTTTTTCATTAAACATGGTACATTAAAAACAACAAATTATAAGAAATTTTCGCACACACAACCGCAAATAATTTCATTTCATCCACCCACACCAAATCCTCTCCAAACACAAACTACCTACCACACAGGACAAACATATTGGTATTTTTGAAATCACCTATCCATTCGTAAACGATCTTTCTTCGCAATCTGACGAAATATATCACATTTATCAACTCGCCGTCGCCATTCCATTAATCACTTCCGTTCAACATTATCTTCACCTAAAGGTGGAAATAAGATGACAGAAATAAGCGCGAAAATTATCACTTCGCGCTTGACTTCTCGAGACGGAAATTAAAAACGGCAAGGTACACGCTGTCGTCGAATAGTCGAATAATACCGACCGTTTAGCGAACTAAAACGCTCCCTTCATCTCCTGAACGTCAAAACTAAAACGTCGACAATATTGCGCGAAAAATATTCGTAATTTCATCTTAGTTATAAAGTCGAGCCGCCTAACTGCTAACTACCAAGATGGCGTAAAATTTTAACGAGTTGAAAAATATATTCCTGAAGGATACATACACCAGCAACCAGACCTACTTCAAGTTCACTCTTGTATGATTTACAACCTGCCAGTGAAATAAAATAATGAGGTTAATAAGGCAAATGATAAAATATCTAGCCACCGTAGCATTTTTCTTCTCGTATACCGCACACATCATGGCCGGAAGGGACAACGTAACGTAGTTATGGTTTCTGCGTATATACCACATCGTACATACTTCCTAACACACCCTTATACGTCAACATTTATACGATAAAGAAAAAAAGCCCCTAACCGATCTCACCGGGTTACTTTTAACGAAATTAATTTCACCTTCTTCCTTCACCGCTCATGGTCGTAAATCGCGACATAAATCTCGCCTTAACGGCGAATTTTCACCTCCGAATCTTCGGTAATTTACAAATATTTCATTTTCAAGTATTAAATTTTTTTCGCCGCTCAATGTCGCTCCATTTCGGTATCCGGTACCTTTATAAATTTTATTCCGCCAACAAAAATTTTCCAACTGACGTAAAACAAAATTTAATATACTAGTTCGTCGGCGCTGAATTTCGAATAAAACTTCTAAACCATATCTTTCATAAATTTTCACCGAATCTCTAATTACATCAACGTATCAGGTAACACGTAAAGTCCCTGTCATTCTACTGGCATGGCGAATTATCGCGTCGACAAATTCACTATCATACAACTACAAAGGCATGCGTAGGCGGTACCCATACATATACGTTCGAACAGGGCCACAAACGAACCAGACTACTCGCTTAAATAGCCCACAACTACCAGCGTATGTGAAATTAAACGTCAACTTTCTAGCAGAGTACTCAGTCATCCCTTTTCTTAATTCGATTTTATCGCTTAAAATATTTCCAGCATCGGTGATGTTATCGCGTATACCGTAATTTAATAAAATTGATTTTTTCGACTTTCCGTTATTGGTTTTTTGGCTATGCGGTCCGCCGTCCAATTCATTCGTTTTCGTATATTCCATATTTGTAGTAAATACAAACAAACGTATCATGCAAAATTGGCGGAAAAAATTTAATAAAATCGCATCCAGCCCTCGTATAACCATTCCGCAATATTACACGATTCGAAATCGCGTATCGTTTTTATCGCCTTTCGCAACCAGATGATTCGAGTTACTATCGGAATTCTAATTCCTCATTACCGAGCCCGGATTAAGGCGGGCTAGAGGGGTCATAGCCTCAGGTCCTCAACTCGCGAAACGGTTTGTTCGCAATGTATGATTTTTGACTATGTCATAACCTAACAATGCATTAAAATATATTTAAAATGTTATTGAAGTGCAACACTTTCCTAATCTTGTTTCATAAAAAAATAATAATAATGATATAAAAAAAACACACACACAAATACAGGAAGTGTATGGTTTAGTATTCTGCTGCATTAAATTTATTGTGAAAGATTAAGGACTTGAAAGATATAAATTTTAAGAAGAAAAAAAGAACTCTTAATAAATTTTTTGAATGCTTAATTTTGAAGAATAAACATTTTTGAGAGGTGGGGAAAAATAAACAAATTTTAAAAAATGCAAGCAGCTATACCGCATTACTGGAGCTGAGTTTTTAATTGAGGCTTACTTAGGTTCGCAAATGACTTAGCTGACTCCTTCATGTCTATAGGCAACATCCAGTAACAAGTCTGAAAATCGCCACCCTATCCTTTCCAAAACTAATTAAGAAACTGAATCTAGAATATGTAGTGTTTCTTTCCTGCAGTAATCTCATGAGTCCATATTTTTCAAATTTCATCAAATGGAGGCTTCTCAATTTACCTTCAATTTTGGACCCAGTTTTACCCGAATTCAAGAGGTCATATTCTGGTTATCAACTAACCGTATATATTAAATTTGACCTTTCTAGGTTGACTTCGTGAGTACATATGGAAGATACATGAAATTTCCTGTAGCAATTTCCCCTCTAAAAGTCGATCTTTGCTTCAACTCCCCTCCAAATTCATTTGGGAAGCTAAAATCAGAACAAGAAAGTCACATGAGCTCATTTTACTACATGACACCTCAATAAACAATTTTCGACCTCTCATATACCCCCACCACAATTCAAGGTTAATAACCCCTCCTCCTTCACCCTCCAATATTACGTGTGAAAGTGAATTTCAAATATAGTATACTTTTTATCCGCAATAATCGTATGAGTTCATATTAATTACAATTTCACTAATTTGAGGCTCCTCAAGCTCTACTCAAATTTTGATAATCCGCCATTTTGGATCCATTTTGATCCCAAGTCAAGAGATCATATTCTGGTCACCAACTAAACCTACACACAAAGTTAGATCTTTCCAAGTTGATTTGGTTAAGACATATGAAAGATTTAAGAAATTTAATGACTCCAAACTTCCTCAAAAAACCCGTTTTAAACGTGGCATTTAATAAGGCATTTTCAAAAATTATTTCGGGAAAACAAAAAATTGGATAATTTTTCAAAGGCACTTTGTACCTATTTTGTAATATTTCTCCTCCCAACCTTTCTATATTTACTATCTTTGTTGCAATTTACTTCATAAGACGTGAAACTCACACATTCCTCAAAGTTTTTATCCTTTCGTTTATTTTTTTCAATCATTTGTTCGTGGTTTTGTTTATTACATTCAATTATTTGCTTATTATTTACTTTGAACAGTTCAAAAGTTTGTTTGTTTGTTTATAATGTTTAATTGTTTGTTTATTGTTTTGTTTATAGCATTCAAATTATTTGTTTATAGTTTTTTTATTTAATGACATCCAATCATTTGTTTATTGTATTCTTGATTGAGTTCAACAGTTTGTTTGTTTGTTGGTTTGTTCATTATATTCAAATTATTTGTTTTATTGTTCTCTTAGTAGAGTTCGATCATTTATTTGTTTGTTTATTTATAGCATTCAAATTATTTGCTTATTGTTTTCTTTGTTGCGTTCAATTTTTCATTTGTTTGTGACACAGTTGTGCTTTGCACGGGAGAGGTATGAGAAGAGCTCTAAGGAGCTACCCTACTGGCTTTATTATTTTAGTGATCTTAGGGCCGTATTTATAGACGAAATCACTAGCAATGATTTTTGAAACAACTTTTTGGGGCACTATAAAGCTACAAAAAAAAATTATTACATTAGATCGAAAGATTAGGATCTGAAGTATTGATTTTGAATCTAAAAATTTTGAAATTAGCATTTAGTTACTAAAAAAATAAAAGAGAAAATTCAATACTTTGGCCAAATAACGGATAAGTGTCTCCTAAGTAAACTAGCTGAGCTGTTCCCATATCCATCGTACTTTTCCGCAAAAGTATTTCGTGGTCCTTATTAAAACTACTACTTCTTAACGAGTATGAAGAGGTGACGCTTCACTCAGCCATCATCCTGCCTGTATTCAAAATTTCCATTAGGGCGATCGGCAACGTTGTGCTGCTGTTGAAGATACAAGAGGGCTTCCCTGCTACCTTTTATGCTTGGAGGTAGGCGGTGTTTTTATGACATATGTGTCATGTGTACCTGTCTTTTGTACAACTTGGAGAAGTTCAATATTTCAATTTATATCGATCTATTACGAGAAAACACCGTTTACTTCATTTCATTTGCGCCCCACACAAACTGGTAATACAATGTTTAGGAAGTTTGCCAGCTGTAGCATTTGTTGTAGTGATATGTCCTCAAATAAGGCATTTTGTCACATTATGTGATACTGATGTTTAATTTGGTGCTCAACATGTTCTCTTGGATATTTCTCATGTGCATTATGCACCTTTTCAAAAAAACTCACCGCAAAATATTCATGGATATTTTTCAAGTTTACATCTAACTTGAAACACCTAGGGTAGAATTTTAAGGAACCTATTCCAGAGAACACCTCATATTCATTTAAGGAACGCTTTTCACTTATTCTTCTAAATTTAAGAAGGGCTGTTTAGAGAATACTTCTTAGATCACAGAATCTAGACATTAACTATATATTGCTTGATTTTGAGCACCAACACCAGCTTCAAAACAGACACGCCGAAGTTTTATAAAAACAAACATAGGTATCTAAGGAGTTTTCCAACTTTTAATTGCTTTCTATTCTTTTTCCCGCCACTTGTTTTTTCAACGTGCAGTGTCCGGAGTTAGGTACGACTTTTTTTTTTCATACGTTAGTTCGTCCGAGTGGAAGTGAAGTTAGTTTTTCTCCGAGGAGTATCTTCAACATAGACTTTATACGTAGCGAAACAACCGTCGGAAAATATTCGTCGACCTGTCATATCTCAACTTGAGGGTTTGTTCTAATAAAGCATCCATCATAAACAGATTTATAGAAGTAGGGCGTATTTGTAATCGTAAAGGTACTGTCAGAACAGGGATAAGATGATGTGCGGTTACGAGTTATTATAAAACTCTGGAATCCCACAAATTCTTCAACATATGTTTTATTCGCATCTCTACCCCAATTTTCCATTCAGCACTTTTTAATTGCTTTTAGACGAGTTTTTCGTAAAAATTTAATTATTACAGCCTACCTGATATGTAAAAAAAAGGGGAAAAGAGGGAAAATGAGTCCGAAATCGTAAGTATTAATAAGTAGCTTCGACTATCTCAACCGTCTCACAGACAAACTGCGTAAGTGACATTTTTGTCGAAAATGAATTAAGCCCATGTACAAACTTCTAGGTCCACATACCATATATAACCTTTCATAAAAATTTTTCATTTATTATAGCTGAATTTAGAGCCATATCGGGCACGGTAGTGCAACATACGACTGATCACATTAGACGTTGAAAAACAAAACGAAATCACGTAAATCACACATAAATACTGTTATGTTTTTACAATTAAAATTTCATTCATTCGGGCTAATTAAAAATTGATTCACGAGAGTAAATACGAGGTAGCGGCATCTACCACAATGGTTACATAGGCAATCATCAGTTTCAATTTTCCGAAAGTAGAATCATCCAGACGAAATGTAATGTATCATAAAAAGCACTCCCACGTAGAAGCATAGTGAAAACTTTCTTATAACTTTTCATCCTCAATCAACTCCCGTCATTTCCCTTATTTTGAAAAACCTTCACATGGTTAACGCTATATCCAATAACTCCCGATTAGTACGTCGAATTATAAATACATCGAAACTTCATCTCACGCAGTAGCGTGAAACATTCACGCGTACCGCTTATCCGATACAAAATGGGCGCGCTCAACTTGATAAACTTACACGATTAAAAAGCATCGCGTCGACGACGAGATCTCGAGATTTCTTAATAACATAATCTGTTCGGTAAAACCTTTTTAATGATATAAACGCGAAACTTAATACCTAATTTAAAGCACCCTCTATACATGCTTCCGAATACAGCTCTTTTCTTCATCCGCTATCCTTTTTACAAATGAAGCGATAATATTTCACAAACACCAGTATACGCAATCTACTCGCCGACTCGACTTATATTTCGTAATATTATACAAAAGTAGAAGCGAAAATTATAAACTTTTTGATTTATTTTTTCGACTTTTAATTTTAATAACTCTTCCTCGGTACTTCACTGTTTTAGTTGGTTTAATTGGCAAAATACTGCAGGCATACTTTCTATTTTAATCTTAATGCTCGCTTCATACTTATTCTTTTTTAATTTTTTTGTACATAGGCTTTAAAACAAGTTTTTTAAGACTTAAAATTATCAAAAAATAAAATGCTTTCTTTCAAAAAGTGAATAAAACAGTTTTTAAATATACCTCTCGAAGCACGCTTTCGCATATATCTCGTTATTCAACTTGACCATGACCGACTCCTTTGACTATACCGTGCGCGCAAATGATTACTTACACGCCAGCGCAAAAATGTATTAAGATCAGTTTTTCAATATTTAAAAAATAATATCACGCGTTTTAAAATGGTCTTTTATCCCCGTTTCTAATTTATTTATGTCACTAAATTATTTAAAAATATAAATAAACCCTAAATTTGCTGTTATAACATTTATTTCAAAATTGCATAAATTAGTTTTGGAACATTTTTGCACTGGTGTGTAAGTAATTACTTGCGCGCACGGTATACCCCTGGACTGCTCGAACTGTAAAGAAAAATTCTGTCAATATCAAGTGAACGCTCTCAGACCATAATGCGTCTGCGCATGCGCGAGTTAAAGATAATAACAGGAACAGCTGATATCACTTAAACTTCTAATGCTCGAAACTTGAAATAATACTGATAACTTTGAACACACGCATGCGCAGACGCATTTTGGTCTGAGAGCATTTACTTGATATCGACAGTAATTTTTGCTATTGCAAACAATGAATTTGGAAGGGAGTTAAAGTAAAAGACGACTTTTTGAGGAAGTTCTGAGTTATGAAATTTCTTGAATCCTCCATATATGCTCACCAAATCGATCTAGAAAGGTGAAACTTTGTGTGTAGGATTAGTTGGTAACCAGAATATGACCTCTTGAATTTAAGTCAAAATGGATCCAAAATGGCGGATTATCAAAATTTGAGTAGAGCTTGAGGAGCCTCAAATTAGTGAAATTGTAATTAATATGAACTCACACGATTATTGCGGATAAAAAGTATACTATACTTCAAATTCACTTTCACACATACTATTGGAGGGGAGGAGGAGGGGCTATCAACCTTAAAATGTGCTGGGGGTACATGAGAAGTCGAAAATTGTTCATTGAGGTGTCATATAGTAAAATAAGCTCATGTGACTTTCTCGTTCTGATTTTAGCTTCCCAAATGAATTTGGAGGGGAGTTAAAGCAAAGAACAACTTTTAGAGGGGAAATTGCTGCAGGAAATTTCATGAATCTTTCATGTCTCTTCACCAAATCGATCTACGAAGGTCAAACTTTGTGTGTAGTTGATGACCAGAATATAACCTCTTCAATTTTGGTCAAAATGGATCCAAAATGGTGAATATTAACAATTCCAAGATTATTTGAGGAGCCTCAAGTAGTTATAATTTGAGAAAGATGTGTACATTATATTATTGTGTGGTAAGAAATACTACATTTGTTCTAAGTTTAACTTCTCAAGTGGTTTTGGAAAGAATAGTATTGAGGTTTTCAAACTTGGTATTTGGCTTGCTCTGTAGATATGAACAGGTTAGCAATGCTATTTGTATACCTGAACAAGCCCCAAGTGAAATGGGGCATAGCTACTTACCTTTTTTTTTTTTTAAGCGGACTTTACTTTTCAAGTAAATCCGCTATTGCGTTCACTCAGTTTCTTAGTTTGTTTGCTTCTTTCTTTATTTTTTTTTCTTCGCGTTCTCGCGCGATAACTCGAGTAGAAGTGATCGAATCGAAACCAAATTCGGAGGAAGGATTGGGGTGGCTAAGTTCTCGAGCTGATTAGTTTTTTGACGTGATCGGGCGTGACTTGGCGTGAGGAGACGTGTGTCAAGGTTTTCTGGTTCTCGTGCGATAACTTGAGTAAAAGTTGATGGATCGATTCGAAATTTTGAGGAGTGGTAGATTGAGTAGGTCTCTAGAATTGATTGATTTTTGAAGTCGAATGAGCATGAGGTTACGTGACATCGTGTAATTTTAATTTACAATTTAATATGAATTGTAAAAATAAGTACTGTCTGAAATATATTGTTTTTTAGAGCTGTTTGAACGTAAAATGACCTGACCTCACACGATTCCAAGTTTTTGGTTATAAGAAAATAAATTACGTGAGGTCATGTTTTGTATGATACGTGATAAAATTTAGGATAAGTGGAGATGGTAGAAGTTTTGAATTTTATAAAAAATTTTTATTCTGGTAAAAAAAATAAATCATTCTGATAACATTCTTTAAAATAGTATAATTAGTAAAGTCCGCTCTTAAGATACTCCAGTATCTTCTAGTTTTTTTTTGTAAAATAAAATGATATTTAATTTTTTTGCGTGGGTGGAAGGTAAAATGAACTTCAAGCCACAATATACCTACGTGCGTAAAGCAGCAAAATATCTTAATCCGGCGCTGGCGCATGGTAAATTGTACGAGCACTCTGAACCTCTTTATTTTTATTATTTCTCATGCACATATGCAAAGCATCTTCACCACTGATGAATTATAATCGGGCATACTTCAACAATAATTCATGTAGCATCTCAACGCCACACAACTCGTCAAAAAAAGAAAAGAAAAAAATCCAACCCCCCAAATCCATCACGTTTATTACACCCGAAGAAAAACTCGTCGACTCGGAATTCGGGCGTTATTTCGAAAATTATCCTTCTCCCCGTCCACGCTGCCATACTCGATTCAATTACTTAAAACGTCCTATAGAGATTTTTAAGCTCGATACTTGTAGAGTTGCGGACGCGCGTAAAACTTTTACGAGCTTCCAATACAGTCCCAGTCGTGGTGTATAAGTTAAAATGAAATATACCAAAACCGCAGATAAGAATACGCGCGTATTTTTCACCCTCAAGTAAGTGCTCCAACAAAGACACGCGTGCCACGAATATATCAAAAAAAAAAAAATTTCATCGCGAGCATATTTTCTCCACCAACATTCCGCGAAAGCGTAAAGGCCAGCTTTCCATTTATAATATACAAGCGAATATGAACGTCGGAATAAACTTTTAAATTATTCATTCGACCGCATTTGTTACAATTCCGCGGCCTCCAATATTAACGCCCGGAATTTATTACGAGGGCGCAAATTGAAAACATATTCGCTCAAATTGACGTAGATTTAACCGCCGCCTCGTCTCGCTCGCGCCCAAATACATAAAGATCAATTTACTCCTAACAAATTACCACCCAGTTCCCGAATCAGACAACCGAGAACAAAACAAATTGATTAAACCTTTCGAACGCGATACAACGCTAACGAAAAAAAACCACCCAACGCCAGATATCGAGAACTTCTCGCGTCGCACGAAATGTAAATATTTTCGCGCTATCTTTCCCAAACCTACAAATCCGCGATTTATCAACGGCCCTGGATGCCAGACAACTAGCGCAGATTATGTCAATTTTACAATGACGAGAGACGAAAAGTACTCCCCAAATTTCCATACGTTTTTTCTCCGAGAAAAAGAAGCGAACGCGAATGAGAGGGTGAAAAACTCGACAAGCCAATCCCACGTCATTCAAACACCATACGCCCGGTACACCGAAGCATGAATATAAATCAAAAAATTTCGTATTCTTCTTACGTACAGCGCATCGCTTCCGAGACACGATAACGTGGCTTTGCGTTCGCCAAGGAGTTGTTATTTAAATTTAATAAAAAAAGACATGTTAAATAGCGACGATTTTTTTCTCAACAACCGTATCGTATTCGTCCCTTATTATTTCGCATCGCCAGAAACTACGAATTATGATCGATCGGACAATATATTCCCTTTCAATAAGCATCGAAATGTCGCACTCGCTTTTCAATATATTTTGCATATTTTTATCGCCACAGAACTCCCATAAAGAATTAGACGCGTCGAAAGAGCAAACCACGTGCTCGCTGTTCACATTTATTACATATTAACTCGAAAATCAAAACAATCAACGAAGGGTCTCTACTCACTTACATCATGACTAAAAAATGAACTCAGTTTTTCTTAAAATAATTCAGTTTTCCTTTGATTACCGCGTACTCGAGAACTTAAATCAAGAGAATCTAATATTATATCTACCGCAGACAACAACAAATTACTTGTGCAACCATACCGACACGTATTCCACCGAGGCCCGTTTCAAGGCCTTTGGAAAATCATTTTAAAACATACCCCGCGGAAGCTTCTCCTTCTGCTTCATGAAAGCAACATTTTCTCGCCTTTATTTATTACACCGAAACTATGGTATATTCTGCGAATTCGCCTATGTTTTAAGGAGCTTAACATTTTTTGGCCTCTTTGTTGGCTTTCCTTTGCTTACACAAGTCTTAAACATACTTTAAGAATTGAAGAGTGAGAGAAAATATTAAACTGGAATCGTTACGAATTTTTACATGTAGTAAATGTAAATTTCAAGGACATTCTCATATGAAAGGGTGAGTCACGGAAACCAAAGTATCCAAAGGTCAGCTTCTCACGTGAATTTGGGGGGAGTTGGAGCAAAACATGGTTCTTTGAGTCATGAAATTTCTTGAATCTTCCATACATCATTACCAAATTAATTTAGAAACGTCAACATTTGTGTGAGGGGTCGTTTTGAGACCAGAATTTGGATCATAATGGAATCAAAATGATGGATTATCAAAGTCTGAGTAGAGTTAGAGGAGCCTCAAATTAGTAAAAATATTATTAATAAGAACTCATATCATTTTTGCGGATTAGAAGTGTACTATATCCCATATCCACCTCCACACATGATATTGTAGGGGAGAAGGAGGGATTATTTATTTCTATCTAATTAATGTTGCAAATTAATCAAGTCAGTCAAGCTTAAAGCCTTTCATGAGTCCATTTTCAAATAATATGAATAGTTTTGGTTTTGAAAAATTAAAATAATTCTGCCGAAGATGTACATTTTTGCGCTGGTCATAGCCAGCTGTAGGGGACGGGGGTTTGGGTGTCTTAACACCCGCAAGAGCTTTTATTTTCTTTGATTTTTCTTTTTTTAAGCGTTTTTTAAATTAAAAAGGTAACTAGCGGAAATAACCCAACACTCTTTTTGGTACCTTCCCCAAGCAACGATTCTAAAACCAGCACTGGCGCTGGTCGTTGATGAATCAATGATACGCAAGATATTATCACGGTATATGTCGGTGTTTTTGGTTCGACTACGAACGAATCGGAACTCGATATCAAATAAACTCGAAATTGGTTGTCGAGTACAACAAAAAGTTCATTTATTAAAAAATATATTGATCACAAAATGATCTATGAATGATAAGAATAATTTCTTAAAATATTAACTTGAAAAAGTACTCTCATTTCACATGACATAAAATTGGAGTACCGACTTTATTATTAGACCGGAATTACTGAACCAAACGGTTTAACTCGGTAGAAGCGACGAAACCAGTTGACGCAATTCGAGACCGATAAGGGATCGCAATGTTGCGTTTAAGGATAATCAAGCGTGAAAATATAGGAGAAGAAAGCTTATTGGGTAATCTGAAGGATAAAGGAAAATAGTGAAAGTGGGATTAGAAACACATGTGTCCGGAATTACGTTGACTGGTACGGTGCTCATAAAATTCTTCACGCTGGTCAGACCTAACGTCACAATAATATAATTATGTTAAAGCAAAAAACATTTCTATATACATATTATAAAAAACATAAAATCGAATTAATAAATTTCGTTTTAATCAATTTTTTTTTTTCAAATAAAACTTATTGAAGTGAATTTCTACAGGTGTGAATACACACTTATATTCTTTTTCTATTAGATCAAAATTAATTAACTTAGATGAAGCTGGCTCGTTTCACATCAGCAAGAACTGCCCATCAGGGATTTGTATGAAAAGATGCCTAACTTGCAGTACATAGGGACAGTATATCACCAACGAAAATACTTTACTTCCTTATTTCAACTTATCAGCTGGAGTACGAAGGGTGTAGTTCACCAACACCATCATCTAGTCAGCGAGTAAGAAGAAATGAAATGAGCAAACATGTATTGTATTATTCTATTGGGTAGTTTGATTAAATGAGAGAAGAAGTTCATGTGGCATTTCTACGTACCTTTCAAACCGAAGGGACAATCCTCGATTGAAAATTTCAACTCAATTTTAATTTTGACAGTTCTCCATAAACGTAGTTTTGTCTCTCATTTTACAGTCAATTTGGTAAAATATAATAATTTCTTTAGGCTGAAATACTAGTATAACATATTTTCCTTTATAACCTTGCCTAACCCTTCTCACACCTTCCAGCACGTTAGAAAATCTAATATAGTGTTGAAAAGTTCGCCTTTAAATTAAATGCAGAGAGTATATTCACCTAACTATATCATAGAAGGAGAAATTAATTAAATGTTTCAATCAATGTTTAATTTTAACGAATTTCTCAAAATTTAAATTATGCATGAAATATAAATTCAATAGGTACTCTTAAATATGCAAGGCATTTTCTCTTAAAATCTACCAAAAATGTTTCTCCACAACGCTACTAAATTTCTTTGTTTCAATTTCGAAGTAGTAGGACGTGAAACAATTTCGATTATTCCAATAATAATTTTATTATTCAATATATTACCAATGAATGGTAGACCTATGTGAAAAAAAGCAAGAAAAATTGAACATTTCCTACGACTTCAAGGTTCTATATATCGCCACTTTTTTATTCGAAAATATTATCATAATAATATGCCATCCGAATAAATATTCTGCTCATGCACTCTCTTATTTATTTTCCTTATCCATTATAATAAATGTAATTGTAGTTTTTTTTTTCTATTCATTACGATAATGCATACTGCATTAGTAGACAAGTAGTTAAATGTCCTAAAGTAAATGTTTCAAGTCCATTACAAAATTAAGGCACGACTTTCACTACGTTGTTTGGAGTATTAAAGATGAGGCCTTGGGTATTTCTAATGCTAAAGAATTATTTAAGGATGATGAAATTATTCGAAGACTATATTAAATCTCAGAGCTTTCTACCTTGATCGAAGGTATTCTTAGATCTGCAAAATATTCAGCAGCTAATAAAAAATGCTGACAATTTGGGATGATGCGATAGAAAACATGAAAATAAAATGAAAACGCAGCTTTGAAAAATGTTGTTCCCTAAATAACGAAATTGATCGATTCCAGCGATTAAATCAAATTTGATTAATTTGACAAGAAAATGTAACACAGTGTTGTCAAACTGAATCTGATATTGAGATGGCAGCACGGAAAGAAAAAAAATTAAGCTTTTACGTACTTCTGAAAAATATGTATTAACCAT
The DNA here is from genome assembly GCA_009761765.1 of Phenacoccus solenopsis. Classification (NCBI taxonomy): domain Eukaryota; kingdom Metazoa; phylum Arthropoda; class Insecta; order Hemiptera; family Pseudococcidae; genus Phenacoccus; species Phenacoccus solenopsis. Next base: position 49,189,562 of record CM019752.1, on the reverse strand, counting down.
AATTATGCCTTAATATGAAATAATATGTTCGTTTTTGTCAGATACTCTGGTTGGGAATTGAAGCACTCCACTTCTATGAGAGAGACTATAGCTATATTATGTCCTAGAAGAATTGTTATTGTATTCTTACAGTAGGTCGTATCTGGGCTGCTTTAGCGAGAACCCAATTTCACCTACAAGCTGTGTCCTCTCGAAATATTTGGTACGAAATAAGTTTATAAAAGCTTATGTTCATTTCGAAATATTAAATAAAGTCTACTTGAAATGTAGATCACATTTTGTTATTATTAAATGTAAAATTAAATCCAATTTGAGATCACTGATTGAATTTACACACCAAAGATCTAGTTAAAATTTTGATTCTATTCAGTCGAATGAAAGTGGGTGTAATAGCTTTCCAAACTAAATCCATCGAATAATGAGAAAAATAACACTTAATGAACAATGTGTTTCTAAACAACACGCTTGCAGTCATTTCATCAAAAGGATTCGTTTGGAACATATATGCTCAACAAAACAACAGATAATTATTTTACTTTAATCATACTCAATTGCAAACTAGCGCTATTCTCATTTCATTTAAAGCGAGATTCTCAATATTATATTAAATTTTAAAATGTATTAGAAAGCGTGAGAAGTGAGAGAAAATGATTTTATAATTATACTTTTCAGCAAAAGGAAACATATTGTCATCAGAATGGCATGACTAGTTCAAAAGTCCCTAATTAGCAGTAGTAACCAACAATTGACAGCGATCAGAACTTAAACATAGGTAAATTGATTGAAAATCATATAAAATATCAGAAATCACTGATCCAAATACACTCTCAAGATAAAATATTCTTCGATTCAAACGAACACGGAAAACGCATCCATAAATTTCCGCACAACACGCATCGACGACGTTTTATCGAATTATTAAGAAATATTTCACAAAACCTAACCATTCGGAATTTATTTCTTCTTCATTTATTCATATTTGGCAAACTGTCTCGATTCGAACACAAAACTCATCCGAGTAATATTATTCATTCGAGGTTTACGATAGCGACCAATAATTTTCACCGCATTCCTGTGTTAGTTATCGGGGAAATCTTAGCTTAAAATCATGAATTAATTATTTCTCTGATTTTGGATATTATCCTTTTCTATAATATTAACTGGCTTCGCGAAAACCAGAATTCGTTATTGTACTTCTCATACAATGGTCTGGAAATTTCATGAAAATTATTCGCGAAAATGTACTAAAGTTAGCTGTTAAGAAACGAAATATTCACGTTCAAACTAAATTGAAGATTTTATGAGTCTTAAACAATGGAAAGATTTCCACGTGTTTACTTGAATTCACGATTTACTTTATAATCACTCATGCATCAACCTCAGGTATAAGTTCAACGAAGCCAATGAAAATCCGACAAATCCGGCCACATCATCTTTCATTACTTTTTGAAAGCTTTTCAAAAACTATAGGCTACACACAACATAGTTTCTTCTCCCTCAAAAAAAAATCCAAACGAAAAATATCACCAAGTGTGGCCACAAGAACAGTCAAAAAAAAGAAAAAGTAAAACGTATAATAACACCACAGCCAGTGACCGAAAAATGGCTTTTGGAGGAGAAAAATTGCTGCTAGGGTTTCTCGGAGCCAGAAATGCCAGCAGCCCGAGGATTAGACTTGGAGTTCTGGATGAACAGGGCACTCAATGTACACGATTATTCTCTTTGTTTAGATTCCACTAAAAATAATCCCCTATCTACAGATACGGTCATCCGGAGAAGTTCCCGGAACATGTGCTCCTGGACTGTCCCGGGCATGTCAGCGATCGGCCAGTTTCTCCAATTTCCATCCTCGTTCCAGATCATGTCTCTTTTCTCTGGAAAGTCGTACACAGACTATAAGATGAGGAGAGCCTCCCGAGATAGCAGGAACCATCAGCCCAATATTCCTGGGCTGGATGGTTTTAGTCAAGCCACAGGAGTATGGGCTTTGCCTCCTATGGCCCTCCTAGAAAAGACAAACTTTGAATGTAGGGTTAGTTGATGACTATAATAGAGTTGCCCAAGTATTGGCGTATCCGGATATAAACCGGGTACTTGTTTCGCGTATTTTTGAATCCGAGTAGGATAAAACCGGGTATAGTTTCTTAAAGAAATATTAGGAGCGCTATATGATTGTATTCTCGACAATTTAAATTTATCGACCAATATTCAATACTGGAAGGGTAACTTTTAATAAATTTGAATAATACACAACGAAAGAGCATGAAAATCTCTTTCTAATGACATCAACCTTTAACTAAAAATCGTTATTTTTGAACATAGGCTTACTACATTTTTACTGAATAGTAGCAACCTATTGAAATTTGAAAATTTGATACCTACTAAATCGATCAACTACCCAAACAAAGTATCATACCATAATGCCTAAAATTGTTATTTTCCGTCTGTTATCATTATTATAGATATCCGGTTTCAATATCCGGATATCCGGATTTATGTAAACCAAAAAATCCAAATATCAAGTACCTGGATACCGGACAACACTAGACTATAATTCGTCGTTGATTTTCATAAAAACTTCCTATGTGCTGAAAACGTAAATTTTACAGGAGAATAAAAAACGTAAGCAGCCATGCCGCATTACTGGAACTGAGTTTTTAATTGGAGCTTGTTTTGATTTTCTAATAACCTTGCTTAACCGTTCATGACTACAGGCCACACCCAATACCAAGTCTGAAAACCCCTACCCTATCCTTTCCAAAAACACTTAAGAAGTTGAATTTGGCACAAATGTAGTATTTCTTGCCATGAAATAATCATGTGAACACATATTTCTCAAATTATAACTATTTGAGGGTGCTCAAATTATCTTCAAATCTTGATAATCCGCCATTTTGGATCCATTTTGACTCAAATTTAAGAGGTTATATTCTGGTCACAAACTAATCCTACACACAAAGTTTGACCATTCTAGGCCGATTTGGTGATGAGATATGGAAGATTCATGAAATTTCCTGCAGCAATTTCCCCTCCAAAAGCCGTTTTTTGCTCTAACTCCCCTCCAAAATCACTGAGGAAGCTAAAATCAAAATACGTTTGTCACTTGGGCTCATTTTATCATATGACACAGCAATAAAAAATTTTCGACCCCTCCTGTACCCCCACCACTATTTTAGGTTGATAACCCCGCCTTCCCCCTCCAACATCATGTATGGAAGTGAATTCGGGATATAGTATACAACTTATCCCCAATAACCATATGAATTCATATTAATTACATTTTTACCAACTTGAGGCTCCTCAAGCTCTACTCAAAATTTTGATAATCCGCCATTTTGGATTCATTTTGATCCAAATTCAAGAGGTCATATTGTGGTCACCAACTAACCTCACACACAAAATTTGACCTCTTTAACTTGATTTGGTGGGGAGATATGGAAGATTCAAGAAATTTCATGACTCAAAACTTCCTCAAAAAGCCGTTTTTTGATCTAACTCCTCTCAATATGCACTTAGGAAGCTGAAATTTGGATATGTTAGTGTCCGTGACTCACTCTTTCATATGAGATCAAAAACGAAAAATTTGAGCTATTTGCCTCTGCTCCAGCCCCCCTCAAAATTTGAGTGATCCGCCATTTTGAAAAGTTGGACATTTGCCATATGATTACAAATGGTCTGAAACGCAAAGATTTGAAGACCCCACCCTCCCCCGACCTTCCCTTCCCAAATCAGGTAGGCTGTAATCGCTATCGTTTTTATTAAAAACTCAGCTAAAAAACATCATCTTTTTGTACAGAGTTGACTTGTGAGATTGAAAAAATATCTAAAAAATTATCAAGATGTTTTGCACTAAACAAATAGGAGTTTTTTTTTTCAATCGATGCAGCTCATAAAGAAGAATCCACACAAGCCAAAAAACGTATTTTTGAAAAATTGTCACATAGAAGGTTTTTATGAAATCAACGACGATTATGGTTTCTTAAATTTGAGTCAAGGAATGCAAAATAGCGGATAATAAAAATCTAGGGACAATTAGAGGAGTCTCAAGTAGTTATAATTTGAAAATATACGTTCATACGATCATTGCATGGCAAAAAATACTACATTTCTTTTCTTACGTAGTTTTGGAAGGGGTAGGATTAGGGGTTTTCAGACTTAGTATTGGATGTGACCTGCGGTTACGAAGGGGTTAGCAATGTTATTTGCATAGTAATGTTATTTGCAAACCTGAATAAGCCCCAAGTAAAAACTCATCTTCAGTAATGTGGCATAGCTGCTTACGTTTTTTGTACCCATATTAGATTATACTTCAGTACTCAAATTGAATCGAATAATAAGCTTCATAAATATTATTAAATACAAGCCGCGCATATCTGTTAAAAAAAAACTATTACCAGCGCACATACAGTCGTAGTTGTAGTAAATTCGAGTAAATATCATTTCATAAGCATTACCAGCCATACGTTTGTTATACAAGAATACATGAATACGAAATAATCAACGTAAAAAAAACTTTCCAGATAACAGGCAAATTAAACATTCATTAGCACAGGTATCCACGTGTACGGTATATTTTTTCCACCCCAAAAAAACCGCGACATAATTTTTCATTTCTAAATACCCAGATGCTATTGGCTCGATGGTTTTGCATTCGCGCTCGTAGTTCTCTCGTCGATATCACGAAAGAGAAAAACTTTTTTCGACGTTGATTTATAGCGAACAAAACATTTCTAATTCAAGTCCGCTATTTTCTCCGGTCCGAAGATAATTCTCGGCGATCTCCGAATACAGATTGTTTACGCCCGAAACAAATCGATCACCAGTACTTTATCTATAGATGTCGCTAAGTACCGCGATAAAATCGTTTCCTTCAAAATTTCCTTTCAAAAAAAAAAAACATCCGTTTCGTTGCCAAAATTCAACCAAATTGATTTCTCGAAACGTAGATTAACGACTACAAGAAGGTGATTCGGGTTACTCTAGAATCCTCGTAATCGCATTACCTGTTCATTTTAATAGCCGAGTATAACCTTCATTTATTCGAATCCTATCATCACATTCGGTAATAAAAAACGCACCCAATTTTCAGCTCATCTCAGCGGGTATACCAATCTAAAACAAACCTAACGTAAAGGGCATTAATAATTTTCTCTATATGACGAAAAAAACTATTTCCTATTTTCCTCGAATAGTTTTTTTTTCCTTTTCCGCACCACATATCATAAAGACGATACACAACGATGGCCAAACTATAATAAACACGTGAACAAACATTGTTTTCCTCCTATATACGTAGATGGCCAACTCGACAATTTTTTTTCACGCGATATATTTTCCAGCAGGGAATTCGCAATTCTCGCGTCATCGCGGAAAATAGCGTGTTAAAAACGCTGATATCGGGAAAATCGTTCATTATAGCTTATATAAATTTTTTCTCTCTCGCTTCGCCTCAGCCAGCGGTCTTCTCTAATCCAATGAAAAGAATAATATAATAAAAACAGAAATTTTCCCTTCTACCAGCCGAGGTGGCAAAAAAACCCTCGGCTATTTTATCGATATCCTGCGCTTGTATTCGATAACGCCTGAATGCAACGTTGACCATCAACAACTAGGTTAGATGTGGTTGGAGGAATACAATACAACAGATGTATAATCACCTCAAGCATACTTCAAGCGAATTTTCATTCAAGAAATGATTTTCAATTTATTACGCTTATATAGGATTTTTTAGAGCATTATTTTTGCTTGTTGAAGGAGATGGGTTTAAATTTTTCAAATGAAACTATTCTTCATCATGATCAAGACTGCCGGCATTCATACTGATGAGAGCAGGACAAGAATGATAGCGAAATGATCACCGAGAAGTTATGCAAAAAGGGACTCTCATCAACGAGGGACCGATCAGTTTTATGTTAGTCGCGGATCTGTTCAAATAGTTGCCTATGCTGAAGTACTTCAGGCACCTACATACGAGCCATATGAATTTCATCTGGCACGGACCTGGTTTTCTCGTGGTAGTGTTACCAACATTAAAAATCTTATAATACACGAGCTTATCTGTAATTGTATCAGTTTCTTTTTCTTTTCTTTTGGCTAAACCACAGCTGCGTTGTGTCACCGCGTCACTATCGATAGATCACAATTTTCGAAATTTTATTTTCAATCTTTTCATTTTTCTTTCGAACAATAAGCGGGCAAAATTATAACGTTTCTAGATTTTTCGAGAAATGAAAATTAACGGCAATTATCGAAAACGATGAATTCAATGGACGGGTGGATGATAACAAAATCAATTGTTCTGGCCGATAAGGGGTATTACGCTTTGCCGTGGCGTAACAAAAAGGATCTTTCTGGACGGTGGTTGGGATTGTTATCGCAATACGATAACATTCAAAAAAAGAACTTTCGAGATTTTTTCCGGAATATATGATCAAAATTAATTACCGAAATCGTTTCTAGAAGTTTCGCACCGCATCTATCGATAGTGACGTGGGAAGTTCAGTTCGTTTTCGAATTCATTCGTTTCTTGTGATTAGCGAGTTCTATATCGATTTCGTACTTTCGTATTTCGAGACTATCTACGTATAATTTGTCGTGATTAATAAAATCGTTAATTTTATAAATATCATTCATTTATTATTTCGTTAAATATTTTTCATTTTTCATTTCTTTTTTTCGTTAACAGTTTCTCCAAGCGCGGAGTCTGGTGCTATCTTATATCTCCGCGGGGGAATAGGGAAATTTGAAGCTCCACTTAAAGAGTCCCCGCATTCGCCTGCGTCGAACTTTGTTCGCGCGGTGCTCCGCTCTTGGCGTGTCCTGCGTTGTACAGCAGCGCGGTACACACTCCAATTGTGATTTCCCAAAATATACTTAAAATTTGCGAGTAAGGAAATAATATGTACATACACTAGTCTAAATTCCATAATATATTTTTTCTTTTTTTTTTTCAATTCTCGTGGTGGCAACATGCATGATCATGTATCTTCGTCCATATACGGGGTTCGGTGTCGAGCTGAAAACGACTCGGATTAAAATACGAGCAGAGTGTTGGATCAACGATTAAATATGTACGCCGCACAATGGAAGATTTTGAGATCTGTTTCTTGCAACATATCAAAATAGAGGTATTTTGGGCTGCTAAATCAAATTTTTTAGTTATTTTGACCCTAGCTACAGTTTTTCAAAAATCACGTGTTAGGTGTTAAAATCTATGTTTTTTAAGTTTTAGAATTCATTTTTGAAAAAATTTTTACACTAGTTCCCAAACCTGTACCCTGTGGGGGAGGGGGTTCAATAATTTTTGAAAAAAAATCTTGTGATGTTGTGATGTCTTAACCCCCCAATAGTCGCGCGTTTATAAAAATCTTTTTTGTCGCGCCCTGGTCATTTCTACCGATCGGTCGAAATGACCAGGGCGCGACCAAAGTTGAATAATATAATTTCAGTCGCCCCCTGGTCTTTTTGACCGATCGGTGGAAATAACTAGGGCGCGACCAAAGTTGAATAATACAACTATAGTCGCACCCTGGTCATTTCGACCAATTTTTTTTGGTTGTAGCTTCTAATGGTTTATCTTATATACACTTGACTGATAATGCTGTTTCAACATTGAGAAAGATAATTTAGAAGAAGAAGACAGAATTGCCAATTTTTTTCATGAATAAGAATCTCATTTTGAAAAAAAATAGCAGTAGATAAATTGTTTTGCTAAACTAATTTCACACTTGGGTGCTGGGAACAAGTAGTCATCTAGTATATGATGGAAATGACCAGGGCGCGACTACGGTCGAAGTGACCAGGGCGCGACTTATTTACTATATATGGTCGAAGTGACCAGGGTTCGACTATCATCTCTTTATGGTCGAAGTGACCAATGGTGCGACTATTGAGGGGTTAATTTATGTTTTGTAAGCTCCAGAATTCATTTTTGAGAAATTTTTTTCAATAGATTCTAATGTGATGCCCTGTAGAGGAGAGGGGAAGTTCAAAAATTTTTGAAAAAATCTTGTGATAATTATTCAAAGTGGTAGTTTGGGCTTCTTAATTGCATATTCCAAGTGAAATAATGGCTGAATAGGGACGTTTAGGGATATTGTACCAATTCGTGTTTAAAGCACTTATCTTGGCGAGTTTAATACCGTTGAAACCTTTTTCGGGTGTCATCGAAAAAAAACTGGCAGACCTTAATAATACGCAAAATCACTACAAAATCATACCTACTTCATCACCATTTCTCATCGAATCATAGAATGTTATTAAGAAAGTAAATACACCATAAAGTAGCCGAGAAAATTCCCTTTTCAACCATTTCTAATATTAAGGTTATAGATGAAACCATCGTTGATAAATGCACGCTAAAGAAACATGGTAGAGCAGGTGATTTATCATGTCATCCACAAGGCAAGTTTCGACGTGTCGCAGTGGCAATCAACAGACTATCCAAGATCGCGCAACATTGTAGATGATGTTGTTATAGTGTTGGTAAAACGCAGCAATATGTTTTAGGCGAATTTTAAGACTTCAATTTTTCGATTTTCGCTCACCTAAATCTCAAAACCTCCCACTGTGCGCCGCGCCCCAATGGTGAATCGCGCGTCACAGGAATGGTACTATCATAAAATTTTTTAAAATTGTTAAAATCTACGATATTTTACGCGATATATCCCACGAAGATTAGAATAGGAATTTAAAAAAAATCATGCTATGAACGCTTTAATCCTGCAATTAAAGAATAATATAATAATCGAAACTGATAGTTCGAAAAAAAATTTAACGATTAGAACAAAAATAGAAGAAAACCATAATAAGAAACATGAAAATATTACACATCTTTCGATGTTAACAATATAACTTACTAACGTACCTAATAACCCATACTGGTGAATTCCATGGCAAACGAGACTACCCAAAGGGGTTTCGCAAAGCGTGATAATAGTTAGTCGATACCGCGTTTTTATCACCACCGGCTGCCGCGTGAATATGAAATTAGCCTAAACTAAACGATTCACCACCACCGATCGGCTTCATTAGTATGTGAAACGACGTTCGCAATTTTCCAGACATTCGATTCGATGCGTGAAACAGTCCATTTAAAATAAGCATTCGCGCCATCCGAGGACTATTCGATTTTATTTTCTCTCCTGGCCTTCCGCAATCATATCTCATCACCCACGTCTCAACAGTCCCACCCTCGACGCATTAACATTTTAATTTCGCGTTAACCTGAAGAAATAATAATTTTCTAACCATAATAAAACCCAACTACTCCAATATCCTGTACACTCGCAAAAAGCACCGTCATTACATCCGGGCGCCAACTCCTTAATTAAACATTACGCTGAAAAATTACTCAGTCAAGAAGCCATTGCGAGAATTTCCTTCCTTTTCTTCCTTTCTCTCTTTCCATTTTTTTTGCTCTCTTTAATTACAAAACGTAAGTCGTAACTTCGTTCGTTTCTACAATGGTAACTTCGCGAAGGCTTTTCTTTTCCCAACTGCAATCTCGTGTAACCAATTATTGCGATGCATTTCGACAGTATTTTCTCCTCTTATATCTTTTCCCGAGCTACAAGGTTGCATAATACGTTGCAACTTCCAAGCGTATACGTTTCTTCGTCGAGTAAGAGATTTCCGCATCTGTATACTTATTTGTCGACGCGAAAAAACCAATTTTCAAAGTATCTACGGCAATCTCTTCCAACTTGATAAACTTCATTCGTATGTACAGGTTTCTTCTCTCGTCGTAAATGTTGATTTTCAAACACGCTTACAGTTGTTCAAAATTGAAAATCAATCCCTACGAATGTTTTTTTTTCTCTTCTCGATACCTTATGTCTGAATACGAGTAAATCCGATGTATTAAGAGAGGCTTCACTCGTAAGATGAGATTTACTAATTTTACTTTACCTAGTATAGACGTTTGTGAGTTATATTGTTTCTTCACCTCCACCTGTCTCTTCATTAAATGATGAATTTTCGATAATGCTACGATAGGTTCATCATGTGTGCCCTCTAGTGCCATATTATAAAATTAACGTAGGTGATAAAATAAATAAATAATAAAACTAAACATTTTAATCGATTTTTATTTATTAGATTATTTTACTAATATTATTATATCTCATGCACAGGAAAAAAATCAACTATAAAAACATACACCACCAACGTTCCTTCTTATTCCAACTTATGCTCGAAAACTAATTTCCATTCGAATACACCTCCAAACGAACAATAGAAATAAAAAAAAATAGCATTACCACAACCACACAGAGAAAACATACGAGATCGGAGCACCCACCTAAGAAATCCATCATGACACAAAACCGTCCGTTTTCGGGCATCACAAATCCAATCATTTTCCTCGAATCCGTCAATACGAAAATACGACTGTACCAAACGCTGGTGTCAGAATAGAGAATTCGTATCCTTAAATACAATCTACCTCTTCCATAAATCCAACGGGCAGTCGTTTTTAAGAAATAACGCGAGCCCTTTTAAAAGCTTCATTTCGCTACGTGAAGGGAAATATTATACGAATAACGTGCTCGACCGCCCTTCCAACGGGGTGGAAAAAAAAGCGCGCGAAAAAAACATTACTATTCCGACCGCTGTCCGTACCAGTAATTCGCTATATTTTAATCCTGTCCTACCGATAGCCGCTCTATAGAAATGACACATTTTACGGTTCATTTTCGACTGGTCCCTACTACAGTCCTGATAAAAGACCATGACGGTGGTCATTAAAAAGATACTTTAGATTTTTTCGTCGTATCGTCATACGCGTGGAAACCCTATATTTTTGACGCTTATACGCCAACGTCGGCGTATTCTACGCGATGCTCATTCAATAGAGTTGCTTTCAATATTAGACGGTACATATTCGAAAATTTTCTCGTCAAAAAAGTTACCCCTTTACATGTTGCGAACTTCAAAAGAACTCGTTTTATGTGGAATGAACGCATAAAGGAAACTTCCTTCTGACATCGTCGCAGTACAAGCACCATCTGGAATAACATTAGGGATTTTCACTTCTCACGTATATGTATTAAGTTTCTCATTCCTTATATCTCGCTGCCAACGAAATGAATTCGTTTCGACATTTTTACAATTTTTTTCATAAAAGTTTTAAAAATCTTGGCGAATTAAATACAATGTGTACATTGAAGCAATTTAACAACGTATTTCAGGTTGAAAATGAAATTTGCAAATATTTTCCTCAATTTAAGAGGCATTAAAATTGTTTAATTTTATTGGAAAAGCGTTATATCACGTATTAGGGTTATGGACAAGAAGAAATGTTTGCACACGCAGACAAATGCTGTGCATAAAATAAAAATAATGTACAAATGTATTTGTGAGTGATGCGCAATCTCGTTCTTCGTTCGCCGTTTGCTAGTGCGAATCGATGCAACTAATTTTTCAGTTTATAACCGTGCACCACTGCTGTTTAGGCGTGGCTAAAGAAAAATTATAAATACAACTGCACAGCGGAACTTATGTCAGTATTATGTTTGGTTACAATTTATACTTTTCGTCCTGCTATACCTCGTGTTCGTTTCCTCTTCACCAATTACTACCAGCATGTTTTCGAACTCAGTGGCAGCCGCACTTTCCGCAGCGGTTTTAGACGCAATGGTGGTTATCAGTGGTGGATTTAACGATCAGGCCGATTTAGTCCCTCAGGCTGCAAGGATTTTCTGAATAATTTAACGTACATATTTGCGGAGAAAAAGGCCAGACTCAGTTGTAAAAGTGATTATTTTAATGCAGGCACTTTCTTTTTTTCTGGTACCAATGTATGCTTTTAATTACCTATTCGATTTTTTTTGGTACCAATACAGGTTTTTTATTGCGATGAGCAAGAAAAAGGTAGGTTGTTCATTTGTGGGGCTTCTTTGTAGTCCATTTGTCAACTGGACCTTTTCCCTTAAATCCGCTAGGGGTCATTATGTAGCCACCATGCCTGATGAATGATCCAACCCCTATCTACATAATGGGCTTATGATAACTGCAGAAGGGTTTTTGGTTCTGGTGGACACTAGCTCGCCCAATGTTACCATCACTGAGCGGGCTTCAGGTAAATCTACCATTGACTCTGCACATAGCTTGGACTAACCAATCTGAGGAAGTAGTGACGATTAGCCCATAGAACTGGAAAATGACTTTGGTTATAGCTCCCATCGAAGGAACTTACATGATCTCAATCAGACACAAATGCCTACTGTAAACACGAGAGTCAGCTGGTTTCAAGTCCATGTTGATTGTTGACCCACAACTACAATTTGAAATCAACCAGGCGTGGCGAGATGCTATGGGCAACCACTTGCTTAGAGTCACGTACTCTGAAATGGACGCACCCCAACCCTCTTCGCCAGAACATTTACATTTCGTTATATATTCGTCATCTGTAGCACAGACCATAGCCCAATGGAACGTAGATGATGCGTATTATGAGATTCGGTCTTTCTTGACAGCCCCTAGCTTCTACAGGCATACAACTTCGGATACTATCCTGATCAAAGTTGCGCGAACTCAGGAGTAAACCATTAATGTGGTGATTCCTACTTCTACCATCTGGATGCAACCAGAGCCCATCGTCATCGTGACCCCAGTTGTCCTCAGCTCTTTGATAATTGGCGACGCTCCTAATTAGGAATCCAACGAAGTTTGACAACTTGGTGCTTCACGTAGAGGGTTGATAGTAAGTGCTCCGGATTGATATGCTGGCCGAAGCTGGCTTTGCTTTGGCACTGCTACCTGCCGCTTTTACAAATTTATCCACTTTGTGGCAAAGAGCTACACTTTTTTTGGTACCAATACAGGTTTTTTATTGCGATGAGCAAGAAAAAGGTAGGTTGTTCATTTGTGGGGCTTCTTTGTAGTCCATTTGTCAACTGGACCTTTTCCCTTAAATCCGCTAGGGGTCATTATGTAGCCACCATGCCTGATGAATGATCCAACCCCTATCTACATAATGGGCTTATGATAACTGCAGAAGGGTTTTTGGTTCTGGTGGACACTAGCTCGCCCAATGTTACCATCACTGAGCGGGCTTCAGGTAAATCTACCATTGACTCTGCACATAGCTTGGACTAACCAATCTGAGGAAGTAGTGACGATTAGCCCATAGAACTGGAAAATGACTTTGGTTATAGCTCCCATCGAAGGAACTTACATGATCTCAATCAGACACAAATGCCTACTGTAAACACGAGAGTCAGCTGGTTTCAAGTCCATGTTGATTGTTGACCCACAACTACAATTTGAAATCAACCAGGCGTGGCGAGATGCTATGGGCAACCACTTGCTTAGAGTCACGTACTCTGAAATGGACGCACCCCAACCCTCTTCGCCAGAACATTTACATTTCGTTATATATTCGTCATCTGTAGCACAGACCATAGCCCAATGGAACGTAGATGATGCGTATTATGAGATTCGGTCTTTCTTGACAGCCCCTAGCTTCTACAGGCATACAACTTCGGATACTATCCTGATCAAAGTTGCGCGAACTCAGGAGTAAACCATTAATGTGGTGATTCCTACTTCTACCATCTGGATGCAACCAGAGCCCATCGTCATCGTGACCCCAGTTGTCCTCAGCTCTTTGATAATTGGCGACGCTCCTAATTAGGAATCCAACGAAGTTTGACAACTTGGTGCTTCACGTAGAGGGTTGATAGTAAGTGCTCCGGATTGATATGCTGGCCGAAGCTGGCTTTGCTTTGGCACTGCTACCTGCCGCTTTTACAAATTTATCCACTTGTGGCCAAAGAGCTACACAACGATCTGTAGTATTAGCCGAAAATATCGTACCCAGTGACATCTTCCTCCTGATGGGTGTTGGCATTCAATGCCGCATTAGTGCAGCTGAGTTTTTTAACTGCGTTTGCACAGGTTGATAAATAACATTGCCAAATCCTTTATGTCTATAGGCCACACCCAGTACCAAATCTGAAAACCTCATGCCTTCTAAAAACACTTGAGAAGTTAAATTTAGAATATGTTGTATTTCTTTCCTTCAATAATCATATGAGCCCATATTTTACAAATTTTAGCGATTTAGGGCTCCTTAAGTTATTCTTAAATTTTGACAATTAGTAATTTTAAAAACACTTTGAACCACGTTATATTCTTGTCATCAATTAACCCTACACACAATGGATGACCTCTCCAGGTGGATTTGGTAAAGAAATATGGAAGATTCATGAAATTTCCTAGAGTAATTTCCAAGGACTATAGGCGGGCTAATTTTGAAAGTCACTCCGCTCTATGCTTCGGAGGTACGCAATTCCAAAAATCGAAAAAAAAATTACAAAAGAATAGGAAAATTAAAAAAAAAAAAACATACGAATTTATTAAACAAGAAACAACAAGGAAATGTAAATAAGTAATAGTTCAGGCTCCACCCGAGTTCTTGGTAATTTACCCTCCGAAAGGAAGCTGAAATTTGGATATGGTGGTGTTTCTAACTTACGCTGTTATATGAAATCATGTATGGTTAATCTATGATGAAATCAAAAAAGGAAATCTTATATGAAAGGTTCATGAAATTTCCTGCATTAATTTCCCCTCTAATAGTCAGTTTTTGCTTTAACTCTCCTTCAAATGCACTTAGGAAGCTGAAATTTAGATATGTTAGCGTTCGTGACTTACTCTTTCACATGAAATCAAAAACAAAAATCTTAAGCTATTTGCTTTCCTTCTAGCCCCTTATAAATTTAAGTGATCTACTATCATTTCCAGTAAGAATTTCATACCAAATTTTGAGCAATTTTCATCAATACCTGCTGGCACTACGAGTGAATTACAAATGACCTGAAACGCAGAGATTTGAACATTCCCCCTCCCGACTACTCCTTTCCAAATCAAGCAGGTGGCAACAGCTGTTCTTTTCAAGTTAAAAACTCAGCTAAAATGCGTCAATACTTTTTAATGTTTCTGTGGGTTCAAATATAACGTAGGATATGTGTTTTCTTGGGTCAAGTTTTACTCAATGTGACAGTCGGTGAATCAAAGTAGTGAATTCTATAACCATTTTTCAAGTCGAAACTATGTGTCAAAATATTTTACATCCGTTCAGAGCCATCTAGCATAATTGCAAAGTACAACGAAATTTATCTCCATATAAAGGACACGCGTGGTAGATAGTAAAAGTAATTGGAAATCTCGCGAGTGTAATAACAGAGCGGTGGAAAATTTCGCGCATCTGCGAACGACTAATACGAGAACAGTGTATTATGCCTCGTACAGATTTAGTTATTATAGTGCGGCGATTAACAAACTTTATCTACTTCTCGACATCGTAGCCCGAGTATATTAGATTACCCAATACGTGAAACGATATTCTTTCTTTAGAGGTAGAATTTTTGTCAGCTCGTAATTTCACAAAGCTACCAGCCGCAAAGTTTCCTTTTCGCGGAACTTTCAACGCGACCAAAAACTCGGCGGCCGGAAGATCTTTATCATTTGAAAAGGTGCGACCTGAAAATTTGCCATCTCTAGCGTACGAAGGAAACGTGCCGGCCTTTTAATAGGTAAACTTCGACTGTATAATTTTATCGGCCGCCTAATACCGTATTAGCGCAGTCTGCCGTTGCGAGATCACTCTACGGTACAGTTAGCCGAAGAAATATTGCTACGAAATGGGCAAAAGAAAAACTCCACTGTCGGCTCATTTTACGCAATATAGAAAAGCGACAATTCCAGAATGGTGGGCCGATCGTAGACACGTAGATTACCAAACGGTGAACGTTAAAAGTCATCGTGGAGCCGGCCAAGACGTTACGCTAAAAACAACCGTTATTCGGTATACAAAAACACATTAATGCTTTTTCGTCGAACAATAAAGAAGACAAGTCGACGAAATCGAATAAATCTTCGCCAAAGAGCTGTGCCCCCAATGTTTAAACTCGCGAAATGGAGTCGCTCAAAATTTAAAGACAGAAAAAAATTTTTTTCGCACCGCAAGTTTTCACCGGGTTGACGTGAAATTTTTCCCTTCTTCTCCTTAGAGTAGAAAATTCCGCTACAACGGATCGTGTCGGTATACGGTATTTTCCTATTTTTGACTGGCGAATTTTTTCATGCGAAAATCACGATCGTATATAAAAGTTTCGCGTAAATGGGTAATATTTCAATTTTATTATTTTTCACGTATTTTACATAAAAAAGTTTGCCGAGTACGTTGTTACGCCGATCTTCTATCGTAGCGCATCCGTCCATGATTGGTGCGCCAAATCTTCTGTCCGTTGAGAATTATTACATTTAAATGGCTGAGTTTTCCATGTCGAGAATTTTTTATTTATTTCCGCTGCAGTCGTTCGTGTCTCGAGGTTATACATAAGATAGAGGAGGCGAGGTACGAGCAATGCATGATATGGTAGATGTAGTGATTTGTAAAAATCGCTCCCTAAACCCTACAATACAGCACCACTCGTCTTCACGAAATTATTTCACTTTAAATTCACATACACGTGAGTTGCTTCATTTTTTTTTTACTTTTTTCAAAGTGAAGTAGATCATTATGAGAAGAATAGAGGTTCAAATTCTTAAATTAAAGGAAATGAAGTGTATCTTTATTAATTAATGATGCTAATAAAAACTTACAAAAAAACAAAAAACTCTAAAGTGGCAGATGGGCTCACTGCAGTTCCATTCAACTGACACTTCAGCAAGATGCATATCCTTTCTTCTGATGGCTACCTTTGCTCCTATAAGAGGGGTAATTCATTGTATGCCTAGGTAACAGCCTAATGTAGGTATGAATGGAACGAAGTTTATTTGTGTTGGGATATTTTACCACTTCATTTGGCAGAGAGAAGGAATATCAGATCATTAATTAGTTGTTTTTACTTGGCGATAGATTTAAAATTTAAATCCTCATTATATGTAAAATAATGTTAATATACACATTTTAATAACCATTATGGATACATTGCTGCAACTACCATGTTCTAAATCTTAATCACTGATCGCATCATCTGGGCCGCTAAAACGGTATTTGACCTCAAAAAAACACTGCATATAAATTAAACTTAATTTTAAAGGAAGTAGCTATAACTTTAGAAACTACATTTTCTGGTCCCCTATCAATAACTCATACAGTTACCGGCGAAAAATCGGTATCTGATCACGTTACCCTATTAGGTGGAGGGAGGGGGGTCGTCAATATGAAAGATCCCATTATATCGAATAAAATTTAAGCGCAGCAGCTATAACTTTGGAAACCATTTATTCCAGTCCCCACCAACGATTTATACCGTTACCGGCGAAAAATTTGTGTCTCACGGTCTTATCTTATTATATGCCCTATTTTTGGAGGGAATTCATCATAATATATAAAAAAAATGTTATATCGACTTAAATTAAATCGCAGCAAATGTGTATGTGATGGGACTAAATAAAAGGTGGTGGTACATATTAATATATGATGAAGTAAGGCGAGTGACTAATGCGATCGAATTTCAGCTCACCAAGTGTACACTGAAGGGAGAAAGAGGATAAAACAGATTTCAGAGGGTCAAAATTCGTACATAGACATGGTGTTTGTTGGGTACTAGAATATCCCCTCTTGAATTTGGGTTAAAATAAATCCAAAATGACGAATGGTCAAAATGAGGAAGGGTTAAGGGGCATCATATGACTCAGATTTCGATAAATGTGCATTCATATGATTAAAGGTAATAAGAAACACGTTTTATGCCAATTTTCAGTTTCGTATATGAATTGAGGGAGGTGGGGGGGGGGGGTAGGAAGGGATGTTCTAAATATGTGGTATGGGAGTGAATACAGAATGGAAAATGTTAGATTATGGTGTCATATAATAAAGTAATGTCAAGTGACCAACATAATCGAATTTCACGTTTCAGTATACTGAAGGGAGGAAGAAGAGAAAATAGATTTTAGAGGAATAATTCTCATGTGCGAATGAAGGTCAGCCGAAACGTTTATGAATGAAAATCATTGAAAATTCGGCGAGGGTATTATTCAAAGAATATCTCGATGATTTTTTTCATATTTTTGATTTGACTCAAAATCAAGTTTTACTCAAATTTTTAGTTGAGGTGGAGGATGCGCTCAAGGCTAGAAGTTTGTGATCATGATGTCACATCAGAGGATGAGTTAAGAACACTAACATATCAAAATTTGACTCGCTTGAATTTATTTCAAGGTGAGTAAGAGAGAATAACGGGATTTTGAGGGTATTTTGAGTCATGAAATATAATGCATCGTCCATATCTACCTTTCACATGTAGGTAGAGACCTGAAACTTTTTATGCGATTCCAATGTACGAGTAAAATATGACCACTCGAATTTGTAATTAAAAATTATTTTATTTAAAAAAGGTTATTATAACTCGATTTACAAAAATTATTTACTACGTATTATAAAATGTCGACGTTTCGGCGACTATGTCGCCTTTATCAAGACGTATTACGGACTAATTGTAAATATTCAGTGACATTGGCAGTATCCTGTACTCTATTTATGTTGTTATCTGCGACAGGTATATGCAGGCTTTCGATTGTTTTTCTTTTCTTAACGTTTATGCAGTTTCTCTATAAGATCTTCGTTTCACTAAAATTAAATGTATGACCTGCATTGGTCGCTTGATCCAACAGGCCAGTGTTATCTTTTTCATTTCGCAAGTCCAAGGAGTGTTGATTCAACCGATTTTTTAACTTTTTCCATGTTTCTCCGATATACGTAGCATCGCAATTATCGCATTTAACGGAATAAACAAGATTACTTTGCTCTTCTTTTGGAACCTTGTCCTTGAGTTTCGTGAACACCTCGTGGTATAAGTTATTTGAATTTTTGTATGCAGGCTGGATGGAATCATTTTATTTTTTAATCACTTTTTCAATTTTTTTAGTAACTGAACCCGCATAGCTAACTGAAACATATTTTTTTGCACTGGTTTCCACATGGCCGGTATTTTGTTGTTTTTCGTAAAATTTATCAATCTGAATATTTATCATGGAAAGTGGATAACAATTGAGCATGGCCACATCACGATATTTTAATTTTTCTTCATGAAATACTTTATCCGTAAGACCAAGAATACGATCAACTAAATTTTTAAGTACGTTAATTTTTTGGCGATAAGGTTGGAATAAGTGATAATTCAATATCCTATGGCTGGATGTGGGTTTCACATAATGTCTCGTAAAGAATTTCTTTTGAGCGGTAATAACCGTGATGTCTAAGAAATTGATTAACCCTTCATCTTCATGTTCAATCGTAAACTGAATCTTTGAATGCAGCTCATTAGCGTAACGTAATATTTTTTTAACTACCTCGTTTCTAACATAAAAAATACTGTCATCCACATATTTCTTCATGAATACTATATCCTCACCAAATTTTATCAAAACAATTTCTCATGTAGCCGGAGACGTTCAAAATGGATTTCAAATGAATGATGCTCAAAATTTGAGGTTACCGCAGAAGATGTAGTACAAGGTAACTAAAAAGTAGTTGAGTGAAAATTTAAAAAATTTATTTCAAAAGTATGAGAGCCTGGAAAAATTTTTAGATTATAGTTGGTGTGGGAACTAGCCACCACCTATTGAACGGCAAGCATCCATCCGCTTCCGTTGGTTTCAGTTCGTGCAACACTGATATACAATATGAATAAAATTCCTCTTTTTTCAATCTCAAGCGCACTGCTTCAAGTTTCATACCAAGTTCTTGAGCAACACGACGTGGAGATGTACCGCGGCTTTCTTCAGATTAGTTCGATCGGCTTCCGAAAGAGCGTGTGGTCTTCCAGATCTTGATTCTTCATTAAGCATGTATGCCTTTTGGAACCTTTCCACTATTCTTTGGATAGTGGAAAGGTAAGGTTCTTCTTTAAACTTCTTTTGGAATCTTTTCTGGGTCACTGTGTAGGACTCTGTTCGAAAATAATGCTCTACCATAAAGATTAATTGTTCTGAAGCATAGCGTGTTTCTCAAAAAGCAGACATTATGTTTTCAAAAATTCAGAAATAGTCCGTAATTTTTTCTGCTATATATGTTTCAACAGTAATAGACCAAGCATGATGCCGCACTTCAAATTTTTTGGATAAGTTGATTAGGGAATTTTGCGAAGCACTTTTCTACTCCAACTATTTTTCGGTCACCCTGTAGAAATGCATAGAAACAGCTGAAAAATCGATGGAGGAATCATGTAATGAAGATATGAAAGGTCTTTTTTCAATGACTCAAAATGTAGTTTTAATCAAATTTTGAGTTGACGTGCCATTTCAAATTGAGGCAGAGACAAGCTTGTATCAAAAAAAGGAAAATTTAGCGGTCCACCGAGAATCCCATTTTTAATGGGCCACTTGGAATTAATCGGCCCGATTTTCTCTCTCATTTTTCAGATTATGGATTCATGGAATTTCTTTTGTTTTTTTGATCAAAGTTCAAAAATTAAAGTGGCCCAAATTTTATCTCATAGTTCCAAATACATTGCGGCTTACCGAGATTTTTTCAGTGATCCGCCTACTGGATCCGACCGTAGGTGGAGATTTTCCGTAAATCTCAAAATTTTCTTGCTCATTAAACTTAGCATCACTAATGTGGCATGGCTGCTTACGCTTTTCTTTTGTTGTAACTCCTCTCCAAATTCACTAAGGATTCTGGAATTTGGAAATATATGATTCTTTATTGTACTCTATCACGTAACATCAATATCAAGAATTTAAATGCTCAAGGGCCTTTTCTAGACTCTTCAAAATTTGATTGAATCATCATTTTGAGTCATATCGAAAACTTGTAGAAAATATAATTACAAACTACAACTAATAAAATCTTAATCACGCGTCATTCGTTTATTGATCTCACATACCACAACTAAAATATATCAACAACAAACCAACCTCTACAACAGAAAACCTCGATGATAGCGCATACCTCATAACTACCACCATACAGCGTTCAGTACACCGTTCACTATTTAACGGCTGCCAAAAAAGACTGTCTTTCGTAAAACGCCGCCAAAATAAACGAACCTTGGCGCCGATAAACATTCGCGTATTCGTGTACTACGCATAAAAATTCGTAAATATTTTTTCACACTTTTCGATCACTCGTAATGTCAAAATCATCGTCTTCTTTTCATCGAGAGGCTGTTTTCGAAAATCTCGTCAGTAAGTAAAACGATCGAAATAAATACTCGCGTAATACTTTCGCAGAACCGTATTCGTCGTCAAATCACCATACATACTACCATCATTCGAAAGAACGAAATAGCTAAATAATGGTCATTCGAAGCCGTATGTGCGAGTACGTTATTCATCATCGTATTTACCCATCAACAGTTCTGGCTGCGTAAAATTCAACTTTACTCGAATATTTATGCAAATACGCATTAAATTTATGCCCAGCTCAGGGTTAATGAAAGCTCTCGTCGTACACCTAACGAGGAAAAACATGGAAGGCCGGTCTCGTCTCTCCAGTCCGACCAGTCTTATCTGTCCGGCGGGATTTCAAATAGCCCTAAGCGAAGGTAATTTAAGCGCGCCAAACGTTGCACTTATCAAGCCGACGCGCGATGCTTTCCCATAATATACGTGACGCGATTCCTTCTTAACGACGTCGAGAATACGAATTGAAAATTTTCTCAGCGGCGAGTCGGCGCTGCTACCGTTTTACTACCCTCTCGAATATTCTACGTCGACTGCGAGAGAAAAAGTAACCGACTATTTTTCGCATCTTTCGCATCTTTTGCGACACTTTACGTTCACCTTTAACACCGTCTCTAGTTAAAAGTTCACGCTTCGAGTGGCGCGACGGCGTTCGTGCATTCAACAGATATACGACCGAGTCGACTTCTTCGCGTAAATTTCTATTTACTATTTAAATCGCACACCCCGGTAGCGTTAAACGTAATAATATACGCATTTTGAATACTAACGATACGCCATATCCTCGTATTTCCCCCTTCCTCCTCTTATACGTTATCATTCATTTCGAAAATTCTCCAGCAGGAAATCCAAATCTCGGGAGAGTATTCGAAAATTGTTTCGCATCGATACCGCGCCACCGCTAAATATTCCGCATTTTTTACATTTCTCGTCAATTTAAACTTTCTAATGCGAAATATCAAAAGCGATACCGGAATAATTCGAATTACGCGAAAAGCAAAGAAAATTCTCAAAGTCAAAGTCCTCGGTATTAATTTTCGGCGAAAACTCAACTCCAAGGTATCTCATCGTCGTGCCGGATGAGATTTCTTTTTTCAAAATAATTTCGCGGTAACTGATGTAGAAGGTGGTAGTAAGTAAGGGATTATATGTAAATTTTATGCCGGGACCATTACACGAGGGTTTTAATTTTTTCGACCGAGATTTCGTTTTCTTTTTTCTTTCTCATTTTCTTTCTAATTTTACGTCATTATCATGAACTATTCTGAAAAGTTTTTTTTTTCTTACGAGATGGAAATGCCATGTATATATTTCATTGAAAAAAAGCTCGTGTAATTTATACATTTATCAAGGTTTTTAGATGACAAAAATTTCTGTTTTTCCTTTTCAAATTCTTTTTTTTTTTCGTACAGGCTTGCCATATTCGATATCGAAAGTTTAGTTTCCCTTTCCAAGAATTTCTAGCTATTACAAATTACAACATACATTATGGTTCTTCGATGACAAAAATTTCGTAGACACTTTTTCTTTCAGAGCACAGCTATCAAATTTATACAGACAATTTTTTCTGAAGAATTCTCGCAATTACAAGCCACATCCGCTGCAGTCCGTTATTTCAGGAGGAACTAACCAAATCCAAGAGGGGGCTTTCACTTCGTTTTAGTGGACCTCTTAATTCGGAGGATAGACAGAAGAAGAGGAGAGCTAGAAATCCCTAATATCATTGAAGTCCATCCGTTCGCTGAAAGTTTAGCTTACAAATTTCGAAGCTTTTTCACTTTTTTGCAAATATTTCGCAAATGAAAGTTCATATAAAAGAATGTATACGAACAAAGTTGTGGTGAATTTCATTCTCTAAAACTTTCGTTTCATCCATTTTTCATGAAAGTTCGTCGAAAGTTGAGCTTATCAAATTTTAAAGCTCCTTTAGTGTCCGATTGACTCTAAATTTGGAGGATAGGTAGAAGTGGAGCTTCAGAGATGCTTTCGCTCAAAGTTGAGCTTTCGAACTTTGAAGCTTTTTCAGTTTTTCGCAAACGTAAAGGAATATAGTGGTAAAGACTTTCATTCTCTAGAACTTTGACATCATCAATTTTTCATGAACGTTTGTCGAAAGTTAAACTATTGACCTTTAAGGTTTTTTAGTGACAGATTGACTTTAAATTTGGAGGACAGGTAGAAGTGGAGCTTAATAGTCGTATTGTTTTTCAAGTTCGATGAAAGTTGAGCTTTCGAACTTTTAAGCTTTTCCAGTTTTCTACAAATATCTTTGAAATAAAGTGTGTTAAAGAAGAAATGTATAGGAACGAAGTGGTAGGCATTTTCATTCTTTAGAACTTTAGTTTCACCCATTTCTCATGAAAGTTTGCTGAAAGTTGAGTTTTCGAATTTTGAAGCTTTTTCAGTTTTTTGCATATATCTTTGAAATGAAGGACGGTAAAAAAGTGTATAAGAACAAAGTGAGAGATTTCATTCTCTAGAACTATGGTTTCATCCATTTTTCATGAAAGTTCACCAAAAATCGAGCTTTTGAACTTTGAAGCTTTTTTAGTTTTTATATAAATATTTTGCTATGGTTCCATCCATTTTTATTTAATTTCTTTTTAACTTTGAAGCAGTTTTATCTAATATTGAGAAAATGTTGAAGATAAGAATACAAATGTTTAAATTTTTTAGACGAGAAAAAGTTGAAGTACTATTTCAATATTTTCAACGTATAATTAAAAAGATGTTGGATCATTTCATATCAACTCGAACAAAAAAATTTCGGCTTTTGACCTCGTGTTTCTCTATTTAGCTCAAACTTTATTCACAAGTTAATCTTGCCCAAAAATTGTTTCCATACCACCCTTACGAGAGATGAAGGCGCCTTTTTAAATTATCTTCATACACTTCTCCATTTTCTCGGGTGTCCTTCGGTTAAATCAGGCTAAAATGTAGTTAACGACTCGTAATGCGCAAAATAAAGGGTGACATATCGTTGCCAGCGCCAAATTCAATTTTACGCTTATTTTTCGAGGCAGTTGCAATTTTGAAGTTATACATATCCCCATTAAGGAGATGCATGAAAACAGAGGCATGAACACGTCTTTCATCATAATAAATTAATATGAAGGTGAAAATTACTGTAAGACATTTCAGTTGTTTTCTAATGTCAAAAATTTCAAGAACAACGTTTCAATGATTTTCAAAAAGTGTTGCCACATTTTTTAATCAAAAAAATTTCCTAGAATCCTCACAATATACGTCTACCGCGTCTGTTTGAAAACTAAAATTTTCATTCAACCAAAAAAAAAATATGACCCAAATAAATTATCGAATTTTCCTCCATTTTAACTACGATGAAAACGTCCTCGAACACCGAATATGAAAAAATTTCCACACCAATTTTGGCGACGACTGCTTCGTCAGCAATCTCAGAAACCCCCTTCCCACTCCATCACGCCGAACAAAAATTGCCTACATAAGTCACGCATATCGAATCCGTTAATGCACCGGTTAAATTCGACCCCTTTTTTTCACCGCATTTAGAACGTGCCTCGATAAAAAATCGCGTTCAATTTCCTATTTCGCGCCGCTGCGAGCGGAAATACAACCCTCGTTACATTCGCGTTTCTTCTGATTACAGAAAAAATACTACGAAAATGCAACAGCGAATGTTATTCTCAAAATGTCTCTTATATTTGCGATATGATTAAAGAAAAACATATCGCTCCCAAGTACGCTTTACGTATTATAAGAAGCACCTTTCACCACCCCAACCACCACGTCGGACGATTCAGCTACCTTATCCTCAACACCTGCGTCGAAAACTGCGGCCCATCGATGAACGACGCGTCCACCAAAAATAAATATCTAAGGGAGCTCAAACGCGATATTTACAAATGCCCTCATACCGACATACGCATACAAGCTTTGATGTCGCTGCAAAAATGGGAATTCGCTTTCGCCCAGTACACCATCTTCGCCGAAGACGAACGTCCGCCGGTCGCCGCAACCGCAGCCGCCGCTCAAGGCCAACCCGTTAAAAAACACCGCAAAAAAAGATCCCCTAATAATCGACTACGTAAGACCAAAAGCACCTATCATGAGTATTTTAAATTTAAAACGCGAATGCTCTCCGGAGCCAAGAAGGGCTCGCATATGGTTAGTAAAGAAAATTAATTCGTGATCGGTGTACTAGATGTATATAAATTCAGTGTTTTTTCTCTCTCTCTCTCAAAAAAAGTCTTAAATCTGTAAGTTTAAATTAATTTGTGTTCGTTTATTCGTTGTATTTTTTACATTATTTTAGTAGATTTCTTTTTTATCTATATGAATAATGCGTTGTCCGTGTATGTTAGAAATTCACATAGTCTTTTTTCTTTAAACGTTGAACTTCAGTCTTCTAATAATAAAATATAAATTATTGTTCCAATTTAACTTCTCGATTATATTCGAATCTATTTTTTATTTATGTATTCGCTCAATATTTTAAATACCTACCTACGCGGTAAATCTTGCGTGGCGGAGAGGGTATTCTACCCACGACCAAAATGAAAGGCGAATCCTAACTATAACTTTAAATACGCGGTAAATTATTTCTGATAATTCTTACTATCTGATAGATATTCATAATATTTCTTAAAGACGCTACAGAGGTCCAACTATGGCAAATTATGAATAAAATGATTTGTTTTTAAACGATTGCGAGTAAGAATTTTACGCCAAATACCAATACGTACATAGCGCAGTGCAGTGGTAGGGGATAATTTCCACGTCTCCCCGCTTCGATTTTATTGAATTTAAAAATTACTGAAATGATTAATCGCTCAAACACAGACTTTTTTTAAGTATTTGTAAGATAGAAATTATCGCTCCATGTGAAATTTAATGAGTTTTCAACAATTTCCCCCTACCAAAAATTATGAAACATTTTGCAATTTTATATTTTCTATCAACTCTAGCCAACTCCAAAAAATCGAAAATCTCTTTCCTCCACCCAAGAAATAAGCTTCGGCTACCACAGCAATACACTCCTCAAACAACTTCAAATAAAAAAATTAAGCAGTCATGTAGCACCACAGGAGCTCAGTTTTTAATTGTAACTAGTTCAGGTTTGCAAATAACATTGTTAATTTATTCCTATCTATAGACCACATCTAATACCAAGACTGAAAAACCTACACTACACCTTCCAAAAGCTCTTAAAAAGTAAGATTTAGAGCAAATGTAGTATTTTTTGACATTCAATAATCGTATATGAACACATATTTTTCAAATTATAACTACATGAGGGTCCTCAAATTATTCTCAAATTTTTACAATGCGCTATTTTGGATCCATTTTGACCCATATTTAAGAGTTCATATTCTGGTCATCAACTGACCTTACATACAAAGTTTGACCTTTCCAGGTCAATTTGGTGAGGAGGCATGGAAAATTCATGAAATTGCTAGCATCGATTTCCCCTCCAGAAGCCGTTTTTGCTCTAACTCCCCTTCAAATTCACTTGGGCAGCTAAAATTAAAATAAATGTATTACCTCCCTGGTGAACATTATCTCCCTGTGAAACATTACCTCCCTGTGAACATTACCTCCCTGGTAGACATTACCTCCCTGGTGATTACATTACCTCCCTGGTGAACATTACCTCCCTGGTAAACATTATCTCCCTGTGTTGTAAACATTATGTTTGGGTGAACATTACCTCCTACGAAACATTACCTCCCTGGTGATCATTTTATCATATGGTACCCCAATGAGAAATTTTCGACCACTCGTGTATCCTCCCACATTTTTAGGTCGGTAATCACTCTTTCTCCCCTCAAACATCATGTATGGAGGTGAACTGAAGATAGAATATACTTCTTATCCCAATAATCATATGAGTTCATATTACTTAGATTTCAACTAATTTTAGGGTCTTCAAGCTCTATTCAAATTTTGATAATCCACCATTTTGAATCTATTTTGACCCAAATTCAAAAGTTCATATTCTGGTCCCCAAATAACCTTATAAACAATGTTTAACTTTTCTAGATTGATTTGGTGAGGAGATATGGAAGAGTCAAGAAATTTCATAACTTAAAATATTCTAAAAAAGCTATTTTTGCTCCAAATGCACTTAAGAAGCTGAAATTTGGATATGTTGATGCTCTTGACTCACTTTTTCATATGAGATCAAAAACAGTAATTCTTAATGATTTGCCCCTCTTCCAACCTCCCTCAAAATTTTAATGATCCGTCATTTTGAGGTATATCGAAAAAACAAAACAGCACCTTTTTTGGGTTTTAAGAACAGCCACTCACTAAATTTTGAACGAATTCCTACACCGCTCTCCTCCACTACGCCTATCTATATGTCTACCTGTCTGGGTGTACGTACTAACTTCATAACTTTTGTTAAAGATGAGGGCAAATTCCTTG
Organism: Phenacoccus solenopsis; assembly: GCA_009761765.1. Taxonomy (NCBI): domain Eukaryota; kingdom Metazoa; phylum Arthropoda; class Insecta; order Hemiptera; family Pseudococcidae; genus Phenacoccus; species Phenacoccus solenopsis. The sequence continues at coordinate 49,162,013 of CM019752.1, read as the reverse complement.
TACTTTCGATATCCACAATTGAAAATGTTTAGCTTTGTGTGGAATTTCATCTTGGCAAATAATTTTGACAATATCTCATCTTACGAGGCTATAAATTGTTTAAAAACATTGCTCAGAATAAACAAACTGTTTTATAGCGTGTCACCGCAAACGAGAGTGAAACTTACCCCTTCTCTGAGTTTTTTATACTTTTCAACAAGTTTAATTTTTCTACATCTCGAAAAACTTTTTTTTCTTTTTAAGATTCATCTTAAAGTGTAAAAGCTTTGAAAAAAAAATTTCAAGCCATGCTGTATTACTAAAGCCAATTTTTCAATTGAGACTTGTTCAGGTTTGCAGATAACGTACCTAACCTTTCACACCTACAGGTCACACTCTATACTGACAGTTTGAGGCTGGAACCCCTCAATCTATTTCTTCCAAAACCATCAGCTCCATGAGATACCTCAATCTTTAATCAAATTTTCAGATCCACCATTTTATATTCATTATAGCCAAAATTTAAGATATCGTATCTGGGCGCTATTTCTAGTAAAAACCCGGTTTTTGCTTCAACTTCCCTCTAAATTCGCATAAGAGGCAGAAATCGGAATAAATTAGTCACTTGGTCCTATTTTATCGTATGATATTACAATCAGGAATTTCTACCTTTCGTTCACCCATATCACGTTTTGAAGGCAATAAACCTTCCTCCGCTCTCTCAGTATAACATATGAAAATGGATTTGGTATATAGCGTAATTCTTATTCCCAGAAATTATATGAGTTCATATTTATAAAATTTGAACAATTTCAAGTTTTTCAAGCTTCCCTCAAATTTCAACGATCCGCCATATTGGATGGATTTAGACCCGAATTCTTGGGAGTCATATTCTGGTCACCAACTAATCTCACATGCATAATTTGACCTCTCTAGATTGCTTCGGCGAGAAAAATAATATGTGAAATTCGAGAAATTTTATTACTCAAAACTACATCAAAAAATCGTTTTTTACTTTAACTACCCTTCGACGTACTTGGGAAGCTTAAATTTGAATACGTTGATAGTATGGGCTATATTTTAGAGCTACGAGGATCGAAAATCCTCGTCGTTAAAATTCGACATCACATAACTAAACATTATGGTATAAATAGTACGCCAACAGCTGAACTGGAAACTTTTGAGAAAAAAATTAGAATTCAAAAATCTTCGATAAATACGTATCATTGACTTAACCTTAAACATAAATAGATTTCCTTTATACGTCGCCGAATTTAAATTTTTAGTCTATAATTTTAATTCAAAAGGCTTACATCAACTGAAGCGCGAGGAGGAAATCAAAAACATCAAATCTTTTCAAGTTCTCGGCTTTATTCCCGCGTTAATAATACAAAAGAAAACGAAACAAAAGACCCATCAAACTATCCGATATTCAATCAAATTTTAATAAATAAAAAAACGCCAAATGGCCTCCAACACCTAGCGGATAAAATGTTTTCTTGAACTCTGTTTGCTTTATCAACGAGCTAACACGACCCGCCTAGCGTACTTCCATTAAGCGAGATGAAAAATTAAAACGACGTAGTCGACTCGCGAAATTAGTCGGTAACTAGTCGAATCAATAATTCAACATCTTAAATACCTTACGACCGTCGTCGTCGTCTCCGACCTATCGTGAAACTTTTACCTCGCTAATTTCACCGGCGAAATTTCGCGAATGATGGAAAAGTAAACGCGAATTAAAATTACCGAATGAGAAAATGCGTTTAACTACGTTCTAATTAATAACGCGAAACAGATTCGTGGTAGTAGAGTACGCCTGCAGCAGATTCGAACGCAAATTAAGGTGGACGATGGCAAGTAAAATATATCGTAGAAAGAATAAATTTGGCCATTTTTCAAAATTTCCGCAGAATTCAAGCGCGAGAAAATTTTCAAAATTATGGATTTTTTTCTCAATGTTCCTTTGGGACCAGAACTTGTTTACGACTTTTCATAAAATTTTTCAAGGATACCAAATTGCTTAAAGAAAAGAAAATTTTCACTTTTTCGCAAACTCAACGAAATTTTTTTTTTTCAATCCAAAACACCATACACAGAGAGTCTCCCAATGATACCACACATGTGATAATTGTCATAGTCCAATGTTCAAGTTGACGTCGTCTACAGCGATAATTTTTTATTATTACTGTTAAAACTTTCTCATCCCCATTTAATTTTCGTCCCCCGAGTGTGATACAGAATAGATAGGTGGAACTTAGTCACTTCAACAATCGAAAAAAATTTACCAATTTATTCCAATTTAAACCGCAGTTTTCGCAGCTTGCCTATTTACAAAAGTGTTTTCTTCTACAGCAACATTACTTCTTAGAGTTTGCAAAAACAATAAACAAAAAGAACCGCAATGTCGTATGTAATAACTGATTTACGAGTACCCCACAGCCGAAAAGCTGCTAAGAGAAGGATCCACGTTAAAAGGAACATTAAAACGAAACAAAGTCGAATTGCTTCCCTTATTTTCAAAGCTGAAGAATACAGTAAAGAACAACGCAATGTTTGCATATCACAAGAAACTGGCATTACTTTTATGATGCTCTAATAAGAAAAAGATCATCGCAATTTTACCTACTACTCACGAATTGAAAGATAAACACGAAGAAATTACCCTCTACAAGATGACATTATTTCACAATAGGAGTAAAACAGAAACGTGTATTTTATACTAAAATTCTGACAAGGAGAGGCCTCGACGTATGACACGGGGGTGGGAGAGTTAGAACATAAAATATATTATGAAAAATTATATAACTTTGCGAAACGTCTAATATACTCTATTATCAACAATCCGAGGGTCACGTCTGGTATCCAAATTTTTGGAGGGTCACTTATTGAGAAATACTAACATAAGTTGTGTATTCTTTAGAACAAATAAAATATTTCATGAATACGAAATTATTACCATACAAAGAGAAAATAGCATGTTGCCGAATATCTACTTCACTTGACCACAGATTTAAATCACTCGATTTTCGAACAAGTTGAAACACTTGACGGATTGGTAGGGACATTTTTAAAAAGCACCATGATTTCTGATACTACTAGTACTGCAAACTTCACTAAATCTTCTAATTCCATATGTCTAGAAACATATTCGAAGAAACTCAACAATATGCCGATAAAGCTCAAGCTGCAATTGCAAGTATATCATTCTCGCATTAGGCACCTTCTATTGAAACAATTCGAGAGTACTTGACCAAAGATATCGTCTCATTCAATGATTATCCAAATTCGTTAAGTTCTTGGCGTAGTTCTTGGAGTTTTCTCAATTCTAGCAACAACGGTTTCAAGCGAAAGACTTTTTCTCATGCCAATTATGGTGAGTGAATGAAGAAATCGATCAACTTCAGAAAATATATAGATGCTAATTTTTTGGAAAATTAATTATGATCTTTTAGGTGAGAAGTAGATCGTACTTTTTTCAACTCTTCAACACTAAATATAATCAATGAATTGAGAAGTAGATCATAATATGTGTATTGTTTTTTATTTCCTATGATAAAATATGAAATTTTTAGCTGAGTTTTTAATAAAAACGATAGCTATTACAGCCTACTTGATTATGGAAGGGGCGGCGGTGGGGGTTTCAAATCTTCGCGTTTCCGACCATTTGTAACCATCTGAAAATTCTAACTTTTTAGCGTGTATATTTATTTTTCTCGCTGCATAGCGTCGGTGAGTATTTATGAAAATTGCTCAAAATTTGATGAGAGGCTCTTCCTAAAAATGCCAAAAAGGTACTTTTTTGTTTTTTCGATACACCTCAAAATGGCGTATCACTCAAATTTTGAGCTGAGCTGCAGAAGGGGCACATACCTCATATTTTTCGATTCTCATCTCATATGAAAGAGTGAGTCAAGGACACCAACATATCCATATTTCAGCGTCCAACGTACATTTGCAGGAAAGTTGGAGCAAAAAACAGTTTTTTCAGGAAGTTTTGGGTCATGAAATTTCTTGAATTTTCTATATCTCCTCACCAAATCAATCTAGAAAGGTGAAACATTGTTTGTGAGATTAGTTGGTGACCAGAATGTGACCTCTTGAATGTAGGTCGAAATGGATTCAAAATGGCAGATTATCAAAATTTGAGTAGAGCTTAAGGAGCCTCCATTCCTTTCATACATGATGTTAGACGGGAGAAGGAGGGATAATCGATCTCAAATTTTCATTGATGAAATTGTTCACGTGACTACCCTATTCTGATTTTAGCTTTCTGGAGTTGGAGCAAAAAATAAATTTTTACAATCCGCCATTTTGGATCCATTACGATCCAAATTTTAGAGGTCATATTCTAATCTTCAATTAACCCTACATAAAAAGCTTGACCTTTTTAGGTAGATTTGGTGAGGAGGAATAGAAGATTAATGAAACTTCCTGTGACCGTATCCCCTCCAAAAGCCCTTCTTTGCTCTATCCAGCTTTAAATTCACTCTAGAAGGTAAGTCAGAAGAAGTTTGTCACTTGGGCTCATTTCATCTCATGATGCCACAATGGAAAATTTTCGACGACTCGTGTATCTCCTCACATGAACTCATATGATTATAGGGGATAAGCAGTATACTTTTCCCCAATTCACCTCTTAAATGATGTAGGATGGGAGAAAGAGTGGTTATCGACCTCAAGATGTGAGGAGATACATGAGTGGTTGAATATTTTTCATTGTGGCATCGAGCCCAAGCGACAAACTTCTTCTGATTTTACCTTCAGGAATGAATTTGGAGGTGGATAGAGCAAAGAAGGGCTTTTGGAGGGAAGAAGGCCACAGGAAATTTCATCGATCTTCTATTCCTCCTCATCAAATCGGCCTAAAAAGGTCAAACTTTTTATACAGGGTTAATTGATAATCAGAATATGACCTCTAAAATTTGAGTCAAAATGGATCGAAAAATGACGGATCGTAAAAATTCCTTTTTCACTCCAACTCCAGGAAGCTGAAATCAGAATAGGTTAGTCATTTGAGACATTTATCATACGACATCGCAATAAAAAACTTTCGATCTCTCGCATACCAAACCCTTCTTCCCTAATTTTGAGATCGATAATCCTTCCTTCTCCCCTCCAACATCATGTATGATGGTGTGCTTGATAATTCGCCATTTTGGATCCATTTTGACACAAATTCAAGAGGTTATAATCTGATCACCAATTAAACCCACACCTAACGTTTGACCTATTAACCTTCGCATGGTATCATGATGAGGGAAGAACTAATACTAGCAGCGCACTCTAGAAGGTATAAATATAAGATACCACACTCCCCCCACCCGTCCCTATCGACGGGGATTCCCTCAGCATGATACCATGCATGTTCTAAAAATTTATTTTGTAACTTGGATAGTATCTTGATGAGGGATTCCCCGCCAAAAAAAAAAAAGTGGTTACATGTATGTTAAGATCAGCACAATCAAAAACTACGAAAAGGGGAAACATTAAATAAACATTTTTGAAAATTTTAATAATTTGGTTACTCATTTATTAAAAAAAAAAAAAGAAATTTCGATTAATTTAACGTTTCGATTCACATACGACATCAACTATATGATGGCATCGCTGTATTTTCAAGTAAATTGTTGTCGGGGTTTCCCTCATCATGATACCATTTACGTTTGTGGAGGGGATTCCCTCACAATGATACCATTTACGTTAATGGTGGGGATTCCCTCACCATGATACCATTTATGGAAAATTGTGACATGATACAATGCAAAGGTTAAATTGATTTGGTGAGGAGATATGGAAGATTCAAGAAATTTCATAACTCAAAACTTTCTCAATAAACCGTTTTTTGCTCTTACTCCTCTCCCGAATGCACTTGGGAAGCTGAAATGAGCTACATTTTGGAGTTACAAAAATCTTCATCGTAAAATTCGATATCACATATCTTGATATTATGGTAAAAAATGGATCTCCATCACCTGAGCGCAAAGGGAGCTAATCTCTGATACATAGTATTTTATTATCCTTGGTGGAGGCGTTTTCAGATGACGTGCTTTCCATCAAATGTTGTGCATTTGAAATCGATGATTCATGGTTCAGATATTTCCTTTATTAGTGGTATTCGCAGACAACATAACTAATAATCATTTTCGATAACTAATCCGCCTATACCTTTCGACTAATAAAAAGCTGAAATCGCCTTTATGACCATCACGTCAAACTTGGTCGTACGGACAACTTTCTTACCAACTCATGCCGTAATCCTGATAACAAAAGGTGCTAAACGAAGGAAACCAAATGCCAAACACCCGAGCCACAAACGATCATAACCATTCAGCCAACCATCGTACTTCACAAACGCGATGATAAATCACTTCGCGACGACGTTGGATTTCAATAGACTTGACCGCATTTCGTCGTTTCTCCACCTACATGTCTTGACGCGTTAATAAGTGAAATGCGAGCGGCCTCTTTACTCTCAAGACGTACTGCTCGCGAATCTCTGATCGTTAGGGAACGTAAATTTAATTAAAAGCTTTCGCAGGGTCGCCGTTCAACGGCTTACGTCGTATTACCAGCTCTACCGCCATTTCACCCATACGCGTTTCCTTTCCGTCTCGCTGTCACGCTGACTCGCGCGAGTCTTAATTACGACGGATTAAATCATTACCCAGGCGCTGTCGTTTAGTCGAGGCGCGTGATGTTCGCCAGACTTCGTGAATGGCTTGTTAATGAACGCTACGGTGTAATTTTTGGACCATCCCACGAACCTCTCATTACGCCCAAACCCGCGTTCTTGTGCTGGCTCGTTCGCGAGTGTAGTTTTATTTCTATACATAAATTTTTACCACTCTAATTGTTCAATTTTCGCCGGCTTAATTGAGTTTTTCACCGAAACGCTCGGCGTGCGAAAGCGCCTTCGTCGATGACAAAAGTCGCCCGAATAAGCCTTTAAAACTTTATGAGCAGCGCTTTTTCTCCCTCGACAACCAACTAGAAGCCGCGTAACGCTATTGTTCTAAAAATTAATTAGGCTATAAATTTTCGTCCCCGAAATTCCGGCGAGCGGGGTGCGTTTTAATTTCGTCGCCCCCCGCCCTCATCCGCCCCTCCGTTAACACGACAATTCGTTTCTTTTCCAACAACTCGACCGACAATAAGACGAACAAGAATCTACGCGTATACTTTTAAACGAATGAAAAATGGAAAACTCTTAAATCTTTTCCAAAACTTAGATAGGCAACTTACTATTCTTTCGCGAATAAAACGCGCCGTATCGCCGAAAAAAAAAAGGTCGCACTACATTTGAAATTTTTTTTCGTATGTAATTTCGCACCGAGCATTTCATTATCGAACTATTTTCACGCTGCGACGCGCCGTTATCGAATAAAATTGAAAAATCCATTCGTCGCATACTCCACAGCCCACTCTTAATACGTTATTCTGCACGCGAGTACGTCGTCCAACATACTAATAAGCGACTATTGTACCGGCACCGTTGACCAATTTCATTTCTCGTCTATGAAAAAATTATTGTCCAATCTCGTACACTGGGAAAAAAATATTCGACGAACGACCAGTCAAAGTAAAATATTCGCTATAATCGTTTTTCATCCTTATTTACCGTAGTTCATCTACTTCTAAAAGGAAACATTCATCAATGAATGAACCCGAAAGTGTTAACAAGCGTAAAACTGCGCTTTGAACCAAATTCGTTATACAAAAAAATATATCTCTTACTAGGTGGGCTTTTAATAAAAAGGATATCTATTGCAACTCACTTGATTTGGGAGGTCACGACAATATAACAAATGAAATGGTGAAATTAGGAGGAGAGGTTATGATAGAAATTCTGACTGAACTATTCAATAAAATCTTGATGGGGGGAAAAGTTCCGGACGAATGGAGAAAATCAGATATTATCACCCTTTTTAAAAAAGGAGATAGACATAAAGTGGAAAATTATCGTCCAATAAACCTGAGCGTGACAATCTCGAAAATTTTTCAAAATTAATAGAAATGAGAATCCAGACATATTTAAATTCACAACAACCCGTAGAACAAGCAGGATTCAGAAAAAAAATTTCGACAATAGATCATCTACACACAATGTATCAAATAATTGAAAAATGCCTCGAATTCCAGATAGATCTCTATATAGCATTAATCGATTTCAGCAAAGCATTTGACTCAATAAATCATGAATATGTGGATGGCACTCAAAAATCAGGGGGTACCATCAAAATATATAGAAATAATTAAAGACATGTACAGGGGATTGGAAGCAAGAATTAAGACTGAGTTAGAAGGGGAATATTTTGAAATAAAAAAAGGGGTGAAACAGGGTGATCCGCTATCCCCGATATTATTTAATTGTGCGCTCGAAGAAATTTTCAAAAAAATGAACTATACCAACAAGGGATTAGTAATTAATGGAGAAAGAATTACAAATTTGAGATTTGCGGACGACGTCGTCCTCCTGTCTAGCTTTGTAACTGAATTAGAAAATATGATTAAAGAATTAGCAAAAGAAGGGAAGGACTCGGGTTTAAAAATGAACGTTGAAAAAACAAAAATTCTAACAAAAAATACATTTACAAACAAGATCAAAATAAACGATAGTCTAAACGATCCAGTATACGAGGCTACCTATTTGGGACAAAATTTATCTTTTGAAAATCGAACAGAAAAAGAGGTCAATGTAAGAATATCAAAAACATGGGCAAAATTCCGGTCTTTAAAGAACATTTTTAAGGGTCCCTTCAAAAATTCACAAAAAAGCCAAATTTTCAACATGTGTGTCGTGCCCACCTTAACATACAGATGCCAAACATGGTCATTAAGATCAAAAATTATAAAAAAATTAGAAACAACACAAAATTCCATGGAAAGAGCAATATTAAACTTCAAGAAAAAAGATAGAAAAAAATTAAAAACTATAAAATCACTTTTAAAAGATAATACAAATGTGGTAAAATATATAAGAAGGCAAAAATGGAGATGGGCAGGGCACGTGGTACGAATAAAAGATGGTAGATGGACATATAAATCCACATTTTGGTTTTTGTCCCACTTGAAAAGGAAAAGAGGACGACAGCTAGCTAGATGGGAGGACGACATAAGCGCTTTTTTGGGGGGAAAAAATTTCCAACGGGTGGCTAGTGATCGGAGTGAGTGGGATCGACTGCAGGAGACCTTTGCTCATTTTGGGCCGAGGATACTCTAGTATAATATACTTAATAAGCGAAATATGTACAAGTCCTCAATAAAGGTTTTTTGATTTGATTTTGATTTTTGATTTGGGAAGGAATGGTCGAGGGTGGGTGGGTTTTTCAAATCTGTGCTTCTCAGACCATTTACAATCATCTGGGAAATGTCCAACTTTTTGGTACATATATGTAGCATTGTAGCATTCTATAAAAAAAGGGTCAACATTGTCACGAAGTTGATTTCGAGAAAAATGCAAAAAAGTGAATTAGGATAGAAAATATCAATTTTTTGTTTTTGATGGATTCGTGTACTATAATCCTTCTTCTTTCACGGGAGATAGTCAGAATCTCGTGAAGTATATTTTAAACTGTATAAATACGCCGTTGAACAGTTATCAAAACCGAAATGAAAATTTTTTGTGAAAAAAAAAAATTGCACATTTTAATTTGCCTTGAGTCAGTTATGTGTGGGGCTACTTTGGGAATACTTGGAAGCCTAATAATGTTCCTAAACCTACTTTTTCGGATTCTACAACAAGTTTTCTGTAGGAGCGAAAAAAATTTGAATTTTTACAAAATATAAATATGTTTTTTAATGGAAATTTTCATTCAAAAACTTCAAACACGTTTTTCTCGAAACTCCATTTTTCCAACGTCAAATTTGAAGTTTTTGTAAAACCGTAAATTTTTCATGACAAAAGGGTCCACAGTAGCCACTTTGAAGGGTAATTTCATCTATAGTCTATTCAACATAAGAAACGCCAGGGGCAAAGAAGTACTGCCTCAATTTGCTACAATGCAAAGCCACGCCATACTCCGTTATCATTTGCTCAGGGTGGCTTCTAATGTTGAATGTCTTTTCCCGCCTTTCCTCTTCAGTACCGAAGTCTTCAAAATTGCTTTGTTATGCGGGTTGCGTTTGGCGTTTCTTATTTTAAACAGACCATAGCTTCATATGGTTACAGGGACGTACCGAAAGGGGGGGGGAGGGGAGCTCCCCCTTGGCTTTTGGAAAGTTGATAAATTTGGAGTTTTAGCGTAAAGTTGGTAAACTTGACCACTTGCGCAGTATTATTACACCTATTCTTAAATGTTTTGAAGACTAACAAGATTGTGACATACATTGTATTTAACATCTTATTTTCGTGGAACAAAAAAAAAAAAAAAGTCAACAGTTGGTAAAATTGTAAAAGTAGTTGGCAATTTTTGGTTTCCCCCCCCCCACCCGAAGAATGTCCTCGGTACGCCCCTGTATGGTTATATCTCGAAAATGATTTTTGTGAAAATGCCGACCCTTTTCTCATAGAATGCCACATATTTCTTTCTACCTCACGCGTAGCACCGGTGTGTATTCATACATTTCGCTCAAAATATGGTGAGAGATTTTTCTTGAAATTTGAAAAAAGTACTTTTTTATTTTTTCGATGCATCTCAAAATGACGATTCACTTAAATTTTGAGGTGAGGTGTACAAGGGGCAAATAATTCAAATTCTTCGTTTTTGATCCCGTATGAAAGAATGAGTCACGGACACCAACATATCCAAATTTCAGCTTCCTAAGTGCATTTAGAGCAAAAAACGGCTTTTTGAGGAAATTTCGAGTCATGAAATTTCATGGATCTTTCACATCTCCTCACAAATCAATCTAAAAAGATCAAACTTTGTGTGTGAGGGTTAGTTGGTGACCAGAATATGGCCTCTTGAATTTGGATCAAAATGGATCCAAAATGATAAAAATTTAAGTAGAGCCTAAGGAGCCTCCATTCAGCGCCATACATGTTTTCGCAGGGGGGGAGGGAGGGGTTATCGAGTTCAAAATGTAGGGAAACACGAAAGGTCGAAAATTTCTCATAGCGATGTCGTATGATAAAATGAGCACAAATGACTAACTAATTTTGATTTTGGCTTCCTCAGCAAATTTAAAGGGGAGTTGGAGTATAACATAAATTCTTACAATCTACCATTCTGGATCAATTTTGACTAAAATTCAGGACGCCATAATCTGACTAACCCTACATAACCTTTTAGGTCCATTTGATGAGGAAATATGGAAGATTCATGAAATTTACTGTGGCATTCTCCCTTCCAGAAACCTTTTTTGGTTTTAACTTCCTTTCAAATTCACGTGGGCTCATTCTACCATACGACACCACAATACAAAAAAAAATTCGATTTCTCATGTACACCCAGACCCACCACATTCTGAATTTAGCAACACCTCATTCTCCTCTCCAACATCATGTATGGAGATGAATTGAAAACACAGTATACTTCTTATCGACAATAACCATGTGAGATCGTATTAATTTCAATTTTTTTTTTTTGAAGCTTAAGGAGCCTCAAATCCAATTCACCCCATACATGATGTTGATGGGGATGAGGTATCGACCTGAAAATGTGGTGGGAGTACACGGGAGATCGAACATTTTTTTATTGTGATCATATGATAAAATCAGCCCAAGTGACCAACCTATTCTGATTTTACCTTACCAAGTGAATTCGGAGGGAAGTTGGAGCAATAAAGGGTTTTAGGGGGAGATGGCCACAGGAAACTTCATGGATCTTTCATATCTCCTCACCAAATCAAATTAAAAATGTCAAATTTTCTATGTAGGGATAATTGATGATCAAAATATGACCTTTGGTTAAAATGAAATTGGAGGATAATGTTTGTGGAGCCTCAAGTACATAATTATAATTTGAAAAATATGAGTTAATATTTCCGTGGTTTTGGAAGAAATAGGGTAGTAGTTTTTGGATTTGGTATTGGGTGTGACCTGTAGACGTGTGAGCATGTCCTAATTAAAAACTCAGCTCCAGTATTGCGGCATGGCTGCTTACATTTTTTCTCTCTTACCGCGATGACAATTACGAAAGAGTAACGAGAAAAATACCAGAACAACCGTAAGCAGCCATGACACATTACTGAAGCTGAGTTTTTCACGGGTGCACGTATCAGCCTTACAGATAGTGTTGGTAATCTTTTCAACATAGTGCATTCCATAAACCGAGACTTTAAACACTTACTTATCCTTTCCCAAAAACATTAGAGAGGTTGAATTTTCCCTTCAGTAATTATACGAACCTTTACGATGTTCCTTCTTGATGTAATATACTCTTCATAACCCAAAAAGATATACTCATGTGACACTCATGTGTGGTCGTGCGCTTACCTTGCTTGCTAGATAGAAATTTTTATGTAAACGTAAAATAAAAATAACATTAAATTTAGAAAAATTAACCGGGAACCACGAATAATTTTTCTTCGTTACCGTTAGGTCCTTGGTCTCATATTTACAGTTCTTGGTTACAGTTCGATTTAAAAGTTGTTTTTCCATTTCTGGTTACAGGTTACAGTTTTTGGTTACAGTCAGACCAAAAATACCTGATAAATACATGATTTCAGTTGCTATCCTTGCGCTAATCTCTTAAACATGATAAGAGGAAAAATAAAAATAATTTAAAATATTTTTCCAAATTCATATTTTCCGTCATTTTATTTTTTTAAGACAGGCAATCCATCACTTATAGGAATAACATCAGTGACCTACTGCATGCCAAGAAGGGGGTTACATTACGATCAAACATCCTATGCTAAATGAATCTCGCAATGAACATTGATCAATCAAGTGGAAAAGTAAAGCGACGAGTACCCTCTCCCGAAAATCTTCTTTTCGAAATCAAGTAAACTGTAATAGGTAGCTTTTCCATTGAAAACTCAACCAAACAACACGCACCGACAACACTTTCGATAACTTAACAAACTCGTTTCGACTCCCTTATTTCACCGATAATAAACCTCGAAACGCGTACCAGCTCAACGACAAAATGAATAATGGTTGTATAATGGGTTTCAAAACATTTTCGTTGGTTAAAAAAAAAAACCACCGCTGAGAGCTAATGTAACTTTCATATGTCAACCATTTTCGTATACAAAAAAAAACATAGATGTATTATTACTTCCCTAAACGATATTTAAAGCTTTACAATGTTACGTCGGTTTTATAAAATCGCGCTTCGCGTCGCCAGTTATATTCGCGATAGGGAGTGAAAAAAAATAACCCAAATTCCTCCATCTAGATGTCATCGAGCGTTGACAACTTTCGAATACAGCCGTCATAATTAATCTCTTACAAGAGGAGGAAGCTATAAAGCGCGATATACACCATGCGTGAATAACTACAAGCAGGCCTACGAATATCAAAAATATTAACAATGAAAAAACAGCAATGTTGGAACTAAAAAAATTATCTAAAAACCCTAGTTTCGTAATGGTGCAAAAAATTATTTCGAAGGTAAAATACAAAACCAGATGATTACAAATGGTCTGAAACGCAAAGATTTGAAGACCCCACCCTCCCCCGACCTTCCCTTTCAAAATCAGGTAGGCTGTAATAGCTATCGTTTTGTTAAAAACTCAGCTAAAAAAGGTGTTGAATTTCACCAAAACACGTGAAAAAATCGCAACATGTAATCAACTTGGTCATACAAGGAAATTTCCTGTAGATATCTATGTTTCATCCAAACTTAAACCCGTCAAAAAGCTATGGAAGCGTCCAAACTTTATACTCATGTATTTCCACGTGTCTTTTTCATACATTCAGTAATATAAACAAATTCTTAGGACCTCAACTTCATCAATAATGTTTTCTAATAATTAACATGACGTGCTCCATATTAAATAAAACGATTAGATATTTTGCCCCTGTAGCAAAGAATATCTATGCATTAACTTGCACGTTCTTAATAAGGTATTCAATTCACCCATTTCAAGGGTTTTTCTCGAAAATACAAGCGTTACCGAAGAGTACTACATTTTGAACCAGGTCGAATAATTTATTCAACAGATATGGTGAGTAAAGTCTGTGCATTCAGTAATTTCATTATGAGGAAAAGCCTTGGTGTTTTTTTTTTCTTTTTTTTTTACTTTTCCAACCTCGGAGATTTCCAAAACGTGTTCTTCAGTTACTTTTGACGCGAAAAAAAATTTTTTTTGATAATTTAATACGGTAAAAAAAAGCTTCATATAATTTACCCTTATTTTAGCCTATACTTTGTGTTCTTATCGCTTCCAAATTTCGCGACTACGGAGCCGCAAAAGCTTTATGAATTATGAATATAGAAACCGATTTAGAAAAGATGAAAGGATAGCTTTGATCAAGTTCTAGATAACACATTCCATTCATTCCTCATCGCCAATAGGGTTAATGTTGGAAACAACTAAACAACTAAAGAACTATTCGATGGCGGGTATACTCGGCATTTTAATTTCATTACATACACCTCTACACGCACGTCTAGGCAGTGGTAAAAAACGTGATTTAATAAGCTGCACATGTTAATAAAGGATAACAATTCGTACGAGATGTGAATGAGAATGATTTTGTCAAAGGTTCGATACTACCAAGTTTTAGTCACTCTTTTGCACCTTGCGCTATTTCAAATTATGTTTTATGCAACTTCAAGACGCGCTTCTACAACCACCTTCGGAGTTATTTCAAGAAGCCACTTCCATTGAAATGATGAAATTAAAAATGTATTAAATGAAGGACGGATATGAGCGAATTCTTTCTCCAGCAGCAAGAAGCTGCATAAAAAATACATGCATCTAGCTGGTAAATTATGTAGTGAAGCGATACGGTCAACACTTCGCTTCTGCGATGTTTACGTCGCATCATTACGAATGTGTGGTTATTATCTGCCGTGCAATAAAATAGAAGAAGATGGCTGTCTTCGGATGTATGAATTTCTTAATAAACAAGGATAATTAAACTTTTAATTGATTGAGTGAATAAAAAAAATTAATAAATTAAAAAACAGACCGAATATGTTTTATCATAGATTAACCATACATAGATAGCCCACCGGTATATCGAATTTATCACTCATAAATGTTGAAAAAAGAGCCAGAAAGTTTTTTATTAATATCTAGGCAAAAAATTGAGTTAGAGTGTTCGGAAATGGCTTATTCGAAAGAGCTTAACATTTTATACACGATTCAATACTAAAATATTATTGCCATCGATGTGAGTCTCGAGTTATTTTAATAAAACTAATTCATTTTTTAGAGCGCTCTCTGTGAATGAGCTCCAGTACTAAGAATAAATTAGACTTATTGCTTGGTTTTTTGCAAATATCTCAAGAAAGAATATAGATAGAAACTTTACAAGTAGCTCATTCGAAAGAGCATAAAATTCTGAATGTGTTTCACTATTAAAAAACAATCGTTATTGATTTACTTTTTGAGATAATTCATAGTGAAGTAAAAAAATCGTTTTTCGAAATTAATTGCAAAAGTAAACGGACAGGAGTAACTTTAGAAAAATTAAATGATTCTCTATTCCAATCTCTTTAAAATGAGTCATTTGCAAGCCCTATATCTTGAATTGTTTCCAAGATATTAGCAAAAAACGATTCCAACTCAGTTTTTGAGTGATAAAAATTTAACGTACGGTGGGCTTTCTATGTATGTTTCATCTATGGTTTTATGTATTATGATTAGGTATTGATTATGTATAAATAAATTAATCTTTAATTCTACGTAATTCCAATTAATTTTGTTCAATCGATTCATATTTTTAAATTTATTTTTAATGTTTACTTTTTTCACTCCATTCTAATATGTACTTCTATTAAATGTTGATAACATTACTTTAGCCTATTTGCAGCTTTCATTTCAAAGTACTGAAACCAACTATATTAATTGTATTCATAATTGAATAGGTTTGGAAAAACGCAAAAATTCATTGATTGCGTTCTATCGATTCTTGACATCTTAGGACCTCCCAAAAGAGTCAGGAGCCGACGTAGAAAAGCCTATTTTAAATAAAGCCTAGACAGAGATATTACAACTTACAAGGCAATTTTTAGCCGAATTTCTGAAGGACATAAAGGCTATTACAGCCTACCTGATTTAGGAAGGGGCGGTCGGAGGAGGGTGGGGTTGGCATATGTTCAACTTTTTGGTATATCCCTCTCCCTCCTCACCATACAAACCTCAATAATTTCGAATGAGGTGGAAGTAGAGACATAAAATTGCGGTGGAATGTTCGTGATGAGAATTAAGATTACTTGTAGTTTTAGTAAGTAGATTGCTTTCGAGTATTGGATTACAGCCTAATCCATGGATCGATTTTTTTACGATTTTAGTCGATTAATCGATTATTAAAAAAAAACAAAACTAGAATATTTAAAAGCCTTTCCTTCGATCGTAGAGTTGTCTTGAATAAAAAAAAAAAAAAACATCCAATACCAAGTCCGAAAACACCTACCTTATTTAAATAAGTTAAATTTAGAACAAAATGTAGTATTACCTGCCAAGTGCCATGCCAATAATTATGAGCAAATTTTTTCAAATCAAAACTACGTGTAGCTCCTCAAAATATTATTCTCGAATTCATTTTAACCCAAGTTCATATTCAAGGACGTAACGAGGACATTCTAGGGGGGGGGGGGAGGAGAAAATCAAAAATTGCCAACTAATACTGTGAAATTTTACCAACTGTTGACCTTTTTTTTTTTTTTAGTCGTCAAAAAATTTAAAAATAGCTGTAATAATACTGCGCAAGTAGTCAAGTTTACCAACTTTACGCTAAAACTCCAAATTTACCAACTTTCCAAAAGCCAAGGGGGCTGCGTCCCTAGTTGTGCGCTATACATGATATAAGTTGGCATCAGTTCGAATTTATTCGAGTCCTTATTTTTCCAAAAGAAATTCAAGTTCCCAATTTCAGCGTTGAACAATTATAAATTTCCCAACTTTTCAAAACACCTGAGGGGAAGCTCCCCCCATCCCCCCTTAGTTACGCCCCTGTTCATATTTCAATCATCAACTAACCCTATATAAAAATTCTGACCTTTCTAGGTCGATTTGGTAAGGAGATTTGGAAGATTCATAAAATTTCCTGTAGTAATTCCCCTCTAAAAGCCATTTTTCGCTATAACCCCCCCCCCCCTCCAAATTCATTTAGTCACTTTGGCTTATTTCATCATATAACAGCCAGCACACCACAATGAAAAACTTTCGACGTTTGGTGTGCCTCCACCACATTTAAAGGTTGATAACCCCTCCTCCTCCACTCCAATATTATGTGTGAAAGTGAATTTGAAATATATTATACTTTTTATCCCCAATAATCGTATGAGTTCATGCTAATTATATTTTTTACTAATTTGAGGCTCCTCAGGTTCTACTCAAATATTCATAATCCGCCATTTTGAATCCATTTTGACCCAAATTTGAAGAGTTCATATTGTGGTCACCAACTAACCGCACAAACAATGTTTGACCTTTCTGGAATGATTTGGTGAGGAGATGTAGAAAGATCCAAGAAATTTCACAACTCAAAACTTCCTCAAAAAGCCGTTTTTTTCTTGAACCTCCCTCCAAATGCACTTAAGAAGCTGGAATTTAGATATGTTGATGTTTGTGACTCTTTCATATAAGATCAAACATGAAAAATTTGAGCTATCAGCCTCTTCTCGAGCCTATCTCAAAATTTGAGTAATCGCCATTTTGAGGTGTATCGAAAAAAACAAAAAAGTACTTTTTCCGCATTTTTAGGAAAAGCCTGTCACCAAATTCTGAGCGAATTTCATGAATACCCTGAGAGAAAAAATATATATATACATACCAAAAAGTTGGGCATTAGCTAGATGCTTACAAATGATCTGAAACACAAAGATTCGAAGACTCAGCCCTCCCCCGATCCCTCTTTTAAATCAGGTAGGCTGTAACAGCTATCGTTTTTATCGAAAATTCAGCTCATTACAAAAAAATATTCAAATTTTTTTTTTAATTCACATTACTCAGTATTTCGACATTCTGGCGAAAAGAAATTGGGTACTTTTCTTCCGGGAACATATTCCATTCGAGAAATTTGAAAGGTATCAAAAATTTACTGTCTTCTTACCTCTTAGGAGTGGGGGAGGGCCGAATGGATAGTAGTTTTTCAACTTTAAGGCAAGAAGGCAAGATTAGCCTGTAGAAAAAATCTGAACAAAAACGAAAGACTTCAAGTTGAAATGTTGTTTGAAGTGATATAGAACGATTTGGCGTTCACACAGATTCTACAAAAAAAGTCGCAAGAATTTTAGTAAAGGAAATTTACAATTGTACCGGACACCCATCCAAGGGGATGTCCCAAGATGGGCGGGGTAGGGTTTAGTAAACAGTCCCTTGCAGGCGCTGGGCATGCGCCGCGACGGACCCCACAGCGGTTTAGATACAGGCGTATCGTATGGTAAGATTTAAACCGCGTGAACATCCCACGGCCAGGTGCTCAATTCATTATCATGTGACGATAAAAGAATAGATAGTAAAACGCGTGAGTAGCCACGGGGGGCTAAGACTTCACATCTATGTAATTAATGTACTTAAATTTAATCATAATGTATAAGTCCAAAAAGAAAAGCAATAGCGAATTTTTTGGAAATTCTTAATATGCTCTAGTAGGCACCTTTAGTTACACTTACACGGGGAACGAAAATTCCACCAATTTGTTCAGGCAGTTTCGCCAACTTAAATGGACTGAATACTGAAATCGTACACGTTTATCGTAATACATTTTCCCTAAAATGTTGAAAATTATTTATTTACAAACGTGATGTTAAAACAATAAAAATAAAAATAAATCTGCCAACTACGAAAAACAAAACAAACAAATTTCCTATCGTTCATTCGCTGGCTCATTAGTGGAAAAAAATTAATCGTCCCATTTCAGCGTTCATACCCCGAGAGTGAAAAATTAAACGATGCATTAGATCGATCGTCGGCGTTTATAATTGCCATTTCGCCTCCCTATTATTACTTAGGGCGATAAAATTTCATCCCCTACCGACACCGAAGGGCGACGATAATGGCACGGTGTAATCAAACGCGAGTCTTTAAAAACTACCAATATACGCGGTATAGCTCCCTCGCTTCGCATTCGCGTTAGACCAATTTTATTAACACGCGTTATAATCAGTATTTATTATTATTTGTTTTTATAGCTGCCTCAGGCAAAAAAAAAAAAAAAACGTAAGCAGCCATGCGGCTATTATTGGAGCAGAGTTTTTAAATGAGGCTTGTGGCCCACCTAATATCAAGTCCAAAAATCCCTACTCTATCCTTTCCAACCCCACTTCCGAAGCTAAATTTAAAATATGTAGTATTTCTTGTCTGAAATTACCATCCTCGTCTGTTTTTTTTTGTCTACCAAATGGCTCTACCACCCCACCCCTCCCCCAAAAAGGGTTGTACGATGTGTAAATGTATTTTTATTAAAGAACATATCAAAATATACATTTTCCGGGTCACTGATTCGAAATTTCATACTAATTATTCGATTTGGCCCTCACCAAGGGTTCCACCTTCCAAAAAAAAGGGGTGTTCGAAGTCCAAATCTATTTTTATCAAACAACATCAAAATATATGTTTTCCAGGTCACTGATTCTAAATTTCATACTGGTTTTTCGATTCGAAGCCCAGTAAGGGCTCCACCCCCCCAAAAAGGGTTGTTCGAGATCTAAATGTATTTTTATTAAACAATATATCGAAATAAATACATGTCTCTTAAACCCCTAGCTAATGTCAATAACTCCTTCCCCCATCTCTAAACAACAAATGAAGACAAAATAGAAGTTATTTAGGAATTCTTTAAAAAAGTTCAAAAACAACAACTAATGGGGAGGGGGGGTTATGAAATCTGAAAATTTCGAAAATGTTTTCTTCATCAACCTACTGTTCAAATAGGACATTACTTATTTTGTATTTTTCAGCATAAAATTCTATATTTTTAACATAAAATATGCTTCAAATCTTACATTGGCGCGTGGTGGTAGGTAAAATATACCAAAGTTGATTAAAAAGAACTTACTAAACATGATTCCGTCGGAATTTTTCTCTGGCACAAATCGGCACTTTTTTTTGTAGGCAGAAAAAAAAAATAGTAAAAAACCTCAAAAAGTTCACAGTTTTGAAAAAAAATCTCACTTAAAATTGGTTTTTTAAAAGAAATCCACACATAGCAGAATCTTCAGCATAAATAATGTATCTTCAATAAAAAAATTCATCCCGGCTCTAAATATATTTTTCATCTCTGCATACCACATAACAAGCGGCTGTTTTGTAGCAAACGCAAAAAATAGAGAAAAAAAAACTCGAGGTACTCCTACTTCGCGCTTTCTTATGGTCGCTACAATGAAAAAAATGGTCTTTAGCCTTTCATTCTAAATGAAGGAAGGATGTAAAAAACGCTTCTATACAGGGTGTTCCTTTTCGGGCGCACCACCCACAAATGGCAGATAGGTCAACTCAAGTTACATACATGTATCATGGTTTGCCTGCCTAAAAATCAGAAGGGGCTGAGATATGCGAGCTTGAAACAAAGAAATTCGTTCACAGTGATCATGAAATTGAAAAATTTATATCTCACCAACTATAAATGATAAAACTTTGCGGTTTGTTTCAGCATGTGAGGTATACAATGAAGTTTCTCTGGTGTAAAAATGGTGGGGTAGGGGAACTAGATGAGGCGATATGAAGAAATTAGTACCGAACAACATGCGGAAAAAAAGGGCGAATTTTTTAATTTTTTGTAAATAACTTTTATACTGCCCTATCAAGACAACTCTTTAAAAATTTTTTATTGATGAGAAATGTGTTCCCTACAAAATGTGGTAGGTGAGTAGCTGAGTACCCGCTAGGTAGTTTTGATAATGAGAAAAAAAATCTGAAAAAAATGATTTTTTCTACGAGTTTTTTCAAAAAATTCATTTTGAAAATTTTTATTTCACGAACTACGAATGATAAAAAAGTGCGATTAGTTTCAACTCGTGAAGCATGCAGTGAAGTTTCTCTGATATAAAAATGGTGAGGATAGGGGAACTACCAAAAAAGATATGAGGAAATTAGTACTCAAAAATATGCGGAAAATAAGGTGTTTATTTTTATTTTTTAAACATAACTTTTAAAATTGCTTTATCAAGGCCACTCTTTAAAAATTTCTTATTGATGAGAAATAAAAGTTATGTTTAAAAAATAAAAAAATTCACCTTACTTTCCACATGTTTTTCAGTACCAATTTCCTCATATCTCTTCTTCCTGCTCACCTATCCCCACCATTTTTGCATCAGAGAAACCTCACTACATGATTCACGAGTTGAAACTAATAGCACTTTCTTATCATTCGTAGTTCGTGAAATAAAAATTTTCAAAATGAAAAAATAATTTTTTTCACGAGTTTTTTTTTCATTATCCGAACTATCTAGGGGTACTCGCCTACCACATTTTGTAGGAGACACATTTTTCATCAATAAGAAATTCTTAAAGAGTGGTCTTGATAGGGCAATTTCAAAAGTTATTTATAAAAAATTAAAAATTCACCCTTTTTTCCGCAGGTTGTTCGGTACTAATTTCCTCATATCTCCTCATCTAGCTTCCCTACCTCCACCATTTTTACACCAGAGAAACTTCATTGTATACCTCACATGCTGAAACAAACCGCAAAATTTTATCGTTTATAGTTCGTGAGATATAAATTTTTCAATTTCATGATCACTGTGAACGAATTTTTTTGTTTCAAGCTCGCATATCTCAGCCCTTCCGATTTTTAGGCAGGCAAACCATGATACATGTATGTAATATTTTTATCGATGAAATCGAACTTCGGTTTTTCGACTTTTGTCGTGCTAGAATCGCGGTTTGGCCCACTTTGCGGCGTGAGCTTTTAGGAAACCACTTGAATATAGCATATTAGGAACCTTTAGAGGGGTAAGAAAAACTCAAAATTTATGTATACAAATAATATGCAACAGTTTTTACGAGACACGCTTCAGATTTATTGGTATCCTTATCAGGCCCAGGTGGATCTTCCCAAGATAGCACCATAGCAAGAGCTTTCCAACTTTGGTATAAAACTGAAAGCTACATCCACTCAACTATACACACAAGGATCTCGCAACGTAGAATTGGGTCTCGGAAGAATAGCATCATTTCCAAAATCGGGCCTGACTTTACCCTACCATACCTATATCATATATATAATATAGCTATCATTTTTATTAAAAACTCATCTAAAAAAGCGTACACGCGAAACTCGTCGCAACTAACCTCGTAGCATTTCTGTAACGATAATTTCAAACTCTCCGAAGACGTTGGAAAAGCCCCCGAAGCCTAAAATTCGACCGGCCGTAGTTTAGTATTAAAAAGGCATTCGAGTTTCGGTATTTATCTACTCGCAAACCACATACGCGCGTCGGCGGTTCCACAATAAACACGCCGCGCCGCAACTACGCTCCAATAACAAAATATCGCCTCGATAGTCGAACTGTTTGAAATCTAATTTCACGCGCCCCGAATACCTCGTAGAAATATTCCCATTGCCTCTGTTTACCGTAGAAATTACCTCGTTTGGCGTATTTAATCGGCTTCCCGCAACGTTGATATTTCACATTCGTATAACTCGCCAGATCAAAGAAATACGATAAATTTTACCGTTTTAAAATCCGGCAACAGTAAAAACCACGAAACGTATCGGGTCTACCTATTTCATACGTACGTGTTGTCTCGAAATCTTATTTACCTTTTAATTAACCCCGCTTGGAACTCGAATCGTTAGATGTTTCTCGGCGAAACAGCCCTCCATTCCTTCCACTTCTAACGCTATCTCGACATTCGACAAACACACGATACGGTACCTACGCTAATTTACGAAACGTTGTTTCTGCCAGTGCCAGTACCACGAGCCGTATCGACAGCTCTATTTTACAATGTAAAATATTACCCTAACCCAGTTATCCGGCCGTCCTACCTGACCGAGACCCTGACGAAAGTAATCCCCGAAAGTCGCCAGTTCGCCACTTTCTTGATTAACTAGCCCATAGGGCAGCGTGTTACCGACGACAAAGGCTCGTTTGATGTGATAATCAAACGCCAAGCCGCCGATAGCCTCTTCTTTCCTAGCTGCTCTCTTTCGTTATACTCGAATCGATATCGTTCCGAGGTAATTTAATCTCGTATACTGCACGAAAATATAGACAAACTTCGTCGATGCAATTATTTTCGCCCAGAGTTTTAGGTCGTGTACGTATATCGGCGTCGATTAAAATACAACGCCGTTACGTATAAGGCGTGTGCGAAACTAATTGTTCTTTACGATAATATTTGTATAGCCTCGTATCGTCATTTCCCAAAACGAGATCATAGAAATTTTCTTCGCTACGTTCGAAAAAAAAAGTAATTACAATTCTTCAACCTCGTAACGTAAAATTAACCCAGTTTGTCTTCTTTATGATTTCAGAACCGCATAGATCCGAGAAAAGGATCGTACACGCCTCAATCGACCGATTTCAGCTCCAACGAAAACACCGTATTGTGCGAAAAAATTTATCCCTTCGCGTTAGTGCTTAGGCTACGCGTATTACAGGTAAATATCGAAGGTGACGTCGTTTATAACAAGTTGTATTTCATTGCGAAAAACAGATCGAAAAAGTATCGGTGCAAATGACTATCAACAACATGAGCGAAAACTGCATCACAAGTATCAACAATATACCCAAGTCACTTTTTGGCCTTTTATTTCATAATTGACAGGCTTTTGAAAATTATCAAAATGAATAGAAATTTATTTTGATTCACTTGTTCTATCGTATTATCTCGATGTAATTTCGTATATTAAATATAAAACAGCAACAGCAACCAAGCCGACCAGATGTTGCAAATAAATAAAATATAGTTGCGTATCAGTATCTAGTCCAATAGTAAATTAGTGGGCTCAAACAATAAACCTTAAAATTCCAATTAAAATTATAGCATAAATTATATTAATTTCCTAGAAATTTCGATTTTTCTGTTTCTTGATTTATAATTTGTGATATACCTAATTCCGAATCCAGGTAAAATAAGCTATGAACTTCAGTATAACAAAAAAATCAATATAAATATTGGTAAAGAATTGGGTTCATTAAATGAATTCAATGTTAATAAAATGCAAAAAAATTCTGACGCAGGGGTTAATGGACATCGTTTCATTTTCTGCCAGTACCAACCAGTTATATTTTCGAAAGCTGATTACAGTCACAAACAGTGCCGTAGCCAGGATTTTGTCAGGGGGGAGGGGGGCAAGAACTCCTGAACAAGAAATAAAGTATTTATAATGACTGGTCTAGGTTCTAATTGGTCATATGTTACGTGCGTAATGACCAATCATAACGCTAGAATGTGATAAAATGTAGGTAGTTTCATTTCTACCTTCCTAAATAATATCGTTCACTTTTCAGCGAACGACTAAAATTCGTTTGTGATTTGAATCATCGGCTGATTCGTGTTTTTATTTTATGAGTTAGTCGAGGTAAATTTATAACATTCCAACTAGCTGATTGGTTGTTACAGGCGTGACGTATGACCAATTAAAACCTAGACCAGTCATTATAAATACTCTATAGGTGTTTTTTGTTGATTTTCTGTGGCCTGACGTGTCTTGCTGGGTGGGGTGGGGGCAGTTTTGAAGCATAGCAAATATTTTTTCATGGCGTATTTTGTAGTGTAGGTAATAACTGAGGTAGCGGATGTGTAATAAAAAGATTGGTAACACAAGTATTTATATAGTGGTATCGAAGGTAATCGTAAAAGTTTGAACTTGATAATACATAACGGAAAGGTCATGGGGGGGGGCAACCACCCCAGTTGCCCCCCTTGGCTACGCCACTGGTCACAAACATATTTTTATATTACAGCAACTTAAATAATCATTAGTTTAACACTACAAATAGCTGTTGTACTACAGCTTCTAATGTGCACACAATATCATGTTTGCGTGGAATGTCAAAGAGATATGGCTTACAAAATGAAATTCCAATTTTGAACTATTCTTTTCCTCTCATTCTAAAAGTTTTGAAGTGTAAAATAGACTCGAACCTCTTCACGGTCATAACAAATTATATTCTCCCACACAACATCGGACAAACCGCAACCGCTGACAGTACTAGGGAAGCTAGAGAGGCCAAGGCAAACAAAAGGTGCTCTTATAATAAGTTGCCTATACTGCGAATTCAAGGAGCTACGATATGTTGTATCTCTCAAATAATTTTCATGAAAAATTTTTTTTTGAAATTCGTTTCAAACGTTATAAATCAAAAATAGATATGAAAATGATTATTTTACGCTCATACGGAAAATTTTCCGAAAATCGTAACCGAATGACACACAAAAGATAGCGAATTTTCTACACGCATTCTTTCATAAGAATAATTTTTATCGCTAACAAAAATTTAGTTCTATTAATAAAGTAATTCGAGCGAATTCGAATTTATTTGCAAAAGTTGGAAGAATTTGAAAATCGCTGAGCGAAGCTAAAAATTAAATTCCATATAATTTATTATAGCTCCTTCAATTAGTCACATAGACAACTTATATTAATAACGTTATTATGCGCATTTCCGCGAGCATCATCACAAAAAAATTTGAAATTATGTTGTCTTCATAGAAATAGCTAATACACTAGATATCACTGATTTTATCATTTTTCTCACCCCATCTTTCCCCCATAAAGCTTCCTCAGCCGCTACAAACGTGTACTAAAGTTTGACATGAGAAATCACATGACCTTGTAGATCATCGGTCTCAATAAAATTTTGCGAATTTTGGTGGATGAAATAAGAAAGGGATATAGCATAAAGGGTAGCAGCCAACTAGGCCCCAAAGGAAATGCGCCATTGGGGCCTCATGAGGTCCAACTACATATCTGGTGATAAAATGATTATTATATTCAGTATACCTGATGTAGGTAATTTCTTCAACTATCAGAAGTCTATGTCTAGTATACAGCAAGGTTGGACGAAATCCGGAACAAAAAAATTACAAATCCGAAATCCTCTAGAAAAATATATTTCAAATCCAAAATCATCTGTATAATCTCTCTATATACTAAAATCAAAATGAAATCGGTTTTGAGATGCGCGCGCATCCTTATTTTGAATAGCAGGTATAAAAGGTATATACAGGGGCGACAGGGGCGTAACGAAGACATTCTTCAGGGGGGGGGGGAGAAAACCAAAAATTGCCAACTAATATCATGAAATTTTCACAACTGTTGACCTTTTTTTTTTTTTTTTTTTTTTTTTTTAGTCTTCAAAAATGTTAAAATAGTTGTAATAATACTGCTACGCTAAAACTCCAAATTTACCAACTTTCCAAAAGCCAAGGAGGCTACGTCTCTGGTTGTGTGCTATACATGATATAAGTTGGCATCAGTTCGAATATATTCGAGTTCTTATTTTCCTAAAAGAAATTCCAAGTTCCCAATTTCAACGTTGAACAATTATAAATTTCCCAACTTTTCAAGCTCCCCCCATCCCCCCTTAGTTACGCCCCTGGGTATATAAAGGATAGCACGTATACAAACTACAAAGGAAAAAAGGTTGTAAATTTTAATAAAAGCCTTGTACGTGTACTAGGGTAAGTCATAAAATTGTTTTGAGTAGCAGGTATAAAAGTATAAAGGATAGCAGGTATACACAGGGAAAAAAATGTCCAAAATCCAAAATGTAGGTAAAGAATAAAGATGACAAAAAAAAACAAAACAAAACAAAACTGAAAATATCTGAACTTTGAAACGTTTCATTATAAAATTAATTACAAAATTAGAAATAAAAAATAAGTTCATCGTCACATGCGTACCTGACTTGAAATCTGAACATGAACACTGATCACTGGATCGTGTAATATGAAAGCTTTTGGATTTTAAAATGAAGGATTTTGAAAAAATAGAATTTTACATCCAAAATCCTAAAGAGAAGACAAACGACCCACGTTTTCAAAACCCGAAAACATTAACAATGAACGAAAAAATCATTCAAAACCAAGAAAATACTCATTGAACATAATTTAGTTAAAATTTTTCTTCACCTTGATTTGAAAAAAAAGGGAAAAGAAAAGTGCAATGAAGCTGAATTTAGATGATTTAATATTGAAATTTTGGCCGATAAAGGGGCATGTCGTGGTTTTACCGTACAATTTTTTTTCCATTTAATAGTTTTCATTACGTTTATTTTCTTCTTCTTCAATTTTTTTTCTACTAATTTTTGTGTTTTGTGTTTGTTACCAAAAAAAAACTCTCGCCTCTTTTTGTAGCCAACTATTTACTATTTAAAAAGAAAAGCTCTCGTAACTTTTAACGGGGTTTTCACGAGGCTTTTTTACAAGCGTACAAGCTGCTTTTTTGCAAGCGCTGATTCTAAGTAGCGTGTAAAAGTTTTAGCGTTCACACATAACTTGTCAACTTGTTGCTTGTGCCTTACTAAAACTAAATGATATTCAATCAAAATTAAAATATGTCAATTTCGTTGATTACTTTGAGCTGATGCTGGATTAATTAAATGTTATAGCGCTGGTAACACGAATCACGACTCATAAGGAATTAATACCGCCAAGTTGATTTGTCATTTTTTTACTCAAGCATACCACACTATCTTTAGCGCTCTATCCTCCTCCTCCAAAATTGAAGACGTAAAAGAACAATTCGTGACTTCAACAACTCACTACAAATACGACTCATTTTTGAAATATTTTCAAAAATTCATTTAAAAATAACTTCGTACTGTGATAAGATTGATAAGAAACGCTCTACAAGCTCAGCTTGTACAAGCTCAAGTTGAAATATTTCAACTCGAGCTTTATACAATCTTACTAGCTAACTATCGAGCTGGTAAAGGGTTTACACTACGCTAGTTACAAGCAGCTTGTAAAAAAGCAGTTTGTACGCTTGTAAAAAAGCCTCGTGAAAACCCGTTAATTATGGGTCTTTTGGCGATTTTGCCGACTAGGCCCGGATCCTTAATATTAGATTCGCTTCTGCGTGTGAACACCATGGATATGCTACTATCACATAATGGATATATAATCTGCTAAGACTATACGTAATAATTTCTACAGAAACAAACAAAAAAAACAAAAATCAAAACCAAATAATTCCAATCAATTATTTCCAGATAGTATGCGGAATCTCCGGCATAGTAATGGGAACAGTAGCATTCATCGAAGAAAAAGGTAACATGAATCTAGGAATCGGAATGCCAGCCGGTCTACTGACTATCACAGCGGCAGGTAAATACAAATAACCACACCACAAAGTGTTCTAAATTCCCACGAAAATTGCCTCACCGCGAACCAACTTTAAAGCCAATACTAAAACTATATTCGGCATTTAAGGGCAAAACCAAAACCGAGCACTTCGCAGCTACTACCCAAATCGTAAACTTTTCTAGGCCAACTAAAAATCTATCGTATCGAAGGTAAAATACCTACTTACCATTATCATAAGCGCGAAAAGATTCCCAAGCACGATCTTTCTCTCCAAAACAAATATAACGAAACTTTATACAAGAAAAACTGGAAAGAGCTCAAGTTAGCGAACGAAATAGAATTATTTCCTCCAGCTTAAATTTTCCTCCCAATATTCGCGACCATAACTTCAAAATTCATTCGTATGTTACAGCCGGAAGTATACACACGAGCCGAGGTTTCGGCGGCTACGTTCAACCTAGCTGCGATCCGCCATGGTCGCATTTAAGATTTTTAGGACCAACCGTGATGTCCGCAATATCGTTAACTCTGCTGTGGAGTTCAGCTTACGTTCTACACTGTGTACTCTTATGGAACTCGTTCAAAGCTTTCTTCGCTACCGAAGATTTGACTGTATTATCTGTCGTTTTAATCACGCTCACGTTAATTACGCTGTTCGCCGCAGCCCTCATACTGCGAATTGATTGCGTTTATGATCCAGACTGACCGGGGGTGTGCCCGGATCAGACACCGGGCATAAGTATCATCGGTGTTGGTACGTCCATGTCTACCGATAGAATTGGTAGAGTGGCGTGGGTAGCGTGATTACCATTTCTGTTCTTCCCTACTAACCGCTAAGTTACAAGGACAGCGTTATGCAAAGAAAACGTAGTGTTTCTTCCATTTCGAAAATATTTTTCATTATTACGATACCAAGGACATTTTTCTCCGTAATCGTACTACTCGCTGAATTGAGTATAATGTTCAATTTAATTTTTCAATAACACAATTCACAGACTATGTTTGAAACAGATAAATGCATGAAATAAAAACTACCGTTCATTACCATCTCCATATTTCACTATCAAAAGCTACTCTCACCTTATCTGGATCATAATTCGCAATTTACCTTCAACAACAATAACAAAAAAAAAATTGTATATATTTTTCAAATATAAACTTAATATTCGTCTAATGTAAATATTTCATATATAGTTAATTTGTAATTTTGTAACTGTTGATTCTATATTTTTTTTCAGTTGTTAATATGTACAGTAAACATTGTATTTCTTAGTAATATTAAAACGGTTCCCATGTTGTACGATATTGTTTTTTAAATTTCGTTTCTTCCTTTTTTTATACTTAGATATAAGACTTTTGTGTAAATATACCCAATAAAGTATTCATTTTAACCAAATATTTACAGAATAATTGGCTACGAAATCAACGTTACTTCTTAATCTAATCACTAGACATTAACGGCGACTTTGTTCCTTCGTTTTAACATTACGACGGAACTGATGAACAAGAATTTTACCTCCGTATCTAATAATTCGTGTATCGATGATAACATAAAATGGTAGCATAATTCGCATTTTAATGCGACATATAGGTATGTGATTTTCCATTTCAGTTGAATACCAAGCTCACAAAACGAACGTGACCACGCTTGAAGTAACAGCGTTGTAAATTAAAGTATTGTTAAAAGGTACATACTGACCGGTTACTAGTTTAATGACTTCTTGGGCTATACAACCTCCTGTCAAAAAATATGCACCAATGAAAAAACGATCCGATTAATTATACACTGTGTCCAACTGATCTTAGTACTCCTGAAATTTTATTAACACTTCTCAACTTTGAATATAGAAATTATTAGGTATTGAAATATTAAACTGGTTCCTCACTGAATAAAAGTTTTCTTCAGTTGAAAAAAAAATTATTTTTAATAGAGCCGAAAACTGTAGGAGTGCTAAGATTAGTTAGACACAGCTTACATTCATTCTTTTTGCTCATCATGCATACCTAAAAATGCGGAGATCGAGTGTAATTCAGCTCCTCCGTATCGACAAAATTCGTGAATAACGTCATCTTTTATGATACTTCCGCACCCAATTTCGCTTAATAATTTGGAAACGCAAGTCTGAAATATTAATTAATGTCAATAAATTAATTAATTAAGAAAAAAAAAAACACCCAAATATTATATGCATGAAATAGTCTATTAACCTAATTAATTCTTTCGCGTCTATCATTCCACATACTAATGAATTTATCGAAAGTCAATTTGATACTAACTGAAGGTAAACATTTACCTTGCAAATTGACCTTTAGCGAAAATTCACTTTAAAAGAAAAATTGTTTTTACATGAAATGAGAGGGGAAAAACTTCCAACAAACATTTTTTAATGAATATGTAAGCACAGAATTTCATTTTTGAAATCTTAAAAAAATTCATAAAAAACTCTTTTTCTTAAATTTCAAGAAAAACATATGATATGTAGTTTTTCATTTTTTCATATAACTGCGATAAGAAGTGCCAAAAAATCCGATCTTTACTCACTATCAATTTAATAATATTATATTGATTCTATAAGCGGGCTAAATAGACGTTTTCCATGGCAGTAGATTTTGATAGGGACAAATTTTTTTTGAAACTAAATTTGTAGTAAGTACTTGGTTTTTCAAAAATAAAAAAAATCATTTACAACGAGTGTATTTGTTTAACATTGAGAAAAAAATGTTTTCTCCAATGTAAAAAAATTTGTGCGGAGAAGGAGTAGCTTACAGATTCATCTTAAAGGTTTTTTCGCATAAAACACCCTCCAAGAAAAATTCCGCGCTACAGCACTGCAGATAAGCCAACTATTTGGAAAAAAAAACAGAAATTTCAAATTAGAACACCTTTTTTCTTCGATTTCTATTATAGTACAGGGAAATAAGCTCATTTTTTGACCAAACCTGGAAAAAAATGGTAGTGAGCTGAATTTCACATTATATGTGCAGAATGGTGTCAAGTGTAATGAAGAGGGAATAGATGATCTCGAACAGAGTTGAAACAAATATATCAAAATATATCCGTAATTTTTTTTGCTCTGGAGAAGGATTTCAAAAGAAGGGAGGAGAAAGGGGAGGGAGAATCATCAGTGAAAATTATTTGTTCATCTTTAACACCTACATAGGTCACTTGATAATAGACATGAAGACATATGAATAAATTTTTCCAAAATTAAAGTATTTGTGGTCCCCCATTTTGGCCCTTTATGACTTTTTGCGAAAAGTTTTTCATGTACCTTATAGAAAATTGAACGGAGAATGTTTTTCAACATTAACAATTTTTGCGTAGGACGCACCGTATAAAAGATATACACAAAGAATTGATTTTCGAAAGAGAATTATAAAAATTGGTATATTTTGACCTCCCCATTTTGGGCTTACTAATGACTTTTTGAGAAAACTGTTCCATTCAATCTGTAGGAAATTTAATGGGGAACATTTTTTGATATAACTTATTTTGACGTAGAACCCTTTTTTTCGCAGATATTACCAAAAAACACTTGAAAAACTGTTTTTTGCGGGGTTTTAGCCCCCTCCTGGGGTTAGCTCACCCCCTAGGGGTGACAACTTTTTATACCTTGTTAAGAACACCATTCTGCACATATAATGTGAAATTCAGCTCACTACCTTATTTTCCAGGTTCAATCCTTATTTCCCTGTACTATTATACTCATGAATGAAATAATTATTTTTAGAGCTGTCGTATTTATAATCCAGAAAATCAATATACGCATTTATGGACCTTAAAATAGGCAATAAATACGTATAATGGAAAATTTAGACAAAAGATTCATGGGGTTTGTTTTTAATTTTCATAGCTAAAATAAATGGAAATAAAATAATGCAATGAAAATTTTCCAATACTGAAAAAAAATTAAAATTATTCTTAAAATCTTTTTAATAAGGTTTTCAATAAAAAAAAATTTACAAAAAAAAATAAATAAATGAAATAAAATAATGATAATAATAATAATTAAAAACATATACCTTAATTTTTTTTTTTTTAATGGGGAAAAATCATTAGTAGTCTAAAATTTTAAAATTAATTTAAAAAGAAAAACAATTCTTTCGAAAGTGATAAATTGATTGAAAAAAGAAAAAGGAAAAATGATTTCTAGAAAAAGCAATAAAAAGAATTTTACTGGATGACACATTGTTAAATATGCAAAAATGCAAAAATATGCGTTTACCAAGAGAGATTTTCTTAATGCATCAATTTCTAACCAACATGTACGTACAAAATATGCAAAAAATATGAAAAATATGCTCTTTTCAAGCAGGTTTACTGTAAGTTTAAGGTGATTTGAAATAGATGATTCCCTATCAACTGGGTTAGACTAATGAAACAAAATTAATATAAAAAAGAATAAGTTTGCAAGCCATTGTAATTGAATATTTTAGCGCAATTTTGACTTAAACATGCGAGCAAAATTTCTAGACAGGAATGCTGCTCGTAGGAGATGTAAATATTCCTCCAAAAAAGCCGAAAACTTTTACGCATATTATTAGTGCGATTAGACAACTGTTACATATTACCTACATACCGTAGATTATCGAATTAAAAATTACTGTTCTACCGAAATTTTTACCTTTAGTTTAACAATATCAGGTTCAACGTGATCATCCAATTCACCAGGATATTCTTTATACTCAGTGAAAAATCTCTCGATACTTCTTAATATCACATAAAAATCCATTAAACTATCAGGATCTTCTAGCTGAGAGGCTACAAGATATAAATAAATTGAGATAATAATACGTCATCCAAAATAAATTTCAACTAATTCCAAGTAACTAAAAATTACTCACCAATATACGACGAGTTATAATTACGATCCGAGTACTCCGAATCGAAATACGAAGTCCTTATGACTCTCAGATCTGAAGCATGTTTACAAAATAATTTAACATCTTGTTCGGAAATACTCTCAGGCGACTGATTGAGCTGCCTTAATAATTGCTGCGCTCTTCTATACACAGCATCTGCGTCTTTATTAGCTTTTTCACGATAACTATTTGTTAATAAAGATTAAAAAAGAATAATTTTCGCCATTTTAATCAATATTCGAAATGTTATAAGAAATTACTTGCATTTGTTGTAAATTTATGTAGCTCTTAGTTTCCGCAGTCATATCAGGCAATGTACCACGAACTGGTAGACATTTATCTTTCTCAACGAAATCTTTCAAAGCTCTAGCCATCACCCAGAATGGCTTGCTCTGCATAACCAAGAAATATTAAGATAAATAAATCGAGACATCAAGAGCATAATTATTGGTTATTACTACAGTATTTACCTTTACGGTTAAATTTATACACTTATCATCGTCTAATATGTTCTGTACTTCTGTAGGAATAGATGGTGGATTAATAGCATAATTAACCGCCTTCAAAGCCTCTTCAAAGTTTTCCTCGGCATGTGGCAACCCGTTTTCGTCGGTTTTCATTCCTAAGATGAAAATTTTATAATACTACATCAACTGAGTTTCACTACTTGACATGAAAAAAATATGCTCATGTACCACTTCTGATTAGTTCTTTGAGTGCTTCTTTTTCCTTATAGCTTCGCGGTAATTTACCATGCTTCTGTTGAAATTCTTGTATGTATTTATATAATATAACAACATAAGGTACATGAGCATGATCTTTCAGCTCCATCGAATCCAAATCGTACGAATCCAAATGGTCTTTCAACGTAGAAAACGGATGAGTTATTCTAAAATCCGGATTTTGATTATCCGGATGAGATTCAATCACCACATGCTCCTTTACCTGAAGCCTAGCGATTCCGGTAAATCCGTAACTACGGCAAATAATCAGCGGTACATTTAAATCCCACAATTTCGAAGATAACAAACTGATTTCTCTATCGAACAAAACATCAAAATTAATCAAAATAAGTGAAACAGCTGAGCTAAGCGGTGAACAATCACCTTTCTGAAAGCGAAGTTCCAACCACGACGGAAAAATTATTAAAAAATGATGGATTATTTTCTAAAATCTGATGTAAGCTTTCGTCGATAAAATCACCGTGAACGTCTGGGTTCAATTCTAGAAGAAAATGCGCAGCTACTTCAGCTCTCGATTTACCGATGCTATCCATGTCGAGGAAAAAGCTATGAACATGAATAATAATTTATTTCACTCAAGACTAATTCGTTCATTTTGAATTAATAATATAAACGAGAAACTAGGTATACTTTGTGCCGACGTCTTCATCACGTACTTTCCCTCCATCGATAATTGTAAACGAACCGATGCCGGGGAGAACCAATGATTTCAATATTTCACTCCCAAGAGCGGTTGCATTTATAACACATATGTGAGCATTTTCCAACGCTTGTTGGCCATGGTCACCCCACAATCTGAGAATAATACAAATACGTTCACTATACCGGCTCAATATGAAACTTTAAACATGGCAAATTCAGGTACATAGACGTACCTGAGTTGACGATCGTATTTCTTATGTTTTTCAGACTGTTCGGGAGACTTTGGTGACATTGAATCCATAACGTATCAATGTTACAGCCTTGGAATTCCTGCTATGAACGATAATGAAGAAACTTTTCAAAATCAAGCAAGATATGACTGGATCGGAGTAATGGGCTGGCTCTTATTAAAATTTGAAAATTTAGTATCCACCTCTACGTTACACTTCAAGCGCCAACTTGAAAAATAATGTTACGATTACAAAATCAACTCAACATAACTATTATCATTTCTTCAATCTTCAGAAGATTACAACATTTTCTGCAAAAATTAAAATTTGGAGAGGAACCGAATGAAAAGAAGATGAAAAGATCAGATGCTGGAGTAAGGGAACCGGTGTTCAAAGGGGGAGGAGGGAGCAAAGAGGGGCTTTCCAAAGAGGTTATCCAGAAACCCGTTTTACGCGAAAAACGGAGAGTCACGTCCCTCTTTTCCCCACCGAAATTGTGACGTCACTCGGAAGAAGATTTTCAACTATACTTATGGCGTAAACATATTTTTTTACAGTTTTTTCATTTTTATGACGAAACCATGAACTTTATAAAAAAGTTGAAAAGGACTTAATTTTAAGAAAATAAAAAATGCTATCTGATGGTTTTTTTCTTTTTTTTTTTTAGTTAAAATCAAGTGATTTACGAAATAAAATATTACTGTGTATGTGTTGTTTTTTTCTTTTTAAGCAAATAAATCGGATTTACAAAAATTTTGAAGACGACTTTATTGGAAAAAAATAAAAATTCCATTTAGTAAAATGACGAAAGAAACTGTTGAAAAAAATACAGTTACTGCAATTTTTTCCATTTCATCTATAACTTTAGATATGAAGCTTCATATTTATATGTACTATTTGTTAAAGGAAAAAGTCGACGAAAATTTTAAAAACTAATTATCTTTAAAGGAAAATGCGAAACATCACTTCGTGAAATGAAAAAAGAACTGCAATTTTTTGAATTTTCTTCCCTTTATTTGCAGGAATTATTTGTAACTCGTTCTCAAGAAGTTTTTTTTTTACTTTCATTTTTTTTTTCACGAAAAATTCTGAATGAAGTTTATTACAATAAACTGAAAAAAACAATAAAAATTGAAATATACAATCATACAATTTTGGAAATGATTACGTTTCTTAAATTATGACGAAAAATCCGTTCATTAAGGGAAATATTTCAAATATGCAAAATCAATATAGGTGTCTTCAGAAAGGATTTTTTGATGAAATATCGTTCTACAATCAATTTCTATCAGTTTGCGACAAAATTCGCTGAAAATTGAAAAGATAAAATTTTATCCTTGAACAATTAATCAAATTACAAAAATAATCAATTTGTAGAAATGTTATTTTTTATTTTTTTTTTTCGACAAATTTCTAGCCACTATTTCGAAAAGTATATGTTTAGAAAACGTGAAAAATAGGCAAGTTTATAACTTGCAGATTATAAAATTCTTTGTTTCTGCTAAAAGAAAGTTTAAAATTTGCCACCCCAAAAATTTTATGGATGGAAATTGAGTTTTTTTTTTTTGTTTCAAATTTTTCAATAAATTATTATGCCTACTTCCTGTAGGATCCAAAGCTGCCGAAATAATAAAAAAAAGAACCCGGAGCTACACTTTCATAAATTTCCTAAAGATAAACCAATCTGCGATTCATGGGTACTAGCATGTCGCAGGAAAGATAAAATCAACACAACTTCAGGTCACTATCATTTCTTTTATTAAATAATAACTTGCATTCCAATAATTATAATCACAAAATGATTGTAGCGAGAATATGCTCAGAGCATTTTTTTCCTACTGATTATGAGCGAGATTTGAAGACCGAGCTTCTAGAACTGAAACAAATAGAAAAATTACGTAAAGTAGCTACTTAGATATAAGCATTTGTTATTCACTTACCTTAAAAAACTGTTATTGTCTGTTTCTTGAATAATCTTTTGTTCTCGTTCCTATTATTAATCATTAATACGAAAATTGGAAAATATAAAACAAAGGCATAAGAAACTGAAATAAAATTACAGAACTCTGATAAGAAATTGAACAAAATTACATACATTTCACTATATTCATCATCACACAAAACTTTGAATTTTCAAGGAATCACTTTCGTTTTTTTTTTTAACGGATAGCTTCTCTTATCCTCAAAAATACAGCAATATTAAAAATTCATTTACTTTACAATTTCATTATTTACAAAAATTAAAAACTGCAAAACTATACTGTTTATATTACATTATTCAAATGCAAAATAAACGTACTAACGTTTACCTACATTTCGGCTTCTTCCGGGTGACGTCACAGAACAGTCGATGGGCGAAACCGAAAATAATTACCTACCTACTGGTTTCTGGGTAACCTTGCTTTCCAAAGATACCGTTAAATGTAAATACCAGTAAATACTGGTAAATTACACAATAAATACTAGTTTTTAATATAGTTTTGATCATTTCTTTATCACGAAGGCAAATATGACTTCGTTTTCATACAATGTCTCGACTTGAAAGAAATAAAAATTATTTTCATCATTTTTAAGAACGGAATTATCCATCCAGCAAATGGTGGCAATGATTTAGTAGGTCGTAGGCGGATACAATCACAATTTTTAATGATTTGTAACAAGTTGCGAAAATCTACGTAAATGAATTCAATTTCGGATAAATTTTGATTCCATGAATTCGAAAAATAGTTATACGTAAGCTTCATAATTATTATTTACTTATGCGTAGTTAATTATAGTTCAACATGTAATGATTATGTCCTAATATAGTAAGAAGATGTAGTAACGTTTCCTGTCGGCGTATATCTCGCTAATTATTTTTGAAAGGCGATTACTACGCTGAGTTTGACCGTTAATTTAGTTAGGAAACTTCTTCGTTTCAAAAAAATGCGTTATTTATTTACCCCTCAGTGTTACAGTTCGAAAGTGTTCTTGAGTAATTACGTTGTAAGTTATATCTGTTCATTTAGAATTTCGGTATTATCGCGGATATTCCTTTAGTGTTACATTATAATAACCTCTGTACAGATCTGAATAATCGAATGTTGCATTCCTATACCTGTTCTGTTCACAGTTGGTTAGATAAAGATGACTGTTCTACAGATGCGAGATACTGATGAAGAAACAAATCAACCTCCAACGAAAAAGCCTCGTTATTCATCATCCCGTTATAAAGCAGAAAGTAACATTCCCGCCTGGCTAGAGTCAGTCAACAACTCATTTGGAATGCCCGTAGCATCAGGTTGAACTCTCTTCATTTTAATCTTTCATCATATCAACGACTCGCATATACTTACGTAGTAATTCTATTTTAGAAACTATGGTGAATGGTTATGGGTTGAACGATTCGTTTCATCAGGCTCATACGCAACGATCGCCTGAAGAAAACGGTTACAACGACTGTCTCACCCCAATTGCACCGCTTTTGAATCTTGGTAACACATGTTTCCTCAACAGCGTCCTTTATACGTTGCGATTCGCGCCATCGTTTCTGCACAAATTACATCACTTAGTTATGGATTCCGCTTCGTTTGCCAAGCAGCTTAATGCTAACAAGGTATCTAGATCGTTCCCATCTCAATGATTACTTCGTACCGAGTTTATAATCGTTTATTTTCCCATCGTAGCAAGACAGAGCATACTCATTGGGAAGAAATTTAGGTAAATCTGGATCGTGGGGTAATAAAGATTCCTATTCGTCCGCATCCAATGATACCGAAATTAAAATTCAGGCTGTAATTACGAAATTACATCATTTATACGTTTCTTTGTGGTCCAACGAATATAAAGATCGTATGGAACCTTTTCAACCGAACAGCTTCTTACATGCTTTAAGGTAAATACAGCGTCGATTAAAGACCCTCTGTTTACTAGAATCTTTGTGAACATATTGTGTTGAATTTTCAAGGGAAGTGAACCCGATGTTTGAAGGCAATCAGCAGCACGACGCGCACGAATTATTAGTATGCCTTTTGGATATCATAAGAGAAGCTTGCGAAATAGTTTATCAGCAAAATACCATATTAGAAAGACAAGCACCTCAATGCTCCTCGTCTTCTGCAGGATCCGGTTTAAAATCGTACATGCGAAAATCATTGAAATTTAGTCGCGTCATGAATGCGGAAAAAGGCTCAAATTATCTAAGAGAAAATTACTCCGGTAAGCCAAGTATTTCTCTCAATATACTTTCTTGTTCAACTTTTCTCACACGTTGAATAAATTCCAGAAGGCGATATGAGAAAATACTTGATAAACGACGATTCCGCCAAAGATGATGCAGAATCGATGTGCATAGAAGAGCGTTACATTCCAAGCCAGGAAACTATTTTCGAAGATTTTCAAGGCGTTTCGTTACTACGTACTACATGTCTCGAATGCGAACAAGTAACCGAAAGAAAGGAAACTTTTTGTGATATCTGCGTCCCAATTCAAACCGATTCAGATTTCGGTAAAATAATCGTCGTTTTTCTGTTTCGGACTGTCCACTAGGTTATTTTTCGTACTATTTGTCACTTTTCTCCGAATTCCATTGTCAAATTTGGCATTTCTCGTATTACCGCTTTGTATAAAAAAATTGTGTTTTCTTTTTCTGTATTTTTTTAAGCAAGGTTTTGACTCGCTCTGAAAATTAATTAGTTTTTTTCTCAGTCATTCTTGGAATTTTTTTAATCGGTGGAACTTGATTGTCACGTTTTCGTTATTTATATGGTTAGAAAGTAATATGAAGTAGAACGGATGAAAAATTGGCAAAAGTGGAGTTCTGAAAGTTATCGAAATCACTCTGAAAATTTACCTATATTCGCTTAATATCTTACGGTTGTGGCGCTCCTTCGAAAACGTTGATTCATATCATTACGTATAAACCATTCAATAGAAGTATAATGTGTAACTCTTATCAAAACTACATTGTGTTGTTTAATCTACTCTAATTTGAGATATTTCTAATATTGAGAAAATTCAAGAATAGTTTCTAAAGTACTTTTACCACAGAGGTTTTTTATGTCATGTTGAAAAAATATCATATCAGAAATTTCTTGAATGGACCCTCACCAAATATAAAACTGAAACTTGATATGTGGATTTTGTTGGGGACTTGAATGTGAGCTTCTTGAATTTAATTATGATTATATTCAAAGTATTGAATTGTCGTTTGAGGAAAGCGTGATGAACCTCAAGTAGGGAAAATTTTCTAAATATGATCTCATGCCATTTCTGTGAGGAACAAGTATTACGTTATCTTCAATTCAACCTCTTAATGTGATTTTGGAAGGGATTGGTGGGATTTTCTGCTTCGTCACTAGGTGTCTTAAGCTAAACATTCAGCCATTCCAGGAATTTTATATCATTTAACAGTTTTTACGATTCCAACGTTGTTAATTTTCTGAAAAATTATTTTTAATTCACCCTGCTATTTTGGAAATATTGTTATTTTTTATGTGTGTGATTATAATCCAACTCAGATTATCAAGTAATAACCGAAATAATAGAAATATGAGGTTTCTAAAGTTTCGAATTTTTTATGAGAATCGAGTGGACAGTCCGCATCATTCTTCTCTGAAATTGATCGAGACTGATTTTTTATTCGAACAAATCTGTTTCAGACGATGAAGACGCTGTCGATCAACTCTACCAGTCGATCATTGTTACTGAAGAATTATTAATAGATTGCAACAAGTATTGGTGCGAAAAATGTTCACGTTATAACGAAGCCAAACGTTGTGTTAAATACGAAAGGTTACCCAGATTATTAACCTTACATTTAAAACGTTTTTCTTCCGGATTTGGGTAATTATACGCTTCATTGTGTCTGTTCCTTTGATATAATTTAGAATTAAATGGACATATTTAACGTTTGCAGATCATCTGTGTCGAAGATCAACGACTACATGCCTACTCCATTCACGTTATCTTGTTTTTGCGAGAAATGCTTAGAAGCGCAAAATAACGCGGACGAGCCGCCTCACAAATATTATTTATACGCTGTAATTATGCATCTAGGTGCTGCTTTAGCTTCTGGCCACTATGTAGCGTACGTTAGAACTTTCGATATCGCTCAAGACTATTTATACTGTACGAAAGATAAACCGAAAACATCGAGTCTTT
This sequence comes from Phenacoccus solenopsis, assembly GCA_009761765.1. Lineage (NCBI taxonomy): Eukaryota > Metazoa > Arthropoda > Insecta > Hemiptera > Pseudococcidae > Phenacoccus > Phenacoccus solenopsis. Next base: position 49,121,146 of record CM019752.1, on the reverse strand, counting down.
CTCGAGGTCACAGTATCAATTCTGTTTCGCAAAATAGTTCCAACTCGGCGTTGGAAAAGTCCAACGGTTTATTTAAAATTTTCAAAAAACTTTCTTCGAAATCTTTCTCGAACGGTAGCAGCGGTAATTCCAATTCTCCCAAAGAACCGGATATACGTAGAGAACGTATGAAACCCACATGCAAAGGTACAGAATGTTGCTCCATTCGATTGCGCGGTGTATCTAACATCGATCAAGATAACCTCGTGTGGTTGGAATGCGACGACGAATCGGTGCGCACAATTAGCATGGAAGAGTTGAGAGATATGCTGGCGCCAAAAACGAATAAAAATTCTGCGCTGACTCCGTACCTGTTGTTTTACACCAAAGGCTGATAACCGGATACGTTTGATTTTTAACGTTTAAACGTGAAAACTAATTGTGATAATTTTCCCCAATTATTATTACGAACTTCTGTTATATATTATATTATGGTTAGTTGATATGTATGCGGATTTTTTTTTCTTTTTTTATGAAGGTGAAATTTTGTCTTCGATGATTTGGTGATGGAGGTTTTTTTTTTGCCATTTCCGTAGATTAATTTTGTGTTTAATTTTTTCCCCCTTTAGATAATGATGGATGTAGTTTACTTTTAGACATATCATTTCTACGTGTTTTGTGTGTTAGGTGCATGAGCTTATCAGTTCCTGACTGTTAGTGTTAGAGGTGCCCTTTTTCGTACAGATTAGAAAGATCTGTACATTTATCAAGTTATTGTTTTCTAAAGACGTTCTTAATTTCACGTAGATATGCTATTCAAGAAAGAGTTGAGAAATTTGTTAAACGAAAAGTTTGCTTGGTTTTCACTGGTTTTGCGGGGTGGAGAATTTTTTATGCTTTTAATTTATAGCCGCAGATTTGTTAACTGGGCTTATTTTCGAAATACATAGATATTGAAATCTGTGCGTATTCCAGAAACTCCTACATGTTGGAAAAATGTGTTTTTTTGTGGGAGGGGAGCGGAAGGTTCTATTTTTTTTTTTTTTTTGAGAATGTTCAAGTGTATTATTATTATTATTTATTTATTTATTTATTTTTTGTAAATACCTCAGTTCGTATAAGTTATACGTGAAAAATAGTTCAATACAAAATTAAAGAACATCAAATTTTCTATGGATAGAGTTATATTCATTTTTTGGTTTGTTAGGAAAGTTTTTCGGTAGAGAGAGAAATAAGAAACATGCATGGGTGGACATATACCCCCTTCCCTCTTATGAACTGAACAAGGACTAAATTGAAAAAACAAATATAACATTTCATAGTGAAAATTTGACGTCTTGCAATTTTTTATTGAACTATTTCTCATGTATGATCCGTGGAAACGGAGATATTTTGAAGAAATTAAATTCGTGCTCCCCTCTAACGCTCTCCAAAAAGTTGAAACCACACTCCACCTTGGTGACATGATTTTTCGAACATGCGGACGTGTCCTCTATAGATTACAAGCATACAAAAATTCTCAATTCTTATAAGGTAATGGGACCCAAGCTATCTTTAATCTTTACGATCGATATATATATTCTTTCAAATAATAGTCACTATTTTCCATTTAATTAGTTGCTTTCGTAGTTGAAAAATACTTTCAAAAATCAATTTTTTTGCTAATGACAGTTGAAGCAGTAGCCGAGAGGCTAAGAGAGGGTGGGGCAGGGAGGATTGCAGGCAGAACTCTCCCATGAGCTGTTTTTTGAGTGTGTTAATATTGTTAAATCGTATAAAGCTTCTATAGTAATAGTCATCGTATAAATTTATATTGAATTAGGTTTTTTGGATTTAAAAAAATTAAATTTTTCATAATTAATTGATTGTAACTACTCTGATTGCTATGAAAAATGGAAAAAACTTTCATCTGTATATTATGTCTTGAAGTATGTACATCTTATGCATTATAAAAAAATGTATGCCATTTAAGCTCCTCCACCCCCCTCCTCTCCGTTAACTTAGCGTAAAACTGCAAAATGTCTTTCCTGAAAATACATAATTTTCAAAACGTTTCCCATAGATATATCCTGGCTGCTGCCATGATGATAGTAATTTTAATTCAGTATTTACCAATTCTACGCTATGAAAATTAATGTACCTCTTCACTCAAACAACAGTATTTATGTGTAAAAGAATGGTATTTTTAATTTACAAATTTTTTTATAAATATTAGCGTACTCTCTTGTATTATCTGATTAAAGTTTCAATTTCTTACGGGTATTAAAACAAATTGTTTATTTTATTACGTCGAGTTTCGCTTTTACCGTGTAGCAGTTGTTTCTTTCTTCATTTTCGGCGAAGCAATACTACATTTTTTGACAATATTAAAAAAGCAATAATTTTTATATCATGTATGGGCTTTTTGTTTCGTGAAATTCGCGTTATTCATTCCATGAAATTTCGAAATTAACAAATGTGATTCATGTAGCTGAACAATCGTTACCTTGCGTGTAATGTTGAAAATTATTTTAAGTTAAATTACCATCGTAAGATATAAGATTACGTGCACTTGTTATCGGCATTTTGTATATTTGTTTAAATTTAATTTCATATTAGCAGATCACTTTTGAATTCATTTCTTTTTCAATTCTGATATCGCTAGTCATCGTACAGATTTTTTTGCCCCTTTCAACTTTCACTCACTTGTACATTTTTATTTGTGATTTCTGTACCTGACTAAAATCAATGACACGGTTTCTTGACTTATTGCAATGAACATTTAAGTACCCACCCTTGAAAATCTTTCTCGCGTAATTTTGTTCTCGTTTAAGTTATTGTTGAATAATGTAAATAATGTACGTATAGTTGAATGATGCATTACCAATTGTTAGTATATGTAAAATGTTAAATTCTCAAAAATATACTTAGTTTAGTTAAATTTTATTATTTTAAATAGACTCGTGTACATGTGGTTTTCAATTTTATTTACGTTCATTCTTTCTATTGTACTATGGAAGTGTAATTCGAAGATTCATCTCAATTTAAATGAATTCAATTCTATGAATGTTTTAACCTTAAAAGGGACATGCCATACAGTGAAATAATTCAAAACTGTGTCAATTCCAACGGAAATCTAAATGACCCGTTGTATCGGCGAATTCGGACGGAATATCGCCAAAAATTAATAAATATTTACATTATCCTTATAAGGTAATGCAACAAATATCCTGTCCACATGCAACTTCGATTTAGTATTTGTAGTATTTCGTCTCAGTATGAAAGATCGGTTTGTACGGTGAACATGTACGTTGAATCATAGGTGTGAATACTCGGAAGGAATTCGTCAACCCACTACGTAGAAGAGATAGGTGCGCGCGCAATGGAACTAGAACAAACTCCTGTGACTTGTTTACCAACAAATAACAGTAAAATGTCGAAGGCGAAAAAAGTGATTGAAGATGCGAAACAAATTCAAAATCCTGAATTGGATTTGGTGGATAAAAATGTCGTCTCGTTCGAAGAAATCCCCGGCATACGTAAGTATTTCGTACGTGTACTTGAAAATCTTTATTTAGAAACACGATTACCATTTTTGGTAACTTGTTAGAACGAAACACCTACTACTGATAAGCAGTGGTTATCAAAAAATGATGTGTTGGCTATTTAAATTTCATACGAAATTTCATCCGAATAACAATGAAAAAAAATTTTTTTCGTCGGCATTGCTCTGTATAATAAAGCAAATCAAAATTTCAGACGAAACTATAAACCTAACCATTCCATTATGATTATTTGCAGTCAATATGTTGAATATCACCCGAATAACCCTGAGTCATAATAAGCTAAAAACTATACCACCAGGATTAGCTAATTTGGTGAATTTGGAGATACTGAATTTCTTCAATAATGCAATCGAAGAGTTACCCATTTCTATATCATCACTACCAAAATTAAGAATCCTTAATTTAGGGTAGGTCAATGTCGTACCTCAAATACAACCAGTGAGATCTTCAAATTACGTATTTGTTTTTTATTAATCCATTGTTTTCATTTATTATGATCCAGCATGAATAAGTTAGATGCTTTACCTCGTGGATTCGGTGCACTGCCTGCCTTGGAGGTGTTAGATCTCACCTACAATAATCTGAATGAAAATAGTCTTCCAGGAAATTTTTTCATGTTAGGTAAGCATTTGTTGTATTGCCTGACTAAGTGATGGGTAATTTCTAAAAATGAATCATTGGATTGGCTTCCATTAGGCCATCATTTGACGTAACCTTGCAATTCAGAATTAATCGTTGATTTTACCTACTTGCAGAAACATTACGAGCGTTATACTTGGGGGATAATGATTTCGAAATAATCCCTCCGGAAATTGGACAGCTGAAGAACTTACAAATCGTCAGTATATTTTGAATTCGGTACCACTTCTAGACAGTGCACATGTCCAATAAGCTGTGCATTGTTCTTACAAAATCTAATTTATTTCATTGTTACAGTTGGTTCTTCGAGAAAACGATTTGATTGAACTGCCCAAAGAAATCGGTGATTTGCAACGATTACGAGAACTTCATATACAAGCTAATAGATTAACAGTCCTACCACCTGAAATAGGTAACTATTCTCAGGTTTCTTATTCTCATCGACGAAGACTTGAAATATCCGTAACCTCATAACTCGTTCTGTCATACAGGTAATTTAGATTTCTTGAGCTCGAAGTCTGTATTGAGAATGGATTTCAATCCTTGGGTTCCACCAATTGCCGATCAACTGCAAATAGGAGTATCACATGTAATCGATTATATTAGAAGTGAGACGTACAGATAGTGAGTTGCATTTCTATTTATCACTTATTTCAAACGTTTTTATTATGTACATTTAAATGAAATAATTTTTTTCGTTTTCAGCCTATACAGTCGTCACATGGCTACGAAACCACCACCACCACCTCAAATTGTCGATAAGAGTAAAAAAGTGTCAAGGATGCGTTAATAATCCTTGCTTTTTGAAAATACGTAAATTTCTCTATTGCATATTTAATATTGAAAAAGATTTCATATTTTGCATTTTAAATTTTCACTTTTTTGTTGTGATCAAAAGTAATCATATTTTATTTGTAATATTCTTTTTATAACAAAAATATATTCAGTTTAACAACCAGTTTTTATCATCAATTTCCAAGACAATTTGCGAATTTCATTCGTCGAAAGTTGTTGTACTGTGATATCTTCGATAAATTTCAAGCCTTGCTTAGTGTTATTTCTACGTGATAAATGAGAGGGAAGAAGATGGTTACCAGCGCTATTATTTATAGGTGTGGAAATTCGTAGTTTGAATATTCTTCACACACCTACTTTTTAAGCATGGAAAGCAAATGAGTGGCAATCGAAGGGAAAGGTAAAAAAGGGATCAAAATTTTGAAAAATAGAAAAAGCTCAACCCTCCGTAACGAGTAATTGATTATTGAAGATACCTTTTATACGATGTCTCAATTATAAATTATCATTTTAAAAATGCTTTCAGCAGTGCTTCTAAAATTTGTTTCAACTTTCTTCGTTGACACCTTCATTTCTCTACTGGGGTTAATATCAAGAAGTGACGCTGAAGACTTATCAACAACATCAAACAATACAGCTTACTGGCAATGAAGTTCTTTTTTTGGGGGAGGCGATAATGAGAAATGAATAATATCTTGTGTATATCTACTTTTGTATTAAAAAAACGTACTTCCGTTGTAATTTTTTTTTTTGGAGTGGGGTGGGTTTTCAAATTATAATGATGTCATTTCAATGCTGTGTAATTCTAATGCATTTGAATTCTGAAAAAAAAAAATATAGAAAATGAAAAACACAATTTTGAAATTGTCGGAGAAATTTTAAAAGTAATAACGAACTTAACACCAACTTATTTATTACAGATAGATACTTTTAGTAGGAATTTATTGTAACGATGATTTGTTCATAGAGACGGCCAAAAATGAATAACGAACAAATTTTTTCCTTTTTCTCAAATTTGTCATTTTTTTTTTTTAAATAATGAATCAAAATATACTATAATATTTTGGTTTTAACGCGGTGCAAAGCACTAGACATTTCCCTCCAGGTTTCGAAGCAAAATTATCATTCTACGATTGCAGCCTATTTTTACTTCTGAGGAAAACCCAATATCTCAACTGGTATGCATTTTCATTTTTTTTAACAGATAAAAAAGGAAAAAAAACAAAATTAATTTGATACTTAAAAAAGAAAAAGATTCCGACCTAATATTCATTTTTTCGATGAACTCTTCTGTATTTTTGTTAGAATGAAAATGATTTTCCCCACAGAAAGTAAGTTATTTGATCATAATGACCATCTTTTTGAAATAAAGGTAATCATAATACCAAAGTTTACTGAAAATTATGCTAATTTTTATTTGTTATTAATTTTTCTACATTTTTCATTTTGATTAGTTATGAGTGAACGATTAATCACTTCGGCATTGGTCACCATAAAATAGTAATTAGATAAAAGTGAGGGGAGGTTAAAAACGATACTCTATACCTCCATCCACCTTTTTAATTTAAAAAAATAAGGGAATCCAAATCATCCATGTAAAAACTGTATTTGTTTATAAAATTAAAATAAAACAACAAAAAGACAAAAAATGAGTAAAAATTTCGTATAAGTACGATAAAATTTAAAAACACAAGAAACAAATGTAACACACGATTGTTCGCAAGCTCAGCGAGGCTAAAATATAAAACACTCAATTCTTACAATCTAAAAAGCTAAACAGATAAAAATTCATGAAAAAAATACACTGAAATGTACACAAGTAAAAACTGTACAAAAATGAAATCTACGCTACAATTTACGAGTAAATGCAAGAGATCTTAAGTTAGAAAACGACAGAAACTAATTCCACTTCATTCTTCTTCGGTGTATTCAGTTACTGAATTATCTGAATCATCGGTTATTATAGTGCCATTTGCTTTAATACTTAAACTTTCATATTCTTCTATTTCATCATCAGAAACATGCGAAGATCCCTCCATAAATTCGGCGAATCTGAAGAAAGTTTTATTAAACAAAAATATTGGCAGATTTATCTACATAACATAATGCAATTTTTTTCATTATGAAACATACTTAACAGGGTTTTTTAATTTCAACACCGTTTTCCATTGATTGCATTCTGGACTAGAACAATAACCTCGGAGTTCCTCCAAAGCTTTTTTAGTTTCTCTTCTTCCCTGTTCGACGTATTCTTTTCTCGTTAATAACTTTACTCTAGGACGAAATAATTTCTTTTTCCTAAAAGAATGCGAGGAAATAATAGAATAACCCAAACGCAATTATTTTTTCTATTAAAAGTTAAAACCACTATTCTACAAGTAATCACGAAAACTGATACTGAATACTGTTACGATACTGAATTAATGGTACGTTTACGAACCCAATACAAAATAAAGATAACTACAACGCGTTTTACAAAATTAAACATGCTACGTATCAACAAATACTTTGTAAATGAATAATAATGCGCTTAAAATTACTAACAAAAATTTCACCGCAGAAAAGAACAATGAAAATGGCGTAATACGAGATAAGATAAGAATGAGATCTATCGGGTAAGTCAGCTCGTACATATAACTACTGTAGAAGATTAATAATAATCCAGCAGTCTGAAAAAGAAAATAAATGGTTTTAAGAGAAACATTTCACCGAAAAAAATATCAATCAAAAACTCATGTAGTATCATGTACCTGTAAAGACCACTGTATTAGTTTTTTACTTCGAGGATTAGAAAGTGGACCGAGGCGGTAACAAATGGCAAAACTAATAATTCCACTCACACCTATGTAGCCGAGAACATATTGGTAATAATCCAAGATTATCATTTTCATATTTTCAATTAAATACTGCAAAAAATAAATAGATACTGTCCAACCACCAATGGCGATTCCGTACATCATCGGTTTCTGTAATTTATAAAATTAAATAGGTCAAAATCGCAACAGCGATTATGATAGAAAAAAATCGTACTTACGTTAGGTAATAACCGGCTAAATAGATAAATAAGTATCGCAATGGATCCGCATATTCCCAACGAAATTCCGCAAATATAATAAAACAGTTGATTATCCGATAATTTTTTAGCATAAAAAAATAAAATAATGCCCACGAGGAACTTGAAAAGCTGCCAATTGTCAACATCTGTAATTAAATTTTTATTATAGAAAAATTCAGATACGGCGGTATTTCTACAGGTATACAACTTACTAGTCACATGTAAAGTAACTTCGAAAGTTTTTGAAGTGAGTATACCAATACACGTGGTATTGAAAGGATCTATTTTGATGTCTTTTTGCTTCCAAAAAGGAAATATACTTGGAGACCACGAAGACTGATGATTTCGGAAATTTTTCAACACTTCTGCTTCGGAAGAACCTTGGAATTTCTCATAAGTATCTTCATTCTGATCGATTGATATCTGTAATTAAAGATGTCAGCGTACTTGAAGACGAAAATACTGCAACAGCATACGCATAGACTTACCGAAACAGTTTCCCAAATACTACTAATTTGCTTAGGTTTGGCTATGTAACAAAATATATAAGGCTCTTTAATGTCTTTCGAAGCTTTTCGTACAACTGGTTCCTCAGGCTTCAAGTTGACAGTTCCTTTATTTAAAAGAAATTAGAAAGTTAATCAACACATTGTTATACATTCAATAATAGAATTAATATTCTGAAATTGCCTTGTATTTAAATGAATACTTACTTCTTACTTCTTCTAGACCATGTATTAGAGATGAACAAAATAATAAAATAAATGTATAGAAAACAACGAATAATTTATGTGAGCAAATCATCTTGGAGAATTAAGATGTCTATTTAATAATAAGAACCATTTCTATATAATTAATAATAATAAAGCTATTGGTAAGTTTTCAAATTTTCAGGACATTGTGATTTTATTTCATGATTTTGCAAAATTGAAACAAACTTATACTTTCATCAAAGTTACTTTGCGTTTCATAAGCTAAATTTGAAACTGGTGATAATAACGACAAAATTAATATTAGAGAAAAAAACATGCAGAAGAGAAAGTGCAAGAGCCACCTAAGGAATCAAGATCCAAATAGTAAGGGAACACGCCATCTTGGTTCCACAACATTATGAAACTTCAATGTAACAAAATAAATTTTTACAAAATCAATACAAAACACTCAAAGTCAAAATATAGCAAAGACGGAGGGTTTTCATGCAATATTTCTCCTAAATAAAACATTTAAATGAGTTGATTTTTTTAAAATTTTGTTCCTTGAAGCTTCCTTCAGACTTCAGAGCATTGAAAAGCCGAATTTGTGAAATTTTTAATATTATACTTCTTTCATAGTGCTTCAAACCGTTCAAAGCAATTTGGCATATTTTGAAAATTTCAAAGATGATTTTTTAAATGAACTATACTGAAAATAAAATAAACTACTTCTCAGCGTCCTCGAAAATATCGGATCATCTCATTTAATTAATTTATTGTTGAGAAATCGTGCATAGCCATACACGAAATTTTCTCTCCAAAAGCATTTTCTTCAGTTTCATTATGAAATAAAGCTCCTCTTCAAAATATTTATCGTTTTGGATACCTAAGTCTTATTAAATGCATTTCTTTTACTGAAACTTCGTAAAAATTTATTATTCGCTAAAAAAACAAGATTTTTAAATTAGTGCCTTCAAACTTTTGGTTATATGACAAAAAAAAAAAAAAAAAATATGAACATCGAAAACCGCCTTAACCTTCATTGTCTGTTGCCCTCATATGAAAGATTAAGATTGATAGTTTATTTACTGATCGTCACTATTGACGGTTTTATGGGGAAGTTTTTAAATGATACACTGGAAGTTTTAGGATAGTTATTCAAAAAATTTCTAGAAAACCAACAGATTATTGCTGAAAAACTTTCCCATAAAGGCCATGAAATTGACAGCTTCAGCTGGTAGCAAATTGTCTATATTTTGCATGAGGGTTTAGTAAAAGGGTCGTCTTACCCTTGTTGGCTCTGAAAATTTCAACGGTCAAAACAGATACGTGAGATAAAGGAATATTAAATGTTTCATAAAGGAAATGAAAACTGAGTGAAAAAAATTAGATGACGGTAAAAAAAAAATGTTAATAAGTAACATCAGGGACGCCATTAGAGGACATTCAAGGGAGGCTATAGCCCCTCCAAAGATTTATTAGTTTCGCGCTGGCCTCCCCAGTAACTTATTCAAGTATCGAAAACATACTTTGAGAATTGAGAAGTGACCAAAAATTTAGTGAGAGAAAATAATTCCAATTAATAAATTAAATTTATTTAAATTAATAAAAAATTTAATTTCGACTTAAATTTTAAATTGAAATAAAAAGATAACTACGAATGATTAAATATTAAAGAGTAAAGTATTTTTGTGGCCCCATAGCCTCTCAAAAAAATCCTCGTTACGTCACTGGACAAGATCAGTACGAAACCTCATACAACGCACAGTATGTAGATGTCACCACTTGAAAAGTATTAAAAATTTGCTGAAATTTTAACATGCTTTGGACAATGAATAAAATTTCAACTTACTATCGATGAGAAAAAATATTTTTTTAACTTCTATAATTCATATTTGCTCCTTCCGCTAATAGGTTGAGCAAACTGTCATACATGAGGGGCCCACGAGTAAACCTAAATGCGTTTTAAAGTGGTTCACATCGAATCTAAAACTTATGTATTTGTAAAGAGTCGATAGAGAGGCCTTGAGTACGTTTCTTCGATAGAGCTTGGGAGATCTTTTTGAAATACTTCTCCACAAATTTACCATACCATATTTTTTCGTACTCTACATACATAAGCAATGTTGCAATATGGTACAAAAATCGCCTTCATTTTAGGGCATAGACTTCTCTCGTTATGCAACATCAACACTTTCCATATTACACGTGAATATCCATAGAAACTTCGCCATATGCTAGGGAGGTCTTTCCATACTAACTTTAATAACTGTACTCTTTGCCAGCAAATACACTTTTCTGCATAGAAGTATTAGCTGTATTCGAGTCCATAACGAGCAAAGTTCCTGCGAAGTTAGAAATTTTCAAAAAATTCAGGACCTCCTTAGCTTTTGTGAATTGATAAGACCTTCATGTAGGTACATACTGAGATGCACAAACTGTCGAGTGATTTCTAATCAATCACTCAGTTCCCTCTATTATTCATTTTTTACAATCCAATTCTCACACATCTGTGTATTTAGCGTAAGAAATTAAAATCGCAGAACTGCAAATGTTTTATTCTTCAAAATCTCATTTTGTTAAAAATAAGCTCAAATGCAATACATGTAAATTGAATTCAAAATAATGACATAAATAAGATCATTTATATTTTATTTCATATTACACTTGATATATATACTGGATACAAACTTGTATGAAAAACGATTCATCTTTTCTTCATTTATTCACTATGTTATCACAAACAAGATGTCATCTGAATTTGTAGATCAAAGGAATTGCATTTTGCACCGCATTCATATGATTCATGTGTTCGACGATTCAAGTATATTCGCAAAATAAAAGTTTTTTCCCAGCCGTAAGTACCTGTAAAGACGAGCTTCTGATTTGAACAAGCTACAAAAGCCCGGATCTACAGGGTAGTTTACGAGTGAGCTGTTTATTTAACTCGAACGGTAAAACAATTGCCTACCTAGAATAAAGCAGGAAAGATTATTAAAATTAATTCGCAATCACATTCCTACAGGTACGTAAAATCTGAATTATTTCAAAGATATTAAAATACGAAATTATTTTCTAAATACATAGTAATCTGCTATGAAATAGAAGATCTATCATCGTTCAAAGCAGAAAAAAAAGACAAAAAAATAAAAATTTCCAATGCATTACTGAATAATCACATCACGTACCTTAGCTTACCTGTTGAAAAAATTTCATATTTTTATTACTTTTCTTTCTCATTTTTTTTTTTTTTTTTTTTTTGAAAAATAAAAATAATCTATTATTTAAAAATTTTCAATCTTGAAAAATTCTATATATATTTATAAACCTCGAAAAAAAAATACCATCCCAACCTTCAATACCCACCCACAAATTACCCCAAGAACTGCACCCACATCAAGTGGCAAACAACCCTACCTATTTCCAGAGGTAAGCACCGAGAGGAAAATCTTGCAGCAGACAAGCTCGGGTCAAAAGACTGGCGAGAATAACACTCCTACCCATCGACGCGAAAACTACCCCGGAATTGTATTGCAAATAGAGGTCGTAGTCATACGCCGAGGTTTCAAGCTAGCGGGGTGAGGAATGTACCTAACATTCGTGGTATTACTATTGATTTTGCGCTTCGTTGTTAGCCAACTATTCTCTCCCATCTGCGTGCGATATTGAAAGATGAAGTAGTGGTATTCCAAGCGCTTGCTGGTACTTCAACGTCACAGCCTCAATCTCATCCTTTCCTTCTTTCGTTCCTTGTTGCTAACATAACGCTAAAATTCGCTCATTCCCTTATCTTCGTTATCATTTCCACCAGCCATAAGTATTACTCCCGGAATAATATATTTCACAGGTTAATGGCGACGTTTGTGTATAAATTAACCTCAATGGATAACAGAAGCTCGTTTATGAACCAACTCATATAGTCACTCGGTGGGAATTTTAAAGCTTGTTTAAGCCTATAAAGCTCTTCATAAGCCAAACTATTAACGAAAACTTTCAACTTTAATTTCACCTTTGTAAATAAAAATTCATTTATTTCGCCGATTCTAAGCCGAATCGTAGCAATCATTTATTTGGATTTTTCAATTTGATTTCATTTTCCCAATAAATTCATATCTGTCCTTACTCTGCCAAGAAATCACGTTCCTTTCATTGTACTCGGATAGATATGAATTTATATAACCTAAAAATATTCATTCATCTGCATTAATTTGACAGCTACTAAGTACGAATGAATCACGAGACAATTTCTCCTTTCAACAACAGCATTCTACGTATATTTTGAGCAAATAAAGGTTCAAAACAGAATTCTATTTTTACGACTGTAAAGCGTGGGTAGCTACCTATATTTCGATTCAGCTTTAAAATTAGATCACTCTTCCTCTTATACATTATTTAGTAGGATGTACTCGACAGGTCATCTGGTAAGACTACTCAGCTGTAAGAATTTTCATTATCTTCAGCTTGAGAAAGCAGAAGCAGGAAACTAATATTACACTACATCGTACATAATTTTCCATAGTATTTAGATGGGATTCGCGTCTTTCCTACGAATTAATATACCCTTGGGTAAACATTACCTTTGTATTCAATGAGCGGAAAGTGTAAACAATATTAACCCATAATAAAATTTTCCATGATGTAACCGAAACTGTTTCAGGATACCGTTGTAAGTATCACCATATAAGATCGACACGGTAAAATCTGTATCGCGAACAACGTTCAGCGACGGCGTTGAAAATAAATCAATACCAAATAGTCGTAGGCGAGACGTAAAAAAAATTTAATAAAATTTCTTCCATCGTCAAACGCAGTACGTTATTACGGTTATCCTTGAATTCGCACCAAGGTCGAGCTTTTATTGACTTCGGGTAGAAAAAATCGAAAATACTAATACGAAATTTACTCATTGGCTAAAATATTAAATGCAAACAACCCAAGTCGAATCTAGATACCACGTAATCATTTGCACTTAGGATAAAAAATTCAACGCGCTGTCGGCAAATGAACTAGCGTAGGGTGACGGACCCTAGTGGCGTCACATTGTCTAGCAAAGTCTCATTTCGAATACTTACCGGGGGTTGTTTCTTCGGCGTCACGTTATATATTTGGTTTATGCGAACGATTACGTAATAAATAAACATCAGGCGATACATTAAATCGCCCACATACACTTAAAAATGTACAAACAGTGTGAAAAATAACATAGAATAATTTCGCATTAATGCACGATAACAACAAATGATTTTGTAAGTTGGAATGCGAAGCGAATAAGAACCGAAGGTAGCTCTTCGGATTATTAGCACGAGAAAAAGGGATGCTGCGTACTGGAGCTTATAGCTGAAACTTTCCCGGGGACTTTGGGTGCGGCTCGTCGCCCTTCACTCTTCGCCTGTAGACAAGGACGGCGTGCGGTTACGTTTATAATTTTCCAACGTAAACGAGCGAGTGAACGCGATAGCGGAAAATACCGCACGGGGAAGGGTGAAATGACAAGGAGAAAGCTTCCCGACGAAGATGAAACGAGCGAAGCAGTTGCCACTGAGTGCTCTAGGGACTGTACGCTCGTTTAAAGTGAGATGAAATGCGAGGGACCAAAGTAAATACGAATTTTCGTTTTAAATAAAAGCACCAAAAATTTTTCAACGTCGGCAACAACGCAGAATAAAAGGAGAAGGTGTAAACGTCGAAAAAAAGACGCGAATTTTAAATGCAGAAAAAAAAACCAACTCACGTAGCGCTCGCATTTAAAAGTCTGTAATCGAGTGTAGACGTGTAACTTCGGTCCTTGGTCTTGCCGAAAATATATATCACCTTTGGCGCGAATAATACCAGTAAAAACTACAACCGTCATAACAGAGGTGCCATTTTGGTAACTCGTGTTCCTTGGAATAGCATTAATTTTTCAACGCGAACGTGTGAAAAATCTCATTTCCATTTTCTTCCCAATCAATACTCAACCCTTCGCAAGTTCGCGAGAATATCTACACCCGAGTACATATTTCTTATACCCTGAAAAGCGTACTTGAAAGTAGTAAGAAAAAGTAAGCAGTCAGGGCTTTCCAATGGAGCTGATAATATGGGCTAATTCAGACTCGCATCTGTATACTGGAAACTTCAAGCTTCTATGAACAGTGTGTTTCACTTCAATATGAGTTCCTTCATACCTTATATAGCCGCTACTCATGTGATGTTCATGTACGATAATTTGCTCATCCTAATTGCTGAAGGAGCTACAATATAAAAGGTTGAAAAATATTTTTATATCTTAATAATGACCAATTTTAAACATTTTTATTCAATCATCCAAGTTCAATGAAAATATGCTATTAGCACCAAAATGTAGAGTAAATAATGAGGTATCACCGAGAAAAAAATGTTAGCAGTGGAAGGGATAGGTGAGGGAAATAATGAAAAAGTGTAATAAATTATTTTGAAAAATTGTGATTTTTTCCATATTTTTTGCAGATAACTTTGCAAAATGTTTCATTGACCTAATATTTTGAAAATTTTTTATAAGCACTCACTCTATCCCTTAAGACATACTCTGGATAGATGAGCTCTGAAGGCAAAAAAATATTTTTGATACCGATTTTTTTTCGTAGATTTTTCCCCTATAAAATTCATTTCGAAGTCCGAGCTAAATAAAAGTGAGTAATGGGCCCTAAAATATAGACGGAGTGAGATGAGGAAAAATCAAGGATCTACGAGTATACCCAGGTTATATAAGTATAAAGACAGACTACACTATTTCCCACTAACCACCAAAATGTAATGCACGTTTTTCATTGGTTAATAAAATCCAATATCATAAACCATAACTCAGCTGTTAAGGGGGTGCCTCGGAAAATCAAATGAAAAAATTGGAAAAATAAATGCTAAACGATCTCAAACAAAGTCTCTAAAACAATATATTATAATTTCAAATCATTTCGTTGCGTTATTTTTGAGAAAAATGCTACCAATGAAAATAGGATATAAAAGAGAAGTTCCAATGCACGTGTGCGTATATGGATTCCTTACTTGGAAAACGTAATGTTGAAAAATACTGTACTTTGTTTGGGCATTTGTATCACATGTTGCCTTCACTCATTTTATCAGTAAATAATTATTGTCACGCGTCAAATAAGCTTCCTATACTATACCAGATGTCTGAATTTTTGTTTCGCTATTAAAATAGAAATTAATTATACTTGAGGCAGCAACATCTGCCATCAAATTTCAAGCATCATATTTTGGAGCCGGAAAATCGGACAGAGGCTGAAGATTACGTGCTTCGCGCAAATATTAAAAATATGAAATAAATCGACTCTTGGATTCAAGAATTTGCTTCTCTCTCGTAACCTAATGCTTCACGAAGAATTTGGTAATCATTCGAAATACACTTATTTCTTGGAAAAACTTACACATATATTTATCTGAGGTATTCTTTTAGAAGAGAAGCAATTTGCCATTGCAGCTCCTTTATGAAAGTCGAAAAGAGCGCTTTCTTCATAGTCTAAGAATTTTTACCTTATATAATTTTTCTCATTTTTTATGCACCAGTATTCAACATATTAATCGCTATTGTAGTATCAAGCAATCAACATTGCAATTTTTCAAAAATTATCATGTTCGTTGTATAATTTCAATGATAACAGCATAAGACATACCCATTGACCAATCAGAGCGCGGTGTTTTTTAACATTACATTTTCCAAGTAAGGAATCCATATACGCTAGTGATGGGAATATCGACCAAAAAAACATATCGATATATCAATATCGATATCTACATTTTTTTTGCATTTATTTACATGAACCTGTGCAATAGCAATTTAAGGTTTTCATTATCAAAATTTTAAAATTTCACCATTTAATTATTTTATTAAATCTAAAATCACATCAAAATAAGTAGGTACAGAAAAAAAATTTGATAAAAATTAAGTCGATTTTGATGCAGATACTCCAACAATATTTCCAGCGTTTTTTTTTTGTTTTTTTTTTGGAATATCGATACATTTTGTGATATCGATACATATCGATATTCAAAGTCATCGATATATATCGATATTACCATTTTGATATCCCATCCCTAATATACGCTGCACGTGTTCAATCTTGCACATGAACTGATGGTTTCAAATTCAAACACATTCCATCATTTATTTACCAAAGATGTAGGTCGTGGGTCGGTAGAGGAGGAAAGGAAACCAAAAATTTGATAAAAGTCTCCTATTTGACGTCACAAGATGGCGGACACAATTCGGATCTTTAACACGAGTTCAAAAAGTGTAACCTGTTATTTTTATACTTATATAACCTGCCAAGTATATTATAATCAGGTTACACTACTTCTGCTAGCTACCAAAAAATTGTACAAATTTTCCTATTGGTTTCAAATAGCCAATGAAAAAATTCAAAAATCAACTGTTTTGACGTCAAGTAGAAGATTTAGCTCTAAGTGCTCTGCCATAATTTTTCGAAGAAATGAAAACGAACATGTGTTTCTTTGTTAATGTATCGAGCTCTAAGTGATGTAACTTGTTATCATACTCGTAACTCGTAGAACCTGGATGAAAAAGTATAAAAAATGGTGGAAACTTTAACCATTTTTTCATATTGTTTCCATACAACATTGAAAAAGGGCAATGTGAGAGCCTCGAGCGAGGGGGAGTGAGAGCACATAAGAGCCACCACTTTTTGGACAAGAGCCGAAAAAATGAGAATTTCAAAAGTAACGGGAGCTAGCGAGCTGATTAACTCTGCGAAATTATTTGAAGAGTATTCATCATAAGATGTAATCAACATGACAAGAGCCTGAGTGGGAGCGGGAGCCAACAAATTTTTAAGGCTTTTGGCTCTTCTTCCATTTCTTTAATCTTTTTCAAAAAAGATAGAGAAGAGCGAGAGCATTTAATAATCGAAAGCAAAAGAGTGAGCACGAATGGGAGCGCTGAAAACACGGCTCTCACATCACTGAAAAAGGATCCATCAACGCCATGTTTAAAAATTATAATGATTCAGTATGGCAACTGTACTCCACATCTCAATTAGATTTCACTTAAACAAATTTTACTGGGAAATAAAAATTTCTAAAAAAGTTACCGTTACAAAATTAGCGATAAAAACATTTTTTTTGACCTTCAAAGTTATCCAGGACGTACCACGTGAGAGATGGAGTGGAAATATATAAAACAATTTTCAAAACAAAGTGAAAAAATTACAAATTTTCTCCATTCTTCATCATTTTTCTCCACCTATCCCCATCACTGCTACCATTTTTTCATCAGTAAAATGTACTACAATTCTACTCTTCATTTTGATGCAAACACCATATTTTTATTTGTCTTGAATGTTGAAATAAAAATTATTGAAATTGATCATTAACTAAAAAATATTTTTCAACCTTTGTGTGAGTATCTCGTCTCCTTCAGTATGTGACGTAGTCAAACTATCATACACGAGTGCCACATAAGTAGCCCTATATGTGACATGAAGGAGCTCATATTGAGATAAAACACTGTATATGTTCATAGCGTTCGTTGTTAGTAATGCGCACTGGTCCATACTCAACGAGTTTTAATTATTGGGAACTTTCAATCTTCCTTCAAATTTTGGAATAGCTACCATTTTATATTCTTAATGAGCAAAATTCAAGAGATAATATCGTGACATTTAATTCATCTCATGCGCGAAGTTTGTACTCCTTCGAGCATTTGATAAAGAAGTATGAATGATTCAAGAAATTTCAGATGTTGCTTTCCCTCAACATGAGAATTTTGCGTTCAAATTTCCTCAAAATTCACCGATAAAATTGAAACTTTGGAAAGCTATAGAATCGTAAACTTATTGTATCACATGAAAGCGTAACAGAATTCCTCAACTTTTCACTCACTCTGGAACCGCCCCCTCCCCACCAACTTCAACACAACTACAGAGTTGGATTTGAAATATGTTGTACACTCTGATTTCAATGCAGGGTGTTTAATTTCAGTATGCCCGCCTTACCACGTGTAGGACCATTTATGTGACAATCATGTATGATGGTTTGCCTACTTTCCTTGTTGAAGAAGTCGAGAGCAAATTTTACGGAGAAAAATGTTCACCTTGGTAAACTTAAAATTTTTTCATTATTCATAGAGGGCAAAAATATACTGTTTATGTTGAAATGTAGAAAATGTAGTATTATTGGGGAAAAAATGCCAAAAATATTGCGAAAAAAATGTAAAAAACGATGGGAAAAATTTGTAATCTTAGTATATAAGTGCTCTTGGGGTTCTTGTGAACAAAACGTACCACATACTATTTCAAATTAAACTTTTTGGAAGCGATAAGGTAGGGGTTTTACACTAGGTAATGGATGTGGCCTGTGGGTTTGAACAGTTTACACAAAAAAATCCTAAATGGTGTGGATGCTTATGTTTTTTAGCAGAGTTTTTAATAAAAACGATAGCTATTACAGCTTACCTGATTTGGAAAAAGGGGTTCGGGGGGGGGGAGGGTGTGGTCTTCAAAACTTTGCGTTTCAGGTCATTTGTAATCATCTGGCAAACATACAAATTTTTGGTATAACATATATTTTCTTTCTCCACGCGGAGTTCCTGAGATATTCATGAAAATCACTCAAAATTTGGTGAAAGACTTTTCTTAAAAATTCGAAAAAAGTACTTTTTTTATTTTTTCGATATATCTCAAAATGGTGGATTACTCAAATTTTGAGACGGGCTGGAGAAGGGGCAATTTGCTCAAATTTTTCGTTTTTGATCTCATATAAAAGAATGAGTCGTGCACACTAACATACCTGAATTTCAGCTTCCCAAGTGCTTTTAGAGTGGAATTACTTTTGAGTCATGAAATTTTTTTGAATCTTCCATATCTGCTCACCAAATCAATTTAAAAAGGTCAAATTTGGTGTGTGCGGTTAGCTGATGATCAGAATAGGAGCTCTTGAATTTGGGTTACGTTGGATCCAAAAGGGCTGATTATCAAACTTTGAGTAGAGGTTGAGGAACCTCAGATTAGTCGCAATAAAATTAATATGAACTCACATGAATATTGGTTATAAGAAGTATAGTATATCCCAAATTCACCTTCACACATGATATTAAAGGGGAAAAGGAGGGGTTATCGATCCCAAAATGTGGTGGGGTATACCAAAGGCCAAAATTTTTTATTAAGAGGTCATAATAATTATGATAAAATGAGCCCAAGTGACTAACTTATTACGATTTTAGCTTCTAAAATGAATTTGGAGGGGAGTGAAGGGATCAGCAACTTCGTTTGCCAATCTAAACAAGCGTCAACTGAAAAGTCAACTCCAAATAATGTGGCATGGCTGCTTACGTTTTTTTCATTTTTTTTCTAAAATCTCATGAAAATTAAAAAAAAAAACATAATGGAAAAATAATTGCAATCAGGTTGTGGATTTTTTTTTTTGATCTGAATTAGACATTTTTATGCCCTCTCAGTAAACTAAGGCTGAGGGCAATCTGCCCCTCTCCCCTTGTTTCCATTCTCTCCAACCTTAAATACCAGGTTACTACTTGATTCGAGCATCTAAGCGACAAAATTAGCTAAAAGGTTAATAAATTTAATACGAGTACATAATTATATTTTCGGCAAGTTTTGCATTAAATTGATAGACGCTTGTAACATCGTAAGCATTAAATAGATTTTATCTATGCCATCTATTCTCACTATGTCATTCGAATATAAAATTTATTTCTATGAAGAAATGATTTTGGCGTTTGTGGTGCTGAATCGAGTAGTCACTCGGTATTCTCAACGAGCCGGGGACTAATTTATGTCATTTCACCTGCATCCACATGAGCATTAACCAATAACCTCTCCCCTCCCCTTCCACTTACTCTGAATTCATTTAGTTGAAAACTCAAGCACATAATAAGTCGGAAAAACACTTTCAATCTCACATAAAATAGCAATTTCCTACGATCGGTAAGTTTACTCCTACATCCGAACAAAGTAAACAGATTAAACCTCGTAATCTTTAAGTAAATAATTTTACAGCATTTTTATATCCTACACCTCTAACGCTCCTATTCACGTGTTATTCGTTCATCAAAACCTTATTGCGAATCGAGATACAAACCTTTAATCCACCACGTCATTAAACATAACGATAAAAAATTCCATCCCATTCCCGACTTAAACGCAGCAGCTGAGAAAATAAAATCCATATTCGGCGATATTCGTAGCAATGGCAACCCTGACGTAGTATACAGTATACACATACACCTATACACTTTCACAACTAAAGTACCTATATTCATCTTCACCCTATATCGCACGCGATACAGCCACGTACAAGAGCAACGTCGATGGACCTCGACGCGTTACCACGAAAAACTTCAGTAAAACAGGCGAAAGAGGGTTGAAATATGTTAATTTGTACGTGGCTACTTCACAAAGGTGTACGTGTGTACGAGCATTTTGTACCACTATAAAACATCCTACCTCTCCCTTTATATAATCTCGAATGCTGGGCGAATAAAATAAACGGCGATGAAAAGGTGAAATAATTTTCGAAAAATTCTCTCCCCCAACGATAAACCGATAGCCTTCAAAATTAATCCTTAAAAAAGTAAACTTTAAAAATTACCAAACAAAGACCTCCGTAAATTCCAATACGTAGCAGAAGCGATGCTGTGCGGTTTTTAATCGATAACCGGTGGAAATATCGAGCTAGAAAATTTCCCATCCATTCGACGCATAAATTTCCTTTCGCCGATGTAAAATTACCTTCGAAAGCTCTCAAGCTTAAAACTTTAAATCGGTTTAAGTTTACTTTACTATTTTGGCGTAAACTTGAGCGCGCATTACCAAGGCTACATCCAGCAGCGGTATTTCCATCTATTTCATTCCGCTAAACGCTTCCAGTAAAATCGATTTTTCCGCCAGATACGGTTAAATTATTCCCAGCTGAAAGCCGAAATTGTAATTGATGTAAAAAATACCGTCGCCCGGAAAATGGTACCTACGTGGCAAAACACTAAATTACCATATTTCGAATCACGCTCGCTCGACGGATAATTTCAAGAGCTCGCAGCCCGCTGAGATGTAGTCTGTCTCGAGTACCTAGGGCGAAAAGCATCGCTGAAATTATAACCATTTCGAATAAAATGGCTTATTATAAATGTAAAGTTAAAGCAAACCCTCCTATCGATTAAACATAGGGCTCGCTTCCGTATAATTCCGCAACCTAACCCCTCCGATCAGTGTCACAACATGAGACGCGAAAAATTATTTGTTTTCGCGCCGCTAATTCGCCCGCTGCTCTACACAGCCTCCTGCCAGCTAGTTTCTTGGTAATTTGTGAAAAATCCGGCCAACTGAGAGCACACCAACGTTTATGTATTTACACAACACGGAGTCGCTATACGAAGCTTCACAAGCTTTGAGAGCATGATTTTCAATAATTTGGATTCGTCATTTTTGATTGAACCATTTTTTCATTAAGGAGTGGAGATTAAAATTGTACCTATTTTTTGTACTGTACGTAGTCGAGTGGTGTATTATAACAAGCGCCTTTGGATTTGAAAGTGATAAAAGTTAACCTTTCAGTTTATAATGATAAATTTTATTACCCTTAATGATACAACAAGGCAGTTCGAAAATGATGATCCAAATTATGGGAAATTCGATTCTCTTCATTTTGGTACCCAAATTCGTTACCTCTCATTTAATTGAAAACAAATTTTACTCTATTCCTCCATTTTTCGGCAAATAAAAGGTAATAACATTTTTATTAATTAATGGAGGATATAATGTTCATACAATATTAATATTATTATTTAATATTATATTTAAAATTATTAATATTCATGGAGGTAAAAGAAGTCAAAATTTAAAATTATTTAATCCACGAAATCTTAAATCAGATGAAGAAATTATTAAGGGTGAAAGTCAATTTCTTTATCTTCCAATAATAATAGGTATTGTTATGAAGAAAACAATAATAAATGCGTTAATTATTATGACTGAAACTGTTAGAAATTCAAATGTCCAAACATGTATATCACTTACGATCAATGGTGGGATATACGTGAAAACCAAATTTTAAGATTGGGCGTCGCCCAAATAGAATCTAGGGAAAAAATTGCTACCTCCCAATTTACAGCAAATATAATGTTCTTTTTTTTTTACTGAGAAGCAAGATATAATTATACATATAATAGAAAAAAAATGTAAGCAGCCATGCTACATTATTGGAGCTGAGTTTCTAATTGGAACTTGTTCAGATTTGCAAATATAAAGTTGCTAATTACTTCATGTCTACAGACCAAAGCTAGTAACAAGTCTGAAAAACTACCGACCTCATCCTTTCCAAAATCACTCAAGAAGTTACATTCAGAAGAAATGTAGTATTTCTTGACTAGTAATAAGCATATAAACACATATTTTTCAAATTACAGCTATTTGAGGCTCCTCGAATTATTCTCAAATTTTTAAGACTCACCATTTTGGATCCATTTTGACCCAAGTCACATTTTAGTTATGAACTAGCGTTACATAAAAATTTTCACTTTTTTATGCAGATTTGGTGAGGAAGTAGGAAAGATTCGTGGAATTTCCTGTAACATTACACCCCCAAATCCATTTATTGCATTAACACTCCTCCAAATGCACTTGAAAGCTAAAATCAGAACAAGCTAGTCACTTAGTCTCATTTTATCACATGACATCACAATGAAAAATTTTCGACCTTTTATGTACCATCATCAACACATTTTGAGGACTACAACCACCTCCTTTCCCCTTCAACATCACGAGTGAACAGGCTCGACGGAACCCACCGGGAAACCGGGGAAACCCCGGTGGGCCGGCCGCTGGTATTCGTTTTTGGGACCGCGAGGGCAAAAATATAACAAGTGTAATTCTAAAAATACTGAAAAACCCCACAAAATACACCCAAAATGTTTACTTAAAAGGGAATATCTATATATTCTCGGTAGTAATCAGCATTGTTTTTTATTACATAGGTTACCTACTTATTTTTAAATTAAGAAATTCATTTTTTATTTAGGTTTGTTTTCATTAAAAAAATAATATCCTCAAAGTCATGTTGCTGTTTTTTATTACCTAAAAGTGCCAACTACAGAATCGTAAATTTGACAATTCTTCATTTTTTTTGGGGGGGGGGAGGATTTTACAGTTACTTCATGGGAGCCCCTACACATGGTTATCGCTGTGCCGGTCCTAAAAGTTCGGCCAACCCCGTGAGTGAAGGTGAATTTGGGATATAGCATACTTGTTCTTTTTAATGATCATACGAGTTCATATTAATCATATTTTTATTAATTTAAGGCCCTCCAGTTCTGCTCAAATTTTGATAATCAGCCATTTTCGATCCATTTTGACCCAAATTCAAGAGGTCATATCCTGGTCATCAACTAACCCCACATACGAAGTTTGACCTTTCTAGATTGATTTGGTGAGTATATATAGAAGATGCATGAAATTTCAGGACTCAAAACTTCAAAAATTCGTTTTTTTTACTCTAACTCCCCTCAAAATGCACTTAGAAAGCTGAAATTTCGGTATATTGGTATTTGTGGCTCACTTTTTTATATGATATCAAAAACAAAAATTATAAGCTATTTGCTCCTTCTCCAGCTATTTTCAAAGTTTGAGTCATCCGCCATTTTGAAGTGTATCAAAAAAACAAAAAAGTGGTTTTTTCATATTTTTAAAAAGAGTCTTCCACGAAATTTTTAAATACCCGCCGGCGCTACGCGTGGAGGAATGAAATTTACACATACCAAAAAATTAGTGGTCTGAAACACTAAGGTTTCAAGACCCAAACTTCCTTCCACTTTTCCTTCTCAAATCAGGAAGGCTATAATAGCTGACATTTTCAAGTTAAAAACTCAGCTAAAAAGAAAAATTTTTTATGTATGGAATTTAGGAGTGTTAATGGCATCTAAAGAACTCAAGGAGGATGGACCCTAAAAAAAACATTTTTATCGCTCAATTTAAAAAAAAATTAATTACCTTTATTTCGTTAAGAACGTTTTTCATCTACAACCAATGGTACCCGAATACATGCGAAAAAACAACTTACACCCTTCTAGAGCATACCCCAATAGGTCGCAAATTTCATACTCTTCATTTTTGAACTAGAACGTTTTCCCTGTAAATATACCCGCATTGATATCTTCAAAAAATAACATTTTTGATCGTACTTTGCATTTTAGGGCCAAGGGCATCCTATTCTTTAGCTCATAGCTCAAAAAGTATAGTTGGTACGACAAAAATGTATACCACTTGACTTTTCGTTAATCCAAAGCCAGTGGCGAATCTTATACTTGGCAAAAAGGAAATAGTCAACTGGGCTCCGAAGGAAACGGGCTTTCAGGGCCTCATGGGGACACATTTTCTGCTGACACAATGTTTATAATGCCAGGAGAAATCGCTGTTTCAAGGCAACTAACTCGATGTGCTGAGAACTGAAAGAACGTGCCACCGGATTCCAAGAAATCAACAAACATTTATCATCACAAAAACTGAGCAAAATGAATAGGATACACTTATACAGTCTCCTTGATTTCGAATAACTCTGATTTTTTAAACAACAGATTCGAAACATGAAGAGTTTCAGTCTACCTATTTCGTCGAGGAAATACACTATTCTGACGAGAAAATCATCAAGTACCTCGATTTCATTAAAGAACATAACCTAAACGTCTCCTATCCTCAGTTGGTGGTTTAATTTGCTTATTTGCAACTCTACCTGTGAACGATCTATAATATAGAAAAAAGTAGCAGAAGAGCTTTTACGTAAAATCGTCGACATTTTTGCCAGTAAAAAAGTACGCGGTGGTTCCATTGTATAATTTTTATCATGTTTACTTTATTCTTCTATAAATGTTTTTTTTTTTGAGTGTTAAATGTTGTGCTTTTTTTCAAAAATAAACTCGTTTTTTTTTTTCAAGGAATAAAAAATCAATGGAATGAATGGCAAAATTGTGATCCTACTACTTGAAAAAAAAATCATAATTTTTAATTGGCCCCTTTATCGATTTTTTCAAGTATGCACTAATCCTTAGATCCGCCATTGCGCAAAACCCTTTATTTTCGTATAAAATTTTTTTATCTACAACTAATGGTAGTCGAGATAATTGCAATTGAAAAAGTTCAACTTCCCTAACCCCTCAAAAAATGGAGCCACAGAGAGAGAGGGCTCTTCCACAACATCCAAAAATGAAATTTCCTCCCCTTAATATATCGATTAAATGCACTTGAGCTCCTGGACTAAATACGATTCACGAAGCATGCAAAAAAAATTCCTCCTACATCCACCATCACCGGCCAACACATACAACATGTTCTCGAGAAAATATCACAAGTGGAAAACCACCGTTGTACCAGCTCTCGCCTCATTTTACATTTTACAACCACAATACACTATTCACGTTCATAAATCTATACCGAAACGTTTCAACCCCTTTTCAAAAACTTCTTCGCAATTAACTAAAAGTGCTACCGAAGGGTTTCCACAAATTTCAAATAACTCTACCTAACGCCGTCACCATCCGCCAGCAAACATGTAGCTGATGACAACGCAGTTTCGCAACGTTGCCAACTTTAATATATGACAGCTCGTTTAAAACGTCATTTATCGCGAATATCGTACAAATTATCCCAACGCAGGGTTTCCACTTACCGTTCATAATGAAAGTAGTCGAATGAGGATTACTAGCGAACACCAGCTCACGCAATCTATTCCCAAATTATGCTCAGATTTCCGTCTAATCTTTCATTCTCACGTCGATTCGCGAATAACGAACGATGCTATTTTGGCGTTTTTTTTTTTTTTTTTTTTTTTTTTTATAGCTCGTTAATTTCGGATTTACCGATTTTTTCGTTCGAATTCCAATTCGAATAAATCAAAATTCATTACTTGATTGAAAGGTGTAACGTCGTGACGTGCAGTGGTTTTAAAAGTAGAGTCGATTTCAACAATCACTCTATCCTCTTTCCGAATGAAATATTTGTTTTTTTGTTTTTTTTTTTTGAAGCTTGAAACTTAATAGTATTCCTATATAAAAATTTGTTTAACACACTCAATAGTCTCAACAATTCACAAGTAAGAACGTAAGATGCAACATTTGAAAAAAGTTCTCGAAGAAAGAATTTCTTTTTAATTAGATGCACGGGCGTAAAATGTTATTTAACTGTTGCATTGTTTCAACCTGATCATGAGCCATTTCAAAACTACATAAATTATACTACATGAAAAACTTTCAAGTAACATCGATTGCCTAAATTTTCTTATTATAACTACAATTTTTTATTAGCTGAGTTTTTAACAAAACGATAGCTATTACAGCCTAACTGATTTGGGAAGGGAAGGTCGGGGGAGGGTGGGGTCTTCAAATCTTTGCGTTTCAGACCATTTGTAATCATCTGGCAAATGTCCAACTTTTTGGTATATATGTATATTTTTTTCCCCACGCGTAGCGCCGGCGAGTATTCATAAAATTCGCTCAAAATTCGGTGAGGAACTCTTCTTGCAAATACGCAAAAACAGTTTTTTTTGTTTTTTCGATAAATTTCAAAAAGGCGGATCACTCAAATTTTGAGGGGGCTGGAGAAGGGGCAAGTAGCTCAAATTTTTCGTTTTTGATTTCATATGAAAGAGTGAGTCACGGATACTAACATATCCAAATTTCAGCTTCTTGAGTGCATATTGAGAGGAGTTAGATCAAAAAACGGCTTTTTGAGGAAGTTTTGAGTCATGAAATTTCTTGAATCTTCCATATCTCCCCACCAAATCAAGTTAAAGAGGTCAAATTTTGTGTGTGAGGTTAGTTGGTGACCACAATATGACCTCTTGAATTTGGATCAAAATGGATTCAAAATGGCGGATTATCAAAATTTTGAGTAGAGCTTGAGGAGCCTCAAGTTGGTAAAAATGTAATTAATATGAATTCATATGGTTATTGGGGATAAGTTGTATACTATATCCCGAATTCACTTCCATACATGATGTTGGAGGGGGAAGGCGGGGTTACCAACCTAAAATAGTGGTGGGGTACAGGAGGGGTCGAAAATTTTTTATTGCTGTGTCATATGATAAAATGAGCCCAAGTGACAAACGTATTTTGATTTTAGCTTCCTCAGTGATTTTGGAGGGGAGTTAGAGCAAAAAACGGCTTTTGGAGGGGAAATTGCTGCAGGAAATTTCATGAATCTTCCATATCTCATCACCAAATCGGCCTAGAATGGTCAAACTTTGTGTGTAGGATTAGTTTGCGACCAGAATATAACCACTTAAATTTGAGTCAAAATGGATCCAAAATGGCGGATTTACAAAATTTGAAGATAATTTGAGGACCCTCAAATAGTTATAATTTGAGAAATATGTGTTCGCATGATTATTTCATGGCAAGAAATACTACATTTGTGCCAAATTGAACTTCTTAAGTGTTTTTGGAAAGGATAGGGTAGGGGTTTTCAGACTTGGTATTGGGTGCGGCCTGTAGTGATGAACGGTTGAGCATGGTTATTACTAAATCAAAACAAGCCCCAGTTAAAAACTCAGCTTCAGTAATGCGGCATGGCTGCTTACGTTTTTTTTTTTGAATGTAGAACTTTATTTTCATTCATCCGATTACCATTAAAATTCGCAACAATTCTACATTTTTGTTCTAATACCTATAATACTTCATTCATATCTTCAAATATTCATCAAAATCGCCCTCAAACGCGATTCAAATACTGGCATTAGTACAAACGAAAACTCAACTCTGAAAGCACGAAACGAACAAATTAATTTAATTTGCGTGACAAACGACACGACGCTAATTGATAAAATTTCATTCACTAATCACCAACAAAAAGACCTCCATCTTGATTCCTATACGTTAAAAGTTCACATTAAAATATACGACTTTGAATTTCAACTCGAGAATATTTATATACACCCAAGGTAGCTAAAAAGGATCAAAGCCTAGAGGAAACGCAAGAGCTCCACGATGAAAGCTTTCAATACGAACGTCTATTTCGAAATACTTCTCCTATTTTAGGCACTTCAAAAGCGAACGAGATGTTTGCAAATTTTAATTAAAACAGGAGAAGCGTTCTACAAATAAAGAAATCGTATTTAAGGATTTAAATCAAGATATCTTTATCGTGATGTTTGAGCAATGTGATAATGTTGAATATGCACTTTATAAAAGCTTCTTTACTCCTAAGCTGTTCATGAATTAAAATAAATCCCATTACAATTTATATTTAACGACGAGCAAGTCTTTTACTCTAGATCCATTGCAAAAACTGCAAATTTTTTGCTTTGAAAACGAAACCATGACCAGATTGGACCAGATATCTTGTGGTTCATGTCCTACAATCGATGAAAGCAAAAAAAAAGTTAAATTACCCTAAAAACATATATATGAAATTCACAACTTCCAAATCAAAATCTACAGCATTATTATAGGCTCGATGAAGCAACATTTTCCAATCATTCAGGTAATTATTTTTTTTGCGCACTAATGCCAGCTCTACAGACGCAAGAAAACATTTTCAATTTATAATCATCAAATTTCCAATGTGTATTGATTTTTATTTTTAATGAAAAACCAAAGCATTGCACCCTAACTGATTAGCGAAGGAATTGTATTTCTGATTTATTACAAAAAATGATTTTCAATCTTGATTTCTTTTAACATTCAGAAAATGTAATTTTTTTTATAATTTATAGAGTTCAAATGTAGGTTTCTTGTCTCCAACAGGAAAAATATATTCAATTTCAATTTTTTCTATTTCTAAGGCTGCTAAAATTATTTTCTTTTTCCTTCAAAAAAAAAAAAAAAATTTCCTTGATGATTTATTCCTCAACACATGAATAGGTAAAATCGTATAGGTACCTATATTTAAAGCAATGGAATAAAATTTATTCATTTATTTTGCAACAAGAAAAAATAGAATCAACAGAAAATGCTAGTCTTTCTGTCCGTCGACATACTCGAGGTAAAAAAAATATACCTTAACCCTTGAGTGGTGACATTGAGGGAATCCCCACTCTTGACATAACTGGTATCTAGGCCATCAGAGTAACTATAGGCAACCATCAAAACATTTGTAACAGCAATTGCCTAATTGTAGGCGCATTGCCAAATTCGTGGAAATTTTGTCACGTAAGTAGTGACATCGGGGAATCCCCGCAGTTGTGTTATTTGAAAATTATTTCTCTTAACATATAGTACTTTGCGAGAAGAATAAAAAAAGCTCAGTAAAATTATGGCCTAACTACGAAATTGAAGGAGTTACAGTCAAATGAAACTTTCAATGCGCTGTAGCTCCTTCAATTTTGCAGATGGGAAAAAATGTTACTGAACTTTTTTTGCTTATCTTAGCGAGCTGTAAACGTTGAGTGAAATCATTTTTCAAGTAACCTATTTTTTACACTGAATAGGAACCCGATATGCAGTGTAAAAAAATAAGAAAATCTTTTCGCTTCTTAGCCCATCACTAATTCATCAGTTATAACCGGATTGTAATCACTAAACCATAAAGCATATTTCATGCTCTATTAATCTTCCGTCCAAAAATTTTAATTTAAAATTTCGATCGATTTAAATACTCAGGGCTTTGGATTTTTTCCTATCAAAATTACAATTTTAAATTTTAAGAAATTTATACATTTCTCTGCGTTATTGGATCAAATATCTTCAACATCAGTTTACAAGGTGTGGTAAATTCCAATAAGATATAGCAATCGAGTTGTAGTATGCCTCTCCATCTTTGACGTAAGATTAGCTTACTCTGGCTGAGAGAAACGTGTAGGCTTCATCTGGTACCATCAATGGAAAATTATTTTCCTCGTCAAATTATCACTTCCACAGCAATTAAAAAAAATTAATTTCTAAGCAAAATAATAAACACGAACATTCCGGCTACTAAATCTGAAAAGCTTTATCATTACATTGAGCTTCAAAATGGAAAGAAGCATTAGCGAATTGGAACAGCTTGATCCGGAAGAAGGTCTCCGAGGACATCGGCCGGAGTTGGACTTCATCGAAAACGAAGAAGACAATAGTGAGACCGAGGATGCTTTAGAATTGAACAATGATGATACAGCAAGCGAACAGAGCTACGATGAAATGCCCGATGTCGCTGAAAGGAAATAGCAGAGGACAGTCGACCATTTATTAGATGTAATGATGGTGCCAAATGGAATCTACAGGCTCTTTTTTAATGTGAATTTCAGTTATATTTTGTCTTAAAAAATCTGATTTTCAAAAATTATTGAAAAATTTCATTTTATAGTTATTTACTAATATATTTTTTTGGGATTTTATGTTCATTCAAAGCTCGGAAGCTGAAAACTTCACACCCAACTCCTTTTGTTTCATAGAGCTCAAAAATGTGACTTGCGGGGATTCCCTCAATGTCACCACTAACGTTATAGTTCAGGAATTTCTCTTCACGTCACCACTCAAGGGTTAACAATTCGAATTTACAAACTATTCGAAAAAATTTCGTCAGGAATCGAAGTAACTTACTACGAAGGAGAAAAATCAAACTGCTAGAGATTAAAACCTATGAAGTTAGAGATACAACAGTGAAAATGAGCAGACACGAAAGATATTATTTATCAAAAGGAACAATAAATACAAAAGAATTAAAAGGTTTACAACATGAAGTAGATAAATTTAAAGAAAAAAATAGTATGACAAATATAGTGAGAAATTTCAATAAAGTATTTCTGTGAAAATACGATAATAAATTATTCCTCGGCATTTACAGTTATCCCAGGGAACATCCGTTTAGAATATGTGATAAGGGATAGAGTGAATTGGCCGTAAAAAATGTTTAAAACATGAGGTCAATAAAGCATTTTTCAGAGTTACCTGCAGAACATATGAAAACATGACCATTGTTTTCTTTCATTTTATACACTTCTTTCATCATTTCTCCTTACTTACCTCCTTCACTGCTACCAACTTTTTGTCAATCATCATACTACGTTGAATAGTGAATACTGAATACCCCACATTTTAGCGTAGAGAACACATTTTTACATACGTAGATGATGAAATAAACATTTTTAAATATACCTAGTACCTACTACTACGTGAAAAATATATTTTTCAAACTTTTATATTTCTGCTCCTTTAGAAATAGTAGAAAATTTCCAACTTTATCTTCCTTTTTAATTTTCAAAGACTCTGTAGCATTAACAGGCTGTGTCCTGATGAGTATCTTCCTGCATTTGTCTTACCTGATACGTCGCCATAGATAAGATATGTGAAGGTGGTGGTTGCCTGTGTATTGGGTTTTCACATCTCGTTTTCTTTCAGTCCACATTTAACAGGCGCACACGTACATATATCCGAGTAAATTTTCGAATTAATATGAAATCGATGTTTGTTTTTTTTATTGCTAAACGTGGAAACAGTGTGACCAATTTAGCATAATTATGCTAAATTTGGCATAATTAAAAGTCGATTTAGCATCAAAATTTTTGGATTTAGCCTCGCATTATTTTTAGCATAATT
This sequence comes from Phenacoccus solenopsis, assembly GCA_009761765.1. NCBI lineage: Eukaryota > Metazoa > Arthropoda > Insecta > Hemiptera > Pseudococcidae > Phenacoccus > Phenacoccus solenopsis. The sequence continues at coordinate 49,088,938 of CM019752.1, read as the reverse complement.
GGTTCCAAATTTTAGCATAAATATCCACAATTTAGCATTTTTTTTTCAAATATGTGAATACTGATTTGCAAATTGTAATCAGCGCCCCACACTATGAAATAAAGAACCTTGAAACCGCTGTTCCCAATGAAGTAAGCTGTCTAATTGGAACTATGGCTATCTACTAAAATGAAGATGAGACTGCATTTAATGAAAATGAAGATATTCGAGTTAGATTTAAAAAATTTTATTCGTTTTTAAGCTCTCCGATTTAGAATTACTTTCATATTTTATTTTTAATCAACAAATTTGTTTTTCTAATCTCTAATCTTTAGTCTACATACTGGGTGACTACTTGATTCCAGCACCCAAGCGAAAAAATTAGCTAAAATGTGAAAAAATTCAAAACATATATGCATTTCTGACAACGAAAGTATAAATTAAAATTTTGAATTTCATTGATAAACGCTTTTAAGCATTAACTAAATATTATTTATGTTATTTATTCTTGCTAACATCATTCAAATATATAATTTATTTCTATTAGGGAAAGATTTTTGCGCTTGGGGTGTTCGAATCAAGTAGTCACACGGTAGAGTCATAGATTTTGTTATTGTTTATTTTTTTACTTGAGACTAAATGTATAAAAACTTTTTTATTTTATACTTTTTCGCTTTTCGACTGAATAAAAATAAATATTTTTAAACAATCATTCATTTTTACTCGTGTCATCAATTAATTCTGTATTCGCATGTGTTGATATCGATATGTCACAAAAAATGAAGGAACATTTTTCGGCATAATTTTTTAGCACTCAAGGTTTTCAAAGTTGGAATAATTTGGCATAATTTTAAGTCTTTAAAATCGGCGGTAAAAATTTGCCCTTTACTTGCAAAATGTTTAAATTGAACATAGACTGGTAAATATTGGATAAAAATTTTAGCATAACGATTCTAGCATAATTTTTTTGGGCTTCTGGAATAATTTAGCATCATTTTTTGGTAGAGTTGGAATAAGGATATTTTTTTCAGTTGGTCACACTGCATGGAAAAATCGTCATGAGCAGCTAAACGTATTTCGTGTGCCTCTCCGCCGGGAGATGGGGGCCCCGGCGTCGGTCGAGCTGTGTAATTTTTTTCTCATGACATTGTTCCATTTTTTAAATAAAGACGTACGTATTTTTGTGGAAATCGTGTTCGTGTGATTTCAACGTAACAACTCCATAGTTATTCATGGTATATTTTTCAAATGAAATAAAAAATTTCAGAGTAAACTTGAACTTATACACCAACATATTACCATCTCTTGAGCGAACTTTCAAGTAAAATTCACTGACGCATTCACTATGGTTTTTTGTATTTTTTTTTTTTTTTGTTAAATTTCCAATCTGGGACGATAACTCGAATAAAAATTAACAAAACTCCCCACTGAGGAGGAACTTCGAGTGGTGTAAAATAAAAATATAACAAGTTATACTGTACTCTATTGAATCGAAATGTTCAATTGCAACTAAAACTTTGGGAACCCCTTATTTTATTCCAATACCAAATATCTACACTTCCGATAACCGAATCTATAGGTGTCGGACTCCGCGTGCGTAGTAAGTTCGGTAAATATAAAAAAACCTTCACACGGTTCAAAATACCCATTTGTAGCTATAACTTTGAGAACCACCCACCTCAATGGGGTTTGGTGATTCTTGTTCTCCAAAAGAGGTCTTTAATTAAAAATTTACCAAGGTATAACTGGAAAAGTACTGTACAATAACTCATTATCTTGCAAGTTTTATTTAGAGAGCTCCATTTGCTGAGGTAAAACTTTAAATGATTAATCATAAAATAAACAATTAATTTCTATTGTTATCAGGGATGAAAATATAACAATGTTCATATCCTTGGAAAGGAAATTTTATCGTCTAAAAAAATGTTACTATGAATTTTCCTCCGAATGCCCTTCTTTTCTCATAAAATTAGAAAAACGAAATTGCTCCCATTTAAATCAATGTTAAATTTTACTCACTTCCACCTTTTCAAAGGTTCCACATAATCCGCTAGAGCCTAACTCTTTCGATGCACGGCTCGAATTCGGGATGTAAGTAGGCATAACGCGTTAGTATCGATGTAGGTAAACTGTTGGTCGATTGATAATGAAAACATGATACAGTACATTGTCTCTTACGGGAGATTTTGTGTTTTTTGGAAATATCGTAAAAACTATGGGGTTTTACAAAAAAAATAATATAATCGAATTTATAGAACATAAAATTGCCTATTAAATGTTGCAAAAAGTTTTCATTTACGTTGCATTTGTTAGGAGTAAACACCAGAATAAGAATCACTATACATCAATATAATAAGAAATTTACGCATTTCGACCGATTCTTTATTTATCACAATGAAGATCACAATACATCGGATATTTCTAACAGCATCTTGAATCATACAACAGTTATATTAAAAAAATGATAAGCACACTAACCTATGATATTGTAGATAACCTGATCAGCTGATATTTAGTATGTTTATTTTGGCATTTACTCCTGAGCGATGCAAAGTAAATGAAAACTTTTTTGCACCATTCAATAGGAAATTTCACGTTCTGTAAATTCGATTGTATTAATTTTTTTCTAAAACTCCGCCATTTTCACGATATTTCTAAAAAACACAAAATCTCCCGTAAGAGACAATGTACCGTATCATGTTTTCAGCATTTCGTCAAACTTCCGCCAGAACGCTACTACTTTGCGATTGCACCACGAATAGCTAGGTAATTTTTCTTTATTTTGTCCAGAAATTTCATTTTTAACTGAGTTTTCAAATCAAAAATGACAGTTATTACAGCCTATATGATTTTGGAAGGGGTAGGGGAAGGGTGTGGTCTTCAAATTTTTGTATTTCCAACAATTTATGATTATCTGGCAAACGTCCAATTTTTCGGTATACATTTTTTTCCTCCCACTCGTAGCATCGTGGGGTATTCATGGAATTCACTCAAAATATGGTGAGAGACTCTTCATAAAAACGTGAGAAAGACACTCTTCCACTTTTTCGATACACCTCAAAATGGCGGATTACTCAAATTTTGAGGGGGGCTGGGGAAGGGCCAAATAATATAAATTTTTTGTTTTTGATCTCATATAAAAAAGTGAGTCACGGACACCAACATATCCAAATTTCAACTTCCTAAATGCATTTGGAAAGGAGTTGAAGGAAAAAACGATTTTGAGGAAGTTTTGAGCGATGAAATTTCTTGAATCTTCAATATCTCCTCACCAAATCGATTTAGAAAATTCATACTTCATGGTGTTAGTTGATGATCAGGATATGACCTCTTCAATTACGTCAAAATGGTTCTAAAACAAGGCATCGTTAAATTTCGAGCAACCCCAAGAAGCTATAATTTGAAATATATTTTCACATACTTATTGCATGGTAAGAAATATTACACTTGTTTCAACTTCTTAAGTGATTTTTTGGAAGAAACAGCGTAGGGGTTTTCAGATTCGGTATTGGGTGTGGCCTGTAGACATGAAGGGGTAAGCAACGTCATTTACTAACTTGAATAAGCTCCAATTAAAAACTCAGCTCTAGTAATGCGGCCGGCTGCTTACGTTATTTCTTGTATTTTTTGGAAAAATAAAAATCATATTATTCGAAATAAATGGTAAAACGAGGATTTTTTCCCCAACATTTAAATGCAATCCCACACATTTCCTTGTGGAAGGTATAGGAATATTTTCTCAAAGGCAATCAATTATTATTCCATGACATAGTACCAGAAAAATTGACGTTAGTATAATAATTTCAATTTTCTCATTTTTTTAATATGGAAATCAATAGCTGATAATTTCAAAACTTTGAGAAATTTCAACTCTCTTGCCACTGAAATTGTCAACTGCAGCTGACATTTCAGCAAATGCGTGCTGTGATGATAAACATTATAATAAAATTTGCCATGTGCAAATCAAGGTACGGAATTTGTGTGCTTCTCTTGCAAGAAGAGAAGATCATGAATTACACTTTACTGAAATCCAATCAAAGTATTTACGATAAAAATCAATTAATGAAATGTAAATGTGACCAAATAACAATTACTTGTCATGCGATCGCGCATCAAGTTTTTCTCAATGCTAAAAATATAATTTTCTCCTCGGCTCAACTACGTTTCTTTTTCTTTAGTATCTCTTCCAAATCTTCCAAGGTACTTATTTTTTATTTCTAGGATTTCCAAAATATTTTAAAATTTATTTCAAAATTTTACCAAATTATTTAACTGAAAGTGAAAAATTTTAACTACCCCTAAATCTACGCAAGAAAACAGATACCTACTCGGGACTTTTTATTCCCTCGTTAAACGCTGCGAACGTATTTTTATATAAAACTTTATATCATGGGAAAGCGATCCGTTTTTTCAGAAATATGCCCGAAGCTGGAAACTTTTTTCTGAAAATAAAACGAAAATCGAACAAAAACTAAAGCGAAGGAGAGCGTAAAAAGTTATTATTAAAATTTGCTTTACTCGAGTGGAAAGTTGAAATTCAAACATTTGTTGTAATGATATTTATTTTATACGCACTGTGTACGTATATGCTTGGAAAAAATCCATATTACGTGATATTTTATAATATGAATATATCTCGAGCTATACGAACATTATAATCCGTTCGCCCATACACTTTCTGATTCACTTTTATATTTTCACATTACACCGATAAAACTCTCCACTTCGGGGTCTGCAACGCATAAGCTACGCCATCCAAAACCATCACTTTTGGCCAACACACCGTACGAATTTCATCCATCGACCGTATTTGAAACAATGAAATTCAACGACGACAACAAATCAATACCCAGCTTCGTTCGCTCAAGGAATTAATTTCCACTCGGCAACTGAAAGGCGCGAGAGCAAAGAGGGTTTTTGTCGATTTAGACATCCAAACATCCGAACATGTTGCGTGGTGGAGAAAAAAATAGAAGAAAAAATCAATTGTCAAAAGTTACACGTTACCCGACAGCCCCGTCCATTTCGCCTACTCAGCTATAATTCGGGATTTAAAAAACGGAATTCCGTACAGAATGACAAAAACCGAACCCGAATTCCCGGGACTCGGGAGGTAGAATATTCCGGGTCTGCGCGAACACGAAGAATCACCTCGTCGCACGCTAAACGAATGATTAATAGTCCTAACCAATCAGAAAAGTTTACTAACATCTCTTTCATCCAGGTGTATTTGCACGTTTTTACGCTGTTGGGCGAGGCCCACTCTCGCCTCTCCAATTTTTTCCCATTTTCGCATTTTTAATGAGCCGAAAATCGCTTCAAATTAAATAATCCTTCTCCGCTTACCAACCCCTTTTACCGGAGAAAAAGTCGTAATTGCCGTTTAAAAGCTTTTCATTAATTACCCATAAAAGGACGACGCTGGCGAAGTATTCTTTAAGTTTATTCGTCCACATATTGCTTTGGGGTAAGGGGATAAAAGATTTCAGAACTGGTAACTTCGTATGGGTTTTTAAATTACAAACACTTCCCTCGAAATGCTTTTTCTCGTCTTTTCCTTTTAAAAATTCAACGCTAAAAGTTTACAAGCTTCATGAAAACCAATCTTTTCTATACCGTGCCGGATTCTTCGTTAAATTAATGATAATTCGCAAACAATAAAACAGTCCTCCGAATTTTGCTCTTCTAAAAAGCATCCTGCCTTGAAAAGGTACATATATACTGTATAGTATACTTTGTTTTACACACCTGCTCCTGAACGTTCATTTTTTACCATTCAAGTCCAACTAAAATGTCGCTTTCGAAGGTAAACAGCAAATGAGAATTCCTTCAAGTATACAGACGGGTTGTAAAAACATCACAATTGTTCTTATTCTCCGAATCATTAGTGGGATTCAGTTTCCCACGAGGTTATAAAATATGAATTCCAAGAATCACATTGTCTGCACCTACCTATACCTATTTTAGACCCAAATAATGTTTTCATTTCATTCTTCGAACATTATTCGCTAATAAGTAGGTACATATACATGGAATAATGTATTCGAATGGGTGATAATTTTTTTCTATCATCGAAGGGCATGTTCAAATAATTTTAGTTGTCCTTATGTAACATATAATAGTAAACAAGATTATAAAATATTCTCTTTGAAAATACACAAAAATCTTTTCTAATCGATTTTCCAATTTATAAAAATTAATCTCTTATTTTAACGAAACAAAGAAAAAATCGACAATCATTTCATTCAGAATAATCATCGAATAAAATTAATCAGTTGATTAAAAAATTCAGTTGCTACAAATTAAATCTTTACAAGTAATTAGGATGCCTACCACTACAGTAATTAATTTAAATTTTTTTCACATCGATAAAGAGATTAAAATTTAATAGAATGTAGACGTATTGGCCATTACATTATTGCCCGAGAAATAACTAACGCACTCTTACAACGAAACAGAAAATCACGTTTTTGCTTCACTTAAACATGTCTGCCATCTGCCCTTTGAAGGTTGTAAAACATTATCTTCTCGAGGATATCCTGCCACCCTTAGATAGAGGGTTGGTTTTTGGTGTGGATACGAAATAACCCTACAGATCACGTAACCGAGCAAATACGTAATCGACAAGACTGAATGGAATAATAGGCATATTATCAGTTTGACTGTAAGCGATTTCATTAATTTTGAATATAGTGCGATCATAATTAAAATAGATATTTCACGATGAAAAAAATTTTTTTCTGAACTTGAGTTTTGTACTTGAAAAAAATTTATCAACTCCTAAACCCTGAGCCTTTTTTTTTTGTTCCTCGGTTGTATGCGTAACTGCTGGGTTAGACTTGTAGTATTTCTCTCATATGTGTGTTTTTTTTGTGGCATTTTCAACTGCTTTGGTTATTACGCCCCTTTTAGGATGGTTAGATTTTAAAACAATAATATTTATTCCAAGTTTATTTCATTCAAATAATAACATGATAGCAAATTTTTTCATGGTAAAAAATTTAATAATAATTACATTTTTGGAAAAAAAATTGGTAGTACAACATGGTACAACTGATACTATATAATTTCATAATTATATTTGACTTTTAGTCGAAATGAGAATAAGGCAAAAAAAAAACATTCAAAATTTTTTTAATGTCCAGAAAATGTAGGTAACGATATAATGTTTTTGAAAAAAAAAACTGTCTATAGTTATTTCACCTTAAATTAAAATAAAAGTACGTAGAACGGAATGAAGAAAAAAAAATCAACAATTCAACAAACAAAAATTTTAAAAAACAAATATAGAATAAGAAACAAAAGTTTACCACAAAAAACAAAAAAAAATCAATTATTCACATTATTTTTTAAAGAGTTACTTACTTCTTAGTTTACTTCTTAGTTTAACGTGCCATGTATTGCAACCTAGGCCAAAGACACGGAAAGGAAAAGGGGTTTCAAATTTTTAGGAAGAGTTGAGTTTGTTTTAAGAAGTTGATAAGAGAATTAGTTTTAGATGGATCGTCGCAAAGTATATCGGAGAGAGAAGAGGGTTGGTTCAACTGATGTCTGTGTTGATGGAAGAGGTGAAGAGAGAGTTTACCGAACTAATAAAAATAATTTTATTGATATTTTTTTCAAAAAACCGCAAAAAATGCAAATTTTAAAAATCCCTAGTTCTCGTGCAAATTATCAAAATCGATTGGGGCTTATTATTTTCCACGCACAATTTTGCGCTTTATTCAATGTCATTATCTTCGTTCTATGCAAGAAATTTAAATTGGAGTTTTTTTTCCGTATTTAATGCAAAATCACTGAAAAATAAATAACTTCCGAAATTTGAAAATTTCTACCTCCTCCCTTTATCATTAAAATAGTTTAGCGGTTATTGTTTCGGACGCATAATTTTATGCTCTATTCAATGGCATATTCACAGTTTCGGAAATACATTTTGAATCGACATTTTGGATTTTTTTTCGTAAGTAAAATTGAAAAAAAAGGCACTCACATGTTTATGAATCCGCTAGTAACTGTCAAAAAAAAATTGAAAATTTTTCAGTATTTACTTTCTGAGATTCTAATTTTAGTTTTCGAAACGCCATCTCGATCTTAGCAACAGAAGTATTTTTTTTAATTTTTTGAAGAAGTACAAATCGACCAAAACTTTGTTGCAGTCCTCTAACCTCAGAAATGACACTGGGGGGTTTAACCATAAAACTATGGTTTTCTAGTACCCCAATATCACACCACAAAGAAAACTTTTCAGAAACAATACATTTTTCTATTGAACTCCCAAATAAATTATTGTTTAGCTGTTTCATTGTATTAGTAAAGATGGCGCTGGGGTCTTTTTTCGAAGATGAATAGGATAATATGTACCATACGACACATTTACGACAAAACAATGAGAAAGATCATAGGGAATTCAAAGAATTTTATAACTGGTACTGTCTCAGAACGCAATTGTTCGCTTCAACTCCTTTTCAAACTCAATTAGGAGGCTGAAATTTTCATATGTTGGGTTCTTAACAGATTTCATTATATTTTTACAATTTCGAGGTTCCTTTATTCTACTTTGAATTTGACTCACCACCATTTTTAGTCAGATTGAAAGGAAAAAAATTATTTTAGATAAGAGTTGTGTTTGACATAAAAATTCTAACAAATGGAAATTTTTCAAAATCATGAGAAATAAAGTAAATTTTTATCGAAAAAAACTTGTTCTCAGAATGGCCGTATGAATATCCAAAATAATTTTATATTTTCCGATCTGACTAAATTTTCCCCTCCAAAAGAAGATTTTTGTTCTAACTTTCCTCCAAATGCACTTGGAAAGCTAAAATCAAAATAGGTTAGTCACATGGGCTCATTTTATTACATTACAATAAAAAAATGTTGACTTCTCGTGTACCCTCATTGCATTTTTAGGTCGATAACTCCTGTCCCCTCCATCTCTCCTCCAATATCACCTATGAAGGTGAATCTGGGTTATAGTACACTTCTTATTTCCAATAATTACGTAAGTTCGAATATATCAAATTTTTACCAATTTGGGGATCCTCAACCTTCACTCAAATTTTGGTAATCCGCCATTTTATATTCAGTTTGACCAAAATTCAAGAGGGCATATTTCGGTGCCAAAATAACCTACACACAAAGTTTAACCTCTCTTGATTGATTTGGTGAGGAGAAATAGAAGATTCAAGAAATTTCAAGACTCAACGCTTCCTCAAAAAGCCATTTATTGCTTCAACTCCTCTCAAAATTCACTTAGGAAGCTGAAATTTATATATGTATGTGTCCGTAACTCATTCTTTCATATGAGATCAAAAACAAAGAGTATAAGGTATTTGTCCCTTCTCCAGCCCCCCTCAAAATTTGAGTGATCCGCCATTTTGAATTTTATCGAAAAAACAAAAAAAGCAGTTTTTTGTCATTTCTAAGAAAAGTCTCTCACCAACGTTTGAGCGATTTTCATGGGTACTCTTCGGCGTTACAGGGGCAAGGGGGGGAATATATATCAATATACGTATATAACGAGTACCAAGAAGTAGGGCATTTACGAGATGATTACAAATGGTATGAAAAGCAAAAATTTCAACACTCCACGCTTCCCCGACCCTCCTTCACAAATTAGATAGCCTGCAATATCTTTCGTTTTCATTGAGAACTCGGCTAAAAAGAGAAGTTAACTGTTAACAAAGGTGTGGAATCAATTTACAAATTTTTGTTCGTTCCTCATAAATACTTGAGGTATTTCCTCGTCCAAAAAAAAATCTTGCATGTAAGGTAAGTGGAGACCCATAATATGCCTCAACTTACAATCAGGTAGCTTGGATATTGGCAACTGAGGGTAAATATTTCGTTATTTTTTCATTTTTCGCATATTTCAATGGAGATTGAATTCGAAATTTTTTCTCTTGTGAACCTTTGATGATAAAAATTATACTATTCGCGTCACCGCATAAAAAATATAATTTAATTTTACCAATGAAAACATCGAAAATGTAGAGGCTTTAAAAAAAAACATCAAAAGCTTCATAGAAAAAAGTATTTTATTTATTTTCTTGGAAAACACATTCCGAAAATTGGTAACCTAGGACTTCTTCGACCAACTTTTCATCAAACTATCAATATCTATTCCCCAACTCATCATGAGTGGGTACCCTCCAAGTAACTTAGATTACGATAAAAGCATTTTACGAATAAACTTTTTTCACAATATTGTTGACTCCTTACACCTCACTACTTCTCCAATTCTCTTCATCAGGGAAGCTAAATCATACACTACATTTTATGACGTAAGCTGTAAATTTCCACAGCTAGAACATCGCGAGGAAAAAATTTCAAGGGGACTATCATTAGTAGAAAATCTCAATCCTGAAGTTTTTTGGATAGGCAATCATCAATACTCTCTCGTTACAATGATTTACTACTTAACACACTAAGTTAACATGAGTATTTATTTTTTAAAAAACTGAAAAAAAACTTGATTAGTGTGGACTGAGAGCTGAGAAAGCTTGGAAATACGGTTACATTCTTGGTAAGGAAAGGTGCAGTTTGAAATGCAACTACACTGCGATTTGTTAAGCACCCGATTAATATTTTTAGGTCTATTTTGAAAGTAACATCGCAATCATTGATAAAATAAAATTTTAGAAATTATTGGCACCTGATGGATCACAGAGAGGACAAAAAGAATTAAGGAATATAAATTAATATTATCTATTTAAATACCAGAAGTAGGTATTTGCAGTATAAAACACTCAATACCTACTTCTAAAATTGTAAAAATTATGACATCTTTTTAACATTAGGTTTACCCATTTACGTACTCAAATGCCCATTCAAACCACCGACACTTTGTCACCAACGAGTAAAATAGCGTAATTTACTTCGATTTCATACCTCACACCCATTCCATTGCAATTGCATGTTTAAGCCAACTAAAGGGTCGACACTAATATCCGCGTAAGCTTCATCATCCAAAATCGACTGATCGAATACATTACCATTCACTTTTCTCGCCATTTTGCGAACGGTAAGTCAAACGCAACGCAATACCAGCGTATTAGGTAACTAAATGGGAAATTGAAAGTTATATCCGGCGCACTAATCTCGCCGGAATTACTGCCGAAGAGGGCATTTAGTCGAGACTATATTTAGTAATATCATAGCGACGGTGAAGTCGCGTTTTGCAAATTGTATAATATATGCAAATACACTAAGCTCTTCAGTGCGCTTCGTTTGTACACAAGAGGATGCGGATTTTAAGGGTATTGTTCGAAATGAAACCGTATATACCTGTGAGCTGTATCGCGACGGCAAAGGTTACTAGGGTTGGAGTTTCAACGACCACACCGCGTATCAAATTGATTCCTAAATACGAGCGATTTTTAAACAGGGTAATGGTGAATATTTACACCATGTATACTGCACAAACAGCCGACCAGAAAAATACCTATATAATATACCATCGCGTAGAACACACAAATAAAGAATTTCGAGAAGATAATCTATCTCGTAAATACGTCAGATAATTAACACCTTTTCGTACGTCAACAGGTCCGCATTAGATACAAGCGACATTCGCAATCAAACATGGTTTTCGGTAGACGAGATATTTTTAATAAGCACAAAAATTATAAGAGGGTCGGTTGCGATGCAACTGCATCCGTATCCTAGTTCTACTTTTTCGCATCACCCCATTGCGACTGAGTGACAGCTGTCACGTAAGGGAGTAGTTTCCCTAAAGATTGGTCGGCAGGGTATCACCTCTCACCAAACAGCCATTAATCATTCAAGATGGCACCCTTTTTATGACGTCATGACTCCTCGACGCATCTTCGTTGCACAGCGAACGCCTATAGCATTTCATTCGCGCTGCGACTCGACTCTTTTTTTAAATCTTTTTTTTTCAACATCCAGCCGCGATTTATGAATTTTAATAAGACGTTCGAGTATTGTCTTACCGCATAAATTCGACGTATTTTCGTTCGAGCTCGTTGGCGAATTGTTTTTGCAAATTCCGAAGAAGAGAAAAACCAATTAAACCTATCCATCGAGTTCCGATCTTGGGAGGGTTTTCTTGTAGGGTGCTATCGCGTAATGCTTTATACGCTATGTGATATAAGGGACGATTAAATTATACTTTTATTATTTTTCAAAGTCTATGATAATCCCTCCATTGCATCGTGCGGGGTAAAAAAGAGCTATTTGTCTAGGTACGGTGACCGTAAGATTTTTCCCAATTTTGATTTAAATACGCGCGCGTTAGTTTTTAAAGGTGGTTTCAATTTCGGGGTTTCTCGAAAAATATGTAGACTCGAAAAAAATAACTGTAAAATGATTCGGGAGAAACTGAAAAAAATTCAATCCTAGAGGCGATAATAACGCATGTTAAAATCACGACAAAATTCGAAAAAAAATAAAATTAAAGAAAAAATGTATATTCGAGTAAATTAAAACTTCTTTGGGTTCAAAACCTAAATTTTGTCATCCACAGTTTGAAAAAATTTTTACCGTTGACTTTTTCAAAATTTCATGCGTTTAAATTTTTTTTCAAATTTTTTAGAAAAAACATAAAATTTTATGCACTTTCAAAAACTAGTAAAAATGAGATAATTTTAAACGTCATTTCCATAGTATAGGCTCAAGAACTTTTCAGAACTCAAGAGACAGAATGTGCCTAATTTTCAACACATAGGGGTTCCAAAAGCATCACAATTTTATGTTAAAATAACATCGTTCAAACATCTCATACTTTGAAAACGCCTTTTTTTTGCGGAGAGGTCGAGCAGCCGGGAACTGCTGTCGGTATTAGTTTCAGGTGCTGAGAGGCAGCTCTAACCACAAGCCCTATACACTTCCACTGAAACTAGAAGTTCAGTTAGATGCCACCTTCCTATCCAATAATAAAACTTGAAAAGTGGGGGTCAATTCTGGCTCTTCCTGGGCTTGGTTCTCATCACATATGTGAAACAATGCACTCAGAACTTTTTTTTAATCTAGGTTAAAATTTAAAACGAACTTATTTCAAATTTGAAAAAAAAAATTACTGAAACGAATTTTATCAAAAACAACTGGGTATACCTTAATACATGTATTTAATATAGGCGAGCCTGGTTTAAAAAAATTAGAATTTATTTCTCTATACGCTTGAAAATTTATTTTTGATGAAAAAAAATTTTGAATGAGAGTACGCTAAAGCCGGAAAGCTTCCCTTGAGTACGCCAATGAGTGAAACTATTTCAAAAATCAAATATTTAATCAATATGCCAGCAGAAGCCAAACAAAAATTGAAGAAACGATTTATTAAGGCATCTTTGAAAGAGTTACAAGTGCTTTAGACATCGCCGTAAAAGTTGACCTAATTTTTACATAAAATTTCAATTAAAACCGATAAGCTATTACAACCTACATGATTGAGAAACAAGGGGCGAGACGTGTGTGATCTCCATATCTTTGCTTTTCAGATCATTTTGTAATCCAGTGCCAAGATAAGATATTCTTCATGATAATAAGTAAAAATAACTTTTATTTTTGATTCACCTCAAAATGACGATTTACTCAAATTCTGAGATAAGCTAGAGGTACTCCTAAAGCCTCAAAATTTACGATCTTCACGCCACATGATTAGGTAAAATACAGGGAGGTTTTGAGATGAAATTTCATGAACAGCGTATATTTCCCAACCAAATATATCTAAAAAGATCAAATTTTGAATGTAGAGTAAGTTGCAGACTAGAATATGACTTTTTGAATTTGGATCAAAATGGATCCTAAATAGCATATTTTCAAAATTTGAGGAGAGCAAGAACTCCAAATAACTAAAAATATAATTAATATTGACTCATATGATTATTGAGTATAATTTGAGGAAGGTTAAGCCTAAAGCAGCTGAGATTTGATAGGTATGAGTTCACGTGATTCATGTTGACGTAAAATATTACATACATCCTAAATCGATTTTTCTGATAATTCTAGAGGCAAAAAGTAGGATTTTTAGTATCTTCACTCGCATAAAGAACTTGAAAATATTATCTGCTAATCAAAACAAACCTCCATTAAAAATACTTTCATTAATCCGGTATGGCTATTCAATTTTTAATTTTTATGTGAGTTTTCAAGTAACACACGATAGCTATTACAGCCTACCTGATTTGGGTAGGGAGGTCGGGGAAGGGTGGGGTCTTGAAATGTTTGCCTTTCAGACCATTTGTAATCATCTGGCAAATTTCCAACTTCTGCGTATGTATATTCCCGTTACGTAGCGCAGACAAGTTTTTATGAAATTCACTCAAAATTCTGTGAGAGACTCTTCTTGAAAATCTAACATCAGTACATTTTTGTTTCTTCGAAAAAATTCAAAATGGCGGATCAGTCAAATTTTGAGGGAAGCTGGAGAAGGACCAAATGGTTCAAATTTTTCATTTTTGATCTCAAATGAAAGAATGAATCACGAACACCAGCATAACCAAATTTCAGCGTATTAAATACATTAGGAAGGGAGTTGGAGTAGAAAATAACTTTTTGAGGAAGTTATGAGTCATGAAATTTCTTAAATCTTCCATATCTCCTCAGGAAATCAATTTAGAAAGGTCAGACTCTGTGTGTGGGGTTATTTGGTGGCAGAATATGATCTCTCGAATTTTGACCAAAATTTATCCAAAATGGCGAATAATGAAAATTTGAGAATAATGTCAGGAGCCTCAAGTAGCTATAATTAAAAAATAAAATGTCTAATTTCGATGATTTCTGAAGTATGATAATTTTAATGTATGAATAATACTTGACACCCCACAATCTTGGAGTTTTGAAATTCCAAATCAATTAGAAACATACGTGTAGAGGCGATACTCACCGTTAATAGTTGGAAAAGACAGAGGGGTTAATGTTCTATGAGACCATACAAAAAATTTGTCAACATCTTTACTTCTCGAAAAAATACCTTGAAATTGTTGTTGACTGAAATATGACGATTTTCTGAACATTATCACAACATTTTTTTTTTTTTTTTTTTTTTTCAGTACTAGGACGTATCAATATTTTGACGAAATTAGTAAGTAAACATTTTTTCCATTTGCAGGCAACAAAACATCAATTTAGGAAGCGAAACAAATTTTAATTGCCCACAAAAATAAATTTTTTAATAATTTTCAAAATTTAAAAATTTATACCTCGTTTTGATAGCACCAACGTTGAGAATTTAATTTTTTTTTTTTCAAATTATTTATGTTGGTCCCTCGGTCACTTGTTTTTTCTGGCCACTATACTTTCAACAAGTTTACCCTACCCTGACGTACGGACGCACTTCTCGTTCACTTCTTTCGTTCATTTCACATCCTTATCAATAACATAACAAAACGATATTTCCATTCCTATGTCGAGGTTCTTAAGCCCTTCTTTCTTCAAATAATAATAATTCAAAATACAGAAATATAAACAAGCTTATCATCGTGCATCTATGATTTTAGGTTTATGCCAAGCCAAGATTCCTGAACATATGCAATACCTGAGTTTCACACATCGCAACTTCTTATTGAGAAATTGGAAATTCGAATACGCTAATGAAAATTAAACCGGTTTATCGGTCAAACATCATCTAGGGGTGCGTAAAAATTGTCACAAATACTCTAAAATTTAGAAACCTATATGAACCATAATAATCACCGAATCACTTTTCCAACCGAATAATTTTCTCATTACAAAACGCATACTTTTATGGCAAGACCATCGAAAAAATCAATACTCTTCGGAACAACCAGCATACATCAACGTACCCGATAAACTTTACTCACCCCTAGAACACAAATAAATCTCGACATTTTAGCTTGATGACATGGTATAAAAACCGGTAGCGTCGTTGTCATCTGACGCGTTTAAGTGACATCTCGTTAAGGTTATATCGTCTGGTATACGAAGCCACCAGCACTGGTTTACCTTATCGTAACAATAACAGCAATAACAATAAGGAAGATACCTATATCTTTTACACAAATATAATCGTCGCGGGGACTAGTTTTATCTCCATCGAATATTAGAATATTGCCCTTGAAAATATTTTTTTTTTTATTCATAGATTTTCGGACGCGTAAAACACTATACGCGGTGGATGGCCAGAAAGTTAGAGGAAAAATTTAATGTATTTTGGAGTTTTTAATTATACCTGCATGTTGTTTTTTTATACGAGCTCGAAAATGCGACCAATTACACAAGCGAATATCCTCGAATTGGATACCACAAACGGATCTAGATACTTTGAATACGTGATGAACTGAAAAAATCGCCAAAACAAGTCATAGTACATACATACTTGTGGTCATTACTGAATGTACATATGTCAAGAAGTCACCCCAAAAAGCAGACACATTGTTCCAGCTCTCTTTCAAAATTCACTTTTTCGTTTATCACACAGTTAAATTTTTTAATAAATAAAAAAAAAACACACGCCATTATGTACTCGTACGTTTTCACTAATCATCCATCATCCTAAACCTCTTCGTTCTTTCTCGAACAAAATGAGAGCTGAAATTGAAGCCAGTTTTACAATCCTCGAAAAAATAAATTAATGAAATTAGGTTCCGGTTTTTGCATAGTCTATTTAAAACATATAATGCATATCGCACGTATTGATACATGCAAATAAGAGAGAATACCTATTTAGAGTCGAATAGCACAATAAAACCTGACAGCCTAGAGAAAGTTTTTTTCCTCGTGAGACTAAAAGGCACCATTGAAAGTATCGAAATCACTTGTACGCTACAACGCGAATGAGCCAAAACGAGGTTTTCAATACGCCACCAACGATTTATTTTGTCCCAACACTCAGGAAAAAAGACAATAGCATAGTAACTCGGTAGCAAACCCGTTATTTTCGCGAATGCTTATTGTCGAGTTTTAAGAAATCCTAGCTGTCAATTTCGTTGATTATTTTCAGTGAAGTCATTTTTCAAAAACTTCAACCATGACTTTGGTCGACGTTGGCATTGTTTATTATATGTTCATATTCGAGTTTTAAAGAACGTACAAGACGATTCCTTGAATTACCAGTCCTCGTTACTGCATGCGGATATTATGGGCTCAATTTCACACCTACGATAGTCCAGGTACCAATGTGGCGTATGCGGAATTTAATACCTACCTAATTACCTATTGAAAATTTCGACAGAATATGATGAACATTTTAGTCAACCTAGTATTCCTTCGAGGAACTGCTTTCGAAAATGACTAGGTAGTAGACAAGGGTTGGTAGGCAAGGCCAAACTATTAAATTTCGTTTGTTGAGTAAATTGTGGAGCACTTAGAACTTTTGATGATTGAGTAATATTTATTCCTTAAAATAAACGTGTGATAATTAAAATGAAAAAATGTGAAAGAAGTCCAGAACTCGTCTACTGAAATGATATCAGCAAAAACTTTTGATTTCAAGACCTTGCGAAAGAATGTAAAGCAAATCTTTTTTTTTTTGAAATCTCTTACATGATATCTACAGTATTAGGTTACTTGTACAGGCGCGAGCTCAGAATGATAGATGTTAGGAAGCGGTCAGTTTCCAAAAGTTTGTTCAAAGTTATTTGGATAATTAGTACAAGCTGAGATCCAGGTAAATTTAGTATGAAACAACCCCCCTGTTCGAAAAGAAAAAATTTTTTCAATCAAAAATGAATTAACGCTGTTATCGATGAAAAACCGAACACTGATTTATTTTGTTTTTTTATAATCTTAAATAATAATAGAAATAGTCATTTGGCCAGGTGGCCAAATATTATTGAATAAAGAAACAAAAAAAAAGGCGCGAAGCGACTAAAACTTGCGATCGTTTGCGACACCCCCCCCCCCGCCAACCTTAAGTGCAATTCGTTCATTCCATACTTTAAGTACATCCATCATTTGTATCTAGCTTGGATTTTGAGACAAAAATTTTAAAATACATTTCAACAGGAAATGTTTCATGACATTAAGAAAAATTTTCAGACATTATTTAGTGGAACCTCAACAAAAATTTTAAAATTACAATAATTATCTAATAGATACGAAAGTGTACAAAATGGAATACGAGTATTTAAGTTATTTGTATTTTGTACCCATATATACTCATATACATAAAAACCATATAAACCGAGATCACTTTTATATATACACAGTTATTGCGAGATCATGAGATCCGTTTGCCGGATCTCGCAACGTTTTAAACGTTTTACATAGCACACGTTGTTTGTGAGGTCTAGTACATCGTGTAGGAATATGAAGTGGCGAATATGGTTTTTCATCATTTCTCTACATGTATTCCTACAACCGTGCTCAATTTTTCATCAATAATACTGTATTACATTCTACACATTTTGGGGGCAAGTATCACATTTTTATTTTTTTTAGATATTGAAATAAAAATTTTCGAACTAGGTTTTCATCAAGACAAAAATTAATTCCAAACTTCTGCATTCTGATTCCTTCAGATTTAAGGTAGGCAAATCATTATGCATGAACATTACGTAAGTAGGCTTACTTATGTTATTAAGGAGCTCAAATTGAGCTGACACAAGCTGTATAGTAACATATATTATGCTACATTTTTAATTAACAAATTATGAAGTTGATAACCCTACGAATATCATAACTCATATTATGCTGATATTTATCCTTTAAAAAAATGTTTTAATTTTCATATAATTTTGTTATTCACTGCGAGGCAAATCTGAGAATCCGTAGCCAGGTGTCACCCCATTAATATATGTACATGGGAGTACAGTGGCGTAGCGTAGGGGGTACCAGGGGGTCATGTTCCCGGCGGCAGATTTTAGGGGCGGCAAAATTTCTCGAGGATTTTTTTTTTATCCTTTGCTACGATTTACGATTACGATTCTCTTACTCCCACAAATCAAATATCTCAACTAGTTAACTATATGTAATTTAATTGCAGCTCTTCCTTCTTCTGTAATCGACTCCAGCGTGTTGTATTATAGTTTCTTGTTTTTCTGTTCGTCATACTCAATAGTGTTACTTAGTTATGGTAATTAAAATGTAAGTAATAAACGGCTACATGTTTATTTTTTTTTTTTTTTTTTTTGGTGGGGTCCATTACGTCGGCCCCCCCAAATGCGAATTGAGAGTTGAAATCTTGTGTACAGGTTGTGCTCGGGTTGTGCCACGTTGTGCCGTCACTAATTCATATTGTGCTCCCCCCATTTCCGAGAACATAACGGGGGTGCCGACGTAATGGACCTGGGGGGGGGGGGGCATTTTCTGAAAGTTTCCCGGGCAGCACCAACTCACGCTACGCCACTGTGGGAGCACGACATGGTTTTGAGGAGTTTTTGAGCCATCAAAGTTTTTGAACTTCCATAATATTTTTACCAGATCGTTTTAAAAAACTCAAACTTCGTAAATCGAGTAAATTGAAGACCTGAATATGACCATCCAAAATGGCAGATGGTAAAAATTTGATAGATATCAGCTCCCGTGATTTTTGTGAGCAATAAATGCTGCGTATCTTCACTTAAAATTTTTAGTATGCTTCGAAGGGCTCAAGTGGGATCTTCAGCCTCGATGCTGGCGTATCAAATTTTTTTTTTTTTAAATCATACATTTCACATTTTGCTGAAGACGATTAACAAATGAATGATTCCAAGGCCGAATGTATGATATAGGGTTGAATGCAAATATACTAGACCCAATTCTTAGAATTCAGGAATTCTCCAAGTATCATTCATATAGTACTAAAAGCAAGTGAAATACTTGGCCAATTAATGTCATTCAAAACAAGAATTCGCATTATTTTTGGCAACATTTAAAAGATGAATATTGGGTGTGATTCTTTATCGAGATTTAAAGAATTGAAATTAAGCTCTTAATATACACTCATCCCTTTATTTTATTTTTTTGAATACGATAATACATTCGGCGCCTTGGTCATTATGAATATATTCGCGCCACTCAATGTACACTTCATTAATTTTCACGAGCCGATAAACATGCATACTAAATTCCAGTAGGACGTATCCTCGAACGTGTGTTCTCTATGAAAACAATAGAACATCCTACTTCCGGAGAGATTGTCCTCGAGTTTTTCCGAAAACTGTCTCTAAGATCCGCACTATTCATGGACAAGTCAACGAAAAAAATCTTCTTCGAACGGATTGATTGACTAAGTAGGTGGCTGCTTCAACCAGTCGAATCATCGACGTCTCATTCAATCAATTCCTTTATATGTCCATTATAAGCAAACACTTTAGTTTAGGGCGCCAATATACGAACGCGCCATACACGTGCGGATTTGCAAAGGCGCCTGATACGAACAGATTTTTGCCGGACGTTCGTACATCTATCACTATTAGGCTATACAAATACCTTCGTGTTCAAGCTAAATTTACCCACAGAGTATACTTTTTTAAAAGCTAAAAATCAGCTTCTTTTACCAGTAGTTAATGAATTACTAATTGTGGTAATCCAATTTCCATTCCATTGAGTATAAAACATATCATCATGCGAATTACTCTAGCACTGTGTTCATAGTGGCAACTCGGTATCTACTGTTAACAACACAGTTTAAACACATAGCTCGTAAATTAGATGTTTAATCATATCGGTTATATCAAGTTCGGATGTTCGAAGACGATTCTCTAGGACGTTCAGGACGTTTTAGAGGAAACATTTTTATTGTGACATGAAACAAAATAGACGTTCGAGGACGCATCCGCGTAGAGATTCCATTGTGTTATAACTTAAGGTTTTACTCACCCCATAGAAATATAAGACTGGTTATTAAAGATGAAAGAGATTCAAATTGAAACATATTCAAAATAGTAAGCATCTAAGAATCATCCACTTGAGCCAAGTTTCCAAGAAATTGAGAGAACAATATATTTAAACGATCTGTGGACGGAATACTCATTTCAAACAATCACAAGGGCGAGAAAATTACCGCAGCATTGTTGCGCAAACTAAAAATCTGAACAATGTTGCTCGTAAGTTTAGACGTTCGGATACAGAGGACTATTTTTGAAAGTGATTTTTATTCTAAAAGCAAAAATGCGAAGAGGTACAGGTAGCCCTATCGTACCACAATTTTAATATAAAAATTTCATGACCACATCACACTTAATTATGATGTAAGTTCCTTTCGAACTCCCCTAGGTTCATGATGACATTTTTAGATATCGAAAAAACAATTCCCCAAAATGAAGATCACTCTGGCTCCGCATGAATTTCAAATTGATGAACAAACTGTATTTCGATAAAATCATCTATACCTACATCAAGGCTGATTACGTGAACGAAAAAATTATGTATAATATCTAATCTTGATATTAGTCGTCAGATAGCCAAAACGTCGCACAGTGGGGCCGATTGCAAATCTAGGTGGACAAAATTCGAAAATGTAACTTTTTTACTTTTAAAATAAGCGTCCTTATGTTTTTTGAGTCGCTTAACTCGAATTTGATATTAGTTTTTTCCTTCGCCCTCAAAAAGCCCCAAAAAGCCCAAATTTTGGGAAAATTGGGCTTCAGGGGAATAAATTATTTATGCATATTGAACTATATGTTTTTGAGGTCGCTAAATTCGAATCTGAAATTCTTTTTGTGATGCAACCCCTTGAAAAGCTCCAAAAGCTCCAAAAAAGCAACATTTTTGAAATATTGGGCTCTAAAGAAATAAGTCATTCAATTCGGGTTGAACTATATGTTTTTGAGGTCGCTAAATTCGAATCTGAAATTCTTTTTGTGATGCAACCCCTTGAAAAGCCCCAAAAAAGCAACATTTTTGAAATGTCGGGCTTCGAAGAAATAAGTTATTCATTCATGTTGAACTATATGTTTTTGAGGTCGCTGAATTCGAATCTGGATTTTTTTTTTTGTAATATAGTCCCTCAAAAAGCCCTTAAAGTCTCGAAAACTCCAATTCTCAGAAAACTGAGCTTCAAAAGAAGCACAATGCATTTAT
The DNA here is from genome assembly GCA_009761765.1 of Phenacoccus solenopsis. Classification (NCBI taxonomy): domain Eukaryota; kingdom Metazoa; phylum Arthropoda; class Insecta; order Hemiptera; family Pseudococcidae; genus Phenacoccus; species Phenacoccus solenopsis. Next base: position 49,067,035 of record CM019752.1, on the reverse strand, counting down.
ATTGAGTAATATACTTTTGAGGTTGTAAATTTGAATTTGAAATTATTTTTGGAATTCAACTCCTCAAATAGCGCCAGAACACCAACATTTGGAAAATAGAGTTTCAAGCGAACAAGTGATTATTGATTTTTCAATCATATGTATTTATGCTAAAATTATATATTGAAAATTCAATTCCTCAGAGCACCAAAAGCTCCAGTTTCGAGAAAATTGGTTATTTAGAAAGTAGAAAAATCCATAGGGGGTTAAAAACCCATTATTTAAACAAAACAAAAAAAAAATTAATTAGAAAAAAACTGAGATTTTTCGTGTAAAAACACTGAAATTTTAACATAAAATCTAAAAACCTACTTTCGGCGCAAGTTGGCGCAACTGAAATCAAAACAGGCGAGTAAAGGAGCACTTTGTGCACAACACACGTTGCCACTTTTAGGTCTGAAGAGGTCGGTGGTTTTGTAGGTAACAAAAATTGTAAAAAAACACTAAAAAAAAACGAAAATAAAAAAAATTCTCACATAAATACGATGATTTGTAAAAAAAATTGACACCGTGAAGTGATTCATTATTTAACGCATTTTCATGAAAAATATCATTCCCCCAAAAGTGAATTTAAAACCACGAAATTATTAGTCATACATCAGCGTTTTCGCATTAGCGGGATATTTGAGTGAAGAAGTAGGAGGTTGTGTTACTCATCCCCCTCCCATGACCACTACGGTTGAGTTATGGCTCTTTTGGCTTTTGTTTCTTATAGAGGAGGGATGTACACAACTTTTGAGTGCATTTTCAACCAGAAAATCGAATGTCACTTTTTGGACTTTTGTCCACCTAGAATCGCAATCAATTCGAACTGATGCCAACTTATATCATGTATAGCGCACAACCAGGGACGTAGCCCTTTGGCTTTTGGAAAGTTGGTAAATTTGGAGTTTTAGCGTAAAGTTGGTAAACTTGACCACTTGCGCAGTATTATTACAACAGCTATTTTTAAATTTTTTGAAGACTAAAAAAAGAAAAAGGTCAACAGTTGGTAAAATTTCATGGTATTAGTTGGCAATTTTTGGTTTTCTCCCCCCCCCTCCCCTGAAGAATGTCTTCGGTACGCCCCTGAAAATATCTAAACAAACCTTATTTATAAAAATTCTAGTTTTTAAATGATTTTAAATAATATACAGATAATAATCTTCGCCCATATGTAGCACAAGAACCACTTCATGGATGTAAATATATCACTCAAAAAATCAACTGTAATAACCTTAAGATAATTTTACATTGTGTTTGTTCATGACCATTATGTTGTTAAGTGATAATATTTTTCTAGAGGTTTTTGCATCGCATGAAAGTAACATGAAAGGAACTTTTTGTAGCATCGGTTTTTCGATTTTTATCGCGCTAGAATCCCATTTGGTTCAACTGTGAACCATATTTCATTTTTTATGTCCGGCTTTATGGAATAATATTATTTTTCATCTATAATTTTTAATTAAATATACATATTAAATTTAATTAAATTAGAAATTTAAACCAAAAATTTTTTTTTCAATAATTTAATAAGATAATTTTTTTTAATCATAACATTTATAGTATACTATTTTATTCAACTCATCACACAATTATGATAAAACTCTTAAAAAAGACAGGATAAATTTTAGAATAAAAAAGAATACACAAACAGGTCCAGTAAATCAATTAACATCTTCCCACAGACTGTACACATTGTTGTTACTCATAATACTCTCATTATTCCCTCTTCAATAAGTCGCCAATAAGACCCTATGTTATGCGTGTGAGAGTGTTTGAATAATTGTTGGATTACGTACGTGAGTTGAATAAAATATATTAATTAAAAATTATTTTATTAAATCAATACATATCCACTAAGCTGAATATGAATAGGCTATGTTTTTTCTCAGTACAGCAGACAAATACAAAAAAATTTGGCAATCTCAATCGAGTCAAATGTATCTTCCAGGAATGTTTTGATGTTAAAAAATTATGAAGTATCTGTATGCGAAATTTGCCCATTATAAAATAACTAGTTTATTTTTGAAATTATTAAATTTCTTCAAAATTAAATAAAAAATCTATTTTTTCCTCCAACGGGCGCTACTATAGCTATAGGTAATCAAATATTAAAAGGAAATTGAGCTCTTTTTAAAATTAAAGCTAAAGAAAATCAAATTAAATATCATCTATCAAAATTATTAATCAAATTTAAATTAACTTTTCTTAATAATAAAACCAAAGAAATTAAAATTATTATTTTATTCTTCAACCAAACTAATAAGCAATATAAACCCTTTTAAACCGATTCTTTATGATTCATTACAGAATTCATTACGTCGCATTGATTTTGAAAACTTTCAAAATATCGGTGCAAAAAATCTGAAAAATATTCGCGAATGTAATAAAAGAAGTATAGGTACACATTAGGCTATTCGCATGATCACATCCATCGAATAATAAATAGGTAACTCGGTGCCCGCTAATCCCCGTCTTTCCTAGAAATTTTCGATGGATTTACCGTAGCATTTTCCGTAATCACAACATTGCAAATAAAAAGTAATATTCTTAAAATAATATTCAACAATCATGAACCACGACGCACATAATCATAAAAATCAGAATCCCAGTCTAAAAACATCACAAACAGATTAGCCTAAGCCTCAAGCAAAAATCCACGACACAGCGCCAAAATTACCCTCGCACTCCCACAACACTTCATCCAGTTATAAACCAATATCGAATAAAACAAGGGAAAAATTTACTCGCCTTAATTATGACCGCATTTTACCGAACCTTCGCATTCTTCGATAATCCTGCGGGCGATCGTTAATATGTTTCAACCACCACGAAATCGGTGGTAGGAGTATACCGAAATATTACCACGAAACACAAATCTGAATATTCAACTTAGTTTCCGGTTTCAAGTGACAGGTAAATTTCATAAATCCGGCTCTCGCTACGAAGTCTAAATTTCGCGAAAACTCAAACTCGTTCGCGTTATTCTCGGTACTCGTTTTGCGAACAAAAAAAGACAAAAGCGAGAACGCGATTGGTCCAAGACTCCGGGAAAAGCATAAAACACACGAACATCATGGAGGAGGCTAGCGAAAGCAACGTCGACAATTCAAACAACCTGATCACTTGCGCAGTTAAAGAGGAGCAGTTCAGAGATAAAATGTTCTTAGATATGGATCAAGGTGAAGTCATCGTCGATCCCGGACTTCGGTTCGATTTGTTTCCTGATCAAAATTCGGTTTCTAGTGCGCGACATGAATACGTACGCGGACCTTATTTACACGAACGTAACGTGCAAAATGATTGGAACAATTTCGATAATTATTACGGTAATGCTATAAGCAATACGCAGTTCTATCCAACTTTACCACCGCCACCGCCGCCGCCATCGCAACAGCAGACTTCAATTATTCTAGACAATCATAATATGGAAAGAGAACAATATCAGTTTTATCAACAACCAGGTATGTTTTATTTTATAATCTTTTAAAAGCTTTTTTTTTTTATAAACAAATGCAACAAATAAGGCATGTCGTGAGAATTTTGTCAACTTATAAATCGTAAAGGCTTCATCAATCAGATAGGAACGGTTCGATATCTCAGGTTTAGAAAGTTGCATGATATTTTATACGATTGTTTGCACTAGTGGATCTTGCAACTTGTCTTTAGATGAATTTTAATATTAAGCTATATTTTCTCAGCTTGGTGAATTCTTTAATGATAATAGGCTATTGATATATCCGTGAATCTTCATTGTAATCGTTCGTTGAATGTCCTTCAAAGCGATTACAGTTCTTCATGATCTTCGAAATAATAAGGGTCTTTGAAGGTAAGAAGCGAAAGGTGTTAGTTGCTTTATGGGTAGTTTTTCTGTAAAATTTAACAGGGGCTTTGGATTTCATAATTCGGTTTACATACAAATAAAAATAATAAAAAACCCAAGAAAAAGTGAATGCACACGAGAAAATCTCTAATTATGGAAATGAACGTTTAGTAATAAAATTAGAGGTTTCAGAATTTTTTTTCAACAATTTTTAAAAATTTTATCAAGATTTTTATCATGTATCTAATTTAAAAAAAAAAAAAAAAATCAGCTACAAAATATTTATCCGAAGAGAGCAAAAATCATCATTGCCTTAATCCAATAACAGATTTTGCTACCTCTGAAGTAATTAGACTAAACAGGTATACGAATTTACAGATTTGCTAACCATTAAGCCAATTAATTGATCACGTAACATGAATTATATGCGACTGATGAATAACGTTATAAAATGTGAAATGAGGAAAAAGTAGATACGTTGATTTAATTTTTTTTTTTTTTAGAATTCTCTTCGCATCGCTTAAATACCGGTAAAACAAACAAACTAACGCTAGATTTTTAAATTAATGATATATTCTTGGTTACAAGGATGATAAAAAAATTTTTTTATTGCGAACTTTTCAATACATTATTTCAAAATAAAATAAAAAATTTTTTCTTCTTCAGTCGCAGGAATAACAAACAAAACGAAACACTCATTTATGGTATAAATTCAGTTAACATGAAATAGAAATTATGTTTTCGCTTCATTATTATTTTTTTCGCGTTTTTGTTTCCAATGTTGCCCCAGATGGGTTTTTCAAGAAATCCTTAATTTTGATAAATTTCCCATTTTATCACCTAAAAAAAACTTTAAAATCCCCAAGACAGCAAAAAAAACTTATTTTAGGGCCCAACCACCTTCTTTGTTTATTTTCCTCATTTTATTGCAAACAACTAAAAATTCTTAAAATCCCCAAACTTTAAAAAATATAGAATTATTAATGAGATGGACATAAAACGAGCTAGACTTGTAGTTATTATTTATTCTTCTGTGCAGAATAAAATGCAGCAGAAAATGCTACGGGGTATAATAAATACCTGAATGTAGCTGTTGAAAAAAATTGAGAATGTACTGTTCTATTGTAGATTCATATTTTGAAAATTTCGAATGGTTAGATTCAAAAATTGATTCCGATTGAATTTACAACGTTATTAATTCTTGTATTGTTTTCAAATTATTTAAAATGATGCAAATTAGTTTTATTTCAAATTACAAAGCACAAAATGAAAAAAAAAAAAAATTAAAAAACTTCAATCTAGGAACAAATCCCTAAAAATTGGAAAAAATGATAAATCCCTAAAAAAATCTCTACACATTTTGCCGAAGTTATTATACCTAGATCTAGGGAGAAATCTTGCTATGCAAATGAAATGGGTAAACGCGAATCAAGTCCTAACACAAATGAAAAATAAAGTGAGACGATTGAATCATGTCCCATGGTAGATGTTCCCATATATTAACCATACATAGATAGTCCACGGCTATACAAAAATTTATCGCTCATAATTTGTAAAAAAGGAGCCAGAAATGCTATGTCGATGGACCTGGCTCAGATATAACGCTTCAACGTATTTTTCCTCTCCCCGTGACTCCATGCAACGATACATATACTTAATAAGCGGGCAGCAGAGGGGCCAACACCATTCCCTTGTTTCTTCTAGTTCTAGTTAATGCGATTTATGATGAAACTGTAAAAGTACTTTTGTTTCGAGTTTTGGGCTTTTTATAAGTGATAATTTTTATTTTATGATAAGCTATTTATTTATGGTTAATTTATCGTGTTACCGAATTGTGTTCCAAATACTGAAATGGAGATTGAATACATATATGTGTGCATCAACTTAAGGCGTAACCTAGAGGACACCAACAAGAAGTTGGTAAATATGAAATCCAAAAAATAGTTTAAAAAATGCGCCTATTTTCTAGTCATTTTGTCAGACTCCATAATCGTATTCAGTTCCAAGTTTTGAATTTGTCGACACTATGAGTGAGCCACATGAAATCGACACTTTCATTTTTATATCATATCTCATCTTTGCTACATTATGATACACTTCATCATGATTGAAAATTACGTGAGAAAATTCGCAAAATTTATAACGTGACGAAATGTCATAATATACATTTTTGTATTTTTAATCAGTAATATATAAGAAAAACCAAGTGTACATATGTAATATACCAACTTAAATCGGTAATATTTTAGAAAGGGATGGGGAGGATTCAGCTACATAAAATTCACGACTTTAATTATTTATTATTAATAATTAATTAATAAATAATAATGAATAAAAGTTAAAAAAAAAACAAAAACAAAATTAAGAAGGTTTATTAGATTTAAAATTCTGTTTTCAATCTTTAGGAGATTATGCAAAATTTTTAAGAGACGAAAAATTCTAAATTTTACAAAAGCCAATCTCTGAATTTCTTAAAATTTGTAAAAACTTCACTTCCATTTTGGATAGATTTCAATTTGAATTTGGAGTCTGAAGTCATTTCGCAATTACTGGACATCCATCCCTCCACTTTTTGAAACAAGCGAAAATTCCGTCCAGCCTAATATCGATGGGTGAAGGGTTGGAGGGAGAGTCAGAGGTAACGAATGAAGCGGCCCTAGACAGTATATCTCCTACTAGCCCAAAGGTACACCAGACCAATACTGCTTTCAATTCTCAAAAAAAGAACATGTCCGGCAAAAACAGGACACATGGAAACCTTACAGTGATCAAGCTTTCTCACGCCCTCTTCCCCTCAAACAGCTTACCATTGAACGGTTAGTTATCAAGGTTTGACTCAATACTTGATAATTTGAAAATAATGATTTTCACATTTTTGGAGATTATTATAATGAAAAAAACTAAGCAGCCAGACCAGATTATTGAAGCTGAGTTTTTAGTTGGAATTTATTCAAATTCGTAGATAATGTTATTAATCTCTTCATAATCTCTTCATATGTACCTTGAATACACACGGTAACCATGCTGAAAGTCCCCACCTATTCTCTTTAAAAACACCCAAGAAGTAGAATTCAGCATAAATGTACTTCTTGCCTCTAAGAATTACAAGAGCCCATATTCAATTCTCATCAATAGTTACCCTACGAGTTTGTATTAATTTAACAAGTTTGAACTAATTGGGACTTCTCAAGCTTTCCTCAAACTTTGACTACCCATCCATTTGGATTCATTTAGATAGAAATTCGGAGTGGTTACATTCTGGCCCTCAACTAACCCTACACACAAATTTGCGGTTTCTAGATCGATTTGGTAAGTAGATGTGAAAGATTCGGAAAATTTCATAATTCGTGAGTTGTGGCTTACTCAAAAATTCTTTTTTACTCTAATCCCGGTCCAAATGCATGCAGGAAGCTGAAATTTGGATATGCTGGTATTTTTAACTCACTTTCTCATTCAAGGCTATACGAACGATTCATTCTTCTTCAAAATTTGATTGATATGTCATTTTCAAACGAATCAAAATTAAACAAAAAAAGAACTAGTTATGAGAGTTTTCCTGAAGGGTGTCTAATTAAATTACAACGATTTCCATATATATCCCCTGGTGTCACGAGTGTTTAGTGAAAAAGTATACACTAAAGAGCAGAGTATTTGTTGTTTAAATACATGTGATCTGAAATGCAAAGATTTGAAGAGCTCCTCCCCCCGGTTCTCAACTCTCTTTCCCAAATTATGTAGGTTGCTTCAACTAAAAACATAATCAGTACTTGGATTTATCTGGCTTGTTTTATGCACGGGAGTATGCCTTCTAATTATACAAAGATTGAATAAAGTACATTCAGAAAACCAGTTCCTCCGCTTACTGCCACAAGATCAAAGAATGAAATTACAATTGGGACAAAATGAATTCAAGAAGTTCATAACAATAATAAAATAATGCAAATATCGAGTTTCCTCCGTATCATTTAAGAAATGAGGAATTTGAGTTGAATAATCCATATTTTTTTAGTACTTGAAACTTTGCCAAAGAACTTGAAAACAAAATTTGAAACAAACTTTTGGTGATTACACCCCTGACGTTAGACCCTTTCTTTTTATGTTTTCTAAATAACTTAAAATTCTATTTTAAGCTTTCTAATGAAATAATTAAAGCATCTTCAACTGTAGAATTTTCAAGCTTATAAACAATTTGATACGATCACCTCCCCAATTTACATATTAAACTTTATCAAACCAAAAAGGCCTTTACTGAAGCAATATATATCATAAACTTAGTTACAATAAATCGCGTATTTAATCCCCACTGTCCAATGTAAATTTTGGGCATAGGTTTCCCTCAAGCGTGCCCACTCAAGATGGTCATTATTGTTGGTTCATTAAAAAGTTCCCAATACTATCCTACCATCTTATTTTTAGTCTTCCCTTCGTGCTTTTCAATTTTGTGTCGCTGAAGAAAATTTTGTAGGTTTCCCTATCGTCATTCAATCTCGAACCCTTTAGAATGATTAGAAAACAAAAAAATTGAGTATTTATTTTTTAATCCCACAAAAAACGAGAAAATTTGAATTATTTAAGGAATTTGGCGCTGAGGGGTGCAAAAATCAGTTGGTCGCACAGCATATACAATTTAAGTACTGCTTCTCCGGCCAATCAGATATACTTTTAAGTTTCTTCTAAAGCGCTTTTTATCAACAACCTACCTGAGCGCAGCAGTAATTGTTAGAGAAGGTCAGTAAAAATGTACTGTAATTGAAAAAGGAATACTTATCAAAATTTACAAATAGAGTGGGAAATTCCCATGTTTGTCGAAGTTGATATTTGAAAAATTTAATGTTTGAATGTTTTTGTGAGTCATCGTATATAGAGTAGAATCTCATTATAACGTTCCCGCATGTAAGGAATTCCCGTTTCCAAGGTCCAATTTCTCCGGTCCCTTGAACACTTCCATATAACTATGTACAAGTTTTCCCGCACATATAACGTTTCCTCGGTTTAACGAATTCCCGCTTATAATATCAAATTTTTTGGTCCCGAGCGCGTTTTCACTCGGTTATAAGATTTTTGAACCTGTTATTTGCGGAAAATAACTACTTTCATAATACTTTTCTACAGCTACAAATGAATGGTATCGATTCTTATTGCTATTTTTGCATAAACTATCGTGAAAATAAGAATCAACAATACATTCAAAAATCATCCATTTCTGTTGATTACATCTCATGAAATCCTTAAAATACGATCATGAAAGCAAAATTTTTGCATGCTATTTAATTAATTAATGATAATCAAGATTTTTTTATTTCACCAACGTAAGAATCATAAGATGCCGACAAGTACGGCGAAACGTCGTTTTTAGTTCATAAATATATATACATACTAGGGGGCTCCGCCCCCTGGCCGCTTCGCGGCCCAACCCCTGTAGTAGTCCTCGCAAATTCATAGGGAATAAATTGACTGTCAATAAGAATACAACCAAACCTACCTCTAAAAAATTTGTTATCGATGAAATATTACAACTGAATTATCCTGATTAAGTTCCTTTTTTTAATTTTGAATTTTTTCGTGAGAAAACAAAAGAAAATGAATTACTCCACTGTGTGATCACCCGCCTTTTTTTTATGCGAAAAAATTTGCCAAATATGTTGAAATTCAACAAATGAGAATTAACTCTAGAAACTTTATTTTATTTATTTATTATATATATTTTTTTTAATAATAAAATAATTATAACATAGAAAAATCATTCTCTCACCCAATTTCTGCTGAAAAACATACACTCTCAAACTATGATTTAAAAAAAAAAAAAAACTTTATCCCACAATCGCGAACTAAAATTACAAATAAAAGCACAAAAAATATAAAGTCTTATAGATAAATAGGACTACACATGTATTTTACAACTCCAGTACACAATTACAAAATTCACCCTGTTACTCGCGAACGAAATTCAACCCTATCTATAAGAAAACCAATCCATTGTTCACACTATCTTTATCAGAAATCCATCAAAAAATTCATTTTATTAATGTACAAAAAATTTTTATGCTTTCTATTATTACGTTGGTAAAGCACTATTGTGTAATTCAGAGTCAACTAAGCCAAAAAATTTTATTACTAAATGAAAAGGTTTAGTAAATGAATCTGTTGTATTTAAGAGTGCAGGTATTTCCATCCAACCATAAACTTTTATTATTTTATGGTATGAGGTTAATAATACATTTTTATTCTTTCCTTGGTGAAGCGCTATACCTGCGCTCTTCAGTACAATAGCTTCCTTTCAAATTCGATGTTGCCCTTTTTTTCCTTCATGTATACCTACTATTCAAAACAATTGAATTTTATGACTTTACCTTAGCAAACATACTCGTAGAAGGCATTTATTAAAATTTATTGCCTTTTTGTTATCTCTTTGTATATGTAAAGGTACTTTCTTCTATTCATGCAAATAGGCATTAAATTTTGTTTGTGTACTTTTTCAACCTTTCTTTCAGGATGCGCGCGCATTTCAAAACCGATTTCATTTTTATTTTAATATATAGAGATATATTTTTTTAATTTTTAACGAGTTTTGTGTTTTTTCTTTTTCTTTTTTTTTTTTTTTTAGTGTGTACTTGAAAAGTTTTATTTTGAGAACTCGTTTGATACAGGATTGTTTTTTCCTTCATAATAAGTTTTAATAGCTGAATGTGGTCGTGCACCCATGAGATATATAGGTATAATATTATAACAATTATGTATGTTTATTTTATGAAAAAGAAAAAAAAAAAGGCATTCCAGCAAATAACGTTTTTCCGCTTATAACGTTATTTCAAGTCAGTCTCCAGAAAAACGTTATAACGGGATTCTCCTGTATATTATGCTTTTTACTTCCACTGATGCAATAAATGCAATTGTTTTTAAAAATAAAACATCCTCATATTTTCAAACATAATTTTTTTTTAACTATTCATCTTGAATAAACTTTTTTTTAAATTTCAAACTGAAAATACATACATAACTTAATAATTAATTCTTCGCTTTAATAATTAAAAGTATTTTTACTACGAGTATAAAATTAATTGAAATTACGCGGTTTGAATTCTGGTACTTCGATACAATTACGTTATCGTGTTTATAACTTGTATTAATTCCTGCTTTTTTTTTTTAAATTTTCGATACCTATAAGCACTTAATCATTCTATTTATACATATTAGATTTTTATGGAATAGGATATGCGTAAAATGCGCACGAAACGTTCTTTTTTCAGGATGAACGTGAACCTAGACTTGAACCTCATTTTGAAAACAACAGTTTTTCTGTATGCATTGGCAAATTTTCTCATTTCGTTGACATTATTACTATTGGACGTAAAGTATTAGATGATCTCGAAAATTCTACAATAGTTAATGAGCATTCTGTTATAATCGAAGTCTTATACAAGTGCGAACAATTAAAAAAAAACTCTGAAAATGTCATAGAAGCTTGTTAAAGTTTTCAAAAATTTAATCCAAAAGCTGTAATAATGAATATAAATACGAAACTTCTATTGATCGCTCCAAGACGTTTTGGCAAAAGTATAAATATTTAAATGTTGAAACGTTTTTTCGAGATTCTGGACGATAAAAAAGTTATGGAAGCCAATCGTAAGCTGTTTGTTTTCATTATCAGAAAGGCCAAGTTGATTGAAAATCGAGGCACATCCGTCAGCGTGAAATTCCCTACTTCTGAACAGAATGTAAATTTTTTCATTTCTTTTCGTTTTTTATGTGATAGTAAATGATAAAAATGCTCATAATATTTATTAATCAATTTTTAACACTTTATTATTTCATTATCAATTGATTTCTATCAATTTTATTGAGAATAAGTGTTGCCAAGTAAGCTAGAGTAATTAATAAAAAGTTGAATTAAGTATATAATGTTGATAAATATCGTTTAGAATGATAAGAAAACAAAAGAATTGAGTATTTATTTTTTAATCCAACATAAAACGAGAGAATTTGAATTATTTAGAGTTATTTTACTTCAAAAAAGGAATTTGGCGCTGAGGGGTGCAAAAATTAGTTAGTCGCACAGCATATACAATTTAAGAACTGCTTCTTCGGCCAATCAGATATACTTTTAAGTCTTTTCTAAAGCGTTTTTTATTAACAACCTCCCTGAGTGTGGCAGGGATTGTTATAGGCAGCAGCATATGCCCCTTGTAACCTAGAGTGGAATTTATTCCACCTCACCACAGAGGCCAAAGCACCACCCCCTCCACCTCTCATTGCTCTTGGCCGAATATGGATACCAAATTCTTCTTTTCTCCGGTGCACATAACAACAAACACTATGCATGAACAGTTCTTCCAAAGTCAAAAATTTCAATTCATTAAACCATTCCACAGTGCTGTCTCTCGCTTTCATACCAGCAACGCTACGGACTGCTCTACTGTGCAGTATGCAAACTGGATCTAAATAACATTCATTTTTATATTTTATGTTCAGTGATGAGGATAAACATTTCCATTGCTTTCCGTTCCGTTCTTCAAAGAGAGTATTTAAAATTTTTAGATTATTAACAATTTTGTGATTTGTCCATTATATGGCCCTATGCTTCCACTTTTTGGTTATTTAAAAGCCCATTCTATTTTAACCAGGCGTTACCTGCATAACAAAATAAATGGCTTTTTTTGTTTCACAAATTCTTTCCCCTATTGTTTCAATTTAAGAAATCCCCAAAATATCAATCAAGGATTCTTCTGATGCTTCCTCTTTTTCATCTAGTTCATCGTTATTTTTAGCTGTTCTTACATTAAACTCATCAGGAATCATTTTTGAACTTGTTACCACTTTCTAATTTAAAATTTAAATAATTTTTATTTTTGTTATCATTATTTGCAATTTTGGTTTCTTTCTCAAAATTTATAAAACTTCCAAAATTAATAAATTTTCCATAGTTATCAAAAGTGTTAAAATTTGTTTTGAAATAACCAATAGGTTTTAAAATTATAAAAGGAGGTGGCGGTGAGGCGAAACAGGGACATAATTTATCGCTTCCAAAACTTTACTGTCCAAAGCTACACGATATATGACCTATATGTAAATCCATCACCGGCTCACACTTTTTTTATTAGTTTTGTAATAGTTTTCTTAGCATTTGTACTCTTTGGTTCAGGGTTCTTCAAGTAGCTGAAGAAAGTTATATGCATCACAATGTATTCACTTATATACGCGTGCCCATAATTATGATAGGGAAATGATCAACAATACCGTCATAAAGCCATTTTACTATTTTTCTACGAACATTATGAAAAAAAAATTTCATATAAACATTGCAGCCCCTCTCAAGATATTTCCACTTTGTTAAATCAAACATATCACAGGCTGTTTAGAGGTAAAATTCCAAACAAAGATTTTTTCAAGCGTATGTAACATCTTAAACATTTCCACGGATTGGAGATGAGCATAGCACACACGGGGTAAATTTTATTCTAAATTTAAAGTTCAATTTTATCACCTCAGGAACTGCTCCTATAACCAAAATAGTAATAATTATCATGTTTTGTTCTACTCCAAATTTACCACAACTTTTTACTTTTTTTTGTTTGCATGACCTATTGGTGTGAAGTATAAGGGAGTTTTGCAAAATACCCATAAAGGAGAGTTCTTCGTGACTCTTTCAATTTGGTATTTTAATTTGATTGTATCGAATGTCGCCCCTACATGTATTGTTATTTTAAATGAAATACTACTCCTTATCTCACTAAATTCAGCTTAAAGTCTCCTTATTTTTGAGGAAAAGATCTATACATATTGAGCTAGCCTATAATAATGCACATGAATATGTTATTATTGAAGTATGAATCATATATCATTTATAAGAGGAGCTGAGACCTAAATTCGGTGAAATAGAGAGTGATGTTTTATTAAACATAGAAATATAAGCATATTAAGGGCCAACTTTGATATTTCAACCCCCCGCCCCCCCCAAGTAGCATATAAATTGCGGCTCTTTCAAAACATGTTCTTCACCAAATTCTATATCAAAATTTCAAAATGTTTAGCTGAACGAGAGAAATATAAGTATATTAAGGGTCGGCTTTGATATTTCAACCCCCACCCCCAAAGTAGAATATAAATTGCGATTCTTTCAAAACATGTTCTTCACCAAATTCTATATCAAAATTTCAAAATGTTTAGCTGAACGAGAGCTTTTCCATGAACATCATCACATTAAATTTGACATTGGCGTATTCGGAATTTTTTCGGTTCAAGCTAGAATTTAATAGAGAAGTATAGAGTTTTGACTCAACTTCATAGTTACTTATCTATTTATGAGTTGTTGGAATTTGAAAAAAATTACAAAAACGAATTTTATTGAAATCAACTTCATATATCTCAGCACTTCCACTTAGATAAAGAAACATACTTATCACTCTATGATATTAAAATTGAAATTTTACCGAAAAGTGAAATGCCAGAGTTATTGTTTTTGTCTGTGTGCCCCTTGGATCTTGGTTCATTTATTATAGCCTTATCTGGACAACAATAAAAAAAAAAAAACTGTGTTTAAGACAAGGCTATGCTACGTTTCCAACAGAAAAGCACCCCTGCTGTGTGAATAGACTAAAAACAGGACTGAGATAATAAAATTTTATAACCTTTGCTGTTGTAAAATGTTAAAGGACTCTTGTGGTGAAGCTTCATGTCCTCCTAGGGCCTTTTTAATGTTTCTAAGTTGGAGAACAATAAACCAAAGGCAGGTAAACCTTTACCACCAAAATTATAAAATTTCACAATGGCAAGGGTCATAAAGTTTTATTGTCTTGGTCCTTTCTTCAATCTATTCAATGCCACACATCTCTTATATTATGTTTCATTACTTAACCTTGGAATAAATTTGTGTCTAAGCAATAAAACCTAATATAGAAGATGTAGAAGGGTAATGGCCATAAAATTTTATTGCCTTGGTCCAAAAAATGCAACATGTTTTTAATATATAGATTTTTTCAACTTCAAAAACTGATGAAAAATGTACAATTAACGACCAAAACTGGGGTTGGGCCGCGAAGCCCATAATACCAATAAAAAAATTGTGCATGCGCAACATACCTTTAATCATATAATTGTTTAAAAATGTGTGTAATTCTAATAAAATTTCACAAATGAAAGTTCGGCCATTAGGAACTATACTAGGTAATTTCATTCTTTAAAAAGTTTGCATTAAATTTATATAATGTACTTACAATAGCATAAGAGAAAAAGCCGTACTATTTCTACAAATTGAAATAGAAAAGTTCCGTAGTTGATAATCAGTCAAATACTAAAGTACTTAAATGGTAATTGTATTAATGAATGAACACCTACTCTATATTAGGATCATACGTAAATTTTATCGAGTTCAACGTGAACACTCGAAATACATTATCCCATCTATATCGGTTACTTTCTTAATCCACGTCTAGACCATTATTAGAAAGGCAGAATGCCTATTTAGTCCGCAATCCCTCTTGTCTACTTTCGACACGGATATGGGTATAGGTAGATATATAGATTTTTAAAGTATTTGTCAACATTTCACATATCGACGGATAATTATGTATTACTTAATCCTTTGTACTTTCTTTAATCAAAAATTTGCTTGTATGTTTACAGAACCACCGAAATGCGATATAAAACCAGCTACAGTTGAGAAAACTAAACGAGAGCAAAAACAGACTATACCTGGTAAAAGAGCTCGGACGGCTTACAGTAGCACACAATTGCATGAGCTGGAAAAGGAATTTCAAAATAATCAATATATAACAAGAACAAAACGTATCGAGATGGCCACAGCTTTAAACTTGACTGATCGTCAGATTAAGATTTGGTTTCAAAATCGTAGAATGAAGAAGAAGAAGGATACAAAATATACAGGTGAATTTGGTAAGCATTGCATTTTAAATTAATTCTTCAATTATTAAAATGAAGAGAACATTTCTAGTAAGAAATTTTTGGGAGCGGTTTTTTAGAATTATTTAGAAAAAAGTTTGATTTTTAATACTTACTAAAGAATTTGAAATTTAACGCAAATCTGAATGAAATTTGAAAATATTATCCACTTATTAATGATCAAATATTTATCATGTTTACAGGTCATTCTGAAATAACATCCTCTTCCACTTTAAGCAACGACTTGAACAATCAATCGCCATCGATATTACATCACACTTCACCTTCCAACTCAGCCACTTCCTTATCACCAGTTTCGCCGCCAACTCCAAATTTATCGCATTCGCCTTCTACAACGCTTCATTATCCAGCTCTAACCGAACCCAAACTCAAGTATCAACCTTACATTTTTGAACCATCATCATGGGCTACAACATGGCAGCAGAAACTAAACGATGCAAATCAAGAACGTATTTACGAGCCAGAGCCAAATTATATAATACCGCGAACAGAGCCGATGCAGACCTACAATACTATTCCTGATGCTAGCATGGTTCCCCAATCTAGTTATATTACGAATGTTTTCAATATGGTCGACGATCCTAATAATGGTATTTTTTATGATTCTTTTCAGTAATTATGTTACATTACACCCACCAACTTTAATAGTACTTATTATGATTCTTTCCAATAAGTATGCTACGTTATACCCATCAACTTTAAATCACCCCTCTTCCATCCATAATACTTTATTATATAGCTCTCACTGAACATAAGTTAAAGTATGAGCTTGCATAACAGAAATTGAACGACGCTAATTAAGAACGAATAAAGTGAACGTAATTACGTAATACCAAACAGAGTCTATGTAGACTTATACTATTCTTGATGCTAGTATAGTCAGGAGCGTAAGCAAGTCATTTTTCAGGGGCGGAGAGAATTTTTAAAAAATCCCAACTTTTTGTAATGAAATTTCCAACTTTTTTGACAAAATTTACGAATGCGCAGTTTTTTCATGTTCTTTTTGTAGTCTTCATTAAGAATTTCATCACATAAACAACACTGCACTTTGTATCTTTTTCATTTCTCTCCTTTATTCATTTTTTAAAATTCAATTTAAGTTAATGAAAAGTACAGACATATAGCGAGTATACAATGCACAGAAAAAAATCGGTGGATTATTGGCTTAGTAAGCAGTGGCAGCAGCTTAATTTTAATTTATAGTGTTGAGCAATTAATAATCGATTATTTCATCGATTATTTTATGAAATAGGTAATCGATTAATCGGGCAATTTTCAGTTTTTCAGTTTTTTTTTTTTTTCAATAATGCTTCGATATCCTGAAAAAAAACTTTTTATCAAAAAATAATCATTTTGTGAAGACATTTCTATAATACGATGAAATCGTCTCTCATCACATACCTTAAATATGCTTGTTTTTTAAATAAAATTGCGACTTTGTATAAATCTTGTCATTTTTGTAATTAATTCAAATAAATGTTTAAATTCTGAATATTTTTCCAACTCCAAATTTTCTCCAAATTTTTTTAAATCTCCAAGATGTTTTTCAACTCAAATCCATTTTCTGACTTCCTCAAAATTTTTTCTATTCAATTTTCTTTCAAAATTTATTTCGAGCCAAAAATTTTTCTCAGTATTTTTTCAACTAAAAATCTTTACAGTTTTGTTTCAAGTTTGAATGTTTTTTTCAAAAATATTATCAATTATATTTATTTATTTCAAAAAGCCAATATTCATTTGAACTTTGGAAACATTTTTTAACGCTAAAATTTTATTGAAAAAAATTCCAAACTTGGAAAAAATTGAAGAAGAAATTTCTAGGTTGTAAAAAATTAGATGAAGTGTAAAACTGAAAAAGCATCTGAAGAAATTGTGGGTGAAAAAAATTTCTAATGCTCAAAAATCGATAAAAAAATTCAAAATAGATATAAAAATGTTATAAAACATTTTTGGATTGCAAAAAATTTCGGTGAAAAATTTCAAGAGATTGAAAAAATCAATAGAAAAAATTTGAATTTGTGTAAATTTTTATTTTTTCCTTTATTCATTCGTGTTCCGTAAACGCTGTAAGTACAGAGTATAGACAATAAAAAAAAATGATTAATCCATTAATAATCGATTTAATATAAATCCGATTAATCGAATATTGAAATAATCGAAATTCGATTAATCGATTACTCAAATAATCGATTATTACCAACACTATTAATTTACATGTTGTGATCTGTCAGTCTGTCTGTCTATCCATGCACCCGGAGAACGGAACCTAAGCATGATTTAATACATACAACTGCACTGCAACCCTTCGTCGTGATGCGCGAAGTTGGAAATTTTTTCGGTTACCGCGAATAGTCAGTCTGTTGTGCAATATCTATGATATAAGCTGGCATCAATTCGAATTTATTCGAGTTCTTATTTTCCCAAAGGAGTATAAAATATTGACTTCTACAAAAAATTCAAGTTCTCAATTTTAGCGTTCAACAGTTATAAATTTCCCAACTCTTCAAAACACCTAAGGGAGAAGCCCCCTCCCCATCCCCCTTACTTACGCCCCTGAGTATAGTTCCTAATCTAGTTAAGGCACCAAAATGCGATATAAAACCAGTTACAACTGAAAAAAGTAAACGTGAGCAAAAACATAGACAACACCCGTAAGAGGGCTCGAACTGCTTATAGTAGCATATAATTACATGAACTGGGAAAAGAATTTCAAAATAATCAATATATTTTTAGAACAAAACATATTAAGATAGCTATGGCTAATTACAAATGTTTTTAATATGGTCGATGATCCTAATAATGGTATTTTTTATGATTCTTTCCAATAATTATGCTACATTATACATATCAACTCTAATTCCTGATCTAGTTACGGCACCAAAATACCATATAAACTAGCTACAGTTGAAAAAACTAAACGTGAGCAAAAAAAGATGATACCTGGTAAAAGAGCTCGGATGGTTTACAGTAGCACATAATTATATGAGCTGGAAAAGGAATTTCAAAATAATCAATACATAACAAGAACAAAACGTATCGAGATGGCCACAGCTTCAAACTTAATTCGATCATAAGATTACGATTTGGTTTCAAAATCATAGAATGAAGAAGTATTACACAAAATATGCAGGGGAATTTGGTAAGCATTAAATAAATGAAATTTATTCTCCAAATATTTTGTTTTCAATAGTCAAAGTGAAAAAATTTTTCTGTTAAGAAGGGGATGGGGTGGTTTCTTAGAATTACTTAAGAAATAGGTTTCTTTTCAACAATATAGAAGAATTTGATGCTCATCTTCAAAAATTGAATGCAATGTAAACCTGAATGAAATTTGAAAATTTTGTCCATTAATGAATAAATATTTTTCATTTTTACAAGTCTTTCTCAGACAACATCCTCGTCCACCTACTCAACGACTTGAATAATTAATCGCCACTCATATTATATCATATCTTACGGACAAACTCAGACAAGTCTTTAGCCTAGGTTTTACTGTTAACTCTGAACTTATCTCATTTGCCTTCTGCAACACTTCATTATCCAGTTCTAACCGAACCCAAACTCAAGTATCAACCTTGCATTTTCGAACAATCATCATGGACTACAACATAACAGCAGAAACTAAACGATGCAAATCAAGAACGTATTTACGAACCAGACACAAATTACATAATAACGCAAACAGAGCTTATGTAGACTTAAAACTATTCGTGATGCTAATATAGTTCCCAATCTAGTAAAGGGGGAAAACTTATGTAGCACATAATTATGGAATTGGAAAAAGAATTTCAAAATAATCAATGCACAACTATAATATAATGTATCGAGATGGCTACAGCTTAAACTTGATTTGATCATCAGATTAAGATTTGGTTTCAAAATAATAAAATGACTAAGAAGTATTACATAAAATATACAGGCGAATTTGGTAAGCTATGCATATTAAATTCATTCTTCAAATATTTTGTTTTCAACCATTAAAATGAAGAAAACTTTTCTGTTAAGAAGGAGATGGCGGCCTATTATTACATATATTAAGAAAAAGAATTATTTTCCATATGGTATAGAATTTGGCGCTTATTTTTCAAAATTGAAAGCATTGTTAATCTGAATGAAATTTGAAAATTTTGTCCATTAATGAATAAATATTTATCATTTTTACAAGTCTTTTTGAGATAACATCCTCGTCCACTTTAAGCAACAATTTGAATAATCAATCGCGACCGATAATACATCACATTTCGCTCCCCAACTCAGCTATTTCTTTATCATCAGTTTCGCCGCTAACTCCAAACTTATCTCATTCGCCCTCTATAATACTTCATTATTTAACTTTAACGGAACTTAAGCTCAAATATCAACCTTGTATTTTTGAACCATCATCATGAGCCATAACATGGCAGCAAAAAATGAACGAAGCTAATCACGAACGTGTTTACGAACTAGAGCCAAATTATTAATAACGCAAAAAGAGCCGATGCAGACCTACAATACCATTCCTGATGTTTACGGCACCAAAATACGATATAAAACTAGCTACAGTTGAAAAAACTAAACGTGAGCAAAAACAGACGATACCTGGTAAAAGAGCTCGGACAGCTTACAGTAGCACACAATTACATGAGCTACAAAAGGAATTTCAAAACAATCAATACATAACAAGAACAAAACGTATCCAGATGGCCAACTTCATTCGATCATAAGATTAAGATTTGGTTTCAAAATCATAGAATGATGAAGTATTACACAAAATATGCAGGGGAATTTGGTAAGCATTAAATAAATGAAATTTATTCTCCAAATATTTTGTTTTCAATAGTCAAAGTGAAAAAACTTTCCTGTTAAGAAGGGGATGGGGTGGTTTCTTAGAATTACTTAAGAAATAGGTTTCTTTTCAACAGTACAGAAGAATTTGATGCTCATCTTCAAAAATTGAATGCAATGTAAATCTGAATGAAATTTGAAAATTTTGTCCATTAATGAATAAATATTTATCATTTTTACAAGTCTTTTTGAGATAACATCCTCGTCCACTTTAAGCAACAATTTGAATAATCAATCGCGACCGATAATACATCACATTTCGCTCCCCAACTCAGCCATTTCTTTATCATCAGTTTCGCCGCTAACTCCAAACTTATCTCATTCGCCCTCTATAATACTTCATTATTTAACTTTAACGGAACTTAAGCTCAAATATCAACCTTGTATTTTTGAACCATCATCATGAGCCATAACATGGCAGCAAAAAATGAACGAAGCTAATCACGAACGTGTTTACGAACTAGAGCCAAATTATTAATAACGCAAAAAGAGCCGATGCAGACCTACAATACCATTGCTGATGTTTACGGCACCAAAATACGATATAAAACTAGCTACAGTTGAAAAAACTAAACGTGAGCAAAAACAGACGATACCTGGTAAAAGAGCTCGGACAGCTTACAGTAGCACACAATTACATGAGCTACAAAAGGAATTTCAAAACAATCAATACATAACAAGAACAAAACGTATCCAGATGGCCAACTTCATTCGATCATAAGATTAAGATTTGGTTTCAAAATCATAGAATGAAGAAGTATTACACAAAATATGCAGGGGAATTTGGTAAGCATTAAATAAATGAAATTTATTCTCCAAATATTTTGTTTTCAATAGTCAAAGTGAAAAAATTTTTCTTTTAAGAAGGGGATGGGGTGGTTTCTTAGAATTACTTAAGAAATAGGTTTCTTTTCAACAATATAGAAGAATTTGATGCTCATCTTCAAAAATTGAATGCAATGTAAACCTGAATGAAATTTGAAAATTTTGTCCATTAATGAATAAATATTTTCACATTTACAAGTCTTTCTCAGACAACATCCTCATCCACCTACTCAACGACTTGAATAATTAATCGCCACTCATATTATATCATATCTTACGGACAAACTCAGATAAGTCTTTAGCCTAGGTTTTACTGTTAACTCTCAACTTATCTCATTTGCCCTCTGCAACACTTCATTATCCAGTTCTAACCGAACCCAAACTCAAGTATCAACCTTGCATTTTCGAACCATCATCATGGACTACAACATAGCAGCAGAAACTAAACGATGCAAATCAAGAACGTATTTACGAACCAGACCCAAATTACATAATAACGCAAACAGAGCTTATGTAGACTTAATACTATTCGTGATGCTAATATAGTTCCCAATCTAGTAAAGGGGGAAAACTTATGGTAGCACATAATTATGGGAATTGGAAAAAGAATTTCAAAATAATCAATGCACAACTATAATATAATGTATCGAGATGGCTACAGCTTCAAACTTGATTTGATCATCAGATTAAGATTTGGTTTCAAAATAATAAAATGACTAAGAAGTATTACATAAAATATACAGGCGAATTTGGTAAGCTATGCATATTAAATTCATTCTTCAAATATTTTGTTTTCAACCATTAAAATGAAGAAAACTTTTCTGTTAAGAAGGAGATGGCGGCCTATTATTACATATATTTAAGAAAAAGAATTATTTTCCATATGGTATAGAATTTGGCGCTTATTTTTCAAAATTGAAAGCATTGTTAATCTGAATGAAATTTGAAAATTTTGTCCATTAATGAATAAATATTTATCATTTTTACAAGTCTTTTTGAGATAACATCCTCGTCCACTTTAAGCAACAATTTGAATAATCAATCGCGACCGATAATACATCACATTTCGCTCCCCAACTCAGCTATTTCTTTATCATCAGTTTCGCCGCTAACTCCAAACTTATCTCATTCGCCCTCTATAATACTTCATTATTTAACTTTAACGGAACTTAAGCTCAAATATCAACCTTGTATTTTTGAACCATCATCATGAGCCATAACATGGCAGCAAAAAATGAACGAAGCTAATCACGAACGTGTTTACGAACTAGAGCCAAATTATTAATAACGCAAAAAGAGCCGATGCAGACCTACAATACCATTCCTGATGTTTACGGCACCAAAATACGATATAAAACTAGCTACAGTTGAAAAAACTAAACGTGAGCAAAAACAGACGATACCTGGTAAAAGAGCTCGGACAGCTTACAGTAGCACACAATTACATGAGCTACAAAAGGAATTTCAAAACAATCAATACATAACAAGAACAAAACGTATCCAGATGGCCAACTTCATTCGATCATAAGATTAAGATTTGGTTTCAAAATCATAGAATGATGAAGTATTACACAAAATATGCAGGGGACTTTGGTAAGCATTAAATAAATGAAATTTATTCTCCAAATATTTTGTTTTCAATAGTCAAAGCGAAAAAACTTTCCTGTTAAGAAGGGGATGGGGTGGTTTCTTAGAATTACTTAAGAAATAGGTTTCTTTTCAACAGTATAGAAGAATTTGATGCTCATCTTCAAAAATTGAATGCAATGTAAATCTGAATGAAATTTGAAAATTTTGTCCATTAATGAATAAATATTTATCATTTTTACAAGTCTTTTTGAGATAACATCCTCGTCCACTTTAAGCAACAATTTGAATAATCAATCGCGACCGATAATACATCACATTTCGCTCCCCAACTCAGCTATTTCTTTATCATCAGTTTCGCCGCTAACTCCAAACTTATCTCATTCGCCCTCTATAATACTTCATTATTTAACTTTAACGGAACTTAAGCTCAAATATCAACCTTGTATTTTTGAACCATCATCATGAGCCATAACATGGCAGCAAAAAATGAACGAAGCTAATCACGAACGTGTTTACGAACTAGAGCCAAATTATTAATAACGCAAAAAGAGCCGATGCAGACCTACAATACCATTGCTGATGTTTACGGCACCAAAATACGATATAAAACTAGCTACAGTTGAAAAAACTAAACGTGAGCAAAAACAGACGATACCTGGTAAAAGAGCTCGGACAGCTTACAGTAGCACACAATTACATGAGCTACAAAAGGAATTTCAAAACAATCAATACATAACAAGAACAAAACGTATCCAGATGGCCAACTTCATTCGATCATAAGATTAAGATTTGGTTTCAAAATCATAGAATGATGAAGTATTACACAAAATATGCAGGGGACTTTGGTAAGCATTAAATAAATGAAATTTATTCTCCAAATATTTTGTTTTCAATAGTCAAAGCGAAAAAACTTTCCTGTTAAGAAGGGGATGGGGTGGTTTCTTAGAATTACTTAAGAAATAGGTTTCTTTTCAACAGTATAGAAGAATTTGATGCTCATCTTCAAAAATTGAATGCAATGTAAATCTGAATGAAATTTGAAAATTTTGTCCATTAATGAATAAATATTTATCATTTTTACAAGTCTTTTTGAGATAACATCCTCGTCCACTTTAAGCAACAATTTGAATAATCAATCGCGACCGATAATACATCACATTTCGCTCCCCAACTCAGCCATTTCTTTATCATCAGTTTCGCCGCTAACTCCAAACTTATCTCATTCGCCCTCTATAATACTTCATTATTTAACTTTAACGGAACTTAAGCTCAAATATCAACCTTGTATTTTTGAACCATCATCATGAGCCATAACATGGCAGCAAAAAATGAACGAAGCTAATCACGAACGTGTTTACGAACTAGAGCCAAATTATTAGTAACGCAAAAAGAGCCGATGCAGACCTACAATACCATTGCTGATGTTTACGGCACCAAAATACGATATAAAACTAGCTACAGTTGAAAAAACTAAACGTGAGCAAAAACAGACGATACCTGGTAAAAGAGCTCGGACAGCTTACAGTAGCACACAATTACATGAGCTACAAAAGGAATTTCAAAACAATCAATACATAACAAGAACAAAACGTATCCAGATGGCCAACTTCATTCGATCATAAGATTAAGATTTGGTTTCAAAATCATAGAATGAAGAAGTATTACACAAAATATGCAGGGGAATTTGGTAAGCATTAAATAAATGAAATTTATTCTCCAAATATTTTGTTTTCAATAGTCAAAGTGAAAAAATTTTTCTTTTAAGAAGGGGATGGGGTGGTTTCTTAGAATTACTTAAGAAATAGGTTTCTTTTCAACAATATAGAAGAATTTGATGCTCATCTTCAAAAATTGAATGCAATGTAAACCTGAATGAAATTTGAAAATTTTGTCCATTAATGAATAAATATTTTCACATTTACAAGTCTTTCTCAGACAACATCCTCATCCACCTACTCAACGACTTGAATAATTAATCGCCACTCATATTATATCATATCTTACGGACAAACTCAGATAAGTCTTTAGCCTAGGTTTTACTGTTAACTCTCAACTTATCTCATTTGCCCTCTGCAACACTTCATTATCCAGTTCTAACCGAACCCAAACTCAAGTATCAACCTTGCATTTTCGAACCATCATCATGGACTACAACATAGCAGCAGAAACTAAACGATGCAAATCAAGAACGTATTTACGAACCAGACCCAAATTACATAATAACGCAAACAGAGCTTATGTAGACTTAATACTATTCGTGATGCTAATATAGTTCCCAATCTAGTAAAGGGGGAAAACTTATGGTAGCACATAATTATGGGAATTGGAAAAAGAATTTCAAAATAATCAATGCACAACTATAATATAATGTATCGAGATGGCTACAGCTTCAAACTTGATTTGATCATCAGATTAAGATTTGGTTTCAAAATAATAAAATGACTAAGAAGTATTACATAAAATATACAGGCGAATTTGGTAAGCTATGCATATTAAATTCATTCTTCAAATATTTTGTTTTCAACCATTAAAATGAAGAAAACTTTTCTGTTAAGAAGGAGATGGCGGCCTATTATTACATATATTTAAGAAAAAGAATTATTTTCCATATGGTATAGAATTTGGCGCTTATTTTTCAAAATTGAAAGCATTGTTAATCTGAATGAAATTTGAAAATTTTGTCCATTAATGAATAAATATTTATCATTTTTACAAGTCTTTTTGAGATAACATCCTCGTCCACTTTAAGCAACAATTTGAATAATCAATCGCGACCGATAATACATCACATTTCGCTCCCCAACTCAGCTATTTCTTTATCATCAGTTTCGCCGCTAACTCCAAACTTATCTCATTCGCCCTCTATAATACTTCATTATTTAACTTTAACGGAACTTAAGCTCAAATATCAACCTTGTATTTTTGAACCATCATCATGAGCCATAACATGGCAGCAAAAAATGAACGAAGCTAATCACGAACGTGTTTACGAACTAGAGCCAAATTATTAATAACGCAAAAAGAGCCGATGCAGACCTACAATACCATTCCTGATGTTTACGGCACCAAAATACGATATAAAACTAGCTACAGTTGAAAAAACTAAACGTGAGCAAAAACAGACGATACCTGGTAAAAGAGC
The DNA here is from genome assembly GCA_009761765.1 of Phenacoccus solenopsis. Taxonomy (NCBI): domain Eukaryota; kingdom Metazoa; phylum Arthropoda; class Insecta; order Hemiptera; family Pseudococcidae; genus Phenacoccus; species Phenacoccus solenopsis. Next base: position 49,040,894 of record CM019752.1, on the reverse strand, counting down.
TCGGACAGCTTACAGTAGCACACAATTACATGAGCTACAAAAGGAATTTCAAAACAATCAATACATAACAAGAACAAAACGTATCCAGATGGCCAACTTCATTCGATCATAAGATTAAGATTTGGTTTCAAAATCATAGAATGATGAAGTATTACACAAAATATGCAGGGGACTTTGGTAAGCATTAAATAAATGAAATTTATTCTCCAAATATTTTGTTTTCAATAGTCAAAGCGAAAAAACTTTCCTGTTAAGAAGGGGATGGGGTGGTTTCTTAGAATTACTTAAGAAATAGGTTTCTTTTCAACAGTATAGAAGAATTTGATGCTCATCTTCAAAAATTGAATGCAATGTAAATCTGAATGAAATTTGAAAATTTTGTCCATTAATGAATAAATATTTATCATTTTTACAAGTCTTTTTGAGATAACATCCTCGTCCACTTTAAGCAACAATTTGAATAATCAATCGCGACCGATAATACATCACATTTCGCTCCCCAACTCAGCCATTTCTTTATCATCAGTTTCGCCGCTAACTCCAAACTTATCTCATTCGCCCTCTATAATACTTCATTATTTAACTTTAACGGAACTTAAGCTCAAATATCAACCTTGTATTTTTGAACCATCATCATGAGCCATAACATGGCAGCAAAAAATGAACGAAGCTAATCACGAACGTGTTTACGAACTAGAGCCAAATTATTAATAACGCAAAAAGAGCCGATGCAGACCTACAATACCATTGCTGATGTTTACGGCACCAAAATACGATATAAAACTAGCTACAGTTGAAAAAACTAAACGTGAGCAAAAACAGACGATACCTGGTAAAAGAGCTCGGACAGCTTACAGTAGCACACAATTACATGAGCTACAAAAGGAATTTCAAAACAATCAATACATAACAAGAACAAAACGTATCCAGATGGCCAACTTCATTCGATCATAAGATTAAGATTTGGTTTCAAAATCATAGAATGAAGAAGTATTACACAAAATATGCAGGGGAATTTGGTAAGCATTAAATAAATGAAATTTATTCTCCAAATATTTTGTTTTCAATAGTCAAAGTGAAAAAATTTTTCTTTAAGAAGGGGATGGGGTGGTTTCTTAGAATTACTTAAGAAATAGGTTTCTTTTCAACAATATAGAAGAATTTGATGCTCATCTTCAAAAATTGAATGCAATGTAAACCTGAATGAAATTTGAAAATTTTGTCCATTAATGAATAAATATTTTCACATTTACAAGTCTTTCTCAGACAACATCCTCATCCACCTACTCAACGACTTGAATAATTAATCGCCACTCATATTATATCATATCTTACGGACAAACTCAGATAAGTCTTTAGCCTAGGTTTTACTGTTAACTCTCAACTTATCTCATTTGCCCTCTGCAACACTTCATTATCCAGTTCTAACCGAACCCAAACTCAAGTATCAACCTTGCATTTTCGAACCATCATCATGGACTACAACATAGCAGCAGAAACTAAACGATGCAAATCAAGAACGTATTTACGAACCAGACCCAAATTACATAATAACGCAAACAGAGCTTATGTAGACTTAATACTATTCGTGATGCTAATATAGTTCCCAATCTAGTAAAGGGGGAAAACTTATGGTAGCACATAATTATGGGAATTGGAAAAAGAATTTCAAAATAATCAATGCACAACTATAATATAATGTATCGAGATGGCTACAGCTTCAAACTTGATTTGATCATCAGATTAAGATTTGGTTTCAAAATAATAAAATGACTAAGAAGTATTACATAAAATATACAGGCGAATTTGGTAAGCTATGCATATTAAATTCATTCTTCAAATATTTTGTTTTCAACCATTAAAATGAAGAAAACTTTTCTGTTAAGAAGGAGATGGCGGCCTATTATTACATATATTTAAGAAAAAGAATTATTTTCCATATGGTATAGAATTTGGCGCTTATTTTTCAAAATTGAAAGCATTGTTAATCTGAATGAAATTTGAAAATTTTGTCCATTAATGAATAAATATTTATCATTTTTACAAGTCTTTTTGAGATAACATCCTCGTCCACTTTAAGCAACAATTTGAATAATCAATCGCGACCGATAATACATCACATTTCGCTCCCCAACTCAGCTATTTCTTTATCATCAGTTTCGCCGCTAACTCCAAACTTATCTCATTCGCCCTCTATAATACTTCATTATTTAACTTTAACGGAACTTAAGCTCAAATATCAACCTTGTATTTTTGAACCATCATCATGAGCCATAACATGGCAGCAAAAAATGAACGAAGCTAATCACGAACGTGTTTACGAACTAGAGCCAAATTATTAATAACGCAAAAAGAGCCGATGCAGACCTACAATACCATTCCTGATGTTTACGGCACCAAAATACGATATAAAACTAGCTACAGTTGAAAAAACTAAACGTGAGCAAAAACAGACGATACCTGGTAAAAGAGCTCGGACAGCTTACAGTAGCACACAATTACATGAGCTACAAAAGGAATTTCAAAACAATCAATACATAACAAGAACAAAACGTATCCAGATGGCCAACTTCATTCGATCATAAGATTAAGATTTGGTTTCAAAATCATAGAATGATGAAGTATTACACAAAATATGCAGGGGACTTTGGTAAGCATTAAATAAATGAAATTTATTCTCCAAATATTTTGTTTTCAATAGTCAAAGCGAAAAAACTTTCCTGTTAAGAAGGGGATGGGGTGGTTTCTTAGAATTACTTAAGAAATAGGTTTCTTTTCAACAGTATAGAAGAATTTGATGCTCATCTTCAAAAATTGAATGCAATGTAAATCTGAATGAAATTTGAAAATTTTGTCCATTAATGAATAAATATTTATCATTTTTACAAGTCTTTTTGAGATAACATCCTCGTCCACTTTAAGCAACAATTTGAATAATCAATCGCGACCGATAATACATCACATTTCGCTCCCCAACTCAGCCATTTCTTTATCATCAGTTTCGCCGCTAACTCCAAACTTATCTCATTCGCCCTCTATAATACTTCATTATTTAACTTTAACGGAACTTAAGCTCAAATATCAACCTTGTATTTTTGAACCATCATCATGAGCCATAACATGGCAGCAAAAAATGAACGAAGCTAATCACGAACGTGTTTACGAACTAGAGCCAAATTATTAATAACGCAAAAAGAGCCGATGCAGACCTACAATACCATTGCTGATGTTTACGGCACCAAAATACGATATAAAACTAGCTACAGTTGAAAAAACTAAACGTGAGCAAAAACAGACGATACCTGGTAAAAGAGCTCGGACAGCTTACAGTAGCACACAATTACATGAGCTACAAAAGGAATTTCAAAACAATCAATACATAACAAGAACAAAACGTATCCAGATGGCCAACTTCATTCGATCATAAGATTAAGATTTGGTTTCAAAATCATAGAATGAAGAAGTATTACACAAAATATGCAGGGGAATTTGGTAAGCATTAAATAAATGAAATTTATTCTCCAAATATTTTGTTTTCAATAGTCAAAGTGAAAAAATTTTTCTTTAAGAAGGGGATGGGGTGGTTTCTTAGAATTACTTAAGAAATAGGTTTCTTTTCAACAATATAGAAGAATTTGATGCTCATCTTCAAAAATTGAATGCAATGTAAACCTGAATGAAATTTGAAAATTTTGTCCATTAATGAATAAATATTTTCACATTTACAAGTCTTTCTCAGACAACATCCTCATCCACCTACTCAACGACTTGAATAATTAATCGCCACTCATATTATATCATATCTTACGGACAAACTCAGATAAGTCTTTAGCCTAGGTTTTACTGTTAACTCTCAACTTATCTCATTTGCCCTCTGCAACACTTCATTATCCAGTTCTAACCGAACCCAAACTCAAGTATCAACCTTGCATTTTCGAACCATCATCATGGACTACAACATAGCAGCAGAAACTAAACGATGCAAATCAAGAACGTATTTACGAACCAGACCCAAATTACATAATAACGCAAACAGAGCTTATGTAGACTTAATACTATTCGTGATGCTAATATAGTTCCCAATCTAGTAAAGGGGAAAACTTATGGTAGCACATAATTATGGGAATTGGAAAAAGAATTTCAAAATAATCAATGCACAACTATAATATAATGTATCGAGATGGCTACAGCTTCAAACTTGATTTGATCATCAGATTAAGATTTGGTTTCAAAATAATAAAATGACTAAGAAGTATTACATAAAATATACAGGCGAATTTGGTAAGCTATGCATATTAAATTCATTCTTCAAATATTTTGTTTTCAACCATTAAAATGAAGAAAACTTTTCTGTTAAGAAGGAGATGGCGGCCTATTATTACATATATTTAAGAAAAAGAATTATTTTCCATATGGTATAGAATTTGGCGCTTATTTTTCAAAATTGAAAGCATTGTTAATCTGAATGAAATTTGAAAATTTTGTCCATTAATGAATAAATATTTATCATTTTTACAAGTCTTTTTGAGATAACATCCTCGTCCACTTTAAGCAACAATTTGAATAATCAATCGCGACCGATAATACATCACATTTCGCTCCCCAACTCAGCTATTTCTTTATCATCAGTTTCGCCGCTAACTCCAAACTTATCTCATTCGCCCTCTATAATACTTCATTATTTAACTTTAACGGAACTTAAGCTCAAATATCAACCTTGTATTTTTGAACCATCATCATGAGCCATAACATGGCAGCAAAAAATGAACGAAGCTAATCACGAACGTGTTTACGAACTAGAGCCAAATTATTAATAACGCAAAAAGAGCCGATGCAGACCTACAATACCATTCCTGATGTTTACGGCACCAAAATACGATATAAAACTAGCTACAGTTGAAAAAACTAAACGTGAGCAAAAACAGACGATACCTGGTAAAAGAGCTCGGACAGCTTACAGTAGCACACAATTACATGAGCTACAAAAGGAATTTCAAAACAATCAATACATAACAAGAACAAAACGTATCCAGATGGCCAACTTCATTCGATCATAAGATTAAGATTTGGTTTCAAAATCATAGAATGATGAAGTATTACACAAAATATGCAGGGGACTTTGGTAAGCATTAAATAAATGAAATTTATTCTCCAAATATTTTGTTTTCAATAGTCAAAGCGAAAAAACTTTCCTGTTAAGAAGGGGATGGGGTGGTTTCTTAGAATTACTTAAGAAATAGGTTTCTTTTCAACAGTATAGAAGAATTTGATGCTCATCTTCAAAAATTGAATGCAATGTAAATCTGAATGAAATTTGAAAATTTTGTCCATTAATGAATAAATATTTATCATTTTTACAAGTCTTTTTGAGATAACATCCTCGTCCACTTTAAGCAACAATTTGAATAATCAATCGCGACCGATAATACATCACATTTCGCTCCCCAACTCAGCCATTTCTTTATCATCAGTTTCGCCGCTAACTCCAAACTTATCTCATTCGCCCTCTATAATACTTCATTATTTAACTTTAACGGAACTTAAGCTCAAATATCAACCTTGTATTTTTGAACCATCATCATGAGCCATAACATGGCAGCAAAAAATGAACGAAGCTAATCACGAACGTGTTTACGAACTAGAGCCAAATTATTAGTAACGCAAAAAGAGCCGATGCAGACCTACAATACCATTGCTGATGTTTACGGCACCAAAATACGATATAAAACTAGCTACAGTTGAAAAAACTAAACGTGAGCAAAAACAGACGATACCTGGTAAAAGAGCTCGGACAGCTTACAGTAGCACACAATTACATGAGCTACAAAAGGAATTTCAAAACAATCAATACATAACAAGAACAAAACGTATCCAGATGGCCAACTTCATTCGATCATAAGATTAAGATTTGGTTTCAAAATCATAGAATGAAGAAGTATTACACAAAATATGCAGGGGAATTTGGTAAGCATTAAATAAATGAAATTTATTCTCCAAATATTTTGTTTTCAATAGTCAAAGTGAAAAAATTTTTCTTTTAAGAAGGGGATGGGGTGGTTTCTTAGAATTACTTAAGAAATAGGTTTCTTTTCAACAATATAGAAGAATTTGATGCTCATCTTCAAAAATTGAATGCAATGTAAACCTGAATGAAATTTGAAAATTTTGTCCATTAATGAATAAATATTTTTCACATTTACAAGTCTTTCTCAGACAACATCCTCATCCACCTACTCAACGACTTGAATAATTAATCGCCACTCATATTATATCATATCTTACGGACAAACTCAGATAAGTCTTTAGCCTAGGTTTTACTGTTAACTCTCAACTTATCTCATTTGCCCTCTGCAACACTTCATTATCCAGTTCTAACCGAACCCAAACTCAAGTATCAACCTTGCATTTTCGAACCATCATCATGGACTACAACATAGCAGCAGAAACTAAACGATGCAAATCAAGAACGTATTTACGAACCAGACCCAAATTACATAATAACGCAAACAGAGCTTATGTAGACTTAATACTATTCGTGATGCTAATATAGTTCCCAATCTAGTAAAGGGGAAAACTTATGGTAGCACATAATTATGGGAATTGGAAAAAGAATTTCAAAATAATCAATGCACAACTATAATATAATGTATCGAGATGGCTACAGCTTCAAACTTGATTTGATCATCAGATTAAGATTTGGTTTCAAAATAATAAAATGACTAAGAAGTATTACATAAAATATACAGGCGAATTTGGTAAGCTATGCATATTAAATTCATTCTTCAAATATTTTGTTTTCAACCATTAAAATGAAGAAAACTTTTCTGTTAAGAAGGAGATGGCGGCCTATTATTACATATATTTAAGAAAAAGAATTATTTTCCATATGGTATAGAATTTGGCGCTTATTTTTCAAAATTGAAAGCATTGTTAATCTGAATGAAATTTGAAAATTTTGTCCATTAATGAATAAATATTTATCATTTTTACAAGTCTTTTTGAGATAACATCCTCGTCCACTTTAAGCAACAATTTGAATAATCAATCGCGACCGATAATACATCACATTTCGCTCCCCAACTCAGCTATTTCTTTATCATCAGTTTCGCCGCTAACTCCAAACTTATCTCATTCGCCCTCTATAATACTTCATTATTTAACTTTAACGGAACTTAAGCTCAAATATCAACCTTGTATTTTTGAACCATCATCATGAGCCATAACATGGCAGCAAAAAATGAACGAAGCTAATCACGAACGTGTTTACGAACTAGAGCCAAATTATTAATAACGCAAAAAGAGCCGATGCAGACCTACAATACCATTCCTGATGTTTACGGCACCAAAATACGATATAAAACTAGCTACAGTTGAAAAAACTAAACGTGAGCAAAAACAGACGATACCTGGTAAAAGAGCTCGGACAGCTTACAGTAGCACACAATTACATGAGCTACAAAAGGAATTTCAAAACAATCAATACATAACAAGAACAAAACGTATCCAGATGGCCAACTTCATTCGATCATAAGATTAAGATTTGGTTTCAAAATCATAGAATGATGAAGTATTACACAAAATATGCAGGGGAATTTGGTAAGCATTAAATAAATGAAATTTATTCTCCAAATATTTTGTTTTCAATAGTCAAAGTGAAAAAACTTTCCTGTTAAGAAGGGGATGGGGTGGTTTCTTAGAATTACTTAAGAAATAGGTTTCTTTTCAACAGTACAGAAGAATTTGATGCTCATCTTCAAAAATTGAATGCAATGTAAATCTGAATGAAATTTGAAAATTTTGTCCATTAATGAATAAATATTTATCATTTTTACAAGTCTTTTTGAGATAACATCCTCGTCCACTTTAAGCAACAATTTGAATAATCAATCGCGACCGATAATACATCACATTTCGCTCCCCAACTCAGCCATTTCTTTATCATCAGTTTCGCCGCTAACTCCAAACTTATCTCATTCGCCCTCTATAATACTTCATTATTTAACTTTAACGGAACTTAAGCTCAAATATCAACCTTGTATTTTTGAACCATCATCATGAGCCATAACATGGCAGCAAAAAATGAACGAAGCTAATCACGAACGTGTTTACGAACTAGAGCCAAATTATTAATAACGCAAAAAGAGCCGATGCAGACCTACAATACCATTGCTGATGTTTACGGCACCAAAATACGATATAAAACTAGCTACAGTTGAAAAAACTAAACGTGAGCAAAAACAGACGATACCTGGTAAAAGAGCTCGGACAGCTTACAGTAGCACACAATTACATGAGCTACAAAAGGAATTTCAAAACAATCAATACATAACAAGAACAAAACGTATCCAGATGGCCAACTTCATTCGATCATAAGATTAAGATTTGGTTTCAAAATCATAGAATGAAGAAGTATTACACAAAATATGCAGGGGAATTTGGTAAGCATTAAATAAATGAAATTTATTCTCCAAATATTTTGTTTTCAATAGTCAAAGTGAAAAAATTTTTCTGTTAAGAAGGGGATGGGGTGGTTTCTTAGAATTACTTAAGAAATAGGTTTCTTTTCAACAATATAGAAGAATTTGATGCTCATCTTCAAAAATTGAATGCAATGTAAACCTGAATGAAATTTGAAAATTTTGTCCATTAATGAATAAATATCTTTCACATTTACAAGTCTTTCTCAGACAACATCCTCATCCACCTACTCAACGACTTGAATAATTAATCGCCACTCATATTATATCATATCTTACGGACAAACTCAGATAAGTCTTTAGCCTAGGTTTTACTGTTAACTCTCAACTTATCTCATTTGCCCTCTGCAACACTTCATTATCCAGTTGTAACCGAACCCAAACTCAAGTATCAACCTTGCATTTTCGAACCATCATCATGGACTACAACATAGCAGCAGAAACTAAACGATGCAAATCAAGAACGTATTTACGAACCAGACCCAAATTACATAATAACGCAAACAGAGCTTATGTAGACTTAATACTATTCGTGATGCTAATATAGTTCCCAATCTAGTAAAGGGGGAAAACTTATGGTAGCACATAATTATGGGAATTGGAAAAAGAATTTCAAAATAATCAATGCACAACTATAATATAATGTATCGAGATGGCTACAGCTTCAAACTTGATTTGATCATCAGATTAAGATTTGGTTTCAAAATAATAAAATGACTAAGAAGTATTACATAAAATATACAGGCGAATTTGGTAAGCTATGCATATTAAATTCATTCTTCAAATATTTTGTTTTCAACCATTAAAATGAAGAAAACTTTTCTGTTAAGAAGGAGATGGCGGCCTATTATTACATATATTTAAGAAAAAGAATTATTTTCCATATGGTATAGAATTTGGCGCTTATTTTTCAAAATTGAAAGCATTGTTAATCTGAATGAAATTTGAAAATTTTGTCCATTAATGAATAAATATTTATCATTTTTACAAGTCTTTTTGAGATAACATCCTCGTCCACTTTAAGCAACAATTTGAATAATCAATCGCGACCGATAATACATCACATTTCGCTCCCCAACTCAGCTATTTCTTTATCATCAGTTTCGCCGCCAACTCCGAACTTATCTCATTCGCCCTCTATAATACTTCATAATTTAGCTTTAACAGAACTTAAGCTCAAATATCAACCTTGTATTTTTGAACCATCATCATAAGCTATAACATGGCAGCAAAAAATGAATGAAGCTAATCACGAACGTATTTACGAACCAGAGCCAAATTATTAATAACGCATGGTTCCCCAATCTAGTTATATTACGAATGTTTTTAATATGAACGACGATCTTAATATTGGTATTTTTTATGATTTTTTCCAATATTGTGCTATGGTATTGTCGCCTACTTCAAATTTACCTTACTTCCCCTCTAAAAGCTATATTATTCAGCTTTAGCTAAACCTAAGCTCAAGCATTAAGCTAGCTTTTTCGAACTATCATCAAAGGCCCCAATACTGAACTATACTAATTAAGAACGTATAATCTCGAACTTAATTACATAATACTGTAAACAGAGTCGATGCAGACTTATAATACCATTCCTGATGTTAATATGGTTCCTTAATTTAGTTGAATTCGCAATATCTTTAATATGATCGATGATTTCAACTATAGTGCTTTTTACGATTCTTTTCAATAATTTTGCTACATTCATTCTAGTCTTTAAGTATCTACATAGCAACACCGAGATTTTTAATTTGCTCTCCCTCTTTCTTAAACCCAGTTGTGCTTTTAAAGTTTACCCAGTGTAGCAAAAATGAGAATTTCATGTTTTTAGTATATTTTTCTTTTTATAGTGATATTTTTTGTATTATGTATATAATTTAGTGTATAATGAATATTATAATTTATGAGGGTTCTAGACATTTGTATTTTATATTCATAAAATATTGGTGATTCAAAAATGTTCATAGTTTGAAATAATTCATTTTTTATTTTTCTATCTTATAGATGAATTGTAATTGTTGAACTTCATGAAAAGTTTGTAAAAATTTATTTCCTATTTATTTATTTATTTATTTTTTGAAAATATTAATTTCTGAATTCTAATATCTTTCAAATAGATATCTAACTTCATTATTTTTAAATTCAAAAAATCAAATTTTTGTAATATTTATGTACGAATCTTATAAAACTTCATTTTTCGACTTTTCTTTAAATTCTTAAATTATTGAATTTTTATTATAAAAAGCAACTTATATTTTTTTTTTTAGATTAAATTTTGGCTCATTTTTACTTCTATTTATTGAATTTTAATTTTTAAATATGTAATAAATGAGTGAGTATTTATCAGTGAATTTCAATTTCCTGAAAAAATTTTAAAATGTTATGAATTTTGAAATTTTTTCAAATGACTCTTTATTCAAATTTCTGAATTTAATTTATTGAAAATGATAAATAAGTAAATATTTTGAAAACTAATATTTTCTATTTTTACACAAATAATTTTTATGGTGTTATCAAATTCCAGTGGTTAGAAGTAACTAGTGCATGAAAAAATTAAAAGATCTCGTGAATCATGAATATTTCTTAAGGTAATAAATAGCGCCATTTTGTAAATAGCTTAATATTAGAACCCTCGTCATTTCTTCATAATTATAATAATAAGTTTGGAATGACGCGAAGACGCGTGTTATTATTAAATTCTTTATGTAAGTAAGGATGCAATAAAACAAGATTCTTCATTAATATTTTGTATTACATTCATTTTTATTAAAATACCGACACACTTTTGATGACTTATACGTTCAATATTTCGTTATTTCTTTTTTTATTTTTATCTTATTTTTTAGTCTAAATGGCTAACAATGTGAAAAGTAAATTGAACGATTATCTTAATTGGGTTAAACTTTGTTTGTGGAGTTAGTTGGAAACCCAGTACATACAAACAAATCAAAAATAAAATTGGAAAAAATATTTAAAAGATGAGTATGTTTTAGAAAATCATAACATTGTGATTGAAATGATTCGAAAATCACTTTTTGAAAGTTTGGAATATATCAAGATTTCGAATCCATTTTGAGCATGTTACTAAAAACTTCGAGATATAAAATTTTTATTCCACTTCTTGTTAGTATTCTTCGACGGTTGCCATTCACTACTCCCTCCACATGTTCTAAAAAAACGCAAAAATTGGCCTACCCTATCACACTGTAAGCTCGAGTGTTGAGATAGGTGTAATATTTGAATAGCTAAATCTGCTGGCGTCGATTCTCTATAGAGCGTACGCGAACGCTAAGGGGAAGTTTATTTTCGGTGGAAACCCTTATTTATGATATGAAAAGCTTTTGTGTTGGAAAAACGGTAATATAAATCCATATTTGAGGTAGTGAGGATAAAGTTTAGAATTTTTCCGCCTATCGAAGAGCCGGCTTTAACGAGAAATTCAATGCTCAAAGATACAAGCTATTGAATACGTCGAAAAGAGATATAAACTAGATCACACGGTGTATTGACTATTGAAACTCGTATGTGTAAGAATAGATGAAATAGCGAAAACGAAAACGTTCTTCGTTTATAATTGACTAACGTAGACGTGTATATAATTCCTGCATCGGGTAAAAGAGGGAAATGCGATTGAGTGGAAAAATCGAACGATACGTTGCGACGATAAGAAAAAACTCTTACGAAGGTCAAGAACGCGGTTATTTATCATTGAAACAAAGGTATCGTTTATTTTTGACAGCTATGGAGAAGGATGTTTCGGAGGAGAAAAACCCACCTATTCATGGCTCGCGCCGGGAGCGTAGGTGGAAGGCGAATAAAATGAACAGCGCCGAGGGTATAATATTTTGACACCGTACGTAGCACGGGGTCCGCAACGTGGATATTTTTCTTCCGCGTAAATTAACATTCTCGCGAGGTACGTCGTCGAGTAGAAAGTATTTCCTAACTGTTTTCAAATGTGACACCGTTATGCTCGGTCGCGTTTTAAATTCATACGCGGTTACGACTACCTAAAAAAATTCCCAGTCGAGGTCAAAATGTCTTTTCGTAAACCGCGTCCTGATGGCCGGAGATGTTTTTAATCATTGGGTGGAACTTGTGCGAAAAACGTTATAAAAATGTTAATGTTGTACCTTCGCGTACAGGAGGTGACGCGTGAACGGCGAATTTCCTTCGAGCAGATTGCATGCATTTTCAAAAGAACAAACGCTTTTTTCAATCCCTTTCTGCCATATAGGCGGCGTGTTTTCGTGAGCTCGACGTTGGTGTTTTTTTTTTTTCGGCACTAACAGGTGCTACACGACTCCCTCGTATTACGTGGATTGTATTCCAATGTTCGGAAAAATACTTTAGCTTTTTTCGAAGTCATATTTTACTATTTTACCTTTAGACCGTGTTGTTGGTTTTTTATTGCGTTTTTTCCCTCGCCCCCATAGGCGCGCGGATGCGAAAAAGATTTAAATCGCGTCCGAGTCAATACGGCGCGCTCCGCGATGACAATCGAGTATTTTATGGGCTTTATATGCGGTGCCGGTGTATTTGATGCATTCGCGGACGTTCCCCGCATCGGCTCGTTAATTCTATACACAGCAATAATATCGCAGATCACGTTCTAATCCACAAGTGCGGCTGAAAAATTGTCGTTTAAAATCGCGTCGCTATAAATTTAACCCTCCGAATCGAATATTGGAACGGTGCCCGTAGCGTATATAAATAAACGCCGAGGAGTACGAGGAAAAAAAAATGAAAATTGTCGAAAGAACAAAAAACGGTCACAATAAAATGAATGAAAAAAGGAAATAGTAAGTTCCCGATAAAATTTGGAAAGGGAAACGTTAAGACATTCTTGCGGGCGAGAAAGATAATGCGGGAGAATAAGAGATGCGAAGAATTCGAAAAAGGGGTAGATTTTAGTATCTGTCAGCTGCTGGTTGCTGAAATTATTCCGATTATGCTAATCCTCTCGCTAAAAGTATTACAGACTTCGTCGCGCCCAGCGCCCTCCGGTTATACGCTGAAAGCTTGTTGATGATTTATAGCGAACGAAAATCTTCGTTAGTCCGAGAATATAAAAACATTTCGGGTTGATTTTTATGAACAGTTTATACCCGTTTGGCAAAGTGTTTTCTTTCTTCTTAATTTTATTACGAGTATTTTTATTATTATTATATTTTTTTCTGAAAGAAATACACGTACAATGTACATATATCTAAGACCAGATTTATCTTATTGATGAAATTGTATAATAAAAAGGTTCCCGTTTGTGGATCCTTCTTATCTCGTCCGTTTATGATGCAATCTGGCGGAAAAATATTGTACTATATCATTTCACGGAGAATGCGCCTATCATAAAAGAAATCATGTACAAGTAAAAAAAAAAAGTAGATAAACGTGAAAATCAAAATCACCATATCAAACTTTTTTTCCGCATCAGTTTTTCAATGGATAATTGAAATAAAAAGTGCGTTGTAAATTTTGCGGTAAGTTGATTTGAAAATTTTTCACCTTAGCTTCAAATGTGGACCCCTATGTTACATATTATGAAAATAATGCCAAAATAAATATATCTTCGTTCAACTTATTGAGAGATGACGAACATATTGCCGATGCATGGATACAGTCCCAAAATAGAATAGACATATTACCAAAAATAAATTCATTTTTTTCAATAGAAAATTCATTCAAAACGATTTTCATTTTATTTTATAATGAAAAAACGACATTACAAAGTGATGATTAGCGTTAAAATAACGAACAATACAATAAAATTATAAAAATTTGAAAATTTCTTTCATTCCATGCACATTAATTTTATTACAACTGGACATATGGATAACCTTATCCTACTGACTTTTAATGACAACATGAGACATATAACTTTTTTTTAATGGCGAATATTTAATATTAGAAGACGTGTTTTTTGGTGAATTTCAATATTACCAAACGATAAATACGTATTTTACGCGTATTTATTTGACATATATATTAATCTCAGTTTTCAACTTGAAAAGGATAGCTATTACAGACTACCGGAAAGGTCGGGTGAGGGTGGGATCTTCAAATTTTTGCGTTTCAGATCATTTCTAATCAACTGGCAAATGCCCAACTTTTTTGGAAATATATTTCTTTTTCCACCACGCACAGCGCTGGCAGATATTTATGAAATTCGCTCAAAACTTGGTGATTTTTCTTGAAAGTAAGTAAAAACGATTTTTTTTGATAAAATTCAAAATGCCGATCACTCAAATTTCGATGAGAAAGGGAGGAGAGGCAAATGGCTCGACTTTTTCGTTTTTGATCTCATATCAAAGAGTGAGTTATTGGTTAGAGACGTTTCTTAGAAATGCCAAAAAACTACTTTTTTGTTTTTTCGATAAAATTCAAAATGGCGGATCACTCAAATTTTGAGGGGGGCTGGAAGGGAGGCAAATACCTCAAAATCTTTGTTTTTGATCTTATATAAAAGAATGAGTCACGGACACATACATATCCAAATTTGAGTTTACTAAGTGCATTTTGAAGGGAGTTACAGCAAAAAACGTTTTTTTGAGGAAACTTTGAGTAATGAAATTTCTTGAATCTTCTATATTTTCTCACCAAATCAACCTAGAAAAGTCAAACTTTATGTGTGAAGTTAGTTAGTGGCCAGAACATGACTTCTTGATTTCGAGTCAAAATGGACCCAAAATGGCGGATTATCAAAATTTGAGTGAAGCTTGAGGAGCCTCAAATTAGTAAAAATGTAATTAATATGTAATCATATGATTATTTGGGATGAGAAGTATACAATATCCTCAATTCACTTCCATACATGATGTTGGAGGGAGAAGGGGAGGTTATCGAATTTAAAACGTGGTGGAGGCACAAGAGAGGTCGAGAATTTTTTTATCGCTGCGCCATATGATAAATTGAGCCCAAGTGACTCGCTTATTCTGATTTTAGCTTCCCAAAAGAATTTGCAGGTAAGTTAGAGCGAAAAACCGCTTTTGAGGAGAAACTAGGGTAGGAAATTTCATGAATCATCCATATCTCATCACCAAATCGGCCTACAAAGCTCAAATTTCATGTGCAGAATTAATTGATGACCAGAATATGACCTCTTCAATTTGGGTCGAAATGGATCCAAAATGGCCAATCAAATGGATTTGAAAATAATTTGAGGAGCCTCAAGTAGTTATAATTTGAAAAATATGTTTTCATATGATTATTTCATGGCAGGAAATATTCGTTTGTTCCAAATTCAAGTGGTTTTGGAAGGGGTAGGGTAGGGGGTTTCAAGACTTGGTATTGGGCGTGGCCTGTAGTCTTAAAGGGTTTAGCAATGTTATTATCAAAACAGAACAAGCCCCAGTTAAAAACTCTTCTATATTTTACTGAAAAATTTTATTCAACATGTACTCGTTCAAAAATCACTTTTTCATGCATCTACAAGTTTCTAGAGAGTTGCAGTTCAAACGAAAGTTGATACTATATAGTTTATGAAAAGGACTACATTGCGGATATGCAGTAGTGCATAAATTCCTGTCGATACGGGCATGAGAAAAGGCTTGGTTTACTCAAAATGATACCGATGATTTCGTGTGCCATGACTGTTTCTAAATTAATCTATTTTTCCAAACGATTATTTTTTTCTTCTTTTTTTCAACTTATTTCACTTGTCAACTGGATATCACAAATGGGGCGAAACTGTCGAAAAAACTAGTACAAAGTGTGTCACAAAGTAGTATAAGTTAGCGGACGAACTTGGACATATGTGTCACAAACTATGGTTTTCTGACTTATTTATTTTTATTTCAAGATGGAAATAAAAATAAAAATACTATCTATAATCAGATGAAATTATGCGTTTAATGAGCTATTAGGCTCCTTCATAGAATAACTTTAAAGTGGTTAAAGAATTGTTTAAAAATGAAAATCTCTTAACCCTGTCACGATCTGGTGCTTTGACCCTATATAATTTTTTGCAATTCTCAGAGCGATAAAAATTGTTGGAAAATTGAAAATTTGTAGAACATGCGTCAATTTTCAAGCTTCCCTACACTCTTGAAAGATGTTTTCATCATGTTCGAGGATTCAAATCTTTTCCATATTTTTAAAATCACTCAATAACCACATCCCTCTCACTGATCAAAAACCCAACGAATCTCGCACCTCACTTCCTATCAAAATGCTAACGAAATATGGCATGCCTCGTAAAATTAAAAAAATCCTTCGTAAAAATTAATTACCTCAGTTCGCCGGTCGAGAAAAAGCTCGCAACGTCGCAGGTTAAAACCCATCAACCGTTCCGAGGGTTTCTAAATGAGTAATGATTAGAAAACGTCGAAAGGGAACTTTCTAGGTTATCAGTAAATTGGAAGATGCGAAATGAAGAGTTGCAGCGTACGAAAAAAAAAAAAAAAAAAACGACAAAAAAGACGATAATGTTCGGTGATGAAGCAGCATCGTGGCGAAAACGCAGAAGAAACGAGGTACCAAAGTAATACACACGAGAAGACATACAATTCCAAAACTGATACCAGGGGTTCTCAATGTTATAAATTAATCGAATCTCGTACCAACCCTAATTCTTCGTCGCAGAACCCCTATACATTCGAGTTAAATATTGCGGAAATATTGTTCATATTAATGTTCGCTATTTCGTTATCTTTCATTCGTGAAAACAGTTTGCCTTTGATTTGATATCCGCCTTTGGATGGCGAATGCGGTGACGATGAATTTCGCCATACCTATAATTGTTCGGCAAAATTCTATTTACAAAAGCACCAACACAATCGACGTTTTTACATCCAGTACGAGCACGTTGAGAACCATTATCTCTCCTCGAACGAAAGAAAAACGCGAAAATTTTATCGCTTCGCAAAACCTCTTATCTCTCCGGTACAATTTTCTTATTCGTTTCGACGCCACGAGAAGAGAAAAAAATCACCAGCTAAAACTAATTTACCACTTCAACGTATTGATACGTATTGGAAGTTGCAAGGAAGAAAAATCTGATAATACGCCTGTGTTAACAGCCAAACCTCATTCACCCACAAGGGGAAATTTTTAATAAGATTTTCGATAGCTAAGTATAACGACGCGTTTAGCTCATCCATCGAGCGTAAATTTGCCCGTATTAATTTTACCAGCCAATAGATAACGTGTCAATTTAGCTCCGCAGTACACGTGATACGCGATAGCATTCCGTTTATCTTAAATCTATAAACTTTCCCCAAAATACACCGTTAGCAGTCCTTCGAAAATCTGTAAAAATCATACGCAGCCTTGTACAGTTCACGATTCGTGCCCGAAGATAAAATATCGAACTTCCGTTAACATTTCACCACCCAAGTATAAGTTGTTTCTGAAAATACGATTTTTAGCAGGAACTTGACAACGCTTCGCAATCAGTTAGTTTTCAGTAATAACGGGTTTGACCTTAATTTCCAAAACGGTAAAGGGTTTCCATGTATCGACTACCCGGATGACTTAACGGTCAGGTATGTTCGCGTTAATCACGTCGCGTACCAGTAACAGCGAATGGTAGCATTTTTCCTATTAAAATCCTTCAACAGAATATTCACAATATGTTAATCTAACGTCAAAGACAAAGATTCAATAATAAATGACTTCTGTTCCACCATCTATACCCTTCCAAAATGTCACCGGTTATAAATTAGTTGTCCAGACCAGTTAACTTCCCGGAATGGTATCGGTTGTTGAGTTCGACTATTGAATTTTTTCCCACATATATACGTAAAGTAAGTTGGACGAATTTTTTAAAATCTATCCTCCATTTATTTCCTTCATTCGACAAATAAATTCATTCAAATTCCATCCAATTTTTTTTTTTTCAATTTAATAATTCAAACGCCATTTATTTACGAAAAAAAGAAGAAACACACGACCAAACGACCATAATGAAATGAAAAATGAAATATTATAATTTTACTTCTGCGAAAAAGAAAATTCGCAAAAAATGAAAGACGATATTTAGAAAAGCGCGAAAAAAAGCTCGACTAACTAGAATGAACAAAATGAAAACAAAACGAAACCAAAAACTTGGTTCGAGTAAGATTTACATATTAAGAGAGAGATGAAAAAAAAGAGAGCGGAATTTAAATGAGATTTCTTTAAAGGCGGCCTCGACAAGAGGAGTGGACGAAGGTAAAAGGGGTTTTAGGTAGTTGCCTATAAGTGAGGGCATTTAGGGGGAAAAACTTGTGAAAAATGGAAATCTGTCATCTAGTCGTTAACTTAGAAAGGAAAAGGTTACTCAGAGAAGAAAAAAAAGCTTACAAGAACGACGTTTCGCGTCTTTCAATTAAATCGTAAAAAAAAGAGGAATTAATGGTATTGAATCTGCTTTAAAAACTGCGGGCTGCCGTCTTTAGAAAAATTTGCATTCGTTACACTCTCTGCTTTTTTATATTTCGACGACATTTTATGCTTTCTACGTTTCCCCAAACCGAACAAGTAAACAAAAAAACCAACGGGTTTTTATTTTCGAATTTTCTCATTACACAGTCGCCACGATGGTTCGCCACTTTCGTCTGATTTAATAGAAATATTACTCCAGGCATTCCGGGCATTTGACAACGAATAATGTTTTCACGCTGATGTTTAGATGTAGTTGTCGGCACTATACTTGCAAATAATTAACGATGAATTTAGACACAGGCAAGATAGGTTGTACCCTTGGATAACAAAATATTTCGAAGTAATTATTAAAAAAAAAAAAAAAATTAAAAATAAATTTCATACAGCTTTTTCTACATTTAGTTGAACAATTTTTATTTTTGTATTTTTTCGCATTATTTCTTAAATTTTTTAAACATATTTTTTTCTTTTGAATTTTTTCACATCTTTCAAATGAAATTTTAACATACTTATTTACGCTTACGTTATTTTTATTTTCATAATTTTATTTTAAAATCGAATAATTGAGTATTATCCCTTTTATATGGCTTCATAAGAAACTAAAAAGTGGATTTTTCAAAGCCTCAAAAAAAATTAAATATTTTTTTCAATGTTTTACATAAGTTTAGTATCAGGTTTGAGATTTATCTCAATTTTTACAACTTTTTACCATTTTTTAGGGCATTATTTCTTTCACCTTGGAGGATGATATCACAAAATTTATAGAAAATAAATTCTTTACAAAACTGGCACAAAGTTGAAGCGAATGGCTTCGGCTTAAAAAGAGCTATGCCCAGTAGCTGGGCTTGACGGCACTTCGGAGATGGACTTCGAACTAATTTTGTAGAATTAATTTACGGTATATAATAAGAACTATTTTCGAATTTTGTTTCGTTACTTATCATTTTTTTTAAATCCTAAAGTTAAACAGATTTCTGAATTTTTTTTTTTTTTTTTTAACCCAAGTTTTATTTGCTTGGCTTATAATTTCCGATACACAGACCAGAGAAACACCTAAGATATTTTGATTTTTTTTCTTTTTTCTGATGATCTCCAAGAGGAAACAAAAATTATAATTTTCAACAATTTATCAAATATTGAATCAAAATTTACTCCTTTAGACGTCCGTATGTGTTTTCTGAAAAGGAGCTAGGCCTGATCAGTAGAGGTAAAATTCGCCAAGAGGTGGAGGACTTTTTCTGATAACGTAATGGAAATGGCCTTTGACATAAATTCAGTCAAAAGTGACGCAAAATGTTGCTTTTGATGCAAATTCACCTCAAAAACATTTATTACCCCCCCTCCGCCACTCCTTTGAGAATTATCGCGTCCCAAATACTAAAAATTCAATACCCTATATTTTTGGATGGAGTGGAAGAACTATTTTGAAATTTTCACGCATTATAGGTCGTATAAATAGAAGTATGTTTGAGAAATTGTTGGAAAAAATTGGTTCAAATTTTCCCAATTTTTTGCAAATTAAGAATTTCAATTTTTTTTAATTTTAATTTGGGAAGGGGAGCCCTTGCTGAAAATTTAGAGATTTAAAAATTGTTTCAATTTCGAAAGAAAATGGCATAATCGAATTCAGCGTCTCAATTTGAATTTTTTGAGTACTAGGGGTTTGCCTCAAGTTTTTTTTTGAGAGCTCAAAATATCAAAAAAATAATTTTCTCAGTACAGTTGTCCCAACTTTCTCAACGCGATTTTAGAGACGTAATAGTGGTCTCGGATTCGCATGAAAATGACATAGTCGGATTTGGCCTCTCAAATTGCATTTTTGGAGTGTTAGGCATTTTCCTTGAGCCCTTTTTTGAAAGGGTCAAAATCATGAAAAACCCTGTTTTTTTTCTCGAAAATACCACTACTTTGAGGACTTCTAGCTTCGCCCCAGTAATTGGCTAAGGCTGAAAATTTGATTAAAACTATTTCAACTCATAGTAAATAACATATAAAAATTTCATGAAAATCGAAGCATCTTTTTTCTCACTCTACCCTAATGATGTATACATATAATTTTGGTTCGTGAAAAAACATGTTTTTTTACAGTTTTTATTTTTTTTAACCATGTTGCACTCATTTTCGGAACGTGGAAACAATATATGTAATACCATACATACATACGCCTAAGTAACAAAAATGTACAACATCTGAGTCATTCTATGCAATGAGCAAATTATAAGAATCTTCGTTTCCGATTGAAAGCTGAGCGATAGAAAAAAGTATTTGACATAATTTACAAATAATTTGATATACATTAATTTATTAAATTAATTTTCACGTATTGAACAAAAAGTCATTGCGATAACAAATTATTTCTCAAAAGAACCATTACCTAAAATTTCAAGAGTATATAAGCTTGGCTAACATACTGACAGCTGATTTTTAAAATAAACCACAAATAAGCATTACATTCAAAACCTATCGAAACACCATAACAATAACCCTGGAATTATAAATTACCATTCACTTCCCCGCCCTGGACACAACCACATGAAATTATTTTCGCCATCGTAAAAGCCGAAAAAAAAAATGTATAAAAAATAATCATATTTCATAAGATGGTAAAATAGGGTAAGTTTAGCTTGAACTTTCACTTTCTTATAATAACATTATTACAAGAAGAAAACCGAAAATATGTTATGAGTTTTCTTTTCGGGTTTCCTTTTTCGACTTACATCCCCCAGAACCCGCGCATATTTTTTCTTAACTAAATATTTTCTCCTTTTTTCTTTAAGATTAATGACCCGAAAACTTCAAGAACATAAACACCGTTACTTCACTATGCGCAGAAGAAAAAAAAAAACATTCGAATTTCTAACGTTATTCCTTGGTTTCGAAGAGAAGAAAAAAAAAACGAGTAAAACGTACCCTATTCATTATAACTTGTGTATATACACCCTTGGTCTTGTATAACTATATAATCTTTCGTGTAGCAATTTTTTTCCTTGACTAATCGAACGCCGTGCGTACTTTTCGAAGTTAAATTAAAAATGTTAACAAAGTGGAAATTCACTTCTGTGGTTTCCCCGAAATTAAACTCAACCAATAGCTTGACAGGTAATTTCAATGCGGTCGAGAGTTTTATTTTTTAACAATACGCGTGTCTACTATATTCACCAAGCGACTAAAAAATTTACGCGGGTGTTTTTCATCAAATACTATATAGCTGATGCTATAGGGATTTCAATTTGTTAAATGAAGCCCATGTTTTCGAGATTATATGTAGGCAATTTTATTAACGTTATTGCGTGATTGTAGCATCCTACTTTTTGAAGGAATGTTCGTGTCATATGCAGTTCTCGTACATTCCATCTTAGTGGTTTCGAATAGTGTTATGCCGATCGATATATTCTTCCTAATATCGTTCCTACGAGTATTTTTCCGCAATTAAAATTTATTTTAAGTATACTAGATATATACTCACCGAAGGGGTTTTCAGAATACCTAATTTTCCTACCTCGACCTTGAATGAAGTTTGAATAATATGACTCTCGAAGTAGGTCGGTATAAATTTTTGAATATTTAACTCTTCACACCTCACCCCGTAGTAATTTTGCTGAGTTTTTGTTGAAAAACTAAACCATTACAGCCTACTTGGCTTGTAAAGGGAGCTCTGGGAGAGAGAGAACATCAATCTATACCTTTCAGATTATTTGTAATTGATTAGCAAATGTTCATTACGATGTGTATATATTAAATGGAATTACAGTACCCCAGGTACTAATTTTCTTGGGGGCGGGGAGCGATGAATCTAGTTAGCCTTCGCATCTTAATTTTCCCTCCCTCATTTCCATTCTCTCACCTTACACACTGCTGTAAAAAATAACTAAATAATATTTTTATTAGTAATTTAACACTTTCTCTTCTTTTTAGAATATTTCATCACATATCTGTGCTGTATATATACTGTGCGTTCAAGTGATTCGGGTACAATCAGCGCAAAAATCTCAATTTGTTGATAACATAATAAAAATTAAACTACAATTTGTAAATCAGAAATTACTTTTTAAATTACTACAGTGAATTTTGAGGTTAATAAATTCATTTCAACTGCATTAAAATTTCTCCGCATTTAAAAAAATCAAATTTAAATAATAAGAAAAGATATTTTTTTCGCTGATTGTACCCGAATTACTTAGACGCACGGCATAACTATTTATTACATGGCAGTAACCAAAATGATAATGAATGGGGGGAGAAGGGGGTTAATATTTTGAGAATATATATTTTCAGTTCCAAATCAAAACATAGAAATTATAAAAATTGCCAATTTAAAATAATTTTTTCATTTTTAAATTTAGTTTTATTTCAAAGAAAAACATCAATATTTATTTTTCATATAGAACTAATTAAAAGTAGAAGAACAACGTATATTACTTGGAATTTATGGACCAGTTCAAAAATAAGAACAATAAAATTGCGACCAGTTACTGCGAGACTTTCTTATCTGTGAACGAAAAAGATGAAGATTTAGTTTTAGTGAAAATGACGCAATTATCAGCATCGTACTTTTGATTGAAAAAATAATCATTTTAATATTTACATAAAACGAAATGCTCATATCGTTAGTAAAATCAAATTCTCCATGAAATTTTCTTCTAATTTATGATGTTTATTCCTGAATAAGTGGGAAAATTGTATGAGGATAGTAAAATTTTTAGTCCGAAAAAAAAAATTTAAAGACCAAAAAAAGTATGAAAAATGTACGAAATTTTGATTTTGTTGTCTAGTACACCCCATGTTCAAGCAAACAGCTGAAATATTTTCTGAAAAAACATAAACAATGTATTGTTCTACATCATTGTTTTTTTTTTTTTACTGAATAAGTACCCTATGTGGATATTGCTGTGGCAAATGGATATACAGGAGACAGTTTTGAGCTAGCTTATACGTACGTGTCACATGTCTTATGAACATCTTATCGACATACTTTCTAGTTGAGCTTGAAATGGTGTTTTCGTCTGTTTATTTGTCATGTAAGAACAGAAACAGGATATTTATCAGCCAAAGTGTACACATAAAGTTAAGAGTATACGTTTATCAGCTTGAAATGTTTAGACTCAATCTATCCTGTGGCCAGAGGTGGCGAGAGCCAAATCGAGCACTAGTACAAAAATTTTCGGCCTTTTTTGCGGTGAATTTTGCAACCCCCTCCCTCCCTCCCTCCTACTTCAATATTTTTTACGCCTTCCTTCATTATAAAAATAAAAAAAATTGTACCTATATTTTTATAATTCATTTTTATCACTTTAGAAAATACCTAATAATGATATTACGCACGTTTTTTGAACTTTCAACTGCTGTTATTTTTTTTCTTGTTCTCACGCGTTTTTCAATATGGCTCATTGAAGTATTTGGCCTCGAATAAGTTATACGGGTCCTCAAAAAAAATCTGGACCCGGTGAAAGTGTACCCTTTGCATCTCTGTCTATGGCTCCATATAACGATTACAGAATGTGACGTGATACATATGAAGCTAATATAACGTGCTGACCAAACGAAATTAGCAAATCTATGAAAAATTGTTCATGCTGAAGTCGTCGATCTAAGGTTTTCATATTTATTGAACTATAGTTAAAAATTCTCAAGTTTTGATGAAAATCTGAAAAAATATGATTCCAGAAAAGAACAATTTAATTAGAAACCTGTGTCACCAACAAATAGCATACGAGTACATACAAAAACAACGAGAGAAACAAAATACAAAATTTCGCACTTTTTTGCATTTTTTAATTGAACCTCGTACTATTTTCATACTTTCGTACCTTTTTCATACATTTCGAACACGGTAGACAGTTAGACACCATGTTGAATTTTTTATACTATATTTTTTTTAATTAATTTTTTTTTTTTTTTTTTGAGTCAGTTGCCAAGTCTACACTAATTGTAAGAGACTAATTTTGTTGATTTTTCTGTCAAAAAATTACATAACTTTTGTATATGCCATCATCCAAAAAACCTAAAAACAAATTAAAATTTTAGGATATGGAGCCCAACTAAATCCCCAGGTATTTTTTTTTTTTAATTTTCAATTTTATTAATACTATTATTAGCTGAGTTTTTAATAAAAACGATAGCTATTACAGCTTACCTGATTTGGGAAGGGAAGGTCGGGGGAGGGTGGGGTCTTCAAATCTTTGCGTTTCAGACCATTTGTAATCATCTGGCAAATGTCCAACTTTTTGGTATATATATATTTTTTTCCCCTACGCGTAGCGCCGGTGAGTATTCATAAAATTCGCTCAAAATTTGGTGAGGAACTCTTCTTGAAAATGCGCAGAAGTGCTTTTTTTGTTTTTTCGAAAAATTTCAAAATGGCGGATCACTCAAATTTTGAGGGGGGCTGGAGAAGAAGGCAAATAGCTTAAATTTTTCGTTTTTGATCTTATATGAAAGAGTAAGTCACGGATACTACATATCCAAATTTCAGCTTCTTAAGTGCGTACTGAGAGGAGTTAGATCAAAAAACGGCTTTTTGAGGAAGTGTTGAGTCATGAAATTTCTTGAATCTTCCATATCTCCCCACCAAATCAAGTTAAAGAGGTCAAATTTTGTGTGTGAGGTTAGTTGGTGACCACAATATGAAACTCTTGACTTTGGATCAAAATGGATCCAAAATGGCGGATTAAAAAAATTTGAGTAGAGCTTGAGGAGCCTCAAGTTGGTAAAAGTGTAATTAATATGAATTCATATGGTTATTGGGGATAAGTTGTATACTATATCCCGAATTCACTTCCATACATGATGTTGGAGGGGAAAGGCGGGGTTATCAACCTAAAATAGTGGTGGGGTACAGGAGGGGTCAAAAATTTTTTATTGCTTAGTCATATGATAAATGAGCCCAAGTGACAAACGTATTTTGATTTTAGCTTCCTCAGTGATTTTGGAGGGGAGTTAGAGCAAAAAACGGCTTTTGGAGGGGAAATTGCTGCAGGAAATTTCATGAATCTTCCATATCTCATCACCAAATCGGCCTAGAATGGTCAAACTTTGTGTGTAGGATTAGTTTGTGACCAGAATATAACCACCTAAATTTGAGTCAAAATGGATCCAAAATGGCGGATTATCAAGATTTGAAGATAATTTGAGCACCCTCAAATAGTTATAATTTGAGAAATATGTGTTCTCATGATTATTTCATGGCAAGAAATACTACATTTGTGCCAGATTCAACTTCTTAAGTGTTTTTGAAAAAGGATAGGGTAGGGGTTTTCAGACTTGGTATTGGGTGTGGCCTGTAGTCATGAACGGTTAAGCAAGGTTATTAGTAAATCAAAACAAGCTCCAACTAAAAACTCAGCTCCAGTAATGCGGCATGGCTGCTTACATTTTTTTTATATACGACTGTAATCAATTTTCAAAATCCGAAAATAAAAACAATTAATCAAACCTACAAACAACATTATCGTATACCTAAATAATTAAATTAAAAAAAAAAACACCTATTTAAATTTCCAAAAAAATTCCCCATAAGGCGAAAAAATAGGCCCAAGGACACGAATTTCATCTATCGCGTCTCACCACAAACACATTTTCACGCCTTCTCCATCCGTAACGATAAAAAGTAAAAACCGAAAAAAAATCCCCAAGACAAGAAATACAGAGCGAAAAAAAAAATCATAAACGTCAAATTTCGTAACACTTTTAGTCGCATTTATAGCTTCCAAATGATAAATACTCGAGCAGGTCGGCCGTCGCGGCGTTTTTATCACCGTACGAATTTCGCACACATAAAAAGAATAACCCACGTCGCAAAAAGGGATCCACGGTTTGGCGGATAGGAAAAAGGAAACTCATTATATGGAAAAATAAGCATTTTTTCAGGCGCTCAAGCCGTACCGCGTAATATCGGGTGTAAGTTTTTAAAAAGGCGACAAAAACTGAAGGAAGATGAAGAATAATAAAAGTGTACATTTTTAACCGCCGTAGTTAATGTGCTGGAAGAATCGACAGTCTTCAGAAAAGCTTGCGAAACGGCGCTAGAAAAAATTTCACCTCCTTTTTTACTCGCAGAGAAGCGCGAAAATACCGCCCGGCCAAATATCTATATAGGGAAAGCGTAGTACACGTAGCCTCCTATCTACCCAGCGATTCAATTGAACAAGATATTAAAAGTGTAGCGAGAGATGAAATCATGCGAAAAGTAGCTATTACAAGACTATAAACTGTTGTAAATCGTAAATCATTCGTTTATCTATTAAATAAGTTTTATCTGCGGCGCGCCGCGTACAATAGCGAAAAACCGCCGCCACCGATGCTGACAAATTCTCAACTTGTTGTGCGTTGATTTTTAACGTATTTCGGTCCAATAAAAAACGCTCGCCGGCGCATTTTTACATCTTTAATCGTGTACACCTTTCGCGATTGTTTTTTTTTTTTTTCTATCTTTCGTTTTCGTTCACGAAATTCGGAAATAAAATCTCGCAAGAATACCGCATCCGGAAACGTTATGCCGGCTGAATGTAAAACGCGTTACGCCCGGCTAAAAATCACGACACGGTTTTTCCTTGTTTTAAAAACGTATAATCATCGTATACGAACGATTATTAAAGTTGCATTAACCGTAGCCAGCGTATAAGAAAACGTTGAAAAATGAAAATACACCGAAACGAATCAGACGCTGGCTATAAACGATAATAATAGTAATATCGAACGAAATATTCTTAATAATAGCGTGTACCGGCTTACGCTTCGAATACCATTGGTAAATGGTAATGAAGGTTATTTTGATTTTTATCGCCGATACCACCGTATCAAGGAGCGCTGCACTGCCGTCCGACATGATTATAACAGGTGTTTTGCTCCAAAAAATCGTATTGGTTTCGGAGATCCACCAATCGTGTACTCGTATAATTTCAACTCTCGCATGATCGCTTCATTTCTCGGTATCGTGGGTTCCGATGGTTTTCGTTATATTTATGCTAAACATGTAATACGCTTCGCGTTGCTGGACAATTTAGTTGAAGCTGTAGACGAAACCGCACAGCAGCCTATTCCAGTACACATTCTGGACAAATCCGGAACATATCCAAAGGGTTTAACAAATCAATTTTATTACAAATGAGTCAATCAGCTGGGGCTTGTTTGTTCACAATGACAGATAAAGACACTCTGAAGAGTTCGACGGCGATTCGTCTCTCAAACGATGAAGTGCATTTGTTCCGAAATGAATCGAATTTCTCTATCGTGCTCAATCTCGAAATTAGGGCAACAATTCGCTCCACAATTCTCTCATTTTTTGATGGTAAGAGTCTGACTTCAATGTGCTACTACACCAGTTATTGAAAACCCAACGCAGGATGCTGCTCTCGGCAATTTTTTATACAACTGAATAATATTACAGAATAAATCTGATGTTCAGCTAAGCACTTTAATTTAGTTCAGAAACGTTCTATTAATGGCAAAAATAGGTTCCATGCTTTTCACGCTAACTTGCCGAATTCTAGTAACACAAGATTTTTCCCAATTTCTTCAAATCGATGGGTATCGAACGAGGTATAACGCAGTAGAGGGGAAAGGTGGTCTACAGTACAAGGTAAGCATGAAAGCGTGTATACTTCTTCGTGACCGGGTAAGCGAAAAAAATTATTTATTTATTCTGCCACTCTCCCTTCCACAACGGTTGTAATTATAGGATTCAATTCGCTGCCAGATAGGTACACATCGATAATGGCTCGCATGAAATTTCATAATACGTAATCACCTTTTTTCGTGGAATCGTGGAATTATAGAACATCGAATTTCATTAATCGATTGTACAGTACAATTGGCAACGTTGTTTACTATGATTATTGAAACTATATTTTCCATCTTACGATCGAGTTACAATGATGATGGTGAAAAACGAAGAAAAAATGGTTACGTATTGTTTCGAAGCTATTTCAATGATGAGCACGCTATTCAGCATAAGGCCCTCCATAATATAGCGATGAAGATATTGCGACGGAGTTGGCATTTCTAGATGTTAAAACCTCTGTATTCATTGCGCACTTAGTCCTATTATTATCGCTATTATCAGTGTCGCATACAGAATTTTCAAAAATAAAAAACCACCAACCACTATTCATTATATACCAAATTCAACCTTCCTCCTTCTATAAATTATCTCCTTGGAAATAACCTAACAACAATAGATAACCTGTTTAAATTTCTTAAAGCTATCAACCTCATATCCAAAATCTAAATAACACCTATCCGTACCTCTGGTCTTCGTTGCAGAATACGGCACGTTAATGAAAAAAAGTAAAGTAAAGTAAGTATATACCAAGTAATATAAATTAAAGAAAAATTAAATAATTTTATTAGTTTTTTTCACTCACGCGTAGGTAGGCGGGTATTCATAAAATTTGCTCAAAACTTGGCGAGAGACTCTTCTTAGAAACGCAACAAAAGTACTGCTTTGGCTTTTTGATACACCTCAAAATAGCAGATGACTCAAATTTTGAGGGAGACTGGAGAAGAGGCAAATAGTTGAAATTTTTTGTTTTTCATCTCATGTGAAAGAGTGAGTTACGGACACCAACATATTCAAATTTCAGCATCCTAAATACATTTAAAGGAGAGTTGGAGCAAAAAACGGGTTTTTGAGGAAGTTTTGAGTCATAAAATTTCTTGTATCTTCTATATCTCCTCACTAAATCAATCTAAAAAGGTCAAACTTTGTATATAGGGTTAGTTGATGACCAAAATATGGCTTCTTGAATTTGAGTCAAAATGCATCCAAAATGGCGGATTATCAAAATTTGAGTGGAGCTTGAGGGGCCTCAAAGTAGTAAAAATGTAATTAATATGAACTCATATGATTATGGGAGATGAGAAGTATACATTATACAATATTCTCAATTCACTTCCATGCATGATGTTGTAGGGGAGAAGGAGGAGTTATCGACCTCAAAATGTCGCAGGTGTACACGGATGTCAAAAATTTTTTATTGCTGTGTTATATGATAAAATGAACCTAAGTGACTAACTTATTCTGATTTTAGCTTCGCAGGTGAATTTGGAGGGGGGTTAGAACAAAAAACCGCATTTGCAGAGGAAGTTTCTGCTGCATATTTCATGTATCTTCAATACATCTCGTCACCAAATCCACCTGGAACAACTCTACTCCATTTTTTTTATTCATTCGTAATGTGTATCTTTCCTTTTATTTTTTGAAGCAGAAAGAAAAAAAACTTTTAGAATTGATGTTCATGTTGAGCATTCGAAAACAGATTAGAAATTTTGAATGTTTAGTAGCCCCGGAATTACAAGATCCTACTAATGTATATAATATGCCCAGACGCGATAGAGGGGTGCAAAGGATGCATTTGTAGCAGGCTCGGATTTTTTACATTGAGAAACGTGTCAGGGACCACAAACGAAGCAGAATTCTTCAAGATCGACAGCAAGAGCTCGGAATCTTGAGCGTAGAAAATCGATTGCAAAAACAATAAATTTCGAAGAAGTTATCACCGAATTATTTTACGTGATTTTCATTTGAAAAAAAGCACACATTTTATGCAAAAAAAAAGTTTGTTTTGCTCTTGTTGGTTTTTAAACACTTTTTTAGCAATGATCTATCATACCTAAATCGAGCCATGTCTATATTCTCTGATGAATCAGTTCCCAGTGTCCTGTTCGTAGCAGCATTCAAACTTTCTGCGGAAGTTAGTGGTGGAGTGAAAATGTTTCACATGCACAATTTAAAGAAATGAATTTTTAGGTATGAAAAAGTACATTTTTCAATATTTTACTTATTCATCTCCATTTAACCATCATTTCACTTTTGTTTTGGTTGTAAGTTTTATAAAAAAATTCAAGTTTTTTTGGCGCATATGACCTATAAATGCTTGAAAATATGACACAAATTTAACAAATTCCAAATTTTCCTGAGATCAAGGAATCTGGAACTCTTGAAATTACCTTGGCCACTGGCATGTAGATTGCCAAATAAAAAACTATTCATATTACTTTTGGTATTCTTTGGGTGAGTCCAGATACTGGGTAGTAATTACATTATATATTTCTACGATGTGAATGAATTAACAATTAAATATCTACCTAATACGTAATTTCATACACACACTACGTATGGGCTTGGATATAACTCAGGATTTTGTCTAACAACAATACAACATATTTGGCTTGAAGAGCCCATCGTTTTATAGAGGAAACATCATCTAAAAAGTTAGTACACTCGCTTAACCTTTACCCCCCTTGTGCGCACCACTGATCATAAAGTTCGAGGTAGCGTACTGTACCATCTAATATGCTTTTGCAATGACATCATCAATTTCTAAAAAGTCGCTTTACGAGCGGTAAAGATCGAGGTCTTATTATTGATAACATGAAATTATTACCGAATCAAAATCAGTAGTGAGCGAGGACGAGATGATTTTTATCAATGAAAAAATATTTTCATGAAAGACTTATCCACCTATATTAGAGGAATGACTTGCGCACTTAGGCCAACGAGGCTCGAATATAATTGATTTTTTTTCAACGAATGAAATTTTTCATTAATAATATTTATCATGATAAAGCTTAAAATTCACTCGAGTAATGTTGAAGAATTGCAACGAAATTAAGAATAGCATTGAAAGAGAAATACATTTTTATTGCATAAGAACTGAAGTGCGATTGAAAAACAAATACAATTCAGGTAAAGGAATAACCTGCAAAATAGCCATTCTCAAAGGTTATAATAATCCAAAAAGAATTGAAAATCGATTTGAAAATTGTACTGAAACCACTAATTGGTGAAAATAGTTTGATTTTAAAGATAAAGGTTGAAAGAAGAGGAGTATTAGGAAATACGATTTCGATATCCTTTCACACAGAAAAAAAAACTGGAAAATTTTCTAGTGAAGGTTACTCTGTTTCCTAGAATTCTAAACATATTTGAAAAATTTAGAAAATTTCCTAACGCTTGAAAAAAAAATTAAATTGCTTAATTTTCGCGAAGTTGGTAGAACTTGAAAAAATTTGCCGCGACGATCTATAGGTGTAATGTCTATGCTGTATATCTCGTTCCTTTACTCGTCCCCTTCACATTCTAGGTTTGATTCATATAACCATTTTTGATCAATAAGAGTGGACTAATCATTCGCTCGAAGGGGCATGGATTTATGTTAAACACTCCGTACAAAACTGTTAAAACGATGACAAACTTTAACGCGTCTTGCCAAAAGAAATTTATTTCGAGAAAGAAAAAATAAATTATTATTTCAATAATATTTTTCTTTTCAGAAATCTCAATTTCATCATGTTTATATAATAGTTAGATTATAATCCAAAATTCAAATATCTCGGTCTGAGCAATCGTAATGGTCCTAAAGGAAAGCTTAGCATCCTTTAAAAACTTAAAAAAAAAACAGTATGTAATTTTCTTGAAAATAGAATTTCCTTTATTTTTTCACTTGACTCGAGCCATAACACTCGAAGAATGGACGTAACAACGGGCATAGCGTTATTTTTTTTTGAATTTTTCATTTGCAAAATATTAATTAAAAATGAGTGAAAATAAGTAGATACGCCCATGTAATGTAATTATAGACTATGTTCTCTACCTATATCCGCCTCTCTTCCATGATATATACGTAATAATTCAGTTGGAAAAAAATTATTGATTTAAAAATAATTATTTTAATGAATAGGTTACTTACACTACATATACAGACTTGTTATGGCTATATTTGAAATTTTTATTCTTTCTGAAAAGAAATTTGGACTTTGCATATCAATCATGCTGCAACCACAAGTCAGCAAAATTTCTTAATTTACGATATCAATCTTAAGGTCACCGAAGGCCTACGTTATCGTAACGAAATAATACGAGTATGCAGTTATATCCGGGAAATCTTTTCATATTTTAAAACAAATTAATCTTTTCGATTGAAAATCCAACTGAATGGACTTGAAGTGGATATTAAGATTCTTTTCAAAAGTGAGATTTGCCTGACGTGAATATACCCTTCTTTTCCTGAATCATCGATAATTCTGCGAAAACCACCGCACGTTCATTTCCATTCGGACGCAGTGGGGATCCTTCGAATGTAGCTGCAGGTATTCATTTGTTTTCCAAATCAGCATTCAACTCGTACACGAATTGTTTTCCGGGTATACGGTGATAAAAATATACGAAGAAGGTGCCACGCACACGATGTTACAGGAAAAAGGGTTATAGGAAAAAAAATTTCGCATTCGTATAACCACCGACCACCCGGTCAACATTGAACGCAAGACGGACACAGGAAGAAGGACACGACGGAAATAACGAGTCGAAGAAATAATAAAAACGCGACAAATTTATACGATCGGAGTGGGCGCGAAAACTTGTATATCAGGCGAACAATGAAGAAACAAAAGTACGCGAATGCATCTGCTGCACGCATAAATAATGGGAAAACGGGGAAAGTTTTTGAAAAGTTTACGTTTAAGGGAGACGATAATGGGTATGAGCAGACCGCATAGAGTCCGAGTCCGGGTCCTTTAATCATGCGGCATTCTTGTAAGGGATACCGATGTATACGGGGTCGGCTATTTGTTAAAATTCCAAACGAGATGGCCTTTTTTGGTCGCATCGCTTATACCCGCGTTGCCGCAAATGTTCGCAACATCTTCAAACAAAATGTTATGTTCGCAAGTGTTTTAGTAGCTCATTCCCACGCTGCACGAATCGAGGGCACATTTCGGGTACTTTTACCGCGCCGGACGCGGACACCCTTTCTAGTGCCACTTTCACTTAACTATGTGTGTAACTCTGACTTAATGCTTCGTATATATCTATTAAAAGAGCCGACCTTTTTGTTCTTTTATTTATTATGTTAATTAGAGCGCGAGCGGAATTCTCGCTATGGGCGCTACAGGCTCCTTGGGGCGCTTTATTATCGCGTCCTGCTATACCGACCAACGACCAAATATCGAACGTCCGGCAGCCAAATGTGAAGGTTAAAGCCGACCGGCTGGCCATACTGTCGTATAAATCAGTCGACCAACGAAAGTTCGCAGTCGAGTCTAGACACGCCATCGAATGGTAAAGGGTCCTTTTTTTTTCTATAAATTACCTTTTTACCGGAGCCTTGGGATAGGGCATCGCGCAAATGTACCATCGCCGCTGTCTCAGATTTTAAGATAGAACGGTCTCTAGGGGAAACCGTTCCGTACTTTCTTCTGCTTTTCGGCGCGTTTCTTGCCAAAAAACCGTCTCGATGCCGGTGCAGTTTTTTTTTTCACGGCTTCGGACATGCATTTCAACGAACGAAATGGCCGAGAAATTTCGTCCACGAAGTTACGATGGCTTTTAGCGTCACTTCTACGTGTATACATCGAAATGATTAAATTCTTGAAATACGCAATTTTTAAAAAAAAATATAACGTCACTTCATCACCATCTTTGAAAGAATGTTCAAAAAACTTAATTTTTTAGAATATTAGGCTTCAAAAGAACCAGTTCATTCTTATTGAGTTTATATTTTCGAGGTCATCGAATTTTATTACGAGATTATTTTTGGAGTTCATTCCCTCAGAATCTCAAAAGGACCGATTTTTTCAATTAATTTAATTTATTTATTTTTATGTATATTTATGTTTTTAGTTAAAATAATTAAATTTAATAATATTATTTAAAAAAAAATAAAGTTAATATTGTATATTTAAAAAAAAAAAAAAATTATATTGAAAACATAATGCTTTAAATTGAACTCAATATTGCCCTTAAGAAAACAATTGATTTTCATGTCGAATTATTTATTTTTAAGGTCGTTAAATTCAAATTCAAAACCATTTTTTGAAGTTACACCTTTTGAATAGTCCAAAACTCCTGATTTTTGAAAAATTGGACTTCTCATGAAAAAGTTATTTATTCATTTTACACTTGCACATTTTTGAGGTTTCGAAGTTACTAAATTCAAATTTTGCATAATTCTTAGCCCAATTGATTTGGAAAACTGGGTGAGGGTGGAGGGAGACAATTTGTAATCATTTGGCAAATGCCCAAGCTTCTGGTATACCGGGTGACTACTTGATTCGAGCACCCCAAGCGCAAAAATCTTTCTCTCATAGAAATAAATTACATATTTGAATGATATTAAGAACAATAAATGGCATAAATAATATTTATTTAATGCTTAAAAGTGTTTATCAATGAAATACATAATTTTAATTTATACTTTCATTGTCAAAAATACATATATGTTTTGAATTTATTCACCTTTTAGCTAATTTTTTCGCTTGGGTGCTCGAATCAAGTAGTCACCCGGTATATATACATTTTTTCGCCATACGTAGCGTCGGCGAGTATCAATGAAAATGGTTCAAAATGTGGTGAGAGAATCTTCTTGAAAGTGCAAAAAAAGTACTTTTTTGTTTTTTCGATACATCTCAAAATGGCGGATCACTCAAATTTCGAGGGGGGCTGGAGAAGAGACAAATACCTTAAATTTTTTGTTTTTGATTTCATACAAAAAAATGAGTCACCGATAGCAACATATCCAAATTTCAACTTCCCAAGTGCATCTGAAGAGCAGTTAGGGGAAAAAGAGGTTTTTGAGGAAGTTTTGAGTTATGAAATTTTTTGATTCTTCCGCATCTCTTCTCAAAATCCACCTAGAAATATCAAACTTTGTATATAGAGTTAATAGGTGATTAAAATATGACCTCTAATAGTTTTGGCCAAAACAAACCCAAAATGGGGAATTATCAAAATTTGGAATCTCTGATTTTATTTGTGAAAGTTCTAAATTTCAACATCACATTTGGAGCTCTCGGATTTTTTTGAGTTACTATTGTCACAAATGCCAAGAAAAAAAAAACTAAATAAAATAAAAAATAACAATCACAAATAAAAAACACTAATGCATATAACACGAAAGAAGGATATGTTCACACTCTAAGGCTCAGCACACTCTCATGCCCTAAGCTCTTCTCTAGTCCCTTCGAGGTAAACATACTCAGTCATGCGTGCTAAAGTAGGGTTTCCCTCAGTGGAAACCCCTCCCAGAGTTGAGGTAGCTTTTACACATAGGAAGCTCCTACAGTCAAGGCAACTTTTACACAGAGCTAAGTAAAATGAATTTCATGCTAATGATTATCGTGTTTTATTTTATATTTCAAAATACAAATATATTATAAATTATTTACACTATGGGGTTTATTCTGAATATATTCCATACAAAAAAAATGTTATCACACATTTCTTCTAGTTTTTATTTTGTTTTTAATTTTTTTTTTATTATTTCTATGATACACATAGGTTGATAGCCAATAGAGGTTTTGTGCCTAAAAGCGAATATTTAAGACATATAAAAGCATTGGTGTCACTCAATTAATCGAAATGAAATTTGGTTGGCGCACCTGGAACCAAAACAGGGGCACAACTCTACGTCACAACTTGCGGTGGGCAAGAAGAAGTCCACCAGCAAGAAATCAGCCTATCATACGAATTAAGATTCCTTCAGCATCGGAAGAAGCAAAAACTGCTGAATCAATTAAGGAATGCTGGGAACTATTTGTAACTACTAAAATTGTGGAAAAAAATAATACGCCATACAAATGAAAAGATTTCCCAACTACAAAGAAATTATAGAACACCTCAACGGTACATCCAAAATATAGACGAAATTAAATTGAAAGCTTTCTTCGGCGTCTTATATTATAGTGGAATTACGAAGGGGAGCCGTACAAATGTGAATGACTTGTGGTCGCCTATATATGGTCCACCAATCTTCCGGTTAACGATGACGAAGAATCGATTCAAATTTTTAATTCGAGCTATAAGATTTGATGACTGGGCAAATAGAAATCGTGAAGACAAATTCAGCCCCATCTGATTTGTGTGAGACGATTTCATTCTTAAATGTATTACCATGTTCAATCCTTCAAACAATTTGTGTATTGATGAATCCATGCTGGGAACAAAAGGTCGTTGCCCTTTTAAAACATATATCAAAAACAAACCAGATAAATATGCGATTAAAATATTTAGTATGTGCGATACAAAAGCAAATTATTTATGCAATGCTATTCCATACATAGGAAAATCGGCAACAAGTTCAAAAGTTGCAAAACCTGCGGTAGAAGCATCTCGAGGAAGGGGAAGCGGAAGACCGCGCTCTAGTGCAGTAGAAGCTGAACCACAACCAAGCACATCTCGAGGACGAGGTAGAGGAAGATCAAGTTCAGGGATGGTAGAGGAACCAATCGCAAGTTCATCTCATGAAGCATCTCAACTTACCAAAACAACAAAATATGTCCTATACCTCGTGTGACCATATTTTAACAGCGGTCGTGTTATAACAATAGATAATTATTTTACCTCATATCAGCTGTTTGCCGAATTGAAAAATATAAATTTAAAAATGGTCGGAACGGTGAGAAAAGCGAAACCGGATATACCAGAAGAATTAAAAATTTGCGGAAAAAACTTGGCGCAAACTACAAGATTTGCATTCAGGGAAAATGTAATGATTGTATCGTTTGTTCCAAAGCCCAGAAAGCTAGTGTTGCTGATGTCAAGCGCTCACCTCACAGATGAAATTGATCCCGATACAAATAAATCGCTTGTTATCCTGCGCTACAATCAAAACAAATCTGGCGTTGATACATTTAACAAGCTAGTGAAATCGAAGACAACAAATCGAACGACGCGTCGCTGGCCTTTGAGAGTATTTTGTTGGATTCTTGATGCAGCCGCTTTAAATGCGTGGACGATTAAAAAATTGAAAACACCGAGACTAGAAAGGGATGAATTCTTAAAGCAACTAGCTTACGAGTTAGTAGAAGAACACGTTCAAAATCGCGCTAGAAATGTAAGGATTCCGCTCAACATACGTTTACAAATGCGGGAATTTCTTCATCCAGAAGATGACGAAGAGTTACCTCAAGTCGAAGTAGAAGAGCACGAACGACCAACGCAGGCATGTCGAAGCTGTGGATGAAAACACAAAACCTAGAGCCACAACTTATTGCGATATTTGCCAACATCCAGTATGTGGCGAACATCATTCTAAAATTAAAGTATGTATGAACTGCGCGCAACCTTAATAAAAACATTCCTCAACCTTTTTGAACATCGCAGATATTTGTAAATAAGTATGAAATTTTCAGTTGATATTTGTTCACAAATACAAATAATTTTAATAAAATTCTTATTGTTATAAATTATAAAAAAAACGTAAGCAGCCATGCGGCATTACTGGAGCTGAGTTTTTAAATGGAGCTTGTTTTGATTTTCTAATAACCTTGCTTAACCGTTCATGACTACAGGCCACACCCAATACCAAGTCGGTAGGACGATTAATATTTGCCGCGGAGATGACACCGATGAAGATTATAGCGAAGACGACGATGACGACGAAGTAGAATTTTCCACAAATATTATCGAAAACGAAACAAAACTTGGTAAGAACATTTTTTAATCCTAAAAGTATCGCAATTTGCGATACCTACGTGAAGAGGTATGACTTATACCCGTTTCGGTTTTTAATTTCAGTAAATGTTCTACAGCAGCAAGTTTTGGGTAAATTCAAAATAAAAATTGGAAGCACGTACGCGAGCCTGCGCAAGGCGAGTGACACAAAAAACGAAATTTCCTCAAAAATAGGTTTTTGCTTTAACTCTCCTCAAAATGCACTTAGGAAGCTGAAATTTAAATATGTTGGTGTCCGTGACTCACTTTTTCATATGAGATCAAAAACGAAAAATTTGAGCTATTTGCCTCTTCTCCAGCCTCCCTCAAAATTTAAGTGATCCGCCATTTTGAAATTTTTCGAAAAAACAAAAAAAGCATTCTGCGCATTTTCAAGAAGAGTTCCTCACCAAATTTTGAGCGAATTTTATGAATACTCGCCGGCGCTACGCGTAGGGGAAAAAAATATATATATACCAAAAAGTTGGACATTTGCCAGATGATTACAAATGGTCTGAAACGCAAAGATTTGAAGACCCCACCCTCCCCCGACCTTCCCTTCTCAAATCAGGTAGGCTGTAATAGCTATCGTTTTTATTAAAAACTCAGCTAATAAGTTTACTTACATGAGTGATCTTCTAGTTAGCCTTCACTCTACTCTTCACTTTTAAGCATTATTCATTGTTGGTAAGGTGATAACTGATAAAATCCATCTACATATCATTTCTTATGCAGGATGCACATCAGTGACACGACTTTAATTTTTCAACCATCAGTATCAATATAGGTGAAAAAACGTCGCGTACGGCATACATCAGTTAAGGAAGGGAAGTTCAACGTTAGAGGACACGAGATTTCACTAGTATAAACACAACAACAGATTATTTTTTCAACATTTCGTGTTTTATACAGGAAGCGTATTTTTATTATTTTATTAATAAGTGCTTACCTGAGCAATTTTACTTTGTAAAGTATTCATCTTGGTTTATGTCGTTTTTGACATATGTTGTCTTTGAAGGGTAATGGAGTATGTTCAGAATAAACCCCACAGTAACTCAAAAAAATCCAAGAGTTCCAAGTGTTTCGAAACCATCCTTACTTTAGAAGACAGGTGTGAAATGTCAACGAAAATTTAATTTTTCGCAAAATCTTAGAAAATATCAGATAACAAAAAAAAACAACTTATAAATATGGAGCAACGATGTCAAGTGTAAAACTTCATCAATTCAAAAAAAAAAAAAAAAAATCCACTTTTTCATCCTACAACTTGAAGGTCATTCATTATCTACTTTCTTTTTTTTTGCATTATTAGGTAACTCGTAATTTGACTCAACATGATTCCGGAGTCAAATTAATAAAAAATAAAAATTGACTTTGACTCCGAAGTCAAAAAATGATTCAATAGTCAAGTTAAAGTCAGAGTCAAGCTTCTAAATTGACTCCGAAGTCGAAGGTCGGAGTTGAAGTCCAATTTGATTAATTTCCGGTCTTTATTTATCTACTAATTTGAATGAGATTGGAAAATTGAGTAACTCCTTTTATAAGTGTAAACATTAAACGTTCGACTGCTTTAAACGACAAATTGCACATTCATTTTGAAAATAACTCTTCTATATGTGAACGTGACATGAAAACATTTGTCTACATTACGAATCAGATCAATGGGAAACAGTTGGATTTCTAGTCGTTACATCTGTTTCGCATCTACATGAACCACAATTTCGTAATAAGGTCGATTTATTTTTCCACAAGATCTATGGCAGGTTAAAACCGCAGCATGATACTACGTACATAATACGAAGCGTGAGCGTGTTGAAACGTTCAACATGACAAGCCATTGACGTAGGTTGCTCCGGGAAAAGAGCTTTTTCACTCGGTGAATGGTAACGGAGAGCTGGTCTCACCGAATGATAAGCGTTTTCGTTTATTTCCTGAATACAAACGGAACTCGCGAACGCAGAGGAACCCCCTCAGGCTTTTCTGTTGCATCTATCGCGCTAACTAGGGGGCCGGACGCGGCGGTGTGTACGCCGTCGCGTAATATTATAATGTCTTCGCCGAACTGGCGTAACTCCGTCGTCCTGCCCGAACAGGAATTCGCCCGTTTCCCAGTCGCTTCACTTTATCGAGAAATTTCATTTCTTGTCAAAACCTTATCAGCGTTCTCGCGAAGGGAAATAAACACCCTCTAGTAGCTGTTTTCTCTGCTCAACTTCTGCTATCTGTTTCGCTACATATAACTTACGCGCCAAAGAAAGAATGTTATTTCGAAGAATTCCGCTACCCCGAGATCGCCAACCCAGATATTTTCCATATCACCAACAAATTTCACAAATGTATGAGTAATGTTCAATTTCGAAGCGTCTCTTCGAGTTTTTTTTCCTCTACTTTTTTTCACGAATTACAACACTCCAGATCGCGAACAACGGTTCCGCCTTCGCTCTTTCATGTTTCATCACGCTCGCGATGATTAGAAGGTTATTTTTTTTTCTTAACGTCGTCGTATTTTTCTTCGCGTTGCGATCCAACAATTTCGATCGAAACGAGCATTAATCTCGACGTCTTCGTACCTCCCAACTAGTCTTCCGACCTTTCCGGAAAACGAAATAATTTCGCCCACTCTCATCAATATAGGTAAACGCATCGTTGATCGTCGACCCGTCCTATACGATAAAACAAAGCTGCGAACAAAAAACCTCTCGAAAAAAAAATTTATTAAAGCGTTCGCATACGTACGAAACGATTTATCAAAACCGGCAAAACGTGTCAAATTTCGATCAAAAGTCATTTGTTGGAAAGCTGAATAATTATATAGCGTGTACGTATCCACATCACTCGTACACCAAGATTATTTTTATCTAATATACCGACAATAAGGCAGCTGAACTTATTACCAAAAGGTACACCGAGGACCACAGGTAAGATGGATAGCAATATCCACGTTCTCATTTGTCAACGTTCGTCCGTACACACCTACTTTATTTTTGTACCTGTTTCGTTTTTTTTTTTTTTGCCTCCCTGCTCGCCAGTGTATAATTAAGTTTTCTCTCGCAGCTCATTCGGAGGATCCGACGACGCGGCGGTGCCGCTTTTTTCAACCCTTTCTTAGTATACCTGAGCTTTTAAAATCCGTCCGAATAGGAAGCTACCGTGCTTTTTCGCGAATACGGTTCCTATACTTTATTTCGGCGCATATACGTGCTGAAAAGAAATTTATGGTTTTTATCTTAATAAATTAATAGACAGAGTACTGCTAATGGGTTAAAAATTCCAACTTATACTGAAAGGACTGGTTATACCGAAGCTTTTTTTACTTACAGTAGCATAAAGCGGGCGCTTCCTGCTACACAACCGCAGACTTTTTATCATTTTCCGGAGTCTCTTTTGTTCCTGATGCCGAGCCGAGAAAAAAGCTACCGGCGAAAATATTAGATAAAGGGAAAAACCTAACTTCATTTATAACTTTATATAACCGTACGCGAAGCTCTTTTCTATTTTGTTTACTTATATGTGATATTTTCGCTGAAAAAAAAAAATCACGTCTGGAGAGTGAGTACATAGGGATACGAACGCGTGAACGTTACGATTGAGAGAATCCGCTTTGTTACCACCTTTTTAAATTTTCAACGCCATTCTTGGCAAGGCAAGAGCGTAAATTTAATTATTATTTTATGTAATGTTGGAAAAAAATAGGTAGGTAAATAAAACAAATAGGTAATCCTTTTTTTTCTCTTTTTTACATTGATGGCGAGAGATTATTTACGTTCGAATTTCTGTTTTCCAAGTACCTAACCATTCCTGATAACAAAATTGAATAAAGTGAATAAGAATAATTAAGTAAATAAAAAATTAAAATAATAAAAATAGAAAAGGAAAAGGAGAAGAAAAGTAATACTGATAGTAATAAAAAAAAAAGTTAGCAGCCATACCACATTTCTCAAATTATAGCTACGTGAGTTTCCTCAAATTATTGGATGCACGGTATATTTTGAAGTGTTGGTAACATTGCTTTAATCTACTTGTAACTTCGACTCAGGCTTGGCGG
The DNA here is from genome assembly GCA_009761765.1 of Phenacoccus solenopsis. Classification (NCBI taxonomy): domain Eukaryota; kingdom Metazoa; phylum Arthropoda; class Insecta; order Hemiptera; family Pseudococcidae; genus Phenacoccus; species Phenacoccus solenopsis. The sequence continues at coordinate 48,998,579 of CM019752.1, read as the reverse complement.
AACCCACCGGGGAAAATTCTTAAAAACTGAAGTGAAAGTGCATAGGTAAAGACTTTTATTTATCAAAATTTTCTTGTTTTCGTAATTATTTTAGTTTGTTTTCATTAATTAATTATATTTCGATCTCACTGAAATCCAAACAATCACGGGAAGTATTTCATTGCATAGGCTACCTACCTATTGGTAATTTGAGAAATTCATTTTTTATTTACCATTGTTCGCATCTTGCATTAAAAAGAGAAAAAAAACGCAAGCAGCCATACCACATTACTGGAGCTGAGTTTTTAACTGGGGCTTGTTAAATTTAACCCCTTCATATCTACAGATCACACGCGAAATAAAGTCTGAAAATTCCTACCCTATCCCTTCCAAAACCACTTGAGAAGTTGAATTTAGAAGAAATGTGGTATTTCTTACCATGCAATAATTATATGAACCCATATTTCTTAAATTATGACTACTTGAGACTTCTCAAATTATTCTTACATTTTTACGATTCGCCATTTTGGATCAATTTTGATCACATTTAGAGATCATATTCTGGTCATGAACTAACCCTACATAGGAAGTTTGACCTTTAGCTAAGGAATAGGTTAGTCATACGAGCTCATTTTACCATATGACACCACAAGAAAAAATTTGTGACCTCCTATGTTACCCCTCCTCATCCCTTCAATATCATCTGTGAAGGTGAATTTGAGGTATAGTATACTTTTTATCCCCAATAATTGTATGCGTTCATATTAATTACATTTTCACTAATTTGAAGCTCCTCAACCTCTACTCAAATTTTGATAATCCGCTATTTTGCATCCATTTTGACCCAAATTCAAGAAGTCATATTCTGGTCACCAAATAATCTTACACAGAAAGTTTGACTTTTCTAGATCGATTAGGTGAGGATATATGGAAGATTCAAAAAATTTCATAACTCAACACTTCCTCATAAAGCTGCTTTTTGCTCTAACACCTCTCAAAATGCATTTAAAAAGCTGGAACTTGAATATGTTAGTGTCTGTGAGCCACTCCTTCATATGAGATCAAAAACAAAAAATTTGAGCTATTTGCCTTTTCTCCGGTCACCCTCAAAATTTTAGTGATCCGCCATTTTGAAATTAATAGAAAAAAAAAACAAAAAAAGTACCTCTGAACATTTCCAAAAAAAATCCCTCACCAAATTTTGAGCGAATTTCATGAATATCCGCTGGGGCTACGCGTAGGTTAAAAAATATGTATACCAAAAAGTTGGGCATTTGCCAAATGATTACAAATAGTTTGAAATACAAAGATTTGAAGACCCCAACCTGCCCGACTTTCCATTCCCAAATCAGGTAGGCTTTAATAGTTATAGTTTTCAAGTTGGAAACTCAGCTAATAATATCCTCATAGTCATGTTGTTATTTTTTATTTTTGGTGGCGGTAGGGGGAGGAGGATTTCACAGTTACCTCGTAGGGCCGCTACACTCGGTTTGCTTCGGGCCGCTCTTGAAAGTTTCGCCAACCCTGTTCGACTACTAAATACTGAAATCAGCAATATTGATCGTATTCATAATTAAATAAATAGTTTTAAAATATCCGAAGAAACGCATTTTATTTGAAAAACTGCCCTTTCTTGAATACCATGTAAAAACCTACAAGTGATCTGGGATCTGGATAGAAATAACGTACGTAGTTGGATTCAGCGTCTCAAAATTCATTTCTCTCTTATCTCAGTGCGCTTCTCAGAATTGAAAGTTACATATTTTTGTTTTGCTGTTTATGGTTTGCTTACGTGAATAAGGTTTTTAACGATATGTAAAATTTTTATCGCGGAAAAATGATTATTGTTTCCACTGGTTTTAGAGTTAGAATGGTTGATAGTATTTTTACCTTTGAATTTTCTTATTTTATTAGCTAAGTTTTTAACATAAAAACAATAGATATTACAGCTTACCTGATTTGGGAAGGGGAGTCGGGGACTTTAAATCTTTGCGTTTCAGACCATATGTAATCATTTGGCAAATGTCGAACTTTATGGTAAATACATAGTTTCCTCCCTAAGCGTAGCATCTGGAGGGGGGTATTCATGAAATTCGCTCAAAACTTGGTGAGAGACTGTTCTTAGAATTGTGACAAAAGTCTTTTTTTGTTTATTTCATCTAAGTTAAACATTGAATTACTTTCAAAAGCGTTTAAACGAATTCTAGTTTTAATAAATGAATTTAAAAAATAGAGAAAGTGATTTTTGAGGTCTGTACTCACTAATAAATTGAACGTACACTACAACAGAATGTATGAAATAAATTATTAAAAGTTTAGTTCACATTCGCTCGCAACATTTCTCCTCCTCTGACTATGAATATAACTTGAAACTTTGAGAAGAAATGGACCTTGAGAAAAGGCACAATTCCCTCAAAGAATCTTCCAGTTATGAAAACTTCGCAACAGTTGCAGCTCACTGAGAAGGAATCGGATGCCCACAGTCATTGATGCTGCAAACAGAATTCACTTTAGTGAGCCTTCCCTTTTACATTAAGGGATGGATATTATTCATAAATTTTAGTCAGCAAAAAAAAAAATGGAACACCACATTAAAGAGATGTGAATAGGACGAATAATAAGGTTGGAAATTAATGCAAAAATTGAACTGCAATTTTTGAACAAGTAACAAGAACAATTTAGCTAATAGGCGAAAATAATTATGAATATTTATTCACCCATTACTACTCATAATGGAAATAATTGTAAAATAGCCATCTATCACTAAAAAGTAATAAATAATAATAAAAACGTTTAAATTAGCATGGATCTCAAAATACTTCAAAATCAACGCTTCATCAAAAAAATAATGACTTTTTTCTTTACACTCTTAAACGGGCGAAACATATCCTAAACTTATGGATCGTTGCTATCTTCTCCTCTCCGGAAACATTGAATTTTTTCAAAATAACACCTGTAATGATTTCAGTATGTTACATTTTGTTTAAAAATTAAAGCAAAAATTGAAAAGAAGACAAAATAATTATTAATAATAATAATTATCTGAAATGGAGGCTACAAATCTTCACCAAGAAATATCCAATTTTCAAAGGGCTGCACTTTCTCACTCTGTGCTACCTATTTTGGATTCATTCACAAATCTTACTGAAGCATCATAATTGGCACGTTCATAAAATGTTGAAAAACTGTACCAGCAAAGAAGAAATAATTGCAGGATACTTCTAGTTTTCGTTAATCATCCGAATTAGTAAGCTATGCTGCACCTCACTTGAAATCACACATTCCAGATTCATTTATAGCAACAACTTTGGTATGGAGAGCTCTCTACATCATCGAAAGAGTTTTACAACCAAATAGTCGCGATAGATCGAATATGAAACGAAAAAACTCAAAATGAAATTCCTCGTGGTCAAAAAATTGTGAGTGAACTTTCAGATGAAATTCATAGGATGCAACCTGATATGCCTCATGATATTGCAAAACGCTTCATGAAATTGAAACTTATAATAATGACGAGAGCTGAAAATAGGAAAAATCTTGAGATGGCTAAAGAGCGCAGAAAAGAAAAGGAGCTATAACAAATCAAATTGAATGCATGTAGTACGGCCCCCGCACACACATCTTTCATCATCAAGGACTTTTTGGCCAAAAATTCCACTATTGTGCTCGAGTATCCCCCCTACTCACCAGATCTCACTCCCTGCGACTTCTTCCTGTTCGATCGCCTCAAAGAACCCTTGAGAGGGCACCATTTGATGAGCGTGGAGGGGATCAAGGAAGAATCGGCACGTGTACTTCGAAGCTTCACAGAAGAAGATTTAAAAAAATGTTTTGAGAGTTGGAGGAAGAGAATGAGGAAATGTATTTTGTCAGAAGGGTCGTACTTTGAAGGGGATAACTTCGATTTGTAAATATTTAAAAAAAAAAAAAAAGATTTTATAATGATAGTCCAGGAACTTTTTGATAAACCTCGTAGATAACAAAAATAGTTACACCCAATATCATGAATTTATTATTTATCGTGTAATGGTAAAATCAGCGATGAAATACTCTGGCATAGACGATTAGCACACCTTAGTTATTCTGGTATGAAAAGATTGGAGAAAAAGGGAGTCTTTGGTAAGGGTGTTATTTTTAATAATAATAAAGATTTCTACTTAAAATAAAGCTTAGAAATGAATCCACTTTGGTTTTGAAAAAATTACTTCAAATAATGGAGGAAAAATGTTGCAAAGGTTGTTAACTAGTCAATTACACGCATACTATTGGATTATCGACTTATTTATAATTTTTTAACAGTAAAAAATAGAAAATGCATAAAATAAATGGAGTCACTGCATCAAACCATCAAACGCGACATCAAAAATTCAAACATAACTGATAATAACTTGCTCATATTGACGTCATTAATAAATACGCCGCGTGCTGCCACGAAGGGGAAATAAAGTTGAAGTTTTTCACTCGATCTCAAATGGTTTAACCTGTTATAAGTGAAACAACTTTGCAAGGGAATGTCGAACAACAAAAAAATAATTACCTTTTTATGAACAAAAACAATTCGCGAAGCCAACAATGTGTAGAAGTGAACAAACATTTTTTTTTAATTTGAAAACCACCTGCTTCAATTATAATCGACCTCAAATGTGATGGTGTATATGAGACGTCGAAATTTTTTATTGCAGGATTATATGATAAAATGAGTTCAAGCGACTAATCTATTCTGATTTTAGCTTCTAAGCTTCTCAAGTGCATTGGCATTTTGAGAGGATTTAGAGCAAAAAATAGCTTTATGAAGAAGTTTTGAGTTATGAAATTTCTTGAATCTTTCATACATCCTCACCTAATCGACCTAGAAAAATCAAACTTTGTGTGTAAGATTAGTTGGTGACCAAAATATGACCTCTTGAATTTGGATCAAAATGGACCCGAAATGGCGGATTATCAAAATTTGAGTAGAGCTTGAGGAGCCTCAAATTAGCGAAAATGTAATTAATATGAACGCATACAATTATAGGGGATAAAAAGTATACTATTGCTTTTGGGTGGGAAATTGCTTCACGGCTTGGAGTAAGGCGAGATGACGCAGACAGAAGTATGGCCTTAAGTACAGGCGACCACCACACTCCAAAAAGGTAAGGGTCAAGAATCAAGCACCCAGGTACATAGTACCGCCGAAGTAGGAGGTGGTGGGTATCAGCCCACTGTAAAGATATGTGCACAGCACAGATAAGGCCGATGATAGCAATGGGAACTGAAACCCACCAGAGAGGAGTATGGTGCCAGAAGGAAGGATGAAGCAATGGTTGAACTTCCGATGTGGTGGAACTTAGGTGGGGGCGCACACCTGCCTAAGGAAAACCAAGGGGAGATGTAGGCTGGTTGCCAAGGTGCCCCTGCTTGGCTGGAAGTAATGTCACAAGCAGTTCCTGGTCAAGCAGAGTCGTGTGCGGTAGAAGATAAAAGGGGTGAGCTAACTCCAGGGAGGGCTAAAACCCCGCAAAAACAGTTTTTTAACTGTTTTTTTTTTGCCAATATCTTCGAAAAAAAGGTTCTACGTCCAAATAAGTTATATAAAAAAATGTTCCTCAATAAATTTCCTATAGAATAAATGAGTCAGTTTTCTCAAAAAGCCATTAGTAAGCCCAAAATGGGGAGGTCAAAATATACCAATTTTCAGAATTCCTTTTCGAAAATCAGTTGTTTGTTTATATCTTCTACATGGTGCGCCCTACGCAAAAATTGATGATATTGAAAAATATTTCCCGTTCAATTTCCTATAAGGTACGTGAAAAACTTTTCGCAAAAAGTCATAAAAGGGCCCAAAATGGGGACACCCAAAATACATTAAGTTGGGAAACATTTATTCATATGTGTTCGTATCTATTATCAAGTGACCTATGTAAGTGATAAAGATGAACAAATAATTTTTACTGATGATTCCTCCTTCCCTTCCTCCTCCCTCCCTTAGAAACCCTTCTTCAGATTTACATTATGGAACAAAAAAAACTACAGATATAGCCATAAAGGGGCCAAAAATACACTTTTTTTTACCAAATATTATTCATTGAATATATAACGAACTGAATTCTTGCATTAGACTTGTCGTTTCCTTACTCTGGCAACAAAACAAGTTTTCACCCACCACTTGCACATTGAAATGTTCGAAGCTTTGTGGTCATTGTTGTGGAGCTGATTGCACGAATAGTATGGAAGTGAAAATGAGTGATGAAGAGGGAATATATGATCCCCAATCAAGTTAAAACAAACATTTCAAAGTATGCAATTTCAACTCTAAGTAAACAACATACCAAAATTTCATAAAAATCGAAGAACATTTGTTTCACTCCACCTTAATGAAAAAGTGACTAGAAAAAAAAGTCAAAAGTTCAAAAAAAATTCAAATTTATAAAAAATCTTAATTATACCAATAAATAAAAAAGTAATTATATTAAAATAAAATATCAAATACTTACTTTTTTTTTATCCTTCCAAGTATTACATATTGCATAGGTACTTGTCTAAAAAGTAATAATAAACTTACCTATTTCTCTGATAATTTCAATAAATTATTAATTCTTTATTCACAGCATAATCATGCAATCTCCAGGAAGTAAATTATCTAGCACCTCATTTCTCAAATATTTATTCTCGAATAAATCCATTTTCATAAGAATCACAATCAAAGCTTACTCAAGTCATCGGAATTAAACTCTCGAAAACCCAAAATAAAAATCACTCCAGCGCAATCTCCATTCGAGAACACGTAAAACGAGAAACAGTGAGATGGAAAAAAACGTCAAAATACCGAAAAAAGCAAATTAACGGCATTTATTTAAATTCGCGTTCTAAAATGATTTTTAGCTATACAATACACATTCGATACGGGTATTAAAAAAGCGAAGAAATTACCTTTTGCGCTTTCATCCCTTAAACCCGGGTAAAGTAAATCGCGAAATTATTCCGCCCCAACTAACCCTTATCCCGAATTCAAGTTTTCTCATGCTAATTCGTCAGCTAGTAAGTCTACCCTTACAGTATCGCTAGTCATCTTCCCTCAAAAATACTCGCTTTTTATTCTATAAATCTCTTTTTACCCTAAGCGAACTTTAAAAAAAATACCGTCGGGCTATGCCAAGGTCTTTTCGCCTCTATAAAACGGAGGACAGTAAAATATGCTTTATGGATGAGTGAATTCTACTCCACGCGACGAATAAAAATATCACGGTATGTCGGATTTTTAAATTTTTTTTTTCGCCCTATTAATCAACGACTGGCCAACGTTTTGTCGAGTTATTAGGACCCTTTGTTAGGGAATTTCTTTATCGAGCGAGATCTACGGGATTAGATAATCTTTACGTAAGAAATATGTTAGATAAGTGCTACTGTACGGGTACTTGACTCGTTTAATTAACGATGTACTGGTAATTTCGACAAATAGCATCAACGAATAAATTATACCACCAGAGTTACGACAGGCTAATAATTAAATTAGTTATTCGAATTGATAGAAATTTCACCCGCGTATATTCCAATTCAACCGCATATATCGTGTAGTTTCCTCAATTTCGTTGATGAAAATTAATTTAACGCTTACCTTTTTCTTTCTGTCTTTAAGTTCTCAGGAATTTGCTGACTTTCCTATAATTTTATTATTTTACCCTGAAATAAAAAAAAAATCATACATAAGCATGTCCTATAACAACCAATTGGTAAAATTTAAAAATAAAAAATACGTTAAAATAAAAATATTCCAGACACCAAAAAGGGAATGGGAAGAGATAAAAAAATCTGCGAACATGTTGACACGTTAACCTATAAAAATCATTGTCTTCAAGGTAAAGGCATTTTCGGTAGTAATTTTTTGAAGGGTTTCAAACGTCAATTTTGAGTGAAGCGTAATATGTCTTCACTGGCTGATAGATAAGACGTATCGTTTGATTGATCGCGACGTATTATTGTTTGACACAATGGTTCATTCGTTTTAGTTACATACGACCTACCCACTTTTCACCATCGCCCCTATTCGTTACATAAAATACACCTCTAGGTGTATCGAACTAAATGCAAAATTTTTCAGCCCCTTTTAAAAACATAATATACTTTACATATCACATTAACGGCTCTATTTGTAGCGTGTAAAATCACTTACACGTACCTCGTACCTTTCAATACGGCCATCTCCTTTTCGCAGCTACATTTTGGCGAACTAATTGTAGGTTAACGAACGCCGACGACTTTTACTCCAGAATGGACGAGATTTACGACTTATTTGACTAGTGTTTATTCAGCACCCTCGGAACGTGTCGGCTCGATTCGAAGAAGGGTTCCCCGTTTATTGGGTTAGCGGAGAAACCCGAATAAAATTTATAGCCACGTAATGACCCACTGAACTGGCACATTATAGCCACCCATCTTCTTATACCCGTCATAAGACAACAATGGACTTTAACTACTGTTTTATTTACTGCATTCCAGTTTTACGCCTTTTTTTCCACGTCCTTTTCCCAAGCTTAGCTCACGAGTAGGGTTCGCGTGTAATTCGATTTCGATACAGATTACATCTTTCGATAATCCGCGACGTTCCAAATTCTAATACCTATACCAAATTACTACCCGCACCGAAATTACTACGTGGAAAACAACCTCGTGCTCGTAATTACCTGATTAACAGGATTGATAAGGTTGCTAAAATAGAAATATAAAGTTGGTGTTTTTCGTATACCAGGCCTAAAAACGTCGATAGAACACCTGATACGAATAGTGAATACAGAAAAATAAAAAAATAAACGCCGAAACGGGCGTATTATTAAATATGGTGAAGCGTGTACATTGGCCTGCTGAATATAGTAGAATGACAGCGACGAGACGCGAGGGTCGTCGCAATCAGTGGTTCCTACGGTAACGCGTTTTGTGTGGTTCTTTTTCCTTTTTTTTTTTCGTGTATATTTCCACCCAACGAGAAGAAAATAATTATATGTTTCGTTAGGGGGTGAAAAAATTTACAATAAAATATTGGATTTTTTATTTAATAAAAAAAAATACGACAATTTTTACCCAAATCAAATACACTTCACGTGATTAGAATGAGAATTTAGTGCATCGAAGCTATTAAAATAAAGTCATAATTTTTTGTATTTTTCTTCTCGATGTTTATTTCCCACATTTTCAATTTTTTGAACATTAAATGACGATAGGTAATACGAGTAACATACTTCTTACATAATTTCGTGCAATTTTCACAGAAAAAAAAGGAAAAAAATCAATTTTAAATGCTCAAACAAACTTGGGGGGGGGAGATTAAGCAAAACCTATAGAAAAACCTACATCACTTTCTAGTGTGTTGGTTGGTACTATTGTATTGAATACAAAATTTTAATAATCAAGTCAAATTTTTCTAGAAGGCTCAGTCCACCTTAGCTTCTTCACGTGTCTACTGGTTATTGTACTCCTTTTGAGAAGAAAAAACACGATGCAAATAAATAGTCTATGTCTAATGTCCAGCTCTGAAATCAGACTTCATCATTCAAAATAAAAACTACTTTCATCAGCGAACTTTACTTGAACACCATATTGTTTCTTTAAATTTCTTTTTTCGTTTCTTTTTTTGAGGACTTCGCTCGAAAAGAATATATGATATTGCCTTCTTTCGAGTTTCTTTTTCTATTTGTTCGTTTGTAAGTAAAATTGAGAGATTGAATAAAAATTTTGAAGATACACAGATTTTAGAATGTAGGTATTGGCAAATTATTAGAGATTAATGGTAACTAAAAATATGATGACGTAATCTGAATTGACCATACATCTAAAAATTTTGAGCAGGCTATATCTAACAGAATTCCACAGTCAATTAAACTTTAAGGTCGATCAAATCTGGGGTAGAGTGATTTCACATGAGGTCACGTTCTTTTCTCAGAATACACGAATAGTGTAAATCTCAAATGATCGACTTGAGACATTCAGAAATGAATAGTTTTTCGAGTCGATTCAATGTAAAGTAAAATGACATAAGAAATTGTAGTATTTTAGTCATATGGATAATACACGTAAATTTTAACGAATTGACTCGCAATATTGAAGATGAGTGGGAATAGATCAAACGTAAGTTCACGTGATATGACATGAAGTCAGTTTCTTATTTTATTGAGACCACTCGAGTAATACTTGATGAAATTCAGTATAGGTATATTCGTCAGAACTTCAAAATTCTAGAATCGATGAAACATCAGGTAGCGTGAGTTACTTTATTTTGAAAGGGATTTGACACCATCACTTATCGATTTCTTGCATTAATTTTGTGTGATTAAAAATTCATTTAGTAGTGAAAAAAATCAGCTAGGCCTAATAGCTTTCGTTTTTCATTAAAAATTCAGCTAATAATTATATTTGAATAATTAGCAATTTTTCAAATAATACACTTAAAGGTGAAGTCTGCTATCAAGATACTCTTGTATTTTTTATTTAAAAAAAATTTTTGAATGCTTGTATTTTTGTATTTTTGATTTTGATTCATTTATCGATGGATTTTAGTACAGATTTCATAAGGAACATGCTGGGCGGAAAGGGGATTTTGAGGACAAAATATTTTAAGACAATTAATAGGAATAAAAAATAAAAATAAAATTAGAATCATATTTCCTAAACTTTTTGTCACATTTTTTTATTTCTATACATTTTTTCTTGTTTTGAAAATTTTTATTAATGATATAAAAAAAAAAAAAACTAAATTTCTACACTACTTAAATGTTTGTACAATAATGTAATTTTTTTCTTCAAAATGTTTAAATTCCTAAGGCTGACCTGTAATGTATCTGAGCCTATGAAGAGTAACCTCCCCAAATGGCCAAACCACATACTGTGTTTTCACAAAATAATATCATATGCGAATTTGTTAAACAAATAACATTTTAAAATTCCATTCCTACTGTGAAATTTTCAATTACTTTGTCACAATTTTCACAGTAAATGGGAATAAGTTTCTTACACGATTGAAGTGATTTTAATTCTGAGAAACAAGAATAGAAATTAAGCTAACGAAACATACACTACAAAGAATCAAAAATTAATATTGAAACTTTCGTAGGAGAATATGGATCCATTCATAGGCGAAAGGGAGAAGATTCGATATCACTGATACCTAAAAACTACGTTAATTTATTCAACATTTCAAATGGAAGTATATAAAATTAAATATGATAGAAAAATATCACCCTTTTCATCCCCACTCTCCACAAAAGTTTATAAAGATTGGCTAGTTACAAAACTATATTCACCACTACTCTGAAATTGCATTATTGCCTTACCTATGTGTCTACAAAAAATTTTACATTTTTTTTCTTTTTATCTTTTCCTCTTTTTTTTTTTTTTTTTTTTTTCAAATAACGTATAGAAAGTTGAAACAGATTTTCTTCATTTTTTAGATGAGCTTATATTATCAGGTTTTTTTTTAAATATATCTTTTCCTTTGCTTTTCACGTGAAAAAAATTTTCAAAAATTAAAATGATTTTTTTGAATAAAATAAATAAAATAAAAATACGTAACCTATGTACATTACGCAAATTAAATAATCTATTAAATTTTTTCTTCATTTCTTCCTTTACAGTCATGAAATTGAGGAGAAAATAAAAATTATAATTTCCAATTCTTTGAGCACTAAATTACAGTTATTTTATAGGAAAAAAAACTTCTAATAAGAGCTGACAAATTACGAAAAAAAATTCTTCAATATTAATTCATAAACAACGTTCCAAAAAAAATGGAAATTTCAAAACATAAATAATCAAGACCTTGATCGTAATATAGGTTAAAAAAAACCAACAAACAAAGCCATCAAAAGAACGGTTTACCTCCCTAAATAGCGTAATTACCACAAATAATCAATAATCGATGACATATCTCGCACGTAAAAAATTAACATTTCGGAAAAACAAGCGTACAAATCTTAAATATTCACCTCCTTCAATCGACAACCTGTGGATCACCTAAGCCGCAACCAAAATCTAATTCGAAACACTCGGACGCATTTTAATACCCACTAAAAAAACCCATAGTAACGGGAAATAGTAACAAACAACTGGTAAATTAGTAGTTAGCTCGGCTCGGTAATCATAGGGCCGTCATTGGTTGACAAGTCAGTCACGTGATCCCTCTTTCCACTATTCGGACAACCTTAAAACACACCTCGATACAACACGACCGTACGGCCATGTAAGAAAAAAAATTATTTTTAATAATCCAACAATAAATAGTCGAATCGCGTTTTACGCAGATATTACGGTTTTCGGGGGGTGATCGATTTCGATAACGTGGACAAACAAGGTGTCACAGCAATTGTCGCGTTGGGTTTGTGATCGGGTGTCGGTAATGTGACATTTTAACGGATTAATAACTCGCGAGTTTTTGGTGGTGATGCGGTTAATCGAGGTGTAATTGATTCGTAAGTACATCTATGAACATTTAACAGTTTAACTTTAATTAGTAGTAGTGATTAAGGTTTACTTCATTAAGTACAGTAACTGACGAATACCTAGTTACCTACATATAAGTAGAGAGTATCTAGTTCAAAATGTATAACATAAGTGAACAGAGATTAACTGAGTTTCAAAGTTTGTGAATACATAAGATCATGTGGAATTCATTGACTATACTTCTCATAAAAGCTAGGAAACTTATAATTCCAAAACTTCATAATAGCACCAGTGCTCATGTCAACAAATTCACTTTAATATACGTGAATTCAAAAAGTAACATCAACACTCCAACATAACACGTACCTATAGTATTACAATAGATACAGTTTCGTTATATCTTACATAAGCATAGGTACTGGCACAATGTATATCATTATTCTATTAAATTATCATTTGTTTTCCATTTTTATCCATTAAGAAATTACTAAGTCAGTAAATCACTTGGAATGATCTTCGCACCTCGAACAAAACGCCTCATTGCAACATCCACACGATGTTATTGTTTCACCATTTTAATCGTGTGAAATGGTGCTCATCATCAAACACCTGAATCTTCCTGTGAAATTCTTTTCATCAAAAATACAAACAAAGATAGCAGATTAAAAAAAATTATATATTTTTCAACAACATGTCTTGAAAGTATTAGGCCATTCAAATGAATTAAGATAATTCCAAGTATACTCCCTATATCCATTCCAAAAGTGTTTCATTACCTGCTATAAATTTCTTCGATTTAATACGATATGAGAAGAGAAATACCCACACTAGGAAGCATTTGAACGATATTTCATTTTCAACCGCTTATGAAAGAATTTTTGAATTATTTGAATTATATTTACACATAAGAAATTGATCAATACTCATGTTTTTCTCAACTGCATCAAAAATACGATAAAATCTTCAACAAAAGTTGGAACGGATAATTGAAAAATTACATCAAAAATCGCCAAGAAAAATATTTTATCACCAATAGTACCTTAAGGGGCTTTAATTCTCCATACCTCTTTTTCACATTTCCTCTTACCATGAAACGAGTCACGATTTGAAAACTCAACAAAGATTTTTTTCTTCAAAATTTATGAGATATAAACAGCGGAAAATGTTTTAATTCAAAAATAAGTAATAAATGCACAATTTATGGGTGGAATGCATGGCATTGGTTTGATTCCCACTTTCTATGAAGGAGACAAAACACGTTCAATTCCACACTTTTTGGGAACTTCACAAACATTTTATGTATTTGCCTACGAAATACATCATACTTTGGAAACTTCAGCAATGTTAAAAATTATTTTTTATCTTCGGGAATCCTACAGAACTAAAATTGAGTCCACACCATTCACACCACCAGACACAAATTACCCATTCATTACTTACCATTAAAAATAACCAATACTGCTATTTTCTTTTTCTTTAATGGAAAAAAAATTATATAATCCCAGATGAAGGGAAAAAAGCGACAAAAAATCTTTTAAACTTTATTATGATGAAATAAAATTTTTGAATCCAAAAAATTTCAAAATTCTCAAAAATTAATTCTTGAAATGATTGAAAAATTTACCTTCATTGAAATTAGGTTCATTACGATAGAGGTCTGCTCAGTGGACAAATATTTCAAATGATTTTTCTTCTCATTACAAAAATTTAAAAATATTAAGAATTTTTGCTATTCATAGATCAAAAATTTTTTTCTTAAAAAAAAGTCTTGAAAATTTTTAGTTTTGTTGTTTTTTGAAATCGATATTTTCATAAATCATTACATATTTAATCTTTCGATTGATCTAGTGACAACACTCATTATGCGTTATCAATGTTTGTTTCTTTAGTTACATGAATCGATCTAAATAAGAGTAGTGATGGAAACTTTTTATAAAAAGTAGTTTCACGGAATAAAAAGTGAAATTTTCACTGATAGTAGATCATGACGGGTATCAATTTTACAACTCTCGAGAAGAGATTTAAAACTGAACCCATTTTTTTTTTTTCATTATTTCCCTCAGTTTTCTTATTTCATTTTTTTAAATGACTTTGTAAATGTTTTCTCGCAAAATAACGAAGAAATGAATTTTTTGAAAAAATGTATTCTCATTGCCAACAAATAATTCAAAAAAATCAACAATTTCGAACAAATAAGAGCAAGAGAAGCCGATGGCATGAAATATTCGATTTATAATAAAATGATCAGAAAAGTAAACGTTTGTAGTACAGCCTACCCCGATCATGCCAGAATCCTTAGTTTTTCATTGAAAACTTATCTGTAAAATTCGGAAGTCTATAAACCAGGCGTTCCACTCTACTGATGGCATTGGCGGATAAACGCTCTGTGGAAAGGTGAACTGATATACAACTTGCCCTGTTGTGGGTGAAAAATGAAAGAAAAATTTGAGTTTCGTAGAAAGAAGAATAATTTGAAATTAAGTCATACTGCTTCAAGTTGGTAGTCAAAGGTGAATTTGGGAGATCAGAACCATTCCCATGAGCTCAATTTCTTAAATATTTAAATGTAGTTAAATATTATAACTCCACTGTAATAACCATTGTTATGTGATTAGTCGAAAAAAATAATAATGATAATTTCTTCATAATCAATTGACTATGAATAATTTAATAAATTTTCCATCTTCTTAAATTTAGTAAGTACTGAGGCACATTCATAAATTTCTTGTGCATTAGAAAAGATATATACCTTTAAAAAAATTCCCTTCTCCCCTCCAGCTACACTAGCTGTAGATTTACCCCTCCAATTCATATACCCCGGTACGGTCTTGTTCAGGTTATTTTCTGGCAGTTGTATTGTTTTAAAGAAGAGACAAAAAACAGTACACAACTCATAACTGCTTTCATTTAAAATTAAGTTTCTAAATATTGCTAATTCTAGCCTCGTTTCGATTTTATTCCGAGATAATTTTTGAAGGAACGAGGGAATGTGGAAAATTTTTTATTCGAAATTTTTGAAATCTTTAGGCATAATTTGTAAGAAAAATAGTGGCTGTCTCCTATAAGTGCTTAACAAAAATTATATTTTTTCCACGCACTTAATTTAAAAAATTTTCTGAATAAGTACCCCCTAAAACTGAAGAATTTATTGTACCAATTATAATGAAAGGAAGGAGAAGGAATAAACCACGAATTGAAGTTCATTAACATCAAGGGGCATCTAAAAATCATTCCGACAACTTTCCATAAATAAATACCCATCTAGAGCTCTCCTATAGGATCGCATAACAACACAAATTTCCTCTGCCGGCTAGACACAAAGAATGGAAATCGTACGACGACGATAGGATTTCGCGAATGACGAATAAAATCACGTTAGCTACTTTAGGAAAAATTTTAAAAATTATCGTACACGCCTTACATGCGCAACGAAGCACGTAGTAAGCGTCGAAATGCCGTCCGAAAAAGGTACGTTCGACTAGCACGTGCTCAAATAGATTCCTTTGGTCGGGCCGGCGAACGAAAGTTGGCAAACGGCGCGAAGTAAAAGCTCTAATATAATTACAATGCAACCGCGACTGGCGTGGCGTTTACAAAAATCGAATTAAATTCAATAAGTAAAAGGTTTAGGTTATAAGCTCATATCGCTATTCATTTCCACCACTAAAAGATACGTTATTTCACAGATGATTGACGAAGGAAACGAATCGGTCCCGAAATAAAAGAAGGCGTTCCGCCAGCACTCTATAGACGCACGACAACCGCAAATTTCCAACGCAAGCGCGTCACAATGCGCGCCAAGCCAGCCACACAATTTTGGAGGCCGTACCCGACGAATAGCGGGAATTGGACGTTGCATTTTCCTATCTGCGATGCTTTCGAACTTCAGTTTCAATCAAACATTTGCATTTCGCTAATTTCCCATTCGTAATCGTAACCGAAAAAGCGCACGTTTCGATCGCGTGTGCGCTATTCACTCGACCTTCGTTGTATCCGCTATTTTCGTACAACTAAGCTTTTAAATTTGTTTACATTTTTTTTTTTTTTTCGTTACTCACGTTAAGTAATTTTCGTCGCTTTCGTCTGATCGTATTATCGGAGTTCATGTGCTGGTGAAATGCCGTATTAAAATGGTTCCAAATGATGCTTAAAACTGGAGACAAAGATTTAGAAATAAAACCTCTCGGCATGTTGGGACCGACAACGCACAGGATGTTGGATCATATCCGAATGAACGACGACGATGACGACGACGAAGACGAGGAAGCCGACGACGAAGAATACATGAACGGTATCAAAGGTCGCGATACCTCGCCAACCATGGAAGGCGGCTTCTGGATGGCCGCTGTGTCCGCAGCCACCGGTGGCAATGGTCCGATGGAGACTGCAGCTGGATGTCCAGTTTCCGAATCCGGTTTCATAAGCAGTCAGCCGTCTATGGCTGAATTCATACTACCGCATCATATCACCGATAATATGCAATCCGACGATATCAGCCAAGGTGCTCAAAATGCCCCCGGCGGTATTTATAACGCTAATATGCCCGACTCTCAACAGAGCGGAATCAACGTCCAAGAGTATCCATGGATGAAGGAAAAGAAAACTAGCCGCAAGAATAATCACCAAGGTAAGCTTATTCATCGTTCATACCAGGGAGGAGGGGAGGAGCGATTTACCTTCGGGAATTACGATGAATTTTTTCATCCTATCATTGCCAATGATCTGGTCACGATCGATGTTAGAACAGTTTTTTTTTATGACTGTTTTTCTCACAATATCGATGAAGCTCAAGTCTAAAGCTATTTCATTCAATTATGAAAATTTACAATTTTCAAATCTAAATCGAAACCAAAATATAACTAAGTAATGATAAAAGTAACAAGTTGAACTGAAAATATCTATCGTGAGAATTAATACCTTTGATTATAATTACATTATACTCATAAAAACAAAAACCACTATAATAAATAAGCCATTGCGACTGTAGTAAAAGTTATAAATTCATTTTTGAAATCATCCTTCATCATAACAATACGAGTAATGCATTTCCATTCTGTCACAAAATCCAATACTATAAATCACTCCGAAAGAATAAGAGTACAAAAATCAAACTTATCTTTCTTAGAGTCATTCATTGCATATACCTGTATCTATTAGGCCTAAAGAAATCCTATGGCATAATTATGAAGCTTTCCTGGTGCGAGGGGAGAAGAGAATTCAGCTTTTTCACAATCATACGAAGGGATGAATTAAGCAAAAGAAATTCAGAAGGTGAATAAGAGTTTAAGCCTGTTGAAGTTTGGAGGGGGGAGGGGAAAACAAATTACATGAATTGCTACAATTACAGAACTTCTCCTCGACCTTAGGTACAATCAGGATTGTTTCCGGAGGGTACAAGAGGGCACAAAACACTTCGTTTTTTAATTCTTCTTGGTTATGGTAATTCAACATTTTCTCTCACTACATTTTTCTGAAGCTTCTCATTTCTTAAGGCATACTTGAGGTAATTGGGTAAGCCAATAGGAAGGCTAGAGGGAGGCCAAAGAATTTTGGGGGCTGAGGCCTACCCTGGTTTTCCATTATCATATAAAACTAAGCATAAATTCGTCACTGCATATACACGTATGTACTTAAGTTGAAACCCAATCGTGTAAAGAAGAAAGTATCAGATTCGGAATAAATGGGAAACCATCATAAAATTCTCAAAAATTAGCAAATCTTCCGGATCATATGTATCTCGAATCATTAGTAGATCAGGGGATGAATTTCATATTTTTATATCCTGGACACATTTTTGACATCTCAGCTAATTTTGGGAATATTCTAAAGTCATTAGCCCTTTCTTCCCCCTTTCCTATTAAAACTTATCAATCTATGCCCACAATTTAAATTTAAATTTAAAACATAAAATCATTAAATAATTAAGAAAATTTAATTTTTTATGAAAATAAGTTCAAATGAATAAATCGAATTCAAAATCAATAACAAAATAATCATGGATGTGAAAATAAAAATAAACTTTTTTTTATTTTAATCAAAATTTCTAACAATTAGAATGACCAAAATGGTTTACTGTTCTTTTTCATTACTTCTTGAATCAAAGCAAGCTTGGAAAATTAATGATTTCTTTCGATTAATTAAGATTTCTAACTGAATTTGCTTTGAGATTGGTATTACAGCGTGACAAATTGCTGATGGTATTACAGCGTGACAAATTGCTGATGATACATAGTATCAGCAAAATTTTTTAGTGTGTTTCACGATCAAGAAAGTCAGGAATAATTTTCGAATTGTGATCTAAAATTGGAATTTTTTCCCTAAAAACTTGAGGAACAAAACTATTTTAAACATACTTATTTAATCAAAATAAATTGAAAATTATCAGAAAAATGTTTAATAATATTTTCGGAGGTAAAAAAAAACTTTTATCACCTTAATGACCCAAGGAAATGTTCACAATTTTTTTTTTACACTCTTACAAGGTTGTTGATTCTTAAGATTTTACCAATACAATTTAAAATTCAAAAATCTTATTTTTCATTTTTCCCCATCAAAATAGCAAGTATATGCTTGTACATCCGATAAGAAAATTTTATAGAATATCATATCTGAAGTCTTCCTCGCAGGCTCAAGGAAAGAGGGGAAAAGGAGGATTTTTTTTGGAAAGCCCATAAATGCTCTTGAGAAAAATATAAATAATTTATATAATTATAGAATAAGATTCAATAAGTGGAGTGAATATTGTTCATTTTTACTTTCTCCCTTCTTCTTGGCTTTGATTTTCTGTACACAGTCCTTTATTCACCCAGACATACCTACAGGTAAATTTCAAAATTTATGTATATGTATAATGCTTGTGAGTTTATGATAATAGGCAATTTTTTCAAAATTACTTTTGAAAAAAATAATAATAATTTTGGATATTGTTTAAACAATAGTGAATTTAAATTCAAAAGACCCATATTAACTATCTTACCAAAATTTCCAATTCTTTTCATTTTACATTTTTTGAACCTAGAAAAATAAGGGTAGCAGATAGGTTTTCGATTAATCATCATTGAACCGATTTGTTAGCGAACAAAAAATACGCATGCACACAACCAGTCATAAGTACCTAAAAATTGTAGCTTTTTCTTTAAATATTTCAACTGTTTTGTACTCATGAAGAATTGTCATCTTCTATAATTATATATGAAAGTCTCGTGTCACGATGTATGTCCGGGATAAACTCCTATGCTACTGAACCTATTTTGATCAAATTTGATCTAATTTAAACGATGGAATAGTTTCCATCTCAATTATTCATACCTTAATGTTTTTTTTTTTTTAAATTAAATGTCAGCCAGTTTAATATAAAAATAAACTTCAGTCAATTAAAAGATATCGCAACCAAAATTCTCCAAAAAATTAACGTTTCTGTAATCAAATGTAAATATAGAAAATAAACTTGAATTAAAAATTGAAGAAATTTATACTCCCAGTAAACATTAGGTACCTCTCCCTACAATCTACAATGGTTATGCACCAACAAAATTTATAGCTGAAAAATTTCAAAAGTTCTTCAAATAATACATTCCGGTTACGACTTTGGTTCGGTATGAAATTACAATAACTTTCATTAAAAATCTTACTGCTTGTTTCATGAGAATAAATGATTAAAATTCCCTTCTGCAGGGAGAGCATACGTTTCACCAGGCAATTTCACATCAGACCTTAGTTTGGTGTCCAACATCGATATTTTCTCTGTAATGCGAAACTTACAAACAATTCTATAACTCTATAAGCAATATTTGGTTTGGAGTGATTTCAGTGTAAGTACCTAATTTTTACATGATATGAGGTAGCATAGCATGATGTGAAATAGCATAATGTAATGTGAGTGTTGCGCAGTTTTTCATAGGGTATTATGGTGTAATATGATCTTATCACAAGCTAATGTGAGATAACATAGTGTGACGTGAGATAGCATAATGTAATGTGAGTGTTGCACAGCTTTACATGCAAAAGTATAGTGTAATATGATCTTATCACAAGCTAACGTGAGGTAGCATAGTGTGACGTGATATAGCATAATGTAATGCGAGTGCTGCACAGTTTTGCATAGGGTATTATGGTGTAATATGATCTTATCACAAGCTAATGTGAGGCAACATAGTGTGACGTGAGATAACATAATGTAATGTGAGTGTTGCACAGCTTCACATGCAATAGTATGGTGTAATATGATCTTACCACAAGCTAACGTGAGGTAGCATAGTGAGACATGAGATAGCATAATGTAATGTGAGTGTTGCACAGCTTTACATGCAAAAGTATAATGTAATATGATCTTACCACAAGCTAACGTCAGGTAGCATAGTGAGACATGAGATAGCATAATGTAATGTGAGTGTTGCACAGCTTTACATGCAAAAGTATAATGTAATATGATCTTATCACAAGCTAACTTAGAGGTAGCATAGCGTGACGTGACGTGAGATAACATAGCATAACATGAGGGTAACATAGCTTCGCATATGCTAATATAATATAATATGGTCTGAATGATGGCAATATGAACAGCTATTTTTTTACAGGCGCTTATCGCTATTGCGGAGTGATTGAAATTTTATCAATGTTCATCATAACTGATATATTATTCGCTATTAGTATCATCATTCCTCACTTGCTCATATTAAAGACATTAGTAAACTGCACTCAGACAAATAAAGCGCTGTATCTCAAGGGGTATAATCTATTATAGGTTAATGGAGCTAACTCTGCGAATTCGTTTGTTAGAATAATCTCCCTCAAATAATGCAGCCATGTTTTTACGATGTTCTGAAAAATATGTACTTTTCTATCCAGTCTTTATGCCCATAATGTTCATTTCGTTTGCCATCGAGAACAATGATCTGTTTCGATCATACATCGCAAAGCCTCGACACGGATAACCACAGCAGCATAATAAACACGCAAATCTATGATCCTTTGTTTATTTCTGTAATTCATACGATCGATACAATATTCCTACATATCCAGCAATTATTCTTCCAAATTTTTCTTCCATCAACCAACATCATCGCTCATTCCGCTAACAAACGGCTTCAATTATAATTAAACATTTTACGTAACATTCTACACGTAATTCAACCTCCGCGAATTACCCAATGCTTCTGTTCACGCGTTAAAACAACGAAGAAGAAGAAAAAAAAATCGTTTCGAATGCGATAATAACAATCAAACAATAAACAAAACGTACATAATTGCAATCGTGTAAAAATTAACACCGTTCGTTCTGCTTCTGGTCTCCGGTATTGTCGTGTTACACAGGTATACCCGTTAAAACTTGCCGAGTCACCTACGCAAGACAAATTGCAACTCGAAATGGCGAATTTGCTTGCGTTCTTGTTAGATAATCGCATTAACAAAATGATGGAAACAATGATAAAGAGAATACGTTTCGTGGTTGATATAATCTAACGCAGTAGGCAACTTCTTTATCGTGATCGCACCTTAGCCTATAAGATCCGCCTACGAGAGCCCAGTAGTTACGCCTGAAACACCTGTTTGAAGAGTTCTCATAACATAACAAGGAGTTCGTCAGTATCGGAAGATGTTGAAACAAAATGGTTGTTGGGTGATATTTTGGTTAATTACTCGCTGGTGTTACAAGCCTCATATAGTCACGTATTCCCAAATTCGTACGTAAATTTGATAGACCAAAGTAAATAAAAATACCGACACCGAGTCAATGTCCCCATAAAAACGCCAATTCGTTCTATCAAAATATTGTCACTCGTAAAACAAACATTACACGGGTAGTTTTCCAGAAAAGCAAAAATATCGTATCACCGTTCGATTGAAATATTACAACCGCGTCTCATGTATAGACTGATAATCACGTCGAGTAAACAAATGTTACAAATAGGGCTTCCATTCAGTTCATAACACATAACCGTAGTAAAAAGATGTCGGGATCGTGCTATTTGAGAAAAAGTAATCGGCCGCTGCCGGCTATAATTCATACGAGGGTTAGACTAGCCAGCACCTTGCGGCCCTTCGGGCCACCCTTATCGACAGGCCAAGATCGCCAAAATGATGAATGAACTAAGAACCACCCCTAAAAGTCGCTACCCTTGTAATAAGTGTCACAATTTATACCCTACATCGTATTCTATGGATGTAAACCGAAAGCAAAAAAAGACAATCGATAGGGCTTATATGCGGTTAAAAGGCGTTTTAACTTAATTAAAGAAAAATTTACGCGCACATGTTTCGGCACGTTTACGAAGTGGCAGATTTTTTCTCTTCTTTCGCTCGTCGCATTTATTCAAATTCGATTCGTATAGGCTTCGTCGCATTTTTAAATTGAAACATTTTACCGCCGAGGTATCGGCCGTAGAATTTCATATCTCATCAAAAACCGATTAATGTATGCGCGTACAGGGCGCTTCTGCGTAGGCTTTGTCGTAAATGGCTGGGGAAATCGCGTTTCGCCGAAATTCATTTAATTTACCATTTAAATTGATTTTTTTTCTCTCCACGCCAGTACAAAAGGGAAAGTGCACGTATCTATCAAGGTAAATGGTGTAAATATTAATATCGTGCTCTATTCCAATTTCCAACCATGTGTATCATAGTCTTATTTTGAAAGCGAACGTTCTTGAAATTACTTTCAATTTAAGAGGGGGGGGGGTAGGGTAGAAGGAATTCTCATTTACAAAAGAAGAAATCATTGAGAAGAGGGGATTTTTGATTGTTCATTTCAAAAATTGTTATGTAATTTTCACGTATATTTATTTTTATAAATTGTAGTTTATTTTATTATGTAATTTTTATTTATATCTTATTTTATATTTCTTCATAATAAATCATTTAATTTAATTTATTTCAATTCATAATTTTTTTTTTAGTAATCCAATTTTTTAATTTTATACATTTTCAATTTCTTCATATATTTTAAAATTATTTTATTTTTAATTTTCATAATTTTTTAATTAATATATTTTTACATTAACACAAAAGCATGTTAAATACAGCTTCTTGATGAAAATAGAAGCGAGGGATTTTTTTGAAATCACGACGTTGTGTATGCAGAAGAATGAAGTGACGTCATAATCAGCCATTGAAATAACGTTAATAACCATAATTAGTGACAAGAACGAATTGCTATTCAACAGAGAGACCAACATTTTTTCATTTTTTGTTGGACTATGGGGGCGGGGTTGATAAAAATATACATATATATTTTTTTCAGCGGAAAAGGGGCTAGACATTTCTTTTATTATAAAAAAGAAAATTTATTATAAACTTCATAATTATAGTGCCTTCAATTATTTTATTTTATTTTTTTTGTTATATGAAAATGAAAAAGACACCAAAACTCAACATTCAACGATTGTATCGCTTAGCAATGATATATTTTTCATACTTGCGGGAGGAAAGCGCTACTTTACCTCCCGCTCGCTAATCGCTCGGGTCTCAAACGAGCGCTTCTCTGCCGCATTTAGAAAAAATTTCGTTCACTACTCGGGAAGAAAATTGATTCTAGACTCGGGTGACAAACCTCACACTCGTCAAGAATCACTTTTACCTCCCTAATTGTGAAATATACTATTTTTCTCAAAATACAAAATAGTTGAATTATTTTTTTTTAAGTGTAGATGGACTATAGAACAAGCAAAAAAAAAAAGCATTGTTCTAACTTATCCTAGTTTTCATTATGTCTCTGTTTCAGAGTACATCAAAATTTCATGGTGTTACAGTTATTTTAATAACATACGCATGAAAAAATAATTAATTTCATTGATTTTTTTGAGGACCTATTTCTAATAAGCAAAAATGAGCTATACAATGGTACAGCTAGAATTTCATGGGTAATTATGATTATTTCCAGCTCTATTTACGATAATGCAATAAAGTAAAGATACTGAAAATTTCCTATTTTTTATCACTTTTCACAACACTTTTAACACCGAAAGAGGTTACTGTACGTTTTTTACATCATATTTACTTAATTTTTCACTTTTCAGGTTTTCATTTTCTTCTAATTATTTTACTTTTTCATTATTCGTCGTTTTGGTAATCATCAATGCTTCGCTTCATGCAAAAATTCGAACCATGCAAACAGGTCTCAAAATGTTAATTATTCGAATTCATTACGACTCATCCTCGAAAAGCCTTAAGTTCGGAAAATGTAAAAATTCACCAGACTCGACAAATGCTGGAATCGTTTTAACTTAAAAGCTCGTAATTAAATTCAAAATACCCGACGAGCATTTCGGTTTGGCTTTGCAATCGCAAAGTTCGAACAGCTTCGACGAGGTTTCAAGGAATTTAACGCTGCACGAGACCGGCGAGGAGGGCGAAAAAAGGCAAAGTTAAATGAGCGCGGGGTTATTAACTAAGCTTCAAATGAAGTTGTCAAAGTTTTCGACGGAAAGGTTGTGGAAATATGTCTATATAGTTTAGGCGTACACTATCGATAGGAAAATTTCGCGCAACTTGAAGGTGTCTGGTGAAGACAGTATGACGTGATGGCTTTCTGTCTAAGGTACGCATAAATCGTTTTCGCTTCTACAACAAAAGTGGTTGGTATAACGAATCAATATAGAACAACCCTCGCGAGAATAATCATCCCTCGTTGATCTTTCGGCATCCCTTTTCGTTTTCTCCGATATTAATGATCTTTTCCTTGTTAAATACTCGCCAACAGTTTCCAACGAATTTTAATAATTTTATCGCAACCAAAAATACCGTATGGAGAAAAGAAGAAGGGGCGAGGAAGTCAAACTCACGTTGTAATTACAAATAACCAAAGCTTTCTTCACTTAATCGAACGTGGTCATATCGAACAAAAAAAACCATCTCAACGAGTTTTCCATCTATTGGAACAGTATCGCAAAAAAAACATTTTCATTAATGACCATCCCGTCATTCCACTAATGGTAGACCATTTAATTAAATTACACCTTTTAAACGAACGATACGAAGTTATCGTCGCTAGTCAGCCATTCTCTGGCGAAACCAAAATTCGTACCCAGTTTGTCACCGCAGTTTGGATTTACGACACCGGAAAAATCAAGACCATCGTTTCTAGTACATGTTGATAAATTAGATGACATAAAATTCAGCCGCGCTATCAAAAACTCCACCGACGATATCTCAGATATGCGGTGAACTCAGTCCGATCTGAATGTATAATTTTCATATCGTCTCCCTTTTTCCCGACTATTTCTTTTTTGCGACTTCTACACTACAGCACGAAGACCCGAGACGTTTATTCGCCACCCTGCCCCCTTTTAAACGACCTAATGTGACGAAGGCATTTATTGCCAAACGTGCTTAATATATTTTACTTTTTTCTTCTTCTCTCAAAAAATACTTCGCCTAAGAAAAGAATATTTATGGTGGAAATCTGTCTTCATTTCGAATGGGTCATTTTTATCAATAAATAATGTCATTATGCATTTCTACGCGGAGTCTTATTTTCATCCGGTAAATAGAATTTCTTTCTTTACAGAATTAAATGTTTTCTTCTTATTTTTAAGGTACCTAACACGAAATATTTTCGTGGGTGATATATTAGTCATCAAGAATTACGTTTTGGTAATTAAGACTTCGACTTTATTCAGACTGCATCTAGGTTGCTGATGGATTCTATTGAATTTTGACAATTCATTTTTTAATGTATTTTATTCATTGTGCAACTCTCGGGGTGGGGGGAGGAGAAAAGGGAGGAAATAATTCATTTTCTGAATCTAAATTATTTTCAGTTGAATTTTCCTGTTATATGATCCTCAGACAATTGAATTTCAATGAAGCGAATTCTTCGAGAAACTGGAAACTACGAGTACATATATCATCACAGAACCCTGTAACCAAAACTTCACCGGCAATCAACCATTGGGTTATGATTTTTAAACATTTTTTACACGGCCGCATCCAGCAGGCGAGTCATCGAGAAAATTTCGGTGGGCCGCAATGCATTTTGGACTACGAGGTAAAAATTGGATCACTTTAATTCCTGAAATTTGATTAAAAAAACGAAAGAAATTCCATAAATCCATAATTCGAAAAATGGGAGAGAAAATTGGCCTGATTAATTTTAAGTGTGCCGTTAAAAATGGGATTCTCGGTGGACCGCTAAATCTTCCTATTTTTGGATACAGTCTTGATTTTTTAATTGCAGTTTTGTTTTATTCATGGAAAAATGAAAAAATAATAATAATAAAAGAAATAGAGCTACATCAACTTTTCTAATGCAGTGTTATCGAATACTATTTTATGGCTAAAAAAAATTTCAAGCTCTTTCCCAAACGGAGAGTGTGACCAAATTCACCAAAAATGTCATACATAAATGTACTGTGCGAGGCCATGACCTGCATAATACCACAAATCATGAATTTTACTATATTTTGCCTCCTACACATTCATAATTTTCAATTACAGATCTTCTTGAAGAAAAAAATCACCAAACCATTAGGAAAGTGCATTCGTACCAAACTCAAAAACCTCAAAATATTACGTCTTTATGTAGCTCAAAATGTCTAAATGCTACTATATAAATCTGGGAACCACTTATTTTGATCAAATACCAAGTATCAATCCTGCCAGTTTTGAACTCATTCAGAACATTTCATGACTTCAGCCCAAATGCATTTTAATAAGATCAAATGTGGGGGTAATCGATAAAGCTTGGTAAAGTGACTGACATGATAATTTGCAAGAATGAATGAGGATTTTTTCAAAATAAATCTTCTAAATGTGGCTTCCTGTGGAGAGCAACCATGAATTTCTAGAGTCGTAGCTATTCCCCAAAATTACAAAAATAGCCCATCTAAAACTGCCAAAACCATAAATTTTTTTAGTTGCAAAAATATCCTCCTAGAAAAATAAATAATACCTATTAAGTTAATTTATGCCTATAATATGTTTCCTTTAATATCGAGGGGTAGGCAATAAGGTATTCTAAATTTTATTCTCTTTCCAAAGTGCTGGGAATGCGGTTACAATAGTTGCTAAATTATCTCAAAAAAGCTTATAAAAATTCCAGAACCAAATCAATGTTTAAAGCCCCTTCCAAAATGAACTCAAAGTTTTAAAAATTATGCGACTTTCAAAAAAAAATTAACTTTAAGACAATGAAAATTTTTTTCAAGTTTTTAGTCATATCTTGTCACACAAAGATTGAAAAAAATTTTACCTGCTAATTTTTTTTTTGTGAACTTAAGAGGTCTGAACAGTTTTTGAATTTTTTTCAAGAACACCAATTTGATTATTTTCAGAAATGACCGACAAATAAGTAGTTCATTAGTCATATGCGTAATATGATTCAATTTAAATTTTTTCTGACACAAGAGATAAAATAAGCCCGACTTTTGTTCAACATGAGTTCCTAAAGTTTGAGCTTCTTGATGCTAAAACATCTATGTACTGGCATCTTGAAGCAAGAAAGTCATATTTTGTTGTGAAGTAAAAATGTATCATTTTATCTTGAATCTGAAATAGTTTAAATTAGATCCATGCTGTGCGCACGACCAGTAAATCACCCATTTGTCGTTCATTTATGAAAACAACTGAAATCGTAGCTTCATGAAGTAAAATTCAAAATGGTTTAGATCTCCTAAATTTGAGAAAAAATCGCAATTTTTTTAATGTTTAGGCCACAAAATAAAACTTTGAAATATTAAATAAAAATATTAATTGCTTGAATTTTTTTTTTTAAACCTCAAAAGTTTCAAAACTTCAACTTCATTTTGGAGCTCTAAAAATTGTGTTACAAGGCTAAAATTTTTAAGAGTTCCTTCTGAGGTCATTAAGCAAGTATTGTGATGGTATTTTTCTCAAGCATTAGAAACCACCGAAATTCGGCCTGCTGTATTGATGACGTCATACAAAATTTTCCAAAAACAAATTTTTGAACAAACGGGAAGTGATTGTAAGGAAACGAATATCATCCATTAGAGACGAGGAAAGAAGGACTATAGATATATCAAAAATTTGCATCTTCATGGATGGGAAATATGAAGGTAAGAGATGACGAAAATTGTACATTTTGAAATTTCATACATGAAACATTTTTGCGTACAACTTTTTTCGTTACATTTTTTGATTACTAACTGTTAAAGAAAAACATAATATGAAAACGTAGTCCGAAAATACGCATAGCTCAAAAACAAAAATGGAACGAAATCCGATGCCAACATTTTTATGACGTCCTTTTAAGGTTATTCAGCAACTATTGCGACCTCATTACGTGAACTTTTTAAAAAATTCGAAATTCGACCTTTTCTAGTAAACAGTGTTTAGTATAATTCATGAAAAATTAAAAAAGTGATTTAATATGCTTTTTTTTATCCTTTCCTGAATATTCAGAAAGAGCAGGAAAAAGTCAGAATTTTTCATTTCATAAAATTTTAACGCCCCGATCTCATTTATGATTGAATATGTGCTGCGGTGTGAGAAATGTTTCGAACAAATCTAAAAACATTTTTTTTTTTTATACGTGCCGTGTACAGCCACTGAGGCTAGAGGCACGAGCTTAGAGAATCTTCCAAATTTTGTTATTATATTTTATTTAGAATTTTGAAATAAAAAATTGAATGTTTAATTACCTACCACTTCATAATCTGCATACTCCGTAAGATGTCAAATGTCCTAAAAACTATATCGCCGGAATCTTTTTTTAAGCCCTGTTGAAATATCAATTTCCAACTCAAAACCTTACACCATTCTCCATTTCACTCAAGGCTGTTTACGAAAAGACATCGCGAATGAAAATATGCCAACTATAGAATCCCTGCTCTGTCGTAAAGCTAAAAAGCGAATACCATCTTCATATCATTACGTTGACATTTCATTTTATTTTTCATTCTCCTTCACAACTCCCCTTCAAAAAAAATAAGAAAAAGCTCTCCTCATACCTATTAAACGGCAAGAAAAGTAGTCGAATATTGCGCATGCAAAATAACTAATATTTCAAACAACATGGTGAAAAGTTTACGTCATTTTGAATGTCATCTTTTGAAACTTTGACGTCGGCAAGTTAATCAGCGACGTTTAACGTACATACCATGTTCGCGATTTAAATCGCTCTTCGTAATCTAATAAAACACTACACCTAATTGTTTGACGTTTTGGAAGGCTATTCAACGGCTCGACTAATTAAATAAATTACCACCTTAACCATACACCGGTAGCTAAATGAAAAATTACCATATATAAAGTGTAAGAATACTCTATAACATCTTCAACCATATTTCGTTGATTATTCACGAATGTAGACCGACGGTCGACGACAACCCTCTGAATTTATTGCGAGTCGAGGGAAAAAAGCCATGCAGCCTCGCTATTATACCGTCGAAGATTAATTGCTTTACTTTATTTCAACAATTAACACACTAACCTAAAGATAATTGATTTTCCTGTCGTATAGACAGCATATATCAACCGGACTGCAAAACAGATTAACCGCACTCTGCGGGAGGTGAACCAGATACCCGAGAGTGTTTGTTTGGCGGCACCAGCGAGTATTTTTCTAAAAGGAAAACACGTATTTAAGCGACGAATTCGCTTATCTTGGAGACTCTTAGGATACAATGTTCGCTTCATTAATTAAAGTCAATTGAGAAGGACGCATTTATCGGACTGATATAGTTGACCTAATCAGTAATCGTGTAACCTATGATCATCATCAGTAGAATAAGCCTAAATGATTCTAATTTCATCGATACTTTCTGTACGCTAAAAGACCACATAGTTGTGAATTAATTTCAATTTCGAGCGATCGATCAAAATTCTACATATAGTACATCGGCGCGAATAAAAACTCCATCGATGGAAATAACTCTGAAATCGACAAGCACGCGTGAACACGTCAATCACTCGTAGGTATTTCATTACAATTAATGAAGCCGACGAAAATGGGGAAAATACAGCGCGAAAAGCCTTTGAAGGAGGTAATCTGTAATGGAGTTCAACTTGTTCGGAAAAATGCTACATATAGCTTCGTGACAGATTATTTGTATCATTTGCGGCGTGTACAATGAAGTTCTGCGGCAGATTAAGCGTTTGATGAGAGAAAAGAAAAAGGGAACGAAGGTTGTCGGTAGTCTGTGACCCTCTTAAGTGTGTAAGTTTCGAAGAAGGGATTGTTTAGAGTGACCATATCCTGAGAACGTAGTTTTTGCCCTTCGTCTACGTCTCTCTCGCTCTCGTTTTTCCGAAACATTGATGATACTAATTTTTCATTCGCAACTTTTGTTTCCGTCTATACGCGTCCCTTTTCTTGTAAACTTCAACTCACTTACAACACTCATTTTCTCACACACCGATACCGCTCATCTCGGTCCAGTTATCTTTTTTCGTCACTCCGGCCCTAGTTAATTGTATCGGTTTAATAGGATTTTGAAATTTCAACGCCACTGCGTGGTCGAAAAAATTGATTTAGGGCGCTACTTTCGTATTCAAAAAGACTGCGGTACGTTGCGGATGTCTATGTACCAGTAACACTATTCTTTTAGGATCAAAGTTCTGCCGGCTCGGATATTACTTACGAAAGACGTGATATAATACGAAGGTATTGCAGAAGCGCCGAATACGTTCCAAGGTATACGAACACAGCGTACGTCGAAATAAGCTCAGCTATCTGCCTAATGACATAATAATAACACATGGGCCAGCGCTTCTGTAATCATGTGCGATTTGTCAGACGCGAGTTCCTCCCCTGTTCCTATCTCTTCTGGCTTCAAAATTCCTCTATCATCCTTCGAAATGAAATTGAATTTATTCGTCCGCTGTGCACGAGCTGTGCGAGCTGTATCTTGTGTATTTTCATCCGGCGTGTTTTTGCGTACCCGTATTTTTTTCACTCTACCCCCTCCTCTCCCCCACCCCACGTTATTATCTTCGTCGTTGCTCGGGGCTTTTTTAATTTCAAATGTTCCGATTCAAATACCAAATCGCAGGGTAACGCCTACGTGTAATCTGGTATTACAGGTATACGTTTTGCTTCGACGTTTTCGCGGTCGTTACTAAACTTAATTTAATAATGGCGTATGCACCGATGGGTCGATGGATGGGAAGGGCGATGAGAGCAAGTTGTCTATGACCTGAATTTCTAAAATGGTTCGAACGATGGAAGATTCGGAATTAGAACAAAAATCATAAGCGAAAAAAATGAAAAAAATTAAGAAAATATTTAAAAAAGATGAAAAATATCAAAAAAATATAAGTATGTTCAAAAGCTGAAAATATGATAGAAAAGCAAAGATACACCGAGAACTGAAAACCGTATGCAAAAATGAAAATAAAAAGTCATTCTGTCAAAATGTTTTTTTTTTTTTTTTTCAGAAAAAAATTGATTTTTTGCACGAAGTATTCTTCTTCTAGGCACAAGATTCGCTCTGTAAATAATCAGCAGATATATATACCAAAGATACATTGATTATTCAAAGTCCAAAATTTATTGGGTTTGTCATTACATTATGGATTCCCGATACTTCACTTTTAGTTAGTTAAAATCAATTTTTGGGTGGTCGGGGACAGAAGGTATTTCTAATTGTATTGGTTAGTACAACCTACATTTTTGTTCAATTCTGTTTTGTTGGCAGTGACTTCAGTTATTTGCTTTTTTTACTTTTTTATTCTATTTTATTTATTATGTCGAAATTACTGTAAGGGTTCAGAGCAATGACGTAGGATTCAAACATCCAAACAAATCTTTTATTTAAAAAATATACATATATTATACTATTAAAACTCAACGAAGAAGGTAAATCATGAAATTTATTACAAAAAAAAATAATAATAATAATAATAAATAGGCAAAATAGAATAATTCTAAAATCAGCATTTTTTTGAAAATCTAACACTTGGGGTTCATTTTTTGATTTTTTTATTACATAGAATTATTTTCAGTAACTTGCCGTTTTCTGAATTCATTTACTTTTTTTTATTTTTTTTTACTGCATTATTATGAACATAGGGATGAAAACGAAATTCACAGGGGGCAGGTCATACACAGATAACATAATTATATACATTATTTATTCATTACTTTAGATCACTCATCTCAAAAAAAAATTGGTAAATACGCCACTTACCGAGGATGTTCTTTTTAATTTTTTTGGAAATGTCCACTTGATTAGGGATAGCTGGCAAAAGCTTACTAAACAGCGCCAGAAGGAGGGAAAGCCCTTTATACTCATTATGAAAATATAAACTAGCTTTACCAGAGACAGTCTTAAACTGGGGTCTTTTCGAAAGAAAAAGTACTTGAATTGGGATCTTGGCTTCTTAAAACATATATTTTATTATAGCTTCTTTAATTACAAAACTACTATCTCAGTATGTACTTTATTAGCCGAATTTCTGAAGGACATGAAGGCTATTACAGCCTACCTGATATGGGAAGGGGGATGGGGGGAGGGTGTGATCTTCAAACCTTAGCGTTTCAGGCCGTTTGTACATTTTATTTATTAGCCTTACTCGTTTTAAATACTGAATGATTCTGTTTGGTAAATAGGACTAGTCTACTATAGTTAGGCATATATTTTAATTTCATGCGTCTTCAGATGAGCTTAAATTTTTGAAGGCAAATAAACAGGATTCGGATTATTAGGTGATGCATTACCAAATGAACGAAGAGGCTTATGTTCCTAGTCACATAAGTATACCTCTGAAAGATGAAATCAAATTTCAAGCTCAAAACGCTACATCAGCATCTACACTTTTCCAATCTCCCTTCCCCCCGCCCCTCCAACAAACATATCAATCATGTATGACTAACAATTGATCCCCTTGTCCACCATTTTTTTATACATACATTATTACGCAGTTCTTCTCTTATTAGTTCGTAGCGCGAACAGGTGAGCAAGAAAATTTCTTAAAATTTAGTCAGAGATTGCTCATGTGAATATCCAAAAGGTTTTTGTATAAACTCAAAAAGGTTGATTATTTAAATTTTAAGGGAATATAGATGGACTCCGAAATCTTCAAATTCCTTCATTTTATGTCATATGATTGAGTAAGATGAGGAACCAACTGTCCAATTTTCAGCTTCCTAAAGGAATTTTGAAGGAAGTTGAGCGAAAAACAGTTTTCGAAAGAAAAGTGGATTCGGAAAATTTCTTGAGTCTTCCATAACTCCTCATCAGAATACTAAATTTACCTAGAAAGCTTAAATGGTTAGTTCAACACTACAATATGAACGCTCAAATTCAAGTAAAAATGAACTCAAAATGGTAGTTGAACCAAAATTTGATAAAATAAAGTCATATGATTCCTGTGAGGAAGAAGTACTATATGTTCTGAACTGAACTTTTTAGCCCATTTTGGAAGGCATTCGTGGAATTTTCAGGCTCAGCATTGGGTGTGGGTGTAAAGTAGAGAGATTAACAGCATTATTCACGTCTTTAGATGTGCGAATCTCACATGGAAAATTGTAATGGCAACTTAAAAAACGATTTCTTCGAGATGGACATTTCTTAGTTAATGACTTCGAAATTCAATTTTAATTTTCACCTGATGAAATACTGGATCTGAATGATCTAAACTCATGAGAATGCAAATCCGATGTTCCACCAAGTAGAACTACGAAGCACATTCTAGGCCCTAAGCCAGCTAATCATTTTAGAGGAAGCTAACTAAATGCTAGAAGGAGCTCCAACTTCATCTTTTTTTATCAATGATTTTCTTAGGGAGCTCAGCTTTTTCTACAGAGCTTAGGACTCGCTACAGGTCTGATACATTCTAATATCATTCTACAAAATATATTACATGAAAAAACCCATCCACGTATAGTATTATTCCATCTTCCAACCGATGAAAAATCAACGTAAACATATCTGGTCGTCTATACTCTTCACTCTTCAAAATATCTTTTGCTACTTTCTCATTGAGATGAATAGAATGTAACAAGTAACAAGTGAAATGAAGATTTCATAAATCCGCAATTAAACCTCAGTGCTCTGGCATGTTGGTAGTAACTGAAAACTGATACCCAAGAATGCGCTACAGTAAAAGGTTAAATATTAGAAAGTGATGATCACCAATACAAAAAAAAACCAACACTAAGCTCGAGCTAAGAAATAAGAATACAAGGAAAACTACGCGAAATCAAGCAACATAAATGCGAACAATACGCCGAGTACGATGACAGCAATAAATCACCTCGGATGTGTTCAGGTATACGTGTGTATTATCCTTCTAAGTAGGCTATATTCATCCGAAAATAATAGATTACCGAGCACCGACGACCTCCTACTGAGATTAAAGCTACCACGTTAAACTGCGTCGATTGCCGTTTTACAGGTGTCGATTACATCCCAATGAATCGATTGTTATCGCTTTAAATCATCACACCTGCTTAAGCTGCTAACTCGAATCCCGTAAGTATCGATTTATCGTACAAAAGTCAATCCTTATTCTCGATTTTTTCGCTTATGGCAAAAAATTCGAAAAACGTTAAAAATTTAATTTTCACCTCCGCCTAAAACACCAACCGAAAAATTGCAGAATTTGAAGAATTTTTCGTCTTATCGAACTTTTTTTTTCAAGGATATAGATACCATGTTCGTCTACCCGATTAAACGGCTTTCAGGGAAGAAGGTTGTCGGATTTTTATGCCGTCAGAAGTTAGGCGGACATGACAGGGGCAAACAGACATTCTGACTCAGCAAATTTCTGATTAATGATGGATGAGTCTTAGTATGAATACACGGAGCTTTACTCCGCGGGAAACGCTGGGCATACTCCGGCTAACTCCGTTTTCCAGCGCCCGCGCACCGCCTCCGACTTTTTTTCACTTTGTCATCCCCGTATGAGCGAAATCTCTCTTTTATTCCTTTCTTAAAAACCGCTTTTAACGTTTTTTTCTCCTGCCCGCTTCTAACGTTTTAAAAACGAAAAAGGGCTTTTTCTTTACAAATTGCCGGGCCACCGCGCATAATTTAATTAATTTTTCTTTTAAAACAAATCTCGCGCGTTTTTTTGCCTTTTTTCCCTCCCTTCAAAGCTGTCTTTCTTTTTTCGCCTTCGTCGTCGTCTAGAATTGACGAGAAAATTTTACGCTTTCTGAGGGTTTGCGTGGAATTTTTATCAGCGTTGTAAAATATACGAGGGTGAGTCGATGAAACGGATTTTTATTGGTCGAATCGAAAAGCTAATATTTATGAGCTCAGAAATGCAACCAATACCGTCACAAGGATAAACGAGAATTTGAAAAAGAAAATCATGATAATTGTAAAAAATATAGATTTTTCTTAGTACACGAATGTAATAGGTAATTACGCACACATCGCATGATTGAATTATTAAATTAGAATTTACAACCTTCAAAAGTAATAATCACCAGTTTTGATACATGAAGAAAAAGGATGTACGATGTTCAACGCGTTCAATACGTTTAGACAAAAGAACAGTCACCAGTTTTAACGCATGAAGATAAGGGAGGGGTGAAGGAGTAGCGTTGCAACGCGTTTAGTTATTTTTAAACAAAAGAATGGCCACCAGTTCCATGCATGAAGAGAAGGGATGCTTCCAGTGAAACGCCTTCAATCGCGTTCAGTTACATTTGAATAAAAGAAATATCACCAGTGTTAATATTTGAAGAAAAATTATACACAAAAATTATCTGCGAAATGCAATGCGTTTGGTGGCGTTTAAAATAACAATTGGTGTTTCATAACATATTCCACGAGACGAGTTTTTTTTTGCCTTTCTTAAAACCTATCGTAATAAAATTTTACGCTTGCTTTGAAAATACTATAAAAAATATTACCGAACCATTTGAACCCTCATAGACAGCTAAATCAACTGAAAAAAGTCATTCAGTTCACCCACCTCGCACAATACTAAATTCCCTATAAAGTGCACCTTAAAACATAAATCAATGCTCATTACTACCCCAATCCAGTTGGCATTACCCGATCAAGAATTTCAAGCGGCTTTACAGAACACAAGGGCGAGCAACTATTAAAATTATTGCTTAATAAATTCGTCCTCGGAGACCAATCGTAACCTTATGAAAAATGAAGAAAATACGAAAGAAAAAAATGTGTCGCTTCGAACTCCTTAGGGGTTATTTTTCCGAAGAAAGTAACTCGGTGATAATTTCTTCAGCCTGAATGTGCAGAGTACTTCTTTCTTTGCCAGCGTTTGATGATCCATATCTTTTTATAGCTTTGCTGACATTTTTACTATGCGTTGCAACTTTTAACACGTATATTATTTCACTCTAATTAATGCGTTCACTAGCTTAGATCCGAGGCGCGTAATTTCGGTAATTGTAATATGCAATGCAGTCGATGGAGGTTTTTCGATGTATTTTTCATTTCCTCGGGATATTATTTATGTTCACGC
Source organism: Phenacoccus solenopsis (assembly GCA_009761765.1). Classification (NCBI taxonomy): domain Eukaryota; kingdom Metazoa; phylum Arthropoda; class Insecta; order Hemiptera; family Pseudococcidae; genus Phenacoccus; species Phenacoccus solenopsis. The sequence continues at coordinate 48,961,850 of CM019752.1, read as the reverse complement.
CAGTTGCTATACAGAGGTTAAAATAAAGAATGCGGTTCGCATTTATTATAAAACCTAGGTTTAAGGTTTTATAATATACTAGTTTACACAGTACACCGTGTATAGCATACAGAAGGAGATTACAAATGACAAAATAATTATAACCTTGGTATACGTTAGAGCGCCAGACTGGCTTCGTGTTTGACCTCGCGGTATGTACGGTTTTTAGCTTTTAAATAAACACGTGAAATGTAATACCAACTACGTATCAAATATTAACCTTTAGGGACGTTATATGGCACCCTTATATTAATCTTTTTTACCGTCCTAGAGCCCAGAGGGTCATTTCGAGTAAATATTGTAACTATCGACGACATGAAAATAATTTTTCATTTTTAAAACTTGGAACTTTGAAAAATCAAAATCGTATAAATTTCTATCCCATGTAGACATCATTTTTCACCGAAGGGAACGACAGTAGACTTTTTTACTGCATGATCATGGTGGAGTTGTCACGCCGGGACTAATCATTTACATGACAAAGCCGGCGATAATTTCAACAAATAAGTCACGTGCTTTATTGAAGAGCATATCGTTCGGTGAAATGTTTTACTCGACCCATCGTATGATGTTGGGAAAGAAGTGATGACGAAGGTGGTAGATCTGCGATAACATGTCGAGGTATACAATACCTATGTTCATTGATGGTACAGCGGATCTCATTGATGGTACCATGAATGAAGCTAAATCAATTAAAGTATCGCCGCATAGCCACATATTAGGTGTTCGACTGATAACACTTTGGTGTACATCTATTACCGTCAGCTTATACGAACATCCTGTTTTTTACCATCGAGATGATTTTTTTGATTTCTCGCTCCTTTCAATGAACACGCCGCAGTCTCATTCACGCTTGTTCTTACATCTACAAGAAGTAGGCTATGTATGGTATAAAAGAGACTCCCGACACTTGTATAACACATATACAGCTATTCAACGAAACATCGTAGATATAACGTCGCTAAACCCATGCCTTCCAACCGGAATAATGTAAATTCATTAATAAAAGTAATCTTTTCATCTGAGGACATTCGAATACATACGCAACCTAGCTCCCCGGACTAATGTATACAAAACCAGTAGCCGCCACTTTCTTCCTGGTAAAACATTCGTTTATCTTTTCTCTTGTGAGATTTTTGCGCTGCGTCATGATTTGGTCGGTGTTGCATTAAGGCCTACCGGCTAGCTGGCGTTTCATGTATCTACGCTGGACGCTATTGTGGGACGCCGCGCCGCGCGTCTATACAAGAGAAACCACTGATTGCGGGTCTTTAACAACGTGGTTTTTCTTTTTTACTTTGAATTCTTTGGCGTCCATTTTTTTTCTTCGGATGCCGATGCTGGATGGCGAGTTGGCGTTGGCGGACTAGTGTAAAGATAATGTAATTAACCGAGCGTAATGTAGGTGGATTACATTCTTTAGATGGAATTCGCGATACGATGAACTTGTTGATGGCGTAACTGAATTTGTTTGGGGACTTCTCCTTGCTGTTGATAGTGATATGTGTCCTTTTTTAAGCGTCAAGAGCTCATTTACTTCAATTTGTTCGAGTTGAAAAAAACCTTAATAATTGACATATTACATCAACGTGAAACTCGCAGTTATAAATTCACTAATAAATGAAAATATCAAGGTAAACTTCTCAGTGGTGATCACTCAGCTTGTTGGGAGCAATTTCTTTTTAATGATCGATATTAGTATTTCGAGGAAAGAATTAGAAATATTGATTTCACATTCTCAAGTACTCGAGTAATACCTGGTAACATACAACGATGGGCGTTTTTTTTTTTTTTTTTTTTTTTTTTTTTTTTTATTTTTTTTTTTTTTTTCATTAAGCATAAGTAATTTGAACTTTTTTTTTAGATGAAAAATTTACAAGCTTACACAATTAACTTCACTGGTCAAATTTTAGAACTGCTTTAGGAAAAAATTCCTTCAGAAATTTTATTCAGATACTTATTTTAGAATAATCAAAGCAAGGCTAAACACAAAGTAACTAACTGTCTTTCAAACTGGAGTCATTTCAAAATTCAATGTTTATTACATGAAGTATAAATAAAAAAATAAAAAACACTTGAAGAGCTCAATTACTGGCATTTGTCTTAATTAAAGGAAAAAATCTCAATTATTAGCAATTACCATAATTGAAGAAGAAATTTTTCATCTTGGGGATGTTTTCAGCAAATAGTTGGTATTCCAGGAGCACAAAGATGCTACTGTAAATTAAGGCAAAAAAAAAATAAATGTAAAGTTCAGATATTATGAAAAACAGGTACCAGCATTATCCAAAATATTTTCTAGGCTTCTTTGAAGTCTCACATTAAGTCAAGAATTATTGCATTATCGTGAATAGAGCTGGAGATAATCAGAATCAGGGACGTACCGAAAGGGGGGGAGGGGGGAGCTTCCCCCTTGGCTTTTGGAAAGTTGGTAAATTTGGAGTTTTAGCGTAAAGTTGGTAAATTTGACCACTTGCGCAGTATTATTACAGCTATTTTTACATTTTTTGAAGAATAACAAGAAGACTGTGACATCTTATTCAACATCTTATTTTCGGGGAGCAAAAAAAAAAAAAAAAAAAGGTCAACAGTTGGTAAAATTTCATGGTATTAGTTGGCAATTTTTGGTTTTCTCCCCCCCCCCCCCCTGAACAATGTCCTCGGTACGCCCCTGATCAGAATTACCCACGAAATTCTGGCTATACCACTGTATAGCTCATTTTTGCTTATTAGAGATAAGTCCGTAAAAAAATCAATGAAATTAATTATTTTTTCATGCGTATTTTATTAAAATAACTATAACACGATGAAATTTTGATGTACTTTGAAACAGAGACATAATGAAAACTAGGATAAAACAATGCTTTTTTTTTGCTTGTTCTGTAGTCCATCTATGCTTAAAAAAATAATTCAACTGTTTTGTTTTTTGAGAAAAATAGTATATTTCACAACTAGGGAAGTAAAAGTGATTCTTGACGAGTGTGAGGTGAATCTAGAATCAATTTTTCTCCCGAGTAGTGAACGAAATTTTTCCTAAATGCGGGAGAAAAGCGCTCGTTTGAGACCCGAGCGATTAGCGAACGGGAGGTAAAGTAGCGCTTTCCTCCCGTAAGTATGAAAAAGTCACTTCCACTTTGCATATTTCATTATTCTCGGTATTTGAAAATTAATTATAACCAAAATCAACCAGTTCCAAGCTCGAAAACATCAATGATTAAACAAATTGAATTTTTTAATAAATCCTGTCAATTTTTACATCTCTTCCTATCATTTAATCAAATACAAAAATAGCACATAAAATTACAACGAAAATTACTAGGTACTTCTTCCAAGCCATCTGTTTCCTACTACTCGTCTACTTTTTCTATTCACAATAGTCAATTACCACATAAATCATTTTTTCTTAAATTTCTCCATAAATCTCAGCTGGCGAGAAACAACAACAAACAAAATTTTCATTTCATTGCGCAACTTTTTCAATCCTCAAAAAAAAAAAATTAAAAAATACACTCGCTTAATTTACCGCTTCATTAAATCTATTCAACGATAGAAAAATTTCCACGAGTCTGCGAAAATTCGAATTTTAATCGAACTCGCGTAACTTTAATGTCTTCGACAGAACTCGCGGAATTAGAATTTCGCTCGACGAAAAAAGCAGTCGAGAAAAAAACCGCTAAACTCGAACGTAAAACCAGAGCGAAAAGTGAAAAACGGGTTGCGGTGTTCGGGAGACTTATGCTAATATCAAGAAATAAAGGGGGACCTTTAAAGCTCACTTGTATGTAGATTACCGCGTTGAGTTATTGGAGGATAAGAATGCTCTTCAAAACCCGACTTCGCAACTAATTTCTTGATAATTTGAAGCTTTCCTTGTAAAACGGGGACCGCTGTTTTCAGCAGCGGCTTAAAAACGTATAAACTTCTTTTAACTACCTTACAGCTTTTTAGCGCGCTACGCCATTTCATTCTTTTACATTTTCCACGCTCTTATCTACAGCCGAGTAAATTATTAAGCATTGACAGTACGCGCGACGCGAATCAGCCAAATTTTTCGTACAAAAAATCGCGTTCTATTCGCCGCCTAATCCAAATTTATTAAGTTTGCGAATTTTTTCCTCCTCGCCAGAATCGACGAAATGCCGATGGCGTGAGAAAAAGTGAATTTTATACGTCTTAATTTGGCAACGCCTATACGAAAATTTACATTTCCCTTCGCTCTACGTGTAGAGGATTTGAAAGTGAAATTAACCTCGTTAAAATATTTCCGAAACCGACTTAAGCTTCTGTCAATACCACCCGTTCTTCCCGAGTCGTAAACATTTCTCCGAGAGTATTTACAAGCGCGGATAAAATCCGCTAACGCAACCTGCACTACAAAAAATTCCATAAAATAGCCATCCGCTACTTGTGCACACTTCAACCAGCGAGTCAGCAAGTTTTTTTCCTTGTACCGCTTTTTCCATTGTTTTTTTTTTTTTCACGAAACGCGAATAATTTTTAAGCTGAATTCATTTACAGTATGTTAACAAGTTAAAGAGGTCGAAGGGACGATAGCTATAAAGTCGCAAACTTTCGGAAGTATATGAGGAAGTAGCAAGTTGCGCTTTTTATCAACGCGAAGACGAGAATAATTTATTAAGCGGAGGGCCGCACAGAGTGGACATTATATACAACATTGTATATACCTACAATAACGCTGCTATACACGTTCTTCGTAGCCACTTAACTTACCCATTGCACCCAAAGCTTATAGCGATGCTCGTTCATCGAGCTTTTTTCGTCGCCCATGGTTTCCCAAAATTTTATACTCGATTTAAATTCCCTTTCTGTAGTTCGTATTCGCCTTCTGAAGGATTAAAATTTTCAATTTTTAATAATTTTTATTCTACGTATGTGAAGCATGAGATGTTAATAGACTTCTAATCAATTTTTCTAGAAGACACTTGATGTTGACGAGAGGTGATTTGAAATTTATTGTAAAAATTTGCTTATTTCATCGACATATTAAATAAATGCTGTAAGTATCTTCGAGAGAGAAAAATTTATTTAATAACAAAAAATCGGTGATTTCTAATAGCTTATTATGATACTACATTTTTTTGGTAATATTATTTCATAATTATAAAAGTTTCATATATTCAATATATGAATATAATTTTTAACTAAACTGTGTCCTGTGCCGGTTTTAGAATCGGTGCTGAGTGGGTCAGTTCCATAAAGTCAAGTTGAAAAGATAGAAAACCCCTTAAATTACCAAAAAGTTAGTTTAAACACATGGATGTACATTATACATAAATACGAAGAAAAATAACAATTTTTTTGCTTGAAAAAAAAAAACATTCAATAAATCTGTTCAATTCTTGGGATTTACTTTGAGAAATACCTCCTCATCAAACAAGCTTCGCGCTATCCGAAACTCCACCTCACCCCGTCCCCTGCTCCAACTCTCGAGGAGAGAAGAGGTGGTACTCACGCGTCTGAGACTAGGACACAGCCTTCTCACCCATTCATACCTTTTCGACAGACAACCTCCTCCAATATGCTATAGATGCCAAACCCCACTCACCATTCAACACATTTTACTATCATGCCTCATCTATGCAAACATCTGATCCAGACTTCAACTATACCAACCAACCTACCAGAAATTTTAGGCAACAATCATCTACTCCACTCTCTGTTCTCTTTTCTAAAACTGACAGACCTATTTCATAGAATCTAATCCATGGATAAAAAAACGAGGTGCCTTTGACCGTAGTCGTAGCACACGGCACCAAAAAAAAAAAAAAGAAAGAGAAAAACTTATATTAAAATAGTAAAAAGTATTGAAAATAAATATTAAAAATAACCTAAAAAAATTGAAGAAAAATATTTCAAATTTTTTAGAAGCTATTTGAAAAAATGCCGTTTAATTTTTCATAGACAAGTACGAACAGAAAATTTTACAATTATTACATCACAATTTGCAAATAAAAAAAAATAAAAATAAAAAACTGTAAACGAAAAAACAATAAAGAATGAAAAAAAATCCAAAATATGAAAAAAATGTATCTAAAAATTCCAAAAAATAAGACAAAAAAAAAACAAGAGAGAAACAATATTAAAAATTCTAAAAATGAAATTTTTATTTATTTTTTTCAGTGTTTTTGATACTTGTGTAATCCTCTCAAAGTAATTGGCTGTTCTCTGAAGTTTACAGCTGCAAAATACAGGCTATGTAGCCTATACTTAAATACCTTGCTGTACATGATAAAAGTTGCGTTTAGTGGACCAAAAGTCTAAAATATTCCCAAATAAAAAAAATTACTGTATCTTTTCTCTGAAGAACTGCGTGTTTAAAACCGAAAGTCAAAATTCCAACAATAATTTTTATTACTTATTTATTCATCTTTTAGAATAATTAATGTTCAATTGCTCATGAAACAAATAATACAATTTTTCAAAGTGAAATACATTAATTTTCTGTTCTATTGTTCAAACGAAAAAAAAAATGAAAAACTTGAATTTATTCTTACCTATAGGTAAATACTACTTTAAACTGTAAATTCAAAATCCTTCAAAAACATTTTGATTAAATAAAAAATATGAAGTGAAAAATATTATATAAATTACATCTATATAATATTCAATCAAAAATTCACTTATCTCGCAGAGACCAAGTCATTCTTACCCGAATACACACTGGACATTCTCTCCTCACCCACAGCTACCTTCTCAATAAACTGCCCATTCCCATCTGTGAAACATGTAATGCTCCTATTAGAGTAACACATATCCTCCAAGAATGTTCAAAATATAACCTTTCATAGAAACTTGTACTTTTCCAAACCCGAAATCCAATACATTTTACAAAATGATCCCACTAGTATACTCCACTTACTAAATTTCCTCCACTCAACCGCCTTATACCCACTCCTGTAACTCTACTTAAACACGCCTCTAGCCCACCGCTGTACATGGCGTCAAAAAGAAAAAAAAATATAATAAAATTATTTGCGTAATAAATTTCTAAAAAGACTAGATTTGAACTACTAAAAATTTTCCAGTAACCCTGACCATTTCAGTGAACCAAGTTCTACACTAGTCATCTATTACAGTTTTTTATTGACTGTTATTATGCTCATTTTTTCATAATTATTAGTTTATTATTCTTATTGGTGACTTAAATACACAGGCTTTTAGGTTCAAAATTTAAGGAACTTTTTTTTCTATGTCTCATTTTATATGCATATAACATACTCTATACGCAGTGTATACATAATAACATAATAATTAATAAGCTAATGAAATCTTCAAGAAGTGATGAAAAATTAAAAATTTAAATTACAACTAAATGGGACTTTAAAAAAACATATAAGTAGTTTTTATTTCTTTATATGAAAGGTAGCAAGGCTTTTTTAGAGTGGTGGGGCAGTTAAAAAATCAAAGGAAAGTACCATGCATACGTGCATAATTATGATCGATTTAATTTTAACGTTTCAACGTTAATACCCCCTCCTCCTCCTCTAGAAGAACTGCTTGTATGTACTTACGCCACTGATACTTTGCGAAGTAAATGATTATAGATGATGCAATTTCAATAATTATTGACACAGTAATAAGTTTTTATTTTTACATTAATATGCCAAATTTAATTAAATTAAAAAATAAAAATGGATAAAAAAAATTACTTTTGAATAAATTAAATGAATAATAAAATATTGAATAAGGAAACAAATTGAAAAATAATTTTTAATCAAAGAATTAATTTTCAAAAATTCAATGTGAAAAAATTTTTATTTTTAAAAAAAGTGATAACATGCATCATTGCATCCATGCATTAAAAAATAAATTTAAATCAAGTTAAAAAATACAAGCATAAAATTAAAAATTACTTAGTCAAAATAGTTTTAAAAATTCTAGATATTTGGGAAAAAAATTCATCGATTTTTTGGAATTAAAACAAAAAAACTGGACTATTAAATAGTCCTACTAAGTACAGATTTCGTACATCAATCGTTCAGTACATAAACAGGCCATCAACGTTTCAGACGCTCCAACAATATTCGTTAATTTGGTAAATGGAAAATCTTGACAAACCCTGACCAAAAAAGAAAACGTAACACGGTCAAAAGGCAAACCACATAGGACAAAACATTAGTGACACGTCGGTGCTTTTTCTTGCATTTCCTCTCACACGTGCTCTCCCTTTCGCAGACCTTTTAAAAACAACTTTCGCATTTACATAAGGACTCGGTATAATAAATTTGTCTCTTTGTTGTAAGGATCCGCGTTTAAAACCATTGTTACGAGAACTTTAATTGTTTTCTGGCTTATAAAAGAGCGAATTTCTTTTAACCGCACCGACATGTGTGGTGCTTACCTGGAACGCGTATACAATTCTTGTTTTAAACCGTTAATGTCGCGACAGTCGGTATATAATAATTAGCCGAAAGTTGAATAATTCGCCGTGAAATTGTACCAACGTTATAATTTCAGCGCCGAGGAAAAACACAGAGCTGGTTTTAATAAGCGTATTAATATCTATCAAAACGATACTACACCCGAAACCTGTAAACCGTGCGATACCGAGTCGCCTAGTACGTTTTACAAATTTCCTATGTCAAAAAAAATCATTAAAATCGAACGTTAATCACGACCGAGGATACCTTTGATACGTACCGCAGGGTGCAGGTTAAGGACCCAATAGGTCGTGTCGGCTGACAAACTGACAAATGAGATGAAGGCGTGGATCCAGTCTCTTTCTTTCCTGCGTCCAACAACCAATTCAAAAACAATACCCGACGGAAGATCTGTTTATTTTGGCCGTCCGCTGCCTAAACTGTACGCCAACGCGTAATCGATTATTCCAAATAATAGAGTTCGCCACCTTTCCGTTTTTCATTATTTGTTCTCTTTTCACTCCCCCACCCCTTCCCTTCCTTTTCCTGCGTTCGTTATAACGCGAACCATACGAACATATTAAAAAATGAAAACGCCCGTTCAAATCGGCTCATTTTTTCAACATTTATACGTCGTCAAGCAGAGTACTGCCCCCCACTCATTTACCTATATGCTTTCTCGAAGTAAAAACAAACGTCGCGAAATTAGCACACACACCGGGAAACGAAAAGGAGAAAGTTGACGGTAAAGGAAAAAAATCCCTCCGTACGAGACGTGGGCGCGAGGAAAAGTCGCGATAATTTAAAACGCTTGCAATCTCCCTCGCCGTGCTATCCGAAAAAAGGAAGTTGCATTTTACATCGGGGAGGAATTATTTTTAATTCTATATTTGTTACTTTTATCGCTGTACTCTTTTCAAATTTATGGCCAAACTCCGGCACCGCCGAGTTCCCTTCTGTTAGCTTTCTAATGAACTATGAACTCTACCCCGCTGGGCTTTTCCCCCTTCTCCCTCCGTTTCCCTCGATCCTTCGTCGACGCAGTTTTAAAACGCCTTGTTCTTACGACTTCATTAAACTATTTTATGCTTCTTTAAACGCGCCAATTATAAAAATTACCTTTAGCCGGATTTAAAAACACAGGTTGAGGGAAATTAAATAAGATAAAAACTATTATAAATTTCCCGCGCTTTCTCGTTTACGTAGAGTTCAGTTATTAGCGAGGTCGTAAAAAAAAATATTTTTTTACCAACACCGCGAGTAGGTAAATTTAATCCCTACTTCTTTATGGTACGCGGTTACACGTCGCGCAAAGGAGGAAGGGTATTTAAACGCCTTCTTTCGTAATATATTGGGTACTTTAATTTGGGAAATTATCGCTCTTTTAATTTTCCCAGTTCGAGGTGGCCAATTTCTTTTAGTCTTTTCGCTCGGTTTTTATAAAAGCTTTTTTCAAGGTCAATGTAAATCTTAAAGTAATCTTGGAAGCCTGCATGGAGAGAAAGACTGGGGGAGAGATCATCATGTTGGCATGGAAGAAATGAACGATAATCTAACAAACCAGTGCTACTGTATTACCGATTGGGCACTCGAGTCGTTGAAACAAGAGATTTAAAACAAAAGAAAATTATACTAGCACAAATTTTGCCTATCACTGAAATTGAAGGGATGAAAAAATTTTTTCGAAAAATTAGGATCAAAAATCATGGTTTGTGAAAACTCAGTACTTAGCTCAACATTACTGCGATCAATATTTTCAACTTAAAGATGCATACAAGTTTTGCCTATTGTAGAAACTGAAGGCACAAAAAATCTTAGCAAAACAAAATCAGCAAATTGACAGTTTCGAAAATTTATTCGCGAAAATTCGACGTACTCAATATCATCATACAAGTGAAGCAATGAAAAAAAATTCCAAAGGTAGGCATGGAAAATCAGCGACTTTGAATATTTAATTACTTAAAATTATCTAACCCTTTATTTCTAATTAAACAACCCTGTGCAAATTTTGTTCACCACAAAAACTGAAGGAATAAAAAAATCTTGGCAAAATATTAGAGGCGAAAAATTGACATTTGAAAATTAATTTACCAAAATTTACTGAACTTGGATTAAAAGGGTGAGAGTAAAAAATATTTTTTGAAAAGCAGAAATGAAAAATCAGTGCTTCTGAAAATTTAATTACTCGACATAATCGAACACCACATTTCTAACCGAAAGCAATTTTAAAAAGTAAGACTATGTAACACAAAAATATATTAATTTTGAATTTAAAAAAAAAAAAATACCTTAATTTTTTTCTTAAAAATTGGAAATGAGGAAAAAATTCACCACCTGTTGGTCACTTAAAGACCCTTTGCTCCACTTTTTAATGCAATGCAAATATTGTCATTACTAATAATATCTTATCGAAAGAAATGTCAAATTAAAACTATTGATAAATAAAATAATATTTCTCATCAAAGTTCAAAAACATACACAAGTTACACCAGTTGATATCGAGTGAAAAATATCAACTTCATTTCGCTGAGTTCATTGTTTAGTAATAAGAATGATGTGAATATGAGTGACGGGGTGCTAATACCAACAGCCAATCGCGCATCAGTTAATCTCAGAAAATTTACGAATTTCAAAAAGCCCCCACTCAGTAGTAAAAATTTCTACTAATTAAATCCGTTCTAAAATAAGACATAGACTCTCACACCAAAAACCATGGTTTTAACATCTTAGTCAACGTTTTCCTGATTTTTCGTAAAAGCTTTCAATGATCACACTCATTTATGTAATTCGCACATCATTGTACGATATAGAAATTTTTATGAATAAATCTGAAAATAACAAAAAATTAATTAAAAATTTAAATTTTTGATACAGATCTATCGACGAAGTTCTGAAATATAGAAAATATTAGATCACGTTACGCTTCATTACTTCATTATGCTACTTCACGTGTTACTACGCCATCTCACGTCACGCTGCGTTACCCCACGTTAACTTGTGATGAGGTCACATTATACTACACTACCCCATGCGAAGCTATGCCTTACACTACCCGACGCAATCTCATGTTACGTTATGCTATCTCACGTTGCATTATGTTATCTCACATCACACTATGCTACCTCACGTTAGTTTGTGATGAGGTCACATTACACAATACCAGTGTGGTAGGAACGAACATACATCTGTTCTTGTTCTTGTTTTCGTTCTTGGAAAGACCCAGTCATTTAATCCTGTTCTTGAACTGTTCTCATTCTGTTATTCGTTCTTTCAATTTTTTATACTTACTCTCGTTCTTGTTCGTTCTTCATTCTGTTCTCGTTCTTAATTTTTTTTTTTTTATGTTGTGTTTACTCTTTATGTTGTTGAAGTTGAAAGTGAATTAATTGAATCTAATTATTAAAAAAAAAATTCTTTTATCGGCATAAATAGCACCTGCGCTCTTTTTTCGGTTTCTTATTTTCTCTTTCCCCTCATGATTTCTATTCATTTTATGATGAAGCAAGAACTTTCAAAACAACGAAGAACAACCCAAAATTACATCGTTCTTGTTTTTGTTCTTATTCCTCAACATTTTATATCAGTTGGTTCTCGTTTCTTTCTTCGATCTTTCAGTTTGAAAATATTCTGTTCTCGTTTTGTTCTTTGTTCTTCATACATATCAGTTTTATGTTCTCGTTTTTGGTCCTGTTCCTCAGGAACTATGAAAGTTTTCCATTCTTGTTGTTCTTCGTTCTCGTTCTTGGGTTTGTTCCTACGAAACTGCACGATACTACCCATGCGAAGCTATGCCTTACACTGTTACACTACACGACGCAATCTCATGTTACGCTATGCTATCTCACGCCGCACTATGCTATCTCATGACGCGATATGCTACCTTACGTCAAGTGAAAATTTAGCTGCTCATATTGACGTCACCAAAAACCATTTTTTTTTTTTTTTTTTTTGGTTGATAAGATTACATCTATTTTTCAATAAATCAAAATGTTCTAATTACTTTGAGGCTATGGTGAAGTTGTGTAATCTGTTTTAGAAGCTCTATCCTCTTTAATCCTTTGTTGAAACGTTCTCTTCACATTTATGAGAGGTTTCACGTAAGATTTGGAGATAGCATATCTGTGCTTAAAGGTGTCGATATGTAGTTTTTGATTAATATGTTTACAAGCAAAAAACTGAAATTTCAAACATTTCCTTTTTCATTCTTTCTCTTTTCTCTGATGTACTCGTAATAATAAGTCCTAATATGAAGTATTTTAAAACAAATATCCTTATAGTTTCAGTATGATCTAAAAATTCCACTTCCATGCGTTCTTTCATAAGCTTTCCAACATAACAGGCGTACGTAGATAAGTCACATAACCTTCAGGCACCCTCGAAACTAGGAATACCATTCCTAAAGCAGACTCACTTCACACCATGACTACGAGATAAAAATGCTATAAAACTCCACACCTATCGGATATTTCGCCTCGACGATCGGGCTAAAATTCTTTTCTTATCGTTTCATTATTACCGTATCATCTCAATACAGAACGGAGCCAAGGCGGAGACGTAAGAGAGGCTGGAAAAGCGCGTGTTTCAATATGCAAAATCATTTAAGGAGCGCGGAAACGTCTGAAGGTAAGACGAGAAATTCGAAAGACTTGTGCACCACATGTTACATACAAGAGGTTTGAAGGGTTTGAAGTTTGAATTTCGAAAAGATGATATAGGGAAGGAAGCAGGTTTTTAGGGGGTGCCGGCGAAATATACGCAAAACTTCTTTACAACTGCGTTATAACTTATTATTAAAATATGCTAATGTGACGTCACATACTTGACGCACTTGCGAGACGCGGAGACGGCCTCTTCTACAAGGCAAAACTGACTTGCTCGCGACGTGCTTAATTCTCGTATCGTGCCTATCGCATGTAACGATGAAATTTCACCACTACACCAGGCATACTCTAACATATTGGAAAGGCGAAATTTTCTCATTCCTTCGGGGTAAAAATTTCACTACGCGCGTGTGAGCCTTCGGCTACCGTGTCACGGAATTCCGCGCGTTTTCATAAAGCCACCTCGATAGTTGACAAAGACGTTCTCGTCGTTCGGAAACTACAGTGTTTACGAATTACGCTTAAACTGTCACCAGATGACGGGATAACCCGAGAGGTGGATGGGGCTAATTTTCGTTCGAAATATACACGTTGTATAACTCGCTGTCAATCTGTCAGCTTTCGGTTTTAGTCTCTTTTTTTCACGCCCTTTCTCCCCACCAGGATTTTTTCTGAAACTGCTCTATCCCACTTAGAATGTATGGCCGTTTATAAAAATGGATTACCTCTTGAAATGGCTTCTTAAAATTTTCAACGAGTTGCAAAAAAACAAATTGAAAGTCCTCCACTTTTTGAAGCAAAAGAACAATATTTCGTCAAGACTCGAGACTTAATCAGTTGAAAGCCTTTCACACTTCCACGACTCCAGTTATCGCTAACACTTCAAAAGTAGAGCCAATTAATTGGCGAGCTCGTGCTACCGCGAATTTCATTAATCTATTACGAATAACCTTATTCTCTCCCTAAACGATAACTTACGCTTAATCCCAGTCGCGAAATAATTCGTTACTTGAATTTTTCCCGATATAAATAATTTTCTTCCTCGATGAAACGGTACACCGCGACGCCACGACCCATAAGTATACACGTTTGGGCGAGATTAAACGAAATCTTGTTAAAAGCTTTAAAATATACACCGGATTCGCGTAACTCCCCACAAACTCGTTTTATATTCGGTCGTTGATTTTTAATTTTTTCGTCTTACCCTATTTTAAAAAGTTCGCGTAGCCGTAGCCTCGCTTTTCCAACTTCGATAAATTATTTTTCGCCGTTTTGCCTCTTCATTCTTGTATTCATATTTAAGAAAATTAACCAGCCGTTAAAACATAAAACGCAAAACATTGTACTTTTAATTTTATTCGTTTTTCTCCGGCCTTTTTCCCCGTATGCTCGAGACGACATTAACCTTCGCGAATGTCAGCTAGATACCAAGTCGTCGAATTTTCTTTCCAGAATGATAAGAACTGAAATCTATATTCTATTGCTGGTGAACCTACTCGAATACATTATCCGAAATGTTAACGTAATGTACGCGTGAAATCGCGCCTATTAATTTCTTATCTGTACATAAAGCACCGCAAAAAGCATGCTAAATGTATTGGAATGAAATCTACATTACGATATTGGGCCCGATCTGAGGTCGATGGCGGTTACAAATATTACCTTTGGGTAGTTCGAGTGGTCAACATAATGATTCAAGTTTTCGCGCCTTTTGTTTTATGTAAACGCATTTTTACGAAGGGTTTCACGGTGATTAGAGATAGTAATGGGGGTGGAATTAAAGTGGTTTTAAAGGTTTTGTGTAACTTCACGAAAAATCTAAACGTGACTCATTTTTACCAGAATGATATTTCAGACAACATGCATAATCATAATGTTGATTTTCATGTTAGCTATGTATTTCAGTTCGATCATAATTATTCAACCTTGAAAAAATATGAGAAAAAAATTTTTAATAGCTGATGAGTTCACGAAAAAATAATAAATCATAAAATTCTAACACTAAGGTTTTTGTAGCTGCCAAATGCCATTTTTTAATCATATGATTTTGGAGAATATCGCCTGCAGTAATCAACCATCAAAGGGGACAGAGTTAATAATAAATAGCACGACCTTAAATGTAATCTTGAAATATAATTCATCACATGCAGAGATAAAGAAGAGAGGAGAGTAAGGTGAAAAGAAACTAGCTCAGAACTTTTGCTTTATTATCAAAGGAAGTCCTTTATAGACTCAAAAATATACTTGAATTTTTACCGAAGAATGGTGCAATTGTACTGAAGCAATTTATACTCATAATTCAACATAGTAATTGTGTGAGAAAAATTCCAAATATTATTTTTTTTCTAATTCAAACGACAAATTAGTAAAAAAATACTGGCATCGATCATCCAACATATCTAAAGTACAACTACATAGAATGGCGATAAACCTGCATTAATGGTGTGCACGGTTCATTATTTTTATAACTGAATGATTTTTATAAAAAACTTACGATTTATATTTTTCCAAAATTTCTGTCATTCAGTATTCAATTTTTTTTTTTTAACATACATTTTTTATATACCTACTAAAATAATAGTTTTTTCATAAAAAAGAGAATTTCAAAATTTTCTATCATTTATAGTATTTAATTTTTTTTTTTTCATATAAATTTTTTATGCACATACCAAATATTTTTCTGAAATTTTTATACATGCATCATGGGCCACCAGGGTTATAAAACCTTTATTCAGAGAATTTACTGACACCACATCATTAAACCTTTGTCTAAAATTTTTTATACCTTTTCTGTAGTGTCTAAATTCTATTGCACTGAATAAATTTTGTTCCTCAAGAAGTCATAAAAATTCAGTCCTCCTTCCTTTTTTTGGTCATCAATTTTCACAACTGCATGGTTTTTAGGCCACTTTTGGAGAATAATGAAATAAGGTGATACAGGTTGTTCTGCGACTTCATTATTGCATTATGCTACTTCACATCTTTGTTGGAAATGTTATTTTCGTTCTTAGAATTAAGTATGATTCATAAATATAGGCCGGTCATTTAGGCAGCTGGTATTTTATAGATAAGCTACTGATTATAGTTTTAGCAGATATTGCTGTCACAGTAGATCATAAATGTAGATGAAATAAACTCGTAGTATACTGTGGCTTGTCCTCGGAGTTCTTTATTGTAACATGGTAGCGGAGCGTCGTTCGTTGTATATAGTTAAAAATGGTCATGTTTTATTTTAACGGTTGTTCGGTTGTTCGGAAATTTGAGAAAATTTGATTCGAGTAAAATTAAAATTGAGTGATAAAAAGTGCAAAATGGCAAACGAAGATACGAATTACGATCAATGGCGCCGAAATTTCATGTTTTTAATTAAATTCAAAAAATGTGAAAAAGTACTGGAAAATGCTACGAAACCAGATAAGATACAACAGGAGGAATGGGATTCTTGGACAAATCGAGCGATGTACTATTTCTCTATCGCTGTACCAACTGATGATATAATGAATTGCAAAAATCCCAAAGAAGTAATCGATCGTTTAGATAGCTTGCATATGAAGAAATCCAAATCGCGGCAATTATTGATAGAAAAGCAGTTGAATGAATTGAAGCTTGGTGAGGACGACGATCCCGAAAAGTTTTATGAACTATTTGAAAGGAAAATCAATGAATTAAAAGCGGCTGGTGGTGATACTGACGAAGATCGAAAACTGAGCTTTTTAATGATGTGTTTACCTGCAAGTTGTCAAAATCTAATTGATGTCATCGATTTAATTCCGGATGGGCAAAACAAATGTGATTTTATTCGCGAAAAACTTGCCAGTAGAAAGAAAAATGAGTCGTCAAACAAACCCAAAAATGACGTGAAAAATGAAATATCCAACGCTTTCAAGGCTAGTGTCAAAATCAAGGACGAAGGTAACAAAAATTTCGTTTGTTATGGTTGTGGTAAATCAGGACACATTCGAAGAAATTGTTATTCAAATTATCAAAGTTATGGTGGAAATTCTTGTGGAAACTCATACCAAGGATATCGTGGTCATAATCATGAGCGTCGAAATGGAAATAATGGTGGATTTCGTGGAAATTCCAATCGTGGTGGAAATTATAATCGTGGAAGTCGAGGCCGATATCGAGGTTTTCATCAAAATCCAACCAATCAAAATCAAGTAAATTTTGCAGAAAGTCAAAGCGGTAATGGTAATTGTAACGATAATCTAAATGTATGATGTTGATATGAAAGCGAGCGAATATTTTCATGTTTGTAAAGATCTTCATTTTATTTCTGTTTTACGTAAAGTCATGTTTTCATATCCTATTCATCACAAAAGACATCGTCCATACCAGAAGAATAGTATCATGCAGAAAGCGTTCAACGTAGATTATGAAGAATTCCGGAAGTCTATCGGCCTGTATATCCGTAATACTAGAACACTGGATGTTTATCAAGAAGCTGATTTGAGAGCAATGATTCGGAACATACGTCGAGACGTGAATGAAGATCCGGATAAGATGGATACATCCTATGAGACCGAGGATTCGTTTTTATCAGCGTATGGCGACAATGACGAAAATGATCCTGGAGATGACACATTGAGTGCTACGAGTAGAAAAACATTAGCTTTAAACTTGATGAAAGTTTTCAGAGAAGACCGCCGATAAGATATGGTATTGATGATTATGTAATTGTAGCAAACTGTGCGAGTATTTCTGACTTACCAGAAACCTACTACGAAGCAATAAAATCTGGTGAACGAAAACAGTGGCAAAAAGCAATGGAAGAGGAAATTGATGCGATCGAAAAAAATAATACGTGGTATTTAGCTGAAAGGACTAAAGATAAAGAGGTGCTTGATGTGAAATGGGTGTACAAGAAAAAGTCAAATGGAACTTATCGAGCTAGACTTGTCGTTAAGGGTTTTCAACAAAAAGATGTGATTGAAGAGATTTACGCTCCAGTTATGAAAATGGGCACATTAAGGTCAATTTTAGCGGTATGTGTTCAGAGAGGGTTTCATGTTAATCAAATGGACGTAACTACAGCATTTTTAAACAGTGAAGTAAAATCAGAAGTCTATGTGAATCAGCCAGAAGGTTTTGAAGATGGAAGTGGACGTGTGTTAAGCTTAAAAAAATCGTTGTATGGGTTGAAGGAGGCCCCTCGCAATTGGTACGAATGCTTCGACGAGTTTATGAGGTCATTAAATTTTGAAAAGTGCTTGGTTGACAATTGTTTATATAGGAGGAAAGATGGAACGATCTGTTTATTGTTTGTAGATGACTTGTTAATATTTACTTCAAATTTGAGAATTATGAATGAGTTGAAAATAGAGTTTAAAAGGAGGTTTAATATGAAGGATTTAGGAATGTTAACCACATACTTAGGTATTGATATAAAGTATGAAGATGATAAAATCAAACTGAGTCAAGAAAAGTACATTGAAAAAGTAGCAAAGAAGTTTGGAGTAACTGATTCAAATACTAAACATACGCCGATGGAAACAAATTTAAAAATAGAGTTGGGAGAAAGGAACGAAAGTACTGATTATAGGTCTTTAATAGGTGCGTTACTGTATATATCTATGGCAACAAGACCAGACGTATCTTTTGCAGTAGGATACTTAAGTCGATATCAAAATTACTGTACTCCCGAAATATTCAAGTATGCTTTGCGAGTTCTAATATACTTATACCATACAAGGTCAAAGAGATTAACTTTTTTGAAATCACCAGAGTGCGAACTTTTGAGAGCCTATGTAGATGCTGATTGGGCAGGAGATATAAATGACTCTAAATCTACAACTGGTTATGTCCTATTTTTAATGAATTGTCCGATTATTTGGTGCTCTATCAAACAAAAGAGTGTAGCACGTTCATCTACATTCGCCGAATATTACGCGTTAGCAGACTGTGTTGATGAGGTTATGTTTGTGAAGGAGATATTGAAATTTTTGAAAATCAAGTCGAATGCAAGTAATGTTGTTATCTACGAAGATAATTCAGGTGCCTTATTCATTGCTAAAAATGGTTCATTTACGAAAAAAAGCCGACACATTCGTGTAAGTGTAGATTATGTTAAAGATTTATTATTAAAAGGTGAATTCAATATATGCAAAATTGCAGGCGAATTAAATGTCGCAGATATTTTTACAAAACCTCTAAGTAAATTTAAGTTTATAGAATTTAGTACTATGTTATGCTTATTTTAAGTTTTTTTTTGAGATGTATAAGAATTAATTAATTCTACCACTCAAATAACAAGAGAGGGTGTTGGAAATGTTATTTTCGTTCTTAGAATTAAGTATGATTCATAAATATAGGCCGGTCATTTAGGCAGCTGGTATTTTATAGATAAGCTACTGATTATAGTTTTAGCAGATATTGCTGTCACAGTAGATCATAAATGTAGATGAAATAAACTCGTAGTATACTGTGGCTTGTCCTCGGAGTTCTTTATTGTAACAATCTTACTATATTATCTCACAACACGCTATGTTACCTCACGTTAGATTGTGATAAGGTTATATTACACTATACTGAACTATGAGGAACTATGCAATACTCACATTACACTATGCAATCTCACGTTACACTATGCTATCTCATGTCGCACTATGCTATCTCACGTCGCGTTACGCTATCTCACGTCGTGCTATGCTATCTCACATCACGTGAAAATTTTTATGCTCATATTGAGGTCACTAAGAACCAAATATTTCTTATTTTCATTAGTTGATGAGGTCAGAATCTTTTTTTCAATAAACATCAATCAAAATATTCAAATTACTTTGGGGTTGGAGGGAAGTAGTGTAACTTGCTTTAGAAGGTCTCTCCACTTTAATTCCTCATATGGAATGTTACCCTTCGAACTGTCATAGTTTCTTGAATATCGAAGATAGCCAACAATTATGTAATATATTTGTTTACATAAATTAATAAGAAATTAATGAAAAATTCAATATGATTTAGATTTATCGATGAATATGATAGATCATCTTTAAATTATGCTACTTCACGTCTCCAAGCTACATCACATCACGCTACATTACCTTACGTTAGCTTGCGATGAGGTCATATTGCAGTAATCTACTTCATAAGAAACTATGCAACTCTCACATTACATTCTGATATCACACATTACACTATGCTACCTCACGTCACGTTCTGCTACCTCACGTCATCTTCTGCTGAGTTCACATCACATTATGCTATCTTATATCACGCTATCCTACCATACATCAGGGCTGTGCTGCTTCATCTTTTTTTTTTAAGCTTACATTATACTACGTTAATTCACATCCCATAATATTATTTTATATCAGACTATGCTATTTTCTACCGCCCTATGCTAAACCTACATTATACTGTGCTCATCATCATGTCATGCTATGTTATTTTGCATGATGGTACATTATGCAAGGTGGTCCAAATTGCAAATCTATCTACGCAGAATTAATAATGAGTAAATTATTAAATTACTTCATCATAAAAGTGTCCATAACCATGTTTTTCGATGCCAGGAATTCTATTTTGGCAATCTACCTTTATTTAAATCTTAAAATTTGCTAAACTTCATTGCTTCATGTAAGCAACTCATAACGAAAAAAATGTAAAAAGTTTTTTTGGGGGCTCTTTACCTTTTACAACAAATGATTAGTGAAATTTTCGAAGTTTAAAGTTATAAAATAAAAAAGCCAACGATATCATAATTTGTACTTTCTTCTTTTTTTGAACAAATATAACAAACTCTTTTCAACTATATCCTAGGTGGATTCTTCATCAATAGCCTCCAGTTCTCACCATCACTGTTACTACAGAAAGACATTTTTTTCAAATATTAATTTTGTTTGTTTAATGATATAATATGTTTGAGATAAAAGAAGTGAAATTTTCACACCTAAAACCTGTTTTTGTTTTTTTTTTTGCATTTGAAAATTTCTTTTGTAAACCACTAAGATGATGTACAATTCTCTTTTGTCCTATCTATTCCAAGAAATTGACAAATTTTTCATAAAACATCAAATTTTTCGGTTTCCACTCCATTCCTTTATCGATGGAACATTCTAATTTCTAACTAATGAAAAAAGGCAATACCGGATCACGAAAACTGATGAGTTCTTATTCGACCATGAATCCAAGATTTAAACCCGATTCCGATCCATTAATCATTTTTAATTCCTTTTCATTCTTAAACGAACTAATAAAAGTGGGTTAATCGATTAACCAACACTGACATCCTCAAAAGGGTAAAAATAAATCTCCATCGATATCCCACAACCCAATACTTTAACCTCGTAACTAAGCCATCCTCATATACTCGAGCCAAGTGTACAAACACGTGTAACAACGTATAGAAATATTCCAATAAAAACACCATCGTCTTACCAACTCGTGAATTGTTTAGTAGGTTCGGTTGATGGAAACATTACAAATACAAAATGAAAGTTGCATCTCTATGGCTACCGTTGTTACGGAAAACACCGTACACAATAATATATTTAAGCCATTTAGAAACCTACAGCTCGAGCGCACGACGTAGGGTATGTAGTAAGTTTTGATTGACAGATCGTATCCGACCAATCGCGAGAGCAGAATACTGATGAGCGGAAACAGGCTGTCATTCATGCTTTCGTAGAAGTTATTCAACCCTCCCAATTGATTTACAATGCAACACGCTGCCGCATGAAAAGGCCCGATTTCGAGATGGACGGTTTTTCTTTTAGCGGTTTAATTTTACGCTTGTTACGCGGTCCCGCCGCTACGGGGCTTTTCCCTCACTCGTCACCGTATAATTAAAAAATAACCGCCACGAAACCTCGATATTAATCTCGGATTAAAATGTAAAAATAGGATAAATATTTGCCATCGAGAGGGAAAAAAAAAATTCAACGTCGAAAACGAGCGAAGAAAAAAGTTGAGAAAGGGGCCCGGCCGTTCGCCAACGTTTAATATAAGACGCTGTCTTATTTCTGACGTTGTAAATAGAATGACACTTGGAAGAATATCTTTCCTTCTTCCAACCAACCCCCATACCGATCCGCATTACCGCAACTTTTGATGCCAACGTAACTTGGAAGCTTGTCAACGCGTCAACCCCTACTTTCCAGATACTAACAAACCCCCGGTGTATATCCTAACACCGCATTTAAATGCATAATCCCTTCTTTAAAAGCTGCTCTATATACTTTTAAGCCGAGACGTTTTCGGGCTTGTATATCAACTATCTATTATACCGCGAAAGAAACACTTCATTTAGATTATGAGACGAGAGGCTTCGTCTATTCAAAATATTTACACGTCGGCAACTTACCGCGTGTCGGGTATAGTGTGTTTTTTTCCTCTTATGTATCGCGCCAACCTCCCTCGTAACGATAAAGACGAGATAATTTTATTGAATTATGAACGCGATTTTTCGTAATAAGCTTACTCGAAACCTTACCGCTTCCTCATGATACATCTATACGAGTACACCAACAAAACTATCAATTGGCAGAGGCGAAAAGGGTAAATTGACTGAAACCTGGATATCTGAAAGGGCTTTATGATCTGGAATTTTCCCTTATACGCATACATAGACGTTTTTCCTTATTATCGAAAAAACAATAAAATTATAAAAAAGGAAAAAATAAGAAAAATCAAAAAATGAGAAAAAATATTAAAATTACAAAAACGTGGGAAAATTTGAAAACATGTGAATATGAAAGATTGCTTAAAAATGACGAAAAATATAGGTACCTACAAGTAAACAAAATTAATAATGATAAAATTTCCTAAAATTAACAAAAATATAATTATGTTGAAAATAACAAGAAATCAAGGACTCGTAGGATTTTCATATTCGAAGTTCGAATGATTCCATATGACTCAGACTCTGATAACTCGGAGTCAAAATAAGATAGGAGTCAAGTACAGAGAAATCCTACGGAGCTTAAAGTCGCGGTCAAATCAAATTTTGGACTTGACTTCGGAGTCAGGTAAGAGTCGGAGTCAAATTTTTTTTTGAATCCAGGTCCTTAAGAAAATTCCCGCAAGTGAGAATGAGAGTCTTGAAATAAAAAAAATTTATACAGTCATTAACAATGGGAAAAAATGACTAAAAAATCTAAACATAAAATAAATGTGAAAATGACAAAAAAAAAAAAAATGAAAAAAAGCCGTTAAAGAACAAAAAAAAAAAAAACTTCAAAAATTTATAAAACCTCCAAAATTAAAATCGTCAAAAGTATTTTATTATTAAGGTTTATCAATGAGAATAAGAATAAATTTACTACAACAAAAATTACAAAAATAACAAAATATCGAATCATGCAAAAAGAACAAAAAAATCTACGAGCGAAAAAATACTCAGAAATGATTATACAACAGGGTGTCTAACAAAGTTTATCGAACAAAATGCTTGACTTTGTATGACTTTTGGCATAATCTCCTTGACTTTTTTAAGGACGAATCCCTCTTCGATCAAAAAATACAAATTAAATATGAAAATTTCACATTATGCGGTTTCATAAGTAAGGCGCATGCGTTCTTCACCTCTTTCACTACCTCAGTGCCAGAGACGGCGAGAGCCTAGTCAGACCCAATACAAAAATTTTTTGGCTTTTTTCCGCTGCATTTTTCAACCCCCCCCCACTTCAATATTCTCTTACACTTCACTTCTTATTACAAAAATAATAAAATTTTATATATTATACATTATAATTCATTTTTATCACTTCAGAAAATTTCTAATAATGATAATATGCATGTTTTTTGAACTTTTCAATTGTATTATTTTTTTTTCTTTTTCTCACGCCTTTTTCAATATGGTGCATTGAAAAATTTGGCACCGGCTAAGTTGTACGAGCCCTCAAAAAAATCCGAGCCCCGTGCAAATGCACCTTTTGTACCCCCCTTTCGTCCTCTCAGCTCAGTGCTTCTGTTTTGACTTGTCCAAACTGAAAAAAATTAAAATACGTTTACTTAAAGTGACCAAAAATGACAAACTTGAAAAAAAAAAACTGTAAGGAGAAAAAAATTAAAAACAAAAAAAGTTGAAAACAAAAAAATATCCATTAAAAAAATACATCAAAAAAATTAAAAAATCCATAAATTGAAAAAATTAAAACATATAAAAAATTTTTTTTAATTCAATTTTTTTTTGATTTAAGTTAGTTAAATTTTTTGTACAATTTTCAACAGAATTTAACTCCATTTCCTATATGTAAATAGAATTCAGTTCACAAAAAATCTCATCGAACCTCTGAGGGCTCCAAAAATCGCTAGCCCTTGGCTCCATCTGCTCGATGGACTCAATTCTTTTATGATTTACTTATCAACTTCGAAGAGAAACACGTGTTTAATTTATAGAAAATTCGTTTCTAATTAAACCATCCGAAGAAATATTTCGTAACGTGGTCGACCTGTTGAGCCGAATATGTACTTCGATATTCCGCATCCTAATCACTTAATCGTGGTGCGACATCGGTTTGAAAAAATCTACACCGTAAACGACAAAAAATTCAATACGATTCAAAATAAAGAGATACGAAGAGAGAGTGGAGGACAATATACCGAATGAGGGAACTGGCGCGCGTTCGTGGTATACAGTGAACATATTTGTTCCAAGTTCCGCCAGCGCTACCCTTTTTATTCAAATTAAAACACTAAGCGCTTTTCAATTCGAGCTCGACGGCTTCATTGAACCGTACGAATCAAGCACGCATACCACGCCCGCCACTTGCCTCCATAGCGGGTAAATTCGTCGTATTTTATTTCGCGGTGCCACAAATTCAAGGGAGAAATATAAGGGAAAATATATGCAAAATACGTCGACAGTTTTACCACGACTGAGGGCGGAATGGCGGTACACGCGAGTACCGAGTTTTGATAATATTAGACAGACGCTCATCAAAATATTAATATGTTCCACCATATGACTCGGATCGAACCGGGCAAAGCAGCGGATTTTTTATACAGCGAATCGTTCCAGAGCTGAAGCTTTACACGTATTACCTTTTTTTTCTATTTTTTTTTTTTTTTTTTTTTTTAATTTCAAAATCGCCAACACGCTGGTGGTTTCGAATTACATACGTATCTCGATCACGCGGACGATAAAGCATAACTTATGGTAAAGGGTCGTGCGACACCCTCGAGTCGTTTTACGAGCTCAAAAGTGCAGATAAAATACGATTTCTTCGTCGCCGTGATTTCAATATACGATTGTGCCGAGTCTTAGCCCCTCAAACGTTTCGAAATTTTCTCCCTACGGATGGTTTCATTGACACAGTTCCATCTCGCATAACGCACCTATCTACCATTTACATAACTTCTTAAAATTCCGCGCTCACCGATGCCGAAAAACTTTACTATATTCGCTGTTTCCACAGCAGTATCAACATACAAAACGTATTCGCACGTGTGCACACTCTACCACGTACCAAAAGAACTCTCTACCAACCAGATGTCCCGTAGAATTTATAAGTACGCTGAGCGCCAAACTTTTAAAAATATTTTTACACCGAGAACCATGAATTTCCTCGGCAGTTAAATAAAAAATCCGCGTAACCTATCCGTATAGGTATATCACACCGACAATACTCTCGAGGAAATCATAAACTTCGTTTATGTACATTTTTTCGACTCGAATAAATAATGTAATAATTGTTCCCCAAAGAGTAGAATACCTTACCCCACCAGGTAAACTTTTTTCCCTAGCTGAGTTTTTGTAAAGTTTTTTTTTTTTTTTTTACTCCTTCGCTCCTTAAGAAAACGTTAAAAACATTTAACTTTTTTCAAACGATACGGCAAGGGTAAAAATCAATGCAATACCATTTATCAAAATACTCATGCAACAAAGAACTTTCGAGGGGTATAGAATATTTAGAGGTAAAAAAAGTAACTTTTCGCTTCTTTTATACAAGGGGAACGATAGCGAGTTGAAATGTTCTTTTAAGCGGAACTTTAGAAGATGGTTTAAAAAAATAACAGTTTAAATATACCTTTTGGGGTTTTTATATAAATAAAAAGCCGAATCAGCGCGTTTTTTCATAGAGAGGGAGAAATTTGTAAAAGAAAACGCTGGATAGACGATATTACGTCGAATCGTTTATTTACTATTCGCGATTCAGGTGTTTGACGGGAACGCTGTGATAGGTTAAAGGTTAAAGGTAGGCAGGACAATTTTCTTACAACGGTTTCAATCTTCTTCATTGGTATGTAGGTCAATTTTTACGAGGCGGTGAACTGCGATAATTCAACTTCCTTTCCAACCACTCGATTAGATTAAAGTTTACCAAGAGAGAGAGAAAAAAAAAGAAATTTATTAATAGGTATAATTTGAAAAATAAAAAAAAATTATAACATTATTAAGAAGTGAAAAAAGCATTTTACAGTCATAACATATTAAAAAAAAAACGAAAAAATAATTATAAGCTACAAAATTAATTTCTAAAAATTTTGAATTGTTAAATGAAGGTATTCGCATTATTTGGGATCCCGTTCCAAAAACGGCATAATCTTTGCCTGTTTGTAAGGGTATTAAGGGGAGTGTTAGGGAGTGGAGATGTCACCATTCGTAAATTCATCCAAAGTAACATTTAACAGGTTTTTTTTTTTAACATTTTGTTACGCTAGTTTCCTTTTTTTGGGTTAGGTCATATCTCCATTATTTTGAAAAATTACTGAAAAAAAAAAAAAGAAAACATTAATGCAATAAAAATTAATTTTTTACATACTAAGTTTTCGAATATTACGCTTCAAGAATCATAATTGAATTTATAAATATTTAACCTAATTTATCAATTTTCTTTTATTTAGGTTATTTTCATTTTCTTATTGTAATTTTTCGTATTCTACTTATTTTTCTTTCTTTAACGATGTCTTGTTCAGCTACAAAGCTAGAAGCAAGGAAATCGACATGAGTTTTGTAAGGGAAAGGAGGGTAAGTATTTTATTTATAAAAGCAGGATATTCAATCAAAGCAAAAATTTTTAAATATAATTTTTCTTGAACAATCGGCCCTCCATTCTGTCTCAGTTGAAAGCTTTGTTCGGATTTAGGGAACTTCCTTACACAAATATTGCACTTTTTAACTGAGTTTTCAACTTAAAAACCTCAGCTATCTACCTGATATGGGAAGAGGGGTCAGGGGAGGGGAGCGTCTTCAAATCTCTTTTCAGTTTTGGCCATGAACTAAACTTTTAAATTTTGATTTATTTGCATATTATATATTCAATTTTTTTTTTTTACAATAAATAAAAACTTATTGGACTGTTTGTTTTGTTTTATGAAGACCATTTCTCAGTTGTGTGGAATAAGCCATCTTGCACTGTGTTTGATTCATTACTTACTTCAGAATGCATAAAAATTATTCAAAATTTTTGAAAAAGATATTCGTAGGAATCTCTAATACTTATTTTCTCATATTTTTGGTTATTCTTAAAAAAAAGAGGGAAGAGATACCCATAAAGCCGCATTTTTTTTAATCGTCGTGCCACTTCATTAAAGAAAAATATGACTACTCCGTTTCCACTTTTTTTCAGAACTTTAAATTCATCTTTGACCTTTGAAAATTACTTTTTGAACCTGGAATTTCAATAATGAGATGCCGAGGCTGTCGGCTAGATTTTTGGAAAGAAGTGGTTACTTAGTAAACAATAAAAAAAGTTAAAAAATCATGAGAAAATGGCAAACATTATGAATATATCAAAAAAATTACGAAAATTAGCTTCAAATTTTTTGGATGCCATTTTTAAAAAACGTTGGATACCTAACTCATGTTTAGTTTTTTATAGTCACATGGAAACAGCTAAATCTGCAAATATTACGTCAAAAAAAAAAGTAAGCAACCAAGCCGCATTACTGGAGCTGAGTTTTCAATTGAGACTCGTTCAGATTTGCAAATAACATCGCTACACTTTCATGTCTATAGGTCATACTCAATACCAAGTCTGAAAACTCCTACCCTATCTTCTCCACGACCCCTAAAGAAGTAAAATTCAGAATAAATGTAGTATTTCTTGTTAGGCAATAATCATACACATATTTTTCAAATTGTAACTACTTGAAACTCCTCAAATCATTCTCAAACTTTTACGATCCGCCATTTTGAATCCATTTTGACTCAAATTTAAGAGGTCATATTCTCGTCATCAACTAACCCTACATACGAAGTTTGAATTTTCTAGATTGATTTGGTGAGGAGATATGGAAGATTCAAAAAATTTCATGACTCAAAACTTTCTCAAAAAAGCTGTTTTTTACTTTAACTCTTTTCTAAATGCATTTAGGAAGTTGAAATTCGGATATATAGGTGTCTGTGACTTACTCTTTCGTATGAGATCAAAAAC
The DNA here is from genome assembly GCA_009761765.1 of Phenacoccus solenopsis. Classification (NCBI taxonomy): domain Eukaryota; kingdom Metazoa; phylum Arthropoda; class Insecta; order Hemiptera; family Pseudococcidae; genus Phenacoccus; species Phenacoccus solenopsis. Next base: position 48,933,509 of record CM019752.1, on the reverse strand, counting down.
GAAAAATTTAAGGCATTTATCCCTTCTCCAGCCCCCCTCAAAATTTGAGTAACACATCATTTTGAGGTGTATCGAAAAAACAAAAAAATGCTTTTTTTGTGTTTTTAAAAAGAGCCTCTCACCAACTTTTGAGCGAATTCCATGAATACCTACCGGCACTACGCGTTATGGAAATATATACCAAAAAGTTCGACATTTGACAGATGATTACAAATGGTCTAAAACGCCAAGATTTGAAAACCTCACCTCCCCTGACCCCCCTTTATATCTCATTCTCTTTTTTTTTTGTAAAATTACAAAAATTGAAAAAATTAAAAATATAAAAAAAATGTATCAAAAAATTTTAAGAATAAGAAAAATAATTCAAAAATGAAGGCACGGCATAAAAGAATAGGTAAAAGTGGTAAAATTGAAAACAAGAAGAAAAATGTCTAAAAATTAAATTTTTACTTTTTTCATGATTTTTTTGATAATTGCCTTAAAATAATTTACCTCTCCCAAAACTCTATTCTCCAAAGCTACAGCCTATATATCCTGTGCTTGAATTCTTCTATGTATTTTACTATAAAATTCATGAAAAATGGTAGAAAATAATAACTTATTGAGAAAACAGTAACAAAACAAAACAACAAATTAAATTTATAAAGAAAGCTTTCATGCTTAAAATTCAAATAACAGTTTTCACCAACAAAATTAAACAAAACTGAAATAGAGTAGAAGAACGAAAATTTTTAGCATGATTTTTAGTAAATTTTATGAGATCTCTCCTCCCTTTCCAGCCCCCGTAATTGCATAGAATTCAAATTTGTAGTTCAGAAAATTGAATTTTCGTCATTTGAAAATAATGACGTTATCAATTGAAATTTCGAAATATGCCAATAAGCGCAAAAAATTCTCAAAAAAAAAGTCAAAAAGCCCACTAGCCTTCAACAGTAAACGACCATCATCGAAATTGAAAACATTCATCGCGCACACGTATATCGGCTTCCATCTTTCCGCCGTATTCTTTTTTTGATGCGTTCCCAACAGGGTCGACTTTTAAAGCCATTTCATACGGTATCGAAAATCCTCGTATCCGTTACGACGGAATTCAAATTTCATTTTAAAAAGTACCGCATGGCGAAGACAAAAACTGCGTACGCGACGTCGACGAACGGCAGCAGTTCGAAGGAGAAAAAAATCATATCATTCTTTTGTTTAGGTAATGTAATTCCGTCGATAAGATGAATTTGGTGACGTGGGGTTGGTTTCTTTTCTATTCGTTTATCGCGTGCGATTTGATTTTTCACAACGCTCCGCGTACATTTTCCATATACGACGAAACACGCGGTATAGTGACGAAATGTCGCGAGGGAGACGAGTCGGAGGCAGATATTAAATTTTACCTGGCGACAGATGCAACGCATCATATATGAGATTTCTACCAACAGTCGAAGATGGATGACAGATGAGTTTCTTTTTTCCTTTTCGCACAAGGAAAAGACGGACGAAATTCGCCCGCTTTTGACGACTCGTTCAATATGAAACTGATGTCACTTCTATTTGACACCGCTCGCATCAAACTTTATCGCAGTTTAAGCGCGTTTTTCGAGCTGTTGCCAGAAGTATGATATTTACCAAAGGTTACCACCGCGTGTAACCGTCTAACCGAGTGTTAGTATTTAAAATTTCCACGCCATCGTATCCGCTGGTATTCCGAGTAGAGTAATTTTTATGCGCAGAATTTAAGGAATGCTCGTTACATACCGTTTGCAAGGGTTGCGAATTTTTTCCAAAACGCCATCGAGTTACCAGTTCACTCGGCATAAAGCCTATCACTCGACCTAATGGGAATCATTCGAATCGACGTTCAAATACGAGCAACAAGGGCGAGTTACGGTCGTCACCACAATGGTACATTGTTAATAACCGTCGAGATGTTCGGTTCGCGTAAAATACTCGCGTTACCTTCGTATCCGTCGCACAAAAGATTCTCGGAACCTTTGAATGAAATCGCTATTATTTAAAAGCCTTGTATACCCGGTTAAAGTTTAAAGTTCTGTGTGTCACGAATATAGAACGCGACGAGAGAGCCAAACCGTGTGCCTTCGTCTAAAAGTTGGTGCTGTGCGCTTTCTCGCTCAATGGCAATGTCTCTATGTAACGGGTCGACGTTATAGGCTCGAAACGACACGAAACGTACATATCCAACGGGCGCCTTTTTGATTAATGAAGAGATTCGGTCACGGTTAAATTAATCTAGAACTAACTTCTAAAACGCATTTGCCTTAAAACACAACCTGGCTGTTTTAAAGCTTTTGTTCTCAAACAAACCATACACCTATATCGAGTTTAAATAACCTTTGCTTCGGATTGTTTATTATATTCGCGAATGCCCGAGTATGTATCAACGGCTAATCAGTACATTTATTGTAATTGTTTCAGAAAACGGTGGACCGAGAAGGCTTCGAACAGCGTATACCAACACTCAGTTATTAGAATTAGAAAAAGAATTCCATTTCAATAGATACCTGTGCAGGCCCAGACGAATAGAAATTGCAGCTTCTTTAGAATTATCCGAAAGACAAGTGAGTTGAATTCGATGATTCTGTTCATTTATCACTAAAATGGATCGATCTCAATGATTTTTTGGTTTCCTCGGAAAGTAATCGGAAGCTAAAATGATGGGATGTGCTATAGGATGAGCAGAAATTACTATTTTTTTTTTTTTTTTTTTTTTAATGAAGGGAAGTAGTCATAATAATTACTGAATGATTTCAAAAAGACATTTAAAATTTTCAGCCTACCAACTCATTTTTAGACTTGCCCAAAGGAAATAGAGGTTACAAATTTTTTTTTAATTTTCAAAAAAAAAAAAAAATTTTTACCCTTTAAAGTCATATTTTGTTATCCAAAATTGAGAAAAAAATAGTAGCCAATTTTTTAAATAATCAATTTGTAATTTTTTTTTTTTTTTTCAAAAACCAACAATTTTAGTTAATTTGAAAAATAAGCTACAAATGGCTAATTCATTGCTCATGTGCATATTGCAGACTAAAAAGAGGCAAGCTCGATTTTTGTTCCACAGGATTTTCTAAACTTTAAACTTTTGATGCTGCGTCACCTATATGAAGTCATTTCGAAGCAAGACTGTCATATTTTGAGAAGCTTTGTAAAATAAAAATAGAGCATACTTTCCTTGTGTAGTCCGAAGAAGTATAAATTAGGCTTGTGTTGGTGGCTAAAATTTTTTTCAGTCTCTGCGTAACAAAATACGACATTGGAACCTAAAGAAATTCAAATTCTTGAAAATTTTTTTTTTTTTTTTTAATTTTAAAATGTTCAAAACTTTGACTTTATTATGGGGGTATAGTGCAAAAATTTAATTGAGGGACTGAAATGTTTACAACGTACTTTATCATTTAATAACAAACTATTGTGACTTCATCTCCTTTACTTTTTGAAAAAACGAAAAAAAAAAAAAAAAAAGAAAAGAAACATCAAATTCGGTCCCTCTTAGCATGCATTAGTTTCCTACGACATCGACATTAGAAATCAGGCAAAAATATTTTGATATTAACGATTTTAAAATTCCTACACCCAAACCTTCCTAATAGATCGACAAAAATTCGTTTCACTAAAATAATCGAAGCCCTAAAAGACGAAAATATAATTCTTTGTTCCACATTTTCAGATTGGCCGAACAACCAGTCAGATACAGACAATTAACACACTGTATATCAAACTAATGTGGCAATATCGAAAGATATTGAAGTTTTACAATAATGCCTAACATTAGCCCCACCATTCTTAACTGGAACTGTAATGGACTTTATGCCCATTACGAAGATTTCCAGATTTTACTCAAAGCATACAATCCTTCTATCTTAATGCTCCAAGAAACCAACCTTCGAAAACAACAAGAATTGAGCATTAAAAATTATTCTATTTATAAAAAAGAACTGGAGCAAATGTTTCGAGCTCATGGTGGCATTATTCTAGCTATAAAAAACGATATATTACACGAAGAAATCCAACTTCAAACACGACTACAAGCTTTAGCATTTAAAGTTTCCTTTCAAATTTATTGATACCTCCCAAAATAGTCTAAAATTTTTTTTAGTTGTAATTTTTCTCTTCTTTCAAGTTTTTTGCATGTTTTCAAATATTTTAAAAATTTTAAAACTTTTTCATTAGCATTGAAATTTTCCAAAGACTATCAAACTGTACATAGTATTTTCAAAAACTTATTTTTGAACAATTTCAATTTTTTTTTGCATTCACATAATACACAGTTCGTCCAAAAATCATAACAAAAATTTACCCATAATTTTTTAGAAATTCAGATGTCTCAATTCTCAATTTTATTTTTCTTTATTTTACGTTTACTTTTCTTCATTAACGTGCCTTGTACTGCTACAATGGCCAGAGGCACGGCTTGGATTTATTAGATTTGAGGGAGGAGTTGATTATTTTTTAGGAATGTAAAGAGCTTGACTATTGTATTTTCGTTGTGGTTTAAAATTTCTGGTAATGTTGGTGGTATGGAAAGTTTAGCACGTGAATGATTATAGATAGGGCAGTATATTAGGATATGTTGTATTGACATTGGGGAGTCACAGGTGGAGCATGAGGAAGCAGGAGTTTTATTTAAAAGATGTGAATGTGATAGCCATGCATGACCAATGCGCAGGCAGCGCAAGGCTACTTTCTCTCTTCGGTTGGTTCGAGTCGATGTATGCCATATTTCCGTGGTGGACTTTATTGAGCGTAATTTGTGTGTCGTTGGAACGGATTGGCAGGTAGTCGTTCACTTTTGGAAAGTGAGTTGTTTAAGGTGAGCTACTATGTCCCTTACTCACCCACGGCTACCTTCTGAACAGACAGCCCCATCCCATCTATGATTCATGTAAAACACCCATTACAATAGTTCACATCTTGACGACCAACTCAAAATATCACAATCAAAGATTAACCTACTTCAGAAGCCCTCACATAGATCAAATTCTGGCAAACAATCCAAGCTCCATTGGCCTTTCTATGTAGTATCCAGCTTTACACACTTATCTAAAACCGACACATCGATGCGCCTCTAGCCATAGTAGCTGTGCATGGCGCGTAAATACATTAAAAAAAAAAAAAAAAAAAAAAATAGAAAAAATTGTGAAATTAAAACCATTTTAAAACATGAGTGGTATTTCAATCAGTCTTGGGAGTTGGCGTCCACTACTTCCTTTCCGTTCAATCTCTCCTTTCCCCGCCAAAAAAAAAATACTCATTCTGTTGACCATCATTTTTGACTGCTATATGAACTTGATTATATTTTATCCACTTAATAAAATCAAACAAACCACGTTTATTTCAAGGCCATCTTAAATGTCTATCAACAGAAAGAAACTCTCGAATCTAGAATTCTGACTACTAATTTATCTGAACGATTAATCATGAAGAAAAAAAACTGGTTTTGAAAAATTAACCATTGTTGGGGGCATACTCGCGAAAATAATTCAAACCCATCTTCTGGTAGCTCAACAGACCGAAATTCCGGCTACAGTCGTAAACAAAGAGCAAAACTTAAGGTCAATTACCTAAACAATGGAATCGATTCGTAGCCTCTTATACGCTACAGCAACGTTCTCCAGGTAGATATTAATTACTAAAACGAAATTATACGTTTTTAGGTTAAAGTGTGGTTTCAAAATAGAAGAATGAAACACAAACGACAAACGCAGTGCAAACAATCGGAAGACGGAAGCGACAAAGATTCGACCAGCGGTAGCAAATCGATGAAATCTGAAAAATCAAAATCGCTCACTTGCGAAGATAAGAAAAGTTGCCAAAATTGCGACCTGCAATCGGGTCTAATCGGCGATCACTTGGCTAGTCGGAACAGCAATAATTTCAATACCAATAGCAACGGAAGTATCGGTATGAGTAGCGCAGATAGCAACAGCAGTTCGTACGAAAAGCTAGAAGAAGATTCTAGATCGAACGAAGGCAGCGGTGCGTTAACGTCGCCGCCCAATTTGCCTATTAAAAAACACGTCGACGACGTCGTCGTCAAAGTAGAGACGCCCAACAACGCCATCTGTTGTTCGTCGCCTAAAAGTAGTCAAACGAAGAAACCAAGCGTTTTGAGCCTCAAGGATACCAATCAATTACTGGCTTCGCAGGAATTAAAGAACTGCCCTATACTGCCACCGTCTGTCGATAGTCTCACTCCATCTACGCCTAGCACTATACCTATGGCTAGTCCGTTGAGTGGTAGCAGTCCTTATTCGTCTAAACCGCGAAGTCCATCCGTACCAGTTTCCACTACTGGCACATTCCAAAATCAGTCACCGCCGGCTGCTGTGATGGCTCAAACGTCTTTGCTACAAGTCGCCAGGCACAATACACCGAGTACATATCCGCTGTCGCCACAACAGCAAGCTCCTCAGCACAGGCCATCCGATTGTCCATTTAAGATTAACCAGTACCGAACCTGTTGTCCTCGGGAAACTCTCTATCACCAGCAACTTCATCAATTCCCTAATCACGGCACCGCGCCGCAACATCAGGCGTCGCCGCAACACCATAGGATGTACAATTTACCCGAAACACCACCCTATCGACAACCCACTGTGCCACGTTTGAATGGCATGACCGCCTCCAAAATCACCAACACTCAGTCCTCTGTTAGACAGTCCTATTGTCAGCAATACGCCCAGCAACAACAACAACAGTATTGTGGATACAACGGTAATACCAACCAGTCGATAGATTTACCCTATCAAAGTTACCAACGGTCTAATTATCACAATCAGAATTATGCAGCCGACGACTACGCTCCTGGTAGCGTCAATTACGGATCCTATCACGTTTATAATAACGCCAACGATCACGGCAATCCAACCGGTGCAGCTCCCTTTTACGGCGCTAATCATCATAATTACAATCACCAAAATGATTACATCAATCCGAACCCGAAACCGGTCCACTTCTACGACGAAAGTAATCACAACAACCACGATGTACCTTACGTACCATCGCCCGATCAGTATACCAATGTGCCAACTACAAATTCCTCGGTGGTTATGACGCCTCCAAATAGCGTTCGAGCCGATTCATCCGGTGACCAGTTCAACTCTTTTCATCATTTCTACACGAACCCGTCGCCTAACGGGCCACCACCTTTGCAAAACACTAACATGGTTTTGCCCACCGATAACAGCAATAGCTCGTCTGAATTCAATTTCCTCAGCAATTTAGCCAATGATTTCGCTCCCGAGTATTATCAACTAAGTTGAAAAAAAATTCCGCAAATTCGCAACATTCTGTAGGTTAATTGAAATATCGAATCCTCTGAGAGGATTTGAATTATAGTTGGTGACCAGAAAGTTCTAGGTCTCGGTGAAGCAGCTGGGACTGTTTGGAGTTATGGAATTTTCTATACGAGCATAGCGGGGCCAATTGCGATTGCAGCTGGACAATAATTCAATATGAAACTTTTTACCTTTAAATTACCATACCCTATATATTTCCGGTTGCTGAATTCAAAATGAGAATAAGTTTTTGGATTCAACGTCTCAATAGCTCCCAAAACTTAAATTTGGAAAATTGGGCTTCGCGAGGTCAGGTTGACCATTCATATAAATGTACACGTTTTTGAGGTAGATGAATTCGAATTTGAAATCAGTGCACATAGTAAGCCCCTCTAAAGGCCCCAAATTTTGAAAAAGTGAACTTTGGACGGAAAATTGTTAATTTACATCGAATTACTGTTTTCGAGGTCATTGAATTTGAATTTAAAATCAATTTAGGAATTAGGCCCCTCTAAATGCTCCAAAATTCCAAATTTTGAAAAATTGGGCTTCGGACGGAAAATTGTTAATTTACATAGAATTACTGTTTTCAAGGTCATTGAATTTGAATTTAAAATCAATTTAAGAATTAGGCCCCTCTAAAAGCTCCAAAACCCTGAATTTTGAAAAACTGAGCTTCGTGTGGCCCAAGTTGACCATTTATTTTTTATTCACGTTGAATTTGAAAATGACTTCATTTTCTAGTTTCAGACTGGGAGGCCTCAAAAATCAAATATTAAAAATTTCCTACATAATTCTAATTATTTATAACACCATAATAATGAATAATTGTCATTTTTTTTCTGAATTCGAAAATACATTTCTTTTGCCCGTAAAACATCAAAATTTCAAAAAAAAAAAATTCTTATGATAGAATTGAAAATTTTGAATATAGCATTCTGAAAGCTAAAAGAAAGAGAAATTAAGGAAGCAACTGCCTTTAAAAAAGCTGTAATATTCAGAAAGGTAATTTAAAATTAATTCTGATTTTATAAACTTAATAAAATCAATTAAAACAAATAATTTTAATACCTATGTTATATCATTTCAGATGTAAGCGTTATCTTCGCCGTTTTCATTATCATCAATGCTATAACTGTCATTGGTTTTTTCTATTCATGTTGCCAACAAAGCAGTTTTAAGGCATTTATATTTCATACTTTTGGCATTAAATCATTTCACTTACCTGCTAGGTAAACAATAACCAAAAAGGTGACTTTTCCTAGGAAAAGCATCACTTTCCAACATTATATACTATAAAACTTCAAGTTCCCGCAAGTTGTCGCATTTGAATTATTATCAATTTCAATACATAGAGTAACACTTCCTTCACAAGTTGATATTTTTTCGACTCTAGTTGATTCAAGTGACCTCTGGAAAAAATCGAAAAAATTTGAAAGTTTAAAAATTTTTTAATATATTTATAATATTGAAAAATCATGTAAAAAATAATGATCCGCGTAATCGATAGGTGAAGGTGAAGCCATGTACTTTACGACAAAAATTTGTTTTTTACTCGAAAAAAAATAAAATTCATAAGGATGGAATTTTCGATGGTAGTTTATTATATCTCAACTAGTTAACGCAAAATTAGGTCAAACAACGGGAGGAAAAAACGTAGAAAAGTGTTTGACTACATCTTAGCAAAAAAATGTGACTTTGATTTTCCAATTTTTGTGCAGCTAGAATCGCAATCAGGCCCACTGTGCGGCGTGCTCAATGATATCGATCAAGTAGTGGGGATAAACAATGTAAATATGTTCCGGAGAATAAATCCCCTCTGTACGTTATTTCGGCCAATAATTTTTTATGTTCGGACTCAGGTTGTTTTAAGTGCAATAATTCGAATATGTTAAAAGTGATGTTTTCTTTTTTGTATATTAAGCGAATTAAAATTAATAATTGGTTATTTTTTATACTTACAGTCACACACTGATAAATAAGATCACTTCGAGTGTTATTACTTCTAAACTTCCCTCAGATAGCTTTTCAAAACGAAAACGTTGACCCTTGACAAACAAAATACACCAGCCACTGATAAATTTCGTTGCCAAAATCACCACGCTCGAAATTTCATCGTTCTAGACGAATAACGTAGAATTCCGATATTAAATATAATAAACGCTCTCGATTCTCAACAGCAGCCAATTTTTCGTCACCGCTCGAAAAATTTCACAAATTCGTCACGTCAACTCAACGGTACGCCTTACTCGAATAGTTGCCAAAACTATGCCTCGTTTGTCACGAAAAATAGTTACGACGTACCGAGTCGTTGACGCTTTAATTCGATGAAGAAATCTGTCGCTTGCGCTATTTCACGTGAATTTTTATTTTATTGATTAGCTGATTTAGAATTTTTGAAAATATTCACGATGCGTTGTTGTAGCTTATTAAAAATGCAATGGATACACCGAGCTTACCAGAGGTCGCTCATTAATCCATCGATTTTGTTATGTACTTTTGCTTGGTTCTTTTTTCGTATTTTCTATATTTAAATCGATTTCACTGTTTTGTTTTGTTTGTTTTTTGTTTTCTAAATTTTTCCCTTCTCGAATGTAACGATTAATGTATATGTGTTTGTGTTTCAATTATTTATTTCTTTTCGTCCAGTGTTTTTCTTATATTATCACCTATTTTTACTTATGTATGTGTACCATATTGTTGTAAAATAAAACGTTGTTAGTGATGTAGATATCGTTATAATTGTGTTAAGTTTCAAACAACCAACATGAATATAGCAAACATGTATATTTACACTATTAAATTTTTCGAAATAAATATTTTATTCGGTTATCGAGTTCGTTTTTATGAAAGAGATTCTCTAAAAATACAACAACATTTGTCGACTATGGAGTTATTAACAGTATAATCGAATTCAAGAGAGGCGAAACGAGTATGTAAAACCCTTTGACTATATAGCATATGGACCCAGCTAGGTATTAGGTGATTTTAGATAAATCATTCGTCAGATATCCTATTGGGAAAGAACGCTTCTGATTGGATAATTCGTTATCAGTAAACAACTTTCAGTAAAGAAATAAAATAAAAATACACCTTAACTCCAGAGTAAATCAATACACCTTAAAGTGTAAATAACTAGTTCATAATTTTGATTTGTGATTCCACATTGTAGTACAAGAATAGCTCCACATTGCGATGATTTTATCGTAGACAATGTAGATTAACTAATCAGAAGCGTTCTTTCCCAGTAGGATGTCTGACGATAGTTTTTACATTATAACTGGGTCCATATACTATATAGTCAAAGGTAAAACCTAACCTTTTCTGTTATTTAGAGCAAGATTTACGTTTATTGTATGCACATTACAGACAAATATTTGAACCAGCTAATTTTGAGATTAGAATTTTTTTTTTGAAAATTTTATTTATTTTTTTCACTAAATTCAAGTTAAAGGTACCTAAAAAAATCATCGTAACACATTATTTGAAGAACCATTATTCTTGATTAGGTACCTATGAAAAAAAAATTATATATGTATTTTTATTATTTTGTCATTTATTAAATATTAAAACAAAATATTGATTTAAAAAAAAATTCTACATATTATACTCAAAAAAATCAACCGAAATTTTTCAGAGGTCTAGAAAAAATAAAAATTTTTTGGGGCTTGGGAGAAAAAACAAAAATTTTTGGGGCGCGTGTAGAAGGTACACAAAGGTATTTCTACGAACTGCTTAAAGAGGGAAGAAGTCATACTAATTTAGGGCGAATTTTAGTTTTTTTTTTCAACGTGAAGGAGGATGGATGATAATAGTTGCTAAATTATCTCAAAATGACGTCATAAAAATTTAACTCCGAAAAACAATTATTAAAACAATTTTTTAAGGTAGGTAGTCAGCAATAATTTGAGAAATTGAAATTTTCAAAAAATTACCCACAATTGGTAATTTATTTGTTGCGTGCATTCGTTGCGTGCACAGCATAAGCTTGATTTAGGCTATTTGAGATTTTAGAAGCAAAACACATTTGAATTTTAGGTAAAAAATCGAGCACTTTTTTTTCCTCGCAAGTCTGAAATAATTTGTATTAAGCTTACACTGTGCGCATGACCGATAAATTACACACTTGTCCATTTTCAAACGTAAACATTTTTTTGTATTCGGAAAAAAATTTAAAATCGGTAAGTTCAAAATTACCGAACAAATTTCCACCTCAAATTTTTTTCATCCTTTGAACGACAAGATATGACTCTAGAACTTAAAAAAAAAGGGAAAAAATAACTTTAGTAGGTAGCTGATGTTTTAAATAAATTTTAAAACTTCGACTTCAATATGGAATGTCTAAAAATTCAGTAAAATAGTTGAAATTTTGTCATTCAACAACTTTTATAACCCTGCCCTCTTCACCTTTCAAATAAAAATCCTATTGCATGCCTCATTTTCAAATTTGAAAATATCATAATGAAAAAGTTCAAATAAAAAAATAAAAATAAATATTAAAAAAATTTATGAAAAAGAAATTGGAGCAAAATACAAAAATAGTTTATCACCGGTTTTTTACAAAAACAAAAAAAAAAAAAAGTAGAAAGAAACGAAAAAAAGAAAAAATATACATCATTATATGAAGTAATAAAATAATAATAAACAGTAAAACTGAAAGCTTCTTCTCAACAATGCCACTTCTAAGTCCTTTAAGGTCTCTTTAGCATCAACCTTCTTGAAGTATCTCCAGTTGAAAGCACAAAAGAGAATGTTGAGACGCCACCTTCGAACTCCGCAAGGATCTTTTATGTCCACTTTGCAGATATAGCTCCAATTGATATCATAAAAAAGTACTTTGAGATCTCTCGGTCTTTATTTCAATGGCCCCTGCGCGTTACATTTATATGCAATATGCACAGATACAAAAAAAAAAACATTACATTATTAACCAACTCCACACCATCAAGTTCATTCCAAACACATCCTCACTCAAAACCACACAAAAGCAGGGATAACACTACTCCACCCTAAGGCATCAGGACTCCAAAAATGCCATCGTATCAAACGCTAAAGCCCCAACAAGAATACGAGTATTACACATTTCGAATATAGACATGCTGATACTGTCGATAGTAACGGGATAAAATAATGGTTACACTAACTAAGTAAAGAACAAACGAACGAACGAGTTAAGAAGCGGAAAAGACTGCTACAGCAGATATAAGAAAAGAAGAAAAAAAAAAGAAGTAGCAGCGACGCACTTGTGACGTTGATTGATTGATTGGATTGTAGATGCGGAGCTTCCAAGCATAGAACGGGGCGAGGAATCCGGTGTAAGGATAACTTCACTCATCTGTCGGGCCTTTGAAAAACCTTTGCGTCATGCCGCTTTACAAAATTCTTACCCGAAGAAAAAAAAGACAAGCTACAAATATACATAATAATACGCCAGTTTTGTGCACTACGTTCTGCACATTTAGGCTTAACGTTCGAATCCGTAAACACAACGGAGAAAAATATATAAGAAAACTGGATTGAAAAGGGGGAAATGTTCAAAAATATCCAATAAATGCGTATACAGTAAGAACGAAAGAAAAAACTCCGGCTGTGTTGAAAGTTGGCTCGTGCTTGCTGTGTGATTCGCATACACCGCGTGTATCGAGTTCGTTCTTCCAAATGATTTCGCACTTCACGACAAAAAAAAATCGAACCCATTTGTCTCGCGAATTATTCACAACTCTTCATCATCATCCATCACCCCGCAAAATTGCCAACTGGTTCCTGCATCGATAGACATTTCGTAATAGTGAAAATGAAATTTAACCAAATTATCAAACGCATCGCGCCGCTTTATGTAACCTCGTAGAGTTAGCATCGAACCGAATTTCATTTATTTTATTCAAGGTTACACCGTCTCGTAATATTCGACTTCTGACTTTTCTATTACGTAAAGATAAAAAATTAACTTTATCAAATTAATTTTTCAGAACCTATTATATTTTCTTCGATTTTATTAACTCTTTTTTTTTTTGTTCCACCTTCGTTTTCCTATTTTTTCTAAGGCCGCAATATGTTACGTTAATAACGCTACCGAGTAAATTACTTTATTTCCTGTTATAAATTGGACATTAATTTTTGACAGCTAAGAATATAAATAAAAGATGGTTATGGATGAAGGGTATCTACCGATTTTCATTAATTCATGAATACAACGAAAGGCCAATTTCTATTCATTGAACTCTGGCAGAACAAATCCATCAAGAGCTAAGCTTGGGTACAGAATAGTAATGATTTTTGAGGCGCCTAGACGAAATGTATTGTTGAATGAATTTATTTATTTCAAACACAAAATTAAAAAATTACTTAAAATGAAAAATCATTTACCCGAGTTTCTATGACTTACATAAACGCTATGAAATGAATATACAAAGAAAATTTGTTATAAAAAAATATGCTGAGAAATAATCCTCTCTGACAATATGACACATCCATCTTGACTTCGGCAGGGTCATAGTCAATGGGGTTTTTGAGACATCAGAGTTTCCCATGAGCTCAGTTTCTTGAATATTTAAATATGTTAAATCGCATAATTCTTCTATAGTTAATTCGTCGCTTAAATTTATACTAAAATAGATTTCTTAAATAAAAAAAAAATTATAATTTTTCATAATTAATTGCACATAACTACTCTAATTGCTATGAAGCTTTACAAAAAAAATTTCATCTTCAGTCAGGTCCTGAAGTACATTCATAAATTTTTTGCGCAGTAAAAAAATATATATGCCCCTTTAATCCTCCCCACCCACCATACCATGGCTACAGACTAGCAAAACTTATGTTTTGAAAATAATTTTCAAGACGCCTTGCACGATATATCCTGGCTACATATTTGCAGTATTCGTTAATTCATCGATATAAGCTATCCCAGTATCTACAAATGCCACTATAAAAAATAATAAGAATACTTAAAAAAAAAATTATAACAAAAAAAATTATAATAAAAATTTTTTTAATTATTATTTACATGAGTTTTTTTTTTTTTTGATTTTAGAAATTTTTAAGCTTTCTCCCTTCTACACGGGTTTTATTACTATTTAAGATTTTTTTGATTTTTGTGACATTTTTAGATTTTTTTTTTAATATAATCATACATTTTCTCTCACTTTTTGGATATTATTAGCTAAGTTTTTAATAAGAACGATAGTTATTACAATTAATTTATTTGATTTGATGAAAAGGAAGGATGAAGGAGAGAGAGGAGAGGTATTATATCTTGATACTTCAAACCATTTACACCTAATTTTCTGATACCTAATTCATTCATATTACGTTCTCTTTCTTCCATACAAAGGTTTAGGGGGAGAGGGGGGCTAAATCGAGTCACTCGGAAAACAGAATTATTAATTTTTTGTTTTTGCTTTTGTTGTCTTTTACCAAAAAATGGATTTTTTCCTTTACCTGTACATGGCAAAATTTTCGAAGACTAATTCAAGATTTGTGAGAGGAGAGGGCTTAGTAACTCCTTTTATGCCACCTTCGTTCGCTGCACAATCGTTCAAAATTTGGTCAAAGGTTGTTCATTTTTGAGAAAAGTTGTAAGGAACCTCCGAAGCCTTAAAATTTCCAATCTTGACGTCAAATGATGATATTATAAGAGGACACTAACATACCTAAATTTCAGCTTTCTGAAAAAATTTGAAGGAAAATTAAAGCACCAACACATTTTTGACGAATTCAAGTCTTTCCAGCACTCACTAAATCCATCTAAGGAGCTTAAACACTGCATATAATTCTTAAATTTGAATCAAAATGGATCAAAAATGACCGGTAAATAGAATCTGAGAAAATCTTGAAGGGCCTCAAATACCTAGAATTTCATGAATGTAGGCTCGCATGATTATTGGTGATATAAAGCATGCTATGTTCTAAATCCACCAACACAGTTGATATTCGGGGGGGGGGGAGAAGGAGTTATCTTCTTCTAAATGAGGAGGAGGGGCGAAAGGTACAGAATTTTTGATTGTAGAGTTTTATAATAGAGTTAGCTCAAGTTACCAACAAATTTAAATTTCAGCTTCCCAAGTGAATTTGGAGGGGAGTTTGAACGAAAAACAACTATTAAAGTTTTGTAGGAGGAACCGAATCTGGGAATTTCTTGCATCGTTCATATATTCTCATCGAATATAATTAGAAAGTCAAATTTCACGTACAATGTCACTTTCAGCCTAAAATATAATGCCTCCACTTTATGTCAAAATAGACACAAAATAGCGGATGAACTACAATGTGAAGAATATTGAACGGCCTCAAATGATTCAAATACAATATCAACAAGCTCATATGGACAAGAAATACTATACATAATCTTAAATTAAACTTCTCAGCTGCTTTTGGAGTGGATAAATTATAGTTTCCATCCTCAGTATACTGGGTATGAATGTTGAGAGATTAACAACATTATCTACAAGTTTGAACATGATGCTATCAAGACCTCAGCTTCAATAAAGCACCATTACTACTTAAACGATTATTTTCTTCAATTTTCAGACTTCACTTTTCATTCTTCTTCCAAAACGAATATCTAGTATTTTCAGACTCTTTTAGAACCCCATAAAAAGTATATATTGGAGTGAATTTGTCCCCTGTGACTGTTTGCCTTAGTGACCCAGCGTGGAAAATTATTTTGAAAAGTCATCGAACCTGTAACCGAAATGAATCTTAAATCCACGTTCTAATATAAGAGAGCATTGATTTTTTTGCTCATCTCTTCATAACTAAATTAATATTGAGAAGTTTTTTGAATCCATCAACTATAATATCAGCAGCTAGCCGCAGCTACGAAGGTAACCAAAACAAATGAGATCAAAATATCCATAAATTCAATCTCTTAGCCATGTTCTCTCCATTTTGAAGTATAAAAAACACGCATCCAACTCGTTCAACACCTTCAATTTCGCCTTGATAACCGACACCACTTCGGCGAAACGAACGGATAGAACAAACCCAACCAATCAACTTCACTCCATAACAAATCGGTCTGCTTCATAGCCGGTAGCAATTACAACTCGGACGTAGGTTTTTTATATTCCGGAACATCGAAGATATTAGTTTGAATTCTAAAACCACGCCCAATTAATTCGAACCGCGACTCTACCATTCGAATGAACCAGCATGACGACGGAACGCGGCGTAAATAGAAATTGCCGGAGAAATAATGAAGATAATAGCGGTACCAGTCCTCAAGGGTTGAGACAACTCGTACACTAAATCCAATTACTTTAAATGCAGGGTGGAGCGGTGAAAAATGATATTCTGACGTAATTATATGGAATAAGAAAGAAACGGCCATCTTCGAAAACCTATGGTCGATGGCCACTTGGCCAGCGATAGTGATTTTTTTCTTAATAAATTAAAGCGCCGCAGGTTCGCCGTACCCGCCGGTAAATAATTGGTTCCATCGCATTAAATAATACGTTGCTTTATGACAGCTCTGCC
This sequence comes from Phenacoccus solenopsis, assembly GCA_009761765.1. NCBI lineage: Eukaryota > Metazoa > Arthropoda > Insecta > Hemiptera > Pseudococcidae > Phenacoccus > Phenacoccus solenopsis. The sequence continues at coordinate 48,916,749 of CM019752.1, read as the reverse complement.
ATACATGAGGCCAGCTTCGAAAGTAAATGACGAGAGCGTTAGGTTTTCGGTGGCATCCGAAGCCGTCACATTACTCGGTTGTATCCGGCCGAGCTACGGCTACGATTGACGTTTCAAAATAAACTTTTTACACCTTCGATACGACCGAAACTGACCTCCGGATCGTACAAGGGCGCATCTCGTTCATACGCGTAACAAAAGCGTGAAAGTACAACCGGAATTATTGGTCCGTTTCGGCCGTGAGTCTCGCTCTTCGTTATGTTTACTCGATTGAATCGTCCAAAAATTACATTTTCGTTGCTATTAAAACGGATACACGTAGGGCGTCGAGTACCACCGAAACACCGATGGCAAACTTAATTGAAAAATTAACCGGGTAATTACAATCGAAATGCAACATCGACGCGTAAAGCTACGTTAGCCAGTTCAATCAATCATCTCGCGAGCCATAACCGCGCTTCCATAACCTGTAATTAAAAATTCAAACTCGCTGTAAATCGAACCATTGATCGATGTTTCTCTTTTATCGGTAAAATCATTCTCACGAGCACCAACTGAACGACGCGGCGTATAGCGTTTAATTAAGAAATATAAGCCAAATGATCTTGTTTATAGTAACGCCAAATATAGCGAAGCTAATTCTTCACAGCGGTTAGGTATCGACCAGAACCAGACGTGCACGAGTATTGCTCCGTTTCGAAATCAATCTCGTCAAGGTGTCGGGACCGATGAACAGTTAATTTTCTTTGAACCAGAGATAATTAATTTAAGTATGAACAATAGCGCAGAGAAAAAAACTGGATTACGTAAGTATATACCACGATAGGTCTAATTTCGTTTTTTTTTTTTTTTTTTTTTTTTTTCAAAAAGTGAAGGAGGATGATCACAAAAGTTGTTGAATGATTTCAAAAGGACATCATAAAAATTTTCAGACCTCCTAAAATGAAGTGAAAGTTTTAATAATTTTTGGAAAATCACAAATTTTTCTGCCTTCAATAGTCATATTTTGTCATTATGGGATTGAAAAAAATTTCGCCCTCAATTTTGTTTATAAATTTAAGAGATCTTGACTATTTGTAAATTTTTTCCATGAAGCTCAAATTTTGGTTTTTTTTCAAAAATGAACGACAAACAGGTAATTTATTGGTCGTGTGCACAGTATGGGCCTAATTTAGGCTTTTTCGGACACAGGGAAAATATGCTCAATTTTTACATCATAAAACCTCCCAAAATATCACATTCATGCTTTAACATGACTTTGTATAAATGTTATAGCATCAGAAAGCTCAAACTTGAGGAACCTCTGCTAAACAAAAATCAAGCATATTTTGCCATCGAGTCTAAAATAGCCTAAATTAATCTCATACTGTGCACACGACCGACAAATTATCCATTTGTTGTTCATTTTTGAAAATAACCAAAATTTACGCTTTTTGAAAAAAAAAAATAAATAAATAAATAAATAAAAGCAGTTCAAATCTCTCATATTTAAAAAAAATTAGGGGGTGAAATTTTTTTCAACCTTCAAATGACAAATAATAACTTTGGAAAGTAAAAAAAATTTTAATATGTTAAAAATTCATTTTTTTTATTTTTTAATGTTTGACTTCATGTGGGAGGAGGCATAAAAATTAAAATGAAGCTAAAATCCTTAAACGTCGTTTTGATATCATTCAAGAACTTTTGTGACCACCTTTTTTCACTTTTTGAACAAAAAAAAAGGAATTCGGACCACCGTAGTACAGATGGTTAAATCGTTGAGAATAATTGGTAGGTACATAAATAAGTCACTAAATACTATAGGACTTGAGATAGGCCAAAACATCAGATCAATAAATTTTCTAAAATTCTAAACAGAAGCGATATGTCTTAAACATACACGAAGTCAAAACATACGATATTTACCAACACCTAGTCACTAATCACAGATCTACAGAAAAGCAGGCATCTAATCATAATTATTCATAAATCATTAAAAACAAATCCCAACAATTTACTTTGAGAATGCGAAAAAAATATTACGACAAATGTACACAACTACATAGACTTTTTCCGTTTTTAAAAAGATGGCCGCTAACTTGTAGGCAATAACAGAAGTAAAGATGTCAATCACGCGAGAAAGAAGCGATGACGTCACATGACGTCGAATGATTAATGGGCGGAGCGGCCAGCTGATTCCCTTGGAGCGGGAAGGATTGTGTTTTTACCACGCAAAACACCATCTGTCGTGAAACGATGAAAGTATGCTGGGAAGAATGTAGGGCGAAGTTCTTTTCGAAATATGTAGAATGAGTATATATAATGAAACAGAACGATTCGTATCTCAAGCAAAAGCTAATTGTCCAGAGATGTCTAAACTAGACACTAGACTACCTTGTCCCCATCATCGTAGAATATTATTCATTGACCAACGATACAAACGGGTGTATAAAAAAAATCATCGCATATTTTGAAATAAAATGAAATAAATTATCAATTTATTTGGTAGCGGGGGAGAGGGAATTTCTCAGGCTACAAATCATGGTTAAAATTTAAATGCTATTTCTAGTACTCAAGTGAATATTAGAAATATAGAGGAGAGTGAAGAGAAGAAGGAGCACGAATATTTTCATGCTGAACTGCTCAAGCTATGATCTTAGAATAAAGCTTCTTCTTTTTTTGATATATATCGTAATCTTTCGGATAATACTTCACAACATTCTTGGCCTTAATTTTATTTTGATCTAATTTAAGTCTTGAGGTGGTAAATGCGATAACAGATAAGGACGCGAAATAATTACATACATCTTCATAAGCAGAAAGGCGATCTTGCAAGGAAGTTATCAGTTGGTCAAGGTTGAAAAGAATGAAAAGATGATTGTAATTTTTATGAAGAGAAGAAAGGTCCATTAATTATTATTTGAAATGTGTACATTTTACAGCATTTGCAAGTGCCCTTCTTGCAGTGGGGGCCATGAGAACACTACCTATAATGCCCCCTTTCTAAATCTAGGCCTGAAAAAACAACATAAATTTAAAAACAAAAAATAATTATAAATGAGTAAAAAATAAAATATTTTATATTTTAAAAGAATTTCAAAGGATAAAAGAATAAAGAATAAATAAATAAATAAATAAATAAATAAACAAAATTGCGACTACCTTAATTACATTTTTCGACATTGGTGCGCTGTTTAAAACTCACCTGCAATCAGCCATTCTCTGAGTTCTCTTTTAAAGATTATGTTAAAATGAATTGTTTCAATACGCTGTGGGAGGGAATTAAAAATGTTTGCTGTCATAGTATCTACGCCAGTAATCCAGTATAAAAAAATTTTATTGAATATGTATGATTTAGGTTCAAGGAAGAGGTAACAGGAATACCTAATACATATACTAAATTAATATTGTTTATAATTTATTATGAATGTGTATGGGTCAGGTAAGGGGCCCACCCGAATATTTTTCCTTTTGTCGATGTCTTACAAGCAATTCAATGTGAGAACTATACAAAGATGCGAATTAAAGCGAGAAAAAGCAATTAATTGCCAAAAACGAAATTGTTTGAACGATACAATGGCGCAAAAAAGAAATTAGTACATTAGAATTTATTAGAAAAGTATCCTTCTAATTTCTGCCTATTTCTTAATAACATGTTAGCGCCCAGCATAATATTCGAAACATCAAGTATGACAACGTCATTTTCTTGCAGGAATTTTCAGCTAACGTTCTCGTGGTGTCCTCTACGTAGTCTTAATCAACTGATATCTACTTAGAGGAGCGAGAAGCAATTCGATATGTTTCCAATCCTACCTGTTTTGCTCGGAACGCAAACAACTATCAGTCAAAATTTTCATTCGATCACTAGTTCATAAACTAAATTAGCATAATTTTAATTTAGCGCACATCAGCGAGAGAAAACAATACCTGAAAAATCTTCTATATCAGCACAAATTAGGCATTACAGTTGCATAGGAAAACACGGCTTTGTCAGCATACATTAAAAACACAACTCATATTATTGATTTTGAAAATGTTAAAATTCGCGTGAAATAAAAAAACCGGTTAATATTGGAATCCATTCATATGAATAATAAAAAGACGATGTATTTTAAAAAGACGTATAAAATCTGAATAATGCTTACGTGGAATCAATTAGACAATAGGTCGATACCTGCAATAGTATTATCAACTTATCATTGTTACGATACACCTGAAGACATGACATTACCGAAAATGTGTTCGTCGCATTACGTGTAATTATATGTACGTATATATAGCGATTTTAATTATGTTATTAATACATAACTGAAAAATTTTAGTACAAATCAGAATTTGAAGACATTTGCAGCAAAAGCGATAAATAAATCATACGTAAGTTTTTGAAATTATAGATGAAAATTTGTATTATAAATCTTTAAAACCTTTGTAAATGTAAGAATTACTCAAAAAAATGCAGAGTGATATCATTGATCAAATCCTGAAGAGTCATGAAAAATTACGAAAATTCTTTGTGAGCTTATTTTGCGTAGTATTTTTCAAAATTTGTTATATTTGGCTTGGATATAAAAAAATTTATATACATTAATACCATTTTTAACTGTTCTAAATTCATTTCTCATAATTTTACTACATATAATTTTTTTTTTATCTAAAAAGTAGATTTGTTCGCATATCGCTCTCTATAGAATGCATTACAAACTATTTTATTGTATGAAGAACTACCTATACTACAGTAATAGTACTAATGGTAAAACAGGACTCTACTACAATTCCTAAACTAAACAGTACAAGCGTTACTTTCCCAGCTGTATTAATCGATTTTTCAATTTTGCACTTCCACATATAGATTGTGTTATGAGTAAATAAAACCTGCTCTGTTCTTTCTTTAAACCTCAGAAGAAGAGGAAAAAAATCAAATTATCTGACTACATGATAATTATGTAGCCTGAAATGAATTCCGAAATCTAATGGTGAATTTCTGTTTGCTTTATTTTTGATATATTGCGTTTTGAACGTATTCTGCATAATTATACACAAATTATTTACTAACGTATCGATTTTATAATAAGCATTTTTTCTTAGTCCGTTTTCTATTCAATTTCAAATGTGGAACGAATAAAAGTAAAGTCTATTCTTAAAACTTCTTTAATGTCATTCAGTGCCTAATAAAATTTGTTAAACGTAGTACAGAACTTCGGCAGCATTCTAAGTGCGATTTAATCAAAAATTCAACATCCTTCTAATCCTGAAGTTGGGATTGATATTTGGTTAAAAATAATAATATAGGTACATTTTATTCGATGAAGTATAATCATAGTGCCTAATTCAACGAGTTACAGCCAACCCCTCAAGGGATATTTTTCAAGACATCGTAACTCTACATGTCTCATGAACTACGCAAAATAAAAAAATAAGTAAATAGCGATAAAAAAAAAATTAAATAAAATAAATAAACGTAAGCAGCCATACCCCATTACCGCAGTTGAGTTTTTAGTTAGGGCTGGTTCAGGTTTGCAAATAACATTGCTAAACTCTTCATGTATACAAACCATACCCAGTACCAAGTCTAAATCCCTACCCTATCCCCTCCAAAAGTCTTTAATAAATCAAATTTAGAATATGTAGTATGTGTTGCCTATAATAATCATGTGAACAGATAATTTTCAAATTAAATAGAGCTAGTTAGCTACTTGATGCTCCTAAAATCATCTTCAAATTTTTACTATCCGCCATTTTGGTTCCATTTTGGCACAACTCAAGAGGTCATATTCTGGTCATAAAATAATCCTACATACAAAGTTTGAGCTTTCTAAGTTGATCTTATGAGGAGATATGGAAGATACATAAAATTTCTTACAGTAATTTCCCCTCCAAAAGTCATTTTCTACTGTAACTCTCCTCCAAATTCACTCGTGAAGCTAAAATCAGAATAAATTAGTCCTTTGGGCTCATTTTATCAAACGACACCACAATCAACATTTTCCACCTCTTGTGCACTCTCACGACATTTCAAGTTCGATTATTCCTCCTCCTCCCCTCCAACAACATGTGTGAAGGTGCATTTGGGATATAGCATACTTCGCATCTTCAATAATAATATGAGTCTGTATTAATCACAATTTTACCTATTTGAGGCTTCTCAAACACTCCTTGAATTTTGAGAATGCGCCATTTTGGACCTGTTTTGACTCTAATTCAACATGTCATATTATGGTCCAAAAATAGCCCCACAAACGATGCGTGACTTTTCTACGTTGATTTGGCGATGACATATGGAACATTCAAGAAATTTCATATCTCAAAACTTCCTCAAAAAGCTATTTTTCATCCAACTCCCCTCCAAATATACTTAGGAAGCTGAAATTCAGATATATTGGTGTCTGTGACTCAGTATTTCATATGAGATTACAACGAAAAATTCGGGTATCTCCGCCCCCTCAGCTTCCCTCTTGAATGATCCGCCATTTTGTAGCGGATCGAAAAAACAAAACAGTTCCTTTTTCGCACTTTCAAAAAGAGTCCTCGACCAAATTTTGAGGGATTTTCATTAATACCCGTTCGGGTCAGACGAGGGAAAAAAATAAAGATCCCAAAATGGTGGGTATTTGCCATATGATTACAAATGGTCTGAAACGCATTGATTTGAAGACCAAAATCTCCCGAATCGGGTAAGCTTCAATAGTTAATTTTTCCAAGTTAAAAGCTCAGTTAAAAATCTCACACAAAAATTGAGTAAATTTAAAGTAGAACAAAATTGTATGAGACCATTTTGACTGCAGGAGTAATTCCTGGAGAGGTAAAACGAAAAAACCGACTTTTTGATGTTTACTCCTCACCCTGCGTGAGATAAGTACATTTCTAATCTATATGCCTACTACCATTGGTAAAGAATCATGACACAAAAATGAACCATAATTTTCTCACCAAAAAATTCTCCAAGTCTTGTATGGTAAGTCTATGCTACATAATATACTTATTATTTACTATAGTGCGGTCCGCGAAACTAGACCCTTATGTTTATACACAAAAAATAAAATTTTGGCGTTCACAAAAAAAAAAAAAAAAAAAAAAAAAAAAAAACTTGAAATCGAATAGTGATTTGCATCAGAGGTTGGCTCATCATTCATTTAAATAATTTATGTGTTGACCAAAAAAGAGAACGATTTCGCACTTTCTTAAATAATTACATTTTTTTCAACTAAAAAACATATGGCTACCATACTTTTACCTCCATAATTATTAGTAATAAATATGGCAACAAAGCGCCTATCAGGAGGGTGTAGTTTCGTGGACCGCACTATAAGTTACAATCCAGTGCCGGTTCTAGGATCACTGCTTGGGGGTCACTTCCATAAAATCAAGTGGGAAAGATGATACATTGTTTAAAATTACCAAAAGGTTGATTTTTATTCAAAGAAACACATTAAAAAAGCTCTTAGGGGGAGGGGTTAGACAGTTAGACACCCGAAACCCGTCCAAAACCGGCTACGTTACAGTTCAATCTATAATGCTACATTCCCATTAAGTAATTTCATTATTATTATCGAGTGAATTTCAAAAAATTCCACCAGTTCCAACAACCTCGCAAAGTAGTAAAAATTTCTCATCAAATACGTTCCAAAATAAGACATAAACTCTTACATAGAAACGCCATCGTTTTAACATCTTAGTCAACGTTTTCCCGATTTTTCGCAAAAGCTCCGCATGAATAGCTAATCTGCCAACAGCCTTTTACCAAACGGTAGGAAAAAACCGTATGAAATAGATTCGTGAATTCACTTGTAAAGATGTCATTATAGAAAAAGTAATCGATCAATCAAACAGTCCGAACATCTGTAGCAAACGAAAGCGCGCAACGGATAAGGGTATGTGTGGGTTTCGATTGTTCCCCGAAGGGGCCCATTTAACCGGCTGTATTGAAATCCTCTTCTGAGTCTTCGTATCACGGTTTACCGTCATAAGCTTTCTTTCGTGACATTTACAACAAATGCAAACTGATTTGATTTGGTGTTAAATTTAACCAACGTATTCGGCTCGTTTCAACGTCCATGGACGATATTTTCATCTTATATTCTATACCCCGAGTCGAGCAAATTTCTCTCGAAACATTTATATAGTTGTAAAAATCGATTATACGGGTGACCAAAATCACCATATCGCATCCCGGGAGAATGAACTCGCGGGTAAAAATTTCTAAAAAAAAAAAGTTTTCAACTCGTAATGTATACCTTAAAATTACTATACGGTATATAGGTACGACTATACGAAGCATAATACATTCGGTATAGCGTATATCCATTACTGTATAGGATATCAAAATTATCAACTAACACATACGCAAATAGTGGCCCCTTTTTTCTCGCATATACAAAGTGAAACTCTAAATGGATGTAATGCGAGGGGAGTCGCGAGACTTGACATCTTTATGATGGATCGGTACCGAGTACTTAGTAGTTCTTGTGTTATTGTTGTCGACAATGTTATTGGTTCCATTCTCCGCAAAATATGGCTCAACGTCTCGTACATATTTTTACCAGATTTATACGCGAGAAAATTTCACTCTAAAATCGTCCAATTCGTACGAAAAACCTTGGCAAAAATACGCAACCCTGTTACATTAATAACCTGGCTACTTTTTCACACGTCCTTTGACCTACGTCAACGTACAACGTATCACATCCGAAACAGGTACAAACCAAAATAAACATGCCAAACGTTCTCGAAGGAGTTCTTTGTTGTGACAAGAATTGACAATCGATTCGTGAAAATATCTGACCAACGTTTATTCAAATAAGGAAGTAAACTTGACTTTTCAATAGGATTCACCTCTCGACATTATGTTGCCAAATATCATCCTGAAAGGTGTAAGATTCTATATAACCTTCATTCATCTATACCAACTCCCTCGAGATATGGAAGTAAAAATTACAAGAATAAAAAATCTCAGTATCAATTCGCTTCAGGGAATTCGCGTGTATTCGTGTCCGTAAAAATATTTCCTACACAATGAAAGAATTCCGATGCGTGTGTGGTTCGCGTTAGATGCAACTATTTGGTCGTATATGGGTTACGTTTATTAAATGGGGTTTAATCAGAAATCTCTTGTATCGTATGGACCTGCCATCAAAGGGTGGTCTGGGCCCAAAAGGTTGCCACACGATAACTTCACAGAGCAACTAGAACTGAATAATTCTGTTCATCAATATTGATTTTTCATATTCGTGGAAAGAATATTTCGCATTGCGATTCAATAAAAAAATCAAATTGAGCATGGCGTGCCATCATTTAACAAAATTATTCAATAATTTAAATATAGGCCAAACAAATATAGGTACGACTGACCTTCAATATTTCAGCTCGCCAAAAGAATGTCAACACGTGTCGTAATGAGCCTCTTATAATCTGTATCAAAGAGGGGCTGGGGGCTGCAGAGTGTTTTTAATATTTAAATTATCAAGTTCTAATACTCTACGGTACCCGATGAAAAATATATGCTTTTTGTAATTCGGAACACCGAGTCGAAAAAATGGAATTCACATTAAGCAATGAAAATTACCATGTAACGCAACAAAATGGAGCAATCAGGTACAAAAACAATGTTTTAAGCAGAGTTATTGAAAAAAATTTAAAACTAATTTTTATCATTCTGTGCAATATTCATTTAAAATTGAAAAAATTAAATTGAATAAAAATAAACGTTAATTTTGTAAATTTATTTTTTCAGAAAAATTAATGCAAATGTTTCTAAAATTGTACATGAAGAGAGAGGGTAACAAAGAGAAAAATCATTTTAAATAAATATCGGACTTCAAGCGACTAGCTAAGGGCCCAATATCGCCTTAATCAAAGGCGATGTCTCTCTAGCATAAATAATTTCGAATTTTCCTTCATTTGAAAATTGGAGTTGGGAATTTAAAATTTTTCAACTTCAGAAAAGCATGTAGCTCTTAAAGGCTTGAAAAAAAAAATTGCATTTAATTTTTCGAATATTCAAAAATCGGAAAATTGTTTACAATGTTTGAAAACCCCGCATTAATTACAAAAAAAAATCCTAGATATCAATTCATCACAATCAAAAGAGAAAATAATTAATTTGTAATTTCTTTGAAAAAAAAAAATACTCAAACACTCATGTCAATTATCACTTTGTTAAAGCTGATTTTTTGGCTCTTCTACAAAATTTTGAGAATATGCGTCTTTATAAAAATGTCCCTAGATTTCTGATGCGATTAGAAAATGAAAACCAAAAAGGAAGGTAAAAATGATAAAAAAGTTAAAAATCAAACCTCTAAAGAATTTCAAGTTAGCATCAGAGCTGTCCAACAAACTAAACAGAGGCAAAATCGAATGCTGGGCATCTCTGGTGACAAGTTGAAATTCGTTGAAGCCTTGGCCCGCATCCTCTTTTATTCCTCCATCTTTGACCCCAGATGCTTATTTTTTCAATAAATAAAAAATTGTAAATAACGTCTGAGCTCATAGCATTCCAAACATTTCTTGAGAACGAAAAGTGGTAGAAACATAGGTATAGCTAAGGGAAAAAAATTCAACCAAAGTGATAAATTATGTCGTTAAGTGGAGCACTGCATAACTTGAACAAATAAATAATTCTGAATTAATTTTCCTAGAAATTCATGACATTTATGGTAACTTCTTAAAGCAAGGAAAAATAAACAGTAAAAACACTTTATCTCCTCGCCCCTCCATTCACACTAAAAATTCAAAAAGTAAATACCTTCAAGGCCTAGCCTTGACCGTACTAACACAAAATACTGATTACGCCACTGTACGCAAATTAGGATAATTTTCACATAAATAAAACATAGACCTCCAAATATTTAAAAAATTCTTATAACTGAATTTTTTTCAATTTTTTTACCAACCCTCTAAAGTAATAAAATACAGAGTTTGACCTTTGTAGGTCAATTTGAGATATACGAGATTAATAACATTTCATACCAGCATGATTTCCCTTCCGAAAGGCGTTTTTTACTCCAACTCACCTTCACATTCACTTAGCAAGTTCATGCTACATTTTGAGGGCAATAACACCCCTCCTCTCCTTCCTTCAATCCTTCCCTACCCCTCCTTCCTCTCTTTTAAAATCATGTGTGAAGATGGAACTGGCACAAAACACACTTCCTATCACTAGTAACCATATGAGTCTAAATCTATCAAATCTGAACCATTTAAGGCTCCTCAAGCCTTCCTAAAATTTTGGCCATCCGCCATTTCGGATCCATTTTAATACAAATTTGAGGGGTCAAATTGTGGTCTCTAACTAACTCCACATACGAACTTCCACCTTTCTAGGTATATTTGGTGAGGAGATATGAAAGATTCAAGAAATTTCATGACTCAAAACTTCCTCAAAACTCGATTTTTACCTAAAACTGCTCTTCAAATGCACTTGGGAGTTTGAAATTTGGATATGTTGGTGCCCTTGACTCACTCTTTCGTATGAGACCAAAAACGAAAACTTTAAACTGCTTGCCTCCCCTCCACTCCATCTCAAAATTTAAGTGAACCGCCATTTTGAGGTGAATCAAAAAACAAAAAAAGAAGTTCTGCGGAATTCTACAAAGAGCCTCTTGAGAAATTTTCAGCTGGAGACAAAAAACATCATAAGTACATCAAAGGAATGTGTACATTCGCCATATGATTATAACTGGCCTCAAACGCAAAGATACGAAATCCCAGTTAAAATGGAGCTACTTTATTTATATAATTTAAAATTAAAATATTAATTTGTGAAATTAAAAATAATATAATTATATTTGTAAATAATAAATTTTATTTTTATAATAATCTTTAATTTACAAAATTAATGTTTTTGTTTAAACTAAAATTTATTAATTTTTAAAAATTAAACATTTTCCCTTCTCCTTCGACTACTACTTCTCAAGTAAGGTAGACAATAATAGCTATCGTTTCGAATTAAAAACTCGACTAAAAAAATAGATCACAAATTTTTCAAACATCAATTTTTAACAAAATTAAACTATTTATGGAATGGAGCTCAAGAATCAGCAACCACATAGTTTTATCTCGAAAACAAAGGTTCATAAAAAAATTTTGTAGGACATGAAATATAGAAACTGAAAACATTCAATCCATCCTTAGCATCAGAATAATTATTGATGAGACTTTACTTGATACGTAATTAAAATTCTTAACATCACCGTTCATAATGGAACATTTATGGAATGCTATACCCCACCAATGAAAAAATTCGAATGCCATGCATACATATCTCTTTACGAGAAGTGATGTGAAAAATTAACAAGAATAATCGTCATTAATAATAATTATGATAGGTTTTTGGGGATGGGAGATTCGGGAGGAGGTTAAACTTTCGGTGTTCTACATTTTATGTTCTATGAAGTTTTGTTCGTTTGTTCTTGATATGTAATATATGGCTGCTGGAACTTCGGAGTTTTTTAATACATGAATTTTTTCTCTAATTACACTTTCTACTAAACATAACAAACTAGAATAAATTTAAGCCGTAAATAAATTCCATTTTTTGGCCATACATTGACACTAGAGAAACTATACCCAGCACAATGCAACTTTCCAGTTTCCCCTGCTCATCTCATGTTACTTTTCTCAAGAGGACCGAATTCCAGTTGAAATACGATCAGTACGAACGCACTATTACGAGATTAATTACCTCCTACAGGTCTGTTAAAATTCGCCAAAATTTCAACGGTTCGATGTCAGTACTAGTTCGCGTTTCCCCGAACTAAACGAACCGACACGCGGATAGGTATCCAATGAAAAAAATCCTTGTCTTATAAAACATTCACAAATTAACCGTCAGCTTGGCGGGACGTCCACTCGTTACATTTTAATCCTTGTCTCGTACAGTCAACGTATTATTATGATAGCTCCGACGGTACCACAGCGTATCCCGCTATAACCGGCGGGGTAAACGCTGCGTGAGATCTGAATCACGCAGACAAACACGTCACCTCGTGTCGCGCGCAAAAAGCCTACATGTACGTGGATTCGAGTATTGCGTTGATTACCGGTAATAACGCATCGATACGCATTCGAGTCTTACACACGGAGAAACCAATAAGCTAATAAAATACGTCGCCATTAATACCACCACTCTCAATTACCGTAGTAAACCAAGTGGAAACTATAAAAGCCACTTAATTGTGTAAGAAATAGACATGCTCGTACGTTGCGAACAATCTCCAAGATGATGGTATCAGATAACGAAAAAGACAAAACACGAGTTGTCCATCGAGACGCGCTGGGACCGAGTTCCAGTTCTTACTCTTATACCAGGCAGCGCCGTATCATGTTATGTCAAAAATACCAACTCGATGGGACGCAGAGCCGGCATCCTCCTAGCCACGGTGAGGCGACTTAACAACCTTATCTTGACAACAATATCATCCGATTGTATTTCTCTTCCGGAATTTCGTATTTCGTACAACCATCTTTTCCACTCACCTCGTACCGCGCACACGCGTTAATCGACTGTTTGTTTGGATAAAAAAAGGGTTATTATAATCGCGTCGCTTCATTCCACCGGACAGTGGGTCATCATACGTGTAATATCCCTATACCCGAATGAAAAGTGCAAAACGTGCAGCGTGGCGTCGATAAAACGCGCATCTGTTTCCCTTATTACAGCGTACGCGCGCAGAAAGTAAATATTTGCTATAATCACGATATTATAGGTTCATGTGAAAACAATCGTATCCGTTTTCAGAGCTCTTCTTCCTCTCGTACATTTTTCACAACATTTTAGATCTCCGTTAACTCGTCTAAATTTCTTGGAACAATGATTACCAAATTCTATAATTCATTCATATCGCGTCTTTGTAAGCCTTTAATCCATCAACAATGCTGACAACTTCATCTCGCCAAGGTCCATAAAAAGCTACATCTCTTATATCGAAAATATTATCCTCATTTATCTACAACACAGACTACTCCAAACCAGCATCAATGTTCCATTAACCTCAACATTAAGAACCACTGAGTTAAAACTAATCAAAGGGATCCTACAATATAATCTGCAAAGGGTCGAGACTACACTGATGGTTAAAAACAGCTTCATGCTTCGTTAAGAGTTAATTAAACACCATTTAAGTAGCTTTAAACTAAGTAATCGCGTCAAATCCTTTACGTCAAAAGAGTTTGTTACATCTCCGAGTATTTTGTTCTCCATTTATCATTATCAAATTTACCGCCTAACAATATAAACACCGAATTAATTTACTTTTCCACCTGTTAACCGATGCTATTCGCAAATAATTAACTAGGCGGGGTAATCGCGACTAATTTAATTTTAATTTTTTATTTTTCTTATTCACATTTACAAAAAATAGAACCCGCTACGAGAAAAATGTTTCACATTTATAGGTACCTATTTGGTGTGAATTAAATTCTTTTAAATTACAAAAACAACATGATATAAGAGTTTACACCTTTTATTCGATGCAAAATATCGTTAATTTCACATATCGATATTTTTCCATATTTTTCCAAATCGAATTCAATTGTTGAAAACTAGAGAATAATCAAAGGGTCTTTCCTGATAAGATAGTGAAAAGGGCCCTTGACGCAAATTTGGGTCCAAAATGTTGCCCTCGATGAAAAAACTCCCCAAAAAAATCTATCAATTTGGGCGAAAATTGCGTAATAATATTTTTTGTTGGAAATCTGATCAGCATAATTTCTTAACTGGACTTTTTCTCTGTATCTAGATTAGAACCCGTGTTATTTGCGAAAAACTAGTGTTGGGAGCACAAATGTGGATTTTGGGGGAAAAGCAATGGCGCGATTTTTAGTGGAAAGTTAGGTGTTATTACGGACACTATTGGCTACAAGTTTCCTCAGAAAAACTTCGGCCCCCAATTAGTCTCGATTATAATGCTTATATGACTGGACTATTATAGGTACTACTTTAACTTCACCATCATTATGTCGAATTTTATTTCTTCTTATTGTGAAATCCTCAATCAGAAATTTGTCATAATAGTCGAAAAGTAACTCGCCTGCATTCCCAATGTTCATTTTCTATTTTTTATTTATTTATTTTTTTTCTTGTTTAGTCCTTACTGATTTTGCGATAGTGTAATACATAATAATTATTAATATTAGGAGCAACTTTGTAGTCCCCTATCTATTCCCCTAATGGGTATACGAAAAAAATTATAAGATCCTTTCTTATAGAGAATTTAATGAGAAACATTTTATTACTATACTACTTTTTCTCTAAAACGCGTTGTTTGCAAAAAAAAATGCAAAAAAGTGAATTTAGGAGGCGCTCTTGTTACACATTTCATTTTTTTTGACCAACTTCCACCCCCCTTCGGGGGGTTAAAAATATTATCATGTTGTACCTTAGAGTACAACCTAATTAGGGAAAAAAATTCAGCCATGTACCCCCTCAAAAAAAATTTTTACAATTTTTTGAAAATTTTGAAACCTAAAAAATTCAAGAAAATATGAATCGAAAAATTTGAAAAAATTTCCCCAAATGTACTTATATAATGCCTATCAATAGTGAGATTTTCAAAATTTTTCATCCATCCCATCCGGAGTTAAAAAATATTGAATTTTCGACATATGGGAGTCGATTTCTCAGGAAGGGGTGGGGGGGTCAAAAATTTTCTTGGGGAGTTTCTTCATCGAGGGCAACATTTAGGACCACTTGTGACCAAATTTGGGTCAAGGGGTGTTTTCACTATCTTATCAGGAGAGACCCTTTTTATGTTTCTGTTTTTAATGTTTTTCGTTAGGAAAAGTGTACCGAAGAGGCTAAGAATGAAAAAAATAATAAATCAAATAAAAATAAACTCAAGCGCAAACATACTTGTTATTTTATTTCATTATTATATTATATTGTAAAGTACCATTTTTCAAGTCGTGAATTTTAAAAGTAGGTATATTTTGTAGGTAAATTCGAGTAACTGTAATCATTTTTCGTCATTTGTAAACATATCGAAAGATATCGATATTCATTTTTAAATATAGATATCTTCGATATTTCCGAGAATGTTAGAAATATGAATATGTTGGCTGGTTTTGTCACCACCAATGATAAACGAATAGCTGGCCATTTTAAATTATAATATCTAGTCTATTGAAGTTCAGAATATACTATTATAATTTATACATACATATTTGCCTAATGTTCTGCCTTCGTTAAACGTGAAGAAATTCCACTTTCCTTTTTATTTTAAAAATAACATCGGTGTAGTACTTTATTTTAGAGTTAAAATAATTTACTTCTTTGGCCTCGTAGATTTCATATTCTTAGGACATAGTTTCAGTAGGTAATGATTTTTTGGCCATCATTTAAATTGTACTCAATAGGACACCTTTTTTGAAGTCTCTAGATTGATGATTTGGGCCCTTAGTCATCGGAATCCTAAAATAGGCCTTAATATCTCATAACTTTAACATTTAATTACAACTGAAACGCGGAAATACTAAGCAATTTGAAATCTATCATATTAAGTACATAGAAAATATAATTTAGAAAACTCAATTATAAATGATGTTTACCACGAGATAAGTAGGCATGATAAGAAATCTACAAGAGCTTCCTACCATCCTTTTAATCATATAATGAGAAGATTGCAATGCTCGATAGACTCATATCTGATTTTAGTTATTTTTACGATGAGAATTACTTGGTATTCTCAACTCTCAGATATCAAGCTATTCATTCGCTTTATAAAACATAAATTTTCGAGTAATCACAAAGTAAGCTAACTACGATTAAAAATGGATATTTTATGAATGAATTTCCAAACAAGTAAAAATTTTATTTTTAATAATTTTTTCGTTGGTATTTTCAAAATATATTTCAAAGAGGTAAATATTATTATGTTTTTAATTTACAAATTTTTCTCATATGCTTACTTCAACTATTTTCATTAGTTAGAGACTTTCATTCAAAAAATTAATAAAGGTTACGAGTATATTTAAACTTGAAAACCGTAATTTCATTAATACATACCTTGTAATAATTTTTTATTTTATTTTTTTAAATTAAATTGTGTTGAATTAATTAATGCACTTTGTTGAAAAATCAATTTTGTTTTAATCCTCAAGCATAACTAAGTACATAATTTATAATGAACATTTCGGTCACAAGAAATCTTAAACTTTCAACTAGAATAATTTTGTTAATTTAACAACATTTTCATTATTTTTCATCATTTTCTGAAAGAAATCAAATTTTCATTTGAATTTCATCAAGTCAAATAAGAAATGGTTCGTAAAATTAGGCATGTGACTTTATATAAGATGCCTTAAGAAATTTTGTGGTAAAAAAATTTTTCACCATTTCCCTAACTTTTACAACTTCTTCATTTATTAATTAAAAAAAAAAAAACATAGAGCTGATTTTTAACAAGTTAACTGATAGTTTACCTGAAATACATTCCCATTTTTTTCACTACTTTTAATTACTCAATTTTGCTACTTTTTTATAACTTTCATGACTTTTACTACTTATTAGACACTTTGTTACACAAGTTCGATAAATATTACCATTACAAATTATGTTATCATAAAGATCCCATACCCTTCGATATTCAAATTTTATTTGGAGCATTGCGTTACAAATTGTTCGTAGGGGTGAGAAGGGAGAAACCCTCAAAATCTTGAGCAATTTGGGCTATCGGTAAGGTCTTCAATTTAGGTGCATACTTGAATACTCTATTGCTACGGTATCGGTCACCAAGTTTTATTTAAATGATGATTATTAACAACACATTTAATTTATTTTAGAAAAACTCTACGACCCCTGCCCGGAGAGTGTGACCGGTTAAAAACTATTTAGCACTTTGCTATTGATATCCATACTGTTGCTTGTCTAAACTATTTTTATGGATTAACTCGACTGAATACGTATCCGGTCTCACCACGTTAAACTGATGCAAACTCGGGGTTTTTCTGTACCTATCTTATTAGTTTAATCATTAAGTTACACATTTTAATTTTCTTTCAAACACAATATGTTTAGTTTATTTTAAAACTTCGGCCAGTAACTAAGGAAGCTCGAGGAGCTTAATCCCTCTAGAAAAATTTTAATCTCCATAGTAAAATTTTGTATTCGATATGAAAGTATTAATCAAAAAAAAAAAAAGTCGAAGCCCCTCCTGCAATGACAAACTAGCTTTTGGCTTATGACAATTGCAAGGTCTCAGTGTTGCCAATTCTGAGAAAAAAAAAGTAAGCAGCCATGTCGCATTACTAGAGCTGAGTTTTTAATTGAGGTTTGTTCAGTTTTGAAGATTGCTAATCTCTTTATGCCTACAGCCCACACTCAATACCAAGTCTAAAAACGCCTGATCTATCCCTTCCAAAATCCCTTAAGAAGTTAAATTCGGAACAACTGTACTATTTCAAATTATAAGTACTTGAGGCTCCTCAAATTATCCTCAAATTCTTGCAATCCGCCATTTTGGATCCATTTTGACCCAAATTCAAGAGGTCATATTTTCGTGATCAACTAACCCCAAAAACGAGGTTTCACCTTTCTAGATTAATTTGGTGAGGAGATATGGAAGATTCGAGATATTTTATAACTCAAATCTTCCTCAAAAAGCTATTTTTTGCTCCAACTCTCCTCCAAATGCACTTGGGAAGCTGAAAGTTTAATATGTTGGCGTCCGTGACTCACTCTTTCATACGAGATCAAAAACAAAAAATTAAAGCAATTTGCCCTTTCTCCAGCTCCTCTCAAAATTTGAATGATCCTCCATTTTGAGATGAATTGAAAATACAAAAAAGTACCTCTTTTGCATTCTAAACCCCCATACCAAATCATGTAGGCTGTAATAGCTATCGTTTTTTATTAAAAACTCAGCTAAAAAAATGATTTTAGATTCGCCCTAGCTACCCAAGTTTTTATCACTAGAAAAATAACCTATATATAATCCAATATTTACCTAATAAAAAGTATTAATGCACTAATAGTCACATTATTTTACATTTCAGATCCATCCTTATATCGCACAAAAATGCATTTAGCAGGAAAAATATACCTAATGCTGCAAACATTCATAGCCCGTTTCGGGCCAGACTTGAAAACACAAATATGCATAAAACAAGAACCGTACAACAAAGTCAATCAATGCGTTCTCGAAAATTCGTACACCTCGTACTACGAATTTCTCCAATGCACCGAAGTCTACATCGACAAATCTCGCCTACTGCAAACCCTGTTAACCGAACAAACTGCTCCTATCATATTAATCACTGCGCCACCGAAGTGGGGTAAGAGTATGAATTTAAAAATGATAAAATTCTTTTTCGAATGGGAAATCGACGACGAAGATTATCGTGTTGTATTCCACGAGTACACAAATTCTCACAAATTCTTCTACAGCGGAAAATTCTACCTCAAAGAGTCTTATGGAATCATCGGAGAATACGATAAAGCCCCACTGATATCCAAATTTCCAAAACTAATCGACGCGTACGCAGGTCGATATCCCGTAATATATTTAGAGATGAATAAAATCCGCCCATGTGTGGCTAAATTCGACGAATTTTTCAAACAATTTAAGGAAACAATAAGAGATCTTTGCGAACAACACGCATACCTAGCCAGATGGATACGGTGTTTAATTAACTACAAAATTTCCCTCAATCAAACCGACTTTACCAGCCGAAACATGGAAGACGAATTGGAAAAATTCGAGATGCTCTACAGAGGCAAAACAGAGGGAGAAGACGAGTACAAAAATAGCTTGGTTTTTCTCAGCTATATGTTTAATAAATATTATCACAAAAAAACCATCATTTTAATCGACGAATACGACAGCGTATTCAAAAATTTATACCTCCATAGCGGTCAACATCGACGGATCGATATCGATGAACGAAATCGTATTCAAACTTTCTTACTGGATTTTTACGACATTAGTCTCAGAGGTAACAGATATTTATACAGAAGTATTCTAACAGGAATCCTGCCAACACCGATTACCATCAGTACGACGGGTTTCAACGATCTATTATTTGTGAATTACGCCGATCTAAGACTATACCCTTATTATGGTTTCTCTGAGGATGACTTCCGAGCTTTATGTTACCATCGAAAAATCCCACAAGATTTATTCAAAGAAGCATACGAATACTATCGAGGATACCACATCGATAGCGATCGTTCGCTGAAAATCTTCAATCCCTGGTCCATCGCGAAATTCATCAACACCCTCAAACCCGACAACTACTGGACGCTTTCGGAGGCCTCCATCGTTACAGCTAAGCTCAAAAAACACGACGAAATACGAAACATCATCACCGATCTGGTCTACGATCAATGCGTAACCTATCTCTCCTGGCAACAACCCACCACTCCGGATTCCATGTTCGAGCAATTAGCCACCCTAGAAAAACTCACTTCAGAGGCTCCTCACGATTTCGAACCATATAATATTTTCGAAAATTTATACATGAAAAGAATCGATATCATATTATGGTATTTGCACGCCAACGGATTCTTAACTTTGACCAATCTCAAAAACCAAACGTTCTGCATGAGATCTCCTAATTACGAAAGTAAAGCATTACTCGCCTCTTTAATGACTGGTATTCACGTTAGGAAATTCTACGACGAAGAAAAGCTCGCTAATTCGTTGATACAGTTAATGCCCATCGAAAGAGAGAGGCCAGATGATATCTATGAATTTAGCCAGGAATTTTATAACTCCATTTTGATCACCATATACGGTAATCGAAAAGATCAATACGAAGAGAGTATATTACTCGATGAAATGATCTTTCATTTCGCATTACACAATGTTGCCAACTTGGCCAAAAAATTACACAAATATGAATCAGAAGTAATAATGACCGGATTAACCGATTCGCCGCACTTATTCAACATAACCAACTGTACAAATTTCGTAAGATACCCGAATATCATACTGTATAAAGACCTCTATGGTATTTTAATAGGAGTTCGAAGATTCGCCCAGCACGAACTCTTAAATGCGACAGATCTTCAGTTAAGAGAACATAGCGAGGAATTCTTAGAAAAACATGGTCAAGTTAAATTCGTCCGAATAATCATCATCAACTTCAATACCAGGGGCAGGATCGACTACAGAGCTCAAATAGTATTCGTCGGTGGACCGAAAAATTACACGAAACCACCCAAGTTCAGATTTTTAGGGTTTTAAAAACAAGGGTTGCGGTGAATATTACTCACTGAAAAGTACCTCTTCGAATGGGAATGAAGGAAGTACACTGCATTATTATTATCATTTTGATTTTTTTTTTTTTAACTTTTTTTAAACAACATTTTTTTTCAAGTAAGTCCTCTTCCTCAGGCTAAATTTAGCGCTCTATCAAATGAGTTCAAAATTTCAAGTAAAATATTATTCGTTGATTTGTGTCAACAAAGAATCGATGATTTGTTTGGAGATGAGTTGGTTAAGAAAATCATATAAATTCAGTTAATTTCGAATTTTACGAAATTGAAAAAAATTCAGAGCTAGAAAATTTTCTTTCACACATAAATAAAATCAGGTATAGCCACAACATCTAAGAACTCAAGTAAAATATGAACTATGATTGAAGAGAATAAAATTATGAATATCTAAAAAAATGAACTTGATATGTAGGAACTTGCTCAGTTCACAAAATTTCAAATTTAGCTCAATTTGGTTCATTTTGGAAAAATCTTCGTTCTATTTCAGTAAATCATTTTATTTGAGGAATAAATCAAGTTTAGTTCGAAGAAATCTCGAAGTAAACAAAATAAAACAGGGATGGGTAAAGTTCGTAAAACTGTTCGGTACACTTAAAGAAAAAAAAATTAAAAAAGAAAGATTATAGGAAGTTGAGTTTTATTCAAAATGCATTAGTGCACTTGAACTGAACTTACTATTCATTCATGATTTTATCAATAAGCTACACCGGTCATTCTATCTTTAAATTTCTTTCAAATCCGCTCAAAAACTTCGTTCGAATATGTTCGTCTTCAAGTTGAAAGATAATCAGGCCTGAGCAGAGGGGGAAGGGAGAGGGAGGTTTCCCCCGGGTTCGAGTTTTTCTTCAGGGACTAGGGACGTGAACGCATCGACGCTAAAAATCTGTCTTTACCTCCAAGACCTTTTTTTTTGCTCTCATGACTTTTCCTCCTGTCCTGGTCCTAGATTTTCTCTGCAAGGAGCTGAAGATAATGAACATAATAGCACATAATAGCAGAATAACAAATTTGAGAGAGAAAACCTGGATTCAAAATGAAAATGAAACTCAGAATGAAATGAATTTTGATTCACAAGATGTTCATTTTGGATAAATTGAAGTTGATATTAGTTCACAAATTCATTCGTGAGGAAGTGAAGTTGGGTAGTTGGGTTCATAAAATTTCACAGTTTATGCTCTGATGAGAGATTAGGCAAATTCACCAATTTGTTCAGTTCTATTCCAATTCATTTTCAAAACTAAATTTAAAATAAACCGTTCAGTTCAGTTCAACTTAAAAAAAAAATAAATAACACAGTGAAGTTCAGTTCTGTTCAAAATTCATGAGTGAGCTTGAACTGAACTGGCAGTGCGTCAAATTTTTTCAGGCAGCTCTTTCGGCAATCTTGTCTTTACCCCTCACCCAAATCACTTTTGGTAGAATATGCCGGTGTTCCAAAGCTGCAGCATTAGGTAACATACATGAGGAATCAGTAAAAAAAAAAAAAATCTGTGTAGAAGATACAAGACAGTGAAACTGTGAACAAAGTTTACTTAGATTTACCAAAAATTATCATTTTGGCTAAATCGAAGTTCAGTTCAGTCCAGTTTAAGTTCATCTATCAAAAATTGAAGTTCAAAAGTCTCAAAGTTAACGATCTAATAAGAGATATCTGATATTCACAAATTAGTTCAAATCAGCTTCAATTTATTTTCAAAAACAAAAAAATTCAAGTTTACTCTCAAAAAAGTAGAAAAACACATTGAACTCTAGTTCCGTTCACAGAAAATTGTAGCGAAACGCGATGGGTGATGGGCACGTCGCATTAGTCTAACTATTTTTGTTTCATATGCTGTGGTCACACTGTGCCGTAATCGTGGCCTATTTACTAGTATACACTGTGTCCAAACTGATTTTAACACACCTGAGCACGAAAATCCCTTTCAGGAAAAAAATATCACCTATTTCGTTTTGCTTGACTTCATCACAACATAATGAATGATTTAGGACTTCGGTAACTCCAATTCTATGATTTAAATAATTTTTTACTGATTGATTTGAATTCATTTCTTCCAAAATCAGTGTCGCAAAATTGACAGGAATGAAACGTTGAATGTTTAAAAACATTCATAATCTTGCAAATTATGCATTGAAATCATAAATAAACAATTATTTATGCGTTAAATTCTTAATTCCGTATAAAGAAATGAAAAGAAATGTAATAATGAATACTTTTTTGTGGATGAAGAGAATTTGTAGATTGGGGTGTTAAAATCAGTTACACACAGTGTATAAACAGCGTACACCCAATTCAAGCTCCCAGTTCTTGTTCACGATCTCGAATATATTGTTCTTCACAAGTATTACTTAGTATTTGAAAGACCAATTTATTCGAGATCGCGAACCAGTGTTGAAACCCCATTTTAAAGAAAATTCCCCAATTCTAAGAAATAAAATTAACCTTGTTCCTTCGGGCTACGGAATTACTGTCATTAATCTAACATATGCATAATATCTATTTTTGTTGTATTTACCCTAAATTGTAAATAATTATGTAATTGCGGTCGCAAATGACCTTTGATGTAGAGCGATCTAAAATAAAATAAAATAAAAATAAAAAAAAAAATTGCTACAAAAATCCCCACTCATATTTCAGTGATATTTGCGCTAATTCTTGGACATTTCATGTTTCCTTTTTCCACTTTTCGTCATTACACAATGCAAATTAATTGAGTTTAGTTTTATTATTTTATAAGAAATCTGCAAAATTAACCAAACGAACAATAAAATAAAAAATAAATATTTATTTGGATTTTAAAATATAAGTATACCTGTATACACATTAAATGCGAAGTTGTGAATAGCCATTATTGGCTTTTGACTATTAGTCACCTAATAGGTTTATAGGTAACGCTAGCGCATGCGTACTACCTCAGTTGAATTTCACAATAATTGAAAAAAATGAATAGTTAAAAATTTGGATCATTTTTAATTTTATTTCCGTAGGAATGAAGCGGGCAAGTAAAAAAATCGATTTGTCTGAAAAATCCCCAAAATTCCCAATCTTCTTAAAATCCCCAAAAAAATCCCCACTACATTGATGAAAGATGAAAAATCTCCACTCGTGGGAATAAATCCCCTCGGTTTGCGACACTATAGCGAACAAAAACTGAAAACACGACCAAAAAGTTAGACTGATGCGCCATCGTAATACGCATCACGAGTCGCATCGCCACACATTCCAAGTTAAGTTCTGTGCAAAATTCACAACTAAGTTTGAACTGAACTTGCTGTCAAGTCGAAATTTTCTAAGAATGTTATTTCTGCCATTCTACTCATTACTCCCACCCAGAGACGTACCGAAAGGGGAGGGAGGGGGGAGCTTCCCCCTTTGGCTTTTGGAAAGTTGGTAAATTTGGAGTTTTAGCGTAAAGTTGGTAAATTTGACCACTTGCGCAGTATTATTACAGCTATCTTTACATTTTTTGAAGACTAACAAGAAGACTCTGACATCTTATTTAACATCTTATTTTCGCGGAGCAAAAAAAAAAAAAAAAAGGTCAACAGTTGGTAAAATTTCATGGTATAAGTTGGCAATTTTTGGTTTTCTCCCCCCGCCCCTGAAGAATGTCCTCGGTACGCCCCTGCTCCCACCTAACTCACGTTTGATTAAATAAGAGGATGTCCCAAAATAAAATCATCGATTTTTCAATTAAAAATGTAACGAGCGAAAATAACCTCAACTCTTTTTTTGGCACATATCAACTTTTTGGTAATTTCAAACAATTTACCATGATTCTCACTTGACTTCAATGGAACTGAATTCCCCCCCTTCCCAAACAGCGATCCTAAAATTAGCACTGGTTGAGGATGGAACTTCGATATTTTGGTGTCCTGAAGTAAAAGAATCGTTCACATGGTTGAAGGAAAAAAAAATGAAAGAGGAAAAATCTGGATAGAAGACAAGAGTGATATTCTGAACGAAGCGAACTTTTATTCACTCAATGCTCATTTTGGGAAAATTAAAGTTCAGTTTACTTGATTCAATTAATTCACAAGTTCAAATTCAAGTTAAGTTCAAAAAAATTCGTTCACGAAATAAACTAATGTATTTGAAATTCACTAGTAAATTCACACTATTCGTAATAATGATTAATGAAGTTAAACTTTCAATTTTAAAAAAATTGCTCGGTATTAGGTACCCAATCGTACTCCATCGAGAATATTTCTCCATGTCTAATTCGAGGTTTTTTCCCCTTCAATACCAAACTTAGCATCCGTTTCATGAATTTTTGTCAACAATTTCTTTCACAGATCATGCACTATGAAATTTTACAATTTTTTAAAATTTCACGAATTACTTTCGTTGCTAATTCAAAGTCCGTTATTCCGCCTCACAAAATCCTCATTATAGGCGCCAACATAACGAATATTTTCAAATGCTTTCGTAAAGTCGTCATAAAATTGTCGATACTTCTCGGTAATTCAAGAGCTACCTCCTCGCAAACCCTATAGGCTCACTTTCAGCGCACCCCAGCTAAACACGAAGTCCAAATCGACCATCGAGCAAATTGAGACATCTGCGATAAATTTTCCGCAAATCTCACGTTTCAAGTTTCACCCTATTATGGGTAATTTTTGACACGCGAAAAAGCTCAACTTCGCCCACATTCCATTACATGCATAAAGCGAGGCGACACGACTCGCGATCCTTTATTTTATTACTCTAAACACGCATTAAATCGGTCTATAGCAACAAGCGTTCGACTGTGTAACATCCAGCACCCAAGGTAACCCCGAACCGATGCTAAATTAAGCGGAAACAACGCTTATTAAAATACAACGCCGGAACACGGCTAATAAAATTAAAGTACCGATTCGCCGATCCCATACGTGGCATACCCGTCACCATCGCTTACGCGTACGAGAAAAAACAAACCTTTTACGCGATCCGAGGCCGCAAGGTACGCAGGGACTTATGAATATAAACGTACAAAACGTTAACAACTCGCATAGGTGTAAAAGGCGTCAGCGTCAGCACCACTTTCCCAAAATCCGGTACGTGGCTTGACATTGAGAAGGGGACGTTTTTTGTAAATTGGCCCGGCGCTAATATAATAGAATTTGGCCGATTTCAAAAACCAGCCTGAAGGGTGTCTGTAATCTCGTACATGTAACGAAGGCTATATACATATAAGTTGACTCCTGTATAAGGACAGGAAAAATAAGAGAACACAATCGATCATTCGGACATACAAAGAGTGACATCTCTATACAGATATGGAAGAAAGAATTTCATTGGTTGACCAGTTCACCCCTCCTAGCGTACGTATTACACCCACTTATCACACCCCTATTACCGCCGTATGTAGGCATCACGCTTTACTCGTTTACCCGAACGCACAAAAAATTTACGACTTCCCGTTACCGCGGTACGCGCGCCGACCTGCGTTCTTCGCTTTCGCCACGTTCCCGGTACCTTTTTCGACGAAATTTGCGCGCCGATTTTTCGCAGTCGGGTTCTCGCGAGTTTTTTCCCCCTTTTTATTTGCACTTTTTCGTCTCGTTCGCTTTTCGCCGATGATCGTGTTTTTTTCGATTTTTTCCGATCGACGAACCTCTCATCATTTGTGATCGTACGTGCGCACCGACTAGAAAACTCGTTCGTTGTAATAGTGACCTATTCGTATATTTAAGTAAATGCACGTTTCATCCACTCAGATTATCCATCCAGTTTGAGCGAGCTGATCCACGACCTACTAGTTTATCGTTTAATCGAAGATAAAGCTAACAAACTTACAATACGATAACATAAGTGAGTAGGCTATTTTGTAACTTTATAGTATTCCTTACGATCGGATTATGACGTGTGCAATGTGCAGCGATGTTAACGTGTTACGCTATAGTATTGAAGATTTTTCGTTGTAAATAGACCTTAAAAGTCACGAGCTTACAAACCTATACTGAAAATGTATGGTACTTAGGTAAGAGGAAATTAATTATATGTAAAGACTTCCAAAAAATTCTATTCATTTTCATAAACATGAAAAAAATTATCAATATCTAAATTCTATATGAGTTCACGCAGTAATTGACTGATATAAGATTGGTTAGGTGCACCAAGACACCAAGAGCTAAGTCATCAATCTTAAAGTATCAATAAAAAAACTGCTTAATGCCAGTTTTAATGAAGACCAATTATTCTTCGAATCAAAGTGAAATCTGATAGAGATTCTGAACACAGATCGAGTCGATCTGAGTTCATGTCTTGGCTGAATTTTGTATCTTACTAAAACGTCATTGTCAAAATTTTGCATTAAACGAAAAAAAATCAAGTTGAATCTGCGACATGGTCTGTTAATTGATAATTAGCCAGTTTAACCTACTCGTCTGTAAATATCACGTATAAATCAAAATTCATACTTACTTATACTAATTCAGTTGAAATAATGGATTTGACTTATTCAATCAGTCTACCTATTACGAATTACTATCGCGATAATATTACTAGATGAGACTTTAAAAATATTCAGACATTCAATCCCGAGTTCAGAGCAATTGTAAGCTCTAGCTTTTCAGCCATTATCAGAATTTGCATTAATATACCTTTTTTTTTTTTTTTGAAGTTTAGAGATTATTGGCTTCGCCTCTTGTTGCACGATATGGTAAAATATTAGAAGGTGGAAGGAGGCGGGGCGATTAACTGAAGTCAACTCTATTAGTCCAATTTTACGGTGAATTTTTTTTTTAATGAATCGAATATTTTTGGAATAAATCTCAACATCTTTAAATTCAACCACAATTTTAAAAACGAAAAATAAAATGTTGAATATAAAATAGTATAGGTGAATCTTAATTTTCTGAAATTTCTTCTCAAGGAACATAAAATACTTATCAAAAGCATACAATAACAGATTAGAAGGGAATTATGAAATTTGAATTTTAAAAGTGAAAATTTTGGAAAAGCAAAAATTTCAAGGCTGAAATTCACGTACTGTGGAGCTAAGTACTAATTCAACAAAGATCAAAATCTGAAATTGCCTTCCTGAGTCGTTCTGAGAAAAATGATCCCATTTATTCAATCCAAAGACTTCAAAGTGATAAATATTGTAAACAAAAGAAAATCACATCATCTTCAATGATGATGAAGTAATTTTTAATCAACACAGTTAAAATTAGACCATCTTCTCATAGACTGTCCAACTTATAAAAATCAACGCTTACAATTTAACCTTCTACCTACCATACAGTCCCTACTTAGCAATAACCAAACCACAATTACAAATCTCTTAAACTTTCTAAAATCCAGCAAACTCCTTTTCGAAATCTAAAAATTATCCATCCGTGCCTCTGGCCTCAGTTGCAGTATAAGGCACGTAAATGGATAAAATTAAAGTAAAGTAAGTACTCAGAGCAAAGACGGTGAGAGGGGGTGAAAAAGGCGCATTTGCGTCGGGTGCGAATTTTTTGAGGGCCCGTAAAAATTTTTTAATGGGCTACACTGAAAAACGCGTGAGAACAAAAAAAAATAATAGCAGCTGAAAAGTTCAAAAAAACGTGAATAAAAATTGACGAACATTGATTTGATGGTTTGAGACAGGAATGCGTTGTTTATTACCATTATTAGGTATTTTCTGAAGTGATAAAAATGAATTATAAAATATAGACACAATTTTGTTATTTCTGTAATATGAAGTGAAGTGTAAAAAAATATTGAAGAGGGGAGGGGGTTGAAAAATGCGCCGGAAAAAGCCCCTAAGAATTTTTATACTAGCGCCCGATTTGACTCTAGCCGTCTCTGACTAGCGGACATATGTCTTGATCCATCCTTCGAAATGCGATTTTTCGAGTACAAGGAAATATGTGAACTTCACAAATTTTTGGTACCTAGAGCTTAGGGTTCTGAAAAATTTAATTTTGAAAATAAAAACGACTTTTTTGATAATTTACTCACTTACTCCTTACTTCTCAAGTTTTACGTGTCGTGTACTGCCGCCTAGGTCAGAGGCACGGTAAGTATGGTGGATTAAATACGGTTCAGAAGGTTAGTTTATTTCAGAAATAGGAGATTGCGAAAAAAATACATTTTTCAATTTTACCTACCAAGTTTGTACGTCTATTGCTGCATGCTAGCTGAGAGGGGAAAACGAAGGAATGGTTGCTCCAGGCTTGGATTTGCTGAAAGCATTAGGAAAATATTCCTAAATACCTTTTTTTTTTAAATAGTTCCTTTGTATCCATAAATGAAAAAGTCCAAAAAATAATCAAAAGTGTTAAACATTAAAAAAAAAATCGAAAATGAAACATGTTAAAAAATCAGAAATAAAAAGATATTGAAAATGGAATATTAAAAAAAAATCATATCTCTCATTTACGAACTAAAATATAAAAAATAAATATAAGCGAAACTCTCTACACTGGGCGTAACAATCTTAGCAATTATACACACACCCATGTGCGCAAAACAGTCGAAGGGAGGTCTCGGTCTTCGCCTTTCATAAGGGAGGTCCCCGTGTATGTTGTCATAAACCTGTCACTGATGCGTCGTTATAGCACTTGAAGAAACTTTTGTTGCACGTACATGTTTCTCTTCGCAAGGCGCTTCACGTGAACGATTAGGAATGCCCGAAAGTCGAAAACGAAATGTGTTTAAAGTCTTGAAGAAGGGAGGTCCACTCAATACACTTGTTGTTATACACTCATCAGATTTTTCATATAACCAAGGGAGGTCTTCTTAAGGTGTGTAAATTCCCATACACCCGTTCAACGGAGGTCTGAGCATCTTATCAAGGGAGGTCATTTCTGCGATGTTGCCAAAATGAACGAACTATTATAATTGAAAATTTCATCTTTTAAAAGCTGGATAATGATCATTGGGGGTGCAACAACAGAGTTACAATGAGGATGTATTTCAAATTCGCAATAAAAAAAAGCAAAAGTAACGAATTTTTCAAAAATATATTTCTTTCCCTTACTAAACAAAATTGATTGAAATTTTCCTTTTTAGCGGACTTTACTTTTAAAGTAAATCAGCTATTGCGTTCACTCAGTTTCTCAGTTTGTTTGTTTATTTATTTATTTATTTTTCTTCGCTTTCTCGCGTGACAACTTGAGTAGAAGTGATCGAATTGAAACCAAATTCGGAGGAAGGGTTGGGGTAGTTGAGTTCTCGAGCTGATTAGTTTTTAGACGTGATCGAACGTGAGTTGGTGTGAGGAGGCGTGTGTCAAGGTTTTATGGTTCTCGCGCGCCAAGTTATACATACAAGTATAAATAACAGGTTACACCATTTAGGCTCGAGTTAAAAGATCCGAATTGTTTCAGCCATCTTATGACGTCAAAAAGGAGACGTGTTATCAAATTTTTTGATTCCTCTCCCCCGCTGCCGACCCTCCATCCACATATTTGGTAAATAGATAATGGAATGTGTTTGAAACCATTGGTTTTTGTGTAAAATTGAGCACGTGCATTGATGCTTCTTTTTGACGTCATTAACAGCTGAGTTATAGTTCATACTATTAGATTTTAATAACCAATGAAAAACGTGGATTATATTTTGGTAGCCAGTGGGAAATGGTGTAACCTGTTTTTATACTTATATAACCTGGCTCACGCGTTACCTCGAATGTTGATAATTGTTGAAAAACATGAGTCGTTTGTGAACGATTCACTTGAAGATGTTGATATTTTGTTTAAAATTTTCAGCATAAATGAGTCGTTCACAAACGATTCATCGAAAAAGTATGATGTTCAGTTTTATTAACAATTTAAAATATGAATTTTAAAAATGAGTATGGTCAACCTCCAAATTGGAGAAGGCGGGTAAGAAGAATAGTTCGCACCCCTACTGCAACAACACCACATCAACTCAAGAAAATTGCTTTTCATTCGCTTTGTAAATAACGAAATACGAATTCAAATTCATTTTTTTTTTCATTGATCCTTACTAATTTTTCACGTTTTTTCCAATGGTAAAGGCAGATTTTTGCAACACAAATTATTTTTGGCAGTTTTTTGAGATGTGGTGTTGTTGCAGTAGGGGTGCGAGTTGGTCATCCTCGAAATCATGTCAACCGTTAGAATTATAATTTAACATGAAGTAACTTTTTTTTTGAAGAAACGATCTGTGTTTCAGTACAAAATGACCTAACCTCACATAATTTCAAGTTTTATGCTATAAAAAGATAAATTACGTGAGGTCATGTTTTGTATGATACTCTATAAAATTCATGATAAGTGGAGTTGGTAGAGTGAATTATATAAAATTTATTTATTTATACTTGAAAATTAATTATTCAAATAACTTTCTTTAAAATAATACAATTAGGCAAAGTCTGCTTTCAATATACTTTAGTATCTTCTAGTTTTCAATCGGCACGCTAATATTTTTTTAAATAAGGTGTTGCTCTACTATAATGATCAGAAATGTTATCTCCTCTAGACTAATCACTTGTAAAGTTGCGAAAATATCACAGTGATTTTAGTTGTTGTCAAAATCTCTGTACTTTTTTATACACAGAATAATGGAATCTTTTTGAAAAACTGACAAATCAGAAAGCAATATAGGAGAAATGGTAAGCTATATAATTAGAAATTACCTAGACAAGAAAATTAAAACAACTCGTTTCCTCTTATTATTTAAAATTAAATTAAAACTACATTGCTTTGCATGCACTTGTCACAGTTGCCACTCAAAATAAACAATAGAGTCAGCGCCTTGTATGTGGTCCAAAGTGTTGGAGTTGAATTTCTCTCCATCACTACATATCATCAGTGTAGTAGCATGCGCGGGCATTTCCTAGAAGACCTCTCTTCGTCGTAAACTTTCTTGTCATCAGTATATAGTATGCGCGGGCATTTCGAATAAGACCTCTCTTCGCCATATACATTCTTAAAGTTCACAGTTGGTCTTCGAAACGATTTTGGTAATATCATGAAAATATGAAGACCTCCCTTTACCACACACATAATTTGTATGGTATGGCAACGTTGCTAAAATGACCTCCCTTAGTTGGCATAAACACTCAGACCTCCCTTGCCATTTAAAATGACAGACGGTATACACCTGAATTATACATTCGGAGAAATGTACGTGACCGATGGTTAGAGGACTAGGAAGGTCGTACCTCTAAATGAAGTAGGGACAAGTTTTCCTATGCTATTTTTCTTCGTAGATCTCGAAAAACGCGTCAAGTAAAAGGGAGGTCTTGCAAAATGACCTCCCTTTTTTTTTGACCTCCCTTGTTCTATCGAAAAGTCACACAGAAGACCTCCTTTCGACCGGTTTGCTAACACCCAGTATAATAAAATGGAAAAAAAAATCTAAAACTGATGCGTCAAATTCCCCTCAAAAAAAGTATTCGTTCATTTTTCATTCATATTATACATTTTTTCAAATCAATTTGCAAAAACATCCCTTCAAAGCCTCCAAAAATAATTTCTTCTCTAGGCCTAATCGCAACTACGAGTGGTCCTTGTTGCAGACCCATATCCAGGAGGAGCTAGGTGAGTCTCAGCCGCCTCTAGAAAACTCTGAGACTCCCAAGTAAAATTTCGTATTTAATACAAAAGTACCCAACTAACTGAAAAAAGAGAAGTCAAAGCATCCTCAACAGTGCCAGTTTTAGGGTCGATGCTGGAAGGGGGGGGGTCGGTTCCCATTAAAGTCAAGTGGGAATGATTATAATTTTTTTAAATTACCAAAAAATTGATTTAAACACCTAAAAATTGGAAAAAAGAAGCTCTTGGTGGGTGGTTCGACATCCGACCCCCTCCCACCTTTAAAATCGGCTATGATCCTTAAGGATGTATTTAGTCCCCTACCAAAATACAGCCTGGTTACGAGCCTGCCTTGTTTAGCAAGTAATATTCAAACAATTTATCGTGATTTAAGCACAAAAAATCAAAACAAGGACGAATTTATTCTCATCTAAATAATACGACTCTTGAAAACAACATACATACATGAACGAAGCGAAAAGTTGAGAAGTTTTGTATTCTTCTATATGGGAAATGGAATTTAAAAAAATAACATTAGAATAATCAGGAGCCTGTTCAGGGTTTTGGGGACCCAGATACTAGCATATCAAAATGAGGCGCTTTGCAATGAAAATCTCGCTCAATCATGGCGAGGCCCTTGGTAGCATAAGGCACGCTGTCATGGCACCTTAAAGTATATATAGGGAATACGTCTTTGAGAATAATCAAAATAAGTATATTTTTTTTAAGTATTGATTATTTTAGGATAAATAAATCGAGAACAAAATTAATAAAATTATCAGCATATTAATTCCTTTTTGTAAAACGTACTCAATTTTGTTTTCATTCTACTGTAAATATTATTAGAAGAAAAAAATTAATTTTATTCCTCTTTTGAAAAAATCTTTATCCTCAGTACGTGGATTATGGATTTAAAATAATTTTTCTTTATACAGACAACGAAAATGCCATATTACTCCCGCTCGACTACCTACGAAAATGAACGATTTCAAACGAGTATTACTTTTCATCACAGTATGACGAAAAGTATGATTCTTTAGTCCTTTACATCACCATACCTCTCTATCATACTTTACCACCACACTCGTTACCAATTCTAGCTGCAAGCTCATGAGATTAAGTTTAATTGATGAAATAAAAATTAGTTATGATTATACCTCATTTGGTATTTAATTTTATATTCTGCTGTTTCATAGTGTGTAGAAAGAAAAATATCTTACTATACAGGAGGGGAAAGTGATGTTTTTTTGTCGAGTGCGAATGTTGGTGAGTGAAGCCAACATTCGCACTCGACAAAAAAAAAATATCACTTTCGTCTCCTACATAGTAATATACTATTTTCAAAAAATCGTTTCAAGTTAGAACGTATACGTAGTCTCATTAACTAATACCTTATATAGAGGCGTAAAGAAAGAATGAACTAGGTGGGCCAAATTTATCCTAAGAACTGCCTAGCTTGGATCTAGCGCAACTATCCCTCTGGGAGTCACATCTAGAGAGTACAGGTCTGACAAACCCGAGGCACCTTTTCTCAGTTCTACGCACCACAACTGTTTCTTATTCAATTCTTCAGGGACCCCGTGTTCCACTTTGTCTTTCAGTAGTTGTGGTTGGGAGAGTGTGCTTCACAACCTTGGAAAATCACACCTCCACTGGTAGAAGGTTATTCCATTCGTTTCAAAGCACATTCTGGTGCTAGGTTATCTATTCTTCCTTTCATGGATTCTTATTTAACTTCTTTTTTATAACCTAAACACAGATGTTATATATATGTATACAGCAACTCATCAATATGCGTTGGATTCCTTGAGACTCCATCTTAAACCTTACGATTTGGCAGGTAGGAGAAAGGATGTAATCTAAATGATGAAAGTTCAATTTTGACCAATAAGTTGATGCTCCAAAAAGGAACTCTAATTGATATTACTTAACTAGTATAATTGCTTAGCAGTAATTATATCAGGTAGTGCTCCCATTGGACGGTGTTTACATCATTCAGTTGAACCTGAACCTTGCCCGGCCAGCAGAAAAACTTGACAAAAATTTCACACGCTGATTATTATTGCGTGTATTTTAATTCAAAAAATCTCAAGAAAAAATATTTCAAATATTGAAAAAAAAAAATCATTTTCTTCATCTAATAATACTATTCATATTAAATTCTTAAGAACGTCTGAATAATTTTGTTAAGAATCATAAATCATAATAATAGCAATTTTTTTTCTAACAATAAAATTATAAATGTATTATTAACCCCAATTTTTCATTTAATTCAATCATCATGTAATTGATAATTTTTTCATAGGAGAAGGGGATATAATGAGGTACAGATTAATTTTTTTCTAAATATGAAACACTTTCCTCCAGTGGCATAGCTATTTTTTTTGATCGTATTGAAGTTGAGACATAAAATACCAACTTCTGAATTTCTCGGGGAGTGGGAGGGAGTAAATGAGTTTGTTAGGTACTACCGTTCATACATAAATATATGAA
Organism: Phenacoccus solenopsis; assembly: GCA_009761765.1. Lineage (NCBI taxonomy): Eukaryota > Metazoa > Arthropoda > Insecta > Hemiptera > Pseudococcidae > Phenacoccus > Phenacoccus solenopsis. Next base: position 48,881,591 of record CM019752.1, on the reverse strand, counting down.
TTAAAATAAATTACATCAATTTTAAATTTAGAATGTGCAAATAACTACAATTTTTTTTTGTTGTAGCTAGGTAATTGGGTGGGCCAGCGAGTAGGCCAAAAATTTTTGCGTAAGCCATGACCTATTCAGGGCCATTTGTAGCTACGCCCCTTTCTCCCTCCCCTCTTATCGCATTTTTTGATCAGTAATGGATTTTCTTGACTCTCCCAACAATTATTTGTTCATTACGTCAGTGCTCATATCAGTCTGTATACCTACTTAACACTGACAATGAATAATACATATAGATACCTACGCTAATGAGACCTAGCAAGATTCCAATGAAAACGGATATACCTACTTAACGCTGACAATGAATAATACATATAGATACCTACACTAATGAGACCTAGCAAGGTTCGAATGAAAACGGATGGGTAGAGAAATCGATATCTCTGTCCCCCTTCTCAACAGTTTAGATTTTGAAATCATGAATACTGATGTTTACTTTTCAATAATAGACATACAATAATTTGATACATTACAACCACACTTCAAAGACCACATTTTGTGTTTCACCGATGGCTAAAAAAAACATCATATTCGGGTTACGCATTTTCGGTAAAAGAAAAAAATTTCAACTTTTGAATTCCCAACTATTCCTCCATTTTCACATCTGAAATTACGGCCATACTACACTGCATCTATTATATCTCTGAAACTCACTCGACTGAAATTACTAAAAAATACCTTATATATTAACATACTCACTGAGCTCCCTTCTGACAATTCAAAAGCCCTTTAGTGACCACCTAATCGTGAAAGAAATACTTAATCTATACCAAATGCTGGAAATAAGTCACATCCAAATCAAATTCATGTACGTCCCAAGTCATACCGGCATAACTGGAAATGATGTAATAGATAATTTGGCTAAAAACGCGGTAATAATGTCCCCGATCTTTATCCCAATCCCTAAAGACATTCAAAATTATGTAAAAACTCTAGTTTATAATTTATGGCAAGATTCACGGTCCCAAAATTTAACTAATAAACTCTTTGAACATAAAAAACAAATAACTCCTTGGAAATATCTCTCCCAACTCAATCGATTAGAAGAAGTAAAAATTACAAGACTACGTTTAGGGCACACCAAAATTACACATAACCACCTATACCAAGGAATTAGAGAAACCCCATTTATGATAAATCCCCTATAACCTCCCAACATTTACTCTTTAAATGCGACTCCTTTCGATTAATCCGAACCACCCTAAAAATTCAAAACACCATTATTGAAGACGATCCTCAACAACTACAAAAAATTATACACTTTCTTAAAACCTCAAAATTATGGGCTAAAATCTAAAATCCACCCTTACTGTCCTGTAATTAACAGATACACAGGCGTGATAATCTTGGCAATTACATACTCCAGTATAAAAATAAAAAAAAATAAAAAACATTGCCAAGTGTGTTAAAATTGAATACTTGATTTTCCTTAATTATTCCTAGGTATATACATTATTTTCAGTTTAAAAATATTAGATATACCATTTCACTATGAAATGCCAAAACAACTGGTTTTCATTATATTAAAAAAATAAATAAATATAGCACTCCGTATGCAATACGAATTTGTAAATTTTTTAACTATATAAAAAAATCTCACATCCTAAAGCCCTGCATTATCTAAGCTAATTCAGGGCTTAGATAATTCAGGGCTTTAAGAAATGAGAGATACAAGTTCTACGTTTTCTAATATATCCAATGTTTTCTCTTTTATAACTGGGCCTCGTAAACTAATTTTTCATAAATAAATATTTAAATTTTTCATTAAAATTCATATTGCATACGAAGTGCTATATTTATTTATTTTTTTAATATGATAAAAATCAGTAGTTTTAAATTTCATGGTAAAAGGGTATCTAATATTTTCAAACTGAATATTGTATATACTATATACCTACGTCTAATTAAGGAAAATCAAATATTCAATATCTACCAGTAAGTTGGCAAAGACCTTTCTCAGAGGGTAAAAAACTTGAAGTGTCAATTATGTAAGAAGATGTAAAAATTTTTCAAATTCATATAACTATATTATGAAGGAATTATTTTTAAATTCGGAGAAGGGTCAGAAAATAGGAAATAAAATCAACATTTGGTACAAAAATTTATTTATGAAGTTGACAAAATCTTTCGTATCGATTAAATCTGAGTTTACTAATTTTTCAGATATTCTGGTTGATGATATTACAGACTTCCCATCCCTACCCAATTTAACGGCTACATTACTTTTATCTATTTAATTTATCTCTTCTACACATTCGAATCTCATAACGAAAAGCTTTTCGTATCCGAACTATCGGACCACCGAACTAACTCGTAAACCAATAATTAATTCGCAGATAAACCCACCAGGCTACCGGTCTTTCGCAACACATTTACTCGAGCATTTATTAAATCCAAAACCTCCAACGTAAAGGCACGATTCGTCCCTTTCACAACAATTACGCCAACTAAACAAAACGACCCCTCGTACAACAATAGAGCTCCTCCATTTTAGCATTTGGGGTGGCACCCAATCGTCGAATAGATGCTGGAAAAGTTTCATACGAAAAAGCGCACATATACGCGTATAATTTTGCGTCCGCGAATAAAAACGAGAAGTACTTCACGTGCGCACTATCTATACAGCGAAATTACGTTCATTTTATAACCGGTCAGCGTACGTTATTTTTCTTTTTTTTTTAAATACAGCCGTAAATCGGAGTAAATAGCGTCCAGGGACGTTTATTAAACACACAAATTTAGTTGATTAAATTTATTTTTTCACCTTTTCTCTCTCTCCTCTGCGTTTATAACTCACGTCATAATCTAATAGATGGGTGGATATTGTCAAAATAATATTTTATGACTCCCTCGGAGGCTTATTATCGTAAATTTCTTCACTCAATAAACATCAAACTTTGTACGCTTGATATATTATAGAACAGCGTTTTTCTCGCCCTTCGTAAATGCATTTCGAGAGAAAAAAATTCGTGAAAAAACCTATTTTCCGTCTGATAATTTTATGGATTATTTAATTGATGGGTAGCGCTTTATTATGGTGGCGTTATTGTCAGGGCTAATTAATTAAAGTTACCTGCTTCGAATTGCGAAGGTAGCTTTCAAGTATTTATCCAATGGAAGTCAGTTATGAAACGATCCTTGAAGAGGTCGTTTATTATTTTTTTTATCCTATAGCCTATCGTTAAGGCTTAAAATTTAATTCGTTTTGATATATTTTAAATAGTTCAGTAAATCGCGAAATTAAGGTGTCCTATTTTCGGAGCTACAAATGTTTGTTTTCATAAAGGTAGGTTAAAGTTTGGAATCAAGGTTATGGCGAATTCGATTGAAAATTACCTTAAACGGAAATCGATGGTTGAGCTCATCGTTTTTGAAAATTTAATTTATAATATTCGATTCGCGTGTTAGAATATGAGTTTCTTTTTGTATCGAGTATGTCACCTAAATAAATAATTTTTAATGATTTTATACATCAAATATTTTTATCAACAGCAATACAGCAACCTGTTCCTTCTTAAAAAAGAAAATATATATATACTCAATATCACTAGAACCTAAAAATCTATATGGAAATAATCATTTGGCCACAAATTGTTACAATAATTCAAAATTTTTCATAAAAAAAAAAAATCAAAAAATAATTATTCAAAAAAATAAAATGGAATACAATTTTATTATTTGATTATTATTCTAATAAGTCGAAAATAAAAATAATTGCTGCGATAATTTCCTTCTACGCTCTACATAGATGACTAGACGTAGACTGTATATGTACACGATTCATCTAAAAACACCTGTCAATCTTTTCCTTATCGAATAACTTCTGTATTCTCCTAAATCGACATTCTCACATTCAACATATCGCTTTCAGTAAGAGAACACACACGTATTCTTTTCATCAATCCAACAGTAATAAATTCAAATAAAATAATTAATTTAAAAAAAAAATTTATAAAAAAAAACATATTAAAAAAATGAGACGCATGATGTGAATCAATATAGTCGCTGTAAGTGTACAAATATCAAACCATAAGACTAACAAATTCACAAAGCAAAAATTATTAAAAAATTAATATACTTGCTCAATGAATAATTTTGTTGATTATGATTATATGCTTTTGTAATTTTATAACACACAATGACAGTATAAGTTATATTTAAATTTTTAATAATAAAATGCAATAATTATAACATGTAATTAAATTCACCGAATAATTCAGAATTGAATTTTTCCTTTTGATGAAGCTGATGTCAAAGAAAAAAAAATGTTCAAAGTAAACCCATTTATTTTGGACATTGGAGATTCCAGTGAATTAAATACGAAAAATTAATTTATTTAGGTATTTTTATACGGCTAATTTTTCACCTCGAGAAAAATGTAATAAAAATGTAAAATTTGAAATTCAAATTATGCGAGGCGACAGTCACACTTCTACTACGTCTATGTACCGAGATTGCACATGCACACCACATTCTTTCTTTCTTAGTGTACATAGCAACGTACATTGTGGATGTATAAATTTTTTAAATATTTGGATAATTAATACATCCACAGCGCACGTTGCTATGCACACTGAAGAAAAGGTAGAATATGCTATGCGGATGCAACATCAGTGTCTAGAGGGTAGATGCTGTTGAGGCTGTCACCTCTTTACCTAGATGAGTAATTATCATTCTAGGATATAGGGGGTATATAGTGCTCCTGCTATCTACTGTAATCTCTCTATTGCTAAAGGGAGATTAAAAATAATAAGCGTTTTAGTAAAGACCTAAAGGCAAATCTTCTGTCAAATTCTGCCAAGTTTAGTTAGCTTTTCTTCATTTCATTCTTTTTTAATCGTAAGTTTACCTTGTTTCATTGTATTTCATTTTATCTTCTGTTTGCTTTGGTTTTTATTTAATTTTTTTCTCGTCTTAGTTTCCCTATGCTTATTTGTTTTTTTTTTCATAGAATTTTTATTTTCATTTATTGTATTTTTTTAAATTGTTATTCAAATTTATACGTTTTTTTTTTCTTTCATTTATGTAACAGTATAATAAATTCCTTACCGCTCGCTCAATAAATTTGCACAGAAGAGATTACTACATGCATTTCTTTTTGTGATATTATACCTAATAAAATATTCAAACCTCTAAACGTTTATTTTATAAACACACTAGGGACTTGAATTTGCGCTAAGAACCATCTACGAATATATAGGAATACGTGTGCAAAATCTGAAGGAAATCAGTCAGATAGTTTCAGAGAAAAAGTGAGATAAACAGTGTTGACGACTTTATATGTATCACCATTTACAAAGTCGTCCAACTGTGTGGGATAAGAATAGAGAAAACGTGAAAAATTAAGCTCTACTTTCAAAAATTATTCCCTCTCTTCCCATCGACTGTCAGTACATACTTGGGTAGAATGATTTTTTGTTTTTGTTTTTTTCTTCAATCGATTTGACTGAGATTTTGTAAGTTGCAAAATAACTTTGAAAGAATATAAAAAAAATTTCAGCCTTCAAATTGATATTTACCTCAAAGTCAATGTTTTAAAATTTTATAGATTTCGTAAAAATTGAAAAAAAAAATTAATTCTCAGTATTTTAAAATTTTTGGGTGCACAATGCATCTTTACTAACACAAAGACTAGGAAAAAATTTTGGCTTGTGATCTTTATGCTTTTTACAACGTTTTATTTGTTTCTAAATTTACAACAAAAAAAAAATCAATATTTAACGCATTTATTTTTTTTTTTAAATTAATAATGCATTATGAAAAATTTAATGGGCTTAATGTCTATCCCACAGCACTATCCATCTAGGGCAAAAGAAATAGATCAATAAAACTTTATTAAAGAATTGAGCAGATATTATTTGATATAATCTGATGAAAGTGGATGAAATTTGATAAAATTGGATACAATTTAATTCCATCTGATGATAATTAATCTTCATATGATAATATGATTTTTAATCACATTAAATTGAATTTCATTAAATTTGTTAAAATTTTATTAAATTATATCTCATCTGGTCAATTTTTTTATCAAATTTAATCAATTTCTTTTTTCCTGGGTAAAGAGACTTTCCAGACTTACTTCCACATATCCTCAAAAATAACCCAGTACTAACCTCCTTCTTGCAACGCTCCAATCATATCTCTCAAATCTAACTTAATTACCAAGACCCGTGTCTCTGGACCTAGTTTCAGGATACGGCACAACTAAACATCAACAGGTAACAGAATCTGATATCAATTTTAACTTCTAAGCTATTTTTGAATCATCTTTTATTTTGAAAAATGTTTTATTGGTAAAAAGGCTCCCAACAAACAAAAATGTGCTTTTCTGTAAGTACCTCTCGGAAATAGACATGACGCATCTATTGAGACCACTAAAGAGGAAACCAAGCCTATCAATATTTACTTACTTTACTTTACTTTTTTTGTTTTACGTGCCATGTACAGCTACGGGGCTAGAGGCACGGACAAGGGGTTAGATGAGTGTGAGGAGTTTGGAATCAGATAGGAAGGAGAGGACGAGGTCCGAGGCAACTTAAAATGCATAAAATCCAAACTTTTCAAGTAAATTACAATTAATTTTAAAAACCCTTGAAATGAAAAAAAATTCATATCACGAGGAATTAAAATTTTTTGCCATTGAGGGTCGCATTTTGTCGTCTAAAAATTAAAAAATAAATTTAGGCAAAAATTTTTCAAATTCTGAAAAAACAGAAATTTTGGTTGTTTTCAAAAATTAAGGATAATTTGGTAAGTTATTCGTCGTGTACACAGTACAGACTTAATTTACGCTCTTTCGAACTCAAGAGGCGAAATATGCCCGATTTTTGCTTCGCAGGGGTTCCTAAAATTTGATTCTATCAAAACAATGTCATTTTGAAGGAAGAATGTTATTTTGGGAAACCCTATAAAAGGTAAAAATAAAACGTATTTTTTCTCTCAAGTTCTAAGAAGCCTACATCACGAGTCCAGTAAATTAACCATTTATCATTCCTTTTTGAAAATATTCAAAATTGGCATTTAAAAAAAAAAAAAAGAAAGGAAAAGAAAAACAAAAAAATGATTTAATCTCGCTAAATTTGGAAAAATTGTTGAATAAAATTTTTTCAGTCCTTGAAAGATAAAAAATTACTTTTGAACCCGCAAAAAATTTCAATTACTCAAAAATTAATTTTTTTGAAATTTTGAAATTTTTAAAAATTTGAAGTGATTTTGGTGGCTTAGAAATTGAGTAAAGCGTCTGAAATTTTATGACGTGTTTTTAAGTTTGCTTACCAAAAGTTGCGAACCTGTCTCATCTATTTTTCGAAAAAATCGAAATTCGAGCCACAATGGTATTCAAGTTACCATCAAACATAATGATTACACCACGAATGTCCATCTTTTTGAACATCTCTAGCATAAGATAAAGAATAACTTTCTGATCGAGAAGTGTTTCTGATAAGGAAAAAAGTTGCCTACTTCTACAATGGCTTTATTAGCTAGCGCTTTCGGGCACCAAGTGTCCTTCAGGCTTATAAACATCTCCACCATTTTATTCATAATAAAAATTATTTCATTTCAGGGCTTTGCCGTATTTTTAATGGATAAATTCAAAAATGAACAACAATCCGTTACTGTGAATACGCCTACAAACGTAATCGATCATTTGCTCACCTTGGAATAGAAATTCATAGGATACAAAATCGAGCTGAAAATTTCGATGAAAACGCCGATAAAATGATGACGATGAACGTTGGTACCTATAATAACAATTGCTCGGGGGTATACAGCGGTTCCGGTGATTGCTACTCGAATTCCGGCTACGAGCATTACCAATACCATCACCATCATTACTATCAAGACCAAGTCTACCCGGCCGAGTATTGCAGTACATCGAATCGAATCGAGCCATTGCCTAAGCAATACAACAACGTCGGCTACTACGATTCCGTACTCGGCTACAGCGAATACAGCAACAACAGCGCTGACTTAAACGACTTTCGTCGCGACGATGCTCACTACTACCCTCTCACCCATCAATCTCACCACCAGCATTATCACCAAGATGACGTGAACATCATAACGTCGCCGAATGGCCTAAGTTACACCAATCTAGACTACGCGACCACCGCCGAGAACTACAGTTACCATCATAAAACGCCGCCCAAGGAATACGTCAGCTACGACGCCGTCGATACGAAACGTTCGGAGAGTACACACAGGCACGAAGATTGCCACGAAAATCTCGATTATCTGCAGCAGAATGTGATAGCCGGTGACGAGCATTACCAAAGCACCTATACGGCTTCCGTCAAAGAAGAGCCTCATTACCATCATACAGCGTCGTCCGCTGCTATCACCCCGTTACCAGATTACCATCATCAGAGTATACCGCTCCATCATGTACATCAAAATGCCCACCAGCATCATCACTCACAACACGTTAATCCGACCACTACGACGCAGACCAGCGTGCCCACTTATAAATGGATGCAAGTTAAAAGAAACGTACCGAAACCTGGTGAGTTGTGATAAATCAATATGATGTAATCATTTATATAAATACTCGTATGACCATCAATTTCCTTCACGTATCGAAGTTTCGAGGCTAGTGTAGACTTTTTTTTTGTAGGGAGATCTTTGATTTCCATGCGTGATACCTTGGATGAGAACTTTGTGTTTTTGGTAAATTGGCCGAAAAAAATGTATGACTCAAGATTTACATTATTGAAAATATTATTCAACTTATAAAAAATTGATTTCAAGGGAGGGGGGCAGATAAAATATTATGTATCACAGGTTAGCTCATTTAGAATTGTGATGTCAAGAGGGTACCCAACAAATTTTCAATTTTAATTTCGATTATCAGTTTGAGATCACAACTGTTGCTAGATGATCTCAAAATGATGTAATAAAAATTTCAGCCCACTCACTCAATTTTCAAATCCTCCAACAGAGCTTTCCAAAATATGACTCCGTCCGGATATTTTGTCATCAAAAAGCTCAAACTTTAAAAACCCCCGTAGAGTAAAAATCCAGCATATTTTCCTTCTTGGGTCTGAAAACACATAAACTGACCTTTATTATGCACACGAGAAATGAATTATCGATTTGCAGCTCATTTTAGAGAATAAGCAAAAAATCGGCGGCTACCATTTTTTTTAGTCTTTAGACGAAAAAATATAACTTTGAAATATGAAAAATTTTCAACATGCAAAAATTTAATTTTTTTAGAAATTTAAAAATTTTTCAAAATTTGACTTCAATCAAGTTTGGGACTGAAATTTTATAATGTCTTTTTGAGATCATTTAGAGATTGTTGTAACCATGACTTGTTTACTTTTCGAAAAAGCCGAAATTCAGCTCATCGTAATCATGGTTGGTGGAACTTTCACGACCGGTTCGGGGATAACCATGTGTAGGGGCTCCCATGAAGTAACTGTAAATCTCACCCCCTCTCCCCCGAAAAAATGAAGAATTGTCAAGTTACTGTTCTATAATTGACACTTTAAGGTAATAAAAAATAGCAACATGACTTTGAGGATATTATTGTTTTAATGCAAACAAACTTTAATAAAAAATGAATTTCTTAATTTAAAAATAAGTAGGTAACCTATGTAATAAAAAACAAATGCTAGCGGCCCACTCACAGGGGTTTCCCCGGTTCCCCGGTAGGTTCCGCCAAGTCTGTAATCTATACTCAATAAATTTGAGCTATTGTCCCACAAATATTCCCCATATTTTGTTTCATTCGCTATTTTGGGTTCATTTTACCTAACTTTGAAGAATCATATAGTTTTGAACATAGCCTCTATATTGGATTTGACTTTCTGATTATATTTGATGAGAAGCTAATATGAACGATGCAAAAAACTCCCAGACTCGATTCCTCCTATATGCGAACAAAATTCAATGTACGATTCAAAAAATTTTCTCCTTCAAAATATTTTTTGTTCTGACGTCTCAAAATTTATTTGAGAGAGCCGGGATCTGGATATATTGGCAATTTTAACTCACTGTAACATATGATATAATAATCGAAAATTCCCGACCTTTTGTTTATCATGTCATTTATTTTGAGAATGATCAACTCTCCTCCTCCTCTTCAACATTATTCATGAAGATGGATTCAGAATACGTATTAATTTAAATTATAAGCTTTTCAAACAGTTACTTGTCAATTATTAATGGGGAAGTAATTAAAGAATAGAAAAAAAATAACAACAACAACAACAGCAAAATGTCACAAAAAAGAAAAAAAAATCAAATCAAATCTCATCAAACAACGCAAGAAAGACCATGAGTTCTACATCCCTGGGGATTAGCACCAGTCTAGGGTGGGCCGAATTTTGGTTTTTTTCGAAAAGTAAGGAGGCTTAGTGAAAAATTGTTGTGAAATGACCTCAAAAAGATGTCATGAAAATTTCAGCCCTCGAGTTCAATTTTTACCATTGCCAAAATGGGCCCAAAGTTTTGAACTTTTTTGAAAATCGAAAAATTTAAATATTTCGTAATTTGCACTATTAATAAGCGAAATATTTTTTAATGGGTAAAAAATATGAAAAAAAAATTTGACGACCATATTTACCATTCAATGGTTCCCAACCAGTTTCCAGTATCACTGAAATAATGCGAAAATCGATTGATTTTGGTGCAATTATGGAGTTATGTATAACATTAGGTATCCTAACATAAACGAGTAATTACATTACTTATATTAAAATTCTTATAACTATATGCGCAGCACTTAGGTATAACCCATAACTTACCACGCGGAGGTGGCTGCGCTCGAGTTCCTCCAGATCAGCTGGACAGACTCGGATCCAGCTGGCGAGTCGTCGAGAAAATCTCAGTGGGCCGCGAAGTATTTGGGCCGATTGAGGTAAAAATTGGGCCACTTTAATTTCTAAACTTTGATAAAAAAAATTATGAATCCATAATTTGAAAAATAAGAGAAAAAATTGGGCCGATTAATATTAAATGGGCCATTAAAAATGGGATTTCTCGGTGGGCCGTTAAATTTTCCTATTTTTGGATACAGCCCTGCAGCTGGGTAAAAGTTAATACCGTTATTCAAGTATATGTGCCAGCGTGGTTTCGAATAAAAAAATTCAGCAAATGTACCTATGGCCCCAAACATCTTTTTAAATTGATCCAGTTACTGAAAACACAACCAGATGAATTTAAAAGAATAATAACACCTATAATTCAACGAACCGGCTGTTTCGCAAATCCGGAAAATATATTGATCGCAATGATAGAAGATGATGACGCAAACATATTAAGAAACCTCGGGTGGAAAAGAATTTTGAATTCTTACCCAAAAAAATACAAAAAGCGCGAATTCTCTCTCCGAACTTTAAATTTTTACGCAAAACATTACTCAGATTTGATTACCTGGGACTCCACAAATGTATCGTTTCCTCCCCTTTTACATAATCTCTCGAAAAAAGATTTCATGAAGCTAGCTCGAGAAAATGCGAAATTTGAAGTAGAAAATTACCCTTGTCATACCCAAAATGTGGAAAGACTTACACGAGAGGTATCAAATGCATCTGCAACTGTTCGTGGAAAGGCGCGAAGACACGGTTTTATTGAACTTCGTCTGAAGTCGCGTAAGTAGAACCCCATTGTTAGAATTCTTGTTCAAATTACTTATCTGGGCATTAAATTTTATAAGAGATGCCAACTTTTGAGTCCAAAAAAGATTACAAAATTTAATTATGCTTGTTATTTCGTAAGTATGAACTTTTACCCAGCTGGTCTGCAGGAACTCGAGCGCAGCCACCTCCGCGTGGTAAGTTATGGGTTACAGCTAAGTGCTGCGCATATAGTTATAAGAATTTTAATATAAGTAATGTAATTACTCGTTTATGTTAGGATACCTAATGTTATACATAACTCCATAATTGCACCAAAATCAATCGATTTTCGCATTATTTCAGTGATACTGGAAACTGGTTGGGAACCATTGAATGGTAAATATGGTCGTCAAATTTTTTTTTCATATTTTTTACCCATTAAAAAATATTTTGCTTATTAATAGTGCAAATTACGAAATATTTAAATTTTTCGATTTTCAAAAAAGTTCAAAACTTTGGGCCCATTTTGGCAATGGTAAAAATTGAACTCGAGGGCTGAAATTTTTATGACATCTTTTTGAGGTCATTTCACAACAATTTTTCACTAAGCCTCCTTACTTTTCGAAAAAAACCAAAATTCGGCCCACCCTAAGCACCACACCATACAACATCGGAAAGTGACACAGGCCCGCAGCCAGGGGGGCAAGAGGGGGCGTTGCCCCCATAGAAGAATTTTTGCCCCTTTAGAAAAATTACCCAAAAACCCCTTTTTTACTTTTTAATTTGGTCATTGACACAAAAATTAATAAATCCACATAAATGTGTTTCAAATTGATAGTCACATTGATAAATTAACATATTTTTGACCTGACGATTGGTAACAGTGTTATAGAGATGTCAGTACTTCGTTTTCGCTTAATTTAGTTGCATCTGTGTGAGGCGATACTGATGCGTTGTTGTTGTCGTCTTTCAGCACAAGAAATCGAATCTTAACTCCGTATCGTCAGTCAATGTTATTTGGACGATCTTGTAATTTGACAGTTATTCCGTTCGAAAAACACCACTTAAATAAAATTTGCGTTGAAAATTTTTTTTAAATATTTAATTCACGAAAAATTGAAAATTGCAATTGTATTAATATTAAATTTTAGACTCGTATTTTAATTTAAAATGTACTTTTAAAAAAATAAAAAATTATATTCATAAGTGCATTTTGAATTTGAAAATTTTTTTGGTGTTGAAAAAAAATCTGCCCCCCTTTGCCCTCTATAGAAAAAATCCTGGCAACGGGCCTGAAGTAACATTTACTTATTCTGTCAATGTCTGATCCAACTCTGACCTAATAGCGATTAATAAGTTGAATTAACTCATTAACGAGGTGAAAAGGGCAAATACGCCAAGGTTAAATAACTCTAAGAAACGTATAAATATTTTAAAAATTTTTTGAGAAATTTTATTTCAAAAACTTTTGTGTATTTGTTCAACAACATAAATTCAGGTTTGCACATCATATGTGAATTCACATTTGGCAATTTTGATTTAAGTATACACTGTGTCTAATTGATCTAAGTACCTCTATAAAGTCAGAAAGTACTTTTATTTGAAAAACTTCTCGACTTTGAATGTAGTAATTATTCGGTATTGAAATATTAAACTGATTCCTTACTAAATTTTTCTAATGTATTCTTCAGTTTAAAAATAAAAGTTGTAGCAAAATTGTAAATAAAAAAATTAGAAGAAATGCGACTATGGCAGTGTCAGGAGGTGAGATAAAAAATGAATAAAAATCATCAACTGATTGATAGGTACGAATCAAAAATATTAAATAAGAAATTTTCAATATCTATTAAAGTATTTCATAGCTAACGAAATCCAACTACCACAATTACAAAGGAATACCTCCCTAAAAGTTTTTATTAAATAAAAAAAAAATTAAATAAATAAATAATTATTCAAGTCAAACATTTCCATCTGTTACAAAACCAATAAGTTACCAAAATATACTTTATCAAAAAAAATAACTAAATTTAATTTAATAAAATTAAATATAAAAAAATTAAATTTAATAATAATAAAACCATTAAAATAAAAAAACAAAATCACATAAATTAGAGACAAATGCTCGAAGGCTCACAAAGCTGCTTACATAGTAAATTCACAACATAGATTTTTTGATAATAATTTTTCCACAATGTGGGGAGTTGATTTAGTACTTCTGTAGCAGAGAGAATAACAACGACTGAAAGATTGCATTTTACATATTCCATTACTCCTTACGTAAGAAAACTACCATAGTTGGTGAAACCTATAACCACGCCCACAGCGTAAAAATCACATCCTAGCGTCGATAACTGAACCGGTTCCAAGAATAAAATTGACAAGGCAATAAAAAACTGTTGATATCGCCATACCCTCGATCTAGGTATTTGCTTTTAGCCAGTACCTACGTCGCGGAAATTACGGTACCACAAAAACACCACATTAAAGCGCTGATATCAATCGAAGCTTCTCCTTGAACGGAAATTAAGCTACTGGAAATGGTCAGAGCGGGCGGACGGCGATAGGGAGTAAATAAATTAAACGACACAACACGAAAGCCCACGAGGAAAACACACCGTGCCCGCAATCTATACGATTTATTGAAAAATAAGCGCGAAAAAATTATAAAACCTTTTAATTACGCTTAAAGACATAACCAGCTGGCACGTTTGGGAACCATGGATTTCGTTTAATTGGCGGTTGTATTTTTTAATCTATATCACGCAACATCACGCGATTCTTAGTCCTATTTTTCATGCGGCCAAAAGCGTGCAAAATGACACTTGGGCTAATACACGCCGAGGAGCCAGCGCACGGCGAGTTTCGAACATGTAAAAAATCAAACTTGGAGCGCATTCGACGATTATAATGTAGTCCCTGCGTAGCCAAGTTCGGTGTTGACATCGCGACGGTCGGTCGCTCGGCGACAAATATCTTGGAACGGCGGTGTCGACCAAAGGCGAGTAAGAAAGTAACTTTTCATAATGTTTCCTCTAGTCCCGAAGGGTTTTCTTCCACGTTGCAACCTTATGTCTTGCCCCCTCATCAATCAAAATAACTTTCCCCTTGTAGCTCGCGGCGTTCTACTCCGTTTTATGTCATATGCAACCGAAATACATTCCCGAAATTCCCTCTAGGTGTAATGCTTACGATGCTGGCAAAAGCGTCAAAAATTACGAACGTGCGAAACACCAGTCACGGGAGATTTAATCGTGGTTCGGGGTAAAAAAGTTGCGATTTTTTGCATCGACAAAAATTTCGCCTCGTGACCTCCGAGCTCGTGATAAGATTTTTTCTTTTTCGCAGCTCGAGGTTGAGCGAATTTTGAATATTTTAAAGGTAGCACGAATACGAAGGAGGAAATTTATTTTCCAAATAGTTTCCAAACCTACACTCGCTGGGTATGCAACTCATGCGTGTGAAATATAAATTGTGCAAATATTTGCATTTCACTACGTTTTGGGGGAACCGCCAGAATAATGATATTCAGTATTTCATTTTTTTTTCCCGCTCAGACACGAAAGGACACGAAAGCTTGAACGCTCTAATCTTTTTCGTTTCCATCTAAGCATCTCGACAATGGTGTACAAAAAGCAATATTAAGTACTTTCGAGGGATTTAAAACAAAATAAAAATAAATCACAAGATCCGTGATCAGTTGACCCCTAATGAGCAAAAATTAACCAAACTATATCGCCCTTTTTTTAATGTGAGAAAAACAGGATTGAAGTTTTGATATTTACTTATGATAGTGTGTTACAAAAAAGTTTAATAAATTGAAAATATATCTTTAATAAATAGCAATTATTCTGAATTATTTTCCTATAAATTTTTTTATAAGCTGTTACAGTTCATCTGATTTAGAAGAGTGGAGTACAATGATAAATAGATATCATATCTTCATTCTTCAAATTGTTTGTAGTTGTCTTGCCTATGTTAATTTTAATACGAACATTTCTACCCGATCAATTGTTCTTTTATTATTAATCGATTCATTTACTTATTTATTTATTTTTTATTAATGTATTTAATTTATTCGATTTTTAAAATTTTCTTGTCAATTAAAAAAATTGGACGCTAACTGTACATACGTACTCGTACGTTAATACACGAAGATAAATTATGTAGTATGTATTACATAATAAATGCATGATATTTTATTAATCTACTACACGTACCTAAATAAGATAAGCGCCCCTATTATAGAGAAGGCACCTGTTATCGGCACCCTTGGTTTCAATATTTCATTTATTAAAGACAGAAATGTTGATAACACCACATTTTTATTTTTTTGATGTAAGTACATCTAATTTTACATAAATCACACTTTCCTTTTTTTTCGTCAAAGCATATTCATATTGATCTCATCGAGAATACTGAAAAGATTGACGTACATGAAACGCACAAGCTTTATTGAAATCATACACGCTTGACTGAAAAATTTTTAATGACAATAAGTTATTTTTTTCTTTTTGATTTCAAAAACTAATTATAAAGATATCGTGTCGCATTTGGAATTATTTTCGAGTTATTGTTTACTATGGACATAGCTTCGATCAGTGGAATCCAGAGGCATAATTAAATAGGAGCTAAGATTAGTCACGGACTTCGTTGTTTTTTTTGTTCACATGCTGGCCCTTCTACTGGCTCATTAAAATATAGAAAATATCCATTGAGAAATAAATATTGGTAGGGAAAATATTTGACCAAAATAGCTAAGGAATTTAACGTTTGATAAAAATTTGAACTAAATTCCTTCTAAAAAAATCGAAAAATTAAGTATTTATCTAGTCCATCCTTGGCCTTATCATAAAAAAAATTCCGATCACTTCAATGCTGAAATCACAACTGCAAAAGTTCTTTGCGTTTTAATTGAGAATAATGAATAATCATCTGAAATCATGAAAAAAAAACACGCTTACTTCATGTCAAAATCTTCAATGTTCAGACGAAACATCTTTTTCGTATATAACTCAGAGAAACACGCACGATCTCAAAAAAAACCTGTTCGTTTCGTTTTCCATTTGCTCAAACAAGAATAATCGTAAAACAAACAAAAGTTTTCTTGCAAAAGATCTCTAAAATTCCACACGAGGGCATTAGAAATATCTAAATTGATTCAGCACCGGATTTACGCATGGGTAGGGAGTAGAGAAGGCGACAGTCCATGGTGGCGAAATTTCAGGGGCTGCAAATTTTTGTTATTCCCAATACTTTTTAAATGTGAAATACACTACGACGATGGATTAAAAGGAAGCGGTAGTCAGTCGGATGAACTTATAAAAGTTTGAGTTTTGTACAAAAATAAACGTTTTTTTTTTTTTTTTTTTTTTTTAACAAAAATATACTGTATGAAAATTTTTCACAATTTTTGGAGGTGGAGGGGGGGGGCAAAAATTTACTGCCCATAGCCAGCAAAATCCTAAATTCGCCTCTGAATTCATTACATATGGATTTAAATGTAAACATTTGAGGCCATCCTCGCCTTGACCCTCTTCAAAAAGTTGATACGCAGTAAAATCTTAATTTTTTATTAAAAACTCAGCTAAAAATTGTTGAAGAATTTTTCAAATTGCAAAAGGACCTCAAAAAAATGTCATCTAAATTTTAACTCGATTTTTTGCCTTCTACCTCCAAAAAATTATTGTCATGGTTCAAAATTTGCATATTTTTTCGTCAAACTGAAAAAAAAATGGTAATCTCTAACTTTTTCAAAACTTTGTAATTCAAATATTCTCAATTTTTGTTCCACGGAGGTTTCTAAGGCTTGATTTTTTCGATGTTAAAACATCCACACGAAGTCATTCTGAAGCAAGAATATGATGTTCTTGGAAGCTTTATGTGGCAAAAATCGAGCAGATTTTACCTCTTGAGTCTGAAATAGGCTAAATTAAGCCCGCACTGAGCACACGACCACTAAACTACAAATTTGTCTTTCATTTTTAAAAGCAACTAAAATTCGTAATTTTTCAAAAAAAAAAAAAAAAAAAAAAAACTAAAAACATTTTAGGCCATTTAAATTTTAAAAAAATTAGGGGCTAAAATTTATTCAATCTTAGAACGACAAAATATGACTTTTGAAAGTAAAGAACATGGCCGGTTTGAAGGAGCGGGGGTTGAGTGTCTGACATCCCCCCTCCAAGAGCTTCTTTTTTTCTTTCTATTTTTAGGTGTGTGAACAAACTTTTTGGGTAATTTAAACAATTTACTATCTTTTCTACTTGACTTCATGGAAGTGAACCTCCCCCCGCCCCAGCAGCCATCCTAAGAGCGGCACTGGTAGAGAATTTTAATTACACAAAAATTAGTTCAATTGAAAATTTGAAAATTTTTTAAATTTTGATTTCAATTATGGGCGTTTAAAAACTCATGGGATCTTATTTTTTGGTCAGTTAGAGTTCAAGTAGTAGGGTAAGTGTACCAATTAGTTGACATGCTCCAAATAATTGACACCCAACACGTTTTTCTTCAAAATAAAGTTTTTTGTTAATTTTGGGCCATTATTATCAATTATTTTAAATAAATTTGTATTTGTTACAATTTTAGCAATTTATTATTTATTTAACATGAATCGTTGGGGTGTCAAATAATTGGTAGAAGGGGATGCCAAATAACTGGTGTTAGGGTGTCAAATAATTGGTACATCTCACTTTTTCACTTTGGGGGGTTCTTAGCGGGGTTACCAATGAGGGTAGACTCGAATGTAAATAGGTCAAAATATTCCCTAAATGATGTAGTTTCATATGCTATATTCACATTTTTGCTACCATTCATAGTTTGGGGGAAATATTGGAAAACGTGTAAAAAAATCCTTAAGGGTGTCAATAATTGGTGCACTTACCCTACTTGATTAAGGTTTTAGTAATTGGTTCCGATTCTGAATAGCTAAAGTTATTAGCTTTGAGTTGATTTCTAGTCACAGCTTTGTTTTATTTATTTACTAATTTTTATAAACCTAAATTCAACAGAAGAAGTTTGAAAATAAAAACTTCGAATTTTGTGTACATATTTTCATTTTTATTGAAAATTATAAAAGCACAGAACAACTCACAAATTTCCAAAAATCAATAATTGACAGCCAAAAGCTCATCAGCCTTCATGAATATTGATGAAATTTCAGTCGCATCTCTCGTATCGCAAGAGCGATATGTTTATGTGAAAATTTCGCTGTTTGTATTGAAATTACTCAGTATCAAATATTTTTTATCTTCATTTGTTGTTGAAATTCATTCAAATTTCTTGGCGTCCAGCCGAAATGGTTTAACCTCTTAAAGGTCAATAAACTTTGCATAATTTTATTTTCATAAATTAAAATATAATTAAATAAATTCTATTAAAAATTGTGAAATACTACTTTATTAGATACTTGCCATAATTTTATTCGTATATTATGATAACTATTCTTCTAACGAAATTAAAATAAACTCATATTCGATGGTTCAATTTACCTATTTCGATTCTGTGCTGTACTTAACGATAATAATGAATCCCAGGCTACTTTGGTTTCTTATAACCATTAATTATTTCCAGTTTAATGATAGGTCCATTTGTCAGAAATATGAATACTACTACGTAGGTATCATTCTTTCTCTTCTGCATTAATTAAAGTTACAAAAAAATGAAACTGATAGTTATCATAGTATAGGTAGCACTACTTCTCCAACCGAGTCTTTCCTATAGAAACACTTTTCGTACATCGTTCTTTACAAACATGGTTAAAAAAAAACATACAATTCCAATACCAAAGATAAAAATCATTTTTCAAAATCTTGACACCGATTCGATAGGTTGAAAAAAATCAATTTTAACGACGATGAAACGTTAAACAAACTCCACTCCATTTAACATTTTAGTAAAATGATACGATTACATAAAACCAGTTCCTAAATACCCGAACACAACCGGCGACGTGTACTGCCAAAATATTTTGAGAACCGTTTAGACCATGTTAGTCTTCTTTAAATAAATGGCATAAGACAGAGTAGTTCTTTATCTGAGCATAAGAGACTGGGAAATACATACGAGTCGTAATACTACGATCAAATACTTAGCTGACGAAAAAATGCGACTTTTAATCTTGATTTGAATAACGAAAGTGAATATTTTTTTGACAAATGTCGCTTTATTAAATGCCAACGAACGAATTTAATACGATAAAATTAGTTTCAAGCGTGCAGCTACCTTAAAATGTGAGTCACCGAATCAAAACTCGATATACTTAGTTCTAAATTTCTGACATCATGACTTCATGTGGTATAATGACTGTTCGAAATATACGCTTAAATTTATATCGAACATGTTTCACACCAGAAATATTAATCTAATTCATCAACGTATTAAGCGTAATTGCGGCTAATATTTAAACACGCAGCCCTTATAATATTTTCATAGCGAAATTGAAATTCGATGTAGAAAAGCGAGCTAATTCAAAGGTAAACATAAACGCTATACGACAATATTCCTTTCGAAGGGTTCCCTTCAGGAGGTAATCGAGTTCGCCACGAAATGGATATAACGTGTATAGTATACAAAAAAAAAAAAAAAAAAAAAAAAAAAAAGGAAAAAAGAGAGAGCTCAAAAAGGATTAACGTAACGTAAAGGAGTAAAAAATTGTTAGTATATGCAGACTTTATACGACGACTACGCCACGTTAAATATTATACAAGCCATTAGTGAAATTACGTTCAGAATCGAATTTCGGCTTATTTGTGTAAGAAAATGAAATTAGATTTTCATTTCGTTAGCGAATAAAAAACTTTCCAGTAAGACGTGAGAGTTCTTCATTTGGAATTATGCGTTTAAAAAATCAGAAATCAAAATTACACCTATATTGACCTACAGGTTGAACATTAGGTATACGAGGCGAGATAATAATTCGATCGTATTTCAAGCATATTCTACAAAACACCCTTCTAAAATATGGTGTTTGTTTCGTGTTCAACTTCAGTGAAACTGACCCGTGTGATATGTTTCCCTACATGGATTTGAAACTGCTTTCTAATAACGAATTAGCTTGACACCTCATTCATCAACAGATTCCATGCTTTTTCCAAACTACCCTGAAATTCGTCGGAGCGCAGAGATCTTATTAAATTTGGAAAATTGTGCTATTCGACGGAACATCCACCTACATACAACATACGTTTGGAACAGGTTTAATTAAAAACCGTTATTAGATAATGGAACAGTAACAGTTGTAACTGTACAGTATTACGCGCTAAAATTAAATGGCTAAATGAACTTCTTTCTGTGACTACTCATTCGAGTACAAAAATCGTGTAGGTACAGGAATATCGAATTATGGATGAACAATTTTCAACTTACCATTTCGACGATGTCCACGGTCATTCAACGCTGTTACTCTTAAAATCATTATAACAACTACGAAACGTTATCAGTTTAATACTTATTGTTAATAGATACGGCACTTCAAATAACTAAAACGAAATCACTCTGAAACAATTACAACTTTGAACTTTTTCAAAACAAGTAAAGTATGAAAAAGGAATTCCAAACATAGGTGTTTAAACATATTGTAATAATTTACGGTTATAATCGTCGAAATGTTCGCCACACTATTAAAATTAAACATGAATTATCAATAGCGATGAAGATACAAATGAAAAGTACCACAATCTCGCACAAAAACGTGGCCACGTAACAATGAAAAAGATGGATGATTGATTACGAGATGAGAAATTGTTCGCAAAATTTGCAATTGATAATAGCGATCCTACAGAATTTAGAAGCAAATACTACTTACTTAGAAAAGCGTTGAACTTTTCCGTTTTGTTCGCTTGATCGCTTGGTGATAAAAACTCAAGAACATTCTATTTTTTCTTTTAAATAAAAAAAAATGTATTATAGAAATGACCTTGGTGATAATCAATTAGCAAAACTAGATAATAGTGAGCTGGGCTGTATCCAGAAATAGGAAAATTCAGCGGCCCACGGAGAAATCCCATTTTTAACGGCTTACTTATGGTATTAATCGGCCAAATTTTTTTGTCTTATTTTTCAAATTACGGATTTATGGAATTTATTTTGGTTTTTTTAATCAAAATTTAGAAATCAAAGTGGCCCAATTTTCACTTCATCGGCCCAAATAAATCGCGGCTCCCCGAGATTTTTTCGGTGACTCGCCTGTTGGATTCCGACCTGATAGTGAGAGTAAGAGGCTGATTTGGATTTTAAATATCGGTAAATATATAGGTAAATGTGATGAAGCACATTTTAAAGCGGTCCTTTGTATGATAAAGTAGGTAAATGTAATTAAGGTAATTATGAAATAATGAAATAAAATAAAAATGCATAATATAAAATGCTAAATATTATCTCTCTTTTCAAAGAGGTTGACAAAATCCTAAAGCGGGCTTTGACTTCTTTTCTTTTTGTTGGTTGGGGCTTTTGCATTGAATACAAAATTCTATTAGGGGGGCTCGAAATCTTCTAGGAAGGGCTCAGCTTTCTGGTCCCCTTTCGCTATGGTCCTGATGGATATCACAATGATATCAAAATCATTGAACATGTCATTATGATATAAAGAGAAAATCTTTTCGACATGACCATGATATCTTTGAAATTGTGAACAAGGACATTTTGATAAATTGATCTGCAGCCTGAAATTGTTTATTTAAAAGAAAATAATTAATAATTTGAACTTAATCAAAATTTTATAAAAATAAAAATATTGTAATTGTATTCAAACATTTTATTTTCATATGGAATTTGGGGAAGACGACTAATACCTATTTTCCATTCTTCTGTTTGAATATTTATCGAACTCTAAGTATTTGTTAAAAGTCAAAATAGCTTACCTATTGAGTAGATAAAATGTTTTCCATATCTACCCATCATCATTGGTATACTCGTTGCTTGTAAACCATAACATTTAGTTTTTTTTCTTCTTTTTTTCATTCCAAATCAACATGATAAAATGGATGCATCATTTATCAAAAATCGAGAAATTTTATTGTAAATAACTGGAAGCAGTACTTTACCATACAAAATTAAAACTTAGCGTATATTTCACGGTTTAAATAATAATGGAACATGATACAAATATTTCAAACCAATTAAAAGTCGTGATTCGATACATTATATTTCCTAATTTCTACCAGTTTTCGTCGTTAATTCAGTTTCTTATGATTAATAAACTAATGTGAAAATCGTGTTCGCAATGATATAAGAAATGGACATCTTGATTTTGGTTTCTTTCCTAACTGCACAGCGCACGGTTATAGTTTCGTAGGTATCCAAAACGAAATGCAAATGAGGATGAAGTATCGTATCGGTTAAGAACTAATGATGTGAAATGAAAGAAAAAATATGACAAATACAACGCACGATGAACATACTTGGATACGTCTAATTTATGTAAATTATAATTTTCCAATTCGTTAGATTTCAGTTTGATTGAAATCGAACGATACATTTTTTGTGATAAAAAATTCTCTCCTAGTCATTTTAAAATTTTAATCAAGTTCAGTTATTCGTACAGGCGCTGGCGTTAATAACTCTAGTAAAGCTTCCCAAAGGTGTTTCGATTGTATATTTTATGTCACATTCGGTTTGAACGCTTTTCGCGCAAATATAAATAAATTAGAGATTATGTTGTCTCAAGTGGCGCCGTATTGCTAATGATAATTGGTAGATGGGATAACACTGAACGCTATGAGTGCTTCAACAAAATTCATAGCGAACTTAAAGTGAAATTTTTAGCAGTTTTTCTACTACTTTGGTAAAAACAAATATGCATTCAAGTACCAAGCATATCTATACTTACTTGGAATAAGTTTCATTTCTCATATCTTAAGTATCCATTTCCTTTGGTTTACAAGACGTTCCATCGTCAGATTGCATAAGTTTAGATAAAACGTTCATGGACGAAGTTTCTTTCCAAAGTTTTTGTTGTAAAAAAGCACCCATAAAAAGTATTCACCACTGCATCGTTTTCATGCGTCATTGGTAGGTAACCATGCACCTACTTTCTTTTATCTCTATTATAGGTTAGATAACCAATTTTCCAGTTCCTAAATAAGATTGATAAGCGTCACTGCCACAAGGAAGGAAATCGAAACCTTATTCCTTTTAGGTACCAACCTACGTAATTAAACTTTTACAACTTTGATCAAAACCATTTGTCATTTAAGACCTCAAAATAACCTCACTTTACAGTTTAAAAACCGTACCAACTGTTCAATATAGTATACTGTTAGCGCAGTAACCACATTAGAAGGGCATTTTAGATATTATATATCTCCACAACCTTAACAATCGTGAAGTTCATATATGTGCTAAGTCTCCCTTATCGACAACATTATGACGTAAACACTATACTTACCATGCAATTAATTCGATCTTTTTCTGTTTTCAGCACCAAAAACGTTACCATCAGATTATCAATCAAATAGTAACAATTACAATAACAACACCGTTCTCCAGACGAACGCCAGCAGTGGGAATATGTTAATCGGAAGCCACTATGGAAGTAATTCGAATATTATGCAAAACGGCGGAAACGCGTTGTTAAATAACAGCGGAAGGACCAATTTCACCAATAAACAACTAACTGAATTGGAAAAAGAGTTCCATTTTAATAAATATCTAACTAGAGCAAGAAGAATTGAGATAGCTTCGACGCTACAATTAAATGAAACTCAAGTGAAAATATGGTTCCAGAATAGACGAATGAAGCAGAAAAAAAGAATGAAGGAAGGATTGATACCGCAAGATGTTGGCTTAAGTGTGGGCTCTAATTGCCCTGTTAACAGTACCAGTAGTACGAGTAATTCTCCGACTACAGTGCAAAATACATCACATCAGAATGAGGACAGTATGGATTAGAACTTCGGATGGGTAATTTATTAGGAGTCAATTTGAACCGTGTTCTGTGATGAGGTGGGGAATACTTCATGTTTTTTCAAAAACAGAAGTAGCCAAATGAAGAAACCGACATTTCATTAATTCATCTACGGTTCAATTTCGAAGAAGATTTGAAGAATACTGGAATGTGTATTTTATATGAACATATTAATTTTTTTGTTCATTGTTTTGCATTAACAAGTTGATAGATGATGTGAATAATATTTTAGTGTCTACCTATCGTGTTCGTATTATCTACCTATTTATTAGGCAATTATTTAATTTTTTTCTAAATTAATGATAATATTTGCCTTATTTATTTTTGAATTATAGCATACTATTCATAAATAGTGTAACTAAAATAGGTTACGCTAGTAGGTGATTGTTCATTCGTACTGTTGAACCTATGGAACAAACTACTTGTTTAGACCTATTAGATTTGTTTTGTTTAACGTAAGTATGAACAAATGGCCTCTTTTATTGATTCATATATTTATCCACAACGAAGATTAAAATAATTCAAAGCAAATGAATTTTGAAATGATAGGTAATAACGATGAAACCCCTTTTCTAACTTAGCGTGTGAGTGCGACTTCACCACGTGTGAATTTTTAATGAAAGAGTGATAGCTTAATTTATTTTCTCACCGTTACTGCGACTATAAACTTTTATCAGATAGAAACGGATTGAAGTCGAGTGATCAGATCAATACAGGTCGACGTAAAAGTGGAGTGGTTTTTAATTAGATTGATATGAAATTCATATATAGGGCTGCACGTTTCAGTATAAGGGACTGCGTCCGGATATTAACAGGAGATGTGGTTGGTTTTTAAATATCCTTTGTTTACCTTATTATATTCGATATTTATAATGACACTGGTCTTTTGGTGATACCACAAATCGTATAAATTTTTCATGCGGAAGCTCTTGCGTCTTTTGGTAAACGGCTTTAATTTCTTTGTATTTTCAAATAGCAGTTCTTGCAAATGATGTTAAATGGTGTTTTATACTTTTTGGAAATATGTAAATGTATTGTTCCTTATCGGAATATCGAATAAGGGGTTTTCTGAACGATGTCAAAATTTTATCACGATTTGTTAAAATAAGAATTTTACGATCACATGGTAGGTACGAGGTAGTCGCATAAGGTGGACCTCGCCGATACCGAATGTAAAAACTTTTAAACATTTTCTTCTTCAGTCACGAATGCTGGTTTGAGAACTGCTGTTTTAGGGTTGAAATTAACCCTATTAAATTACTTTCTCATAGTTCCTATTTTAATGTAATGCCTTGATTTTTTTTTTTATTACTTATAATATGTCTATTTTAAATTATGTATGAAAAAGTGAAATTATTTGTACAGTGGTCTATTTTATAGTATCGAATCTTCTAAAGCTTGTTATGAGGTAGGCCGGCGATTTTTTTGCATATGGATGTTTTAGCTATTTAAGTTTTAAAATGTAAATTTATAAATAAACATGCTCAGGATTAACATTACTTAATTTGTGGAATTTATAAAGCGTCCATTGTCATCGAAAAGACACGATAGGTTATCTATGCAAATCTCTCGAGTCTCGATGGAATTTAGAAAAAATAAAATAATTCACCACCCCTCGAGTAATTACAATATTACGGTTATCGAAAAAAAAGTGCAAACGTTAATAATATAATGCATTGGTATAACTTTCAGCGAACCCTCCGGAAAAAAAAGGCAACAGAAAAATATGAGATGAGGGTACAGAAGTTGAGAAAGTTTCGGCGAATTCGCTGCCTCTTTCTCTGTTTCGTTTATTATTCGTTGAATTTTCTCTTTCTATTTTATTTAGTGATAAGGCAACAGTATAGCGAGATGATCCATCATTATTATCAGCCTTCTGACACTCACCTACAACACACGACGTGTCCCTTCACGCTCCATACTTTCTCTTTTTTTTCCATTCGCCGAAAAAAAAAGTTATATTTTCTAAATATGACGAAATTAGCAAGGTTTTAAAAGTTCGCCGAATCCAATAAGTTTCGACTTTCGAGTTGATTCAATTTTTTTCACGCCCACATGGTCTCGGTATGATTTGTGGTTTAAATTATTCCCAACAGATGGGGAATTTTTCCAGCGGTCAATTTTTTCCCAACGAAGGTTGTACTAAATGACGTCATTATACAGCCGTTGCCGGCCGGATATCTAGACATTTATATCAGAAAACTAAAGTAAAAATCGATTACAACGAAAACACGCACACTTTTCTATGACGACAGGCTGACTTGTCAGCTGTTGATGGCTACTTTTGATTATGTAACACACGAAAATAACAATCTGCCTGCATTAACCCCTGCCTTACTTATCCTTCACGCTTTGTGGTCATTTTATTGCGTTATCTGAAAAGACCATAACCTTTATTATACTACTAAATGCACGCTCATTAATCAAATTACAAATTTTACGATTCAAAAAAATTCACCTCGGTACTTCGGGAATTTTAAACGTTTGATAAATCGTCGTACCTATTAATTTATTCCAACGAACAAAAAACTGAGCCTTTTTAATGCAACGTAAAAATAGGCATAAAATATTTTTCCAACGATTAATAAAATATTATTACTTATTTTTGCCTTTCAAGGATAAAAGTGGAATAGATTATTCTTACCGGTTTATACCTAAAAATTCAATTTTTATTCAATGTTAGGTAATAGAAATGGTAGCTTTTATAATGATACAATAATTAACAACGTTTAGGATTCACTTAACAATTTGACATCTCCGCATATCACGCTAAAGTGGTCGTTTAATTTACATTAATTGGTGTCTGAAGATTTTTTTCCGATAACCATAAATGTTGATGGTAAAAATCAATAAAATCTTCAGTTCTGTCATATTGTAACTGATTCGTTTGCCCTTAAAATTTACAAGTATTCAAACTACCTGCAATATTTATTTCTTATGTATTGACAGTTCAAATTACTTATGTTGAAATTGCAACCACATGCGTATGATGTTGTGATGAACTGATGAACAAATGATTCTGAAACTTCATTAATGGTTGACCCTCGATTTACATCAGATTACAAGATTTCACGGTATATAGCCGAAGAAAAATACAAATTTTGATTTTTATTCTATGCATGCTCCATTCAAAGTGTGGTCTGCTTATGTTTCAATCAGAGATGGGCATCATTCATTTAGGAGTACATTCATGAACTCTTGAGAGCAATTATTATCATTGCTTAAGTTTATTCGAAAAGTGTCTTAATCTTCTTTCTGTTTTTTCCACTTATGTTTTTGAGCGATTTTAATTAACCTTACCTAACCTAACTATCATGTTGTTTAGAAGAAAAATAGACAAATTCTTCCTTGAAAGTCGAACATGAACTATGAGCTTCATAAATCTGCAGGGAATTGTATAAATATTTCAAATATCTACTGAGTCAAAAAATTATTTGGAAAACTTATCGTGTGGTACCTAATAATACGTAGAAACGTGAGAAGTGAAATGAAGTTTAGGAAGCAAAACCATTTCATTAGCATTTAGCCCCCTGGCCTAACGTATCCATAATCTGGGCCTCTTTATAACTTCGACCATGTAACTGGACTGCTGATGTAAATGAATGGGAAGAGAGGAGAACCTTTTTAGTTTTTAACATGGAGCTCCAAGGGTAGAAGGGGGGACGCATGCGCAGTAATGCATTGTTTTTTGTCCATCTAGCTAAAAAAAATTCCTCTTTGACGTTTTCAAGTTAAATGGTCGAAGCCTTAAATGTACACAATTACACATACCGTGCACCCTATTGAATCTCGATCATAAAAGCGTATAACTCCATACTATGGCAAAATCTGTGATTAGATGTTGGTAACGTTATTTAATTGCAAAGAACAACGAATAAAAGCAAAGTTTATTCTCAATTTTTTTTTCGTTATAACAGAGCAGGACGTATTTTAAGAAAAATTTAGAGCTGTACAAACATAGTTCCATTGAAAATTTTTTTACTTTTTACTGCTCGAGGATGCGAATATGGGCGATGAAGAGACCATTAATTCTCAAAATGGAAAAAAAGTGGAGAAAAAAAATCATTTGTTTAAATTTTTATAGGCTATGTTATCAACTTAGGTAATTTTGCAAGATTTTTATTATTTAATAAAAATTGTTAAAATATTCAAATTTTTGGAACTGTGCAATTTCTTTTTGGAGCTGCACGTTAGAATACGCCCTGTAACAGAGTGTTTCTAATTACAACGTTTTTTTACTAAAGTAGGGAATTTGAGATGCTTTAGTGTTCGGTGTTCGATGGGTTGTGAGATATATATATATATAGATACCTACATGCTTAATATTTGAAACACTTACAATCTCCATTTTTTGGTAGAAAATGCTTTGTTGTTTACGTTGGTAAATCATAATAAATTCACTATGAATTTGATATCGTATAGGTATCTTATTTATCCACATACTCAATACTTCTAATTCTTACATACTTCAATAATAGGTATTGCTAGCTTACATACAATAAAAATATTCGTCTCTATGTAATTATAATACATTATTATTTATTAGTATAAATTTATCGTTAATAATATTTTTTTTAAACAATAATATTAAATGAAGTGAAATTTCTTCAATCATTTTCTAAGGTATAGGCACTACAGGACATGTAACAAGTATTGAAGGATTAAAAATTGCCAATATATCACCTAAAACCCCAGGCAGGAAGCCGGATATGGCACCACTCCGAAGACAACCGCAAGAAGAAGAATTACCGGAGCCAAAAGAGGAATGAGTGGTGGTACTGGTATTAGTGCTGGCACTAGAAGGTTCGGAATTATAAAAAATGCTACCGTTCCAGCAACGTAGGCGTTTGTTAAGCCTTGACTTAGCGTTAGCAACTTCAAAATTGGACGAAAAAGTAGAATATCACCACCCAATTCGGCCAGAAGTCCGGCGACAGGCTTCGTGAGTGTTTCCAAAAGTGCGTCAACGGTGTTGTTAATACCAATCCATGAGTGTTTCCAAAAGTGGCGTCAACGGTATTGTTAATACCAATCCATTGCCTATTTTACATATTAAAGTTCTTGCTCCTATAATTGGATAAACTTCTGACGCTGGAACTAGCAGACTGGTCGATTGCGCATTTATTTCAATTGAGAAAATATTGAAATAAAAACACGTCAAGAACAAAAACGTTAATTTTGAATTCATTTTTTCAGGGAAACTATTAAAGTATTCAAGGAAAAAACAACTAGCTATTAGCACTTCAGTATGAATAATGAAACGACTGCACCACTAGCAGTTGATTTTCGAACGTGACTTTTGTCATATGTTTTTACCCAACTTTTATTACTGTACCTCCCGCTTATATGCACTACTTATCTTGTACAAAAATCGCAGAAAATCCTTCATTTCTTAAAAAATTCCATTTTTATTGTAAAATGACAATAAATTATTACGTATGGTGCCTTCATAGACCGGTAGCCACGATAATGACGAAATACTTTGAAAAGCTTAATTCCTTCTTGAAAACTCAGCAAAACAATTTTTTTGCATGAAAAAACTTGGCAAAATAATATTTTTTTGTTAAGAAAAAAGAAAAGAATCTTATATACATATTTCTGGTATCCGCGCCCAGTGAACAAATAAGTAAAATAAAATTTTCAGAAAATATCCCTATATTATCTAACTCAAAGAAAACCCTACTCAATTTCTCACTCATAACTTCAAAATATTCGTTTACCAGTACAATATTTCGATAATAAATGATACCAATCAAGAATCTAATTTATAAAAGCCGCGCAGTACTAGAAAATAAAGCCTGAAAAAAGTTTGCTTCCAATGCAGGGAATTATTAATGAAAGGCCGAGTTAAAAATAATTGAATATACTAAACTACAGAAAGGGTGAACGAATACAGGTCTCAGATGTATGGCGTGAGATAAGAACGATCAGCGTTAGCGACATGCGACTACCCTTAATCAAACTTCAACCGCGCTACTCAACCTGCATACTTCACCCAAGTTTAGACATAAAATAAAAAACGAAACATTAACAGATAGTGGGTTATTATGTGAAATGTAAAACCGTCAAAAAGTTTCACGTAACATAGCAAATTCCATTTGTATTGTCTAAGATTTGGTTCAGGTTCGAAATTATTAAAAATTAATAATGAAAACAACCACGCTTACACATACTTCGGATACATGATAGCGAAAAATTTACAAGTAGAAACGAAAAAAAGTCACGAACAAACGCTGTAGCGTCCAGAAGTTTACACTCCATTGTTAGAAAAAGTGACGATTTAAAAAAATTAGGTACACAACGTAGAATTTCACAGATTCTTTATTCGTCTAAAATAATATAAAATATGATTGATAAAAAAATTAAACCAACAAAATATTAATACTTCAACTCACGGAATAAAATTTATGTTAAAAATAAATTAAAATAATAGCAAAATTTAAGATAAAAATGATACAAAAAATTCAATGAAATTTTTTTATTTATTAATAACTCGAGTAAAATAATGATTTTTTAGAGCACATATCGAGTATTAATTAAATAACACATTTTAACATTTTTTTATTTTAGAACCACAGTTCACGTTCATTATATCTGAAAGAGAAAACATAGGCAAAAAATGTTTCACATATCAGGAATGTATCCCGGATGTACAACAATAAATGGATCATCCTCTTCATCATCCTCAGCTAGCTGGCCAGGAGCGGTTAATGGGATTAGAACTTGATCCTGAAAAAAAGATCATTACATGAACATCCAAAATAGCATAACTGAAAACAAAAATTATATATCATACTTACGTGGTTGACTAATCTGTCAATTACTCTCTCTATTAGGAACCTCTTCTCTACGAGTTCATCTTCAGTTTCAATTTCATCTCCGATACTTATCAAAAAATCATTAATAATTTCGCTCTTTCGAATACCCTTATATAATTCGTCACTGCCGGCTAAAAGCGTAAATTTCATTAAGTAAAAGACAGGATGGATTTTAAAATTCAGTAAATTACATTTTCCTCACATTCTTCGATTTCCGCTACTCTTTTCTCTTCTTCGTGACGAATATAGGTTACGATAGAATTTGTCAGTCTTTTATATTCTGGGAACGTCAAAGTCACTTTCTTTTTGGTTGCACGCGCTGCTTGAGCGGATGCGGGATTAGGGGTTCCTTGAGGCGAACTTATGGGATCAGGATCGTCGACCAATTCTTCATTTGTTTCTAATAAAAGTGAAATTTTAAATAAATGCATCTTTGCCTTATACCGGAGCAAAGTAATAGCTTACCTTCCCGAACTGAAGTGACGGGATTATCATTTTCTTTTTCTTCCATAGTAATGTCGGGCTGTTCGACTCTTATGATGGATTTATTTAGAAGTTGAAAAGCTTCTTCTACGTGCCTTTTCAAGACCTGAAATAAAAAATTTTCGATTTTTTCGGCTCGATTTTTACGCGATTCACATCGAAAATTCATCACATACGTCGTCAGAACATTCCATTTTAGCCATAGCTTCGGAAAGTCGAATAAGCGATTCTAACTGACGTACTGAGATTCTCCAAGTACTTCTCGAATTCGATTGTACATCACGCTGACGAAGTTGGTTATAGCAATCAACGAGTAATTCTTTAGCTTCCTGCAAGTAAAAAAACGTAAACGCTTTAGCTATAAGTGATGTGAATAAGGCCCATTTTTGAGCCCATTTATTTGCAAACTATGATATCCTAACGTTGTTGTAGTATATGATACCCTTGTTATTTTTCCAGCATCAATTTTTGATATCACTTCCAATAGGTGGTACAGGGGTATGGAAGTGGATGTTGAAAAATTTTTAAATCTTTTATGAGAACTTAATTTCTCTCTTTAATGGCATAAGCATTTGTTGAGTACATTATTTCACTAATCAACCCGTTTTAGGGAAGTAGAATTTTATTTTTATTTTTCAAAATTTACAAGTAGAATGAATGCCTGAACTTGTGCTGGGAACTTGTCGAGGGCATCATATAGAATAACTCTGGGGCATCAAGTTCGTAAACAGATGAAGCCAGATGAGCCCCAAAGCGGATATTATTTACACTCCTCTTTATTTTCATGTGAAAACCTATATCAATACCTGTGTGAGAAGAGGTTTGAATTGTTTAGCGAAAATAATGTATCTCAGCACTTCATCTTGAGTATATACTTTATCAACGGCTTCTTCTAAATTACTATGCAACGATACTATTTTTTGCGCAATCATGTAATCAACTACCTAACAATCAAAAAAAAAAAAAAAATGAAAAAAAAAAAATGAAAAAAAAAGTTTTTTTTTTTCATGGAAAAAATTCTAATAAAAGTCCGTACTTCGTTGCATTCATCCAATAAAACGAAAAATAAATCGAAACGCGACATAATTGGTGCAGATAGGGTAACATTTTGTTGCAACGACTTGGTACGATCGTATCTTCCGCCAATTGGATTTGCAGCTGCTAATATAGAAGTTCGAGCATTCAGTGAGGCTCTAACACCCGCCTAAAAATGCAATCAGCACACAAAATATTAATCCAATGGCAACCAGATAGAGCGTTAATAGACCTAAAATTACTTTTGCTAAAGAAATTGTCTGTTGTTCCATAGCTTCGTGGATTGCTACTTGATCGTGTAGGTCCATTTTATCGAACTCATCAATGCAACAAATTCCGTTATCAGCCAGCAATAGAGCACCGGCTTCGATAACGAAATCATTGGATTCTTCGTCTCGGACTACAGCTGCGGTGAGACCGGCTGCTGTAGATGCCTTGCCCGAAGTATATACTGATCTGGGACAAAGTTCAGCTACCTGTAAATGATAGCTTGCATAAAACGATGTTTCAAAAAAAAAAGTGCAAAAAATAAACGAACTAAAATACCTGCTTCAAAAGTTGCGATTTAGCGGTACTAGGATCACCTACTATAATACAATTGAGATCACCTCTCAACGCAGTACCTTCGAGAGTCTTCTTTGGAACTCCTCCAAATAACATCAAAATTACACCTAAAAATAATCATCAAGTTAAAGGAAGTGAATATCAAAAATTTTCAAATGAAATTTTAAACAGTATACCTTTTTTAATTTGCTCATTTCCATGAATAGAAGGAAATAAACTACTGACTAAATTTTGATAAAGATTCCTATCTTTACTCATTTCATAAACTTTGTTCCACTCGGCATCTGTCATCTGTTTTTTGATCATTTCAGCGGTTAAAAACTCTCCCGCTAGTTCACCACCATAAAACTACAACAACGTGAACTGATGAGATTGAATACACGTTTAAAAATATGAAGAAAATGATAATTTCATACTCTAGTGTTTGTAGGTGTAACACTGCAAGCTAAAAAGGCCATTCTATAGTTGAGGTCTCGGACACCGAGAGCTTTCAAACCGCGAACGCCATCGTTAAGATTATCGCCACCTTTATGACGTGATCCAACTTCAGCTTTAGCTCCTGGAAGAGATAATACAGCGACATCCGGTACAACGATTAGGGTACCCGTGAAATCGTATCGATCACCTGCTTGTACAGTTTCAACTATCTCTCCACGAAGAATAACGTCAACACTGTACAAATAATAAGGATAAATTTAAAGAAAAAAAGAGGCCAGTGTTATTTTTTAATCAAGGTACATACTTGCGAGGAATAGATCCTCGAGGCAATTCTGCTTGAGTTTCTTGAATTTTTACTTTTTGAAAATCAACGAAAACTGATTTATCAATATCCAGGTCGAAACGTCTTCTATTATTACATACAGGATTACGACATATGGCTGGTAAAGTGAACTGTAAATGAAGGTAGCTTTAATATAAGAAGTACATAAATTCAAGTTGATTAACACGAACGCATTCATTACCTTGAATTGTTGTTCAACATTAGGAATAACTGTTTGGCATTCAAGACATTTGAATACACCACTGACAAGTTCAGGGTGCACTGGATGGGTCCTTACAACTTGTCCAGAAATTCTAATCAATGTGCCAACTTGAGAGCTTTTTAGTTCTCGAACTTTACTTCTGGTCGGAACGTCGATTAAGCTAACATAATATTCTTTATCAGTATTTCCCTTCGCTCGATCCTTCACGACATTGGCAAGAGCTTGGCAGAGATATGGATATACGCTGTGGAGGTAGGAAAAGACGGTAAGTGGCAAATTATTTTCAAATTTTATTATAGACTATGTCAACACATACCGGAAGTATTCTTCAACGATAGTAGTGGCTAGATTTTGGTTATATTTTTCCAAATCTTCGAAACTGACTTCCAACGAATTTCGCTCCATTTTCTCCAGTTCGGCGATCGGTTCGTAATATTTATACTCACCATCTTCTTTGAACCTAAGCAATGAATAGACAAATAACGCAAATATAGAAATGAAATAACTTGACAATAATTAGATATTTCCGAAAATGAAGCATGTTTTTGTTACGAATAATGAAATTTTATAACACAAATTGTAAAGAGTACTTACTCTTCTAAAAAGTCTTGAAATAATTTTTGACAACGAATTCCAACATCATCTCTGTGTTTAGTGAAACCGGTGCGGACTTCAGATACATCCATTTTTATAGGTTATTCACTGAGTAAGTTATTCACTAATGAGAATATTCACAAAAATAATTTCTCATCCTATAATTGAACACCGCGGGTCCGAATTTAGAGCTAAAATTTCAAGAAAAAAAAAAAGGCATGCGACAAGAAAAACGATATCAATTTTGTTAAAACACGGTGTTTTTGTTTTCATTTTCGGTAACTTTGGCGGGAAATGTTCACAGGAAAAAATACGCAGAATTTTATAAAAAATACACAGAAATGATTTCAACAAATGACGTTTCGAACGATTGTCTGTGTTTTTGCCTTAAAAATAGGTATATTATAGTATATCGCCTAACTACTTGTATGATTCTTAGTTTTTGGTCTGTGACAAATGAAACGCGACCAACACGATTCCACAGATTACACATCAATTCAAATCTTTTTTCTTCTATGTGCCATGTCCTATCGGTGCAGAGTGCAGTTGTAGTCGCTAATTTTTTTTCGGAAGTTAGTTTCAACACACTTTATTAAATTGAAGTTTTAATTCTTTATTGAAGTAATATTGTATAATGTCGTCATCGAGTAAGTTGATACAGTTGTATATGAATCATTTCGATATTAGTTTGCCGCTAACGCTTGAATATCCTTATATTGCATGATTATCCTTTCATTGATTATCTACCGAATAGAAGTTAATGCCAAAATCCACATGGTCACAATGTTAACGTGTCATTTGATTTGTGAAATTTGTTTTATAGTTTCGCGTTAATACGGGATGGATTTGTTATGTAATAATTTGTTGAAATTCACTCCCTAATAAGTCCAGTCGTGCCTTTCACTGGTATTTCTTATTTTGTAAACATACTCCCATTTTATAGAGGAACGATGAAAGTTAACTTTATCAGTTTCATTATTGTATTGTATTTTATCAATCAACAATCTGTGATATTTCAAATTGGAATGAAAAATGTAACCATTAACCTTTATCGAGATTATCAATATCTACGTGCTTGCAATGTTGTACGAATTTCCCGACTACATGTGATTTTTATTTCTAGGTAAAAAAAGGAAAAACAAGTGGAAGTCTATAGCAGTTGAAGAAATTTTACCAAATGCGATTGTTCGTCCTACTACGAGTTGGGCCGAAGAAGTAGAAAGCGAATTAAATGGTAAACCTTTGTTCCATTCATTACTAATATTCCCGTTTTCGTAAAATAACGCGCTATCGCTAATATCGAGAATCACTTTCAACTTATTAAAACGGATTAATGATGATTTTTATCAATTGACACCTCGGGTGTTTGGTCGAGTCGTTTGAATGTCAACAAAAATCTTGCATCTGGGATTGACAAACGGAGCACTAGTTGTTCATATAATCCCGGGAAGGTCTGAGACCGGATCGTTTCAACTCTCTAGCAGGGAGCAACTTTAATCAAGGTTGGCGAGGGAACCAGAAAAAGCGAATCAACGGGTCATCAGCCTGGGACGGTTTCTTAATCGGAGGCAATATGCGTTGTATTTGATGGAAACCCTCGTGATTCGCCGTTTTAGTTCAATGTGCGAGGTTATTATTTTTAATGATAACTCAATTCAGACTAATCTTTTGCTGACATTCGACGCTCGATATTCATATTTTAATCTGAAAATCCGTTATTTTCCTATAATTAATATTTTTGTGCCTTTCAACCTGTTCATTTGAAAAGGCTTCTCGCCATTCGAGGCTTTTTTGATACAAACAGGGATATTAAAATGAAAGGTAAACGTGCTTGAATATGTGTGATACCATTTAAGCCCCGTTACTTTCAAACATCAAACAAGTCGCCGTTTATAAATGAGGTATGAATAAACTTTGTTGCAAATTTTCTCGTACTTGATGTAAATTAGAATACAGTAATGTATTCGTTACGGTAAGATAATTAAAATTCTTTTCTTTCATTGGCATCGCGGAAATCTCGATAAATTGTATCACTCGTTCGACTAAAATGAGCGATTTATTTTTTTGCCAATTTCGTAGAAAAATGTAAAGTCATTTTGACAATTACTATTCCAAAGGTTCCATCAATCTTTTCACTTGGACCTTGAAAACAATAGAAACCTGTTTTCTTTGAGAATAGAACGATACTGTTCGTTTCTTGACAAAAACAGGGATATTAACTCGAGACGGACAGAAATTTGAATAGAATATTTATTTCAAGTTGAAAACGTCTCGTACACGAATTGTTGAAAAGAAACAATTAAAAATAGCGAACAACGGTCGATTTCTTGGAATATAAACTCGGTTTCGATGTTTTGTTAAGTTTTTCGTCGCGACCACTTTGTTATCGAGACTGTTCTGCTGTATTTAAGGGCATGAATTGCGACAAGTAATTCGTGGTCAATTACGATTTGAATTGAAATTCGATTTAATTTTCTCTTACAGAATATACGATTAAAAAGATCAGTTCTATCA
Organism: Phenacoccus solenopsis; assembly: GCA_009761765.1. NCBI lineage: Eukaryota > Metazoa > Arthropoda > Insecta > Hemiptera > Pseudococcidae > Phenacoccus > Phenacoccus solenopsis. The sequence goes on along the minus strand of CM019752.1, from coordinate 48,844,081 downwards.
GTTTACCAACTGCTCCACGTGCAACATGCGATGTGTTTATAGATGAAAACAAAATTAATCCTAATGGACCTTTTACGGCATATTTATCAAATCTTCCGTATGACATTACGGAAGATGATATCGCCCATCATTTTAAAGAATACAAAGTAAGTATCATTAGTCGAATAATGATTGCGGGGCGTAATTCGATCAGTCTGCAGGGTAAAAATGATGACGAATGTGGAAAAGATTCCTTCATATTGGAAGGCAAGTAGGTCGCAAATTCCGGTCGAGATGTGAAAAGTATGGGCGGTATGCGAGATGATGTAATTATAAAGGCGAATATGATTGCTGTGCTCCTACGTTCTGGTGTATTATTTGCGTAAGAATGGTGGTTGAGCACGTAATATGAATTGATAATATGGCTGATTCATTTTGGACTTTTTTCTTGATCATATTGTCGTACAGTGAATTATTATTTATATGAAAAGTAATCAAAATATCTAATTTTTTGTTCAAGTTAGAAAGTACATATTATATGCATTAAAAAAAAATCCATTTTTTTCGACCAATTAAAAATCAACTATATTCTTGTGAAAAACAGGAAGTAATTCCAAAATCGTAATTTATTTATTAATGTTATTACAAAAAAAATTATTCATCACTTTGATGTTATGAAGAAATTGATGTGTTTGAGTAATTACTACTTCAGTCGTAATGATTTAATGCTTACTAATTGCAACGGTTCGATGTTTCACAGGTAGAGGATATACAATTACCAAAAGATAGTAGGCATGATCGCATGCGTGGTTTTGGTTATGTACAATTTAAAGACAAATCAAGTCTTCTACAAGCCCTTCATGAAGGCGAAGTGGTAAGTAGTGAGTAGAGTGAAGGCATTTAATTTTTTTTTTTTTTTTTGAAATTTGATACCAACAGGTGTGGGAAAAAGTTGGTCGTGTGATCTCGATAGTATGCTCAGAAAATTTCAGCTTTTCAAGTCGACATTTAGATGTTCTGCATTGAAGTCTTGGGGTTTTTTAAAATATATATTTACAAGGTGTTTGAAAGAATCATTGATATTTTATAATTCATTTTCAAACATGTTAGTGATGAAAACTAATTTGAACTTCGTAATATGGTTTACTAATGACGCGTTAAGCTGAGAATTTCTTCAAATCATGGTTCAAAATGTGATTCACATTTATACGTATGAGTGATGGTATGACAGTGTTGCAGCTATCCAGAAAAAAAAATTATTTTCATCTTATGAATCATGTTCAAAAATTCATCTGAAATATAATGTTGGATTATATTTTATAAAAAAAATAAGGCATCTCGCTACTTTTAAAGTACCTTTGTTACTTTTTCCATGAGTTGTTTGGTAGAATTGAATAATTTTCGTCATTTTGTTAAAAACGAACTTTTTTTTTCTTCATTTTGCCCAAAGTGCTAAAAAATATCTTTTTGTTGATGGTTACGTGCAAGGCTGGTGAACAAAACCAAACCTGGAACAATTACGCTTGAAAATCATTTTTCCCATAATCATAATTGAACCGATCGAATAAATCGCAATTTTTTGGCAACCAAAACCAAATACAACATGTATATATTATTTGCTTGAATTACCTGGTATTTAATGTTCATTGGAGTACGAAAAGTAAGAAAAAAACACGAATTTTTCTTTTGAAGTACCTACGAAACAAGTATTGGAATTTCGTATATTAATTCGTATATTGTTGCATCCAAACTGTCCTCTTAACATATATTACTGCATCCTTTTTCGGGTGTAATAATTTAGGTGTTTACGTTTATAGGTGGGTGCAATAATTATTACTATTTATGTATTGGTTGTAAAAAGTACATTTAAAGCCCAAGATGCAACAGGGAATTCAAACTAGGTATATATAATATATATATTTTATTCAAGTATTTTACTAAAAAAAAAAATCATTTATCTTGGAAAAACATTTTTTTGAAAATTATTAAAAATCCCAAAATTAATTAAATTTTGAGCTTATCATGAGGATAGTGAATATTGACGAGAGTGCTAAAATTCAAATAGATTTTTTTACGCTACGTCGCTTTCTTCAGACAGGGACGCATGTATATATAATTATATTTTATTAGTAGAAAGCGAAAGATTTGTTGAAATGTCTGTAAGATAAGATGAAATTTGTTGAGCATACAGTTCGATTATTTTTCACCTGTTTGTTTCAATTTTCGAAAGAAAAAAATTATTGTTGTACAAGGCTAGCTCTTTGAGCTTTTCTCTCTCTCTCGAATTCTCGCTAATTTTACTTATTATTCCATCAGACATTAAAAGGTCGTCTCGTACGAATATCGTTGCCCAACGACGAAGAACAGAATAAAGATAAAGGTTCGCGAGGCGGCGTATCATTTTCCAGACGCGACGTATCCGATCGAATAGACGGCGTCGAAAGAAATCTGGGCGAGTGGCGAGCAGCCGCTCCGATTCCACATGATCCGGATAAAGGTTGCGAATTTAAGCGAAGATTATTTTTGGTTTGTATTTGTTGAATCCGCTAACAATCCAACATTTCAGGTTTCACCGGACCAAATCGGCGCGAAGGAGGTCCTGGCGGACCTTTCCGCGAACCGAAAGCATTCGATGAGCCCAGACCGTTCACACGCGGTGGCTTCAGAGATAAAGATCGTGACTTCGATAACCGTTCGAATGATCGAGGCGGTAATCGAATGTTCGGCAAAGGATACGATAGAGATGATCGCGGCAGCCGAATGGGTTTCGGCGGTAAAGGATACGAGGATCGCGAAATGAGGCGAGATCTGGATCGTGATATGAGACGCGATTCGAATCGCGAAATGAGGCGAGAACCGGATCGCGAAATGAGACGCGAATCGGATCGTGAAATGAGACGCGAACCGGATCGTGAAATGAGACGAGACTTTGATCGCGAACCGGTTGCCAAAGGTAATTTTGCTTTTGTTGCGGATTACAAAATGATTTTTCAATCAATATTATTATAATTATAATTGTTATTGTTTTCATTTTAAAATAAAATAAAACATAGAAATAATATTAAATGATTAAATATAAACGGAAAAATAATTTTTCATAGTAATTCACATATTAAATCAATACGAAATCGACGATTCGATTACGTATTTATTATTATCGTTATATTATGTGTATTTAATATTATTTTTGGATGTTACAGAGGAGCCTAAATCTAGGCCCAAGTTGGAAATTCAACCGCGTACAAAACCGTTAGAACCTAATGTCCCGGAAGCGCTTCCATCGTCGATATTTGGCGGCGCCAAACCAGTCGATACGCTTAAACGTGAAATGGAAATCGAAGCTAAGCTAAGTAGTAAAGCGGCTTCGCAACCAGTAACGCGTAGCAGAACGTCTACGCCGCCGCCACGTTCCTTAACGCCTCACTCGTACCATTCGAGATCGTCTTCTACTTCGTCTACGTCTAGTTTCAGGTGTGTAATCGGTAATTTAAGGGGAGAGCTTATGGAACGATCTTTGCCTATTTGACCTTGAACTATGCTTCGAATTTTTGCCAAATCAAATGAATGGGAAATGTATAACCTTGAGAATTAATTTTGCATTTTTGCTTCATGTGAAGCTAAACGAAGGAGGGTTCATCTATGTTGAAAAAAGTGCCCTGGGATCGAGCATTAGCATTTCCAATAACTCGTGGCGACTTGAAATCTACAAGGATGATTAGAGAAAAAAGTACGATTCGTTGGAAAAATGTGAAAGGATATTAGAGTTTTGAAATTGTGTGCAATATAAACGATGTATTATTTTTTAAGAATTTTATACATTGTACAAAATTGAGAACACTGGAATCTACTCTCTGGAAAAATCTTTTTCTGTCGTTAAATCAGTTAAACTCTATATTAGTTTAATGATGGTCCAAGAACGCAGCGCTAATTTAATCGTATTATTGGGAAGAAGCAATATTTTGATGAGCATTTTGGTGTCCTTCGAATATTTCCACAGATAAATTGTAAACGAGCAAATGAAATTTGTTCGTATTATTTGTCCTGAAAAAAAAAAAAATGAAGTGTGGAAGAGAGAAGTTCTCTAAAACAAAGGGCCTACTTTAGCTTATTGGGATTATAACTTCCAGAGGTGAAAAGCCCCAAGATACCCTTGAATTAATGTAAAGCTTGAAATCAACCACATTACCAGTCCATAATGTTTTAAATGGGCAGAAAGAAATTTAGGATACTTTGAATTTATTTTCAAACTCTAACCTCCTTGGAGACTTCTGAATAGAATGGACTATGGAAAAGGTGAATTTTAATCTGTAATCCTTTTTTATTTGTTGAAACTTGTCGAATTATCAGAAACTAAAAGCTACGACCATTTGTTCAGTGTTTTGGTTTCGTGTCGAATAAAATCGAAAAAATATATCCTTTTTGAATGGATGGGCGTTATCATCGCCCACAAGCTAGACCGGTGTACAAGGTGTCCAAACTTCGCCCAGGAATTTGTCCTATGGTGATTTTTTATGAAACCCCGTATTTTAATTTTTTTTTTTTTTTCGTTCAACGCTTATGAATTTATTTGTCATTTTGCAATTTTTGCTATGTTTTCATTCGAAAATTTTATTCTCGATTTGAAAAAGAATTATTATATGTTTCAAAGAAGACGATAAAAATATTAAATGTGTGATTGGAAGTAAAAATTTTCTACGAAGTGAAAGGAGCTGGTATTTCGTTTTCAGTTCAATCTTTCAAAATCAGAAGTAAATGAATTCGTAAAAAGTCAGTCGATGAACTTGATCATCTTGATATCTTGGTACGAACAAGTACGAAATTGAAGGAATTTAATGTGTATTTTTTTGTAAGAAAATCATTATTTGAGAATTATCTATTGGAATTACATCTCTTTTTTCGTTTTTATTGGTCAAGAAGTTACTTTATTTTTATTGCTATTCACATAGGAAGTCGACACTTGATATGTTTTTTCAGTGAGTAATTTTTTCGCTGATTCCCTTTTTTTAAACATTTCTCATCATACTGTAATTCTCAAAATTCAAAAGGTAGGGGGGCGGTAGTTCAGTTGTATGTTTATCAAAATAGTGGATATAAAAAATGGGGTTAAGTATGAACGAAGTACATAAAATAGTACAAAAAGTACGAATTAACACTTTTTGGTGCTTTCAGTGCGTTTTTTTTTTTTTTTTTTTTTTTTTTCTGGATAAACACTTAAATTATAACAACCTTTAAAATTTAAGTTGAAAATAAAATACGATACTTGCTAGATGCTAAGTTCGAATCGGGTAAAGTCGGGTATTTCGGATTAGAAGATTCGACTGAATCGTGAAATGAACTTCTCTCTCTTTTTTTTATCATTCAAATAATTCCAAATTTATGACTGTTTTTATATGAATAAAACTTGATATTTTCTTGAATATTATTAAAAAGAAATTATTTCAATAAAAATGAACGTATTAATAAATATACTCAGAATTTTTGTTCCATTACTTTATTATATTTCTTTAAACTAAATTTCTAGATTATTAATTTTTTTTTCAGTATTGAAAATTTTTATTGAATTAACAATAACAATTATACTACATTTATTAACAAAATGTTTGAAGGATTTGGAAATAAGAGCGCTTCGAATCTTTGGAACTCGTTTACTGGTGTAGTGATTTGGCTGCTGCAATTTTAGGCCCAGATTTTTACTTCAGTACTTGTTGAAAAATTGAACCAAATTTAATTAATAACATTTTTTAGTACAGGGAAATAAGCTCATTTTTTGACCAAACCTGGAAAAAAATTGTAGCGAGCTGAATTTCACATTATATGGGCAGAATGGTGTCCTTAACGAGGTATTAAAAGCTGTCATCCCTAGGGGGTGAGCTAACCCCAGGAGGGGGCTAAAACCCCGCAAAAAACAGTTTTTCAACTGGTTTTTGCTAATATCTGCGAAAAAAAGGGTTCTACGTCAAAATAAGTTATATAAAAAAATGTTCCCCATTAAATTACCTACAGAATGAGTGGAACAGTTTTCTCAAAAAGTCATTAGTAAGCCCAAAATGGGGAGGTCAAAATATACCAATTTTTAGAATTCTCTTTCGAAAATCAATTCTTTGTTTATATCTTTTATACGGTGCGTCCTACGCAAAAATTGTTAATGTTGAAAAATATTCTCCGTTCAGTTTTCTATAAGGTACATGAAAAACTTTTCGCAAAAAGGCATAAAGGGCCCAAAATGGAGGGGCCAAAATACATTAATTTTGGAAAAATTTATTCATATGTGTTAATGTCTATTATCAAGTGTGATGAAGAGGGAATAGATGATCTTGAACAGAGTTGAAACAAATATATCAAAATATATCCGTAATTGTTTTTGTTCTGGAGAAGGATTTCAAAAGAAGGGAGGAGAAAGGGGAGGGGGAATCATCGGTAAAAATTATTTGTTCATCTTTAACACCTACATAGGTCACTTGATAATAGACATGAACACATATGAATAAATTTTTCCAAAATTAATTTTGGGCTTACTAATAACTTTTTGAGAAAACTGTTCCACTCATTCTGTAGGAAATTTAATGGGAAACATTTTTTGATATAACTTATCTTGACGTAGAACCCTTTTTTCGCAGATATTAGCAAAAAACAGTTGAAAAACTGTTTTTTGCGGGGTTTTAGCTCCCTCCTGGGGTTAACTCACCCCCTAGGGGTGACAACTTTTCATACCTTGTTAAGGACACCATTCTGCCCATATAATGTGAAATTCAGCTCACTACCATTTTTTTCCAGGTTCAATCCTTATTTCCCTGTACTATTTTGCTTTTTCTGATAGTTGGTTCAACTTCTTGTCATCTGAAGTATCGTTTAACGTTACATTTATGGGAAAATGTATTTCAGTATCTACTGAAATCGTCTGAAGTTTTGATTACTTACTTAATGCAGGGATCAGTACAGACTGTAAATCTAGCCTCTAAGTCGTATGAATATTTAATCAAATATATTTTTTTCTTCATCCTTGCAGCAGCGTTTTTAAACTGAGGCAGTTTTAATTATTTAAAAAAAATAATATTAATAAAATAACGAAATGTTATAATTTCACCGACTTGATGGTATCGTAACCATTTCAATACTGATAGTAGGTTGTATAATGTATATCTATACTTATTACATTTTCCCCTGTTCTCAACGGGAACTTTCACTATACCAGATTGTTCTGATTAAATTTGGACACCCTGTAGAAAGCGTTGAAAAAATTGAAAATCGTTACGAGTTGATGTAATCAATGTTCATCGGTTTTTGCGAGATATGAAAGAAACGAAAAAATTACGAATGAAAAATTGAGATTTTTTTCACCCATTTCTCATTTTGATCGGATTAGTTTTTTAAAATTAAAATAATTTATTCATTTATTTCCGTTAGTTGTTTTGGTATCGTTAGCTTGCTGATGGGCGAGCTTTCGTGGCCCTTTCTTTGGCTGCGAGTTGTTACGAAAATCGAATGACTTTGCGGCTCAAGGTCTATAGTAGCTAGTGGATGGCCGATATTAGCATAGTTCTAAAACGGTCGATCGTATATTTGCAGATATCGAAACGCGGAAAGCGTGGAAAGGCGTCAAGAACAACGTCAGTCGGACGACGAATCGAAAGATATATCGTCTAATAAAACCCACGACGATAACGTCGCCTCCGAGACGTCTAAAGAGCCGGAGTTCAAAGAACCGGAGCCTCCGAAAAATGTGTGGGAACAGCGTAAAGCAGCTTCGGCGGCGGCGGTCGCCGAAACGCCTGTTTCCGATGCACCGACGTCTGTGATCGTAAGTAATTAGCGAGCGTTGAGTTTTGAAACGCCGAATATATTATATATAATTTTAAAAGCGTTGCCAAACTGGTCCAGATCACCTTGGACCGGGATGTATTTTAGTAATATCCGTTCGCACCATTTATTAATATCGCTCGTTTGTGAGCGAATATTGGGCTAATGAGTGCTATATTAAAATTTTATTCAGACACCGAATTATTCTGCGAAACGTGTTTAATTCGGTCGTGAAATAACGGACAGTCGAGAACAACGCCTAATGTGAATTTAGTATTTTAAATATTTTTTTTCCTTTTTTTTATTATTTTTTTTTTTTTTGTAAATAGTAATACTCTCTTGTTAGGGGACTATTTTTTAAAATGACTACGAAATAAATGTTTTTTAAACGGAACAACGTGTATGGTTTTTATTGAGAGGGTGCGCTGGTGGCGCATTTTGTACGATGCCGATGGTGATGATGATGATGTTGTGATGTTGCAGGAAAAAAGTAACGTTTACGAAAATCCTGTCGACGTAAATGTCGTAGAAAATCGATCTCGAAACGAAGACGCTTCTAAAGAGTCCGGCAGCGTTGCCGGCGACGACGGAGAGCGACGCGCGTCCGTCGACCGTAAAAATTCGACCGATAGATACGTGCCTCGGCAGCGATCGACGGTCGACAAAAATAGCAATTCGGACGACGATTTCGTGCGCTACGAACCGGATCATTTTTCGAATCCAGACGCGCCGCAGTACCAACAACAGTCGTCGAATCGCGGCGGCGGCCCTCGTTACAGCGATAATAGTAAATTCAACTTCAATCGTAACAACAACGGTAATCGTAATCGTGAAAATCGTCGCGATAATCGAAGATCCGATACTCGTCGACCGGATAACGGTCAGTTCCGAAGGGACGATAATTACGTCTCGAGGAATTCTGAAAATTCGGCCTTCGGCTCGAAATGGAATTCGGCGAGTCGTAATCGTAACGGCGGCCCCGGACCGCGTAGATACGGTGATCGCGACAACGGGTATAGTCAGCGAGATAGGTACGATAACGGGTCTAGTTTTAGTAAACCGTCGTCCTGCTCGTCGTCCACCACTAATCTGCGCGACGACGATAGATTCGACAAGAAAGCGGACGAAAGACTGAACGTAGAGGAGCCTAGAGAGGATACGGAAACCGGCGCCGAACGAGTCAATATTATCGTAAACGATGATAACGCTAACAAAAAAACCGTCGAGAATGGTAACGAAAACGGCGTCGATACGGACGATACGACGAGAAAATCGGCCGAGAATATCGCGATCGACGAACAATCGGAAAATGATAACGCATTTAGCAGTAGTAAAAGTCGGAAAAGAGATAAAAAGAAGAAAAACCAAGTTAAAGATGGCGATCAGCTCAACGAGAAAGATGGCGACAGGCCTAACGATAGACAGAAAAATCAAAAAGATGAGAAAAAGAAGAATGTCGGTGAGTAGCGACGGTATAATATGAAGCCGGTGACTTCGTTGCGCGTCGCCTATAAATTAATTTTTTTATTTGCCTAGATAATCAAGTTAACGAAAAGGTCAACAATAAGAATAACGCTAAAAATAAGGAGAAAGCTACTAAGAAAAAAAGGTAAGTCGAAATAAATGAAAATACGCGGAAGAGGGTGTGCCACATTAATACGAGAAAAGAAAGCTTTTTTTTGGATTCATAATCTCTATAATTATTATTTATTTGGATTGAAAAAAAAAATCTATTTTCAAGATAAGGTTAATAATAGAAAGTTAGAAGGTGCCTCATCGAGGTTGATAAATCAGCATATCATTCAATATAAAAAATTTATTTCATAATCAAAAAATTCGATTAATTATAGAAATTAATTTATGAAAACAAATAAATAAAAATAAAAACAATTTTGAGATAAATATTTGGTATTCTTAGGCAGATGTCACATTGAGAAACAATATAGAAAAAATTGAGTAAGTAAACAAAGGAATACAATTTGTCATTATGGCTTCTTTGTTTAATTTTTTTTTGCCATAAAAATGGTTATGGTGTTATTTCTGTGTAAAAAAAAGTTTTTAGAGCTTACGATGTGTAAAAAAAATTTATAAACTTGAGCCACGGTATTGTATGCCCTACTGGAGTTTTTTATCGAGAAAGATATTTTCAGCGATTTTGGTATTTGTTCTTCAAGGTGAAAAACTAGTTTTCCTTTCCCTCCTCGTCTTACCTTCTTAATAATACGACTATTTCAAAATACTATACTACGTTAAGGAATGTGTGTCTAGTATTCTCAAATGATTATCTAGCGTTTTATTTTATTTTTTCACGTCAGACCTGTTGTTTGTATCGACATCACTGGTCTTATATATCGTTTTGTAACCTGAATGTCTTTCACTCTGTTTAATCTTATATATTAAGAGATCATGTACGAGAACCCTCACACAGCTCGTCAGCCTCTCCTAATGGTGCGATTTTTAGGATTTTTTTTCTTCAAAACGTTCCATTTGACGTGTAGATATGTTATCAAACAGAAAAATAGGGATTTTAATATTCAGTAATTTAGTGTCAAAAAATCAAGTTTTTTTAGTTTTTTACTGGGTAAGTGTAACGTAACCATACTCAATACCAACGCACCACTAAAGAAAAAAAATGTATATAGAATTTAGGAACGAAAAAATCAAGTTTTCATAATTTTTTTACTCAGTCAATGCTTTATGACCCGAAGGTATTGTTAGACCGCTGATAGATACACTTTTTTTTCAGTTTTTAATCATTATTACTGAACAAATCACAGAAAACTGCGTTAGTTATAAATACAAACAAAAAACGAAAAATGATTTCCACATTAAAAAGTACCTTGTTCAACACGTATTTCTGAGCTTTTTTTGAACCTTTTTAGGTGATTGATGTTCCGTTTAATGTTTGAATAATCGGCGTTCCACTGTAATTTTAAAACAGCATGTTGATAGACATGTGTAAAAAATGAATTGAAAACATTTTTTAAATTTATTTATAAAATTGTATTTCATTATATGAGTGCTTTTTGGGGCTCGCGAGGGTTAGTACCTTTGGTTAACGTTGTCACATAGTAAATAAATTTCGAAACCGCATTTCACAACGTGTAAACAAATTTTGATTTCAAGTATATTTTATATTGAAATTTTTAAATTTGAGATATTGTGCAATAATTATAATAATAAATAATCAAGTAAACAAAAACTTTTTAAATTTGTTTATCAAGTTGTATTTCATCATAAAGCAGCATGTTGAGAAAAAAAAGTTTTTTAAAACTTTAAAAATGATTTAAGTTTGTTTAATATTTAATTGATGACATTTTACTTTTATTTTGGAATATCATTCTCTACTCTAATTTAATGTGGATAAAAAAACACGTGAAATATGTAAATATCATGAGGTTTCGCTTTGCTTCTTACCTCCCCCAGTGGATTGTGGATTACTTTGACGTATCATCGTATATTCTTGATTCAGCGTGGGCGCTTTCAGCAGTTTCGTACAGAATTTTCAAGAACTAGACAACATTTCGATGTTTTACAAATTGCTAAAAATTAAGGTATTTTATGTAGTGAAATGAAACGTTGAAATTTTCGAAAAGGAGTAAAATGTGTGAGTCCCTATCAAACTTTTAAAGCTCCATCTTATTAATTTTGAATATCTATAATGTTGATTTTTTTTTTTTTTTTTTCAAAAAATCTAGTTGACATCCTGTAAGTTTTTTCTTTTAAATTTAATTTTTATAGTTTCTCTAGTGGTCATGATTACTAGGGCAGCGTGAACTTGACAAAAATACATTGCTGTTGATAATCACGAAAAATAAATCGAATTATTTCTCTTATATTGATTTAAGTCTTTGTCATGATACCATGTTATTCTGAAATGAAATTTTTATTTCATTTTCTTTTGGCTTCTGATTTACAATTATTGCAGTTTCATTAACCTAGGTCTTTGTATTATTGTTATAGTGAATTACGTCGAGACGGAGAAGATATTGCCCAAATGCCCAAGGCTAAGGAAGAAAAAGCACCGGTAAGTAATCACGATGCCATGAGTAATAACAGAACGTATCTCGCTTGAATTATAAACACTCTTGAAATTAAATAAATAAATGAACGTATTTAAAAAAAAAATTCTTTGAAAATGTATTACTATAATACCTTTTTAGTTGATTTCTCTCCTTTTTTAGCGCTAAAAAAGCAGCGTTACTTGTCGATTTTCGTACAATTTTAAAAAGAACTTTTCGTTGCTCGATTTACTTTGCAGAATTTTCAAGATTCAAATAGGTTTAAATTTCTTGCTGACGAGTAAGCCAGATTTAAAATGTGGCGGAATCGCGGTTGCCGAATTTACTTCGTCATTCAACAGCTATGGAAGCGAAGTTAGTGTTACTGATTATAATATGTATTTTCTATCTCGAAACAATGGTCTTCGCGTCGGAGTAATCTTAAGAAATTTTTGTTTTATTTGCGCTTTAGCGAGTGTTCCAGAAATGTGTATATCTAATGATACAAAAAAATGTATACTATGCATAGGGGGTTTTGTTCACTCAGGAGAATCATTAAGGTCAATTAATTGTTGTACCCAATATGACATTTCTTTCTTTTTTTTTTCTTTTTTCCTTCGTTCAATTTTGAAAACGATTTTATTACAAGGGTGAAGTGTTAGTGGGTAATGGGGAGGAAACACGGAGATGAACGAGTAGGTTTTTTGCACGCGAATAATTACGGTATTTCGAGGTATAATATGAAATTTTTAGGCATTTATTGGCATTAGAGAAAGAGAGGATGGCGAAATGTCGCTCTCAAAAATTTTCGCATTTGTATTTTTTTTTTTAATTCAGAAAAATTTTAATTTTTACGGGTAGTTTTGAGTAAAGGGTATTCTGTGAATTTAGTTGCGAGGAAAATTTTTGTTATTGAAGTGTGTACGGCGAGATATTGTAAGATCGTAGGCAAGAAAGTAATGAGTTTTACACGTTTTTTTTTTTTTTTTTTTTTTTTTGAATCCATTGAAATTCTCATCATGGTTTTTCATGAAGTAAAATACATGAATAATTTCTGTTCTGTTACCATTATGTAGAAATTTCCAATAGTTGAACATATTACTGTTAATTATTCGAGTTAGGCTTAATTCTTTACTGTGTGTGATAATGAATTCATTATTATATAGAATGTCGTATGTCGTATGACAACAATTAATTTCCAATCTGTATGTTTTTTTTTTTTTAAATATGACTTTGTTTATAACCGTGTTGAAGTTATTTATATTATTTAAATACGGTAAATCTTTACAGATTATGTTATAAAGTTGTTTTTATTTCCGTTATTTGTACATTACTTTTTTTTAATAGTGTGTAGTTTAATATTGTATCATATTTTCAGCTCACTATTTTAGTCGAAATATTAAAAAATGAATGTGTAAAAACGATTAGGTCTTTTTTTATTATTTTATTATGTAGACAATGAATTTGGGGAATTGTTGCTTAAATTTGTTTTTTGGTGTTTAGGGTTGGATTATATGGTGAAGGAAAGATATTTGAGAAGGCTTAAAATTGCAAAATTATCCGAAAATTTGGCTCCGTATCAGTTCGACTGTGTCGAAGATGTGGAGGTAGGTGTTGTTATATTTTGGTTAATTGATTTGATGGACGTATTTTGGCTTTGAAATATGCCTTCTATGCGTTTGATGAAGAAAATTCACAAATTTGACAGAAAACTGCCTTTTAGTGAAAAATAGGCGACACTAAAACGCTGAAAGGGTTTCATCATGTTGATTTTCGAACTGTCTGTGCTGTACACACTTGAGGCGAAATGCTACAAAATTCGAAAAACCTAAAAATATGCGCTATCTGTGGAAGTTAAGAAGGGAGAAAAAGACAGAAAACACCAAACTTGTAGATTTCTTAACCATGTTGGTGTTCGCATTTCGTAATCATGTCAGATTACGATTACGTAAGTAAAATTGTAGCTCTGAAAGTTTCACTGCATTTATGGAGTCGCAACATTGAACAAAGGAAGATGTGTGAAGTGTATTACGTTTCATTGGTAAAATTTGAAAAGAGAACGACCATGCTGTATTACCATAGCTGAGTTATTCAAACTTGTAGAAGACGTATTCGCACCCATTTTGCAATGCCCTATAAAACGTCTGCAAAAGTGAAATTGCATCGTGTTGTAGTTCTCGATCTTGGAAATCGTATGAATCCATATTTATCGTAGGAAGTCAGTGGGCATGAGTGTTTCGACAATTTCCTCTTTGACATCAAGACTGTACCTTTTTCATCTGCGTCCTTATGCTCAAGAAAACTAGAATGGTGAGCACACCCTGCTCAGGTGTCCAGAATAGTTCCCCCAGCGCAATAGACTGTTTGTGTCCTTAGCAGTAGAGTGGGTCGCAGTCATACCATAGAACACGTCAGCTCCTATCGCTGATGTCGTGAAAATCGTTGTAAGAATTTGCAAACAATGTTATGCTGAAGAAAAAGGATGCGAAGAGGCGTCGCAGAGTCCTCAAAGTTGATGAAACATGAGAAGAAGTCAATGGGGGAAAAGTCGCCTCTTTTTATGTTGATTAATTCGCCGGGGTAGATAGGAGACTTTACGCTAATACTTTATCGCCTATAAAGTCGCCTTTACTAGTTCGATGCTATCCACTACATCACGTTAGTGAATATCTGGATGGGCGACTTTTACGTACATTACTACGTATATGAATAGATGATATGAGCGGATTTTTCAACGTTATTGTGCGGATGTTTTTAATGGCAATATTATCAGCGAATTAGAGAGCAAATAAATGCACGAAAAATGATTGGCGAAAAGTCTCCTATTTACGCTATGAATTAGGAGTATTTTGTATGAATTTTCGCTAACATTGGCGGTAACTTTTCCTCGAATGGGGCAGTTACACTGGAGGTGTCCAAATCTAAGAATCTGAACACTAGTAGACGAGGCTGGTAAGTATTGAGAACCTATAGAGAAATTTAATCGATCCTAATAGCTATCGTTCGTATTAAAAATAGGCTAACATCAAACATTGTGTTGGTATTCTGTCCGTATTTTGTAAGACTTCAATCTTCATGATGAATGAGAGAGGAAATATGATCATCTAATGCTCGATTGCTTCAGTACCGTGATCTTGTAGTTTAGACGAGCAATTTTATGCCTTCAAGACCAAGTGAAGCAACAATTTTCTCATTCGTGTGAATTGCCTATGTTATGTTTCAAAGGAAATTTTTATTTCTTGTTCAATTGTTCATCGTTTTGCCATCCTCTTTCCTACATATTTTTGTGATGTGATTCTTCCCTTTTGAGCTGTTTCTTAAATGATTTTAAAATCATTTTAGAAAAATCAGATTATTACTCATTTCTTTCTCTCTCTCTCTTTTTTTTGTTTTTCTAGTTGGGTTCAGGTTTAGCTGGACGGTAGTGATTTATAGTCCATTATACACTTTTCTAAATTAAAATTTTCTGATTTTTTTTTGCTTTTCAACTTCATAATTCTTCGCCAGAGACGTACCGAAAGGGGGTAGGGGGGAGCTTCCCCCCTTGGCTTTTGGAAAGTTGGTAAATTTGGAGTTTTAGCGTAAAGTTGGTAAACTTGACCACTTGCGCAGTATTATTACACCTATTTTTAAATGTTTTGAAGACTAACAAGACTGTGGCATACATCGTATTTAACATCTTATTTTCGTGGAGCAAAAAAAAAAAAGAAAAAAAAGAAGGTCAACAGTTGGTAAAATTGTAAAATTAGTTGACAATTTTTGGTGTTCTCCCCCCCCCCCCTGAAGAATGTCCTCGGTACGCCCCTGTTCTTCGCTTTCCTTTTCTTCCCTTCTCATTGTTGACGTCCTCACCCGACGAAAATTTAATCCTGCTCTGTTCCTTTAATATATTTTTTGACTATATCAACAGGATATTTGACTTGGAAGAGTTGAAATTCTTATTTGAATTTATGATCAAGAAGTAAAACATTTCGTGGGTTTAAATTTAGCTATCTGAATTTTTCTAACTATTAAATTTACTAAGAAATGAAACATTTTTACAATCGATGAAGTTCTGTTTGCATTTCGTGAGAATATTCGTTCATTTCAAGAATTTAATGTAAAATAATGATTTAATATCCACCTCCAAAGACCACCACCACCAGCCTCCTTCTTGATTTATAATTTGAGATATGATACCAAATCCTGGTGGACTAAGAATATTTACCTATTTCAAAATGGCAAAAAAATCGAAATAGATATTGATAAAAAATTGGGTTTCCATTCCTAATTCCCCCCTCTTACAAAAAAGGTAATTTTTTGTGAAAAAATTAGGTTGAAAAAAATACTTGAGTATTTTTTTTTAATTTCAAGAGCAACTTTTATTGCCACATTATGTTTCATTCTCTTTGATCTCTTTATTGCTGCGTCTATAGTTAAGGGGTTACTTTCGATATGTTATCGATAGTAGAAATGACGAAAAAACCACAAATTATGCCTGAAATTTCTTCGCCAATATTGCGTAAAATTGAATGATTTTTTTTTTAATAATGTTCTTTGAATGTAGGATGATTTGGAAATGAAGATCGTTAACTGAGAAAATTTAACATTTCGAAAGACATTTTTAGCTTCTTTTCAATTCGATTTTCACGCTCAAGAATCAAGATATTAAGAAAAACTCGACAGTGCCACACTGTTTCTCTCTTCTTCACATTTCAGAAAAAAATGGAGTCCGGTGGAGGTATTTCGGTAATAAATTTCGTTACTTGGTAGGAAGGAACGAAAAGAGGGGAAGGAATCGTTCCTCTTGCCGCCCCCATCAATCAATTTATCTACTGATAAGATAGCGAAAGCATACCCTTAACACTGCGGTTTAATATTTCGAAATATATGTGTAGTGTCTGACGAGTAACACGAGCATAAAATCAGAATTATCGAGAAGGAGAAATTAATTGGGCTAGCAACCCACACCATTGACTTTTTAAATTTTTTTTTAAATGTTGAAGGATTAAACAGGGTTGTATGTACATGCCGTCAATTAATAAAAAATTAAAAATATATCCTAATATTCAAAAAAAAATGAGCAATTATGTTGAAAAACAAAATAATGTCAAAAAGTGAAAGATGTCAAACAAATTGAAAATTACAAAAAAAAATAATAATAAACCTGTGAATAACTGAAATTCCAAAAATAAATGAATAGTTAAAAATTGAAAATAATCAATCTTCTCGGCAATAGTCCTACTACCATAACTAACTTATACAAATTCTTTCAGAACACCGGTCTTTTCCCTCAACTCTAGTTCTTTGTTCCATCCGTGCCTCTGGCCTGTTTTCCACGTTAATGGAGTAAACTAAAGTAAGAAAAAAAAATAAAAAATAAAAAATGAACGATATTAAAAAATTAAAATATTATTCAAAATTGAATAAATAAGACATAGTTTGAAAAGGGTAATTTTTGATACATTAATTATGCTTGTTTTTTTTGCAATTTTTCTTTGGAAAATCAGTTCCCAAAAACATTAATTAGAAGGGCTCCAGAATTATTTCTACCATTGATCCATTTGCAACTCATGGTAGGCTTATATTCAATAAAAGTGAAAACTGTGCCATAATTTTTACCTGGCACTTTGAAGTACTTCTACCTTTTCAAAAATTCTCCAAAAATATTTAATGAGCATATTTTCGATACACTTACGGTTATAGGCGATTTAAATACTAATATTGCCTAATTTCACTATAATAATGGTCCATTTAAAAATTAACCACATTGTCATTAGACTTCACTTTTTAACATCACCGCATTCCAATCCACAGTTACAAATCAACGTGTAACGAGCATTTTTTTTTCAATCCAGAAATGAATAAATATTCCATAAAAGTAAAAAGAAAAAAGGTATAACGGATTGACAAAACCGTTAATCGAAAACACTAAATGTTTACCGATCAATATCGATGTAAAACCACTCGATATAATTAACCGGACATTGGACAATATGAACGGTATTTTTATGCGGCGATTAACCATATAATTGTTGGATAATGTTTTTCAAATAATTTGCAATTAGTGTATTGGATGAAATCGCTCTCGAAATCGGCATCTAAGAGATGAGAAGTTGATGTAAAATTTTATTGGGTTAATTATAGCCAATTTTTTTTATTATTATTATGCCATGATACGTGTTGATAAGATTTTTTTATCTTTGGTACAGATGATGAATGTTATTAGTCAATTTTCCCATGTTAAAAAAAAAAAAAAAAAAAAAAAAAACGAATTTGATTAAAAGTATTGAAAAAGAATTCGAATTTTTATTTCCAATATAGATGTGCATCGCATCGATTTTTAGAGATATTTAATATTTTGCGTTAATAGAATTGGAAGAATGGTTTTATTCGACTATGAAAAAAATTGTTTAAATTTTCGATATCAAATTTACGAGATAATTTGTCCAACCTGCGTATTTAAAACAATTTTTTCTCGTTCGAAATATTCTAATAATGAACGAAATTACTCGTTCGATCTAGCGTCGAGTTGATAATTTTTCTTGTATTTTTTTTTTTTAGAAAGTTATTTATTAAAATCAGAAAACAATATCAGATAACTCCTACACCTGTTGGCTCGGCGATTCTTGCATTTTCGATCGGCGTATCTGGTATCGCGAACGGCTCGGAAATTATACCAGTATCGTCAAGTGAACCGGAGAAAGAATTAATTGGCGATAGCTGGATGTTGTGAAGTATCTGGTTACTGGAACGACTGGAGAAGGGAGGAACCTGTGTGTACTGGAAGACGGTAAAGCGACTTACTTCTCGCACATTTCGCCGTATCAGTGCGTAAGAATACAACAAATGTTGCATTTTATAAAAATGTGCTCGTGAATTGCGCGATTTATCGAATATCGTAGTTCGAGATTTTATATTCGTAACGAATGCGGTTTTCGGATATGTGATTTCGATCAGAGAGGTTTTTTCGTTTCCTCATTTCGACTATTTTTACGTAAATATTTGATGCGCGCTGAAAATGGTATAATTTCGCGAATGTTCGGTAGTGGTGGACGTTTGTGACCATGCTACAGCCTAGAAAAAGGAAATTTACTTTGAAAATCACGCCCAAGGGATTATTATTATGTGTGATAATACTGCTAACGTTTACGCAAAATTTGGATTACGTTAAAGGTAAGAGTTAGGTTATTTTCGCGCGTTTATTCGTTGCGCACATGCTAACGAAAACTGGAGCAGTTTTTAAGTGAAATGCAGTTTTTTACCTCTAATTGCCATCGGTGTTCATTAAAGGGTATGGAGAAAAGCGTCTGCGTATTGATGTACTGTATGTACGCGGTTATCGTTTTAATTAACCTGTCGTGTATTTCCGCGAGAAAATTTAGCCATTTTGTATAACGCCTGGAATATTCGAAAGTACATATTGACGCGTGTTCTTACATTTTACCGTTTTAAAGGCGAATTAAAACCTTTGAAATATTGTTTCAAGTTATTTTTACTGAAGAAGAAAAAATTGAAAATTCGATAATAATTGGAATCAAGGTTTCCAATAATTATGTATGACATACGTGTACTTTTTTTAATTTCACAAAATATCTCAGAATACCTGAATCTTTTTTTCAAATTTCAAGATTTTTTTTCGTTTATTTTCGATCATTTTATTAGCATAGATAAATTTAGGTATTCTACTTTTATTTGTTAAATTTATGAATTTTCATAAGGTAAAAATATCAAGTAAAAATTTCATAATTATTCAAAAACTTCCATTTCCTCAAAATAAGCTTGAAAATTTAAAAAATTTGAACTTTGAGTAAATTTCAGTGAAAATCACTATATAAATTCTAGTTAGTAAAAATTATGGAAATAGGGCTAAGATCTCATAGTAAGCTTATTTTAAGGGGAAACATCAGAAAAGATTTTTTTATGAATAAGGATCTACGTAGGAATAAGAGGATATGTAATGTATTTTCGTCCTTCTCCCCCCCCCCTCTATGGTTTTGAGGGTTTACTAATAAATGCAAAATTACTGATCAGATCATAAAACTTATTTACGAGAAGATTTTTTTTCTAATTTTCGATAGTCAAGTTGGCAGCCCTGATTGCACTATTTAAAAGGGTAAAAATAAATCTTTGTATTCGTGTATAAATTAAAAGAAATGATTATTATTTCAGTAACAATAAAATTACGAAAAGTGTAGTAAACCAATATGGTGAAGTTATCTCCCTTTAGATAGAAAATCATTTAGATGATTTTTCTTTTAATAATTGATGCCGGGTACTGCTCGTGACTGGAGATGTTTGTGCTTAAGTTCAGCTAAACTGCGAAGTAGGATGATGTGGATTGTAGGAATTTGCGAGTACTTTTCTGATTTTAACTGAGCTATTATCAAGGATACCTATGTTGGAATACAAACCATTGTGATAAGTGTATTGCAGATGGTACATAATTAGATTGATGATATAGGAAAATGTTGAATGAATGAATTTCAAATTAATTTTTTTAAAGTATATTTTTAAATATGAATGATAATGCTAATATGAATCTCCTTATTAATTTTTAAAAGTACGGAAAATTCCAAATTAAGTAGGTATACACATGCTACAGAATAATTATAACAAAAATTCATTTATTCGTAATCGGAGTAAATGAGTCACATAAAAATAAAGAGTCATAAAAAGAATGAAATTGAAATTCGTAACGAGTCAATTCCACGAGAATGTCTCGTTGTAATGAAATATTTTTGAAATATAGTACCTTCGTGAACTGAAATGAAAAATAAAAATAATAATTTATAATATTAAGCTGCTGAAAACAGGTCGAATTCTTTTTCTATAATTCCTTGAACTCTACGTGAAATTTATTTTATATACCACTCATAATTATTTAGGTATGAGGTATTGATTAATTGATTTAAATTTTCGACTGGGTTGCCAGCTCTGATACTTTACCTCAGATCTAATAATCTTCAATGTCCTAATAAAATTTTGCCGATTTTTTGGGGCAATGAAGTCACCAGGTCTCGATATTTTCGAACATTCTCCCAAATGCTTTAATACATTAACTTTTAATATAGGTAGTCAAAATAATTATCAGATGCTTTCATCTAATAGAATTATAGAACAATTTCGGTACAGCAACATGAACTGTTGATAGAAGTGTGAAATGTATAGAAATAGTCGACTTGACTATACTTACAGTCAATACTAAATTCATACCCTACGAAAAACGTTATAAGTCTTTTTATTGATAAAAATAAATAAATAAAAAGTATTTCATTTTTTTTTTAAACTTCATACCATAAAATTAATTCTTGGAACCAAAAAAATAAATCCCCCTCCTCCCTCCACCCACCAAAATTTGATTAAAAACTTGACTAAAAATTGAATTTATTTTAAATAATTTTCTTTAATTTGAAAGAAATTACCAATTTTCATAACCAGAAATCATGATTTTGAAATTATATGGGTAATGCGATCTAAATTCTATTTTCAAATCTATTTGATACTTGATATTATGATCTTGAATTACACACGAGTAAAATAAAAGGATAAAAAATTCACTCGTACACTTTTTCATTAAAATTCTTATCAAATTTTGAATTTCAGTTGTTCAAATTTCCTTGAAAGAGTAGTTGTTTTGTTCTAAATAGCGAATAGAATTGGCATATGACGTATGAAAAAAATTTAAGCGCAATTTTTACAGAAAATAGATTGAATTAAAAGTCTATGTTTAAAAGAATAAGAAAGTAGTCTAAAAAAAATATTAAAGAATTTTCCCTCTTTGAATCAAAATATATTCTAGAAGAGAAGACAGTGAGGCCAAAAAAGAAGAAATTTTAAAAAATGATTTGGATTTTCAATTTTTTTCATGTCCTTAAATCTTTTTTTTTTCAAATAATTCAGTGACGTAATTAAAGGGAGGCCAGATTAGGCCATGGCTCCTTGAAAAATTATTGGCTTCTCTCCTAACCTCCCTCTTACTTCATCGTAGTATTGAAAACATACTTTAAGAATATTGAGAAGTGAAAGAAAATATTCAATGAGAATGAATATAGTGATAACTATCCTCCTACTCCGAACAAAAGAACTTTAAAGTGAAAAATTTTTATAATTTCTTCCCCTCAACCTTTCCTTGTCTGACCAAAACGATCTTGGTTGCTCCACTGAAATAATTTGATTTAATTTAACAATAAGATTATTTTTCGTTGTGTGATTTGATTTGAGGTAATTTTTTGTGACCTTCCTTCTCTATAAGGCATATTTATTTATTTATTTATTACTACTGCTGAACAGTCTTTTGCCTTTCAGAATTATTTTTATTTTTGCCTTTAAATTTATATGTGAACAATTTCGAATAGCAAGGTATTTCTATCGTATAATAAAATTAACGATTAAAAATTAAAATAATTATTTAAAAAAAAATATTATTTAAAAAAAAACAATTAGGTATATTATTGATTTTTTTTTCAAATTAAAAATTATCAACTTAGGTTCTATAATCAAATAAGTGAAAAAAAATAATAATAATATTATTTATAATCAATTAAACTTATTTGCAAACATTTTGATAACAAAATGTTTTTTAATGTAGATAATATTTTTTTTCGAACAAAATGAGGCCAAAAAATGTGGCCATCTTAGCCTCGAAGATCCAGCAATTTCCTAATTTGCAGTTGGCAACGCTGATTTTCGCCAACTCAACAATATTATAATCTCGAACGGATGACTCGACTCAACCTAGATTTAATTTAGCGACTTAGGTGCAATGATATATGGTCGAACTAAATGAGTCCATTAAACTTTCATCGTGTACTCGGCTAACACTTGGAGTGTGTTAATCATGTCTTCAAGATAATCCGTACATACGAGGTGATAATTTAATTCGCATCAACGCTACGTCCATTATCATGGTTAACTCTTCTCTATTATTTATTGACAATACATTTACGTTTAGTCGCACATTGTCACCGCATCGAAGAGATAGCCTAACAAAGTACCTGTTAGCATTTTAAAGCGTAATGTTTTCCGCATTAATCCGCTATTATGTAGGTTGATTGGCAACACGTCAATTTATTAATGGCGTACGCTAATAAAATACAGTTTTGGAAATTCAAGAAATTTTTATATTCTACATTCTTCGCGAATGAATCGATCTGTGGAAAAAATTCTGGTTATGTAATGTTCGGCGAAATTTAAATTACCTTTTTTTGCTCGCATCGGGTAACAAGGTCATCGAGGAGAATTCTGGAAATTATTCGTTACTCGTAAATTACCATAGATCGTTTATTGCTTCGAACCTACGAGAGACTCTTCAAAGTCGACCAGCGGTGTATCGGTTTTACTGTGTAAGGTAAAATAAATCATTAATAAAAAGCAAGTTTTTAGACGAAAGATAACGATAATTCGGCGTAAACGCGGAGAAACGAAAACGTGGGATTTCCGCCTTGCAAGTTTTCGTGGGAGTTGTTGAGAGAAAAAAAAAATAGGTAATCGCGTGAAAAGTAAGTCTGATAAGCAGTAGTATATCTGTGTCAAGTCGTCTGCGTGTACGAAAATTGAAATTATCCAATAGGAAAGTCAATATTGTAATTAGCGGACCCGATGTACGTATACGAGATGCAGAAACACGACGGAATCTAGATCATTCGTGGCGAGATCGTGACATACTAGACAAAGAATAAGGAAAAGCCGAGAGCCCTTTGGCTTATAAACAAGTGATTGAAGATTGTTACGTCATAGGTGGATAATTAATGATGTTCACAAGCCGCCTAGCGGTGTAGGAAATGGAACTAGGTGAAGTAAGAAACGAATTGTGGAGTAGGGTGAGATCACCATATACTATTACGGCGCTAATTTGGATATTAGCCAGAATACAGGCGAAAATTAGTACGAAGAGCAGGTGCGTAAAGAACCAATTCACGAAGGAATACTTTTACTAACGTGTTCACGAATTAACGTGCTCATCGTCAACGTGGTACATGGAAGCATTGGGAGCGAAGGTGTTGTAACGCCGGCGTTAACTGATAAGCAGACAAGCGTGAAAATTCTTCGCACAAGTTGGACACGCAGAAATGCTCTCTAATGCAGTTGCATATATTTTATTGAAATATATGTCAAGAAATTTTATCGATGAAGCGACTTCTGAAGGAATAAAAGATGTCGTAAACTGTTCGCGAATTCCATCCCATCGTCACATGTGATGCTCGCTCGTGTACCATTTATTTATTAATTTTAAAACTAAACGACAAATCACTCCGGTATATATCATCTTTGAAAGTATTACAAGATGTGGTATGTGCCACCCTCATCCGTAGATAAATTGCTGCACTTTCGATAGCCGATTTAGATTCCTCGCTTGGCGAATACCAGAAGAACGACGCAGCATGATAGTCTTCCTGCTGCGAGCAAGCGAAACGGAATTTGCAGGCATTCGAAACGGTTTCGGTGATGTCGAAAAAATTCAAAACTCGCATACCTTTCAATTAATCTGACCACTAATTGCTCTAGTAAATATAAAAACCAACAAACCGACGTATCGCGTAAAACACACGCCAACAATTACATAAGGAAGCGCCTTGTCGTGTATGAGTTCGGTTCTGCATAGTTGGCGTGAAAATGTTTTGAAGTGTACATGGTTTTACATTTATTTTTATGGCATGTTATATTATAGGCAGTTGTCTTGTTAAATAGATATACGTAGGTGCTGGAATTTTCATGTAATCAGTGAAGTTAAAGTTACATTTCAAAAGAAAAAAGAAAAAATTTCATAGCAGAGACCCACAGAAGAACTTTTTAAGGCAAAGCAAAGAGTGAAAAATTATTAACTCAATTCTACAATTTTTTCCAATTTGTAATTTTTTTTTTGTGTCTCAATGGCTTACAACGCCAGCAGTGAATTATATCAATTTCTTAATTTTATCTAAAATTGCCATTTTACCCACACTTCCAGTAATCATGTGTTACAATTGACTGGGCTGCCCCCTGTACACCTCTTCACATCATAAATTTAAATTCTCACCAACTCTTCTTGTATTCCTTGAAAGTGATGAACTCATCATCTCCTTTCTCCTTCAATTTATTGAAAAAGCTGGCCTATTTCTTATTCGTTAACCCCAAATGATGTGGTACCTGTTATCAAGTTGTGCAAGTTAATTTAAAAGAAAAATCTGTTACTCTAATGTCTTGTAAATTGTAGAATGACCTGAAAACAACATTCATGTCAAATTTCTTGATTTTTGAGGTTTCAACTCCCCCCATCCCCCTTCAACCTTCTTTGAAAATATTAATGTACTGGTGGTATGCTTCAAATTGTAAAATTATGTGGTAGGTATCGAAGAAGTTTGAACCAAGCCCTTTGAATACCGACATTTCCACAAAAATTTAGTTCCACCATTCATTTTAGTTGGTGTAATGGCTATAGCAGTTACAAAGACCCAACTTGAAAAAAATTAGTTATTTTTAAAAATATTCCTAGATTTGAGTTTTTAAAACCCTATGATACATTTAATACTTAACCTCTTACTTTTTTTTTTCACATTAACTGGTACTTGAAAATTTTTTAAATTGTTTTCTCACCAGTGCATCGAAATTTTGAAAAGAGGGGGGTAGGGGGCCGAGAGTGGAATATCGAATATTACACGATTCCGAAGTGAGCCAGATCAAGAAGATTTTGTTCTGCAGCTATTAAGGTGTGAGGCCTGTGTGAACTAGTTTGTTCACCCTTCATCACTCTGCATCGAATTTTTTTTATTGACATTTCCTGAACATTTCATTTTTTTGAAATTTTGCATTTCATCGAGCAGAACTTTAAAATTATTTTTATCAAAAATAAATTCGTCGATCATATAAAAACGATTTTTAGTATTTTTTTATAAAATTTTGAAGGTGTGTAGAAAATGGAATTGAAAAAAAAATGATTACAACATAATTTCAATCATGCACATTATTATGTTCAATGAGAGAACATTTTCTCATTTCATTTTCCATGGAAATTTTCAAATTTGAATTTTTATCTGTGCATGATCATTTTCAAAGGAGAGAGCGAGGGTGGAATCTTAAAATGTGCGAT
Source organism: Phenacoccus solenopsis (assembly GCA_009761765.1). Classification (NCBI taxonomy): domain Eukaryota; kingdom Metazoa; phylum Arthropoda; class Insecta; order Hemiptera; family Pseudococcidae; genus Phenacoccus; species Phenacoccus solenopsis. The sequence goes on along the minus strand of CM019752.1, from coordinate 48,818,257 downwards.
TTCAAACATGGATTCAAGAGATTTGTTGTCTGCTACGAGGCCAAGTTCTGGCCATTTTGCGATCTTGTTTTTTCACCTCTTCTCTTACACTATTTATGTACTTAATTGGCATTTCCTGAATGTTATTCATTCTCGAGAAATCTTGAAATTCATCAAGCAGAACTTTGTGTAAATTTTTTTTTTGATTTTCCAAATTTTAAAACTCGCGACATAACCTACCCCCCCACCCTCCTCCCTCTAAATTTAAAAAGCCAGAAATATTTTTTTCAAACAAATGGTTGTAGGAATTACTAACTATGGTGAGATGAAATTAAAATTTCCCTATGCGTCTGTCAACTCTTGAGATTTTTTATAAGTAAGAAAAAATAGGTCTCCATATTCACCTCATTATTGAAATTACTGAATTACACTTTAAGATGTTAACATACTGAAACAAAATAGCTTCCAATTGAGTAGGTTAGGGATTTAGATTCTTTAGCTAGCATACCCGCCCTCCCCTCAATTCAGATACGGTTCCATTTTTTTTTTATTTAATATAAATTATTAGCTAATAAATAAATAAGTCTTCGAAGAGATCATATCTCCTTTAAGATGAATATACAAAAATAGAAATGAATTTTGATACTAATAATAACGATTTTTCCTATAATCTACCTGTATGAAATTTTTTTCTTAAATTATCGGAGTAAAAAAATACAAAACAAATGTAAATTAATTCATTAATAAATATGCGAGTATAATTTACAACAATTTAAAGTGTTGACAGGTTAAATTAAGAAATTTATTTAAATCTAATATTTTAAGAAATTATGAAATAATACTAGAATTTAAAAATGTCTAAAAAAATTTATGAAAAAATGTAAAAAATTTATTTAGCCAACACATGTATATAAATAATAAATTAATATATACAAATTACCTGTTGTCCACATTTGTAGAATTAAATTTATTTTCAAATTATAGCAACTATTTTACTTATAATGATAAATAAGTAAGTAGGTAATAAATATTGCAATTTCAATAATATTCATTAATTTTTTTATTAGTGATTTCAATCAGCATGGTTATTTCCCAAAAGAAAGTAATATTTATAAATTTGAGTGTAATCTTATAATATGGCTTTTGGAAAGTTGGTAAATTTGGAGTTTTAGCGTAAAGTTGGTAAACTTTACCACTTGCGCAGTATTATTACAGCTATTTTTAAATTTTTTGAAGACTAACAAGACTGTGATATCGTATTTAACATGTTATTTTCGCGGAGCAAAAAAAAAAAAAGTCAACAGTGGTAAAATTTCATGGTATTAGTTGGCATTTTTTGGCTTTCTTCCCCCCCCCCCGCCCCTGAAGAAGGTCCTCGGTACGCCCCTGTTTGTCTGAAAATAAATGTTGCTATTAAATAAATATTGCTTCTCGAGGGTTTGTTTGTTTTTCTGATGTTTTCACGGGGGGGGGGGGGAGATGGTGAAATTTTAAATATATGATATATTGTTGCATCTGCTGTTCGATAAAATTAGCACTTCGGTTTTTTCGTTCCCTGAAGTGGGTATATAGGTAATCATGAGTCATTTAAATAATATAAAAACTACCAAAAAAAAATTTTTAAATGAAACATTTTATATTTAAAAAAAAAATATGTGGAGTATAAATATAAAAAATTATTAGAGACGAAAATTCAACATTTTAAAAGTATTTTAAAAATTAAAATTAAATTAAAAAGTAATTTATTTTATTATTTAAAAAAAAAAATATATTATTCAGTTTTTGCTTCTCTATCCTATTTCAAAATATCACTTATATTTTTAGAATACGGAAAAGGAGGAGGAGGTGTTTACAATACATCTGTTTTGAAAAGTTAGAACAAGTAGTATATATCATAGCATCCATTATGACACCATATAACCCAATCCCAATGACCGAATCGAAGGTGTTGAAATGTTCGAAATGGATGTGGGTTTCGAATTGACATTTACCATGTAGTACAATCGCCTAGGACGCGCCTTTATTTACCCGCTGGCCGACGGATACGAATAAAAATACGAGGCCATACGGTCGAATTTCGAACTTGGCGAGGTAATCTAACGAGAGAAAAATTCAATACAATCGCCTCGTCTCGACTGCCTGTGGATTAATGTCTATGAGATGGAAAGCAAAATGGTAATATTTAAATTACGAAAAAGAAAATTAATCGAAATCGAACGAGGCTGCGGAAAATCGGCGGTATTACTTAACGTCTGTCGAAGATCCGTCGTCGGTTGAGGTTTTTTTCATACGGCATGAAATGTAGGTTTGTATGTGTACAGCATTCCGCGAGATTTTATTCGCTCGTACGTTTTACATCGGCGTATAAAGCGTTCGAGAGTAGGTCATCAACTTACAAACACCAAGGTAGGAGGTGGAAAGTGGAAGAATCAGTCGCGTCCATCGGCAACTCGCAGCTGTCCACCCATTAGGCATAGTACTTCCTTTCACTTGCGATTCTCAATATGCTGGTATCTTCGAAAACACGCGGACAAAAGGAAAATCGCGCTCGATTGATTTTTTTTACTATATACGCCCGCTACGAGTGGTCATTGTTCGGTACGATTAGCGAGGATTATATGCTTTATTTGCGTGTTTGAAGAACACCGAGTGTTTCTAGGAAGAGATTTTTCAACGAGAGTGAATCGATGAATGAAAAAATACCTATGAGGTGGAAACTGAGCATTGTGTTTTTGCGTTGGATAGAAATTCATATGCAACAAGATCTTTCTTGCTGGACTGTGTTATTTAGGCGAGTGAAACGGTTAACTGAAGTTCAAATTGAAGTATTTTGAATTTTACCCATTTCAACTGGGAGATACCTATATTCAAACTATGAAATTCATTTCCGAGTAAATCAACAGTTCATGTACCTGTCATCGGTTGAATTTTCGTGACAAAAATACGAACTATATGAGCCAAGAATGCGCCGTTATCTTCACAATTCGTGCATTTTTTCTCGAACACGCGTAATTCGAGTAATAAACTGGAATGTCACAATTAATCTGAAATATTCGTAAGCCAAAGTATTATTCGACCAGAGTAATTTTATAAACGTGCATTACTGAAAATACCAACAAAGTACTTCGGTCCTCGGTACCGTCGTAACACTCAAATGAGGAAGTTATTAAGTGAAAAGCAACTTTGTTTGATGTAACAATCAAGGAAACAAGAGAAATATGAAAAATCATCTTACAAAAAAATTCGTATCCCAAACTTCGATTGAATAAGTAAAAGTATCAGCGTCCGTTCATGAAATTTACTATACGAAACTTTCGAACTCAATTTTCCTCTTGAGTGCGGTTTTTTTATTACTTATACGATTTCTAGGTATCCATTTGGCTCACTTATTTAACGCGGATGCTGCACGATTCGTCTCCGATTACCTTTGAATAGTGAAAGTCAATACAGAAGGGTGGAGTAGAGCTCTAGGTGATAACCCATCCCGAATGTTGAATTAGTTTTTATTATTTTCGTAACGATATGTACTTACGTTGACGAGTAGAGCGTTGCAACAAATTCACGATGAATATTTCGATATACTAGATGAGAAGGATGGACGCTAAGTGTGTAATGAAGTCGGACGCCGTCAAAGTAAAGATGATGACGGTCACGAATTTTAACTTTCAAATGGTTTTAATTTAGGCGCGTTCGTATGTAGGTATATTCGTTTGAGCGGGCTTTTTCAGAATTGATACACAAATTAAAGATTACGTAATGATCGTGGAATCATGAAGATGCCTATTGTAGTACTTACTCTTCTGATTTAGGCATCTGATTGTTTATGAAATCGACTTCGATGTGTTCTAGGGATATTATTAATTTTTAGATTTCATTGTATTCAATTGTCTTAGAGGAATATTCTGTACAGTAGATTTTTCGATTTTACTCAAAATCCTGACTCTCCTCCTCTTCCTCCTTACGCCTATCTCCGAAACAATAGTAAAAAAATTGTATGTATTTACTTTTCTACAATGATGTAATAATCGATATGTATTCCAAGCCTGCTGAGATTATTCTCAACCGGTTCCTTCCCCCCTCCCCAAGAAAAAATAGCAATTGAATAAAAACTACGAGTATATTAATTCAATAAAATTTTGAATCTTGATTTTTTGAGTCTTCGTGAACATTAATGACGTTACCAGCAAAACTAATAAATAGATATTATCATTTATCCTTCTCCTATCCCCCCCCTCACCTTTAGAAGAAAGTACCAATAAAAATATTCATTGTTTTTTCTTTTAATCTAAAGTTTGGATTTTTTAATCTGCCTAGATATTCTCTCCCCACCACTCATCTTATCCTGAAAAAATAACTGTAAAAATATATTGATTAAATTTTTTATAATAATTTAATCTGAAATATCCACTCCACCCTTCAACAGTAAAAAAAAAAAATACAATAAAAATTGAATATGCATTTTTTTTTTAAATTAAATAACTTCAAAAACTTGATTTTTCAATTTTGATTAAACAACCTTCGCAAAAAAGAATAAAAAAAATAATACAAAATAATATAATACTATAATACTTCCTACCTTTCCATCCCATGAAAACTGAATTTGTATTCTTTGCACTGAATGAGTTCAAACCATCGATTTTTCTGTTCTGATTGAACACCATGCAAAAAAAAACGAATTGAATACAGGCACTTTCCTCCCTTGCTCTCTCATCAATCCCCAAAAAAAACTTAAGGTGAAAATTGAATATGCACTGCACTATTTTCACATTAAATAACTTCAAACTCTCAATTTTTCAGTTCTAAGTAAATAGATAGCTTTGTTGACAAACAAAAAGTGTTCAGTATAGATATTTTGAATAAACTATTATTTATGTATATAATATGCTATTTTTCTTAAATTTACTCGAAAAAATGAATTTAATTTAATATATATTTTTGATGTCGGTTTGTTAGTATTTAACAACAACAACAACAACAATAGAAACGCATCGATTTAATTCTGAACTCCAAGAAGCCTGTTTACCTTCCTTAACTATTTTCGCCTGTTCCCCTCAATTATAATCTCCTCCCCACAAACGTAGCACAAACGATGTGGTTAATTTCAGCTCTCTAACTCGAGATGAGGGGGCCAGCGAAATGGACCTCCTTATGCGCACGTGTTTCTAGCCAAAAGCCTATTGTACGTTATTGAAAAAAAAAATTAATTTTGTGAAGAGAAAAATTTCATTCTCAATTCAGGATCACCGAAAGCAATAAATGGGTTCAACGCAGGAAAGGTTTCTTAGAGCACTTCTACAGAATGATCTTTACGAAAATACTTTCATGAAAATTTGAAAAATGTTTTAAACAATTTAAACAATTTTTTGAAAATTTTTCTCTTTTTTTTATAAAGCGTTTGTAACTGCGTAGGTTATTACGCCTCACGAGAATCTATACCTGGGAAACAATGTGGAAGATTTTAGGAAGGAGATGATTGAATACTTCTGCTTCCATTTATATACATTTAACCTTTTTTTTTCATTATTTTTTTTTTAAGTTTTAACAATTTTTTATGTTCGCTCAGTTTTTAATTTTTACATTTTTTTTTTTGGTTTTGAAAATTTTTTAATTTTTTTAATATTTTTAAAATTATTATTATTTTTTAGTTTTATTTAACCAGATTGTTGCTTTTTACTGTTTCGCATTTTTTCCACAACAATAATTTAGTACCTCTGTGCCTATCTTTCTTTGTACCTTTTTAAAGCTCCAGGTTCAAGGAAAATTGTTCCTTGCTCCTCCTTGTTGGCGAACCTATTGAATTCTACTGATACCCGCTCCTCTCATCGGATTAAATATGTGAAAATAATGAATGTATTTTGAGTAAATGAAAAAAAAAATTAATAATATTTACTGAAAAAATACAATAAGTACATAATATGAATAAAATTGAAAAATTTTTGTGCTTGAAACTTGTTTTGAACTTTAAAAAAAAATTTATATATATAATTCAATATTTTAAAAAATAAATCAAATATAAATTCTTAATTTTATGTCTCAATCTTCCAAAAATAAAAATAATTAGTATTTATATTGAACTATTATAATTTTTTTGATACTGACTTTTTTATCTATCAAGACTGTGTGAGGTACTCCAGTTGACATTTTTCAGAAATTCGAGAATTTTGTCTATAGGACTAAGTTGAGTGAGGATCATCTATTATGATAATCTCTTTTAGCTTTTGGAAAGAGTGAATATTCTTCAAGTATGTGCAATAAAATAGAAGATGTTGAGAATTCAAAGGGCATTTATTACAAAATAAACGTGTATCAAAATGGTGTAAAATTGATAATTCATTATAATGTGGTAATAAAATTATAGAAGTTTTTATTTAAATTGTACAAAATTAAAAAATAAAACACTCATGGATGAACAACGAAAAAATGTCTAAAATTCGACATTTCTATTACAAAATTGAATTATGCCTCGTAATAATAATTGGGCGAAATATCCAAGTTTATTCGATAGATATAGGTGAGTATTTATAGTAGATGTGGAATAAATGGAAATTCGGAGAATAAATTCGATTTTGAAAAAATGTCGTCGATACATGTAACCGAAAATATTTTGTATCGGGAAATATGGCATAATTTTTACTGATCCACTTAAAATACGAATTAACAGGCACCAAACTCGAAATAAATTATTTCTACATTCAATAATCAATTATTTGTTTGTTTCATCATCGATTAACGTACGAATATCATCCAAAATCTCGACGTGTAAACAATGGCTGTGAAAAATAGTACTCGATAAATTCAACGAGCTGTAATAATCGAATCGACGTCGAGGAAAAAAATCGACTTGTCATACAATCGCGTTATGTTTACCCACTGTTTACAGGTTCGTTCGCGACCTGTGACAATAACGGTTCATTCGCGAAATGCTAAAATTCACCTAAAATCTTGAACATTGTATCGATACAGGCGATTAATAAAGTAATCAATCGTTTTATTTCGATCACATATCATCGATAAGAACAATCGAAGGCTATTTGGATAATTGTTAAGTTCGCCGTTACGTCGTTTATTTTAATTGACACGAGTATGTCTAAAAAATGACGATATCGAAGTATCGAATAATGAAAAATTCGAGTTGGGAGTTGAACAAAATTTAATTAAAATATTTTATTTAAAAACGAGAAAAGAAAAACGTTTCACTCGTAACATAATTATGAATTTCACCGGCGACTTGCGAGGCTGTGAATCTGCAAATACATGATTTAATGTTTACGCGCGTATTTCCGCGTATCATTTATTGACTAATAAGTGGCGTTGTTTGGTCGTAAAATGGAAAAGTAGGTGTATCACTGGAGGGAAATGCAGTAGCGCTTTCTATGTGAATAAGTTTTATTTCGAAACAGTTTATTCTAAATACGCGGTAATAATACGCTGTCATGTTGCGGTGACCTATTGATGGCTTCATCGTGAGCAGAATTTCACGGTTTTAGAAAATTAACGGAGATTCGCGTGGGTATCGTGTTACCGGCGATAATTGACCTTTTAATGGTAGTGTTGGAGATTGCGACTGTGAACTGGACGCACCTGGGTGAAGGCATTTAGCTTAAATATCAGCGATCTCTAATTTTGTAATTTTTGTTATTATTTTAGGTCACGTTGCTCACGCTATCAGCCTTTTCTTGAAAAATAATAACGATAATAAATTTTTAAATAAAATAATAAATAAAAATCGTAAGCAGCCATGCCGAGTTATTGAATGTGAGTTTATGATTAGAGCATGCTCAGATTTGCAAATAATGTTGTTTATCTTTTCACACACGTACCCACCACCGAGGCTAGAAACCCCTTCCCAAGTCCCATTGATGGATTTGAGATATGATATTGTTTTTGTCATTTGAGCTATTCGAGGCTCCTTAAGATTTCCTCAAATTTTAATTTTCCCCCATTTTAGATTTATTTGAACTGAAATTCATTTGTATTCTGGTCTCTAACTAACTCAAATTACAAAGTTTGAGCTGCCTAGAAGGTATTGGTGAGGAGATTAGAAAATTCAAAAAAATTTATTGCTCAAAATATCTTCAAAAAACAAAGTTTTCATTTTAACTCATCTCTAGATTCACTTAAAAAAATGAAATTTGAATATGTTGATGATTTGATCTAACCCTATTACGTGACAATGTAATTGAAAATTTTCCCCCCTTCTTTTATCTCCTCTACATTTTAAGGCCGATGATTCCTCTTTCTTCTTTCCAACTTTATCTGTCAAGATTTAGGTTACGATGTATTTTTCGTTTCTCGTAACGATATGCGTCCCTATTTATGAAGTTTGAGCAATTTGAGACTCCTCATGCGTTCTCAAATTTAGACCATACGCCATTTTAGACCCATTTTGACTGATATTCAAGATTTTATATTTTGGTCTCTGACTTACCGTACACAGAAAGTTTGAGCTTTCTAGGAGTGTTCAGTGAGGAGATATGTAAAATTCAAGAATTTTATAATGACTCAATATATCCTCAAATAGTCATTTTTTGTTTCGACTCACCTCCAAATTTACTCGAGGAGCTGAAATGTGAATATGTTGATGTCCTTATTTTACTCTATCGCGTGATACCGAAATCAAAAGTTTTGAGAGTTTGAGAGCCTCTTAGCTTTCCTCAAAATTTGAGTGAATAGCTAATTTTGAGTTGAATAAAAATTCTTTGATATTTACATGAACTCCATTTGAGCAAATTTTGAGCAATTTCCATCCTCATTCATTTGTGCTACCAAATGGGAATGTGTGTAAATATATTTACAAAGGTCTTTCAGTATGTAAATTGTAAGGCTTCTACTTTTTTCTTCGCCAAAAATGATTGCAGATAAAATTGGTATGAAATAAAATGATTATAAGGGTCAACTTTACTGATGACCCCTAAATTTTTTTTGAGTTTGGTCACTGACATGTTTATCCAGCCAAAGTTCAATAAATATTCATTATTTTCACAATTTTTCAGTTGAAGAGGTAGGGGGAGATCAGTAGAATCAACAAGGAGAGGCAAGGAACAATTTTTCTTGAAACTGGAGCTTTAAAAAGATACAAAAAAAGAAAGACCCAGAGATATTAAATTATTTTTGCGAAAAAAAAAAAAAAATACAAAACAGTAAAATACAGCAGTCTGATTAAGTAAAATTTTAAAAATATAAAAATTTTAAAAAATTCAAAAATCAGTTTTTGATAATTTGACACCATAATACAAGAAAGGTGAGGTCATTTCGAATAATACTTTCAAAGTAACTGAGTATAAAATTTATTATTGCGTTCCTGAGGCAAAAAGAGAGTCGTTGCGATGGGTCAGATTGGTAGAGAAAAAGACAGACAAATTCTATAATGCGGTTCACGAAACTGGACCCTCCTGATAAGCACTTTGTTGCCATATTTATTAATAATTATTATGGAGATGAAAGTATGGTAGCCGTATGTTTTTTGGTTGTAAAAAATGTAATAATTTAAGAAAGTGAGAAATCGTTCTCTTTTTTAGCTAACACATGATTACTAAAATGAATGATGAGCGAACCTCTGATGCGAATGACAATTCGATTTCATAAAATAGCTGGTTAATTTGAAGAGATTTGGCAACGTCTTTTATATGAACGCAAAAATTTTATTTTTTGTATATAAACATAAGGGTCTAGTTTCGTGGACCGCACTATAGAGTCCTCTAGCATCCTTTTTAAGGCCATCTTTCCTATTTTTAAAGTTGATCGGTGGTTTTTTAAAGCAATATTTCCACAAAGAATAAAATGTGAAGGTTGTTAGGCACCGGGAGGCTTGAATAAATTAACGACAGATAATACAAAAGAAAAAAAATAACCAGTTGTCAAAAGAAATTATGATTTTTCAAAAATGCCGAATTCTCTCAATTTAGGCCCCTCGAGAAGCCATAGAATCATTAAAATGAGAGATGTCCTCTTGTCTATCAGATTATCAGTTGTTCAGTCGAATTACGTAGAAAGAGATTCGATAATGAAAAAGAATATGAAATAATCACATGACTGTGATTATTATTATAATTTGGTGCCTAAACATTACAGTGTTGCTATTAATAACATTTTCTCCATGTACTTAAAATATATGATAATGAATATACATCGTGTTGAAAAATCGAGATATTTTTCATTTATCACATTTTTAAGGCGAATGGTTGCGTATTGGATTTTTGGAAGGAGCAGAAATTACTTGGCAGACCGAATAGAGGAAAAAATCAGACATTTGTCCACATGACTACAAGTCTAAAAGGCAAGGGTACTAAGACCCGTGATATGGTCTTCCTACTTAATTAGGAAGGATGTAATAGCTATCGTATTTCTTAAAAACTCAGCTAAAAAAGGTGAATTTTCAACTCATCATCGCCGCATTAAAATACCATATTTAGTGAAAATTTTCCTTCATTATAAAATTAAAATATCAAACAGGTTCGCGAAGTCGTCGAAAGTCGGTACCCACTGCGAGAAGATACGTTAATAAATTAAAACCTCGCACCCGTTTCAATTTCATTATTAAGGAATGGCGAAACGCGTTATAGATTTCTATTTATAGGTACTTAGTCGTCGTACAAATATCACTCACCGGTTTGTAAACGAGCTGAAACCGTAGGTAGCAAAAATTTTCATACAGTTTAACGGTACCACGTGAGGTTGATTTCGCCAAAATACCTAGACGTATCGATAATGACGCAATGTAACGCAGCGGTTTTTCGATGATTTATTTGGAAATTAAGAATTAGAAAAATCATGTACTTTCTAGTCCACCCCGCTGCCTCGTAGCGGTATTCGCAATGCAGTGAAAATACAATTACATTTCTCTTTTTTCTTAGAGACGAAAAATACTACATTCTTATTATATTTACTCATCGTTCATATTAGTCATACGCGTTGGAAAGAGAAATAAACGAACTGTACGACATAATTGACCGAAAGTAAAATACACAGAAGACGCGTTACCGCCAGCAAGTTTGAACTTCCGCAGGTGAACACGAAAGGTCGTTAAGAGACAAATGGATTATTTGCAAGACCTATATTCACGAAAACCGGAACAATAACCATGACCTGTGAGCTAAAAATTAATAACTGAAACACATTCGTTTTCTATTCGTACTACGAGTCGAAGACGTACGACGGTGGAAAAGCATGTTAGGTGACGGTCGATGCTCGTGCAGGGATCACAATTGAATTTTCACTCTTGTCGAATACCTTCAAGGTTACGCGAAGAGAGTGACATGTTTAGAAAAGATGTGTGGGAGTTCTGGTTTTTTTTTTCGCGAATCATGGCGTTGTGGTAATGAGGCGTTATTACACCTGTTTTATTAGAATTTTTTGCTCACGAAAGTGAAATTGATGTTTTATAGCGGATTGAGCTGTTAACCACTCGAGTACGTTTGTTGATAGGTATTAGTGTATACCTAGTTCCATTGATGGTATCTATGTTAGTGAGATTATGAAAAATATTTTACAGAAAATCTTCGAAGGTGGTTTGCGTTGGTTCTTATATTATTAATTTTTTTGGCTTTGGAAATTTCCTTGTATGGTATTTTCAAACAGATCCTCATTTGCATGATGATAGGTTGTTATGTTTTGTATTCTAGAATCTATTTTTGGTAGAAGTACATGACTATAAATTTTTTCACTTAGGTGCCGATACGTCTTGTTCATACATAGCTTTTCTTATTTAAAAAACTTTATGAAATACGTTACATTTAGTCTCCTCTGACTGCATTAAAATTGTACCAAAATTTGACCTGATAAAATTTGATATAAAAACCTGATATATGTATAATGTTCTCAAATTGGATTTAATATCAGATTCAATTATTAGAAATCAGATATAATGCGACAACCCAGATTACCTTTCTCTATAAAATTTAATTAAATTAGATGTCAAAATGTAGCCCCAATAAGACCTAAAATTTTTCAACAGGAAATAAATCCTTTAAAAATCGCATCCTTCCTCAACTTCATATCATTCTCTCCAAATGATTAAAATTGCTCAAAAATTCTTCGATAATTTCATGATTCCTTGCCGGATCTCTTTTCCAAGGAAATAATTCGCTATTTTTCTTCTTCTGCGTTTCACATGGCAGTAGCTTAGATCCCTTTTCACTTGGGAATTTTTGGAACAAGCCGCCAAATCCATATAACCACCCATAAATAAGGTTCAACTATTTTTTCGATTTATACATCTTTGCTCTAATCAAGGAGTTGAAATATTTTTTAAAATCTTCAGTAAGATCAGACTAGCATCCTCAAAGGTACAATATTCTTCTCACGATCCTTTCAGTGCGAGGCTCCACTGTAGCTCGTCATACACTGTGCTCTCTTGGCGAAAAAGATAAGGTCATCGTTACTCTTCACATTGGCCACTTCCATCTTCTCAAGCTCAGCTACATGCTCCTTGACTAACCTCTAATGTTGTGCAACTCATTTCCGCATCCAGCACACTCTCCTTACTTGTAATAACACTTTTTGTCTCATTATGCTGAGCTCCTCAACTCCTCTTTATACGAGGAAATTATTCCCAAGCAATCTTCAATGTTTTAAAATGGCATCTTGTGCCTTGAAAAAATTTAATCTATTGTGCGAAATCGTACGCTCTTCTGTACCTTGTCTGAGTTGTAGCACAAGGCATGTGACGCAGAAAAACAAATTCATCAATTTGATGATGCAACACTGTTGACTTAGCTCAAGAATTATGCTGTAAAATTTCTATCATGTTTTTTTGGATGCTTAGTCAGAAGTAGATTCAGCCCTTTCGAATCCTACTCTTTTTATAACCAACGAACTAATACGTCCAATACAATTTTTATGGATTACTTTACCTCTACATTTGCCCAAGTGGTAGTACATGACACTTGAAATACAATTGGTGCCTGAAAAATTTTTATTTCAAGTGCACAAATTTTATTAGATTTTATTAATCAATTCGTGGAAAATTTTTGTTAAAAAAAATTGAAGTATACTGTATGCCAAAAATTTTTTCATATTTATTTTTACTTTTTTTGTCTTGAAAATTTTTCGATTAAAAAGAATTTGTGCAGTTTATGTTGCGTATTTTTTTTCAATCTCCACATTTGAAAATTTTTTAATAAAAAAGAAATTGTATGCTTACATTTAGAAAATTTTCAAATATTCACATCTAAAAATTTGTAATAAAAATTTTTATTAAAAAAAAAAAAAAAAAAAATATGATTTTTTTTATTATTTCTTATCAAATATTGAGAGTTCTTCACTAATAAAACTGACATTTTTTAGAATAGAATTGATAAAAAATCGAAAATTTTTCCTATAAAATAATTACCAAGAATCAGCCTATGTTTCATTTTGATGAATTCTTTGGAGGAGGAAGGTGTAAAAATTGGTACTTATTCTTCATTTACTACACTCACTATGCTCTACCATATTCTCCTACGTTTTCCCATCACCCATTGAGCGATTAAAAAAACTTGTTCTCAAGATAGTTGAAAAAACAACGATTTTTTTCTTTTTTCTTATTTTTTTATCAATTGACGTCATGTACAGACCTGTGGCTAGGGGCATTTCTATTTAAGCTGCGTTAAATTGCAGAATTTATTTAAATAAATTGAGAAAATTTTTGGGTAAATGTTGAAAAAAAATTGAAAAAATGAAAAATAATAAAAATATTAACATTTTTTTTACTACTAATGATAGTAAGACATTCTTCCTAGAATGCCCAAAATACAGTTTCCATAGACGACAGCTCCTTCTATCCGAATCCCTCTCTGATCCTGGAGGCTCAGAGTCTACCATTCGGTCACTTCTCATGTTTCTCGTCTTAACTGGCCTCCTTAAACAGGTCTGAATCCTCAAGCACGTACCTTTAACCTCAGTGGCGGTACACGGCACTAATAATAATAATAAAAAAAAGAATTTAATAAACAATGTACAATTTTTCCAAGTTGAAAAAAATGAAAGACTACAAAATAAGATAAACAAAAATGTATGAATTCAAAAAAAAGAAAAACAAGCGTGTATTTGAAAAAATTTAATTGGAAAAAAAATTAAAAAACGAATTTTTGTTTCAATTTGAAAAAAATTACCCAATTTTTGTTTCAATTTGAAAAAATTACACAATTTTTTTTAATCATGAAAAAAATTAGAAGAGCTTATGTGATATAAAGCAGTGATTGGTGTGCTAGTTGTGTTTTTTTTCTTCTTTGATACTCATTGTTCAATTATTGGTTGTTCCTTTTTTCTGGAAAGAATACAAGTTATTATTTTAATTTTTTTATTGTTACGGTTGTTATTCTTTTTTTTACCAAGATTATGAAATGAAGAAAAAAAAACAAAGCAAAGGAAAAGTATTCCCAGTTTCTATTACGATAGACAGTTGAAAAACTTCGATATTGCACGGTAATGTCCTCACAATTTTTGGACTTTGGAGGACAAGAAATGACCCCCTCCCCCCCGCCTTCTCTACCTCATTCTATCTCAATTACAAAGAACATAAATCTTAGAAGTACCCAATACAGTGGGTCAAATTTCGGATTTTTTCAAAAAGGTAAGTAGGTAAGGTCATAATAGTAAGATGTCATGAAAATTTCAGCCCCTAATTCACTTTTTAAATCTCTTAAAAATAAGTCAAAATTCTAAAAAAAAATTATAAATTGTCAAAAAATTAATTTTCTGGCAGTTGAAAATTTTTTCACTTTTTAAAATCATGTTGTATCATGCAAAATATGAAAACATATTTATCCCTAATTTCTTTCAAATTTAAGCGATTTGAATCATTTTGAATCTAATTTTTCAGGAATGAAAAACTACCGAGTAATTTATTATTCGTGTGCACTGCAAGCTCAGTTTAAGCTTCTTCGTATCCAAGAAGGGAAATACATTAACGAAGAAAAAGATTATAAAATGTCAATTAATTAAAAAATATTCCTACATGCTGAAAACATTACGTTCCTCGTCACCTAAATTTCACCCTAGTCTGTTAACAATGATGAAAAAAATTCATAACTCTTCACAGGTGGAAACACGGTCAACACAATTTTCTCTCAGTTTAATTGTTATAGCTCACCGACAAACATGATTCGATAAAGTTCAAGGGCGGTATGCTCTCGGCCGGATTTTAATATCGTAATTAAACGGTATATAGAAATTAACGCGTAAAGCACGTGTATAATTTAAACGATTAAATCGCGAATTCTAGAACGAAATGCACGTGTCGATAAGCGGAGAAGAGCTAATGTATGTAAATTTTTCGTGAAAAAGATAGTCAAACTGGTTTGGTTAAACGGGCGAAAGATGGTTTCCGGTTATATGTTTTTTCAGTTCTCACACAGTTACAATATCGTATTCGTATAGCCGCGTTAAGTTGTTAATTGCTGTTGGAAGTATCGCCCTTGGTACGTTTTGAAAATAGGTCTATGGGTTAAATAGCTCGGATGCAAATACAAAGTTTACACAACATCGAGCCATTGTTTAACAATAGAAAGATCGGATACCTACTCGTATTTTTTTCACGGAACGAAAGCAGTATTCCACTTCATGGTGGCTCGGTGCCTTCGATGGGATATTTTGGATTCAAATATGGCTCCGATGAGATGTGGTTTATGTTGATTGTATAGTGTACAGTTCTTGCACTTGGAAGATGACGCTTGATCGATATCGCCGAAATACTCGATGGCAGTGCACGACTTCTGTACGCGGATAGTTTTTACGCCTGAAGAATTTATACGAAGAAGAAGCGACGATGTGGAAAATCGACCACGTAGCGTGGTTTTTTATGTATTCTTGGGCGAAACGGACGAAGCCACCTGTGTAGTTTATTTACTTCCTCACATAGTTACATAGTATAGCAGAGATATACTATGCGAGTATATTAACTCGGCAACACGTCCACTCGTACGCCAATAGAACGTGTATAGGCGATCGTGTTTTTATTTTAAAACCAGAACGTTACCGAAACCGTGTTGAGGTTGACAACAAATTACAATCTTTCCGCTTACTTATTAGCATCGATATTACGCGGCCACGCCACGTTTCCTATTTAAATAATTAGATCACAGACTAGAATTTGATTTACTCAACTATAAGGAAAAAATACCTACTTGTATACTTGTGAAAGTGACATTAACATAATATACCGATTCAATCGTTAATTATATTGAATAATATCGATGGCCATTTTGAACAACGCCAGCCAGCCTTTTAACTACCAGCAAAAAGTCGCGCTCGACTAAAAATACCATCGTAATTACGTAACCATGTTATGCTCAAACTGGTTTCGTAATATTCAATAGCTCCTCGCATTCGTAATTTTTTTCCAACTTCTATGCAACCATCGAGATGAATTTTTTGCTTAAATATGGGCAGCCAAATTTGAAAACCTTATCGCCATCTGTACCGAAACGTGATCAAGTGGAAAGTAGGTTTTAGCCATGTGTTGCCGTGAGAATATCCGAATTCATTACATCTCGATGTAATCACGATCTAAGATTGACGATGATTCCCAGACTTGAGAGTTGCCATTACTACCGCTACTTCATGAAACGGTTGCGCGGTCCTACATGGTTCTTAGGTCTTCGGTCGTCTTGCTGTATATAGATTTTGCAATGAATAACACGACTATATAGAAAGTAAAATACGTTCACATTTTCTTATTGTTATTATAACTAGAGAGAACGCCTTCGAATTAACTCCGTAGAGATGATAAATATCTTAGGGTACTGTCGCTTTTCTTTAAGATGCCGAGCTAAGAATTAGAATTTTGTAACGTACAGATGCCTGTGGTAATCGTTTCTTTTATGTTAGCCGGAGGATTGTGAAAGACAAATTGTTAGAAGAAGGTTTGGATGACAATTACCTAGTTAATAATTTAAAATTGTAATTATTCTTATTCGATGTAATTAAGAGGAAGCTTTGTGGTATTATTGATAGGCAATGAAGGCGAATTGCTTTGAGCAGGAGTTTTCTGCTAATGCTCAGAAAGGTTTGGAGATCCTAAATTTTCAGCTTAAAAAAAATTTTAGTGGAAACAAATGGAGAAAATGGAAAATCATTATTTCCTATTTACAACATGTATCTTTGTTCTAGACTCCGCTCCTATCGTCTCTATGAGAACTTAATTTCTCGTCTTTTGCCTCCTCTAACTTTCGAGCCTTATCGAACAAATACAACTTCTTTCATTCGTGCCTATGACCGTATATGTTACAGTACATAGCATGATAAAAAGGAAATAATTAAGTGGAAAATTAAATGAAAAAGATGGTATAACATTGTAAAAGATTTTCAAAAAGGAAGAAGAAATATATAAAATAATAAAGAGTTCTAAACTAGAAACAAATCGGGAGGGAAATTCTAAAATGAAAAATTGAGGTTAATTGAAAATATGAGGAAATATGAAAACGCAAAAATACTAAAATTAAAAAATTGCCTTCAAATTGAAAAGGTTGAAAAATTTTTAAAAATGTGTCAAAATAATTTATAGTTAATAAAAAAAATTTTGAAGCGTAAAAAAATTTTTAGCAATCCTAGAGGTGGCGTGATAACCAAGGCAGTTAGAAACGCCACCAAAAAAAAATAAGAAAATGCCTAAATGAAAAATTAGGTCAAAAAATGGAAAAAATTAGCATGCTACACCTTAGAAACATAATATCTAACCAATATTATATCGAATATTTTCAGCTACCTCAAAATAATCTGTCCTTTTCAATCAAATCTAGAAGATAATAGAAAAAATGCCAGTATATAAAATGGTGTCTCAGAAATAGTGTGAGAACTTAAGTTTTCACAAACGTCAAAGAAGTGTAATAATTAGATTTTATTATCAAAGTAGGAAAATTTCAAAAAAAAAAATCTACAACATTAAAAATTGCTTAAGAAATAATTATTATACAAAGAAAAAGCAAATCTGTAAATAAAATATTAGATAAAAAAAAGGTACTTTCTCGACAAAAAAAAAAAAATGAAGATAAATGAAAAAAAAATGTTCACAATATACAATATAATTATGATAATTATTATTATGTATACCAAGTATATTGGTAAATTCCAAAAAACAAAAGCAAAAAAGAAGAAAAAAACTAGCTAAAAAACTGAAAATGTCTTTGAAGAGATCTTCAACAGTAAAAAATGTTGGTAGCTGAAAAAAAATCCTGAAATAATACTGCATAAAAAATACCCTTTCTCCCACCTCTCCAGCACAAATCAGATAGGCTGTAATAGATATCGTTTTAAATTGAAAACTCATTCAAAAAATGAAGAACTTCTCTACCTCGAGAAATTACTAGAAAAAAGTGAAAGCTACAAGCATTCTTGAAATGAAGTGAAAAAAAACAGATATTTGCCAATCGATTGAAAATTTCCACGAAGAAAAGTCAGCAGTGAAACGTTTTGGAAAATTAATATAATGAATAAAAAACTATGCTGAAAAAATTTGTTTATCTGAAGAATTAAAAAAATGAAAAAAATTCGAGAATAAAAAATTAGATCAAAAATAATTTTCCTAAATAAAGAAAAATTACGAACTACTCGTACAAAAAATTTCAAAAAATAGAAAAGAAAGTATTTAATAATGAAATAAATGATAAAAAAAATTAATGATTAATCAATTTTTTCAAACATGAATTCTTCTTTGAAACTTCTCCTCCCTTCCTTCATCATTATGCTAGTGAAGTATGTACTTACAATATGCACAAAGAGGAAATATTAAATTTATATTAAATAACGTTGAAATCTAGGGCATTCTAATGACGTTTTCCTTGTTTGAAAGCACATAGGACTTGAAAAAGCAGACGACGGTGCAGGAGGTAGAAAAAAAATTAAACCAATACAAATTCAGATCAAAATTCAAGTTAAGAACACAATCAAAAATTCTTCATGTTGTTTTTATTTTATTTTATGTGATTTATTCTTTGTAAACTAAGAATATGAGAAATTAGTCTTCTTCGCATTGGAAATTGCCATTACCTTTATTATTTGGGGTTGAGTTGAGCAAGGGGAAGGGTGGAAGGAGTGATTAATAAAGTAATGAAGGAAAATTACAACATTGAAAAAAAAAATGAAACATAAAGTTTTTCTCATTTTTTTTTCAATTTCAGTCTCCAAAAATTATACAACTTAAAATGAAATTAAACAGAAAAAAAAAGAAATTGGAACAGAAACTGAGGTATAACATTATCGCGGACAAAAATTTCATATTCTCCAGATAAATACTTTTTTATGAATCGAATTTTTAAACAAAATCACTTATTGATGAACTTGAATGTGCCCAATACAATCCCCTATCATAATTAAGATGGTGTATAGAGGTTGCATTACACATCCACGGTTAGGATTTTCACAAACGAAAGACAAACAGTTGCTAACCCTATAAGTCACCACTTTTGATGGGTTTCCCCCGGGACCGAGTTTTTTTTTTGAGGGCCCGCCGAGGGCTCGCGACATGATGCCTTGACGCATCGACGCTAAAAATCTGTCTTTAGTACCTCCACAATTTTTTTGCTCTTATGATTTTTCCTCCTGGGCCCAGATTTGCTCTGCACGACCCTGTGTACAAACGAAATACAAATAATTGTCACCTCTTTCAACCCCACCATCAGTATGTGGGGCTGCATTACACTGGTCCAGTTCAGAAGATTTTAGTGTTAGGGAAGCTACGCAAACAAAGCACGAACGATTACCAACCTTATCAGTCCCCACCTTCGATGCGTGAAGCTAGTGATGAAAACAATCGATAGTAAAACTATCGTTTGGCTATCGATACTATTTTTGTATTTTGGTCGATAGTTTCGATAGTCTAAGTAAATGGCTTGGTTCATGCTTACCAAGCTGAAAAATGAACATGAAACATCAAAAATGAAAAAGATACTAGCAAAGAGTAAATAATGACGTTTTTTACTTCTTTAAATCTTTATTTATGCTCTTTTAAAAATTTTCTGCATGTAAAAACTTGTAAAAAATAATAATCGTGCATGAAGTATTTTATTTATTTATTTTTCATAATAGTAATTTTTTCAATTTTGGAACTATCGATAGTTATCGATAGTATCGATAGCGATTTATCATACTATCGATACTATCGATAGTGGTATTTTTCATCAACGATACTATCGATAGCAAAAAACTATCGATAGTTTCCATCACTACGTGAAGCTGCATATCACTCGCACCGTTTAAGAAGTAGGGATGCGCAAATGTAAATAATGCATGTATATGCATGCACAAATGAAATACAAAAAATTGTTACTTCTTTCAACCCTCACACTTAATGGGTGGGACTGAATTATACTGGCTCAGCTTAGAGTATTTTAGGATCGGAGAGCTGCACAAACGAAGCAAAATTGTTGATACATTTTTCAAATACCCTCACCCCTCTTCAAAAATGTGAGATCACTATGGTGGAACTCTTTCAAGTTTCATTATTCTTTTGGATTCGCTGCGTGAAATTTTTGAACTTCATAATCATCTTTTTCGTGATTCGGTGTATTTGAACAAAACTTAGAGTGTACGACATAAGCTATTACATTGAAAATGTTTATTTAAAAAAAAAAATTATTGATTTCCATATGATAGTTTTCGGAAGTAAACGACCCTGGATTATTTTTTCCATTTTTTGAAATTCGTGTTGACCTCTTCAAGTGGTGTCTTTATCAATTAAAGTTAGAGATGTCGAAGTGGAATTGGATTGTGAGCAAGATGTACTAATATTATAAATTCAACTTCTATGACGATTTTGGAGAGAATAGGTTCCAGTGGTTTTTCAGTCTCTACTGGATGTAGGTGCAAAGAGTTTTACATCATTATCTGCAAGCCTAAAAATGTCTCCATAGAGATGAAATAAAATTTTACAAATTTATCAACTCTCGAAACTAAATAAAATTTAACCTTCCGTCATCCCATTATTAGCGCGAACGACATGCCGTTAGGGTCGAAGAACCCGGGCGGCTGTTGGCGAACATTAATACGCAGGTAAATGCATAAGATATTCTAGCATAATGTTTAAAATGCGTAACATAAATATTTATGAAGGCGAAGCAAAGAATCGTAATAAAATCCATAAAGTACGAACGTTGGGACGAAACAAGGCGGCGAAGGCGCGCGCGACCTATCTCCGCTACGTACACCGCATCGCAATTACCATAAATTGAAAAAAAATAATCTCGCCGATTGCTTCGTTTACACATTTAAAAACGCCAAGTCGAATAAGAAGAAAATACGTTTCATCAATTCGTGATTATCGCGAGTTCAACGTACTAATGGGTCAATTAAACAAAAACACGAACGCTATTACAGCGTTGACCACGATTTGGTGTACGAGTTTTTGATATTCGATAATTCCCAAAGACCGAGCCCGCGAAAGAGACGCGTGTGTAAACGTGCCACCGAACGGATGCTCGCGAGTCGCCGTCGAAAATTGGCCAAAAGTGACGAAAATAAAAAGATCATATGCGGCGGGAAACAATTAAAAGGTACGATTTCCGCTATTAAGGTATTCTTCGCATCCATATCTGAACGGGAAAAATACTGTTCGAACAGAAACCGGTAACGGCTTCGAACCAGTCATTCGCGTTAACAAGAAGAAAACCGAAGAAAACTAACTGTACATTTTCAATCCGCGATGTCGTCGACGAATTAAAGCATTTCATTAAACAAAGAAAATGACGACGGCGACAGCATCGCTAGCAACTGACACTGCGTCGCAATTACCATCGTTCGAGTTATTCATTTCCTATAGCATAAGAACGGATCATTATGGAAATCTAATCGCTAATTCTTCGACAAATAGTATTCGGTTTATTTTAGCAGCGCGTTTGTCAACGCCTGAACGGTACTCGCGTCCGGTTGCCGGCGCGGATTACTCGGGTGTGAAATATTTGGCAATGATCGATATCATTAGATCTTTGAATGGCTCTTTGAAGCCGATAATATGCCGATTTGCGGCGTTTCCGCGTCTTTAAAGACGTTGATCCCAGTTCGACGGCTGTTTCCCATCATCCATTGCGGTTTTCCTTTCCACCATGTTTGTTTATTCGAGGGATGAGAGTGTTTATGCGCAAGCTTAATCGTCTCTGTTTATTGCGCAGCCAAAGTGTACAGGAAGGAGTAGGTAATTTTCCAGCAGAGGACTCAACGTGACACCAAATGAGCCCGAACGCCATAAATTACCGATCTAAAATGGTCGTTTAAACGACAACAACCACTCGTTTATATAGAACAATGTATTACTTAAAAACAACGCAGCATATTTTATAATACATTCGACGCAGAACGCTTTTATGAAAATGTTTTAGGCCGTTCGTAATCGCTGCTGGGAAGCTCATTAACCTTAAAAATGCATTTAACAATTCGACTTAACCCGGTATTTTATTATCGTATTACATTGAATCGCCGAATGACGTTTTTTCGGGCTTTATAGAATCATTGTTTTCGAGACGAGATTAAAGGAATCTTCTAAAATCGAACGTACGTTTGAAGATACCATTTGAAATATAGATTACCAGCCATTCAATCTATTTAGAGATTGCTGCGTGGCCCTTGAGCAAAAACGAAATTCACGATCAACATCTTGTATTTAGGTGAGATGATATCGACAACTAGTAATTCTATTTTTCGAACTTACATCCTTTCTCCGGCATTTTTTCCCGACTAGAGATAATAAGTAATCATGGTGGAAGTCTATGGCGTCAATTTGCTCATCATTTACCTAGATGTGTAGATGCTAATGGTTGGTTGATCGCGAGCGTGATATTATTTTAATGAATTATCCGGTGTGGCTGATACGATGACGATTTTATGGCATCTTATAAGCATGCCTGTCAGCGAATAATTTCTATCTGGTACCTATTTGATACGCGTGTAGGGTACGGAATCGTTCACGCATACTATGACATACTTGGCGTTTATCTCGTATCTGTAGTCTTTACGTAGATGGTAGACGGAGTGAGGATATGGGTGAAAATGAACGTCGAATAATTAGTTTAATTAATCCAATCGACGTATAAAAAAATTACTCGACGGTTCGATCGTGTTGCTTGTGGTGATACATTTTACGCTTGGTTTGAAACGTTCTCAGTCGTGTACTGCCGAACATCGATGACAAAAAATCATTAACGTGGTAATGAACTTGGTCAAGGATGAAGTAAAGAGTGGAATCGGATGATGTGCTTGTTTGAAGATTTCCAGATTTTAATTTCTGCAGATGATGGAAAATTATTTGATGTATCGCACCCTCAGTGCCACATCTCAAAAAAAGTATGTAAAAATTCAACAAAAAGGTACCTTTTTCCCATACTTTTTTGGAGTAAAATGAGCTAATCTAATGTATCTGTCATAGTTTTACAGATTTACATTAATTTTACCCAAAAATGTATGTAAGTGGCCTTCTTGTGATTGCAATTTTTTTTTTTGAGATGTGGCCTCATTGCACTGAAGGTACGATATGTACGATTAGTGTGTAAGAGAATAATCCATTTATAAGCTGTACAGATGCCTCTCAACTCACATACAAAAAAAGACTTTCTCAAATAAGAGAAGTGTTGCGTGGTTTTGGTTCCTTGCAAATTTTGCCTTCTTCTCTCATCGCTATACCGGGTGTCTTCACTCGATTCGGGTACCCAAGAGCGCTAAAATCACAAACATAATGTTGTTAATTATAATCACATAAATAAGTACATTATATGAGATTTGTATAATATAATAATTCAAAGCAGAGAATTTTGAGATTTTTCACATCATTAACGAGGCAACCAAATGCATAATTAAAATTATTCGCATTTAAATGAATGGTCATTTTATTTTCATGTTATATGCAGCACTGCTATTACTGTTCACAACATCTAGAATGATTCGATTTAAGGCTGGTTAGTTTGATTCCTTTATCATTATGTATTATCCAGATTCACATTTAACTTGTTGAACTTGCATCTAACAAAACAAAATCTATTTGGATGAAATTTTGACTATAAAAACGAAATGAAAACTACGATAAGTGTTTTTTTTTTTTTTTTTTTTTTTTTTTATTTATCAACGCCATGTACAGCAACTGCGGCTAGAGGCGTTCAATTTGTGGTTTATAGTAGGGATCGAAGATTGGTTTTGGTTAGGAAATTTGAAAGATTTTTTATGTTGTTAAAATCATCAGAGAGGGTGTCTTTGGGAATGGTGGATGTAAGGATTGAAGACCTTTCGTCAGAGTACTTTGGACATTGAAAAATGAGGTGGTGTATAGTAATCGGGGTGTCACAGGTATCGCATATAGGTGAGGGTTTTTTGTCCAGCAAATAGGAATGAGTGAGACGCGAGTGACCTATTCGTAAACGAGTGAAGAGGACATCTTCTCGACGGGTAATCTCTTTGTAGAAATTTCGAGGGTTCACATCATCTCTGATGTATTTGAGTTTGTTGGTGGAAGGTACTTGATTCCAGAGGGAACGGAAAGTGAGGAAGGAGTTGATTTTTATGTATAGTTTAATATCAGATAGAGGAATTGGGATATTTTGAATGGGTGTTATCTGTAAGGAGAGTTTGGCCGAGGAGTCGGCTTTTTCATTGCCAGGAATATTTCTGTGTGATGGTACCCAACAGAGAGCGATTTTGTGGGTGGAAGTAATAAGGATGTGTGCTATTTGCTGAGCTATGGGGTGTTGTTTCTTTGTTTGGTAGTTAGAAATGGAATGTAAGGCTGAGAGGGAGTCAGAGAAGATGACTGAGTTTCCAAGAGAGAAATCATGAATATAAGAGAGGGCTGTTTTTATGGCAAAAAGTTCAGCAGATAATATAGTGAACTGAGGGGGGAGTTAAAATTATTAAAAATGAATAAAAGATAATTAAAGATTTAGTTATTAGCGATTTTCGTGTTTACTTCGTTCATCCAATAGGAAATTCAGTGGAGCAGAAATGGACAAGTTCATCAATGTACAAATGTACAATTAAAAGAGATGCATAACAAATCGATATCATAATTCACAATGAACAAAAAACAAAGAATATTCAATTTCTTATCATGTTATCAGATATCACAGCCGCATTAAATCATTGTTACCAATCCATAATATGGAAAAAAGTAGCAGGGACTTAACGCTCAAGGGTACCCGAATCAAATAGATACCCGGTATAGTTAGATCTCAATTGTACAAAAAAAAATACGCCCGTGCGATATTTCTGTTGAAAATGATTTTGAAATTGATTTTTGTTCTTGACAAAAAGAAATAAATTTCGCTTGGTCACACTCCAACATTTCAAATGCTTGTATCATCTAATCTATGGGCTCTACAGAAAAATTTTTCGAATAAAGTTCTTCCTGAACATCTAACAAACAATTTTATTTCTTATCAAAATTCATTTTGGAACAACCCACGTCCCTTAATTTTGGAAAGTATGTTTTGAAAAAACATGAAAATCACGTTTTTCACGTTTTCAGCGAAAAGTTTAAGAGATATGGAAAAATATGTAATTACCAAAAGTATTCAGAGTTGAATTTTCTGTCCAATTAACTGTATCACCAATATTTCCTCCCTTCACTGTTCCCCTGTTGTACCATCCCACGCATTTCAAACGCGTTTATCGTGAGCTTCGATCCATTCAAGGAAATTACAAACAAAAGTTGTTCCTCAATATCTAATATATAATTTCATACCTTATCAAAATTCATTTCACAGTAATCCCAAATGACAAAATTCTCAACGATTCGTTGACGAGACTAGCGAAAAGAAAAGTATACGATGAAGAAATAGAAGCGATGTCTTACATGATTTGGTAGTTGTTATGATTAATGTTTTATACTTAACGAGTCTATAACGAAATTTCAAAGAAAATTTGCTCATAAAAATGAGTACCTATAGTAGAAACGGTAAACTATTGAAATGAAGTAGTGGTAGAATTGGCGCATGCGCAGGTAGTTGAAGCTTATGCTTTTCCTTTTGCTGCTCTTCTTCTTCATATTCGACGGTTTATACCTGTCCCTCAAATGCATCTAAATGGTGGCTCGCAAAAATTTGGAAAGAGCTTGAGGAGCTTCAAATAACTGAAAAATTAATGTAGTTCATTTGGACTCATATTAATGATCTCATATGGGAACAGAATTTTTTAGGGAGGGAAAATTTCTTCATCCAAATCATTTGAATACTGGTGAAAACTAGCATTCGACATTAAGTTCTTGACCACATATTGATGGATAACTCTACTTATTTTGAGTCGAAATTGTAGCAAAAGTAAAGTGAATTTTGTGGTGTTACTGCGCACGTCCTTCGTACTCTAACAGTGGTATGCGGAATAATTTTTGTATATACTTAGTACTTACTTTTCGTGAAAAATTTTGTTAAAATGTTCGTTAACACGAAGTTATGATCAGTTGTTCGTTTTCAATTAATAGTGATTCACATTACGACAAAACGAATTCAAAAAATTTTATTGAATTTTGTATCTAACAAATAAAAGTATGTAATTATCTAATATCTACAATAACTAATGTAGCTAATTATTATAATAAGAAAATTTAGGAAATTAAGAAATAAGTTATGTGGAAGCAAAAATTTATTTAATTTAGATTTCATTATCTATTGGTGATATTTATGATAAATAAAGGTTTAAAGTTGTAAAAATTATTTTCTTTTAGCAATTTTTTTTTTTAAAACAATTTTGGAGATCATTTCTGAAGTGAAATCCCAAGGCAATTTGCCTTCATTAATTACTTTGGTATTAAGTTATATAAATCCTCATTCCATATATCACTTATGTATGAATTTAAATTACACGAACCGAGATCGCTCCAACAAGTGTACACAGCCACTGATTTTTCTCGGCATCCTATACACATATAATAGACTTTACCGAAGGCATTTGCACATTTAATAGCAAAAGGTGACGAAAAAGAAAGGGGGGAAATTGCAAAGAGCGCAAATAATTTCGTCGTTACTTTAGGAAAGTTGCTGGGCCCATTTAAGAATTAAAACTACAACTCGTTACGAAATTTTATTTTGAATATAAATAAGAAATAAAATTAATTTGCCGCGTTGTTTTTTTTTAATTCGTATCCATTTCTTCGTTGTTCGTATCTGAAAGAAAGAAAGAAAGAAAGCCGAGTCTTAGCCCAAAGTAGTATAAACTACAATTAGGCTAAGACATGGCTCATAATTTAAAAGTAATATTCGCGCATAAGATAGCGCGATTTAAAGAACGCTTACGTTGTTTAAATGATTACGTATTGAGAAGACGACGAGATGGGAAAGAAAAAACCAAAGAAGAAAGAAGGATACGAGTTTATCAAAGAGACATGAGTTCGAGAAACGAGAAGAAGAAAAAACCGAATATCGAAAAATATCGTGTTAAAAGACTCACCGTAACTGCTATGGTATTTAATCCTTCGAGCAACTGCTCCTCTTCATTCTCATTTAGCTCGGACATTTTAAATAAAACTTTTTTCTTTGTTTTCTTGTAAAGGAGAAGTGATAAAAAAAAGGTAAAATAAAGGTAGTTTAAGGTGCGTTTATACAGCAACCAGCTGTTTTTTAAAGAACGCTATATCAAGAGTGGGACATAAACAAATCTAGAATAAGAATCCTATGATAGGATGAATTGTTTTTTATTTAAGAATTAATTCTGATTCCCAGAATTAAAGTCGGAAACAAGAAATTTCCGACACTGCCCCGGGGGGAAAAAGCCGATAGGCGAGACCTGAAGAAGATTATGTTTGTTTAGGTCTTTTAGCGTTTGAAGAAGAAGAAGATGGAAGAGGAGAAGGAAGTTCAAGAGGGTATAGATGATTTATAGATCTCAAGAGAACTTTTTTATTAGAGCGTACGTGAGCAAGTGCTTTACGCTTATCTGTTCGTTCAACAACGCCAAATTTCCAGTTAATACGGGTTTTAGATGGTTCTTTAATGAGGACGATGTCGCCTTTCTGAGGAACAAATGGTAATGATCCTTTTGGAGGATGATGAATCGCGCAGTGTCGTTCTCTTAATGAGAGGAGGTAGTTACTGCGAAAAGCTTCCCAGAAGGCTTCAACGACGCCCTTTGTTTTTTCCCATGCTGATATGAGGTTTGCTCTATTAGAGGAGAGTGATGCAGCTGAAATTTCCATAGGAGTAGAAACATTTACATCTCCCGGCTTTAAGAAGTGGTTCGGTGTTAATGGCGATAGTATTTCCTCTGAAGATACATAAGTTAGAGGTCTACTATTGATTGTGTTCTCGATTTGTACTAAGGCAGTGTTAAGTTGAACGTAGTCTAGGTATTGTGTACCGTATGTCTTTTTTAAGCTTCTTTTTACAAGTGATACAAGACGTTCGTAAGCTCCACCATGCCATGGGGAGTATTGTGGAATGAATTTCCAATGTATGTTGTTCGTAGATAGGTAATTATCGACTTTGTAGTCAGTAATTTCAACTATCTTTTTACCAACTAGAGGTTGGACAAAGGTAAAATTCGAAGCGTTGTCTGAAATAATGAATTTAGGACATCTCCTACGAGAGGAGAACCTAATCAGACACATTAAGAATTCATCCGCGGTTAAGTTTCGTGCTAATTCAAGATGCACAGCGCGGGTAACAAGACAAGTAAAGAGAGCTACGTACACTGTTGTTTCATCGCCATTTAAACCTTGGATGGTCAAGTTTCCCAAGTAGTCTAAGCCTGTATGTAAAAAAGGAGCAGCCTCTCTCACTCTAACTAAAGGTAATGGAGGTAAAGGAGGCAACTGGTAAGGTCCGCCTTCCCAGCGCCTACAGATGACACACTTGTGTATAATAGAACTGATTAAAGATCTAGCCTTGGTTACCCAGAATTTTTTTCTGAGCTCAGCTAAGAGTTGAGTACACCCGATGTGCAAGTTATTTGAATGTAGTTTTCGAATATAAACCACAGTTAATCGACTATCTCTAGGAAGCAGTATAGGATGAATACTATCCCAAGATAATTCTGCATTTTGTAGACGTCCTTTGCACCTGATTAAGCCATCTTTGTCAAGATACAACTCAAGTTGAAAGTTAGGTTGTAGACCTTTTTTTAGAAGCGTAAGTTCGTCTAAGAAATATTTCTTTTGAATTTCTTTCACAAAGGTTCTCTCTGCTAGCTGAAATTGTTCAGTACTAGATAGATAAGGAGGATTTTTGTTAGCAAATCGTAAAATATTAACATTTTTGAAGACACGAACGTAAGCATTCCAGTTGGAAAATCGTTCTTCTAAATGATCAGAGAGTAAGCTTTGAGATTTGTAAACTCCAGTAGCTAAAGTAACTGATGAGGTGGAGTAAATTTCTGTGGTGTTAGGTGTTTGTGGCCATAAGCCCTCATGAGAAATCCAAGATGGGCCTTTCCACCAAAGATCATCGTTAATAAGAGAAAGTGGCACGCATCCACGAGTAGCAACGTCAGCTGGGTTTTGGTTTGTAGGCACATGTCTAATTATTAAGTCAGGTGTTCTCCGTATTTCGGAAATCCGATTTTCTACAAATTTGGGAAGAACGGCAGAAGAGTTTAACCATTGAAGAACTGTAGTTGCATCGGTCCAGAGAACAGTACGTTCTATTTTGAGGTCTAATTCAGCTTTTAAGAAATTTGAAGTTCGTTTTCCAATCAAGACTGCTAAGAGTTCAAGGCGTGGAATGGTCATTTCAGAAGTATTCTTTTTCTTAGCGACAGGGGCTGCTCTCGCTTTAGCATAGACTAAAGCAGAAGCACTAGAACAAGATTTGTCATCGAAGTAAGTAAGGTACGCACAACATGCGTATGCTTTCTTTGATGCATCACAAAAGATGTGAAGGGATATTTTACCTACGCTTGGGAATTCCCAATATCTTCTCGGGATTGCACATTTTGGTATTTCAAGACTCTCTTGATAAAGTTTAAGCCATCGCGCAACAAAATCAGCCGGTAGGGGTGAGTCCCAATCATACTCACCTTTCCAACACTCTTGGATGAAAAGTTTCAACTCTAAAGTGCAAGGTGTAAAAAGTCCTAATGGATCAAAGATCGATGCATAATACTTAAGGGCGATACGCTTAGTAATGCTTGTAAGGTTATTAGCTGGTCCAAGGTCTTGTGATTTTACAGATAAAGTGTCCTTTTGTCGGTTCCAGTTCAAACCTAAGATGGATATTGGAGGGGCGTTTTGCTCTAAAAGAGGAAGATTTGCTGCTTGTAAAAAGGAAGAGTCATTAGATGTCCAGTCTCTAAGATTAAAAGAGGCTTCAGCTAATTTTGATGTTACTGAGGAATAAAGATTCAATGCTGAAGATGTGTTTTGTACACTAACTACAAGATTGTCCACATAGAATTTATTTTTGACCAGAAGATTCCAAGAGTTAGTTGAACCAGTAGTAAGATGTTCTTGAATTACGATATTCAGGAGAAAAGGTGAAGAAATTACTCCGAATGGTACACGAGCAAAACGATATACGATCAAGTTCTCTTTTGATGGAGGAGCAGATATATTCTTTAGCCAAAGGAATCGGACGCAATCTCTATCTACTTCGTTTAAACTAATCTGAAGAAAAGCTTTCTCAATATCTGCTGTTAAAGCGATAGGATGAATGCGAAAGTTAATGATTAAACCAACAAGACCTTCAAGTAGAACGGGACCTCTATGTAAGAGATCGTTGAGTGAACGACCAGTTTTTGTCTTAGCAGATGCATCATACACGACCCTAATTTTGTTATTACGAAAGAGAGCGCGATGAGGAAGGTAATGAGTTAAGAAAGGTGTGCTCATAGAGCGGGTTCAATGATCCCTAAATTTAACTGCTCGCTTAAAAGCTTCTGATATTGAGTCATTAGCTCATGAGTAGACCGTTCATATAAAGAATTTAGACGTGCCATTGCCATACGAAAGTTCGATGGTAATTGTGGATTTTCCTGCTTCCACGGCCACCTCACCACATAACGATTATTTTCAAAACGTACTGTTTGACGAAATTTCTCAAGAACAAGATCATCTGTGACATCAGATTCGGAAGCTTTAATACCTATTGCTTCTAATGACCAGAGATTCCCAAGAATTCCATCTAGATCCATACTAACATGGTCTAATGTAGGTTTCTCAGTTGGTGCAGTACATAATAAAGTTAGGCTAGCTGACGAATGAGGTTCTATTATACCAAGGTTACGGACTTCGCCTGAGGGAACCCAACCAAAGATTGATTTTCTCAAGACTACGTTGGAAGGAAGCCGTTTAATGTCACCAAAAAAGATATCAAACTGATAACTATTACCTATTAAGATTTGGATTGGACGTTTATCTATGTTGAAGATGTCTGGATCGGCGTAAGTTAAATGTCCTGGTAAGATTCTCTTAACCACATTGGGTGGTGGAGAAGTATCCATAGGACCTGTGACGCACGGAGTAATCATAAAGTCGAAGGTTTTCTCGATATCTGAGATATGATGGGATAAGGTTACTCGTACTTCACCAGAACGAACACTATGGGGGTTAGGAGTTCCAAATAAGCAAAGATTTAACCTTGTGGGCTTGGTAACTCGTAAACCTAAGCTAGAAGCTAAATCCTTCTCAATATATGAATATTCACTACAAGAGTCTAAGACTCCTCTAACAAGTTTAAATCCATCTACAGTTTCAATTCTACAAAGAAAAGTTTCCAAGAAATTACCTTTTTTACCATTAACTCTTTTTGTCTTTTTCTCTGGTTCAGGAGACTTACTACGATCCTTGTTCGAAGAAGTGGAAGGAGTCGTAATAGAAATCAAATGTTCGACGCAAAGATGTGCGCCATGACCTTTTTTATTGCATAAAGCGCAAGTTTGGTTTTTCTTTCTACAAGAGGAGCCACGATGTCCTTTAACAAGACACTGAACGCAACGACGTTTTCGATCTAAACAGTCCCTCCGAGTGCGAAGAGTGCGGAATCTTAAGCAATCTTTGGAAGCATGGTTTGCACTATTGCAAAACACACAACCTTCGCCATGTTTTGAACTGCTTGAAGATTTGCCTCCAACAAGAGCACCAGCTAGCGAACGTTTCTTCGGTAGTGACGACGAAGATGAGTTACTCTCATAGTTATCTTCTTCTCTAAGAAAGGTTTCACAACGTTCCTGGATACGAATAGTTGCACTTAGCGCAGATAAGAGTTGCTCTACAGTAAAACTTTCGTTTTTAAATTCACTTTCCAGCGTGGTCAAAGTAGCAATGACTGTTTCTTTTGAAAATTTAGGTATGATTCTGTTCTTCAAGCAGTCTTGTTCTGTTACCATGTTAAGAGCTTTCATGTTATTTATGAGTTTTCTTATGGCATCAAGGTTAGCCCTTTGACCTGAAGCATGTCTGCTAGGGATTAGATCGTCGAGTTCACCGTAATACACAGCTATCAACTTGTGCTTGTCACCAAAACGTTCTTTCAAGATTTCCCACGCTTGCTGGTAGTTTTCGGCTGTGGAATCAAGCCCCTCAATAGCCCTAGCGGCTTTTCCCTTTAAAGCACGTACCAAGTATGACATTTTTCCTTGGTCAGAGAGGTAGGGCTGAGATTCTACGCATGCAGTAAAGCTTTCATAAAAAGCTTTCCAACCTTTTATGTCGCCGCTATATTTAGGAGGATCTAAAGCTTTTAGCTTATAAGATGACTGAGGTACAATAGGAGGAGGTACATAGGCGGAATCCACGTTAGAGTTTGATGACCCCTGCGTTGGAGCAGTAGAAGTCGTTTCAGAACTACTTTGACTAGGAGTAGTCAAGGCCTCTAAGGCTTCAAGATACCCTTCAAGTTTCGCCATTAATGTGGTTATGTCTTGGGTATACTTATTATAGTTAGGAGAAGTAGGTCCGGCTACGCTTAAGAGGCGTTGAATTTCCGCATAACGAGCGTAAAAGCGACCGGTTATCATTCCAAGATTAGAACAATTGTGCGAACGAAGCATGCCGTGTACCTTATCCACGTCCGCGCGACAGTCATTTAAAAGGACTTCTAAAGATGATTCCTGAAAAGGCACATTAGATGTTTAAACTACTACGATTTCAAGTTCGAGCTCTTAGAAACAAGAAGCGTTATTATGGAAGAGTATATTAGGTATGTACTTTATACACGAAACTAAGAAAATTGAGGATCCTCGGTAAAAGAAATTAAAGACAGTCGTTATGGTAGTTCTTTCAGTGACTGGTACTACCATACCCAGCCACCTAGGTGAGTATTACCCACCGTCGAGCACGACCAACAAACGGTCTCATATATCCATGTGACTAGATACGATAAAATCCAATCACTGCAACGCGCAATTTAAAAAAGGAGCTTCCCTCTAGTGGTTTGTCCTTATGAGGTTGCATGGCCAAGCGCCATTGTTCAAGAAGCAACCAAAGACCCCTTAGTTTCGAGAACCGTTTGGGGAGCCAGGTATAATTCACAGCTTATGTCACATGGCTGTATCACAACCTTGGCTAATATAACTCCACGCTATACAGCGTACAGGAGTACGTAAAGTCCAAGAAAAGACTCTCTAACTCATATTTCCATTATTTAGACTCAATTAGAGAAAAAAAAAAAAAATAAAATAAAAAATAGTTACGATAGAGTAGAGGGTTCCAAGTTACGAGAAATTGAATTGAATTTCTCCTTGGTGGATCATCTTGATCATGAAAGTCGATCAAGAATCGGTTCCTATTTAGCTGGAACATTCGCTGGATCCATCTAATGTTTCCAACCTACCCATTCGCGCAATTAGGTAGGTCATGAAAAGTTTCGGAAAAATATCGTATTACTGTAGACTGAATCGCATCCCATAATACGATTTATTCAACGCAACACGAATTATATCCTAGAAAGTAAAATGATATAGTATACGAAGCTAATTAGCAGTGATTATTTACTGAAGGTTAGGGATATCTGCCATCCAGCTTCAGTATGGATGAAAACTAAACACTGGCAGACGTATTTAGTCTTTTCACTCGACATAGATAACGACTGATATGATAATGTTATCATATTTAGTAATTTTAGTAAGAAAATAAGTACATATTTACCAATACTCTTCAAATGAAGTTCCTTAATTACGAATAAATAAATTGAATAATTCAAATAATTATTTAAGCATTGTGGTCCGGACCAGTAACGATTAATTGCTTTCGTGTTGGCATGCACGAATTAATCGTTATAAAAATGTTGATTTCTGTTTCGTGTGTTCATTTGATGAATCTTACTGTAATTTGCGACGTTAATAAAGCTGGACTTTACGTTTTGAAAAACAGCTTTCATGTAAGAGGTCGAAAAGAATGCAGATCTTACGTAAGAAACTTCGAATGTGAACTGTATTTATCTATACGTATGAGTGTGTATTGCCATCAAAATTCGTAATTCAAAAGAGTTGAAAGAGTAAGGAACTTCGCGCTAATCTTCCGATTTCGTTCTAGAGCTCGTCAACGTATAAAGAAACAAACAAACAAAATAAATTAATACAGGTTACATATTTACGAAGTAATTATTCGCTATAGTTACTCAGTTCTCGTTTCTCAAATTTAAGATAAGTATGATTTAAAGTGTAAAGATGAAAAGAGAAGAAAAGAGTTTGATTTCAATTTTGAAATTTCAGAGGCGGAGCGCTTACGCTCTAAGCTACCAAATGACGAAAAAGAAAGGGGGGAAATTGCAAAGAGCGCAAATAATTTCGTCGTTACTTTAGGAAAGTTGCTGGGCCCATTTAAGAATTAAAACTACAACTCGTTACGAAATTTTATTTTGAATATAAATAAGAAATAAAATTAATTTGCCGCGTTGTTTTTTTTTTAATTCGTATCCATTTCTTCGTTGTTCGTATCTGAAAGAAAGAAAGAAAGAAAGCCGAGTCTTAGCCCAAAGTAGTATAAACTACAATTAGGCTAAGACATGGCTCATAATTTAAAAGTAATATTCGCGCATAAGATAGCGCGATTTAAAGAACGCTTACGTTGTTTAAATGATTACGTATTGAGAAGACGACGAGATGGGAAAGAAAAAACCAAAGAAGAAAGAAGGATACGAGTTTATCAAAGAGACATGAGTTCGAGAAACGAGAAGAAGAAAAAACCGAATATCGAAAAATATCGTGTTAAAAGACTCACCGTAACTGCTATGGTATTTAATCCTTCGAGCAACTGCTCCTCTTCATTCTCATTTAGCTCGGACATTTTAAATAAAACTTTTTTCTTTGTTTTCTTGTAAAGGAGAAGTGATAAAAAAAGGTAAAATAAAGGTAGTTTAAGGTGCGTTTATACAGCAACCAGCTGTTTTTTAAAGAACGCTATATCAAGAGTGGGACATAAACAAATCTAGAATAAGAATCCTATGATAAGATGAATTGTTTTTTATTTAAGAATTAATTCTGATTCCCAGAATTAAAGTCGGAAACAAGAAATTTCCGACAAAAGGGAATAATGGTTGGTTGGGATCATCAGATACAGATAAAGGGATGAGGGTTACATTAACGTTCAGCTCTATTTCATTTCCTTGGTAGAGAGTCGGAACGCCTAATTTACAAAAACTTCGTCTTAAATGGGGGCCATATTTTGCAGAATCTGAAGGATCCAACCTATACAACAAAGAAGAATAAAATAATCATATAAAATCATATTCTGGTTCGTAAGAAGTCTTCTGAACACTTACCCTTTATATTCTTGAAATTTCATATTATTGCAGTCAATAGGTGCGTCTACATTCCAGGTATAAAGTTGGTGAAGGGTGGTAAATAGCAGAAACCAAAAAAAGGAAGCTTTTAAATGCATAATTGTTACTGTTTATGGCGAAATCAGATAGTGACCGAAAGAAAATACATGGAATGAATCGATTAGAAATGCTACTGATTTTTCGACATTTTTTGGCACAGATGTACATTAATTTAACGCTAGCTTGATTAATTGTGCATTTGTGTCAACGAAATTTCATGCAATCACGCACGGCTCAGCTGTTTGGAACACTCCGAAAAATTTGGGAATTGAAATGCCGCTTCGCTGTCAGAAGAATTTTTTGTTCGCATTTTATTGCTTCAAAGTATTATGTTGATGGGTGATAATTGACATTATTCGCTGCATGATAACTTTTTGAACATACGATTAAACGATGAGTACTAATTTTTGACGACTCAGCGAAAGGAATGTTTTATTCTTGAATATGAAAAAATAACAATGAACACAGACGAGAAGAAGCAGTCATAACCAGAGTTCGAATAGGCCATACAAAAGTCACACACAACCATCTCTTTTCAGGTGTTTGTGAACCCCCCAACTGCCAGTTTTGCGATAACTCCCCCACATCCATTGTACATTTACTCCATGAGTGCCCTTCCTTTCGAGATATTCGGTACTGCTTGAAAGTTCCTAACTGTCCTACCCCCATTACTGACGATTTTTCATGCATCCTCACAGTCCTCACCTTCCTCAAAAGAAGCAACCTTTTCCACCTCATCTGAACTCACTTTCCCGTGAGAGTGGCGTAAAAACCGTAGTAGTTATAGACGCCACTATAACAAATTATAAAAAAAAAAGAAACGATGAACAAAACGACAAGACAAAAAAATAGTCTAACCCTAAACAAGCTTAAAATTTTTTCAAATATAAAAATTATAAAAAGTGGAATTTAGTAAAAAAAGCAAAACAGTACAAAATCAACATAGATATACAACAATCTCCTCAATTCTTTGCTTTTCTCGCACAAATTCTTCATTGTAAGTTCAGGGTCGATGCAGAGGCGGGAAATTAGTGCTCTTTTCCTCATTGTAAATTAAAATGAAAAATGAAAATTTTTTAATGACTTCGAAAATACGTAAACAAAAACTTTAACGCCCAACTGGAAATTTGCGAATTTAAAAAAAATAATTAAATCTGAAAAATCAAAAATTTTTGTTTTAGTATAGAAAGATAGTGCAATGCTGGTATAATCTTGTCTAAATAAATTTGCAAAATTTAAATAATTGTATTTTTACTTACTTACTTACTTACTTACTCCATTAACGTGCCGTGTTCTGCTACTATGGCCAGAGGCACGGAAAGGAAGATTACAGTTTGGGGAGGATGTCTATTGTTTTTAAGAAAGAGAACAGCTTAGATATTGTAGATTCGTTATTGGAAAGAAGCTCGGGTATGGATGATGGAAGAGAGAACTGGCGACGGATTGAATTATATTTTTGACAGTCAAGTAAAATGTGTGATATGGAGAGAGGGGTGGAGCAGGAGTCACAGAAGGGAGGAGGTTGTTTATTTAGAAGGTAGGAGTGAGTCAATTGTGAATGGCCAATTCGCAGACGGCATAGTGTGACCTCTTCTTTTCTGTTGGAGCGAAGCGCAGAATACCAGGGTTTAGATGTAGATTTGATTCGGCGAGTATTTTTAAATTAAATATTTATAAAATTTCACCAATTCTCAAGGTCATTAAAAAAAATCTTCAACGAAAATTTCTATTTTATTTTAAAACTTTCGACAAAAACACCAAGTTTTAAAATAAAATATCATAAAAAAACACGAGAGTGAAACCCTTCTTAAAAAAGAAAATTTCTATATTTCTTCTTAAAATGTCTAAATACTAACATTAATTCTAACGTCATTAAAAAAATATTTCATCTCAAAATTTTAATTTACAAAAAAAAACACCTATTCCAAAAGCCTTTTCTGCCTTTGTAATTTTCGAAAATTCATAAAAAATTATTTTAAACATATTGAAGAAAAACTTAAATAAATACAAAGGTCTTAGCAGCCGCTTTGAAATGAGCCTATAAAAAAATTCTCCGCTCAAAATTGCGCTCAAAAATTAAATGCAAATTCGTAGAGGGTTTTATGGAAAGTCAATGTTTTGCTTTTGTGAGTAAGCAGTTTAGCTGTAGCAGTTACATAAAATCTAAATTAAAACTTCAAAATCCTCAGGACGCTTAATTAATCCAAATGTGAAATTGGGTCGCAAATAAACGTAATTTCCCGGTTTTCCAGCTAATCCTTGCGAGTTATGGTTTCATATGACAAGCGAGCCCAATAAGCGCTAATGTAAAACCTCTTATCACTATGTGAAAGGGGCATAATTAAACTTATGCACAATTTGCTAAAATCTTAATCTGAAATATAATATATTCATTGAAATTAATACATACATAATTATTATTTTCTTCCTATAAAATAAGACTTGAATGAAAAAATGGCATTTAAACCGTGTAATTCTATTAAGTTACATAGGTATAAGATTTTTCCAGTACTTTTTCAAGGTTGATTATTATGAAGACAGGTTACACTATTTCCCGCTGACCACCAAAATATAAATATATAATCCACGTTTCTTATTGGTTAATGATATTCAATAGCATAATAGCTCAGCTGTTAATGACGTCAAAAAGGAAAAACTATAATGCGCGTGTTAAATTTTGAACGGAAACTAATGGTTTCAACGCATTCTATCATTTATTTACCATTTATGTGGATGAAGTGTCGGCAGAGGCGTAAAGAAATCGTAAAATTTGATAATACGTTTCTTTTTTGATGTCATAAGATGGCGGACACAATTCGAATTTTTTACCATGAGCTCAGATGGCGTAACCTGTTCTTACTTGTATAACCCGGGTATTTGGTATTTTACCGCATTCCTCTTTCATTATCAGTCGATTGTAGCGATCCTGGTGGATGCACGGTTCAAATATTCAAATTTCAACTCTGCAAGTAGATTTGAAGGGGAGCTGAGAGAAAAAAACATGTTATTCATGTTTCTAAAAATTTCATGTTTTTATTTTATGATTGAAATCATTTTCTTATCGTGAAATAAAATTCGTGATTTAAATGATAAGTAAATTAATTTGATTTAATTTCTGATAATCTCGTGGACGACCTCATCAAATTATACTATTATCGATGCATCTTTTTAAATGTTAATTTATTTTATGTTTGTCCTAACTCCTGCTTTACATCCCGTGGTTTACTAATATGCATTCGAAAAACCACCCACTTATTGTATGACATTGGAGTGGCGCATACAGTTACCGTCTAACCAGTTACTTTTATCGTGCGGCGCCATCTCACAAGTATAGTCTAACCGCTGGTGTCCTAATATCCAAGCACCCTCAACTTAGAGGAGAAAAATGCTCTCCGAAAATATTACGTGGCGAGGTATTAATTAGTTTCACGAAAGGCATACTATTGCGTTACAGATAGGCATCTGATGTAGGAGTATGGTACCTATAGTAGATAGGGTAAAGTATTCAAATGAAGTCATGGTAGCATTCCCATATGTGCATGTGCCTGAAACATATGCTTTTCTTTTTGCTCCTGTTCTTCTTCATGTTCGACGGTTTATACCTGTCCCTCAAATGCATCTAAATGGTGGCTCGCAAAAATTTGGAAAGAGCTTGAGGAGCTTCAAATAACTGAAAAATTAATGTAGTTCATTTGGACTCATATTAATGATCTCATATGGGAACAGAATTTTTTAGGGAGGGAAAATTTCTTCATCCAAATCATTTGAATACTGGTGAAAACTAGCATTCGACATTAAGTTCTTGACCACATATTGATGGATAACTCTACTTATTTTGAGTCGAAATTGTAGTAAAAGTAAAGTGAATTTTGTGGTGTTACTGCGCACGTCCTTCGTACTCTAACAGCGGAACTATGCGGAATAATTTTTGCATATGCTTACTACTTACTTTTCGTGAAAAATTTTGTTAAAATGTTCGTTAACATGAAGTTGTGATCAGTTGTTCGTGTTCAATTAATAATGATTGACATTACGACAAAACGAACTCAAAAAATTTTATTTAATTTTGTATCATCTAACTAATAAAAGTACAAATATGTAATTATCTAATATCTACAGTAACTAATGTAGCTAATTATTATAATAAGTAAATTTAGGAAATATAGAAATAAGTTATGTGGAAGCAAAAATTTATTTAATTTAGATTTCATTATCTATTGGTGATATTTATGATAAATAAAGGTTTAAAGTTGTAAAAATTATTTTCTTTTAGCAAATTTTTTTTTTTTTTAACAATTTTGGAGATCATTTCTGAAGTGAAATCCTAAGGCAACTTGCCTTCATCAATTATTTTGGTAATTTTAGCTTACAATGATTTACGTAAATCCTCATCCTGTAAATCAGTTACGTACTTATGTAACCTACACTTACCGTCATCGATTGTACAAATGCATACAGCCACTGATTTTTCTAGGCATCCTTTACTCATAAAATATTGTGCATCCTCATTTTGTTTACATTGGATACCATTGGGGAATGAGTTTTTTTTGGGATCACCAGGCATAGCTGAAGGCATGCATTTTGCATCAATGATTTGCATTATGTCACTTTCTTGTGCGAAAACGTCCGGAATGAGTAATTTACAAAAACTTCGTCTTAAATCGGGGCCGTATTTTTCAGAATTTGAAGGATCCACCCTATAGAACACAAAAGAATAAAATAACCATATAAAATCATATTCTTGTTCGTAAGAAGTCTCCTGAACACTTACCCTTTATAATCTTCCAATGCCATATTATTGCAGTCAATAGGATCGACTACTTGCGAGGCATTAAGTTGGTGAAGGGTGGCAAAGAGCATAAACCAAAAGAAGGAGGCTTTTAAATGCATAATTGATACTGTTTATGGTGAAATCAGATAGTGACCGAACGAAAATACATGGAATGAATCGATTAGAAATGCTACTGATTTTTCGAAATTTTTTGGTACAGGTATACATTAATTTAACTCTAGCTTGATTAACTGGGCAGTTGTGTAAACGAAATTTCATCCAATCACGCACGGCTCAGCTGTTTGGAACACTCCGCAAAATTTGGGAATTGAAATGCCGCTTCGCTACCAGAAGAGGGCGGGGTTGGTATCGATTTTTTGTTCGCATTTTATTGCTTCAAAGTATTATGTTGATAGGTGATAATTGACATCTTTTGTGAGTAAGCAGTTTAGCTGTATCAGTTAATGTGAATTGGGTCGCAAATAAACGTAGTTTCCCGGTTTTGCAGCTAATCCTTGCGAGTTATGGTTTCATATGATAAACAAGCCCAATAAGCGCTAATATAAAACCTCTTATCGCTACCTGAAAGGGGCATAATTAAACTTATACACAATTTGCTAAAATCTTAATCTGAAATATAATATATTCATTGAAATTAATATATACATAATTATTATTTTCTTCCTATAAAATAAGATTTGAATGAAGAAATGACATTTAAACCGTGTAATTCTATTAAGTTACATAGCTATAAGATTTTTCGAGTACTTTTTCAAGGTTGATTATTATGAAGACAGGTTACACTATTTCCCGCTGACCACCAAAATATAAATATAAAATCCACGTTTCTTATTGGTTAATGATATTCAATAGCATAATAGCTCAGCTGTTAATGACGTCAAAAAGGAAAAACTATAATGCGCGTGTTAAATTTGAACGGAAACCAATGGTTTCAACGCATTCTATCATTTATTTACCATTTATGTGGATGAAGTGTCGGCAGAGACGTAAAGGAATCATAAAATTTGATAATACGTTTCTTTTTTGATGTCATAAGATGGCGGACACAATTCGGATTATTTACCATGAGCTCAAAAGGCGTAACATGTTTTTATTTGTATAACCCGGGTATTTGGTATTTTACCACATTCCTCTTTCATTATCAGTCGATTGTAGTGATCCTGGTGGATGCACGGTTCGAATATTCAAATTTCAACTCTGCAAGTAGATTTGGAGGGGAGCTGAGAGAAAAAAACATGTTATAGAGTAGGAATCATGTTTCTAAAAATTTTATGTTTTTATTTTATGATTGAAATCATTTTCTTATCGTGAAATAAAATTCGTGATTTAAATGATAAGTAAATTAATTTGATTTAATTTCTGATAATTTCGTGGACGACCTCATCAAATTATACTATTATCGATACATCTTTTTAAATGTTAATTTATTTTATGTTTGTCCTAACTCCTGCTTTACATCGTATGGTTTACTAATATGCATTCGAAAAACAACCCATTCATTGTATGACATTGGAGTGGCGCATACAGTTACCGTCTAACCAGTTACTTTTATCGTGCGGCGCCATCTCACAAGTATAGTCTAACCGCTGGTGTCCTAATATTCAAGCACCCTCAACTTAGAGGAGAAAAATGCTCTCCGAAAATATTACGTGGCGAGGTATTAATAAGTTTCACGAAAGGCATACTATTGCGTTACAGATAGGCATCTGATGTAGGAGTATGTAAACGTGCAGTAATGGTAGTTTTGTGCCAGAATTAGTGGGATTTGTTGAAACAGACGATGAAGGTGATAAATTACGTTTTGAATAAGCAATACAAAAGTATTTCACCTATTCAACCAAATTTTCGTCATCGTTGGCAATTGAGGTTGAAAAACGGTCGAATGGAATGAAAATAGCGAATTCTTTATTTACCTATTTTTTCGTTTTGTTTCAGGTAAGATGAAAATGCTAGTGATACGAGTACGATTAAAAGTGAAATACCCGCTATATCCGAAGGTAATGGTTTGCTCGGACGCTTTGACATGGCGGGAACAAGTTCCATCTAATTATATCGTGCGGCGTACGTCGCTGTGGGTTTAATTGGCCTCCGGTAACGTCCGACAATTGGCGAGGAATTTGAACTTTTACTTTTACCAGCCGAAAAAATTCAAGATCAATAGCGAACTAGGTATATGTTTCAATGCAGGTCATATGGGTACAGTGCCCGGACGGCTGCTGCCCATACTTTGAATATAGGTAACGTGTAATTAGCCCGCTGCTCGTAACTCATTGATTGGGTTTAAGCGAGTTTTTACAGGTCATACGCGTCGGTGTGGGTTAATTCTTTTTTTCAGTTTGTCATTTTGTTGGTGATATTGTGGTGTTTCTTTTTGAAACAATATTACGGAGTACAGACTATAAATTATGGCGTAATGAGTTTCGGCGCAGGTAATCAGCGACGTCCAAATGACTAATGACCTACTGAGGTATGATATAAAGCGTTGCACGATCGAGCGCCGCGTCGAGTGGAACCACTTATTCGCGATGAACCAATTAGCGGATTCTTCGGTCTTCGGGTTTGGGGTTTATGGTTTATAGAGATGTTTTTTCTCTCCTATTGCGATTCAATGCCACGTTAGACGTTATGCTGGTCATTGTGCTTGGTAGATTGTGTTTTTATGTATAATATGATCGGAGGTTGCGAGTTATTTTATAATTCTAGTTATGGATCAGATAACGGTGTGGCACGAAAATAGAGTAATTTTAATGATTAATTAGGTCTATAGGGAAATTGGCGGTTAGATTTTTCTTCATGGAGGAAAAAGATAATTCAGTATGCGAGTGATACCAAATGGTACACCAGTTGTAATACAACCTACGCGGTTTGCCTGTGTTTGAACACGGACGCGTGACGATTTTATACAACAAATGTGCAATTACGAGGCCGCAAAACACTCGATACGTGTAAATCACCGTATGGTGTCGCGTAATATACGAGTACTCTTGTTTGAATAAGGCGCGCGTGTAAAAACATCGGAATCACGATTTTAAGGTATTTTCCAGCCACCAATTTAGGCGCGGTTATAGAGCCTGCGGGTATCCCTCGGTATCTGCGATCTGGATCCGACCCATAAAGCAGATCGGCATAACAACTTTTAAAAACTGTCCTACATTTGGACACCAAACGAAAGTGACTGCAGCATGGAAACCGGATATCAGACCGGCAAGACCACCGTGTACGAAAACTACTCCTAGTTTAACGAATTATTACGTGCAAATATACCGATCGGACCGAGGGTGCGCTTTTTGCGGTATACCGC
Source organism: Phenacoccus solenopsis (assembly GCA_009761765.1). NCBI lineage: Eukaryota > Metazoa > Arthropoda > Insecta > Hemiptera > Pseudococcidae > Phenacoccus > Phenacoccus solenopsis. The sequence continues at coordinate 48,774,552 of CM019752.1, read as the reverse complement.
GATGCGGGTTTTACTGGCGGCTGCGAATTGGCTATACGTATGCGTTTCGTAAGCGATGCTAGCCTATCGATGGAACTCTCTAATTACGATCGTTGATAAGAGGTTAGAAGGTTCGCAACTTTTCCCGCAACATCCGATTAATCATCTTTGGCCCGCTAAACGAGCGATATGTGAATGTTGAACTCGTATGGAGATTTTGGCGGATTTGATCAGTCCTTATTTTCTACACATGTTTGATAATCTCGTAAGCTGACCCGAGGCGATTTCGGTGAAAGGGAGTGAGTCATAGCTGAAGGGTAAATGGTCATCCACCTAAATCCTTTGTGCTCATTTTGATTCTAAGACTGCAGGCAAAAATCCTAAAAAATAAAAGTATCGATTTTGAATCTCTGAATGAGCTCTCTACATAGTGATTCTTGCCATCTTGTTTGGAAGCTTTCCTTGTCGAGACGAAGAAATGAATCACTAGTGATAAAATTGCTGAAAAGTGTTGAAGATGCTTCCTCTTTCTTCTAGGCATCTTTTTCCAAATCAGGTAGACTATAATAGATATAATTTTTATCAAAAACATGGCTGAAGAAAATTTTTTTTTTCACTACTAAATAACATTAATTTTAGAAAGTTACGCATTTTTTATTTGTTTAGCGTTTTATTCAACTTTTTAGAAATTTTGAGTAGGTACATTCAAAAATGTATTTAGAACAAAAATCATTTATTTTTAAATGTTGAAATAAAATGTAAGACGAAGAATTTCTATTCAAAAATGTTGAATCTAAGGCAAAATAATATTATACAGTTATGTTTTGTATGATGAAATCACTCGATTATATTCAAATCACAAAAGTCGCAAAAAAATCACAAAAATCATATTTGTTAGTGATAAATCATCAATTTTTAGTGATAATCATAAATATTGCGGGATTAGTGAATAAATTACTTGTTTTTGTGATGAATCACCGATTATTCTGTAATGAATGTACAAATCACCAAGTTTTTGTGATACCTACATCACCTAATTTTTGGTGAGAAATGAAGAAATAGAAGATGATCCGCGCGAAACTATATTTTGGCGCAGAATATCATTTCTACAATGCGAATTGACAGGGCAATTTTTGGATTTTATCGATCCCCTTGATTCGACCTGCCATGTTTTCAAAAAAATATCTATGAAAAGATGATGTTTAATTTTTATTTTTAATATTGAAAATTATGGTGGGCGAAACAAATATATAACCGAACATGGGCACATTCGAGGGTGGAAGCTCCCCAAAAATTCTTCGAAGTTTCAAAAATTATTTAAGCGTATAAGTATGCATAGATTGCGCGAAGAAAAATTTAGTCATTTTATCTTAGTTTAGCCCCCCTCCCCCCCAAAAAAGTTCTGGTTGCGCCAATGTAACCGAACATTCATGATATTCATCTTTAAAATTACTTATTAATTTTTTTAAACCTAAAATTTGTATCAAACAATTGAAATAAAATAAATTTTTTTAATAAATAAAAATGTCTAGGTTTAAATTTTTAAAATTCAAAATAATTAGGAAAACATGTATTTGATTTGGAAAAAATGAAATGTTGATAAAAAGCTTTGAAATTTAATTCGAAAGTAATTTAAAATGTTTTCTTCCTTGTTTTGATTATTTTTAATCAAATTGATTTTGAAAAACCCCGGGAAAAATTACCCTCTAGCCGTGCCTTCGCGATCCGCAATGATACTGCAATGCCTCACTTCACACAGTTTCTTATTGTGTACTATAATAAAATGTTGAAATTCAAAAGCTTAAAAAAAAATTCAAAGTTTCGAACTTTTTGATGTGATTTGTCACGTCTAGGAGTAAAAAGCCTTAAAATTCCATATTTATCAACTTGATACAACTGATCTATAAAATGTAGGAGGAAGGAGTGCATTATATTAATATTGGTGATATCACTAGTTGACTAGTTTTTGGATGATGAATCACAAGTTTTTAGCGATGAATAAGTGCAAAACTTGTATTTGTGATCCATTGTAGAGCTTTTTGTAGTGAGTTTGATGATCAATGTATTATAAATCACTTGTTTTCGTGATGAATTGAAAAACAATTGATGATAGATAAATCACCAGTTTTTGAGTGATTGATCATAAATTCTTATTAATAGTTGAATACATCATTGATTTTTTGATTAGTCAGAAAAATTTATTGTAGCAGATGAATCATTCATTAGTTTTTGGGTAGTGAATTATGAATTCTTGGTGATAAATGATCATATCTCTAGTTTTTGTGATGAATCATTTTTTTTTCTGTGATAGAGGTACAAATCACTAAGTTTTGTGATGATAGCGAATCGTAAATTCTTGGTAATAAATGAATAGAGAACTGACTTCATAATCCATTGTGAAGCTTTTTGTAATAGGTAAGTAACCGAATCATCGAATTTTTAATTTGTGCTGATCAATGAGTAAATCATTTGTTTTTGTGATAATTTGAAATCTTTAAATGATAGATGAATGATTCCTAGTGATAAATGAATTCGTCCTTTTTCTTTGTGACAAATAATAATTTTTTTGTGATAAATGTACAAATCACCAAATTTTGTGATAATAACAAATCATAAGTTCTTAGCGATAAATGAATACATCACTGGTTTTTCTGATGAATCATAATTTCTTTGTAATGAAGGTATGAATCACAAAAATTTTGGTGATAGATATGAATCATTACTTTTTGGTGACAAATCTAAATATTTATATTTTTGTATTTAGCGATGAAAAATCATCCGATTCCGCAGTAATATTTACTACTTTATCAAATTCCTAGTTTGTAGAATTTACTGAATGGTGAAATGGTTCGAAAACGGTGAATATCTAGGAAAAGTTTATCTTTCGTAGCCGGTTTGATGATTTGAAAATACAATAAAAATATTTCATACAATTTCGAAATCCAATCCTGTTATAATATTCGAGCCAATACACGAACAAACGGTGTTTCTACATTGCATTCGAAATACGCGAACCTGTTAGTCCACTCTCTTGATGTTCGGCATCAATGAGAAGTCGGTTAATTTACATTATCTAGCAGACTTTTTTTTATCGTCCTTTACCGACATCTTTAAGCTATGATCTCAGCCATTAATTTCACTTTTTAATTATGAATGTTGTTCTCCCAACTTACAACTGTAATCCTAACATGACCGGGTACTAGTATCAGAGAAAGTATTGCCATTGATTAGGTTTCAAATTGATGGCGACTTTTTGATGAATAACATTCGTGCTCGATCGTCGGACCTTTAGCTTTCTGATCTTGAAAAGAGCCGGTGCCAGTTTAACGGTTTCACCGTGTAGCTTAATTGGTTAACTGGTGGGGGTTAGCTTTGAGGTAACTGGGGTGGAAGTGGGGGCCATCAGAGAAAATAAAGGAATCGGTAATGGAATACAATATGCTTATAGTACATGAAAGATTTGCATTTTCTGTAATAATATTAGAATAAGATGACGCTTCATCGCAAGCTCCACTTATAGCACAACAGAAAAGTAGAGAAATTCGTACACCAGTAGAATTGCGCTTTACTATGACTTTACAATATGTTCACACACAGTTGGCAATTCAGATTCTCTTAAGCCCCGAATTACTCGCTGCTCACGCTAAATAACGAATTATAATGTCGTAAAAAATGCACTATAATGATTTTCGTCATGCCATCGGGTTCCACATAGGTATTTCCCTATGGCTACGTGATTCTGGTTACATAATGGTTTATTGTTGTTAACAATTAAAACAACAAGCGCATCTAGTTAGAGAAAAAACGTAACGTGGATAGCCGCGGTAATCATTTTCATTGTTTTTCCTCGGTACTTATACGAGTACGTTGGTATATATATTTTTTTCAACTCTTCTTTATTCGTATCTCACTCGATACGTAACTATGTGAAAAAGTATTAATATTTTCACCTACTTTTTAACCGTATTTTTGTATCACGAATGTACCAGTTGGTTTCTGTTGCATTTCAATATGGTAGCGTGTCAGTGAGGTTTTTTTCTCCTGTTTTGGTAAATACATGCGTATCAAATGTTGGACTTTTTTTTGGTCCGAATGTAAATACGGAAATATTAAACCATTGTGCGGTGGAGTCGCTTTCACGTAACCTCCAACGTGTGGTTATGGTGACCCAGAAGTTTCAACGTTGAGGTAATGTGTGCGGGTGATGTCGATACTTACTTTGTAATGGAATTAAGATATCGTTATCGAATATTTCCTTTATATATTAGAAGTGTGTCTTGAAAGCTAATGTAGATTGACTGTGAGATTGGTTCCGATGACTTCATTTGTTCTTTTTATGAATTCGATGTTGAGACAATTGTACCGGAGGTATCTGCTTTCATTTTTTTTTGCTTCCAAAAATTGAGCACCTCTCACTTTGTTGGTGATGAAATTTATGTGGACATGAAAAATCAGTCCTGTGAAATTTATTCCTTTCAAATTTCTGATAATATTGTTTATGAAATTTCTGTCAACCCTTTCATAGCGATATTAGGTAATATTTCTGGTACCCTTCTTTTTGTCGATGAACAACCTGTGACCTGAAGCCAGTTCAACTCTTTATAGATCTTGGAATGAAATGCATAAGAAAAAGCTTCTCGATCCATTGGAACCTTTACCAATTAAAATTTAAACTTGCAATATCACCACTCCCCCTTCCCCCACATTTTCAAACATATGAAAATAAAAAAACAATTTTTTGAAAAATTTGAAGTTTTTTTGGGGCTGAAAGCTAATTTTGTCATTAAAAGAGGAAAAAAATGTTACCGCTATTTTTAAAGAAATTTTGGTCTTGATCTTACTTCCTTTCCTTTTTTTTTATCATTTTTCAAAATTGAAGTATAACTATGTAATTTATTGGTCACATGCATTGTATGGACATAGTTTGAGGTTTTCAGACTTGAGAGATGAAATTTGTGTTCTGTTTTGAGTTATTTGTGCTAAAACATCTACATGATGTTATTTTGAAGCAGAGTTGTTATATTTTGTGCTTTGGGAACTCCTGCGAGGTAAATATTAAGCGTACTCAGGCTCCTGAATTCTAAAAGAGATCAGATCAAGTTTACACTATGTAGACAACCTGTAAAATACATTTATGAATAATTTTTGAAATACACAAAATTTGATGCAAAAAAAATGACCTCAAGAATCTTTAAAATTTATCCGATGAAAATGTTTTCAGTCTTTAGACGGAGAAAAATTGCAGGCATCAAAAAATCAATTTATGACATTTTTAAACTTTTCACAACGTTGAGCTCATTTTGACAGTTGTTCCAATTTTTTGAGGACGAAAAACATTTTCAAGTTTTCTGAGTTTCTGCGGATCATTTGACAACTACATTTCTCTTGTTTTCTCAATTTAAAAAGAAGAAAAAAAAAGAAAGAAGAAAAAAAACGAAATTTGGAGCACACTTTCAAGAATGCCTCACAAACATTGTTAATTTCTACATCCCATTCAATGAGTGATACAAATTTTTGTTGTTTCATTTTCTATGAAATTCATTTTTTCAACTCAGATTATCATAGGTAATTTTAAGTTGATAGAAAATTATTAGGTATAGGAGCCGAGACTCCAAGGGCCTCTTAGTGATTTCTTGCTATTACCTGAACTCTGATGATTGATACGTAGATCTCTCTATATTTTTCATTTTGTGTTATGCATAGAGTAACAGGTTATCATTTCAAATTTATTATTTTAATTTTAATTATCTTTCATTGCTATTAATTTAACGATTTAACTAGGCTTTTTATATCAGAAAAAATGCTTATACCCAAAGGGGCCCACATCTTGAGATTTATGAGTTCTTCCAATGAAATGTAAGATGAACACGTATCTGTTTGTTACACTAAAAGTCAGTATGTGTTGTACAAATTTTTTTTTATAGACTTCAGACAACCAAGTTATTTTGTAAGATTGTGATGTATATTATGGGTCTCACTGGTCACTAGTTCGATGCAAATACCGGATATTTGCCCTTACAGGAAGAACATTTCTTCAGTCTCTCAAACACTTTTGTCACTTTTACTTTTGGGCAAATGGCTCGATTTTGTCATTCCATCAGCGTTGAAAAAATTTCGAAAAATTTCTTCCTACTTCCGGACCAGGCTGGCACGAGTTTTAGGCGCGTGAAAATATTTACCTAATTACGAGAAAAATTACACGGTAACGTAGGCCGCCATCGCCTCCGCCGTCTGCATGGTATAACGTACCATGCTGAAACGAACTTGATAAGTGTATTGTATGATGAAGCAAATATGTTAAAAGATTCCGTTGACAGGCCGCGGAATATTTAACTTTCGCTCGTTTCATCTTTTTAAAGTAGTTTTTAGTACATACACGATTTGTTAAGCTAAACGTTTCCATTTAATTAGACGAAAAATATGGCGCGTCGGTGGGTATACTTTCGATTCGCTTATCTCAGATCGATCATTTTTTTTCACATCGATTAATACCGCAGACGAAACCTGGATGTCGTCGCGGGTCGTTCGATGATCACGTGCGATATTTGTAGAATTTTCATCGATCGGTGCTAGATGTTTTAGAGCGGAGAGTTCGAAATCAATCGTCAACGCGGGTATAATGAAATAAAACCATATATCATCCATACGGGCGTTTAATTTATACGCGTAGAAAGAAATACAAACCTATGGTCGAGGATTAAAGGTCTCGAAAGGTCGCCATACACCGGTCGCTATATGCATATCCGTGTTATTCCCTTTTCAGAACTTTCACTATTAATACGTTATGCTGTCTGTATGCTATTATTGAAAATATGTTAGACATTTGATGCTGTCTGTTCTACACCAATAGACGGAGCACCGAGTCGATCATTACGACTTAATATCTGGTTACACGTGTACGCGCAGCGCATTTTAAAACACGTACTAGTTGGGTTAGGCCTACGAATCTTCAATTCGTCAGATTTCATTTGGCGTACCTCCGCGTGCGAGCTGCGTATATTGAAGATTTATGACATCATATTTATTACGTTTAATGATTTTATATACCTATTCGCATGTCGTTGCGGTGCGCTAGCATGGGAATGAGGATAACCTACTATGAACGCTGGTCTGTCTCGTGTTTACGAGCGTGAGGTTAGTAGTCGCTTATTCTTTTCGTAGTTTATTGGATAGGTTTTCTATTCTTTACTCGGTAGCGAGAATCGTACTAAAGCACGCGCTAGTACTTGCTGCGAATTTGGATGCATATGAGAAACGGTGCGGTTATTCAACTCGAGCTCGTGCTAGTCATCAACTAAACGACGAATTGGGTAATGTATTTTGCGACTTAAGCATTCAAAGTAGAGAGGTAGCCTAATTCAGTTACCTTTTTAGAGCGTCGGTATTATTGTTTCAAATCAATCTGATTCTTATAAGGTAACCTTCCGGACAATGAAGCATCGATTCTGATCGAACATAGTTTGATAGGAAGTACATGTACAGGGAACTTTGCAAAAATTTCAGGTGTCAAAGTTACATGGATAAAGATTTTAGGGGAGAGGGGGTTAAAATGTGGAAAAAATGAGTTTGATGAAAAAAATGTGAGCAGCCATGCCGCATTACTGGAGCGAAGTTTTTAATTAGGGCTTCTTCAAGTTTACAAATAACGTTGGTAAACCCTTCATGTCTACCAACAACATCTTGTACCAAGTCCGAAAATCCCTATCTTATCACTTCCATAATCCCTCAAGAAATTAAATTTAGAATAAATGTAGTATTAATTGCTATGCAGTAATCTTATGAACGCATATTTTTCAAATTATAGCTACTTAAGGCTGCTCAAATTATCATCAAATTTTACGATTCGCCATTTTGGATCAGTTTTGACCCAAATTCAAGGGGTCATATTCATGTCACCAACTAACGCTTAGTGCAGAGTTTGACGTTTCTAGAATTTGGTGAGGAGATATGGAAGATTTAAAAAATTTGATCCTCGAAACTTCCTCAAAAAGCTATTTTTTGATCCAGCTCTCCTTCAAACACACTTGGAGAGCTGAAATGTGGATATGTTGCTGTCCATGACTCCCTATTTCACATGAAATCAAAAACGAATAATTTGAGATATTTGCCTCTTCTCCAGCCTTCCTCAAAATTTGAGTGATGCGCCATTTTGAGGTGTATCGAAAAAACAAGAAAGAATTTTTTTTGCATTTTCAAGAAGAGTCTCTCACCAAATTTTAAGCAAATTTCATCAATACCAACTGGCCCTACGTGTAAGGAAAAAAATATAAATAATATATTATGCTAAAAAGTTGGACATTGTCAGATGATTACAAGTAGTCTATAACGCCAGGATTTGAAGACTCCACCCCCTACACAACCTCGTTCCCAAATCAGGTAGGCTGTAATAGATATCGTTTTTAGTATTAAAAACTCAGCAAAAGAAACTTTCAAAAAAATGAAAACGTATAGTGCACAGTGCGTAGTTGCACACTTATTGCATAAAGTGAAAGCAAATTATTATTTATTTATTTTCAGAAAACACCCTACATCTGAAAGAGACCCTGAAAAGGCCCTCAAAAAAGAAGGTTCATTGATTTGAAAAAAATACTAAATATCAATATATTATACTAAATTTGTCACCTAAAACATGTTCGAAACTATAAGTTGATGATATTTTAATAATGTAACCCATTTTCGATCGGTTTTCGAATTAACAACTCTTACGTGTATTGGAAGAGAGGGGAAGAATGGGTGTAATTTGCTGAAAATGCTATAACTCGAGTGGATATCAATTTTAACAGGTGATAATCGTTAGACCCTTAATTCTGACAATATTTCACTCATCTAATCCACTCTCAATCAGTCTTGAAATCAACACGTTATACAGGAATTTTTATAAATTACGTACGACGTACGTATTCCATATCATGAATTGCAAAACCGATTCAAAGTGAATTAAATGAGCGCAATATCGATAAAATAAAAGACTGAAGATCTTCAGCTGTCTAACATCGAATCCGCTCATCACAGTATTTTTTCAATAAATTACCCTACCGGCAGAAGAAAAAAATCTAAACGAGTTGATTATAAAATCGATCAAAAATACCTTGGAGGAGTGAAACATCGTCAGAATAAAAAGTCTAGCAATTTAATAATTTTATTTTCTTTAATTTTTTTTATTTAATGATTTTAATTTATCTTCAGTTATTAATTTAAATAGATATTTTTCTTTATGATTCAAATTAGCTTTATTACTCGAAAGCGGGCAATTTCCTTTTAATATTAATAATAGCAACTAAAGTTAGTATCTATTCATTATATTGGCATTTTTTCCAAAAATAAAAAATAAACCCCCTCCCACGTGGACCATTTTCAGGATCTCTTTTACGTATAGGACGTGTTCTGAAGAAATAATTATCTGGTTTCATGGTTGTTTGATTTTTTCATCTTACTCATTTTTGGAAATTTTACCCCCTACCCTACCTGTCACCTCTCTATATTGACTTTAATTACTGAAATTTTGAAATCGATGATTCATGATCTGAAAGGTTTCGTTGTTGGACACGAAAAAAGTGAAATAAATGTTGAAGAGCAGAGGTATGTTTTTTTGTGTATTGATTCTTGACAGCTTGAGCGAAGAATCTACTTTAAAGCTTCATTAGTTGTAGCCTATGTTGGCAAAATTTTGGAATTATTTTTAAATATAAAAAATTCTTATTTTTTAATTTTTTGGACTTTTTTTTATTTTATTTTTTGAAAATATTTTTAGCGTTAGGTTTTCATAGGTACTTCCTATTTTATTTTTTTTTTAATTTTTCATGTTTTACGCGTTTATTTGTTTCTACATTTACAAAATTTATAATTTTAATTTTTTTATTTTTAATTTTAATAGAAAGAATAGTGTGATACGTTTTGTATATTTGTAAACATTTTTATTTTGGTATTGTGAAATGTTTTGAAACAAATTTTGACCATTATTTTTTCCATTTTTAAAGTTTCATTTTATCCTTTGCCTCTTGTAGATTTTCCCATTATAAAAAACCGATAATTTTTTTCATTTGTAAATGAATAGATGAAACAAATTTTTAAAATGAGTTTTTTACGCTAACATCATTTTTCAGGAGTGGAGTTGAGCAAAATACATTTTTTTGGGGAAGTTTCGTGTCATTAAATTTTTTGATTGGTTGTATTTCTTCATTAAATCAACTAAAAAAGCTCTGAGAGTTGAGGGGGTTTTTGGAGATCAAAATTTGAACCCTCACATTGATGTCGAAGTAGATCAAGATGGCAATTAATTAAAATTTGAGGAGAGCTTGAGGAGCTTCGAATCGATGAAATTTGATAAATATATGCCTATGTGTTTTCTGTGGGCAAAAAGTACTACATTATCCTAAATTCAACTTCTTAGATGATTTTGAAGGGAATAGGTGAGGGTTTTCACCCTCGGTACTGAGTGTGGGTATAAAGAGGTTAATAGCATTATCAATTAATTTGAAAATGACTTCATTAAACCTTCAACTTTGTATGGCTGCTTAGGTTTTCCGAAATTTAAAGCTTACTGAATTTGACTCTTGATAGATAACATCAACAATATCACGTTGGTGGATGGTGAAGTAAGCTTGATTTTTCCTTAATCTGTCAAGGCATGTCTCTCGGACTTGAATCCATTCTATTGATTTATATGACAAATGCAACAATTTCCGATTTAATTTTCACTATTGTATAGTATAATATAAGCAACTTCCAGTGATTTGCTCTGTCTCATAGTAGTTCATTATGAGCACACCAAGTTTTATTGGCTCTGTGGCTATCTAGAACTTTCATTCATAATGCCAACACTGTTCCATTTGCATAGACTGAGGAAAAGTAGTACTCGAAATACGCTCGGTCAAGGTGAACCCAGAGTAGCGAGAGTATCGACGAATTTCTGCGGTGAATAAAAATGCTCAGAACGTGCGACCAAAAACATTGAACCGTCTCACAGACGAATTGGACGGACAGGAAACTGTTATAGGCGCGACTCTAGTGTAACCGAGATGGAGAATAAAGAATGAAGAGAAATTTTACTTAAATATTATCATAACCTCTTTAATCATGGCTGTCACACCGCAATACGTTGACCTTGCTTTTCCTATTTGCGCGTACAAAAATCAGCTCCGTCGATGACGGAAATCGCCCGTAAAAGTAATCTTGCTTTGTGGTCTAAATTGAACGCGCTGACGGTGGCTTAATTCGAATATAGCTATAAAAATACGATTAAAACGTGACGAACGAATTAACGATTTTTTTTCACCGGTATGTATGCAGATTAGTTTTGGCAAAATGAATTACACAGACGCGTATGCGACGTGCATAAATTATTCACTTGTTACGTTTGAATTGGCCATTGGGCATATTAGTTGTATATTCAGGAAAACTATCGAAGAGCTACTTGAAACGTATTGTAAGTCAGTGGGTCATTATAACTCGAACTGGTAAAGTAATCAAATGGACAGTGGCTCGGTCTGTACGATGATGGCTTCGCGTTCTCTCACGCCATTGCATCTGGTTGGTAAGAAAAATGCAGCGAAGAGCTTGCTATTCGATTACGTATCGGTTACGAAATTCGACGAATTTTCCTATACATTTTTATGTAAGACTGATAACATTTCTCATATAAATTTTATAATATTACGGTTATTGATCTTGAAATTCTTCTGAAAACATGGTACTCGGGTAGACAGGCGATATTTATACTCGATGATAAATCTTACTCGTTAACGTAAAATACGAATATACTGCGTGATCGAGATTGCTCATTTTTACGCGAGTGTTGACCGATCAAATAGTTTCTCAAGCTTCTTACAGATGTATTCGAAAATCGAACTTCTTCGTTGTTGACGTAATCGGTATTCCAATGTCGTCGTGTTTTTAATCTAATTAATTTCCAAACTGAAATTCCCATCATTCGCAATGTGGGCACAGTTTTTACAGCTTCGACGATAATATGACGATTATAAATTACAGTTTACAATTATATCCATCTTCTATATGTTTCTAACGACCACATCGCGTGATTTAGTTCCTAAATTATTTCACGTCTGTGACTCGCACGATGTCATTGGCCTGTTGTGAGCTTCGGCAGCAAAATTATACATTGCGAATTCGCACCTAGAATGGTAACGATTTCGATTCGAGGAACGAGTAATTAGCCATTCTATTGTCAATACAATGTTATGTCATTTAAATGACCGATTTAGACGAGTGTAATTGTAGAAGACTGAAACTATAATTACAACGAACCTCCTATGTCTGGAATCGCGATATCCTTCGAGTTAACTATTAGATTTCACTTGCGCAAATTTTTCCTTTAAATAACCGCGGTGGAAAGTTCTTCCGCTTGGATACAGTTGATCTGTTCGGGCGTAATTGGCATAATATGTTGGTACTTGGGATATTAGGAATTTGTAAACATTTTTTGTGGTCTGGTTCAATAGAAATCGTGTTCAAAAAATCAAAATTTCATTCCAATTATAGAACAATATAGACGTATTTAAATGCAGGAGTGGTGAGCAAAAAAGATACGTATTTTCGAAGTGCTACTTCAGTCATCCTATTTTCCCATTATCTGTCGCTGCATCAAAAATTCTTAAAATGTAATCTGTTTTTTCTGAAAAACTTTTAAAAAATGTTTCCAATTTGTAAAAGTATTTAATTAATAAAAATAGGTACCTATTTAAGAGTAGTACAAATTTTAATTTATAATACCTGTATGCTTTGTAATTAATTTTATTTGAAGGTAATCCTGTTATTCACTCTCCTCCCCTCTTCTTCACATAAATTTTACAATCATTACTTTAAACTTCGGCCCTAGTCGTGAATTTTTTTTTATTTATTGTAAGCATAGAAATAAGTAAAATTTATTTCAAAATAAATTATTTTAAATTTAAATTAGAAAAATTAAATAAATATAAATTACGATTAATTAACATTGTTCAACATGAATAAATTTTTTCAATCGTATAAAATTAATCCATCAAAAATTCAGACCATGTATATTGGGTATTTAAAGTAAAAAACATTGATCTTTCTACTGAAGAAATCACGTTTATAATAAAAAATAAATTTTTTCTATATAAATCAAATTTTTTCATTACCTTTTTTATTTATTAAAATTTAATTTAATTTGTAATTATTTTTTATAAAAAAAATATTTCAAAGGTTCAGAAGCTTTACTTGCTTCTCAAAATTCACATTATAATGATTGTATTGAATATGTATCCATGACCATCAAAAACTTTGGAAAACACTGAAACATGCTATGATATCAAAGTTCCGATTAGTTTAATAAAAAGACTATCACTGTTACGTAAAAAGCCGACAAAATTACTGTGTATTTTTAAGAAATTACAAAATTTACAAAAAATTACAAAAAATTATGCACAACATGTTTCGGCGTAATGCCATCATCAGGTGTAGATGTTGTGCATAATTTTTTGTAATTTTTTGTAAATTTTGTAATTTCTTAAAAATACACAGTAATTTTGTCGGCTTTTTACGTAACAGTGATAGTCTTTTTATTAAATATGCAAGCCGCAAACAGTGACACACTTATTACAACAATTCCGATTAGTTAACAAATGAAAACCAATTTTTCCCTCTTCCTTCAACCATTTTTTATAAGAGTATGTATATACAAAAATGTTGGAATAAAATTAAAATTTTTAAGAACCACTGAATTTGGAAAATGTTTTATGGTCCTAAAGTTCAAAATTTTAAGAATAAAGCTAAAGGTAGGAAGCCTTAAAAGTTCATTTATATCAGTGCTCTCCCTCGTAATATACTGTCAACAATAACTTGACTTTTTTCAATATAAAACGCTATGGTTTTTTTTTAATTTTCAAAGTCGATTGCTACAATTTGGGTGGGGTGAAGGGGTGGAACTAAATATACGATTGGAATTCTTTTGAAAAGGCGTAAAACTTTTGCGTGGGGTGTTTTTTTTCATAAGCTTGTGAGAAAGGAGTGAGTACAAAATAAGGGTAAACTTGAACAGAAATTTTTGAACTCCCTGTCGCATCTGGAAGAAAAAGTGTAATAAGGTAACTTGCGTAGAATTTAAAGTAGAATATTTTTGCACTGAAATATTTTTGCAGTAGAAGCTCCCCTTCACGAGGTATTGGCAAAATATCATTTTGAGGGGGTGCTACCACATATAAATAAAAGCACGTGATAAAATCTTGGCCCAAGAATCACTCTTGATATTTTATGATTATTTTCAGCTTGTTCGAAAACTTTTCTGTTTTATGACTTTTTGGGTATCTAACTTGACTGGATCATAATTATGGGGATTTATTAAAAATTTTCAATTTTTTCAAGGAATACTTTAATTGGAACTTTTAGAATTTGTTTTTCATTGATTCTTTATCCCCTCTCTACCTCTTCCATTCCAACTTATTGTGGACTGAAATAAAAATAAAACATCGCCCTTTAATGTTGCTTGGTCGAGCAAAATTTAAAAATCGTGCTATACTCAAGTTTACGATTGCAGCCATTATTGATATATCGTTATTTCCTCGCCTGTACTCTATATCGCGGTATCTAGACAAACGCGAAAATCACGACGACGTATAAACGAACACATCTACGCAGTATATACGCCATTTCCATCATACGGTGGACGAGACCGAGGTGAGAATTCGATGAGAAAATGAAATCGCTTAACGATCATCGGCGCAGCGGTCGCGTCACATAAATCGAAATCGAAACCTCTAGGCTATAAAACCCAAAGCCGCCGGAATGCATAGGTAATGATTAATATTGTTAAAAGAGCTTTATTTATGCCGACAATCGATTTATGCGGAATGAGGTGCGCGTTGGCTTGACCTTAATTTGGTCGAACTGATTTTTGAACTTGGTCATATCGTTAATTCGTAGCTCGCAGGTTGGGAGCATGTGAAAGCGGGGTATGAATTTCGAATTTTACGTACGCGTGGAAATAGCCTTTCGCTTAACGGGATGAATAAGTAATTACTGATTTACGTAAGGTGACGACCATCAGTTAATGATCGATTTGAGTTTCGATTGTACGAATCGTATATTACGTACGATGTATAGGACTTTTGATGTACGGTGAAAATGGCGTAAACTTGGATCACTTTCCCTCAATATTCACGTAAAATATTAACGTAATTATCGATATTTTGCAAATAGTAATATAAAAGCTACACGTATGGCACGGATGCAAATGCATATGCGTACACGCGTACGATGGTCACGTAGCGTCGAATTTTCGTCGGAACACGTCACGATCGAAGTTTCACTGGGAGCTCGTGTGTGGTGTAAAATTATCTTTAAATTGGTAATTTATCTGGAGACAAGCAGACAACGTATTCAATGTAATGTTGGTCATTATATTTAGAGACGCTTACGTGAATATACGTTGTATTAAAATTCGTGAAATATACTCTGAAAATTCCTAATGACATTACAACCTTTCGAAGCCAATGAGAGATTTCAAAGTGGTTCGTAAATCACACCATATGTCCAAAAGAATACATCCCATTGACGGAATATACAATACTGGCGAGTCAGTTCGACTGGAGCTGATAATCGAGACCAGTTTTAAATCCACAAGTACATTCCTAAGTCATATCCATTTCATACGATGTTACGAATCAGCACGATGACGAAACAACACTCATTTCATGAACATACGACAAAGTATGTGAACGCTGTAATTATGATTTATCGATCTTTACGATGCTACGAAATTGCGATAAGAACGAAACGTCGGAACGAGGCGATAGATCATGAAGAGAAATTAGTGCTATTAATAAGGTCACCAATCGAGTAATTACGCATCTCTGAAATTTCCTAACGTCTTGGTAAATCTGGTATTGTTGAACGACTCTGGTGTATAGACCACAAATATTTTCATTAGCGTCAACATTTAATACTATTTTTACCGCAGTCGTCTAACGTTACGATGGAAACATACGATTGCGTAACTATAGGATCGGTCGAATGTAAAATTAATTTCAACACTACCCATCGAAAGTTATAACCGCACAAAGGAGAGCTATCGAGCTATCATTTGAACGACCGTTTAAGAGGTACAGGGTGTGACATGGGATTGTGTAAGGTGACCGAGAATCTTCTTACGCCTAAGATGCGGCGAGTGGGTCGTTAGTGTACCTACGTTTATTTTTATCGTGCTCTGATGGGCGAGAGTGAATTTGGTGTTGGGGTCGTTGAAGTAAGCCTCGGTAAGAACAATTGAGAAGATTTCGTATTGTTTTAATTTTTGGAGGATGTTGATGGTTTTAATTATGCACTTGGGTTACATAGGATTCATATGTATCTTGCTTCTATGCGATATTAAGTGCTTTTACGCGAATGAAAAAAAATTACTAATAGCCTCTCTTGACAGAATTCATGTTGTTCCTATTCTTATTATCAACTTAATTATTTTGATAAATTACAATTTCGTGTCCTCTTAACGACTAGATTTAATAAATAACATTTTTGAATACTGGATATCAAAATATGAAAAATAAAATTGTTTTGCCTGCTTTTTCATGTAACAAGGAAAGGTCCAAAGTGTGAATCACGAATTGGAATGGGAAGTTTAATGAAAGGTAAACTAACTGCATAACTCAACTCCTATATTTTAGCTGTCAAAGTTAGTACAGGAGAAGAGCGAAGGAGTAATCGATAAAATTTAAAAGTGGAAAAATCATCAGAAAGCCTGTTTGAGACACAAATATGTAGGAAGAGCAACACCTACGAATCCACTTAAGAAGTTAGATCAGAATATGTAGAACTTCCTGCTCACAGAAATCACATACATCCATATTTATCAAATTTCAGCCATTTGAGGCAACTCAAGTCTTCCTCAAATTTTGATGATTCATTTTGACCCATAATAATAATAATGAAAAAAAAAAAGAAAAACAGAGTCAATATTACTGAAGACATTACTGTTTCGATGACTTTACAAAAATCTATATACCTTCGCAATAACTCTCGCAATTTCAATAAGATTTTATATATGATGTTATGAAGGTTTATCTTTTCATTACTCCGAATATGTTTCCTATATCTGCCCAAAGGTTAGTTTTCTTTTAAATCGCAATTCTGGTCTCCAAACAAAACCCATACTGTCCAATAGCAGGGTGTCTATTAGGTCGTTAAAGTAGCGAAAAAGTCGATAAAAATCGTACCAACTTTTAATTTTAGAAACTTTTCGTATTGTATTCAATTGTAAGTCTGTACGTTATTCAGTGGAAAAAAAAAATATCAACAAATACCCTCTTGAGACCAACAATATTAAAATTGGAATGGGAGCGAATAAACTTGTAATTGAAAAACTTCCTTTATTCAAACAACTTGAATTTGGATGATGGTATTAAAATGCTAAAAAGAAGATTGTGATTTTTTTATTTAATTTTTTCTTATGTCTTTTAGTGTACAGGGACGTACCGAAAGGGGGGAGGGGGAGCTTCCCTCCTTGGCTTTTGGAAAGTTGGAAAATTTGGAGTTTTAGCGTAAAGTTGGTAAACTTGACCACTTGCGCTAGTAAACACTATTCAAAAAAGAACCCCCCTTTGAAGAATGTCCTCGGTGCGCCCCTGTTAGTGTAGTTAAGTATGTTTATTTTGAATAGTTTTTGTTTAACTTTATTGTTCAATTTAATATAATGTTTTCTTGAGTTTTTTTATTGTTGGAGTAGTTTCTACTGATTGTTTATTTCATTGAAATAAATGAAATTTTCATTTTTTTTTTCATATTTTTTCGGAGTTTGTATACATTATTTTATCAAATGATAACTATTGAAAAATGGCCATTTCAAAACTTCCTAAAAAAAATGAAAAAAGTGTGAACTTCGTTGGAAAATCCGATTTTGAGAAGTTTGGGGGGTGCTGAAAAAAAGGTCGCGAAAAGTCCTTATTTTTGAATATCAAATTTTGATGGTCACCCTGAATAGTGTAGTTTTCAATTTTCACTCATTTTGAATTTCAAGTTCATAATCTTCAAAATTATTCATTTTCATTTTAAAAAATTGTATCTCAAAAAGCAAGTCAAAAAAGGCAAATTTAGGGGTGGAACAGTGCGATAAAAAATCAGCATAACCGATAACGCGAAAATTACTCTAAAAATGTAAAACTCATTTATAGTCAAATTAATTTATTAGAAAAATAAAGTCATTTTTGGAATACACGAACTGCTTCTCGCAGATAAAATAGTGCGCGAAATACTACATAAGGACCTGCCCATTCAGTTGTCAACCCACACAATTTGCTCATATGTGTTATTTACGCGCTATAGTGAACGAGTAATGGTTTCCGCAGATGCTCGTTGGATTTTGTATGTAATAATCTAGTAATAAAGGTCTTTTACTAATAACTACCTTGTTTTTCATTAAATTGTCTTCTAAACATCCAGTAACAAAACCTATTTTACAATTTATTTTAAAAGGGCATTTTCGTGAAAAATCAAAAAATTTTAATTTTTTTTCGATTTTTTTTCTTTTGGTCTCTAAGCTATGTAGGAAGAGCGTGTTTCCATTAACTGAATAGATAAAGTACAATATTATTAATTTTTTTTTCATTTATTTTTTTATTATATAAATATTTTAGTGTCTCTTCACAGCCAGACTAGCCAGTTATGAGAGGGCACTTTAAACCTCTATAACATATACACTTACAAACTAAACGTACATGGTTTATGCATACGGTTACCTATTCCCAACCCCCTCCCCCACCAACACAACCCAGATTTACTTTATACGTATGCAAGATTTTATTGATATGGGCCTATACTATCCAAAAAGACACCGTACAGCTATTTGATACTTATTCTACAAAATTCGTCCTTGCACTGGCGGAGCTTGAGGATGAAGAATATGCTCCGGCAGCAAATCTTTATTGCGGCACTTGTGATCAACAACCACATTGAAAAACAGCTTTAAATATGTGAAAAACACTGATAGGATATCCGAAACGAGCAATTTATCATCAACCTTTTTGTTAGGATCGCAAGTTGGCATTCTTCCTACTTGTCTGCACTCAGTCAACTCTGGGTTTCGTAATCTATACAGCTCACAGAGAAGAAATGCCTGACACGGCGGTTTACGCCGAAAAATATCAAGAATTTCCTCTCTTTATCGCAATACAAATCACCCAAAGGTCTGTTATCATGTCAGTTGGCAGGTATCTCATTGTTTAATTTACATACATCGGCTAAATTATCTCGTACCGCAACTGAAAATGCATTTCGGCTTTCTATTAACTTCTTAAGGTAAAATGCACTCATTACTTTTCTTTTCTCAATGATACGGGCTAAAAGTGAGCTGGTTGTGGGATGACCACAAGAAGAAAGATAAAACAAAATTAATTCCTCGTCCATGAGGCTTCACAGTAACACCTATGAATTATAATTGAGTTGGACTCCAACTCTTGTTCCCAGCCTCATCAAATAATTGATCATTCTGTTAAAATATTAGCTAGATTCAACACGTTACTACATGATCAATTGATCACCATACAGTTTAATTTTTTCCCACAATGCATATTCTCCGGCGGTGCAGACCGTGGTATTGATTGCTATCGATCTGCGTTTCTATCATCTGGAGAATTGGCGTCCTGTAACACCTATTCTTCGGTATTCAGATCTAACCAAACCCACGATGAGCCCGGCTCGCGTGATGAGGTTGCGCTCAACCTCTGTTCCATGGAGGAGTTACCTACGTAGCCTCCAGGAATCAATATGTAATATTAAATTAGTTGCTGGCGACCTCTTCACCCTCGGGGAGAGTTGCTCTTTGGCCCACTGTGTGGCGGCGGACTTTGGTATGTACGCCGGCATTGCAGTGAGGTTTGTGGAGCTCTTCGGGAACCGTGAGGAGCTTCGCCGCCAAAATAAGTCAGTAAGGGGAGGTCGCCGCGCTACGCCGTGGGGAGAGGTGGATCTTCTACCTCATAGCCATAGGTGTTAGCACTGATAAACCTACATTAAGTGTGCTACGCCAGTCTCTACTTGCCCTACGCAATGCCTGTGAAGAGGGGGGTATTGGTAGGCTGGCCCTTCCCAAATGGCATGGGGTGATGTGCTCCCATTAGTGGAGGACGCATTCTATGCTAATGAGGTAGAGATCTTGGTGTGCCATCTCCCTTAGTTTTAAGTTTGTCTAAATTGTAATTTAATTTATGTAATTTTCTTTTTAATTAATTTCTATTTATTTATTTATTTATTTATTCGTATTTTCTGAAAATATCCTATTTATTTAATTCTTCTGTACCTTATGCAGTTATTTTTTTGTATGTTATTTGGCTAATAAATTGGCCTCACCCAGCAGGGCATAGCTGGGATTGGGGATCCACACTTACAAAAAAAAAAAAAAACACAACCCAGATTAAAGTATAGTAAACTACACTAAACTACGTTCCAATCCATCTCCTACAATACCTACATCACCCCTGCACCATAGCCAACTCTCTCCATTCCAAAGACATAACCCTGCATCTTTTAATTTTTCGAAATTTTCTACCCAAATTGTTCTATGGTGTCTAGAAGCAGTCCTTGGAGTGATAATTTTAATTTAAAAAATTTTCAGTAGTTCATTCGAATTGTATTGTTATTTTACTGTTAATTCTGATAAAACATTGTCTATTAGTTTTCGCTATACTTTTAAAATATATTGTTTAATCATTTAGAAGTGTTTTTCCCTAATTTTCCAAAAACAGTGCCCCCAAAAAATGCCGAAGTAAGAAATAATACGCGATTTACATTCGTCATTATTCGCACATAAAATCATAAACGATGCGGAATAATATTTCGTCGTTCCATTACCAAATGTATACCCGTTCCAGACGACAGACACGTTAACCATGGCAATGAACGCGAATATAGGGCAAGTACAATTAAATCAGAAATTCGAGGCATAAAGAAATTATTTAATAGCTAATGAAATACGTTAATTTGCCAGAGCAGATGCGGAAATACGTTGCAAACGAATAACGAAATACTGCTCTCTGTTGGTCTCGTATAGTGCGAAAATATACGCCGCGTCGATTTAATCGAAAAAAATCACACTTCTAGGTAAAACAAGATATACACGGAATACGGGGCAAAATAGAGCGGATATTTTATTGTGTCATCGAAGTATAATAAATTTCCTGAAACATAACTCACCTGCTGTCTCGTATTTGGAATTCTAATAGCATAATGAGTATGATGGCGGTGTCCATCCTGGTTTTCTCGACATAACCATAATTCCATCGCAACATCTGTCATCCGCAGTTCCGTTAATAATTATATTTTGTCGGTCGATCGGTCACCAGTCAGTGCTGCGGTACCGGATTTATATTTGTTCTTTGAAGAGCTTTATCGATCGCCAAGATGTGTCGATTGTGATCGTAAAACGACGAGGTCTTTTGTTTCTACCTGTATGGTCTATGTAGTTTAGGTGGTTTCGATGTTACGTAATTTTTCGATTTTATTTATTTCTCCAGAAAATTTATATTATATTGCAGGATGAGATTTATTATGTAATTTATCGATAATATGGTGTAATTATTTTTATATTGTGCCGGAAATATTGATTAAGTTTTTAAACGCCGAGTACCAGCAGAATAAGATTTATGCATGCGAACGACGTTATCGTCGATCGGAAGAGCAGGAAAGGGCAGATGCGATTGTTCGTTTCGTCGAATCTCATATCATCTTTGGTCGATGGACCAGAGAGCAGAGACGATATGGCTTAATAGTTTTTACTTCCTAGGCGCGTAATCGATGGACGACCGTGATTGCATTTTCTTCGATTTAGGCGTTCGATGAAAGCATGAAAATTATCGTCAATTGTCTAATATGGGATGGCGTGGCGAAAAACTACGACTATCTCTATTATGTAAAAACACCTACATAAGCCGG
The DNA here is from genome assembly GCA_009761765.1 of Phenacoccus solenopsis. Taxonomy (NCBI): domain Eukaryota; kingdom Metazoa; phylum Arthropoda; class Insecta; order Hemiptera; family Pseudococcidae; genus Phenacoccus; species Phenacoccus solenopsis. Next base: position 48,752,679 of record CM019752.1, on the reverse strand, counting down.
TGTAATTTTCTGCTACAATGCGTTCTTCGTCTACGTTATAACGTATAAATCCCAGGTACGGTATGTGCGAGATAACTCGGATGAGAAATTTCGGCGACTATGTCCTTGGTCACGACAACGCTCTTGGATGATGTAGATTTTGGCGCTCTGTAAGACAATACGTAATTTTCCCATTTCGTCACGCTATTTTCACAATCGAAAGGATAGCTATAGAGGAATATTTTCGGTGGCCATTTTATTGAGATTTCGATACGCATTCGGCACACCTACGCTAGCTCCTATTTCGGTATAACGGTTCGCAGAATCGTTTAAATGATGCGAACGGAAGAATAGAATTTCATCGCGAACAGATAGGAAATTACATGGAATTCGAAAAACGTTATATAATCGCGTATAATCCACCAACAGATTTGGCGGTCAATATCGCGACTTGTCGAAGTGCTGGTGCCATGGTGACTTTCACTGAGACCAACTCGAGCTCTTGAGGTATTCAAATGGGATAACTGATAAGACGAATTGAATTATGTAGATAGGTATTAATCCTTTTAACGTGGTACGCGATTATCCATTATAACGAAGACGTGACGGTAATTATTTCAATGCTATTAATGAAATGCAATCGTAATACAAGCAACGGTGATACGTTATTTATATAAATCTCCGCTAAAATACCTATTGTGTGGAGACATGCGGGTGCAGAATCGGCGAACGTGATTTTCCATTACGACATGAAAGTTTCTCCGCGTATGTTTGTGTGGCCGAGTCTGTATGTCGCGTGTCGTATCAAATCGCCAGAGATTTTAATTTCAACGGCGACCTTGAGCATGCAGTTTTACTATGATGCATAGTGCTCGTTACTGTGGTCCATGATCTAAAAATAATCGATGCTGAAAAATAGTTCTTTTGAATGTCAAGAAAATAGTGATCTTTGTTTTCCGCGCAGTTATGATCTTGCTTCTATGTCAGTTTGGTGATGGTTCTGTTTGAACGTAAAAAAAAATACTTATATGAAATCATACAAAAAAATCAAGATTACTACGCATTTTTGTACCATTAATAAAATATTCACGATCATATAACATTGTCATAGGTAGAAATATCTCATTGGGGGGGGGGGGGGTTGGTCGAAATACTCTTCATGTTGTAAAACTGTATCTATTTAACACTGTGGCTCAAGTATAAATTGAATCTGTAAGCATCCATGTTACGTTACTAGAGCTAAGTTTTTTAAGAAAGCATCTTCAGACTTATAAATAATGCTGTTAATTTCTTCATACCAGCACCAAGTGCTGAAGGTGGAAAGTTTCACTTATCCACTCAAAAACCACTTGAAAAGTTGGATTTATGATATGTAGTACTTCTTGCCCACCATCTATGAATCATGTGAACCTGTAATTTTGAAATTTTTAAATATTTGAGTCTCTTCAAACATTCTTAAAATTTTGATTCATGTGCTATTTTAGATCCATTTTGGCCTAAATTTCAATGCTTGTATGTTAGTCGCAAGTAAACTTAAATATAAAATTTGAGGTTTCTTACTTGAGTGCATTTGATGAGAAGATATGAACTATTCAAAAAAATTCATTAGCCATTTTCCCCCCTCAAAGTCATTTTTTTGCTTCAACTTTTTTGCTAGTTCATTTACAGAGCTGAAATTTAAAACACATTGGTATCTTCATTTTACTCTATCTTATGATGATAAAGTATTAAATTTGGGGCTTCGAGCCGTGTTTCCAGTTCATTCTATGAATTTGAATAAACTGCCATTTTTAGTTTATTCAAAAATTTGAAAGATACCTCCTTGGATATTCATAATTAAGCAGAATTTCTGTCGAAAATAAACAAAGAGAAGATCAAATAGACTGATAGATGAACCAACATCTAAGTTAACAAACAATAAATTAATAAACAAGGGGCAAATAAACATTCGAATGAATAGATAGACATCCAAATGAGCAAACAAACAAACAACAAATATTCGATCAACCAATCAATCAATCAGCCAACTGATCAAACGGAGAAACAAAAGCCAGCCAAACAAACAATTATCAATTGTACAAAAAACAAACAAACAAACAAACAAACAGAAAATATAATGGACAAGCTAATAAACATACAAACAAATCACCAAAAAAACAATCAGTTAGACAGATTGATAGAAAAACTCATGTACAAGCATACAAATAGATAGACAGATAGACTATCAAGCAAAGAAACAAAACAATTAAGCAACGAGAAAAACCAATGCGCGCGCAGATGGATGAACAAACAAACAAACAAACAAACAAACAGAAAATGTAATGCACTAGCAAACAAATAGATAGATAAACCACCAAATAAACAAATAGAAAAGCTAATGCACAAGTAAACAAATAGATAGACAGATAAACCACCAAACAAAGAAACAAAACAAACAATTAAGTAACCAGAAAAACTAATGCACGCGCAGATAGACGGACAGCCAGGCAAATAAATAAGCAAACAAACAATTATTTGAGTGCTCCTCTCTCAAATTATAACCCAATTATGAACAAGACTCTATTGAAAAAAAATCTTTTCAATAATGGCACTGAATCAATGCTATTTTTTCAAATCAGAAATGAAAATTCCTCATGTACCACCTTTAATCATAATTTTTCCATCTTTTGCTGCACCCCCACCACTAATTGTTATAGCCTCCTTCTTTGTGTTCAATAAAAAATCTGATGGAAGTCTCTTTAGATATTTGCTATATGATTACAGATAATCTGAAACGTTATGAAGATCTAATCTCTCCTTATCAAACTAAACGGGCTTTCATAGCTATTGACTCAAGTTTTTATTAAAAACACACTTATTTACAAATTGGTCAAATAGTCTAATATCATTTCATCAGTAACACTAGGTATGATGCAAATTAATAAAATTTTATTTTGCATTATGTAGAGCATTAGTAAAATGAAATGCTGGTCTATAGTATTACTGCTAATTTATATATATTTTTTTTGAATAATTTATTATCCGTGCAATAATTTTAGTTACAGATTTAAATAATTTCATTCTGAAAAGAACTAAAGGCTAGCTTGTAAAGTGTTGAGATTCTTAAGACTACTTCGAAAACTTTATCTGTCGTCCAGTGATGTTATGAAACCTATAATCCCCAATCCTTAGATCTATCATTTCCCCATCAAATTATACCCCTTTCGGTGCCGTATGATGATGGTATTTGAGCGTGACCTAGCTGGATGTGTCTTCAGAAACTATTAAAGCGAGTATCGAATTCTTCGATCACGTTTTTTCATTTTTGATTAATAAAAAATTCATTAAAATCGCCTACTTCGTGGTAATACATAATTACGTACTTATGTAGGTACGATTGATTTTTACTTCATAATCGGGCTTTTTAATGAAATGTAATCTCGATCCCACGTTTTGTTAATCCGTAGGACTATAGGAATTAAATTACTCGAATTTTGTGTAAGTTAATACGAAACGATTGTATGACATGCGGAGATTTCGTCTAGTATTAAAATTACCTAATATTCATGAAAGGTGGAGGATGAATGGTGTACTTGCGTAGGTTTATGTCATCGATTTGTGTAATCGAATAATATTTGAAATTCATTTTTCTAGCGTAGAATTTGAGATTTGATTTAACCATGTTGGAGGTGGATTTAGAAATACGTAGATTTGGAAATTTCCGATTCCTTCGTGAAAGCTATATTTATATTTTCATCATCATTTAGTGATTTGCTTTTAAAATATCTACGAGATGATTTTCCTGTTGAGCTTGTTGTTCGAACCTCAGGAGGGCTCAAATTTAACACTAATCCGTCGAAAATTCCTTATTGTTGTACATTGTTATTGACTCATATCCAGCGTGTTTTGTCGGTAATATTTCTTTTGGAAGTAGAATCATGTTGTTAAAACAGCTCGATGTGATCATTTAATCGATAAAAGACGTTTGATTCCATCGTCTTGAAAATTATCTCCCTTCTCCTCCTCCATATCGTATCAACAGAAGGAAAAAATGATTGTTTCGAAATAATTTGAAAAAAAAAAGGAAGATATATCGATCGATTGGACGATGACGCTGATAGTGAGGAAAATACGTTAATTCGGCTCGATAATCGGCGTCCCAATCCCACTGATTCTTTAAACGATCATTTCTGCGGAAATCCGTTAATCGAAGTGCCAAGTTCAATGGAACCCGCAAAATGCACCGATATATAATCACGTGTAATTATTTCGCTAAGCCTGCGAACGGCGTGAAACTATTTTAAAAACTACGATGATCCGCTACACTCGAGATTTTAGTTACCCGCAGGTGGTAAATTGGCGATTGAAAAAAATCTTAGAGGTGACATAGTCGACCAGTCGGGATCATTGGCTTCTTTTTTTTTCTTCGATGGTTACGTAATGCGCGAAGATGTCATTGGTGATGCAGCATGTACACTGTACACCCGATATGGCCGTTAATTATATCAATCGATGAAGCAGAACGTAGCTTGTTATAAGATTTAGAGTATTGTTCCGGTATAGTGAAGAGATTTACCGATACAAAGATCCACCGCGATGTACTAGAGGCTAGATTTATGGAGATAGTGAATTCGGTTATTATGGAAAGCCATAAATCATCTCGTCGCGGTATAGTGGCCGATATTCGGTGGCTCGTTACAATTAAGTACGTCGGACGGATTCGAATTAATTATACCGAGCGTGTAGTTGTTCTCAAGCCGCTGGAATTAGAAGGTAATTACGACGGGAGTGATTTTAATTCTAGATGTGGGAAGAACAGAATGACTGTAAGGTGGCTCAATATTTTTACTCGTTATGATACATTGAAAATATATTTTTTTTGTTTTTAGCAGGGTTTATGTACTTACATATTGATCCTAGAGCACGCTACATCTGTTTGAAATTATTTCATTTCGAATTTGTGTGTATGTGTGGCCATTTATTTTTTACTCGAATCAAGACTAAAAATAAAATACGTCTTGTTTAATAGAGCTGTGAGAATTCAAATGTTTGAATCATCGCAACAAAGAAAGTATATAGTTGCTGAAAATGTTTTCAAAAATAATAACTCGTCTGATGAAAGGAAATGGGGCAATGCTGAAAAAAGAAATAAATTTTCTAGAAGCGGAAAAAAGGGGAAAAAATTGGTGTCCCTTCAAAATGGCCAATATACGTATTTCTAAATAGAAGATTTGAAAGCGCTGCATTATTCCTTAAGATAGTAGAGATTGCATCATGCTACTTCAACTTAGTATGAAGGAGGTGTTGAGAACTTATTTTATAAATATTTTATACTCATATGGCGTATTCTAGTTCTAGGAATGTTAAAACTATATTTTAGTTCATGTTTTAGGTTATGATGAATATATAAATAATTATAAACCAGTAAATGAGTGAATGAACAAATAAATAAATACATGGATTAATATAAGTAATGCCCAACTAACCAACCAATCAAATAAATAACTAATCAAATAACTAAAGAGTCAATCAAATAAATAATAATTTAAAAAAAAAACAAACAGTCAGTCAATCAGTCAGTCAGTCAGTTAAGCAATCAATCAATCAATCAACAATCAAACAAACAAACAATTAATTGATTGAATAATGTTTTAAACAAATAAATAAAAAACCAAACAATTGATTGAATAAAAAACAAACAAACAAACAAACAAATAGATAAACGAACTCATACAATCTAATAAAGAAACATAAACAAACAAACAATCAACCAATCAACCAAACAAACAAACAAACAATTATTTGAGTGCTCACTGCTCACCTCATAACTCAATGAGCCCATTACAAAAGAGATATGTACTACTGAACAAAATACACTTCCATAGATACTGCTCAACAACACGTACGTTTACAGTTTTCATATAGTCTGGTCTCCAAACAAAAAAATATATATAGAATCGCTTAAACATCGCCTTAAATTCTAATGTTTAAATCTTTCTCTCAAAGTGCTTACATCAGTTCATCTGCAATTCCTGATAAACTCCGTTGTATTCAAATGCTGTATGATAAAATTTGGAAAAAGTTCCTTTCGATATTAGCTGTATACTTACAGATGTTTTGAAACGTATAGTTGTGGAGATTGAATTTTTGAAATTTTCAATTTTACCTCTTCAGCTACATCCCAAAATAGTGTTACCGTCATTTTGTCAAATTTTTGAATTCGATTATAAAATTGAAAAAAATGTTTAAGCAGGTATGCTGCATTACTGGAACCAAATTTTCCTTTTGATCAAAATTTTTAGAAGTGATATAGTCCCTTCATACGTTCCTATTTTGATAAACTCTGTGTGTTTTCTCGTAGATTTGTAAAGAACTTGGAATTCTTTTGGTATTTGAACGAACGTTTTTTTTTCTTTCTTCAATTTTTATATTGATTCAAAAAAATTTTTTTTTTCAAATCAAACTTCTGAGTGTTTTCCTGTAATGTTGCTATTGCCATAATTTCAGCTCACTCCATGAATATGTTCAGATCTTTCAGAATGGTTGTTAATAGGTATAGATAGTGCAAAAATGAGTCAAAAATCGAAAAACGAACTTGTCAGAACCTTTAGAATTTTTCAATAGGTAAGACTGTTTTCTTCACTCAAAAATAATATGAATTTATTTCATTCTTACAACTCAAAAACGAAATTTAAAAGTCACCCAATCAAAATCCAAAATATTAAATACAAAATACATTACGAAACTATCACAAATTCACAAATATCATTTTTATTATTATTCTGCATATCATATTCGTTGATATTTTAGTCCATTTTTCGTCCATAGATTTCGCGAACAATCTCACCGAAAAGTCTCAATGCTGGAATAAAATTCTCGTAATTATTTACCCAAAGCGACGGCTAAATACGCGTATCGTAATTAAGCAATACAATGAAAACGAGCTATTTTCATCGAATACGCGATAACGGTTATTTTCAATATGTTACCGATGAGACATTTTTCAATAGAAATCAGCATCGTCGTTGGTCTACATCTCCATATGTGTCATATGCTAGTTGCTACCTATATTTGTATGGTATATAGTTGCTCATGTAAAAACGAGAAATATGAACTCTATCGGTCTTGTTTTATAAGTATGTTGATGGTATATTAAAGGAAAAAAATACAATGCGGTACACTTCCGTATGCATTCTGTTTACATAATGTACCTACGTACTAATTAACAGCTCTACAACGATATTGTGCAATTCGTATATTGGATCAGTGAATCTAACAAAGGTGGTTAGATGCAACACGAATGACCCAAATGAGGAAAAATATTGAAAAAAATTCGGCTTTCGAGTATCGCCATATTAAGAATAGTAGAATGATCGATATAGTGATAGAAAAAATTCATTCTGCAATCAGCCAGCAAATTTTATACCCACATCGTTTCAACGATTGTTGGTTACAGTTATAGTGGTTATTGATTTATCAAGCGTAAGATGTATAAATATAACTTACAGTTATATTTTTTTCTTCCCGAAATGATTAATTTTGCGAAGTATATTTGAACATCGAATAGTTGTGGTTATCCACCGTAAGCCAATAGGTTCGAATATGGGCTCTTTGAAATATATAGGTAAATACGAACAAAAATATTTCAGGCCGATCCGCGTATAAATATATAATCATTTGTAAATTTGACGTAACCGTGTTAACGTGGCCGCGGCGAACATCATAAAAAAGATAACTACCTATTGCTGGTCGGAACTACCTATATTGTTTACAACGCGGTTTATGATTTTATTGGTATCGAATGCTTCTTCTATTCAGTATTCATTGCGGAGAAGATTTATGCTACGAAAAGCTATGAGGTTTTGTAACACATTAGAACAATATTGTTATTGAACTTTATACCGAAACCTTTATTTTACATGCTTTTGGTTTATAACAAAAAAAAGCAAAACCGAATAATAAATGTTTAAGTGGGTCAGTGGAGATTATTGTGATGAAGCTGGTGTGTATGCGATTGTGTGAAAAATGTAGTTTGCCTATTTGTATAGGGAGAAGTTAGTGGATCAAGGGAGATGTTTAGATATAGATATTACCTACTTAACAATAAATGAATGAGAGACTCATTAAATACGAGTATGTTGGATTTTAAAATTTCGAAAAAAATTAAAAATAGGGTTATACTTAAAATAAACTTTCTGAGCTTTCTATTAAGTCATGTAAAAAATTATAGAAAGTCAACTCTCACAGAACTGAGAGTAAAATGTTCTGGCGCTGAAATATTTTTGTGGTAAAAGCTCTCTTTCAGGAACTATTATCGAAAAAGTCATTGAAGGGAATTCAAACCCCTAAAAAAAGAAAGCAACCTAATTCTTTTAGAAAATTAGAGCATCATTTTCTTAAGAATTTCTACATTTTTTATGAACTATTCTGTTTTGAGCCTTTTTCATATCTAAGATGCCTGGTCTATAAATTATAGTGATTTTTAAATTTTTTGCAATTTGTTTTTTAAACAAAAATATCAGAAAATTTTTTTCAATTTTTTTTATTACATTTTTTTAAACCAAATAAGAAAAAGTAAAATTTTATGTGTAATAATGGTATTTTTGATTTCTTATTATTTGTTAAAATTATTTTTTATCTGTTTGTTTGTTTGTTTTTTGTTTTTTATTATTATTACTATTATTATCATCTGCACGCGCTATGCGCTCTAGCGGGGGGTCATTGAATATATGTTGTATGTCGTATTATTATTACACTTAAATAAATAAATAAATAAATAAAATTATTATTAATTTGCATTAGAATAAATTTGAATAAATATTATTATTTTTTTTATTTTTTTTTTAACATGAAATATTATTAATTGAAAAATTTTTAAAATTTTGCATGAAATTAATACTTAAACAAATGCTATTCAATGGTTCCTTCTCGTTGGATTATATTTGCGAATTCATGCTATGATATGCCTATGGCTATACCTAATATTTCGTGTTAAAACTCGATCATTTTAAAGAATAAAATTTTTTTAAATACATAATCCAGGTGACAAATTAGTTTTACGTTTTAAAGTAGAAGACAATAGATCATCAAAATAAAATATTTCATTAAATTAAAATTATTTTATCAATTTACTACAATTTCAAATTATTTTCGGTGTCTCTAAAAAAAATTGAAGTTACATTTTTGACGTTAAATTATGCGAAGTCAAATTTAGATAAATCCATTAAAACAAGCAAAAAAATAATCATTCAGATTCTCGGTCATGAAATCGAACTTCGTTGTCATTTCAGTTTCCTTTTTCATAGAATTCATATTAACTAGTCGAATATCATCGGAATAAATTCCATATAAAATGTGGATTCGGCGACTGACGTCACATCATTCTTACAACCGGAGAGTGGACAGACTATTAGAGAAACAGACTAGACTCATTTGTTATTAAATTATTATAACGAACCGCTGAAAGTTGCGCGCGAGATGTAAATTCCAGCATCGTTTGACCTTTACGAGATTAGAAAATTAACGAACACGAAATAACGTAGCTTCGGTTACTTTCTAGAATGGAAAAAAAAATTTCACCGTATTTTCGAATCTAGCTCGCTAAAACGATTTAGCTACTCGATAAAAGTCAACAGGGTTACGTTATTTCTCACATTTAGGTTTTTTCGTTATCATGTCAACACATGGGAGCAATCACGCGACGGAATTTCGCGAACGATTCATCTCGTTCGTGAACGTAGTCCGTGATTGTACTTATTCGAAGACCACCCTGAACTGTTAACGAATCGGCGAATGGAAATTTACGAAGAATAGTCATCACTTTCTCAGCACTTTTGAGCATACGAGTAGCGAAATTGAGGAAATATGTGGAATTTTTCTTACATAAGTACCGAATTATGTTGAACTTCCGTGAAACGATGTACGCGTCGACAATTGTCACCGTGTTACAGAAGCAATGACACGGTGTACTTTAATTATCATGTTAATCAAAGCGAACCCATAGAATGGCAGAGCTCGGAACGCTGATATGGGTTTTTATTAGATTTAATGATGGCTTTCGATACCCGAGCATCATTTTAATGCTAATTCACCACGTGATATATGCATTTTTATGTTACACCGTACCATTGTTGTAAAAGGTTTTGACTTCTTTACGATGCTACTCGTGCTGCGAGGCTGGATGTAGGAAAGATGCAAGCTGATGTGCCGCATGCGGCGCTATGTACGGTTGTATGGTAAATAATGATGTTTAAGTATATTCGGCGTATTATTGTTTTCCGTTATTTATGTCCGCCGGTATTTTCAATTACATGTGTACCGATGGTATTTTCATTTTACGTTGTCTTCTTGGCTTAATGAGGTTCGTAGACAGCGAAGATTCTTTCATGGATGTATTATATTAGTATTATGTGGTATGATACATTCTCATCCTTCAGAAATTGACTTCAAATTTTTTCGTTTATTTGTATAATGTGAACCATAATTTATATTAAAGGCAGAATTGATTTTTGAGTCTTTCGGTTTTTTTTTTTTTTTTTCTTAAGAAGAATTTTTTTTATAATTATTGGTTCCTTACTTTGTAAATTTTTGACCATTTTCTCCATTTAGAGCTTGGTTTATTTGAAGAAGAAAAATTTGTTCTTAATATTTTTCTTCGTCCAACTTGTACTTTTTTAAACATTTCGCCCATTTCAGATATCTTACTACAATTTTGCTCAAACAAATTCGAAATTAAAATTTATCACTAAAATCCCCTCTCATGTCCAATGTCCCATTATACCTATATTCAACCACTGATAGGCATTTTTCTACGAGTTACAGCTATTATAGATACTATAAAGCAAAACGTAATAAATTATGTTTCTTCTTCACCAATATTCTTATTTTTGATATTTTTGGTAAATTGGATATAATTTCTTCATTCCTGGTCAAAGAACTCGTAAAATGGGAATAAAAGAGAACAAAAATTCTCAAAAAAATGGATACCGGAACGACCATGCGTCCGATAGAACCTCATACAGGCAAAGTGCCAAATTCTCTTTCGAAATATGAAATTTTTTTTGAACCCTAAGAATTAGGTTGAATTTTTGTTTTTTAATTTCTTTTATTTTCTGATGTTAAAAAAATTTTCAATCATTTCTGTTCATAATGCAGGCGATAAAAAGAAAGCAATTTTATTTTAAAGTTTATTCATTTTGCATCACTGTTCAGTTTTTGAAATTTTTTTATTGATCAATTTTTTTTTAACGTTCAGATATGTAATTAAAATGGATACTACTTTTATATTATATTTATTTCATTTGTTGTGCAAGAAATTTGGCGCTTTGCTTGTATGGGCTTCAGTCAGTCGCTCGGTATATGTTTCAACATTATTTCAGGTAACATAGGAAGTTATGCTTTGATTTTGAAGTTGAGCTCTAAAAAATCCAATTAAAAGAGTCAAAGGATTAAACTGAAAAAGAAATCTGCTCTTATAATCGAAACAATTTTTTCGAAATTTTTATCGTAATACTTACTTTATCATTTATCAGTGATCACGCTCTGATTTTTCTGAACCTCAAAATATGACGATTTTTCCTCATCCAACACTTCTTTTGGAGTCAAATTTTGAAAACAAAAATATATCTCATTTGTATGAGATTTTAACTTGAAAATTGCCATTATAGGAATTTTATGACTCGGTAGGGGGAGGGGGCGATATAAGAAAATATTCCTATTCAACGAAATATTAAAGAGAAAATATTCGTGAAGAATAAACATCATTTACGATTTTTTCTTTAATAGCGTTCACGTGACTATAAGTGCTTTTTAACAAACTAAGAATAACCGTAATTGATGGAGAAGTACCTGTATTTTAATTTAATAGAATTTGTGTTTAGCAAAGTTGATGATTGCAACCTGAAAAGATTTGCTTGATTGTTTTTTTATGTTTGACTATATTTTTAATTTTCGAACATTTTTTTATTTTTGTCCTTTTTTTTTCTTTTAAATATTTTTCTTTTAAGATATTTTTTCATTTCTTATCACTTTTTTCATAAAAGTATATTTTCTTCATTTTTGGGCTTTTAAAATCTTCAGAAACATTTTCAACTACTTATCTAGGCTAGCACAAATTCTTAATAGCGACCCTGCCACTCTTCTATCGCTCATAAACTTCCTCAAAAAGTCTAACCTTTTCAACAAAATTCAATACCTTAATTCACCCATGCCTCTGACCCTACCGACAATTTCACGTTAAAGTAAAAAAAAAAAATAATAATAAAAATAAAAAATTAAAATTAATTTTTCTTCTATATAGATTTTTTTTAAATATTAGATTTCCTTCATTTTGGAATATTTTTTCATTTTTTGAAAGTTTTAGTTTTTTTTTTTTTTTTTGTGTTTAAGGCGTTTTTAGCTGCCAGGGCTATTACGCCAAACTAGAGAATTTAGATTTCGGGGAACAAGAGAGTTCTTCGTAGGAAAATCAGAATTTTATCGATAATATCTGAGTCGTCTGGGATGTTGGGGCTAGATATATAAGATGATCGGCATTCCTGGAAGGCTACGCATTGGTATAATAGGTGGTTTATTCGAATGGTGTCGTTGAGGCAGAATTGGCATGTTGGGGTTTCCCGGATACCCTGAAATAGGTGCTTGTGGGTTACGAGGGTGTGACCGATTCTAACTCTCGTAATTACCACTTCCTCTCGTCGATTTAATTGGTCTAAGTTTCTCCACGGGAGGATGGATTTTTTGTGGAGGTGAAGTTTGGTACCGGGATTTTCTGACCAAATTTTTTGCCAATTTGCGTACGAAATGGCTCTGAAATACTTTTTTAAGTCAGAAGGTGTCACTGATGGTAAAGGGGTCGGAATATTTGCAGTATTTTTCAATTTTTTGCTTTTTTTATAGCTAACGTATTTCAAAGTTAGTTCCACATATCTAAACCTGTCTTTCTGTTGTGTTTCTTGGTTTTCTATAATTGAAAAAAAAATTAATTTCTTTTTTTATTAAATATTTATGACTTTGCTAGGTTCTCAGAATTATGTTATTATCGAAAAAAATCTTCGTAAAATATTTATTTTTCGAAAATAAAATGTACGTTGAAAAAAGTTTTCCAAATCAACAAAAAACTCTACTCTCAGAAACCGGAAAAAATTCGAAAACATTATCCAGTTTTTAAATATAGCGAAACTATACTCACACATCTAACCATTTTCGCAATTTTACTATGCAGATACCTAAAAATTAGACCACGTAAATTGTATTTTTTTTCTTTAATACATATGCGCCTGTTGGCTTAATTCCTGCACGTGGCACTAAAAAAAAATACCTAATATACATTACCTATGTCCTTATCAGTCTATTGAACTCGATTATAAATCGTTTCACGTATGTCTACGGACAAAGTAAAAATTACCATGCCAATTCTCTCGTGTCATCCATCAATTATCGTCGATCCGAGAATGCAAATATGATTCACCCTAACCTCCCCAATCATCATTCCATTACCCAACGAGTGTACAGAGACACCTAAAAATTCCACAACTTTCAAACATGGAATTACCGCAAACAGGACACTGGCACGTTTGGCGAAAGTACAATATCCTGAGTACCATATTCTAAGAATAGACCGCAGCGTTAAACCAGACTACTATAAATTATAAAAATCAACAAATTATCGCAACGGATTAACATAAGTTGCACGCCGCTTCGCATATTTTAACGGCTTAGATTTCACCTTCGCCCATAATAGTCACGATTCATAGGCGCTAAAACAATGCGAGTATTTTGCGCTAAAATCGCTCTGTACGGAGAAGAGTCTGGTTTCAAGTGCGAAAGTGTTATGGTGAAAAAAAAATGTCTGAATGACGAATAAAATTCCATCGAGTGGCCACATATTGGATAAGTCGAAGAAAGTCTCGAATCTTATATCCGTTTTATTTGGATACGATTAGTAGGTAATTTCACACCGCGAGTATTCCGGCTCCGGCTTCGATTACAACGATAACGCGTATTATATGATGGAATATTTTAATGAAAATTTTCACCGTAGATTCCATTGTTGTCAAAGCTTTGCCCAAATGAAACGTTCGATATTCACGTAATGTAAATTATTCGTCTGTTTCTACGTCTATGTTGGACATCATTTGGAGACGAATGCGTGAAATCTTGCGTAATTCAATGAAATAGCAAATGAATTGGGAACCGAAGTAATGAGTGTTTTCCTATAGTTTCTGAGGCTTGATAAATGCATGTTCTTTTAGACGAGGTACAGGAATTTTATGAAAACATAGACGAATTATGAACCCAAACAGTGAGTTTTTTCCTACAGTTTCGGAGATTTGAGATTTGGTAATTGATAAATGGTCTAATGAGGATGTTCTTCCATATGAAACCCGAGCATTCAATGAAAATATAGATAAATTGAGAACCCAAATAGTGAGTTTTTTCCTACAGATTTTGAAGGCTGATAAATGGTCTGGAAGGCGTTCTTTTCAAACGAGATTCGAGCTCGTGTCGCACCCAGAAGGCAGGAGCCAGTAGTCGGCATCAGACACCTCTACACATCGATGTAATTACCATCGTATGTAATTACTAACCCAAATAATAAATCTGCTGTACGTATTGTTTATTCGTCTAACTAGATGTGGAGTACACAAAAGCCTTGATAAGACTATTTGTTTGAAAGCGTGAATTACCCGTTCGAAGGCTATTTACCTTACGTCTTATTGTAATACTCGATTCAAATTTCATTAAGTAATCAACTTCTTCGTATTCCTAATAGAAATTGGCTATTGTTTGAATTTGGACGTTGAGGCTGGAAATATGTTTATAATCTCGGTAGCGGAGGTTCCATTGTTAATTCTTATTCGTATCTGTTCCCCTCACACCAGCTAGAATGTTGTTTCGCGTTAACATGGCACACATCAGTGATAGAATGGTACTATTGTTTGGGCGTCATCATTGCCAATGTACCAGAAATTTTATCAACGCGCTTTCTTGAACGCATCATGGAAAAACTTTCTCGCGTTTGTCTCCATGTATGATAGGAGTTTTCTTTGCAGGCGTATGCGAAGATGAAGAGTACTATTGGAAAATGCCGGTTCGTCGTTACGGTTTACGAGCCGTGTAAACACTATGTTTGTTTCTGGTTGTACGCTTCTAATCTTCGCCAAATAGCGGTAGAGGTGCCGGAAGAGAGTGACATAACAATGTACCTGTACAAATTTAATTTTACATTACTCCGCTAAGTCGGATTACTTTAATTAACTATTTTAAGGAATTTATGAGTATAACGTTCTTTAAAGAAATGCTTGTCTTTTTTTTTTTTGTTTTTTATCAAGTTCTTTTTACACGTTTTATACGTGTTTTATGCGTAAACGACGTTTTAATTAATGCCAACGTGAACGTAAATCGCAATTATGCGCAGTGAACTTACGGTTTGGCGCTAAATTCATTATTGCATTGAAGAATACCTAGCTACCTATTTTAATTACTAGTTGTAATTACAAAAAACACGATAATCTATCAGCCTATACTGTGGTAAGAACGCATTATAGGTAATTTAGAGCAATATGGAGCACCTTAGGTGAATTGTTCTTTTGAAAATAATTTTAGGTAAGAGGAAAATCATAAGACAAAATATTTGACCTAAAAAATTACATAATTGAGTAATTTTTAAATGAAAACTTGCTATGAAAAATATATTTTCTAATTTTACCGAATACCTACCATTAAACGAATTGCCACCATTACACTTCTTATTGCTTATACGTTCTTATTATGCTGGAACATATTTTCAAAGAGTTGAAAAACTTTGATTTTTAAAAAATAAGTATTAGATACGAAATCTTACCTAATCGTGATACGTTATTACAACAAAAATTAAGTTTTCTAAAAAATATTTATTCATTTTCTTTGATTTTTGATTTCGATTTCGTTCAGCTTCTTTCCAATTCATGTACACATATGGTGAATTGTAATTATTATTTTTTTGCTTATTTGAGATACGAAGTTAGTAGTGACTCAATAATTAAAAAATTTATGGATTTTTATTCTTCGCTTCTCTTTCTTGGTGAAACTGAAATTAAGCCCAGTTTTCTATACATTTTCAATTATAATCTGTTTATTTCAAGTAATAATGAACAAATCGATTAATTTATTGATAGAATAATCAATTAATCGAAATTCTGTACGTGGCACGTAAATGAAGATAAGTAAAGTGAGTAAGAAAAATCAAAACTAAAATATTTATATATACCAAAAAGTTGGATATTACAAATGGTCTGAAACGCAAAGATTTGAAGACCCCACCCTCCCTCGACCACCCCTTCCTAAATCAGGTAGGCTGTAATAGGCTTTATGTCCTTCAGAAATTCTGCTAAAAAATGTGGATAAATGAAAAAATTATCAAACCGAAGACAAAATACAAAAATTTAGGAAAAAAAATGTTCAAGAAGAAGGAATTATTCAAAAATAAAAAATTGGAGAAAATTCCTTCCCAGCCTTCCTAATCTGGAAATTTTTCCCAAATGAAAAATTCATCAAAAGTGGAAAACAAAAAAAATGTGAAAAAAAAATGATAAATATCCAAAAAAGTAAAAAAAGTCCAAGCATGAAAATTTCTTTAAAAATAAAAAAATTTTCAAAAAAAGAAAATTGTCTCAAAAATGCGTAAGAGAAAATTTACCAAAAAGAAAAAATTTTAAAAGCAGAAAAAGTATCAAAAATTTTAAAAAATCTAAGATTGAAAAATTAAAATGAAATACAAAAATAAAGAAAATGGAAAAATGGAAAAAATCCAGGAATGGTAACTTGTTTAAATGTTTTAAAAAAATAATGAAATGAAAAAAATCTCAATAAGAGTGAAGATTGTTGAATAATGAAAAAAAGAAATCAAAATTGAAAGAATTAATAGATCGAAAATGAAAAAAAAAATGCTTCCCAAGAGATGAGGTACATGAAAATATACAGTTCCATTAGCTTGAATTCAGTTTTCTCATCTCAGTCCCTTACTACCAAACTCAAATTTTTTTTCAGTTCATTATATGAATTAAATTTTAATCAGTTTAAAAATGAATTATGAAAATATTACAAAATTATTAATTAAAAATAAAAATAAATATCAATGATTAAAAAGAATCGAATTAGTATAAATATCTGAGAAAAAAATTTCATGAGTAGCTGTTGTACCGAAGTAAGTTAAATATTTTACTGAAAGCAGGCCCTATCAAAGTGAGGGTGAGAGGAGATTTCCCCTTAGCCCCAGATTTTATTCCAAGGCCTTTGAAAAAAATATTAATGTATTTTTAGTATTCTAAGACGAAATAAATTGAGTGAATTGTGTTTATCTTCATCTCCTCTTTCCTTACGAACCCTCCTTATCTTTGTGTGGTTCTGATTAAAGTTTATTTAATTGATATTTTTTATTTTTGAAAATCAATTAATCAATTTTGGATGGTTTTGACGAATAAATAAGTTTAAAAAATTGATAGTGAAGAATATACTTCTAGTCCTGTATTTGCTGTAAATATAAATTTTTTTTCAAATAATTTTCTCATTTTAAGTTTTTTTTTTTTAATTTTAATATTCTCACTTTTTTGGCAATTTTTAGTTTTTGAAACTTTTCTTATTTTGCTTGAAACCTTAATAAACTTCATGAAAAGTATGTGAGTAAAACTTATCATGTAATTCATGCGATCAATTACATATTTCGATAATCTTATCATAAATCCACGATTAAACAAAAAAATCCATAAAAAATTTTATAGGAAAAAAATTAATTAGAGCTTCAAAAAAAAATTTCATGAAAATTTCTCCATGGGAGTGAATGATATCAGAATATTCAAATGAAATTAAAATCACCAAATATTAATAATTAACGTCGATGAAGCTGTTTCATTACACCGCCAATTTGAATTTCTACAGTCTTCGGATTCTTGTACTCGCTGTAGATATGTACTCGATGGCTTCATCATTTTGCTGGAAACCTCTTCTACCAAGACCATTAAATAATCCGAATATGGAAACCACTTTCTTCGGTATCCTATTGCGCGTAAATAACGTTTACGAGTAAAACGCCGTTTAAATTGTTCGCCTTAAGAGAGAAAGAAAACCTAAGATAATTGAACACATGATTTGGTGAATTCTCCATCAAAGGTGAGGCGATTGCGTACACAAAATATGGCGAAAATTTGCACGATGTGTTATTGAACGAAAATGAAAATTATCGTGGCTTGATGAATATCACGAGGGAAGAGGTAAGGTGATTACATAGTCGTTCGTAATACATTTATTATTAATCATTCGCTAAATGGTCGATGCGGGGAACATTATAAATAAAAGTGAAAGTACCGCGGATTGTAGTTAGTATGTTGGAACCTTGAACCTCGCGTACATTAGAGGACAAATGATTACTATTAACCCTACCGACTAGAACGGAAACTGATTTGTAATAGGAGTTATTAACGGTATTACTCAACTGTGCACTAATTACGAATTTATTTAAAGCATCGAAGTGTGGTAAATGGTTCTGGTATTACGTTTAATTTCGTCATCGATTGTACCTGTAATAAGAGAGCTCGTTGAGTGGACCTCAGATGGGCTACGAGATGAGGGGAATTTAAAGGTGTAAGATGCTAAACATTTCATTAAGATTATTGGATGTTGGAGTGGCGTGAATGGCGGGTAATATATTATTGAGTTTTCGACATTTGCATTAAAAACGAACGGATTATACGATTTAAATGTTACTTTCACGTTAAACAGTTTGCGATTTTTTCTCTTTTCCTAATTATCGATATTACGAACGCCTATTGTAAGAAGTTGGCTATTCGTATTCATCGGTATGAAGAATTACCATCGCCATCGGAAATTATTATTTAAATTCAGCTCGTGAATCCATTAAGCTAACGGTACGGTGTTTAATTGACCCATTTAATGTACACGATCGCATTATCATAGATTCGGGTGCGAAGTGGTTGGCTGATAAATGCTCGTTGAGTCGGTGACGTTGGAAGTTGTTGAAGTGTCGTGGAGACATGTGCTCAGTACGCGTTCATTTGGGTGCAACGAGCGAAGCGCGGAGGCGGCGTGAACCATGGTTGAGCGCCCTTCGAGTAACAGGTGGTCCAGCTTCCTGGTCATTACCGTGTAATTATCGAATACTTAATCGAAGGGCGCTTCTCGTTGAATCTCCGCCTTCACGTGTAACTTTGACGAACGCCAGCACCGAACAGATTATAACCGCGATTTAATTAGCTGGCTGGAGATAAGCTAAGGGAAAGTTGGTGCCTAATGAAGAAGAACCATAAATACGCATAAATCTCGGTAAACGTGTAGGTTGATTAGAATGTTGGCGAATACGAATGTAGCGAATATGTAATTGAGATATAAATGGTATATTTCAGATAGAAAACTGGTAATACGTTGCTATATGCGCGAGTACATGACGGATGATACGATGTTAGACATTTCAGCCAGCACTTTCTCTGTCGACTCCGACTCCGTGGTTTTTATTATAACGCTAAATGTATACATTGTAGCCACTCGTAAAGTAAAATTTCAATTACTCGAAGATGTACAGATAACGGCGTGTTTTTTTCGCCGATGCGAGTCGTGCACGATGGAAACTGCTTTGATTTGTATCTTTAATTGGGGGCGTGTTGGAAATGCATTCGAAGACCAAAACCAACGTTTACCAATTTAGGTTAATGTTTTTACCAATCTGCCACTAGATTTTAAATTTTAATAATTCTTGCGAAACGACCAAAGCAGCACGGTAATTGAGATATGGTCAAGGTCTGCGCTAATGTGATGAAAGCTGCTGGTTTACTTTCTGATAAATTTGGTGTTTCGAAGGGTCCTGTGTATTATCCATCGTCGATATCTACTGTAAATTTTTTTTATTGTAATTTTTTTTCCAAGTTTCATATTATTGTTGATTTGTTGTACACAAGAAAGATGCGCTGTATTTGCGAAATAAGGAACCAATAAGCTACTTATGATGACTACATTCGGT
Source organism: Phenacoccus solenopsis (assembly GCA_009761765.1). Lineage (NCBI taxonomy): Eukaryota > Metazoa > Arthropoda > Insecta > Hemiptera > Pseudococcidae > Phenacoccus > Phenacoccus solenopsis. Next base: position 48,732,716 of record CM019752.1, on the reverse strand, counting down.
CGTAAATCATATTACACGTATGTCTGCCTCCACGTACAACGCTCGTAAAAATTTTAATAATAGCGTTAATTACATCATTTATTATCCGAATGGAATTTTTTTCATGAACAAATGTTTTGTTTACTCAGAAAAATCTGCTAGTTCCGTTACAAACTCCAATCTTATCGCTCTGCTTCGCAAATGATTTATTTTAAAAGCTTAATTTTTCGTTGACTTTGAAATCACGAAATAAATTAATAAGAATCAAAATCGTGCAGGGGCGTGCTCAGCCATTTGGGGGCCCCAGGATAAATATCTTGAAGAGGCCCCAAGAGTCCGTGGGCCCCCCCCCGTTAAAATTTTTTTGACTTTTTTTGAGTGAATTGGAAAGCTAACCGAAGAAGCAAAAAATTTTAATATGGAGAATTAAAATTTTTTAAATTTTGATAGGTATAACATCGATTTTTACTTAACATTAAACTATTTCATTAAGCAATAATTGTTTTTGGAATTTTTTGTTTTTGTTAGTCAACATCCAAGCAGCGGCGTACTAAGGACATTCTTCAGGGCGGGGGTGTGAGGGGTGGGAAGAAAACAAGAAGTTGCCAACTTATAATTTTTTTTTTTGCTCCAACGTTAAAATGTTTTGATTTCAGCAAATTGGCAATTTTTCATCGATAATACGAAATTAGTATTTAAAAAAATGTATCATCTTGGTAAATTTCAACGATAGGTGTAGTCCTGAATGATATTTCTTATGATGCTCGTACAACGCCTAAAAGAAAAAACAATCGAAATGTCATTCTTCACATTACTCTATTGAGAACATCATCCTACTGGTATGATGGGTAAAAATAAATACAACGCATTAAAAATTAAAAATAATGTTTTAAAATCGTAACAAAAACATCGTGCGAAGCGCGAAAGAAATTTTTTCATCTTTTATACAAGTTGATAAATTATCTTCCACACATGGTTAATATTATTAAATTTTAGTATTTTAAGCTATTTTGTAATTTTTTGCCCCCTTCAAATTTTTTTAAAATCGTAAGAAATACAACGCGCGAAGCGCGAAAGAAATTTTTTCCACTTTCATATAAAAATTGGCAAGTTGGTAAATTCCAAAAGCTGGCAATTTCAATAACTGCAATACTTTGTTTAAGAAATATTTATCTGTCTTATTTTTGATACTAGGTACTTATTAGTGCTAGTGGTCAAGTTCACCAACTTTACGCTAAAACTCCAAATTTACCAACCTTTCAGAAGCCAAGGAGGAGCTCATCCCCTCCCACATCCCTCTTTTCAGTACGTTCCTGCATCCAGGCATTCTAGATATAATTTGGGTCGTTTTGGGCAATAATTGTTATTACGCCAATTTTTGGTATAGTTGTCAGGAGTAATACCACAAACAACACACTCAAACTCCCCTCATGTAGCGGTGACGTGTGGCCCCCTATGGGAGTTAGAACCCCCAAAAGCTAGTTTTTGAATTTTTTCACTCACAATGACTGATACAAGTAAATTAGATATATAATTAATTAATCTACATCAAATTACCTACAAATTATGCCTAACGCATTTTTCTCTATATCATTCACCGTTCGACAACAAAATGACTTTGAAGATGGCCCATTAGGTAAAATGACTAAATTGTTGTACATTAGTGAGTTTTTTGCATTTTTCTTGGTTACAGTGCCAAATACGAAAAAATTCTTACCACACAAAATTGTTCTACACCAAATTTCTCGTAAAAATATTGCATTACATTTTTTCTACAATTCATCATAAGTTAGTGAAGAGATCTTGAAGAAGACGCATTAAGCAGCATAATGATTTATCATTTTTTGAGCATAGATTTTTGTGTTTTTCTTCCTCGTAAGGAGAGATACGAAAAAATGGCTAATAAAAAAATTATCTACATAAATTTTCTTCAAGAAAGTTTGGTTGTTTTTTTCCTGTCTTCAAAAACTGAAGTGTAAGATTATTCAGAAACTTATATTAGCGGTTATCGAGCAGATTTTCGGGATGTTGGTCAAGAGTATAAGAGTGAACAAAATACTAAAACTCCCCATATGTAGCCGTGATGCGTAGCCCCCTACGAGGCTTTGAACCCCCTAACTCAGTTTTTTGAACTTTGCTCGCTTACAATAACTGACACAAGTAAATAAATCCTATAGCAAATTGATTTACCCTAAATTCCTATAAGAATGTTTAATCATTTTCTTTCAGCTGTTTATAAGGGTTCAAACCCCTGTGGATGCTGAGGAAATCGGTAATATGCATTGCATACAGCCTTGTAAATTTAAAAAGTTTTTGCAAAATGTGATTTCTAATCATATGTGGTCATGTAAAAATTTCCCGATGAGTGGGTACCTGCTACCAATATTAAGTATGCTTAGGCAGTTGAGTTGAATTGAATTTATTAAGTGCGTTAAGATAAATTTGATGAAGTTTTTTTACTATTTTACGAGTATAACCTTTATTTCTACCGAATTGTACGACTTAATTACACTTCTTGTCACGCTAAAAGAGGCCCCACTCCAAAGGGGCCCACTCCTCGGGGCCCCAGGATATTATCCTGAGTCGTTACACGGTGAGCACGCCCCTGAAATCGTGAAATACGTGAAAAAGCAATATGGATGCTACATTGTAAATCTTACACAGCTGTAGTTGAATCTAGGAGAGTCAATGTATGAAATACTTAGGTTCTACCAAACACAAATATTCCAAGAGTCTTTTAGAAGCTAAAAATTTTTGTTAAAAAAAAAAAAAAAAAAAAAATACAAAAAATTACAAAAATCAAAAATATTTTTTGATAATAATGAACATAAAAAAACTCAAATCTGAAAACAAAAAAATAAAAATATTCCAAAAATGGTAAAAAAATTGTCTAAAAATTTCAGAAATAAAGAATAGTCAATTGAGAAAATTTAAATAAAATTAAAAAAAAAATTAAGTATCCAAACTCCAAAAAATTAATGCCATAAATGTCGTCCTTATCCGTATTTATAACTAAATAAACCGACTAACCCCTCATGTAATACCTGTAATGTACCAGTATCTGTTTTCTAACATATTCTTACTGAATGTCCCAAATACTCTCCCTATAGAAATACCTATTTTTCGAGGATCCAATTAGAGTACATCTTCGAAAATAATTATAAACAGACAGAAAACTTCGTAAGCTTCCTACATTCTAGATCCTTGTACCCTGTACTGTGAGTAAATCTAGAGCTATATTTGAGAAAAAATTCAAAGTATCCAAAAATTAAAAAATGTTCAAAAAAAATTATTAAAAAAAAGTGTGCATGTACAGCAAATAATACAGGGCTAGGAGTAGTTTTTTTTTTAATAATAATAATAATAATGATAATAATGTTTTTTTATTCGTTAATCAAAATAATTAATTAATTTTTAAAAATAAAATATATCTACTGAATAAACTTCTAATCAGGGCAACGTAAATATAATAAGCATTTTAGCTCAGTCATTTTAGGTTCGAAACTAGAACAAATTCCTGGAAAGCTGATTTTTGCAATATATACGAAGAATACTTCCCTAAGTAACATACTGAAAGTTGCACCCCCTAACCCTTCGGCTAAATGTGAAAGAGGGCAATAGCCCCTATGAAAGAAGAGGAAGGGGAAATTAGATTAATAAAAAAATTTTCTTCACTCAATCTCCTATAAGATAAAAACTTTAAACACTTTCGAAACGTTTTTATTACGCCCAAAGGGAGGGGGGGGAATTGCAATTTTTGAAAATTTTGTGTTTTTCAATTATACGACAATATTATGATGATTCGGAGAGGAAAATAATAGAAAAAAATTATTCTATACTGGTTTTTATATAAAAATAATTGCTCGTGTTTCTCGCCAAGCCGCAAATGGGCCCAAAATATGGGGTACAAGTAATAATCTCCATGTTTTTACTTTAGGTAGTGATTTTCTAGAGTAGTATTATATTTCAGTTTAGTAGTCATTTTGTTATATTTTTTATAAAATATTTTTATTTAAAACTAAAATAGATACAATAGTGGGCGAAATAAATGTATGGAACATTTTCACAAAAAATATAATTTTTCATCTCATTGGAAAAATTTAATTTTTTTTTATCTTCATTTACGTGCCATGCACTGCTACAAAGGCCAGAGGCACTGAAAATAAGTTGAATTAGTGTACGGAGATCAGACTGTTTGAGGAAAAGGAAGAGCCGATCGATGGTTGTTTCATCATTTTGAAGGTCACTCAGTGTAGTTGGCAGTGAAATTTCATTTTTAATTCCAAAAATTTTTTAAATGTTTATTGCATCTCTAGTGAGAACTTGGGAAATGTTTCTTTTGGGTGATGATCATAGAAATGAAATTCTCTCGAATTTTCACTCTATAAAATTCTTTTTATTGACCAATTAATTTTCAATTTTTTTGCACATAATTGCGCTGAAATGTTTTTGGAATTTGAAGCTGAAAACTCTCGCATTTTCAAGTACATGAAATAAAAACCAATTTTTTTCCATACCTCGACTGTCTTCCCCTTTGCCTCTCGTCATATTAATAATCGGAAGTTTATCGATGTACACCACTTACCTTGAGGTAATAAATTCCGTGAATTTTTTTTCGATAATTACTTTAATATGCAATTTGGTTGCATGAATTTTCTTCCTTATGATCTCGCCTCTGCTTGAAATGTATTCCTGCGGTATTTTTCGAGAGGTTTAATTATGCTCTAATGGCGACTTCTTCTGAGATCTTTTTGACCATGGACTACCGATTGCTGGTAAGGCTTTACAGATTCTCGGGAGGTACCTGTCGCCATACAAGTTCTCAAATCCGGTAGGCGTTAGCATGGTTGGTATTAAAAATAGACGGTCGGTTACTCGGAAAGGCGCGGACTTATGTAAGTATTACGTACGATGTTGAATTGCGCAAATGAGAGAGGGCCGCGAGCTAAACGTTAACGAAAAATATGTTTTCGAGAGCATATAATGTCTACTTGCAGGAACTAATGTTACAGTGCTACCACACCCTTGCCTACGACCGTGAAAAAATAAATCCCAACTGTTATCACCCATTTCTCCGAAGCTCGATTACCACCATTACGGTCGGCCAATAATTCACGGACCATCGTACACAACGGTCTAATAGCGAATTCCGTTTCGAAGGATCGAAAAAAATGGATGAAAAAAAAACAATCGATCTGTTGTACACGGTGTAGGTTTTATAAAAGGACGTATAAAAAAGATGTTTATTTTTAAATCGACTGTAACATGTAGTAAATATCGATAACGTTATTCGTTCGGATGAATGAATCTGTAGTATAGTAAAAGAGCACCTGTGAGCTCGTCGTGTCCATTCAATTGAGGAAATTAAATTCCGTTAAATCGCGTTAAGCAGTTCTCAACGTCGTTATTGTGTGCTGTACGGTACGCGGCGAAAACATGCGTACGAATTGTCGGCAGTGCGGGTAAAAGTGTGTCATTACCCTGAGGCAACCTTAACATTCTGCGATGTCTGCGCTGCGTAACTTCCTAACATTTGACCTTAAAAATAAACCCGATTCCGATGTACTCGCCGGTTATGGTATCGTCGATTTTTAAACGTTTTCTCGATATTTGCTTTCAGGCGAAGACGAAAGAAATGGTTCGATTAAGGAGAAGATCAGACGCGGCGAACGAGTGATCAGGCATGGAGGTAAGCACCCACGATATTTGCAACTGATGCGCATACCTAGCTTTAACTTCACTGTATAACGTAAGGAGTACACTTGGACGGTGGTGACTTGTAACATAATATATAGGTTTTACTCGAGTCAAAGAGCTTAGTGGAGTGATAGCACATGGAAGATGAGAATAGAAAATCGATGTGAGATGCGAAACGTCCGTAAATTTTCGGTTTGCGTTAAAATTTATGGAGATGGTGTCGTGCGAAATACGTTAATCACGATTCGATTAGAAACTAGAGATTGTAGGTCAATAGTTCGTTTTTCGAATTTAACGCCAAGTCGAATAATTTTGGTGCACGTCGTGACAGGTTCGCATAACTCTAACAGCGACTCACTTCACGCTCTTGAGTCAAACGGCAACATTCAGGGCCGCCGAGAGAGAGTCATCAAGAAGCAAAGCTTCCTCATATGATAAATTTTTGCTTTTAGAAAAGGAAGAAAAATGACACACTTTCAAAAATAAAGTGCTCTAAAAATGAGAAAAATTAATCAAATTTCTCGATTCTTTCCTGTCCCTGCCTCTCCTTTCTCCCAAAAAAATTTTGAAAAGTTCCAAAAAATTTACATATGAAAAAAGGCTTAAAACAGAGATCGATGGAAAAGGATAGTCAAACAAATCCACCTCTGGCTATCGAAGTAGGAGGTTGAAGCGATTTCCCTTTGGAGAGAAATATAATGGATGAAAATCCATAATACACTTGCAAGATATTTTAGCAAGTACAGAAATGGAATACAAATGGAACCCTAAGAATTATAATCATTTATATTATATAGTCTTTACATCTTTTTATTTTCATTCTTGCTTCCAAAAATGCCCTATCAGTCTATGAAATTTTAAATTGTGAAAGTCGTCTCAGCAGTTTATTTATATGGCGCCTCCCCCTATTTCACTTTCATCTCTGAACATCCTCCTAGCGCACCTCTATCTATGAGCTCCTAAGGGGCTGCTCAAAATTGTTTCTGGAGACCCACTTCGCATGCTTTCCACCTTAGAGGTTGCTCCTCCTTACTCACCTGTGTAAATGTTGGCTTAATTTGACAGATACCCCTTTATTGTAAGATTCAGCAGCAGGAGTGAATTTCAGCTGGTCTCCTTCATTACAGTGAACACCGAGAACTAAGCCTTTTTCTGAAATTTTATCAACATAAAGAATATTTTTATCTCATTATTTTCCATCCTATCTACAGTTTAGGTTAATTTTTCATCTTTCACTGTAGTAATACAGTATCAAAAATCAAAATGAAAATAGTCTCTACCTTCTGAATGTGGAAAAATCTTCATTTTCACGTAAATTAATAGAAACTATTCCAAATTTGTTAAAATTTACAATTGATTGTTTTACACTTTTTAAGAATCAGAATTTCATGTATGAACCCACAAAAAAATTCAATTTATCTAAAATTAGTTTTTCTAAAAATGTTGAAAAAAACTTACGATTCATTTTCTCGTATCACTATAGTAATTGCCAAAAAGAAATTTACGTGCATAATGATATTTTGTTATAAGCTCATAGTTTTTAATTCTGGGTTAAGACTGACTTTTTGTGGATAATAGATTTTAATGGAGAAAAATTCTTCGTGCAATTAAATTCGTTGAAATTAATTTTGAAATTGTGAAAAGATATTATCTTGAAGTGAAAAAAATGCCTAATTCATCTCAAAGATTTTTTAATGAGGTCCTCCTCCCGCCCCTAAGAAAAATTGTTGGTTGCACCATTATCTAAAAACAAAAAATGAAGAAAATATTAAAATGAAAGAAAATTGAACTATTTTTAGAGAACTTAAATTTCAAGAAAGAAAAATTAGTGAATGTCAAACATAATTAGTTTCTTAAGCTCGGCGGTCTGATGACATCCAAATTTGACAAAAATGATTCACGTAAGTTTGAGAAACGTGCGAGAGCTCATTCAACTTCACCATATCAACATGTAAATATATAGATCACATTACATAATAATATATTGGGTAACTGTATACTTCCTCCTTCAATGATCTTTGAAAAGTGGCTTAAGTCTTCAACGTATCAATTGACGATTAACGTTCACCACCTAGACCGCTTCGTATATCACCTTAAATTGTAAATATTGTACATACGAGACCGGTTATTCGCGATAATTATCTTAATACTCTATACTTTCTTTCTTGTTTATCTGTCATATATGTATATTTTGCATTAGATGTCAACATCGTCGTATTAGATGACCTCGATCGCCGAAAAATCACGCCATCGGTGGGTCTGTTGTCAACCACTGCCAGAACGTTCATTCAAGAAGGAACGACCACTGAATACGCGACCCATATCTACGGCACCACAGTTGGCGACAAATATGCTCATATTGTTAGCACAGGATCTAAAATTTTTTACGATAATGTACGCCCATCTAAAGAAAAATTCGACTCCGTTGTCACTATTCCACCTCTAGAGGGGTTGGTTTTTCCCGCCACTGAGGAAAATATTATAATCATTCCCACTAGAGTTCTGAAGGAGAAACCAGCATCTGCTGAAAAGTTGATAGTGTTGCCCAACAAAGAAGATGTATCGCATAAAAATATCGATTCGTTAAAGGCAAACATTCCTTCAGTATCAGAAAAAGTACCAGTAACGGTGAATAAGTCTCCTAATACCGAGGATAAAGGTAGAAATAGCAATTTTATTACCATTAGAAAAGAAATATCTATCAAACCTGCCAAAGTAAAACTTAAAAATGAACTACCGACGTTCACTGTTAAACAAGATTCGGCAGAAGTTGAAACTAGAGTTGAAAGTTTTAGTCCTCAAGTGGAAGATAATAGTATAAGATCAGCTAAAAATGTCTTCCATAAACCAGTAGCTAAGACGCCAGAATTAACCACTACCACTTACTTTGGATTTGCTGATTTTGTCACCACCGCTGGCAACACTGTGATTATTTTTACGCCAAAAACTCAGAGGCCAAATTATGAGGGAGCTGTTACCTCAATTCCAGGAGCAGCTACTCTTAGCGATGCTAATAATATACCACTTAGTACAGCTACATACTCTGTCCCTACCACTAATGCGCCAATTACTACGGAAAGTAGCGAAGAAGAGGTGACTGAGTCTAGCAAAAATGAATATGAAACTACGACCATTAAAGAAATCAAAACTGAGACCGAACCTCCACAATCTCATGAAAGCGAAGTTGAGCATTCGCATGGAAAATCGGTACAACACCCTAATGAATCTGAAGCGCAGCAGTCGCATGAAATAGAAGTGGAAACCACTACGGCAGATGTGCCAGAAACTACAACAGAGTCGATGAATGATGCTATCACAACAGAGAATATCATTGCATCTACTAATGTAGAGAATCTAGTCAACAACAATGTGCCATTTATAGAAAATAACGATAACTTAGAACCCTCATTCTCAAGAGATATCAATCCTACATCAGCTACTGATGTTTATAAAACATTAACGTACGTAACAACATTTTATTTAAAATCCCAAAATGGTCAGACTGGTACATCTATCAGTTCGAATACTGTTGTTGTTCCTCAGTCAACTGAAAAAACCACTACTGAAGTTGATACCGAAGTTACCACACAGTCTGGAACCACTGAAATGGATGAAGATACTACCACAGAGAAACTCATTGAAGATATCACAACTACAGAAAGAACCACAGAAAAAATACTTATAAAAGAAAACCCTGAAGAACCTCCTACTACCACTCCAGAACCTATTACTACTACTCCAGAATCCAATGAAGATAATGTTGAAGTAGAGTTGATCTTTAAAACTCTATATACCACTTACACATATCTTACAACATATTTCGAGAAAAGTACTACGAAAGTAAAAAGTCGTGAAGAAGTGGTTACTAGTGTAGTCACATCCACTTTGGACAGTGCTTTCCTCCAACTTGCTACAGATCCAGCAGTTGCTGGGCTATTTTCTAGTAACGGTCAAGGTCCAAAACGCGAAGGTAAAGTTTTACCTAACAATCTTGGAGTGGGGAGACCAACAGCATCTATCCGTAAAAATGAAATAGCTTCTTCTAATTTAGATTCTGATAATGAAATCACCAAACCTACTCCAGCATTAGAACATCATCAGGCACGTTCTCATATTAAAACCAAATACACTACATATACATCTTTATCGAGAATGGTGAAAGATGATAAGACTATAGTTATGAATAACAACACTGGCGTTTATACTAATGTTATTAATCCAACTACATCTCAACAAATTAAACCTTCCATTTCAAATGAATTACCCTCCGATATAAAAGAAAAAATCCCCTTAAAACCAATCTCGTTGAAACACACACCGGTGAATTCATACAAAACAACGATTAAACGAATAAAACCAACCAGTACTGAATTGACGAATGATGTACAGGAAACTAAAAAGGAAGCGAAGAATGATACGGAAAAATTACACAATTCTATTGTTTCGGGCGAGATGTTAAATTCAGTAATTATCTCCGCTCCATTGACCAACGACGTGAGTTTAGTAAGTACGAAAAAAAGTACCGAACAGACACCCAAAAAAGTCTACTTAAATAATGACAACGACGACGACCAACTCAGTCAAGAAAGCAATACTGAAGAAACACATCCTAATCCTTCGCTGATTTCTTTACAGACTACATTTACTACTTATACTTATTTCACGACTCTTTATAAAGGAACTTCTAGCGAAGTGGTGAGTCGATTAGAAACTGTAACAAATGTCAATACAGAGTTAATTAAGCCATCAGCAGCTACAGAAACTGTACAGAATGAAGAAGCTGGTGCTCCAGTTACTTATTATACTACTTATACATATTGGACAACTTTTTATAAAGATGGTAGTACAATGATTAAAAGTAGACAAGAGACTGTATCGAATGTGGCACAAAGTACTATAAGTCCAACTTCGACTCAGGAAGTCAAAAAAGAAATTGAACCTACGAAGGAACCTATGAATGAGCCCGTTACTTATTATACTACATTTACCTATTTCACGACTTCTTACATAGGTAATTCTTCAGTAGTAAATAGTCACTTAGAAACTGTTACTAATATAGTTGATGCTACTAAAGCTCCAGAGTTATTAGATGAAAAAACACTAGAAACCAGTGATGGTCCTATTTTAAAAGCTACTGGGTTGTTATCATCAGCTTTGGAGACTCAGGTTAATGATAATGTTACCACTGTATTCACGACTAATACTTATGGCACCTATGTGGATGGAGTATATTCGCAGGTTCTTGAAAGCACCTCGTCTATTGTTACTAGTCCAATCATCGAGTCTATGAAGCCTCCTACTGAAGATCTCAAACCCACTGGATTGGTTTCAATTAATGAAGGCGAAATTATTGATGCTTTTAACATCAGTACAACATTATACACAACCAAAGTAATTGGTACCTATATCGAACAACTTTATGCTCAAGTTATCGAAAGTACATCAACTGTAAAAGTAAATACAGAAAAGCTGAGCAATTTAATTAACCCATCTACTGTGGTTTTGAAAGATAAAATTTACCAAACAGGGGTACTACAGTTGACTCAAGGTTCATTGGTTAAGGACAAGACTACAACGTTTTATGAAACTAAAGTTATAGGAAAAATAGTCGATGAACAGTATTCTTCTGTGACTGAAACATCAAGCAGCATTTATGTTGAAATTGTACCAACTAAAACCAGCGAAGATATCAAAGCTACCGCTACTGCAGATCTATCCGCTGCTCCTCCTACTTTAACATCCACATCACCCTCACCAGCAGTTATAGAAAGCTCATTGAATGATAATTCTAATGAAAATGACAGTGATGAAGATAAAGATAAGCCTGATTCCAAGCGTAAATCATTTACACCAGTTATTCGTCCTTTTGCCTCCCGCTCTAGACCTTCGTTCTTACCAAAAAAGAAAAGCTCTGAGTCCTTGGGTGCAGCTACAATTACACGAGGTATTATACCAACTATTGTGGCCATTCCAGCTGTCAAATCAACAGAACCTCGTATCTTCGGGTCAGCAAATAGGAACAGGTTCGCTAGTAGTAAAAAGTCATCTATAGCTAACTCTCCAGTTTCGGAGGCTCGTTCTACAGCTCCAAGTTCGCGAAGATTCTCTAAAGCAAAATCAACCGCTAGTAGTTACCTTCCTTCATCATCTCAGTTCGTTAGGTCATCGAGTGCTAAAGCTTTCTCGCCATCTTCAGCGACGCCTAATTATAAACGAGGTAGTTATCGTCCAACAAGCACTAGAAGTGTGGATTACTTGAGCTCCTCTCCTGGTGGATCGAGGTTCAGGATACGTCCAACAGCTAGCGGTAGGATTGCTAGTTTTACACCATCTACGACACCTAAATTGGAGGAGATTGAAAGCAATGAATTTGGTTTTACCGAGCAAGCGTTATCTTCTTCTGATGAAGAAGTGATTGAAACGTTACCACCTGCTACTACAGAATCATCTCGTAGAAATAACCCTCTATTGAGATTTAGAAAACCTGGTGCTGGTGTTAATGCTCCACGGAGTACTTCGCCTCCTAGCACTACTGTTAGGTCGACCACTCAACGAAAGAATATTGGTAGAAAAGTGAATAATGATAACAAAATCTCCACAACCAAAGCACCAAGTACCACAAGATCATATAAACCTAGAACTCCAAGTTCGATTAATAATCACTTGAGACCAAGACCAGCCAACAGCTTACTTCCAACTAAGCCACCACTGAAGAAAGTAGAGCTGGAGAATGAGAGTGATGAAATTGATGAATCAAAACTAGAGCAAACTGATGGCTTTGAAGAGGTCACTGAAAGCTTAGATATCCTCAATGGTAACTCTATTGTTGAGAGGTCCTCGAGAAAAGCTCCATCTGTTTCTATTAAACCATTCCCTAATCGACGAGGACGTATTAAACGTCAATCAGAGTTTGGATATAAGTATGAAAATGTTAGAGGACAAAGTAGTAGTAGATACCGCAGACCAACTCAGAATTCGTTCCCTGATTACTTGTATTACGACGATTTAGAATATACAACAGAAGATATATCAGCGAGAAGTGTATCTAATAGGAACAACTTCAAGTCTAGAAACACTCAACAACTACAACAGCCATACCAACAGTATCAGCAATCTTACCAGCAACCTCTTCAATACCAGCAAACCTATCAAAGCACAACTCCAGCTCAGGTTTACCAGTCGCCCAAGATACGTCCTTCTTCCGCAATTACCAGTAGCAATAGAGCTCAGTTTACATTGCGTGAAAAAACGCATACTACCACTGCAATACCTTCGAGATCGAATCGTCGTACCACTGCAGCACCATCTCATCGTAAGCTAACAGAACCGAAGCGATCATCTTCGAGGTTGCGGAGTTATACTACAACCACCGAGTTATCTTTGTATCGTAATAATCGAAAGCAGTCTACGAACCGGAGAACCACCAGCAGGTCTCGATATAAAGATAACGATATAAACGTCAATACTTATTCGCCTACTTTTGATGGTACGATTACAGTAACGCATAAGATCCCTACAGAGGTGACTATTCCAGTATTTAATGGTAAATTCACCGAGTATAAGAACGTAGTAACAGCAAAACCGAGTCTGCAGACATTAGGACCTCATCAATACAGCACAGTTACTGGTAAAAATGGAGCAACTACGTTGCAGCTAGTGAACGAGGTAACTGAAACGTTACTCAATGGGGTAACCGAGGTGACTCGATTTGTCATTCAAGAATTTCCTACGACCAGCGTAACGTTTACGCCAACTACGATTCGTGGCAGAAAAACTTCTTTCTCGCACGTAATTCCGAGTACGGTTTACGAAATTAAACCGGAAATCAGCACAATAGCTCCGCAATTAAACGCGAACGCACCTCTAGCTAATCTTTTGCTGTCGCAATTGCTGCTCGGTAATCTGGGAATTCAACCTACAATTAATCCGCTATTAGGTCTTAATCAAGCGGCTGCTACGCCTGTTACTGAGTTCAAAACTAAAACCACGACTTACGTTACCACAATCACGCATTCCACGTCTACCATCATTCCGGTAACGTTCCGCGGTAAAGAAATCAAAACTACTGTGATTGACAGCTCAACGCAGGTTATTACGGCCACGGAATATATCACAGAAACAATGGTAATCAGCCCGACACAAACCGCGCCTCCGAACCAACTCAATACTCTATTACTGCCCGCGTTACTGCAGCAGGCACAGCTTTTAAACCAACCTCAACCAACAACGAGCTCGCCTATCGATGAAAATATCGCCGAAAATCTACAACTCATACAAGATTCGCCATCGCCTTCCAAAGTTATTAAAAATGGTTTAAACTTGGATAACGAAAAAGATGAGGATTTCTTACAAAAAGAGCCTCGTAAAAAACAAAAACCCATAGAGCCGGCTGAAACCAGTGTAGTCACGTTATACCTATCTGGTAGAAGACCCGGAGAATTTAGCACTGTTTTGTCCACCGTCGTGTTGGATGATAAATCGGCTACGTTGCGTAAACGTAACGCTGATCCGTCTTATGATGTGAAACCATCGGCGCTTCCATCTCTCTCGTCGTCGTTCGATTACGACGATTATTTCGACGAGATCATTAAATCCGGTATAAACGATATATCATCATCGGAAGTTGACCATGAAACTCAAAGCTTAGAAAGTATAGTTAGTAATTTCGGTAGCCGTTTGCCAAGCGATAAAGTTCCCCAACAAGAAACTAAAACGAATCATTTTTTATTGAAAACTTCCACTGAAAGCGCTCCGTTTCGGTGGAATTCTAATTTAACAAGGGGCTCTAAGATCGTAAAACGTCAAGCCGACCAAGAACAGTCTTCGCAATCAGATTTTAATTGGTCGCAAACATTCAATTTAGGTAGAAAATTACTTTCTGTTGATGACGATGCGCTTCCTTTGGAGGACACTCCGAGTGTAAATGCAACATTTCAAATAAGTGCCGATAATAAATCTTCGTCAGGTAAGGTTCTATTTGATGGTAATATCTTCTTCTTGTTCTTTTTCTTTCACTTTCTTTAGCACTAATTTAACGGACTAGGCCATTTTTGAGTGTGCGATTATATTTTCACTTGATTTTCTCAAATGTATTTCCTATTTTGTGTCTTCAGTTTTAAGAAATTAAGATGTTTTTTTCCTGCTGATGGAAATAGATTATGTAATGCTCTATTGCTCATGAAAAGAGTATAACCATCTTAATCAACAAGAGACTAGATATAATTTGATTAAATCATATTAACAGTGAAGATAAAATTTGATGGAATTCGATGGAATGGGATCAAATTAAATCCAATTATGGAACAAATTTGATCAGATTAAATCTTCTTTTATAAAATTTGATATTTTATAAAATTTTATAACTAAGTATAAGTATCTAGTTTTTATTGAAATATAAATTTAAAATGTTCATCAAATTTGATAAATTTTGATCAGATTATATCAAATTATATCTGGTCAGTTTGTGGATAAAATTTGATGTACCTATACATTTGATGAACTTTGATCAAATTAAATTATTCCTTTTTTCCTGGGTACGTACATTACCATAGAAAATTTGAAACAGTGAATTAGAGAAAGAAAATATAAAGAGGAAAAAATTTGATTCTATAGATACCTGAGATAATATAAAACAAAATTTGTTATGAGACATTTTTGTACGTAAATTTGCATAATGAATTTGTCCCCTTAGTCTTGGGAAAAATAAACATTCTTACCTATTCACCAGCAAAAATTATAAATTTTCATCGGCAAGCAATTTTTGAAAAACTTACTCAAATCATATTAGCATGCGAAGATCAAGTTTGATCAGATTCAATTAGAATGGATCAAATCTAATCATTTTTGAAGATTATTAGTTCCTGTTTTATCAAATTTGATAACTTTATATCTATTTTTGTCGGAATGTATTAAATTCCATCAACTCTGATCAGGTTTGACCTGTTCCTTTTTCCATGGAAGCTAAATAAAGTTCCTTCTCATTTTCACCCCTCCACATCTCAAACAAAACAAAAACAAAAAGAAAGTGAACCCCTTGGAAAGTTTCAAGGTAAATAGTGCTATGCAAAAGTTTGAAATTTTAATTTTCTACCCTAAAAAAATCAATAGAGAACATTTAAATATTTTCTTGAGGGAAGAATGTAAACTGCTTTTGCCATCGTAATTTACAAAAAAAAAAGCAAAGCAAAACAAAAACAAAAAATAATTTTATTCGAAGAAAAATATAATCAATTAGTTTTTCATTGCGTAAAATATCCAAAAAAGTTAAAAAAAAGTAAAAAAAATACATAGAAAAAATTCACAAAAATGTAAAATATATTATGTATTGCTTCGAAATTGGAATCTTCATAGATATACATAAAACGCAAAAAGCCCACTTCCTTTATTAAAACAAAAAAGAAAATACATATTATCCAAAAATGAAAATAAATGTAATTATCAAAAAAAAAGTAAAGAAAAAATAACTAAAAAATGAAAAAAAATGTAATTATCAAAAAAAAAAAAAAAAATGAAGGAAGAAATATCTAAAAAATATTTAAAAAAAAATTGATTTATTCGTGGAAATTACTTTGTAATAATTTGTCACGCGTGAAATTTTGCTGTCATCGCATATGCTGCAGTTTACAAGGTCGCGATGCTGAATCCGTATCCGAATGTTCAAGTCAGATTTAGCTGAAATTTGACAGAAGCCGAATCCGAAAATAATGCTACAAAATCCACTTTATCGACTTCGTATTCGGCTATATTCGTTTGAGAAACTAAAGAAAAAGTTGAACCTTTTTTAATTTCAAGTTATGGCCTTTCATTTCAGTCATTGAATAGATTTAAATTTTCGAAGGTGGGAGAATGGACTACCAAATATTTTTTTAAAGGGAAAATGAAGCAAAAAAAATCGAGCTATGAAATTTCAAGTCAAATTAAGTAAAAAATTTTTAAGTCGATGCTAAATCTTTTAATTAAATTGAGGTATAAGTTTTTAAAAGGTGAACTGGAAGCTGAATTGTTATTTATATTTCGATCAAAATGGTGGCTGAATTCAAATCCGAACCGTTAAAAAATGCTGTTAGGTGAATCCGAAGTTTAATTTTTTGTCTTCTTAATACGAGCAGTATAACTCTACGTAGTCTTTGAATTTTTTTTATATTACTTCAGTATTTCACAAATATTACAACCTTTTTTTCAATTCAGCATCATTTCGATATTTTATCAGAAAATAACTTGTAACTTTTGAATGCAGAAAAAAAAATTTTAAATTGTTCAACGATCAGTTTTTTTGGAAATCTTAAAAATTTTGAAAAGTTTTACTTCATTTCAACAAGTACGTATTAGTCTCATCAGCTTTACAGGATGAAACTTTCTCATGCCTTCATAGGAGTTATTTGGTGATCAATTTTTCCTCACCCTCTCAGTTTTCGAAATAAAAAAAAAGAATCCGTCTTACCCTTGTATGTACGTTGTACGTGCATCTAATTTTTAGTGAAAATAGTTTTGCACACTCAGACTTGGTCTACATTGGTTTCTGTTTTCTTCTGAACACTTTTTCTCAAGTTGAATCGGACTATTTGAAAAAATCAATGGAAACATTGTAAATAAAATAAAATTTCACGTTTAAAATTATTAACCAAAAAAATTTCTTGCGAATCTGTCCTCTTTATACTGAAACCTTGAAGAACATATTTTTTAACCTAATTCACACGAATTTTGCAGTCGAAGATGAAGGACGTGGAAGGTATAACTTAGCTACGAAAGTGATGAGTAACGGTGTGGAGGTAATAGTTGCCCTAGACAAGAGTACTTTACCTGGATCACCTCAGTTACTCCGAGTTCTTCCGACTTCCAATATCCGTCCTATCACACTCACTCCTAGTACTGTCACTGATCATATGATAATGATGTTACCACACGGACTACAAGTAAGTACCAACCTGAAGTAGTGATGAAGTTATATGATTACATAATATGATTAAATACTGATTAAAATGTAATTTAGCAGGACACTTCTAATTCACTGGTGACGAAAACCTATGTTACTACATATACCTATCTGACAACCTTACTACAAGAAGGTCACACTACAACCTCCAGTAAAGAAAAAGTCGTCTCGAACGTGCTGACTGAGAATGCGAATGTAATTCCTACCAATTCTCCGAATGCGGATGCTCGCGTTACTTTATCCTCTAGTCCTATCATGGCAACCAAAGTTTTGCAAACTACTTATACAATGGAGAGCACTGTAATTGATGGTAATACTCCGCACGTGGTTACGAGTCAGCAAACTGTAACTAATACCATTACAGCTACGGGGTCTCAGTTTGCTCATTTATTACAGCCATCGGAGCCGAATTACGTGGAATCTAATTCTGGTGAGGTTTTCAAAATTTACTCTGTTTTTTAATTTTATATTAGTTGACTGGGTTTAGTCACAGTAGTTGAAGAAAAGTCTTATAGATTATTAGATGATTGAGGAAGCTAGATGCGGCGATATAAATAATAAGAGACGAGCTTTCTGATTATCAGAAGTTTGGGAAGAAATATTGGTAAACTAAGATATCGTCTATGGGGACTGTAATGTATGCAGTCTAGAAGGATATATTTCATTGTTGATTGTGCTCATGTTGCTTTTAAAGGATAGGTTATGTCGCGACTAGGTTACTATATATTGTTATATGATATATCGAAATTTACCTGTGATAAAAATTTTATTATATCTGAAATGTGAAAGAGGGACGTTGATCTTTGTATGAATAAAAATTTATGATGCCTCGTTTACAATGGAATGAGCTCAATCATTACTAACATAACCATTATGTCTGGAACCAAAGTAAGCACCATCTCATTCTGGCTAAGTGAAAGTAAATATACCACTTATTTAACGAAGATGGTTGGTCTTTGCAACGATGGTTTTATAGAGACATTAGAGGCTCCAAAATCTTAATTTACAAAATGGACATTTTTATTACAATGTGTTCGGCTTAAAAAATGTTGGAAGGAGGTATTGTATGGTATGAAATTGCTAATCAAAATCTTGTAAATAAAACAACCCATTTCTTTTTTTATTTGGGAACCGTTTGTGTGAAAGATCACATGATCAAAGCTAAATACTGAGGTCATAATTTTCGTTATGTACTCGTTTTGAAATTTTTGTGACTGATAGATCTAACAGCAAGTAAAAATATATCCATTCTGGCAGAGCATTAAAGGCTTAAAAATGAGAGAATTTTCTATATGAAAGTAATGAAGAAATACGGTTTACAAAATCTAGTAGCTTGTAGCAACGAGTTGTAAATATCCTACTGCTTAAAGTGTGTGGTACTTCATAGTGACATATTGGTAAACACGCTTTGCTAAGTTTTGAGAGAAACTGAATTAAAAATAGGGGGAGATACTCTATGCAGATCTAGTGGCTATTTTACTGATTTTCAGAGCAGGTAAGGGTTTAGTGATGCTGGGTGTTTCAACTCAATGGGCTCTCCTTCATATGACATTTATGGTTACTTATGTGACAATCATGTATGATGATTTGCCTACCCAAGGTGCTGAGGGGCCTGAGATATAAATGTTGGAAAACATTTACTTTAATGCTGATCAATTATGAACATTTTTATTTCACCATCGAAGACTGATAAAAATATACCGTTTGCTCCAACATATAGAGCATATATTGTAGTATTACTGACAAAGAATGGATGTGGGAGGAGAGGTATTTGAGGAAAAAAAGACATATGAGAGATGATGGATAAAGTAGTATTTTTTTCATTATTACTTTTTGCAGATATCTTTGAAAAATGCTTTACTAACGCAATGTTTTAAAATTTTATTCTGAGTCATCTTAGGAGTATTTTGCATGATAATTGTATTGATTTAATTATAATATATTACTTTTTAATAAATATTTATATCTCAGCTCCTTCAGCAACTACTGCAGGCAAACCATTAGCGCCCAGTGCAACACCAGGTGATATTAAGGACATTCTTTGGAAATAGAGCACACTATATAGTCTCTTTTTGAGTTACTTTAATCGAATAAATTATCTATTTGTGGTTTTGTTTTTCAGTGTCTTCCAAAGAAGTAATTAATGAAGACTACACGATAAAGCCAACGGAGAAGCTTAATACGGAAATGCATTTGAAAAACAGTGATAAAAATCAAATCGAAGTGAAACCGACATCTTTACAAGCAGCTGATGTGACTAAAACGTATTTCGTAACTTATACTTATTTCAGTACATTATTGGAAAATGGTACTACAGTTATTAAATCAAATATCGCCACGTCATCGGATGTGGTCACCGAAAAAGTATACATGCCTTTGAAAAGAACTAAACATCCGATTATAAAAGAAACTCAAACTTCGATTACGTCAACTGAAACGGAAAAGCCGATAAGTATATACGCGACCAAAACCTACTTAACCACGTTCACATACTTCACAACGTTGTTGCAAGAAAAAGGCGGTAAATCGCCGCAAACTGTGATCCGATCTCGTACCAAAGTTATGCAAAATTTAGTTACCGAAACGTTAAATACTAATTTATTAAATTCCGATTATTTATCGAATTTAAAGCATTCGTTGAGAAAAGAGTCTGTGCCTATTACAGCCACAGCTACTCTATCCGATGGTCAGAAATTAGAAATCACCGCCACTGTGAACGATGATAGCATACAATCAAACACTATCGATAGGATTTCGTCGTCTATCGAAGAAAACCAAGACTATTACAATCAGGTGGATGCTAATAATCAAAATCAACCTATTAGACCAGAGCAACTGCAACCAGCTAAGCTTCAAAATGTGCCGAATCCTAAACCCAGTAGTGCCAATTTTACCACCACCATTTTACACTCGTCTACTGTTACAAAAAATGGAGCTACGTTATTTCCAGGCTCGCAGGTTATCAAGTTCACAGATTCCACTGGCAATGTATCTATCATCCCTGTTTCGGATCCGGTCAGCAAACATCCGCATGGAAGTCACCATAAACCTGAAAACAATAAAATCCAAATGAATAATCTGTTGAGTTTCGGATCCTTGGGTATTAATAGCTTAAGCGCTTTGAAGCCAGTAATAAATGCTATGGCCGGATTATGGCAAAACAATATTAAATCCAATGTAAGAGATAAACCCGAACTACCGCATAAACCCGAACGTCCGTATTTGGATAAAAATCCACTGATGGAGCTTAACACGAACTTGAAACCACCGAACAGAACACCCATTTACATTCCTGTAGGTTCTGTAAACGATAACGAAGAAGCGGAGAGTCAAGATGTGCCGGAACAATATTCAGATATTAATCAGAGAAATAATCCTAGTCATTTGGCGTTAAATAAACCGGCAATAGAAAAGCCACTGATGTCTGGTGGTATTCCAATCAGTCCTGGTCAAGTAATTACCGCTAATACGGACGTCATTGTAGGAACCCCAGCTGTCCTTGGACCGAGACCTCCGATTAAAAATTCTAATGAAAAGAGTGACGTACCGATAGGCATGAAACCACCTCCTATATCAATATCGCATTATTCGGACGAAGAAATCGATAAATCACCAGCTCCGGGATTCAGCGAAACCTTTAAAATTCCTCCAAAACCGCTTTCACCGGCGTTTTTGAATAATGGCTTTTCAAATCATTTCAAATTCCCGCCTAAAAATCACTATAAATATAACGATCAGAAAATTCCCCTTCCTTCAGAAATAAAGTATTCTCATTTACCGTTGAATACGCCATTACCGCACAAAGATAACGTGAAAGAGCCGAGTGGTCTGGTATCATCGGTCAAGTTACCACATCCAGTTCATGTGGAACATTCGTCTTTGAATCCTTTATTAGTGAATGTACGGCCCTCTCAGGTGGCTCAGGTTGTTATACCTCATGGTAGCCAGACAGCTTTGATTTACAGCGATGAACCATCTACTTATAGCACTAAAGGGGAAATATTCAACGACCCTTCGCCTTATCCAGAGGAAAACGTGAATCCTGGGTTTGTCGGATTGAAAGTGTTTGGACCTGTGAATACGCCCCAAGAAAGCGTCTCTAAGTTGGCCTCGAATACCATTCATTTGGATATACCTATCGATCCATATGCTTCTGATGGAGCTTTAACGGAATCTCATCATTTTATCGTGTTAGGTTCAGATGGTAAACCACAGGCTCCTTATAGTATCGTTAATTCGGTTTTAAAAGCGCCTCAAAATGATAGCGAATTTAATACGATTTTTAAGAGGTTGAATAGCAAGTATAATTTCACGGTACCCAGTAATAACGTAGATTTCATTAGAAAGCCAGCTCGTCCTACGTGGCATCAGCAAAGTCAATCTGATTCGCATCATCCGGGAGCTGAGCATAATCAGAGGCCATTTATATTCCCACAGAACCATCCGGTGCATGAAAATAACAATTATCAAAATCATGAAAATAATATTTTAGTTACCGATAATGAGAACGAAACTAACGATAATGAAGAAGGTAGTCTATCCGAAGATGATGAAATAACCCAAGAAACCAAACTGAAACCGAGCTCCAATCAGCATTCAGGCGAATATAGGCCACATTCCAATGAACATGCGAATGAACATAAACCAAATTCTCATCAGCATTTGAACGAATTCAAACCGAATTCTCATCAGAATTCGAACGAACATAAACCAAATTCTCATCAGAATTCGAATGAATTCAAAACGAATTCTCATCAGTATTCGAACGAATTCAAACCAAATTCTCATCAGAATTCGAACGAAATTAAACTAAATTCTCATCAGCATTCAAACGAATTTAATCAGAATCCTCATCAGCAATCGAACGAATTTAGCGCAAATTCTCATCAGAATTCGAACGAAATTAAAACAAACTCTTATCAGCACTCGAACGAATTTAAACCAAATTCTCACGCGAACGAATTCAACTCAGCGTCAGCTACTATCACTGTATCCGGTAACGATCCGGTGAAAGAATTCGACGATACTGTACACGATCACCAAATCAATCAAAATTGGGAAATAATGAAGGAGAAAAATCAAGCTTCGAATGTAAAACCGAACCCCAGTCAGATACCTAAAGGTCAGCACGGTGATAATTCGACGACTCGCGAAAATCCCAACATCAAGTATTCCGAATGGACCAGCATGGAATTCCCGACATACAGTAACGAAGGGATAAACTCGACTAATCATCCTCAACTGGATACTAATTCTGTAGCCAACCTGGAGAAGGAAAGTGCTTCGAATCAAAATAAAAAACCAACGAATCACCATCGAAACAACCAAGACGACATGGTTATCGGACTCTCTCCGCCGCCATTACCTCGTCCTTCGGTACCGCCTCAGAAAACCAGCAGGCCTAGTTTGAAACCTTATGAACCTAAGATTCCGCAAAGGCCGTCGATTAAAAATAAACCTAAACCTACCAATCCTCCGTATCCGTTCGAAAAACCTACTCCTACTGCGGTAACGAATAGACCAAAAACAACGATTAGTAAACCACCGCCAAATATTTTGTACGAAACGGATGCTCCTCATTTGGCCGAAGAAATAGTCAAATTGAAACCGCTCAATAGCACCGGACGTATAGAACCAGTGAAGAAATGGCAAACGACTTCTAAACCTACAGGATTGCAACCTGTTTATGGTAATGTAGTTAAAGTCGAGCCTGAGAAAGCGAACGATGAGAAGCCTAGCAGGAATAATTCGAGTTATTCGGATGCCATCGGATCTCAATCTGATAAGGTAGTTGTGGTGAATAAACCAGATCAAGAGAATACTGATAAAGCGACCGAGTTGATTTCGAAATGGAACGACGAAGGTATTATTTCGAGTTCGAAAAATGATTTCGAAGATCCAGAGTATAAAAATACACCCACTTTGATTACTACGAATCGTACAAAAGCTGGTAGCGTTTCGAACACGATATTTGGTAACTTATATACGAGACCTCCGCCAGCAAATATCGTAATTATACCGACCCATTCGACGACTCAGCATTATACCGCTATTAGTATGGTTATCGATCAAGAGCCAGTTGATAAGAATACTGTTACTAGTCAAAATGTTAACATAAAGCCAGATATCAAACCTACATCCGCGATGGCTGATGGTCAGACTAAACAAGATGGACCAGAAAAGAAGGAACCAGTGGATAAAAATACGCCTGTACCAACGTATTATATAACACACACGAAAACTTTATCAGTCACTATCACCCAAACGACAGTAGTTCAAAGAGACGGACAGCCTTCTACGCATACGGTGGTATTGACGAAAACGCAAACCTCCACATTAATCGATACAGTTACTAAGATTCAAACATTATTACAACCTACTAGCGTGCTTTCCACCATCACTACCACTGTACCAGTAACTGTCTCGAAAGAACCCACGTATTCGACCACCACAGCAACCTCCGAAGAACCTCCAATCATCACAGGTACCAATGAGCATTCCGATGATAACGATTCCATATTTGTAGTAATGACTGATAAAAAATCTGGTACCGCTCATATTGCACCAGCTCCAACTGAAGCTAGACCAACTAGTTTCGAAGTCCAAGTGCCCGATGAAGCTAACGAAATCAGTCCAAACGATATTCTATACAGCGGTATATACACTCAACATACAGATAACGAATGTCGTCCTGAATGCAAAGTGAATAAAAATGAAATTTGTCAAAAAGTCGATAGCAATATGAGATGCATATGTAGACCAGGTTTCGCTCGCATGTTCCCAGATCATCCGTGTAAACGTGAGTTTCATCAGTGAATAAAGTGTTAGAGGAGTTCTATTTATAAGGTTAAATAATCGTTGATATTTTTACAGCTACGTATACGTATGTAATGAGATTACCATTGGATAGACAAGGCGAAGAGGAAATTCGTTATACGGATGGTTTAGCCGATCGTACGTCTCCATCTCATCAACAGTTAACAGAAGCGACAAGAGACGGACTCGATAGGATGGTGATGCAGTCTAACCTTAGAGATATTTATCACGGCATTGTGGTGTCAGGCTTTGAACCGTCCAAACAATCAGATAAAGCTTCCGTTGTTTACATGGTTCAGGTTGGTGATACTTGTAATTAAAGTTGAAGAATGGTGGAAGTAATTTTTTACCGGTGATGAACGGTGAGATCGGCATTGGTGTGATTGTTGTGTTTATATTACAGCTTTCTGAGAACCCAGAAGAAATTAAATTATTAGAAGAGGTTCACAGGACGCTGAAAGCCAATAACTACAGTTTAGGTGGTACAGATGTGTTCACAGCTCCCGATATGTTCCATTTCATTAAAGCAGAAGGTAATGTAAATAATGTAATAACTAATAAGTTTCATTAGCCGAGTTTTTAATTTAAAATGGTAGCTGTTTCATCTTACATTCTTTAGAAATGAGAGAAGGAGAGGGGTATCTTTATATCTTTACTTTTCAGACCATTCGTGATACAGCCTAATGAGTACCAAATCCTCTTTTATTATAGTCCAAAATACTTTCATGTTAGATGGCTAAAATGTATTGTGATTGATTGTGAAAATAGAAATCAGTGTTACCAACATGTTATATCTATTTGCTTGCTCATTAGAAGGAAATTTGGTGCTTTGTCTATATGGGATTCAGTCGAACGCACGGTATAATACAGATACGTACCGCACCACTTCACAACGCTGGTATGTGGGGATGGAAATTGTTCGAAATTTGTTAGAAAACTCTTCATAGAAATACCCAAAATTTCTTGGTCTGGATTTTTGTTTAACTTCAGAATGGTGGTTCACTTAAGTTTTGGGAGGACGAACACCAATATATTCAAATTTCAGCTTCCTAAATAAATTTGAAGGAAAGTTGGAGCGAAAAATTGTTTTAAGGCAGTTTCATATCTCCTCAACAAACCGATCTAGAAAGCTCAAATTTTTTATATAATTATATTTGCTTACATACCAGAATGTGGTTCCTCGAATTTAGGCCAAAATGGATTTAAAATGGCGTGCAGTCAAAATTCAAGAAGGTTTCTTGGGCCTTGAAGAATTTGAAGTTTTTAAATATGAGCTCATATGATTAATGATTACCGAGGATAAAAAAAATATACGATTCCAAATAATTAAATTTTCATTTTGTCAAGTTTTTCTTTGTTCATTTTATTCTCAATTTTTTGCTTCATTAATAATAAAAATGAAGGCTATTACAGCGTACCTGAGTTTTGCACGTAGATTGGGGATGACATATTTTTATGTTTAATACAATTTTATAGCCTAATGGAAAGCTAATGCACATTTTCAATCTTGTCAATATAATTATTGAAATCGAAATAATTCCTGTCATGGTATAATTTTGTATACACATGTTGACGCCATTCTTATTAAACTCTGAAAAATTCTTTGGAACACCTGCACTGCATAGCCACCTTCTCCCCCCCCTCCCCCTAAGTTATGAATCGGAGTTGGAAATAATTAGTTTTTTGTTCATAACTCGTTGAAATTTCGAAAAGCCAGAAATGTTACGAAAAATATGCCTTTTTTTAGAAGATTTTCAAGTCCTAATTAGAATGTCTTATTAAAAGGAAGAAAAAAAATTGAATTTATCGCAAACCATTTTGAAAATTTTTTCGTGATTCCACTCGTGCAGGGTGTTCCACCTCAATAATTATGAACACCTTTATATCGCCTGCAGGGCTACGTATGTGGTAGTCCCGTGTGACTGTTTGCCTTTCATATATGATGAAGGAGCTGACATAGAAAAATGGAAAAAATATTTTTTATCTCGATAGTAATGAACTTCGAAAATTTTCATTTTATCATTCAAGGTAGAGGAAATTGTTTGTACGAAAATTTAGAACATGCAGTGTAGTATTCATAACAAAACATTAGTTTGTAGAAAAGAGGGTAGAGGGGGATGAATGAACAAAAAAATGGAAAAGGCGAGTAAAATTAATGATTTTTTAATACTTTTTGCAGATAATTTTAAGAAATGCTTCATTGCCCCCATATTTAGAAATTGTTTATGAATTGATACTCTATTCAGTATATAATAGGTAAATGCGCTAGGTTGCCCTAAATGCCAAAATAAATTCTTAACTAAATTTCTAAAATATTTTTTGGTGAATTGAAACAAAATCCATATTTTTTGGATTTTTTTTCACAATTCAGTGGTGTTTGGGATCACATCTAGTTGCAATATATCGATGGCCTAATTCCAAAACCTCATAACTCACAAAAAAAAATTCATATAATTTTTTGGAGTTACGAGGTTTTCGAATTTTAGGCCGTCCATATGATCATGTATGCTGTACTAATCTATGAAAATTTTTCGGAAGTCAAAATATTAGGTCAGTGAGATATTATTTCAAGATGGATGTTTATGAAAAAAAATTGAAAAATCGCATCATTTTTTCTACTTTTAAGTTTTGAGATTATTCATCCTTATCTACATCTTCTCCTACCACCAATTTTTTGTCAGTAATATTACGTTGCATGTCGTACATTTTAGCAACAAAGAATCGCATTTTAAAGAAAAAATCGAAATGTTGGTACTATTTCTATATTAATATTTCTTCTTCAAATATTTGTCATTTAGATTTCGACGAATGCAGTGATAACAAATACCACGATTGCTCAGAACACGCTCAATGTTTCAATTTACGAGGTACATATACATGTAGTTGCAAAGAAGGTTATACCGATATGTCGTACAATACTCAGTTCCCAGGACGTATATGTTCAGGTGGGTACCTATTCAATGCCGCTATTTGTATATGAAAATCCCGATACGATTGCTAAAGTGAAATTCCATTTAATTTGCAAATTTTAGCTGATGCTATTGGCTGTGAATTATGTAATTATCACGGTACGTGTTACTACAAAGCCAACGAAGATCCGACGTGCGAATGCTTCCAGTGGTACGCGGGAGAATTTTGTCAGATAAATTTAAAAGGTAAAATTTCTCCTCATTTTGTACCTCAAAAATGTCCAATCAATAATGAATTGATGGAATTAAAAGCAAAACCCAACGTATTTTTTTCTAGTCACTTTAATATCGTTGATCGCGATCGGAGTCCTGCTCAGCATACTTTTGGTTGTTTGCGTCGTGATGACGTGCAACAAACAAAAACCGCCGGAAATTTTGCGAACTGCTCCGAAACCTCACGTGGGTTTTCGACGTTATCGAAGCGTGACCAATGTACCAGGTGATAAACGTGCCATTGTCAGTGTTGACACAAGTAGCGAAGGCAGCATAGAAAGAACTCCGCCGCCATTTATTAAACAGGTAAATCAGACGAAATAATTTAGATAATGGGTACTGTTTCAGCTGTACGAAGAAATCGAAAATGTTGACCTCTTTTTTGGATTTTGCTGATTTTATTTTTTTGTTGACCTTGTCGCAGAAATAGAAAACACACAATTAATATTCAGACCTCGCTGGGGGTTTTTTACTCTTTCAGATATTTGCATAATATAGTCAGTTTGAGGTTCTGTGAAAGGAACCCGAAAGAACTGTACTGCAAGTATAGTTAACGGTTTTCATGGTTCTATAGTGCATCCAAAGTGGATATCAGTGGCTCCTTAAAACTCTTAAAAATTGAGATTTATGGTTTGAATGAATAGTACTTTTAGCAATTATTGGCAATTTGATGAAAGATGAAAGTGCCTCAAATACTTAATTAGTTCAAATTTGATTGAGGCATTGATCACATCTGAAATATACCGTAAAATGGTGAATAAGGGTAATCAGTTATCAGCGAAAGTGAAGATTATTTGAAGGAGAAAAAGCGAAGTTACAGTAGAAATTTATCTCAAAACATTAACCGAATTGATATAGAATGACCCTGAGATGAAAATTTGTCTAGTTTTACAATAAACTATATTCGTTTGCAGAGAGTTCTTCGAAACGAGCCTCCAAATGCTCCAAGTAGCCACGGAGGTGGCGGTACTGTACAAAGTACGGACCAGAGAGACAGAAGTCTGACAGTTTTAATTCCTCGAGCTAAATATAGGCCGGTTTCCTCTCAGCCATCGTCTACACTTTTGACGATGTCTACTTTTGGGCCGGAACAAAAATTGCTCAATTATGCTGGTAGTAGGGAGAGTAGTCGAACGCCAGAGAAAAAGGTATGCCAGTACGTCCTATGAAGAAGTGATTCTCAAAGTATAGAAAATCAAAACGATATTTTTTGTTGTAGATGTCGCGCTGCAGTATGCACAGTAGGCGACTCAGCAATTCTACTAATCTATCGGTAGAGCCGCAGCCTAGAAAGAAACTTTCAGCTCCAAGAAGACCTTCCAGTGGTATGTTGTAATTTATGAATGGATTCGTAAAATATAATATGATAAATGTAATCGGTAATTTTTTCTTTCGTATTTTATTAGGTGCTTTAGTATCCGCAGGATTTGAAGTTTCAGCCACCGTTCGAAGAACACAAGAGCTTGATGAAGCTTACATTAGTCAGTCACATAATGACCTAAATCAACCTACATACAATAGTATAAGAACGGCGGAAAGGTAAAATTTCAATTACGAATTATGGCACTATTTTTGTTCATGCTCGTACATACGTAGTCGAAGCACTCACGTAGAATTTGCTGTTACATTGTAAAGTAGTGCTTGTGTAGAAATGTATAGTTTGTTTTATGGAACGGTTTATTGTAGAGACTTCTGTAATCTGTTTTACAGCTCGATAATTGTAGATGTACCTCCGTTACCAGTATTTGAATCATCGCTTGAGGAATTCATCACCCGAGTTGATAAACTCGGGTAAGCTATATTTCTGCTAGTTTCGCTATAAGCATGATTTAGCTTCTCTTTTCTACCTTTATTTTAAATTCGAGTTCGAACGTATTAATAATGGGTGATTTTTTCAATTTTAGAACCGTTTCTGAAGCTCGATCGTATGATGAGACTACTATCCAACCGCCAGTTAGAAGTTTGCATCATGTTTTCCACTCCCAAATGCATACGTGTGGTTCTAAGAACTCGTCGTCGCAGAAGACTAATCTCGACGTGAGTACATTCGAGAATTCAGGAATTGACGGTTTCCACAAGATTTTATTATATTATTTATTTTTTATGTACCCTAGGAACATCATACAATGGGTGAACGTGACTTAGGATCAACGTATATGCCAAAATCGCAATTATATAAACCAGATCATAGGGTTAGTACTTCATTATTTATAGGACTCAAGCTGCTAAAAGATCAATACGATCTTCTGTTGACAACGACTGTCGTGTTTTTTGCTCAGAACAGAGAAAGTGAAATGGAAAGAAACAAAGATAGAGGAGAAGAGAAAAAAAGAGAGAGGTAAAGGGAGAAAAAAATGGAAAGGCCAAGAAAAGAAATGAAAGAGGAAGAAAAAGAGGAATAGAAATAAAGAAAAATGGAAAAGGAAGGAAGGAAGAGAGAAAAAGAGAGGAAGGGTTGAGAAGAGGATTGAGAAAAGAAGAAAGAGAAATAAAAAAAAGGAAGGGAAAGAAAGAAAGAAACATCAAATAAAAAGAAGGAAAAAAGAGAAATATACAAAATTTTTTGAAGTAATTGGAACTTGTTTTATTCTTGTATTGGAGAAATTATTTTATAATGAAATTATGTGTATTAGTTTTCATATATTATTTTTTATGAAGAGAATGAATCAAAGTAATTTGATTTTGATTTTTTCGAACAGGAAAGCGATGGTTCGAACTTCGATTCCTTATGAAGAATTAATTTAATAGAGGATTTTTTTTTTTTGAATAATAAATATGTAATACTGAAGAATAATTGACTATAATGATGTAAAAAATAGACAGTAACATAGATACATTGAATATCAATATTTCAAATTATAACAAAAATATTGATTCATCAATATGCGGTTTAGTGAAATGAAACTTCATGAGTTTTTATATTCGATATAATTTTAATATATATTTATAAAGTATGTAAATTTGTACCTTGTTTGTTTTTATACGATGTTATTTCGTCATTTTTGTAAAATTTGTATTTAAATTGATTCGTGTAGATATTTTGCAAATTGTAAAGTATGATAATTATACATATGTACGTTACTGTTAAATACGTAATTAGTCATGAAAATTTTAAGATACTGGATGTAATTGATATAATTTATTTTTTAATGTTCCTGTCTGAAATTTGCGTTTTATTCGAGAACAAATCGATTTTTCATGCCTTAAAATTCAAGAATTGAAATATGTTCAGTTTCGATGTGTTTTTTTTTTTAATTTATTTGAATAAAATCAATTAATTTATTTTCATAAATTAGGAAAAAGTAATGCTCATTTTCATTGTTTATTATATTTTTATATTTTATTTAATTTTTTATCCCTAGTGCCAAAAATTATATTATTATTTCGGTAATTATTTGAATACGATAATTAGCCATGATTATTGTTATTTTATTGAAATCAGTGATGATAATAGGTGAAAATTTGTATGGATTGAATTATTATAATAATTCTGATTTTATCGTAGAACTTTTTAAAATACTAAAATAATAGACAAGAAAATTTTTATGTTTTTAGCCATAAAAGGAAGAGTAATGATAAAACTTCTTTCTGCAATTGTGAACATTTATTTATTATTTTTTTAAATTTATTTACCATTTTACCTGTCTTTATTCTTAGATTTAATTGTACATGTTTTAGTTGTATTGTCTAATATTTCATAACTTACTTATTACCATATTTTTAACACTATATTTTATTCTACGTTTATACTCACATTTGAGACTAATAGGCTATAACGTGTAAATATCAATTTGAAATAAAATATGTTTTTATTGGTTTTTTTTTTAATGAATTTTGTTACGTGTTTTTATTTTTCTGACACATAAATCATATAGGGAAGTTATATGCTCACCAACTGCACTAGTGTAATGAAATAAGTGGCGTTGTAAGTTACTTTCGTGCAGAATTCAAACAGCCAGTTAACGAAGGACAGCGTATAAGAAGTACGCAAAATGTGATGACTAGGGCTAGGATTTTTATGCACTTAAAATATGAAAATATGCGCTATAAAACTACCGCATCATAGATATCAAAATGCAGGGAGTTAAAAGGATAGCAAAAAGAAACATTCATTTCAACAGTTACTGAATTAAGATTTATAAAAAGCTGCGATAACAAGAAATTTTAAACATTCTTTTAATATGGTAACTCTTTTTTGTGCTTTCAAAAAAAAATTTTCATCGAAAAGACAAATTTATGCGAAAAAATTTATGAAAACTGCGTCAATAAAAATAATTTTCAGACATTTTTTTTTAAATATGCGCTAAACACTTCAAATATGCGGTAAATATGCAAAATAAGCCCACTTTTTGGCAAAAACATGCGTTTTCGTACATTTTGTATCAAAATATGCAAAAATATGCGCTATAAAATTTCACAAATCGATTCAAAATTCCATTATTCGCAAAAAAAACTTATTATGAAAAAAAAAATGCCAATGCATAAAAATCTTAGCCCTAGTGATGACAAATACATTAATATTATTAATGCCATAACTTTACTTTCTTCTGGTTTATAGTACTATATGAATGCATATAATCCATTCTTAAACACTATTTATCAAGGACTAGGAGTCACTCAAAACTTTAACTCCGACTCCGGTCTGATTCCTTGGGAAACTACAACACAAGAGATGTGGTACTTATTTTTGAAAAAAAGTAAAATTTAACAATTTTTTATTTCACGATGCCACTTTTGAATCAAATTTGAAGGGTAAGGGTGCCCGAAATGAAATATGGTAAGAACAATTGATTCATATTCTAAAATCCATTTATCAAAAATATAAAATGCAGTTGTGAAATTTAGAAGAGGATTCAAAGTTTTAACCCTTCTCTCCTCCATTTTGCGGCTAAGTTTTCGGATTAGGAGTATAGACCTACCACATGAATTTAGACGAAAACTCAAAATTTCATCAAAATCGGACTGATAGTTGCGGAGAAAAAAAGGTTTCAATTCTAATAATATATAGATACCCTGCTTTGGAAGCAAACTTTTTTCAGACTTTATTTAATATTTTGACATTGTAACCTAGCGAGAAATAGTTTTTTTCCACTTAGATAACGTAGTGATATTTTCTGAAAATAATTATTTATTTTACTCATTTATGCACTGGGTGCGAATACCAGAAATACTATCAATAATAGGATATTTTCTTTTTTCTTTACAAACAAAAATCATTTTGCCAAGTTTTATGTGCAAATAATTTTTTTAACTGAGTTTTCAATGAGAAATTAAGCTATTTCAGCGTATTTTGTCATTCTCGTAGCTACCTATGAAGTTATCATATATAATTTGCTATCGTTTTACAACACGAATGGGTTTTTTTAAGGAATGAAGGAATGTTCAGGATTTTTGTATAAGATAAGTAGCATAAACGGGAAGTACGATAATATAAGTAAGGCAAAAACATGGAAAAAGTCACCTTCGAAAATCAATGTTTTTATCACTTAATACAACGCAGTAGTGCAGTCGCTCCATTATACATACTGAAGTGTGAATAGCTAGTTGTTTTTTCCTTGCACACTACTCGTAGTTTCACTTAAAAAAATGAATTCAAAATCAACGTTTTTGTTCTTGATGTGCTTTTGTTTCAATATTTTCTCAATTGCACAATCATCAAGTCCGACAGTTTCAGCGATAGAAGTTTACCCAGATGTAGCAGCAAAAACTATATGTAAAATAAGCAATGGATTGGTGATAACAGCACCTTTGACGCCACTTTTGGAAGGACTCGCGAAGCTTGTCGGTGGACTTCTCGCCCAGTTGAGTGGTGGAGCTCCACTTTCTCCTAAAATTCTGGCCTTGCTATCAAAAAGTCAAGCTTTAACAAACTTCTACGTTGCTGGAACGGTAGCATTCTTCACAATTTTTAAACTTCTAAAACCGATATTAATGCTAGTCCTTCCACTCAGTCCTATTTTGTTACCGGTCGTTTATCTTCTTGCGAGTGTTAATGGAATGGTTGGTGGAGTTCTTGGTATGATACTTGGAGCTTTATCTGATCTATTCAATATTAATCCTCTAGTACGTGCTGCATGCGCCTTTGTGTAAATGTATCTGGATGGTATTAGTTGTAATTAACAATTAGAACAATATTACCAGTACCTATACCTTAGGAATTGATTTTACAAATTTTACTTTATTAATATATTATTAGTTTGAAAAATTTAATTAACAAGAAATTTATTCTAATAATATATTATAATTACATTGCGTCGAATATTTTTATTGTGTGTGAACAAGCCATTACCACCCATTATGCAAATGAACATTAAAAATATTGAGTGCATGAATAAATGAAGTACCTAAACGATATCGAATTCATAATAATTATATGATTTTCCAACGTAAACAACAAAGTACTTTCTACCAAAAATGGAGACTGTAGGTATTTCAAATATAACGCATATAGGTACCTATGCACCTCACGACCCATAAGCCCAGAACGCTAACGTGTCAAATTTCTAACTCTGGTAAAACATATTGTGATTGGACGTTTGTAACACTCTTTTATAGCGAAACGCAAGGAGCAAAAAAAGAAATTAAAAGTAAAATTTTGCTTTTATTTATTGTTCTATGTACCAACACCTAATCACAGCGTTTTTTTTTTTTTTTTGTCATAATAGAAAATTTTACGCTTTTGTAATAAGGCTTCGACCACGTAATATGGGAACGTCAAAGCGAGGAATTTTTTTTTCTAGTTAGATGGACAAAAGACAACGCATCAACTTGCTGCGTAATTATACGCCCGTCCTTCTACCATTAGAACTACGCGGTAAAAACTAAATAAATTTTCCTCACTTTCCGTTAGTTTACATTAGCAGTCCATGTTATATGGTCGAAGATATAGAGAGGCCCAGATTTACATACGCTAGACCAGAGGACTAAACACTAATGAAATCACACATCCGGAGTAATAAAGTTGTATCTATATCTAAAAAAAGTGGATTTTCATATTTTCACATTTTTCGTCTCAATTAGTTATCTTTTATCAAGAAATAACCTTATTTTGACGAAATTTCAGTTTTGACATTGTAAAACAGCAATGTCATAACTCAAAACTCAAAAAATGTAATAAAAATGTTGGAGAAATAATGTTATATTTCAAAAATCCCCAGTATTATTGGCAAATATTTGAAAATCGCGGACACAAATTGGATTTTATTGAAAATCCTGGTTATATGCTGCGAAATAAACAATAATTTTACACAATGTAGTCCTTTTGAAGTTTTTTTGAAAATTGCGTTATTGTTGTTATTGACTTATTGCTCATGAAGTTTTGACAAAATTGAGAATAGGTTTTGTTTATGTTAAATATCTCGAAAACAGTAAGAGCTATCGAAAATCTAATAGCTTATTGCAGAAAGGAAATGTAATTTTTTACAACTTTGATTCTATTGAATTTTCGAGTATGTTGCACCGGTTTCCTGTAAAATGACTTCCCATGGGGTGGCATGAAGAATATCATATCTGAAAATAAATTTTTTAATGTAAAAAATGAAGCTAAAAATGACAATCCTAAAAAAATAGTATTTACATGCTTGGAAAGTGTAAGATTTCAGCTTTCAAAAAACCTATTTGTTTATAAATTATGGTTAGTTATTTACGACTATGGTGTTCATAAAAATTTAAAAAAAACTAAAAACGCCATTTCTTTGAAATTTCTCTTTTTGAGTTGTAACATTATTACTCCGGATGTGCGAAATGATTGGGCTTGCTCGTAACCGCAGTCTATACCACCTATTTTTTCAGAAATGAAAAATTCTCTTCATTTTACATAATTTTTGAATAAACGAAAAAATCGAAACTTGAAAGACTTGGAACTATAACCCCTTGCATATGATAATAAACCTTGAAGGTAAGTATTACCATTTCCTTTGTCGATATTATTTTACATGAGAAACGATTATGTGTACCTACACTACATTTTCGTTATCGCCTCAAAAAAATATATTTTTGTAGTTTACAAATACAAGACGATTCATTCGTACTAAATACACAGAAGCGAACAAACGTTTTCATAACTGTCTGTTTTTGGGAGCACGATGAATTGCAAATTTCTTGTTTTATGCTTCATATTCGTTACTTGGAATGTCTGTTCTACAAAGGCGGAAGGACTCGACTTAATCCCAGCGGTGGTTGCTTATCAAGAAGAAAAAACTATATCATTTTGCTCAATAGTCGATGGATTGGGTCTGGAGATTTTAGAGCCGATTCTGAGTAAGGTAGGAAGTCTCGTCGGTACCATTCTTGGTACATTGAGTGGTGCCACAGTTAGCAGAACGTGGTTACGTGCTATACCGACGCAAGCACTCAGAAATTTTGCTCTTTCATTTTACGTCGGGTTTATAACTGTTGTCAAACTTACGCTACCATTATCAGTGTTACTTCCTTTTTTATCTGGAGTCTTCGTGACAGTAGCTTTTATTAACGGTTTACTTGCAGGTCTAGTTGGTTTCATATTGGGTCTCTTAGGAGATATCTTGACCACTTTAACAGGATCAGGTATCAGATGTGCTATTAAGTATGGTACGTACCTTTAACTGCCACATCGATATTTTATATCTGTTAACCGTATTGTTACCACATATGTTGGTACTTAATTACCTTTACCTGAACGAATTGTTCGCTATTCACAAGAAGCTGCATATTTGTAATGTTAAGGTACCTATACTTATTTTTTAAAGAATCAAACCAAGTATTACATTAAGCATGTCTATATAATTGTGACAGTGGAAATGAAACAAATGAAAAAATAGTTTTTAATCTTCTGCAGGACGTACATACATGTATCTTTGCAATTTTAAATATACCTATAGTAGTTACCTACCTTTTTCATTAATTCAAATCATTTTTTTAAATTTCCAACATTCACTAAAACCCAATGTTTGGAGATAGTTGGGAGTGTGAATAAGCATCATATAGCGAAGATCACTATAGAAAAATATATACTTAAATTTCAAATTTCAAGTCGATTGTAGATCTCCCAAAACATTTTAAGCTAATGAAATGTAAACTACATGCATCGGGTAGGTAGTTGTTAGACGGATTTTAATGTGTTTTTCAATGAAAATCTTATTGAAAAAAGAACGGTAAATCAAATCGCATAACCTAAGTATTATAAATTAAAGAAGTCGCCCAGCCCCCCAAGCATGGTTATTCAATTTCGTGGGAAAGACTAGCCTGTAAAAAACAATCGAGCATTATCGAAGGACATGAGGTCAAAATATCACTCGAATTAACGTGGAATGACCTCTCGATAATCAAGCATCTTTTTTTGGTTGTTAGCACTGTCTATTATCTAGTTTTTGCGCTTGTTCAAAAAATTTGGAATTAATGATAAGATGAGTTTTTACGTCACGTCATTACAAATGGATAATTATGTGAACGTTTTAAATTTTTTAATGATTTTGTAGTTTCATCCTTTAGATAACGTAACACATTTTGAAACAAAGGAATTTAACGCGTTTTTCAGTTCTATTTTGTCCATGTTATTTTATTTTTGAAATGATCAATTCAGCTGAGGTACGAATATCGTTATTTGGTTAGAAATGGATTTGTTTGTTTTTTTTTTTTATAGAGCTATCAATCTTACAATATTAAGGGCCGATGAGAAAAAAAGGCAGAAGGGGAAAATTATCTCTAGGGCCAAAATTTTAGGTTTTGAAAAGTTTTTCAATTTCAGTTGAATTTTTTGTTGGGCATTTTATGCTGTTGGAGGAAAAAGTGTCAACATTTTGATGGGAAATTTAACGTAAAATAATTTAAGTAATTTATCGTTGTAAAACGAATTTTAAAATGTTTTATGGATTTCAAGTAAGGATTTGTCCATTTTTTTTAATAACATGATAGTTAGGTTAGATTAGGTAAGTTAAGGCGGTGCTTCGGAAAATAAGTTGGTAAATGCGAAAAAGTTGATTTTTTAATAAAAAAAAATGAAAAAATTGGAAAAATAAATGTTAAATGCCCTCAAACAAAGTCTCTAAAACAATATATGTATTATAATTTCAAATCATTTAGTTGAGTTATTTTTGAGAAAAACACTACCAATGAAAATTATATCCTATTTTCATTGGTAGTGTGTTTTTCAAAAATAATGCAACGAAATGATTTGAAATTATAATATAATGCTACAGAGACTTGGTCTGAGGGCATTTAGCATTTATTTTTCCGATTTTTTTCATTTTTTTTATTAAAAAATCAATTTTTTCGCATTTACCAAGTTATTTTCCGAAGCAACCCCTTAATTTAAATAGCCCAAAAAACAGGAGACGAAAAAAAAAAAGAGTAAGGGACTTTTCGCAATGAGCGAAGATGATTGCTCTCATGACTTTATGAATGTACTCCTGAATAAATACTGTCCATTTCTGATTTAACCCTGATCAAAATATTAAACAGGCAACATTTTGATTGGAGCGTGGATAGAATAAAAATCAAAACTAACTTGTATTTTTATTTTTTATTTTTTACTATATTCTGTGAAGTTTTGTAATCTGATATAGTCCGACATCCGAAAGTTAACCATTAATGGAGTTCCAGAATTATTTGTTCATCACCACTTCATACTGTACATGTGGACGGCATTACGCAACAATGTCCTAACTGCACTTCGGCTCGTTCTAAGAAAAAGCATCTTATGAAAATGGTTTTTAAAAATCAGTAATTTGAGCAGTCAATGTACTTATTCAAAATAAATGCTGCAGATGGGCTGAATACTTGTTAATTTTAAGAGCAAATGAATCAGTTACAAAATGAAAGAACTGAAGATTAATTTTATTGATTTTTACCATCAATATTATTACGTAATACCTACATGTTATACGTAAAGATTACGTATGGCAAAAATTCTTTAGACACCACAGATACGAAACATCAATCTATTTTTTAGCCAACGCATTAGTATTACACCAGGTCACTAACTTCCTCTCGAAACTACCTGTTTTTCTAATTCTCCGCAAGGTTCGCTAAATACAGAAACACTGAAAAAACTTATGGAAATTAACCAGGTGTTTTTATCAGTAATTGCATTTCCAATTTCCATGCTAGATGGTAACTTTTTGATTGTATTTGTCATTGATCACTTTGAAGTAGGATATTGTACGTAGAAATTGAATGAGTGGTTGGTTTATGCATTGAAAGTGAATATTGTTATCTCTATTGTACATAAAAAAATTAATTAATATCAAAGTCATGGGTTTCCTTAGTAGACTTGGGAAACACGCAGATGAGCATTGGTTCTACGGTTTGAGCCCAAGGACTCTGAAAAAAACACCATCGGTTAGTGATGCTTCATAAGTGGAATCCTCGTAGTTGATAATTGGTCATGAAATTTTATAATTTACTTTTGTTTCTGTAGTTGCTTCCTATGTTTTTCTTTATTGGGACCGGTGTTGCGATTTGTATCGTATTCAGCACCAGAACATTATTGTACAATCCTGATGCGCTTGACCCTTTCACTAAAAAGGGTAATTGGGAATTATATCGTAATGGAAAATACTTTAAGGTATGAAGAAATCATTTTGTAATCAGTATTTTCAATTGTTTGATGTATTGGTTATTCAAAATATTATTTTCCAGATATTTAACATTGCTGGAGTAGCTCCACCTTGTATGGCTCCCGACTACAAACAACCCGGTGATCCCGATGATAACTCTTACGCTGTCAAATACTTTGATGAACGTCCTTGAATTCACTTGTTCTTAGTCTTATTTTCGTAATATTGCGTATTTACTATTCTTTTGTCGCCACTTTTGTTTATATTGTGAATAAAACTTCAACAATTCAAAGTATGATGTAATATCAATTAGATTGATGAAACTAGAAATAAATCTCGTTGTTGATTCGATTTTGTTTGGAATGATTACCATAATCAATCTTTGATAAATTTCGATTATTCACCTTTCAAGTGACCTACGTATTCGATCACTGAAGTAAAAATTTACTTGGAATAACAATTTAAACAACGTGTAATTTGAAAATGAAATAAATACAATTACTATGTACAAGGAAAAACAAAGACAAACAAAATTTAAGTAGCGGGCAGTTCTTTGACACTTTTTCGTGGTTGGAATGGTACATCGTAGCTATCATGGAGACGAAGAAGTTTAGCCCCACAATAATAAGTAACCATAAGTAGACCACCAAGATAAATTGGAAGATGCGGTGCTATCTGTAAGAACACCGTGATTATAAATTTTTGCAAATATCTTAGTATTACACATGATGATTTTTTATGTTGTATCAAAAACAACTAACAAATGCCAATCGTGGATGCTTTTCAACGACTTTTCTCCATCTGCGTAACATTCCATCGAAACTTTCATCCATTTTAACAAGTTTGAGGGCTGAAAATAATACATGAAAATGAATTCAGGTATTAATACGATGTCAATACAATATTCCAGTTTGAATATTTTTTGTTTATTGAGGATAAAATGAATAATCTAATTTTACTACCTTTTTCCAATTCTTCACTAACACTTTTCGATTAATCTAGATGAAGTGATAATGATCCGCTTGAGAAAAATTCTCTTATTATTTTGAATGATAAATCGCAGGATAAGGAGATGGTGATCTCCAATATTCTAAAGGTGATTTCAAAATTCGTAACAACAAAAATAGCACTGATAACCGGAATAATTTTGTTGTGGAGGGAAGGAGGGGTTCGATCTTTCAAAATCGTTGCGATTGGCCACGGCCATGTATTGGCTTAATACGTTGACTCCGCCCTAACTAGCAAAAATCGAAAAATCATTGAAAAATAAATAAATAAACATTAATTAAAAACATTTTTTATTCAACTAACGCGAACAATACTTAATCAACAAAACTATTTATAAACGTATGTACATATCAAAACGTTGAAAACTTTCATCAGCTTGCAACAAATTGATTTTTTAGGTAAAGGTGAATATTTCAACACTATGGAATGTGATGTGACAGATGAACTTCACATCAATAAATAATTGAAATTTCAACACATCAGAGTATTACACAATGAAACATTATTCAAAAAAAAATTCAGCATTATTTCAATTCGTGCCTTTCATGAGCAATTTCTTTCAGATCATGCAACAGAGGTTCTAACTGACTTTCTAAACAATGGATGTAACCGGTGTTGGCTTCCACATCAGCAATAAAAGTAATTATCAATGGTAAACTATACATCTGAATAACCTACAAAACAATCATCATATTTGAGAATGCAAATAATTTGACTTTTCCATAAAAGCGAACTTACTTGATATTTTGAATGTACAGAGGTAATTGAAAGGGTGCGTCCAACTTCCAGTTTGCTAGCTTGTTCAGCTACAATTCCGAAGTTTGCAAGTAAGTGTAATCTTGTACCCATATCGGGGGCATTTTGAGAACTCACTGTGTAATGTTGATATGAATTACAAACAGTTTTTCAACGCAAATTGCACAAATAATATTTAGAGAAAATGATTTGCATTACTTTTTATAAAAGGTACACCATCTCTATCAGCAATCAAAATATAATGTAAACCATCTACACGATGTAATATTTGTTGCAGAAATTTCTTCATTTCCTAACAGAAATAAAGAAAATTAACGAAATAAAATTAAACATAATGTACAATGAGTTAGGTTTCTACCTCCATGTTGTGATGATGTATTAATTGTTCATTAATAATTGAATAGTGTAAAAGGAGATCGAAGCGATTTTGAAACGGCAAAACAAGATATTGAAAAATTTTTAGCAAAAAAAAAAAAAAATAGTCTGAAAATATTGTAATAACTGATAAGTTCTTCTATGTTTTGAAAATAAAATGCGAATGTCGAAATGTGATTGGTTGGTGAACGACATAATCATGAAAAAAAATAGATAGTAAATTCTTTTTTTTCATGTCTTTTCTGAAACTTAAACTATAAATTTGGATTTTAAAGTCAATTTATTTGATTTTGTAGTATATTTTTGAAATCACGATATAAACTGTTTTCTTTTTTTGAGAAAAAAGTCCAAATTACCATCTTTCCTAGTGTTATTCGCGCAAACAAACATTTTTCGCTTCTTTCTTTTCCCCATTGGTTGAATAAGGAATTTGCTCCCGCCTCCCGCAAACCCTGACATGACAACAACCACCAAGGCACCAACCAATCTCCTCAAATCAACATTTATCTCTCATTTTATCTGTAATTAAGAAATTGATGATATGTTGTAGGAAAATTAAGGATACTCTATTCGCGTATGTGTTAATAATCATTCAATTGTCAGTTGTAATTGTAGTTCTAAACTTCCAAGACTTGATGTGCAATACCTATTGAAATGGATTTAGAAAATGTAAGTGTACTTCAAAAATGATTCTATCTTTTTCATGTAATCTGAAAATGCCGATTCACCTTTACTCGCTTATCTTTTTTTGTATTTTAGACTGTGAAGCAATTAATTCAAAATGAAAACAGTCTTGGATGTTTCATAGACGGCTCGTACACCGAATCAGAAGATTTTATTAAAAAAGCCGTACAGTCTTCTGCAAATGCGTTTGAGATATGGAAGAAAAATTCTTCGCGTGGGGTGATAATGAAAAAGTATTTTATTACTTTTTTAAGAAAATACATTATCATGAAATTTTTTTACAAGTTAATGTATTTTTTTATAGATCGAGTGAAGCGATATCTGCAAAAGCTAACGTCTTATTCAATGTAACAAAAATTGGATTCGATAACAAGACTGACTGTGGTGCAGAAAATGATTTATTCCATTGTTCCCAAACTTTCGCCTACTTTTCAAAGTTATCTTATAGAGTGAATATTTCTTATCCCAATTTTGAACCTAAAGGTAACCATTTGTTTGCTATTAAAATCCAATATTTCGTTAATATTCATATTCTTATTCGTATTATTTAGGTAGCTTGTGTGCGGTGATTTTAGAAGACTGTCCCATATTTTCTGTGCTAAGTTGGATTACAGCAGCTCCTTTGGCTGCTGGTAATACGATTGTTTTATTGGTGAAACCTTCGTACTCCATCGTAGCTGTTTGCTTCGCCATCATTCTTCATGAAGCTGGGTAAATTTGTTATAAGCATGGAAACGTATTGGAATTATTTCAGTATCTAATTGGTGTATAATAAATTTTTAGTTTGCCGCCTGGAGTTTTGAACGTGATTCCTTTCGTAGATTCTGAATCTTTCCCAATTATTTCGTCTCACTTTTCTCAAGTTATTGGTGTCATACCAGCAGGAATTCCTTCTTCTAATGAATTTCATTTCAGAAGTGGTATGCTTTATAAATTTGATGTATACACAAAAAATTTGACACTGTTATTCATTAAGAATTTGCTTTTAGTAATCATCAAAAAGAATTCCATGTGCCCAATGATCATTTTGAAGTCTGCTGACATCGATTCCACTATTGATTGCATTATCAATTCTACAAAATATAATGAGGTTCGTATAATTATATTACTTACTTTATGATCGTTATAAGTGTAAACTTATTTTTCTTTTGCGCAGACAATGTGGTATCCAAATGTCATATACGTCGAAGAACCAATTTACGAAAAATTTGTACAAAGCTTGGGTTTTGTGATAAAGAACTACAGCTCTTCCAATGAATGGAGAGAAGCATCTAGCGAAATTGATGCTATATTTAATAAATTCGTTAAAAATAAAAAAAGTGATGGGGTCGAGGTAACAAACAATCATCATTATGTGGTATTCCAACATAGACTGCAATAGGGTGAATTGAAAATCATTTTGTTTTCGAAAATGAACACTGTGTTCCAAAATATGAAATTGGTTGTAAAAACTCTGGGATAAAAAAATCGAAATTGGTCAATATCTAGAGCTTCCACCTTTTCTTCAAAAATTAAAAACACCGAGTT
Organism: Phenacoccus solenopsis; assembly: GCA_009761765.1. Lineage (NCBI taxonomy): Eukaryota > Metazoa > Arthropoda > Insecta > Hemiptera > Pseudococcidae > Phenacoccus > Phenacoccus solenopsis. The sequence continues at coordinate 48,689,226 of CM019752.1, read as the reverse complement.
TCATAAACTTTGTGTTTTCCAGAGAAGGTGGAGCCTCTATTTATTCGCCAATTTTAAATTATTTCTATCTGTTGAATCTTTACGCCCGTCTCTATGTTTGAGAACTCGATCGTTTTCCCTTTTTGGAACAAATTTGATTTTCAATTCGCTCTATAGTATAAGTCGTACGTATCCTAATTCCGTACTCTTATGTGTCAGGTTATTGAGTTAACTCATCGCTTCTTAAAATGTGCAATTCTTGTGAACGATGATAGCGCCATAGATACTTCTATCATATGTGATGAAAAAAAGACTTCTTATCATCGCGTAATTTCCGTTTTACCTATTCGAACCATACAAGAAGTATCATCCTTAGTCAATTCATCCAATGGCGGTTTGAGTGTTTCTTTATGGAGTAATGACGCTGTGGAAATAATTTCGCTGCCTTTTCATTTACAAGTATGTGCGAAAATAATGAAAGAAAAATGTTAAAGAACCAACATTCATTTGTCGTTAATCTTTATTTTTAGTATGGAACAGTTTGGGTGAACAGCGCAAATTACTATAATCCTGCAGTCCCTTACGCTCCATGGTCTTCTTTTGGATATGGTACATTTTTAGGCAAACGAGGTATATTTAAATGAGCTGAATAAAAATAGACGACAGTTGACGTTCCTTTTTCTTATTACAATTTTTCTATTATTTAGCTTTGTTGGAAAATATGAAAGCATCGTCGAAAACTTTCGATTCTGTTATAAACGATTACTACCCGGCTGAAAGAAATTTGATATTTTCCAAGTGAGTGGAAGTTATTTGAAACATATTCTTTCAACATTTTGTAAATATAATATTTTTTTTATCTATTTTTTCTCATTAAATCCAGAAAAGATATTTCATCGGTTACCAAGCAATCCCTCTCCGCATTCGCTTCGTGGAGTAAGTTAGACCACTCATCTAAAAGTGTTTTCATCGACAACGCAGCCGCACTGATGGAAAAGAATTGGAGTACTCATTTTAAAATGTGAGTCTACATTTGCTCATAAATAAAAGATCCTTTTAACCGATAATACTAAAAATTACATTTGTGAAAATTTCCAGTGTTCTCGATCGAACTACCGAACAAAATTGGAAAAAGTGCATAAATTATATGACTTTTTGGTCTAACTACACCGTAAATGGTATGTATCAACAATCGTTCAGTGAGAATGGCTGTCGTGTCATTACCCGAGCCGAATCACTCGGTGTAATTGCAATTATTGCCGGAAGTACTCCACTAGACAAGCTGATATTCTTAATCTCGGCCGGCTTAATGTACGGTAACGCGGTTATAGTGGGAATATCCAGCGACGAGAAGTGCTCCATTACCGGAACCGAATTAGAGAATTTATTTAGTGCCAGACCAGGTTTAGTAAACGTAATTGTGGATAGCAGTAAAGTGTTATGGGAACAGTTTGTATCAGATGCTAATATTTCAGCCGTATGGTTGATGAAAGTTTATTCGAAATGTTTTTTGAATAATTGCAGCTATAAAAATATCGTTTGTGTTGAAGATCAGGTTAATATGGCGTTGTTGGCTGAATTTTTCGAAATTTACGCCACTAAACAAAAATCAGTTTGGTTACCCAGTTTATATTAGAATATTTTTTATATTTCGGGAAATTAAAAATAGAAAAATAATCATCTGTGATATCGCTCTCCAAAATAATTTTTTGCTATGGTAGCTTTTAAATAGAATGCTGATTCGGAAAATAAAAATATTTTAATTATTCGTTTTTTTTCTCAATGTTACGTATAATGATATTATACTTGATTACTTTCAAACTTATTTTATATATATATATTTTTTTTTTACGTGATACTTAATCATTATTTATAGCTGTTTTTATATTATTTTGTGGATTATTAAAACACTGCCAGTTATCCTCAATTTGTTTTTTTTTTATTTTTTTTTATTTTTTTAATGAAAAATAAAATATTTTATCAACTTCTAAGGGTAATGTAACTATAAATTCCAATTTAGAAAAAAAAAACGTTTTTAATTAAATGATGAGATGAAACCATGACAGAAAATTATTCAAAACTTTTTATTTCCTATTTTTTGATGCCTCTTTTCACATCTATTTTAGGATTGCAATACTGTAGTTAAAATTGAAATTTTATAATTTTATGTGTTACAGTGGGCGTTACAACCCTGACAATTATATACACGCCTAGTATAATGAAGTAGACAACTAAATAACTTTTAACGAATTTTACAACTTCCCTCCTTCCCCTCCCCCACCTCCAAAAGAAAAAATCTGCTAAAAAAACTTCTAAAAAGCAAAGGCGTCAAGTTCAAAACCATTCTTATGTGTACGTATTGAAAAAAAAAAAAAAAAAAAAATTCTCGATACAAAATATTATGATACAAGCCCACAAATCAAGTTCTCCTCCTTTTCCCTTAGAACTTGACGGTCGTCATTAACGAAAACATCACACATAGGTATCGAAGTACGTGAAGGTCATACGGTTCCCATCAATACGCCAAAACAAAATGTTGTTGCTCTTACATGAAATCATTCCAAGTTATGTATTACTGCATTAGGTAATACATAATGTGCATACTCCGACTAATACACAATACAATACATACATAACTGTTTGCAATTAGTGCAACATTGAAAACATATCAATTTAACATAAATAAATCATTAAAAAATCAAAATATTAATTATCAATGCATTCACTCTGGCAAAAATGCAATGTATGATAATATCGTCGAATACTTTACCGAAAATGATACATTTTAAGTAATATTGTAATACACAGGTACAACAATCCTAAAATAAATGACGACCGTCAAGTTCTGAGGGAAAAGGAGGAGAACTTGATTTGTGGGCTTGTATCATAATATTTTGTATCGAGAATTTTTTTTTTTTTTTTTTTTTTCAATACGTACACATAAGAATGGTTTTGAACTTGACGCCTTTGCTTTTTAGAAGTTTTTTTAGCAGATATCATATGTTTTTTTTGAACATAATAATTAAATATTAATTGAAGAAGAAATTTGTTTTTAGTTTGTAATTAGACACGAATCGCAAAAACTGTAATATTTATATTTATTTGTGTAATGCGTCCATTGGATCACATTAATAGTATTTTTTTGAAGTAATCATTGAAATTTAAATTGAAGAAGTTTGATGGCATTATTGCATTACAATTCCATCCAATTTATAAAATTAAACATTTAAAAAATGATAATGCTGGTGATAAGGAAAATAATTTTGTTATGAAGTACGCAACCACTAATACGCTTTCTCTCAAACGCCAATAAGCGTTTCCTATACTTCATTCACCCTTCTCCACACCTACTTAAATTAATAATGTCCGATCCATACAAAGAAGTCTATGCATTTCCCCTATTCTAATTTCTCCTTTCGCGGCTTATGCTTTTCCCCTATTTCAATTTCCCCTCTTGTGCCTTTTCGAAAATTTTACAATTTTTGCGCAAGGCTACAGAAGGCCCTAATCAATCAAATGAGCTGAAAATCGGTGGATCTATTGCGAGTGTATTGTAGAATATTCCTTTATACTTTTCATTTCACTATCGCAATTTTTAGTGCCTCTTTGACGTTTGCTCTCTTGTGCCTTTTCGAAAATTTTACAAATTTTGCGCAAGGCTACAGAAGGGCCTAATGAATCAAATGAGCTGAAATTTGGTGGATCTATTGCGAGTGTATTGTAGAATATTCCTTTATACTTTTCATTTCACTATCGCAATTTTTGGTGCCCCTTTGAGGGGGGAGAAGGGGTAAAAGGGGGCCGATTTGGAACCACACAGTTACATTCCGTACTTCACTTCATACAGACGAGGCATACGAAATTTCACGTCTCTACCTTCATTAGCATTGGAGTAAACTCGGTGAACTCAAAAAAAAAGTTGACCTAAAATCTCGTTAAATCCCTTAGTTGAGAGGCTAATAACTCGACGAATTTTTATCGTACAGTAATTATGTATAGCTTGTTTTGAAGCTCTCGACGAGATCTTTAAAATAAGCTATAAATATATCCATTACAACCCATACTTTTGGTAAAAATTGCATACACGCTATAGAGTAAATCCTGTTCACAGAATATAAGCAGAGTCGGCCGTTTGCTCGTGCGTACGGGCATTTTCGTTCCTTTCCATGGCAATTTGGTTGCGTTTTGAACTTGACTCGCAGAACGACCGTTCTGCCTGATCATGAGATTCAGTTCTACTAGCTTTGGCATGTAACTTTTTTTTATGATCAAATGAGGAAAATCTTTTCTGCATTACGTATGTGTCCTGCTTAAGTTAATATTATGGTTATAAAATGAGTTTTTGAATTTGAAATGCTTTCTATCAAGAATTTCAGATAATTTTTTTGCTGAGTTTTTAATTTAAACTCTTAGCCTAGCTCTTGCAAGATACTTAATTTTATTTTTTATGTATATATAAGATTTTAACATGCCCATTAAAACCATTTCTAAAATATTTATTAAATTAAAAAAAAAAAAAAATGAAAAATACATTTTAGTTGGTGATAAATTTATTGACTTTGCCCCCCCCCCCAAATTCTAAGAAGTAGAATAATAATGCACAAATTCTACGTATTATGTACGTATACATATATTTTAAAAATAATATATAAATAGCTATTGATACTCATTTTTTTTTAAATTCACTTGAAAGTAACGATGAGTATCAACACTAAAATTCCTCCATTTCTTCTCTCATTCGAGACTATATAACGTGCTTCTAAAATTCCATCTTTGAAATCATATATCACAAAACATTTCACAACTCAAATACTTATAAGTATTTTGAAAACTCGTAAGTTTTTTTTGTGGCGTTCATCTAAATTCGTGATTATCGAACCACTGCCAATTTTTCTGTTTTGCCATATCAACGATGTATTCGACGCAATGCTTCGTGATCCATCTATTAGGAAAACATCCTCAATTATTTATCGTGTAAATAATATGCAATTGGGATTACAGTAGATTTGATAAGTATTTCAAAAAAAAAAAAAGTTATTCTGCTGAGATGTGTACAGGATATTTTCTATCAATGGGACCTCCTTTCTATCACATGTAGAAGCAACTCCTATGACACTCGTGTATTATGTTTTACCCTACTTCACTTACTGAGGAGGTCAAGATATGGAACTTTGAAATATAGATCTTGTTACTCGTTGATGTTGAACATTGAAAATGTTTATTTCATCATCCAAGACAGATGGAAGTATGCTGTTTCTGCCGAAATGTAGAGTATGCACTGCAGAATTGTTGACAGTTAATTGGTGGCATTGAAGTGGCAAATGTGAATAAATGATTGAAAAAATTAGTCATTTTTACATATTTTGTTGCAGTTAAGTGAAAACTAAAGCGATACATTTCTTCAATCCAATAATATAAAAATCATGCTCTCAGACAATCCTGAACGGATAAATAACTTTCGAAATTTTTGAATTCTTTTGGTTTACTTAAATTATAATCTTTACAACCGTGCTTCTAGCTATAGTTGCAAAACACGGCATGTAAAAGAAAACAAAAATGCTCTATTCACGTAACATGTTTGTAATTTTTTATCAACTGCCACCTCACCCATTACCATACAGTAGCAGTAGAAATCCGTGGGTGGCTTCAAATATCGAGAAAAACAATTATGTCGTACAAATATTTGTATCTGAAATTTTTTATCTCAAAACTCAAGCTAGATAAAAACGCACCGTTTGCACCAAAATGTGGAATGCACATTGTACTGCTATTGACAAAAAATTGGTAATAATGGACATAGTAGGTAGGACAAAATACCAAAAACATGTGTAAAAAATTATGAAAAATATTTGTTAAATATTGTTTGCTGATAACTTTAAAAAATTTCTTGTCAAACACACATTTTATTAATTTTTCATTGAACGCCATTTTATCCCTTAATACATGTTCCGGATGAATGCTCTCTTATGAGCTTTAAGTAAGGAAAGAAAATCAATTTATTTGTTAATTTTCTATAAATATATTATTATTATTTTCCCATTTTAAAACTTAAGCTAGGTAGAAATTTGGAGTTTGCAGGAAAATATGGAATATGCAGTTTAGTATCACCGACAATAATTTGATGAAATTGGAGGAGGTAGGTGAAGAAAAAATCAAAAAAAAAAAAAACTTGAGCAGCCATGCCATTTTCATCTGTCTTGGATGATGAAACAAAAGTTTTTAAAATTTATCATAATCAAGTTGAAAAATTTTTTTCAATGTTTTATATTTTGTCACCCTCAGCGAGTAGAGTAGGCAAAGCATTATATATGAGTTACTTTACATGTGGTAAAAAGAAGGTTTTATCTATGTAAAACACACTGCATATACTATAATTTGGATACTTTTAAAACTTACCCAGCCATTCTCGAACACATAACGATGGGATGTTCGAACCTGAAGCATTTCATTTTCAACACGTTAAAATATGCAATACCCACTCCTGCTGAAAATGGTGAGTTGACTTTTTTCAGACAGTCGTAAAAAGAAGCATCACAATCGCAGTGGGATCTGTAATTGTTATTAGAAATATTAATACTAGGTTCACTGATGAATGTTTTTAAGGTAACATATACGTGTAACTTAATCATGTACACCAAAATATGCAGTACTGTGCTCGAATATAGAATATACGAACTTGCCGGGTAAAATGTCCATCGTTATAAAGTCCATATTTAGTTTCACGGGCTAAAATATAATATGGACATTTATCGTGCATTCTGCAACATTTATCTGTTTTATATAATACACCAACATCTTCGTAACTTCTTGCTTTATTTCCGTCTCCACACCATTTTGTTCCTGTAATAAAGAATCAATTCTATACCCATAACAACCAATTGTACGAGTTGGTAGGTACTTGAAAAGGTTCAAATACATCATTTATCCGTGGTATCTATTGGACTGTAGAATACCGAAAGTCATGGATTCAGATTCTTAGATTCTAAAACGATTACGAAAATTACACCAAATCGTACCTGGTGTAATGAGTTGTACATGTTGCTGTAATCCACCGATAATACCGTGAGCCAAAGAATCGATAAACGGTGTAGTAATTGTTGGTAGGTATTCCACGGCTGCCGAACTATTAATCTCTCCATTGTATGAATTATTCGTGGTAATAAGTTTGTCGTGCGTTTCAACGTTTGATAGACTATTAACTATATTCTGGAAAAATGTAGAATTTTCCTCTGACGACACGTGCATGCTGTCAGATTGACTGGCTATTTGAGATGATGGTGGCATCTGATTATTGTTGGTTTTTGTGCTTGTCGAATATAATTGCGAGAATAAAGGATTAAGTAGAGGACTTAACATGTTGAGAGGGTTGTTGTGTGCTTGGAGTTGCCAGTTTTGATAGAATGTGTTGCTGTCGAAGTGGTACTGCATTCCGATATTTCTTACTTGTTTTGATTGCGAGGTGACGATTGTGTTTCGTAATTTTGCAATCAACAGCGTAATTAATATGTAATTCTGTAAACATTTCAGGCTATAGATGATCTTTTGAAAAATTTAAATTGAGTACCTACTCGTTTTAGTAATATCAAGATGTGATAGTTGACCATATCATTCCGAAATTATTTCAGATATTATTGTACCCTAATATGAAATACAATAGCACCTAATAAGTACTTATTATACCTGCCTATAGGTGTAATTATAGAGACGTACCGTAATAGTAGATTAATTAATAGGTAACAACATCAGCAGTACTATATTCGAAAACATGTGAATACTGTTGATGCTTACAAACTCCATATTAGCCTCTTTTAATACAATTCATTCCAAACAAAACCACTAATTTATTCAACAATATTTACACAATTCCGTTACTTTGTGACATGTTCACTTGTTCAAACAATGATAAAAAATTAGAACTAAGGAGAAGTTGGAAAAAATACCGCCGTCTTCGTTGGTCAGTAATTATGTATCTACAAATAGTATACGTGTTAATAAACTCTATCAATATTATTCGCTCGTAAATGAAGGTTAGTACAACAAATTCAATGTTAAATTCACGTCGAATCTATCTAACACCTATAAATCATTTATATGCATTTCGCAATCCAATTCTGTCAGACGACAATTCCTTTTAAAGGTTATGCACTATGGTCATTGATCTAAATGATGATAAATATCAAATACGGATATAGGAAGCGATGAATGATGTGCATTGTGCAGAATTTTTTATTGTTATGCTATAGGGTATTTACCAATTGCATCATTATTGCCCTTAAGCTTTAATTTGAATATAACAATTTTTCCTTTGTTTTGATTCAGTTTTGTTTTTTATCAGCTTATTTTTGTCGCTATTTCTTAGCTTTATGAGTCAAAATGAATGATGAAGATGTGTTTTCTCAATGAAAAAAGCTAAGTAAACGCAATATATTAATAAGAAAAAATATGAATAATAAATTTTCTGATTCTAAAAAATTTTCCAAAAGTACTTGAAGAGTTTTTATCATCATGCCTATCGAAGTTATTTTTTGAATTCAAATATTTATACATTTAGTTGCTACTAAGTAGTGAACTCGCTTCTTTTTAGACAAAGATGCTCGAGTGTTATATTTTTCTAGGCTAACCAATCTTTCGATTAAACTCTCACACGTAAAATACTTGAGTAAAACTTGATTAATTTGGAAAAATGGGCTCGGTAACAATGTATTTTCGTAAGTAAGGTTACCAAGTTTGTAGATAATTGAAAACCTATAATAATTAATAGCATTTAGCATGGCTAAAAAAATTCCTCAAATAATTACTACATCCTTGAGAGTGAAAAATTTAATGCCTAGATCTATTCAAAGTACTGATAGTCTATTAATAGACTCAAGGTCTTAAATCTCATAAACTTGAATGTTGAATTGCTCCCTTTTTGACCCTTCGAAATTTCACCATTCAACTCTTGTCAAGACTTGAGGTAAAGATACGAAAAATCACCCAAGCTAAGCACACGTCAAATATAAACATTTAAACAATGAGTAGTGAAACCTCGACTAGGTATTTCGTTTAAAGAAAAATTCATAATTCCGATCTTTTGCCGGAAAGCAGAAGCACTTAATAATTAATATTTCATTCGTTTGGTAAAAAAATATCAATATATCAAAATAAGAATAAATTTCAGTACATACCTGCATGTTCTCGCCGGTTGTTGCACGTCGATACATGTGAAATGATCGTTTCTACATCGGATGCGTGAAGTTGAAGATGATTCGCATGGTTCGTCCTTGCAGAAACGATCTAACCTATCCAAATATAATACGAATGATGGGTTCATTGCTGCGTCTGTCGCGCGACGAACAATCGAAATGACTGGGTAAAATAAGCCTCTATCAAATGATTTTCCATGTATCCGCTTTACACGATTCGCTGCGTCCACATACGTTTTTCATGTTGGTTTAGGTGTTCTTCACCTATGTACAGTACATGTATCGTACATGGAGAATATGTGCTCCAATTTCTTTGGGCACCTTGACCTGAATCACATTTTAGAGAATTAATTTGTATAAAATAAAAATATTTTTTGCATGGTGGACTGCTCTCGCGTCGTTTCGCTTATAGAAAACAAACAATCGATGGAATCTTTCCACTTGTGTGAGAATATTATAAACAATCGTTTTATCACAGGTGTTAATACTTTATAATGAAAAGTTGGAGTTGTCGCTGTTGACCCTTTGAAATTTGGGTATGATGAAAAATTGAATCTTCCGCATTCCTCTGGAACAAGAACCTCTTAAAAGTTCCATTGCATGTTGAGGGGAGGAGAGGGGAGAACTTTTTAATGTTTGTAAAGTATAGAGAAAACCTTTACAACTTTGAAAAGTGATACTCTGTCGCTAGGGGAATGGTTGCAACTTTTTGGGCATAGATCAAGATGACAAAAATGTTGTTCTTTGTATATATCTCGCTTTCTAATGAGTCCTACGTGAAAAATACTTCAGTTCATAATTGAAAAGCGTTAAATTTTCTACAGAAAAAGTTATATTCGTTTTTTCGATCGGCTGAATAGTTATTCCGTAAAGATGAGAAAAATGCATGAGTAGACGTACATACTCGCTCTTATTGATTAAACAAGCGAGGTTTCGGCTTTTGAAGTGTACGAAATTGAAAAAATTATTATAACTTTTTTATTGAAAATTGAAAAGTAATAATATATCTTACTATACTTATTTTTATATCTATCTATACGCACTCGTATCGAAACTGAAAGTTTGTATATCGTTAGGAAGCTAATTTTTTTTTATTGTACAACAAAATGGGTGCGACTAACTCGAGCTTTTTTTTTGAGTAGAATACCTGTAACTTCTTCCATACTGCAGTTGCTGGCGGGTTAATATAAGAGATATGAATAAATGAAATTTATCCTTTTGTCATCTAAACACCAAATTAACAAGAGAGATGAATATAAAATCAACGTATAAGTAGATATATTAAAAATCGGTCACAATACATTCGAAAATCGAATAATTCACAAAAAATTGACCATAAAATGATAAAATAAAATTATGTAGGCATGATTCAAAGTTACAATAAAAAGTAGAAAAATAAAAGTTAATTACTGTGCCCGATTTCTCATTGAATTTCACTTCGCACATCAAAACCAATGAAAATGTGTTCGTTCGCTAAGAATAAACTTGTAAAAATACCTATTGCTGCACCAAATCAAAATTGAAAACTATGTCGAGTAAGTAGTTGAAAATATTTTGACGACTAAGGGATGTTTTCTGCGGTCAAAAATTGAAGATTATCTTCGTAAAATTTTATCAACAAATAGGGCCAACGCTTCGCTACTTCTTTGGAATGAACCACGAAAATTTCTTCTGGATATGCTTTTCTTCTTATACCTAACTTAATCTCACCTTCTTCCGGTTCACCGCCAACAATTTCTATATCATGTTCATCATCGCATTGGAAAATTGAAAAATTTTCATCGCGAATGATCTTCGCAGGAGTGGGAGAAGATTTGTATTTTTGCATGGGTTTCGAAGAGTGAACATTGCGTTTATTAATACTCAATTCATTCAACTCCTGGATACTGCTTTCGTAGGATACATCATCAACTTGCTAATACGTAACGCATTAAGTTATATTATTATTATCAGGTGCTAGAACATGATTTTCGTTATTAGTTTTACACTTTGTTTAATGCTTACTGCATCCATTGACTCGAGTGCTACATTTCCTTCACTGGCTTTTTTGAATTTTCGACGTTCCTTTGGTCGACCTCGTACTGAATTGTTTCTTCCTTTGTTTCGTTTTTTTGATGCGGATTTGCATCTTTCTTGTTGAGATAATCTTTCTTCAAATTCGTCGATTAAATTTTGTACTCCTTTGCAATTCTCATAACGTTCCCAGGTGTTATCTTCATCCCCATAACCAAGCCATTTGATTAAGTAATAAACCTTCCCTTCTTTGACTTTTTTATCGACGACGCGTTCTACTTCGTATAGTTCTTCTTCACTGGCGATACAGAGTGAAAATCGAAAAATTAGATACCTGAGACAAAATAATTTTCCTATACGAAGAAGAAAAGTGAAGTACATACTATGATTTTGATTCAGCCATGCCAATGCAGCTATTTTAAAGACATGTATGCGTATATGTATTTAACTGGAAAATGGATGAATATGTATTTACACAATAGTTATAATGGAACATTCGAATACCTACTTTGAATTCAACTACTAGTATCGTAACAACGCTGAAGAATTATGATAGAAAAGCGGAATTACCCGAAATGAACATACAATACGCTCTCAAAGTATCAAATGTGGTGGGAGATTAGAAAACTGATTCGTATACATCTTCACCTAATATATGTATCGTACCTATAGATAATAATATCTTACTTCTATGTGGTGAAATTTTTCCGCTAGATAGCATGTAATGCAACTTGCGAAAATATGCATTTCCGTAGATATACCTGCTGAACTTTTAAAATAGCTACCCATACGTCATTAGTGTAATCAATAAGGGTGAAATCAGTGCAGTGCTGGTTGTGGCGGTTGGATGGGTAACCTCCAGACTGAAAATTCAAATTAGACATCTGAAAGCTTCGATTATTCTTATTTTTGTTTTCTTGTATTTGCGTGTAAAGAAATATTTAAAAATTCAAAGAATTGGAAAATTTATGGATTTTAAAACTCATCAGGTGTTTCAAAAATTTTCATTATCTACATGATACTTTCTCATTCTATTCATCGACATTTGAAAAATTAAATTTGTCATTATTAATATTAAAAAAAAAATTCACAGGATTTCAAAACGTAGGTATTTCAATTAAATTTTAAGAGTTTGAAAAATTAATTTTTTTAATTTATTTTAAGCACAACAGGTATGAAATTTGTGATGAGAAATACTGAGGTATTATCAAGACAATATTCTATAGTCTATACCTAGTACACCTAATTACTAAATAAATTATGACCTACAGTAGTTATTACAAATCAATCGTCGAATAATTTTTGTTTCACGATGACATACTCACAAAATTTTGGCCTTAATTTATAAATATTGTGTATTTAAGTATCAAGTAATAATACCTAGTATGTGAGTGTATCCAATTTCATGCGTAACTATTTAATTTAAAATAACTTGAATCAAAAATCTAAACAGATAAAATTCAAAATAGTTATTTAATTAATAATAAAAACGTTTAAAATAAAGAAGTCAAAGAAGCTTAAATTATCATTATGAAATTGTCTGAGTTGACAGTAGATACGCAAATAATTTTTAAAAAAAGGCGGGAACGTTCGTCTCCGAGCTCTTATCTCGTTTCTCTATTACTTCCGCTCCTCTTCTAACACCATCAACATTCAACAAGTTGTTTATTTTTCATAAACGTTTAACGATGGCGATAAGAAACAAAACTTGATGAAATAAAGTATGTAGAATAAAGATTGTTATTTTCGTTCTAATTTGACGTTCGATTTAACAGGAATATTGAACTGTTTCAATCCCTGCATTTCTTTTCGTTTCCATTTCATAATGTACTACCGAGCAGTAAGTCTTTCACAGTAACCTATTTGTTGATGAATAAATGCTCATATTCATCTAACATCATCGACATTACAGATTACACTACGCAGTAATTGTTATAAAAAAACCGCTATCATAAATTTGCCACAATGGAAGAGGTGTTTCACGAATATGCAACCGATTAAAAGGGAAGTAGATGAGAATTCCCCTCAGTTCAAAGTAATATAGTGTAAATTGTATTACGAACACTACATCGCTATTATTCTATAATAATTTTTTTAATTCCATTTGCAAACATTATTCAGAACAATTATTCCAAGATGAAAGAAACTTTAGATAAATTCAACCAAATCACCCAACAAAACTTGTTCAATCGTAATAAAAAAGTAGTAGAAATTCACAAATCTAGAGGCAAACAGTTGATTCGGGATAGAATCAACAAATTGATTGATGAAGGTACAGCTTTCTTAGAACTATCTCAATTCGCCGGTCACGATTTATATCCCGAAGGAGATTTACCATCTGGTGGAATTATCACAGGAATTGGAAAAGTCTCTGGGTAAGTTGAATATTGGAGGTATCCATTTTCCGCAATAAAATAATCAGCTTTATTTTATAGATTAGATTGTATGATAATTGGAAATGATGCTACAGTTAAAGGAGGAACGTACTTCCCTATTACGTTGAAAAAACATTTGAGGGCTCAAGAAATCGCCGAACAGAACCATCTAACTTGTATTTATCTCGTTGATTCGGGTGGTGGTAATGTGAAATATCAAGCCGGTATATACGCTGATAAGGATCACTTTGGAAGAATTTTTTACAATCAAGCGAACATGTCTGCTAAAGGAATATCACAAGTACTTTACCCTATGAGCGTATTTATATTTGAATTTTATTTGTATCATTCCCCGAATTAAAGTTAAATCTAAAATACTTCATTCCATCAGATAGCTGCAATATTAGGTATGTGTACTGCTGGCGGTGCTTATATCCCTTCTATGTGCGACGAAAGTGTAATTGTAAAAGACAAAGGAACCTTATATTTAGCCGGACCACCGCTAGTCGAAGCTGCCACCGGAGAGGTAGTCAGTGCTCAAGAATTAGGTGGAGCTGATCTCCATTGCAGGTACAAATTTTTTCAATCAGACAACCCGTATATTTCTCCATGCAGTTATTGAAATTGATTATTTCAGGACATCTGGAGTAACCGATCATTTCGCTGAGGACGAAGATCACGCAATGGATATTGTTAAACGGATAGCTGGTAGAATTAAAAATGGAAAAAAACCTTCTCTCGTTTCACCTTCGAATTTATCGGATGCTGCTCGTATTCAGCCGAAACCTCCTTTATATCCTAGTCATTACTTATACGGGCTAACAGACGTTGAAAGAAAAGCTACCTTCGATGTTAAACAGGTGGAATATCAACTGTGTGATTTTACAGTTGCGTTTATAAATAATTATTTTTTAAATCTTCGTTTGCAGGTTATTGCTTGCTTAGTCGATGGTTCCGAATTTGACGAGTTCAAAGAAATTTTCGATGAAAATTTGGTTACCGGATTTGCTCGAATAAATGGTTATCTTACTGGTATTATCGCTAATAATGGAGTACTGTTCTCGGAATCAGCTATTAAAGTATATTTTCTTCTGATATATTTTCTTTCCTATTTTATTGATCACGAGACTAATGTAGTTTTCATTTCAGGGCGCTCATTTTATTGAATTATGTTGTCAAAGGAAAATACCTATAATATTTCTTCATAATGTAACAGGTGGGCTGATAAAGGAGAAATTCTCATTAATTTTGCTGTAGTTTAAGATATAAAATTTTGAAGGATGATCAATTTTGTTCGAATAGATTTCTAAGATTAATGATTTTTCACTTAGGCTGTTGAATAAGTTAAGATCAGATTTTACGTTTTATAGCCAATTACGGTACTACTGATTTTTTTAAAAAGAATCTTTGAGGGTGACTCCTCCCAAAAATATTCCTTTGGAACATAAACGAATCGCCAAACATTTTGTATGTAGGATTAGTTTAGCACTAAAATATGACCCCTTGAATTCAGGTCAAATTGTATCCAAATGAGCGATGGTTAAAATTTGAAAAAGGCTTGAAGAGCCTTAAATAGCTCAAATTTAATAAATATGAGCTCATGTGATTCATGTGTACAAGAAGTCCAATGACTTTTGTGGCGATAGATGAGCGTTCATTGCCTCGCTTTTTGAGTTTGTGACGAGGTTAATAACATTGTTTGTTAATCTGAACGCACTCCTATTAAAAATTTAGCTCCAGTAATCGACATAGCTGCTTACGATTTTTTGAAATTATTCAAGCCAAAAAGGAATATCTAATTAGCGGGTACGTATGCAAATGGGAATTAGGATGTGAGAACATCCTAGGTGAACCCTCTCCAGCATCCACCATTAAAATCCTTATTTGCGTTACTGATAGTGCTTCTTTTTCAGAATATCTTTTTGATAACGTACTCTTTCATCACCAAAAATAAATCCATTCTTAATGGTTGGAATTTTCATAACAAGCTATCAATAGAGCGCGTGATATGAGAACACGATATATCAATTTTCCATGTAATGACAACGTGAAAATTACTAATTTACGTAATTATCGATTGTTTGAATTTTATCGCATTCAATGGTTAATTCAAACACCGACGTATAATTTCGAATGGCGAAATATGAATAATTCACCATTCATCCGTAACGTTAGGAAAATTATCGCTTTTTAAAATTCACGACGATGGAAAATTATATGACCTTTTCGCCAATAAAAATATGCGCTTCTATATGGGCTTTTGTTAGGATGCGAACAACAGGTAGCGCGTAAAAGCTATTATGCAAAATTCACCCACGAACGTCATACCGCTGCTGCTAATTTGTACTCATCTCGGCTAGAATTCGTAATGCATATTAATATCCTTTGCCATTTAGGTTTTATAGTTGGTAAAGACTTCGAGGCTGGTGGCATCGCCAAGCATGGTGCTAAAATGATAACAGCCTTATCGTGCGCGCAAGTACCCAAAATAAGCGTAATAATCGGCGCATCCTATGGTGCAGCGAATTTCGCCATGTGTGGCAGAGCGTTCAAGTAAATAACCAAATATAACGAGCTTTTTATATCAACCATCAAGGTGTATTTATATTTAATTTATTTTCGCAGCCCTCGATTTCTATTCTCTTGGCCGAATTCGGAAGTAGCCATTATGGGCGGAGAACAGGCTGCGAATATGTTGATAAGAGTTTCCAAGGTAATTTGGTATTATATTGAATTTTCTATGTAATTGGAGCTGTTCGTGAATATGAATGAGGAATCCGTGGTCGTCGCCGGAATCGTATAAAAAAATTTTCCCTTTTGTACCGTCAATTGAATAAGGTTAACGTGGTTTTGTACGTGATGTATATTAATCAAAATGAGACCCTTTTATCGTTCTAAATTGCTTAATGAATCGGGTTTATTTTTAAATTTTTAAATTAGATCTACTTAGTACTCATTTTAGATGTCACATTGTGTCGTCTATCTCCAATTTTAATCAGTTACGAATGGATCAACGTCCGTTCTTTATTGTCTTCTTTTATGTTCCTCTTGAGCGTACTAAGGAAGAGTGAAAGCATTTGATCATCCTCGAATCTTTTTTTTTTGTGTAATTTTTTCAAAGTTTGATGAGATTATAAATTACTAATATTGTTATTCTTCATTATGTTGAATGAGTGCTGGAACGATTTCTAGTTAACTCATGTCTTTATGATGGAAATAATTTTACCATAAATTTCAATAATTTTAAACATTGGAAAAATATGGAACAAATTTTTAGAATCTGAAGTACTTATTGATAGACACGTAAAAGTAAATGATTTGAATAATTAAAAAACCACCTAGCGATTCATTTAAAATTATGTTAATTAAAAAAAAAAAGTTTTATTCCATTTTTGATTTTTAAAATTTCGTTCCTTTTTTTAAATTCAAATATACAAAATATTTTATATTTTTGTTTTAAATCATCTTCATCGTATCAGTAATTGTACTCATATTTTAATGATTTTTACTTTACTTTTACTTTTTTTATTAACGTGCCGTGTACAGCTACGAGGCTAGAAGCACGGAAATATCCTAATATGGATTTCATTAGACCAGAATAAGGAGAGAAAGTGGAGAATAATATTGTGTTCTCGCTTATTTATTTATTTATTTATTTATTTATTTATTTTTTATATCCATTTATTCTTTCATGCCATTATTCGTTCATTAACTCTTCCAGTTTTATTTTTTTATTACATTGATTTCCAAGTTGATATAAAAATCCAATAAAATTAAATACCTTCATCAGAGTCCCCAAGTGTTCAAGCTCGGAGCAAATTTGATTTTGTTTTTGATCTTTCTTGAGAAAAAAAAAAAAAAAAAAAACTTTTGAATATTTAACAGAATCTTATCATAATTGGGTACAAATAAATCAGTACTTTTAAATATTTATCTAAAGAAAAAAATTCATTATTAGCCAAGCACTGGAAAAATATTGTCGTTTCCTAAAGGGTTTAATTTTTGCTCAATTTTTTGTTTTTTGATGTTTTTTGATTTAAAAAAAAAATTCATATTATTTTGATTTTTTAAAATTTTTAGAATAATTTTTCATTTTTGAGTGTTTTTTAATTTTTTAATATTTTTTAATTTTTAAGGTTTTTGCTTACTTTTTTACTTTCTTCCATTAACGTGTCATATTTCAAATTAACGAAATGTGTGTGCTTGTATACTCGCATACGTATTTGCGGGAAAAGTAGTTGCCAAATAACCACCAGAAAATGAAAAAAATCTGTTTACTTTTCAGGTGGAAAATTTTTCATTCAAAAAATTTCGAATTGCTCGTAAATCATTCGCTTTGAAATTTTTGAAAACGTTGACCTAATTTTGGTAAATTTTTCGATTAGCTTCGAGAATTGAAATTTTTCTCACGTTTTCCAATGTTCATTTAGCGCGTACGTTTTCTCGTTTCTTCTACGTTGCGAAAAAACTGGAGTTCAGCCCACACTAGTATATATTGTACCTCAATATATTTCAAAGTAGCGTAAAACTCGTGCAAACCTTTTTGTGCATGTTATTTTTATTCTTTTAGTGATTGCGCCTATTGCTATTCATGTTGAATAAACAATGATTCGATTTCTTTGCGTGGGAGAAATTTTATAAATCATTTCTGAAAACTCGAGGAGGGGTAGCGAAATCATCTTTCAGATACATAGCTTCTATTTGACACCCAAAGCTGTTTGAACTCTTTGTAGCGCCTCAGGTATGGATGAAAATATCTGAAAATTAGGTTAGATACGTATTTTGTGAAATTGTGAAAAAGGGCTTCTCTTTGTTTTTCTGATTCACCCCAAAATGTCGGTTTACTCATATTTCGACGGAAGCTTGACGGAGGCCAAATTACTCAACTGAGTCAAGGACAACAACGTATCCAAATTTTAGCCTCGTAAGTAAGTTTAAAGGGAAGTTAAAGTAAATAATAGCATTTTGAAGTAGATAGAAGTTATGAAATTTCTCGAATCTTTCATATCTTCTCACCAAATCGATCTGTTAAGGTTAAACTCTCTATGTGGAGTTGGTTAGAAATCAAAATATGCCATCTTAAATTTAGGCGAAAATGAATTCAAAATGGTGGCTGGCTAAAATTTGAGGAAGACTTGAGGAGCCTCAAATGCCTAAGATTCGATAAATGTGGACTCATATGATTACCAGTGATGAAAAGTGTGCTATACATTAATTTCATTTTCACACGTGATTTTGAAGGGGAGGAGTGGTTGTTGTCTTCAAAATCGGGTGAGGGTAAATTAAAGGACGAAAATTTCTGACCATGATGCCAAATGATGAAGTGAGTCCAATTAAGTAAGATATTTCAGTTTTAGTCTCTCAAGTAAATATGAGTGGAGTTAGATTAGAAAACGATTTTATTGGGAGGGGGGGAGGAGAATCATGGCAAAAAAATTTAATAAGTCTCGCATAATTATCTCCTTATCAAATTGATCTAATAGGTCAAACTCCGTTTATGTGCTTAATTAAAAACCAAAATATGTCACTTCGAATTTAGGAGATGGCCAAAATGTGAGGTAGGCTTGAGAAGCCTCAAACCGTAGGTCAAACTCCGTTTATGTGCTTAATTAAAAACCAAAATATGTCACTTCGAATTTAGGAGATGGCCAAAATGTGAGGTAGGCTTGAGAAGCCTCAAACCGTTAAAATTTGAAAAATATAAACGTTTGTGATTCTTGTGGGCAAAAGTACTGGGTACGTAGTTCAAATTAAACTTTTTTGGTGTTTTTGGGTCGGATAAGGTAAGGATTTTAGTCTCAGTTGTAGTAATCGATGTGGCCTGTTGGCTTGAAAAGTATACTCCACAATATTACTTACCAGTTAAAAACTCAGCTCCAGTAATGCGGTATAGCTGCTTAGGCTTTTTCAAACAGTTATTTCATAGCTTCTTTTATTTTCATTTTTCAGGTTATTCTATTTTTGAAGAATTATTTATTTTCAGATTAAATTTTTTTTGATTTAATTTTTGCTTCCAAAATTTTCTACTTTTGTATATTCTTTTTTTTAGGATCCTTCTTAAGGTGTTTTTTATTTTCAATTTTTTTTTTTTCATTTTGAACAATTTTTTCTCTTAGTACGTTTCAGTTTCTATTTGGGCATTTTAAATTTTTAAGAATTTTTTTCATTTTTAATTAATTTGATATTTTTAGAATTTTAAATTGTTGGACTTTTCCATAAATTGGCGAACTCCCACTCGCTCATTATCGAAGAATCACAACTATCAACTCCCTTCTCCACTACAAAGCAAATTCCAAACTCCCACAATTTCTCCCGCACCGGTTAGACCATGCAACCTCTCTCGCTCTTGAATCAATCGATCTGTACCCTCCTGAAATCTGTCATCTATCTCCAGCCGCCCACCCACCTTGGTCACGATTCCAGCCAAACATCAATCTACATCTCTCACAATTCAGCAAAATAACCACGCCTCCTCACATCTGGAAAGCTGAATTTCTCTATCTCCTCGCAAAATACCCTCATCACCGTAAATTATTTACGGATGGTTCGAAAACACCAGTAGGACTAGGTTGCGGCAGCGGAACACCCAATTATATTCTACTCCGCTTCTCACTCCCTCCTTTTCTCACTATCCTTTCTGCTGAACTTTTCGCAATCTACTTAGCAGTAAAAAACATCGTTGATGAAAACTCTCCTTATCCATATCTCATCCTTACAGATTCCTTGAACTCCCTTTATGCTCTCCGCTCCTGTACAGACCATCAGCAACATCCATTCGCTAGAAAAATAATTCTCCTCATCACGAATCGAAACAACATCGTTCTGGCGTGGCTTCCATCCCATGTAAACCTCCCTGGCAACGATCTAGCAGATTTGGCAGCTAAGGATGGCTCCTCTCTACTTCCCTATCCAAATATACCTTCACCACTCCGAGATGTGAAAACATCTGTAAAAAAAGCAACAACTACAGCTTGGCGAAACTTCTGGAGGACCAGCGTACCCACCACGAACAAATTACGCGCCATAAGAGATTCCGCGGCACCCTGGTATATTCCACCAACGATAACAAGAAGAGAAAACGTCGTGATCACGCGACTCAGCCTAGGCCAGACTTGCCTCACCCACGTTCACCTCCTCAACAGGCAGCCCTCTCCTCTTTGTCCTACCTGCCAAATTCCTCTTACTGTTGCTCATATCATACTCCATTGCCCCTCCCACACCGGCCCTCGGGCCATCCTTAACAGTCCTACATCTCTCACCGAAATCCTCAACAACCACTCAACAATAATTTCCCTCCTCACCTTCCTCAAAAAAGCCAATCTTCTTCACTTAATCTAACCACCCTTAAATACCACGTGTCTCTGACCTAAGCGGCAGTACACGGCACAAAACAAAAGAAAAAAAAATCGTTAAAATATTCGAGTTTGATGCAAGTGACCCGCTTTACCCCTCCCCTCCACCACCCTCTCAATGTACCTGTTCTTCTCAGCATTGTCGTATAGCCTAAAAAAAAATTACAAATCATCAGTTTCCGTTGAATGAACCGTATTTTTAATTTTTTTTTTGTACCACCATCAAAACATTCATCATTTCTATTCTATAAAAACTTCGAAAGCTTCATATTGCGCGAAGCTATAAATTATCCTTTTAATTACGAACGGCCTTGGCTCGTAAGAGCTTCGTAATGTTCACCCGAGAGTAAAATTTCCAAAATATTTTGATAAGCTTTTCCCGCATGCAGCTTTTGTTATCCTCTTTGTATTTTTTTCTTACGCTGGAACGAAGCCAAAAAAATGAGAAGTTGATTTGTGCCTTTCATTATTCTTATTTTACTATCACGATGACTATATCGTAAGATCTTAGTTTACGAGAAAGCCTTTTAAATTCCGCAAACAAAAACCATCGTAATATGGTTAAACAAAGCTATATCGTATTGCGATATTTCATAAAAATAAAGAAGTACGTAAGAGCCTGCGATATAGTACGGTCGTACTTGAGAACTTGTGTATTGTATAGAACGTCTATATACAGTTTCCCAGCTTCGAATAATTTTCTAAAGATTTTTTTTTCGCAACAGAAGTAGACTTTTATTGTGGCCATGGAGGAGAAGAGAAATTCGTGAAAAGTTCTCAAATATCCGCCACGTAGCTTATTATGCTGTGGTTATGCACGAGTGAGACAGGTACGTGTCTAATGAACGTGCACGCGATGGGCGCATTTTGGGAAAAACTGTTCCCCTTTGTGTAGCACGCCGGTGTTGAAATTGCGGATATTTTATAAATAAAAATTTTTTCGACAAAAAACTTCCGCATTTTCGGCGACCGCCTCGGTGTACGGTGTATACAGCGAAAACGCACTACTCGACGTATTCAGACGCTGTGCTAGTAGCGCTAGTTTTATCAGTGCTGGTGTTAACGTGCTGTACCATACACATCATTGATCGAAACTTTAAAAAGCTGCTTACAGCTTCTGCGCGACGTTTATTACGGTTGTTTATACATTAAAAAGTATCCTCTTGCATATCGAATTAGTACCTTTAACGCGTACCTAACGTGTACAAATTAAAGACGATGAATTGAATAAGGTGTACGCGTATATTCGATTATTTCGTTATGAATTTAAAATCATGCCATAGTGTAGTTTCGTAACGTATCGTTGAATAATAAAAGCCGGCGGCTTTTTAAAGGCTAAAAAAAAACTGTAAATAATTCGGGTCCGCTTTTACTCTCTAGTTGAGTCAAGAAGAGAAGCAAAAACTCAAATCGCAGATCATGAAGCAATTCAATGAAGAAAGTAGTGCTTATTACGCCACTGCCAGGTAAAAAAAATTTCAATTTTTTTTTTTTCATAAAATTCTGCTGTCGCGAGGTTTGGTTCTCGTGTCCGTACGGGACTACGGGTACACGTATAGACGTGCCAAAAAATGTCTACTTCTGTTTTACCTTGGACCACTGCCACTTGAAAGCGACGTAGGTATTCGTAATTTCAAAGCTAGGTGTAGGGTAAAAGCGGCGATTTTTTAATTAGTGCTTCCGATAACGCATGGTATGCAGGTAGATGGGACGATTATTTTTAGATTTTAGCTTTAAAACGTCGATAAACTGTCGCCGAAAATTTAGATGTGGTACGTACTGTTCGACAGATTATGGGACGATGGTGTTATAGATCCGGCCGATACGAGGCATATTTTATCGCTCTGTTTGTCCGTTTGCATGAAAGCGCCCATGGAAGATTTACCTAGATTCGGTATCTTCAGAATGTAACCGAATTGATTTTAATGTCATTTCATAGATTTATTTCGCTCATTGTTACCCCATTATCTACGAATACAATACATTTCCATATTATATTTTTCAATCTGCCAATCATTCGATAATCGAGTTAAGGCCGGAGTTCGCGTCACTTTTGTACGATATTTTATGTCTCAATTAGACTGATTCATTGATTTATACTAGTATCGTAATCACTTTCGAGTTGACGTAGTGAAGTTGACGCGACAGAAGCATTCAACGAGATAACTATTTTGACCCAATTTAACCCACTATTGTTTACCCGAAGCGTGAAAATTTCCTTCTGTTTTCGCCATTGTGATACCGGTAGCATCTTCGAGGAAAATAGGTAATCGTGTTTCCTAGAACGTGTCGACCTATTCACAAGTGCGCCGATATTTTTCGCCACGGGGAGCTGAAATAAGGGCAAAATGGTCGAGTATACTTGATACAGAATTAAAAATTATATCGAATTATCATTAGTTGAAATATAACGTCGTTGAGGATAAATTTATGACCTCATTTTGCCAAGTAAGCACCTGTTCGTAGTCATCAAATGAACGTTAGTGTGAACTTTATCGTGTATAGGATGAGATACAATCTTTGTTTCGAACTTTTCTCCGATACGAAACTTGGTTCGAATAACGAACGTCATGAAAGTTTGGAAACTGGGAAATAAAATATGATTTTTGGGCGACGTTAATTATTTTTCTGGTTGGAAATTTATGTGTAGGATGTAACGGAATGATAGGCAATATTTTGCCAACAGATGGTACTCGACAAACAACGAAAAATTTCGTTTACACGGGAGTATAATGTAGTGTCTACTTCTGTGCCTGACTTATGTTCATCGTAACTTTTGAGAAGGTGTTAAAAAGTAATGCATAGAGAATGAACCTGAGAGAAGCTGATATAAAGGTAATAAGATATCTAATATCTTCCACCTAAAGTATGCTTAATAAGGGATTAGAGGGTATCAAAAAATTGAAAATTTGGACCAGCGGGTACTTTGTGATTGAATTAAAAATTGATGATAAGCCATTTAAACGTAAAGAAAAAATGATAAAATTTAAGGTGTTAAAATTTTGATTAATTAATGGAGGATATAATATTCATCCTGTATTAATATTGGAAAGTGTATTTAATACATAAATTAATTTTAATAATTTAATTTTTTTTTATTCGTTATAGGAATATACGAGTAAGTAAATTATTTTAAAATTTTTTCTATCGGGATTAAATTAATTAATTATTTAAATTAATTCAAAATATTGAAATTTAAATAAATTATTTTTTTATATAATATAAAAATATTATTAATAATAATTTAAATGTTTTCCATAAAAGGCATCTCACAGATGAAAGTTGGGCAACACCCCCAACCGCACTATAGCTCGATGAAGCACTATTCCCTTTCAAAGATGTAGAATAAACGTAATTTTTCCCAAAAAATAGCCAGAGTAAAGCAGTTTTTCGGCTCATGTATCATAAGTACCACCCCGAATAAAATACTGCAATCTTTTTTCGTTATTACTCTTAACTATGACCTTTAAGGGGTACAAAATCGCTCACAGAATTAGTTTTTGGCATATATCTCTGTGAATATGGCGACCACAGGAAAAATAATTATGAATTAAATTAATGTATTTTTAATTTTGAACAAAAAAGGTTTCTACTATGTTTTTGAAAAAGTGGTTCCTAAAGCGAAAAATACCCCTTATTCGTTAATTTCCTGAATTTGCCGCAATTCAACGTGTTCAATTAAGAATGATTTTCACAATTTACGAGAAAAATTGTTGTATACAGAATGACTGTACTTACAATCTCTTACAAAAAAAATTTTCTCCATTTTATGTCCAAGATGCACATGAGTGCTAGAAAACACCACCACCTCTGAATTTTTCCTTAAGGTGGAGTGAATCAAAAAAATTCTTTCAATTGCTATGAAATTTTAATATCTTGTTCCCTTTGTGTTGAAAGTGCCTATATGAAAATTTGCGCCTTCGGCAGCTATTTGGAGGGGAGCGAAGAGCTTTCGAAGTAGCGACATTTTCAAAAAAATTACTCATGAATTTTTTAACTATTTTATACGAAGTACCAACTTTTCAAAATTTGGCCCTATTAGGAAGAGCTAAATATTAACTTAAGATGCTGAAAGTTTTTCTACATCCTACGCGTATTAACATTATTATGAAACCATTAATGCTCGAGTCCAGGGACGTACCGAAAGGAGGGAGGGGGGAGCTCTCCCCCTTGGCTTTTGGAAAGTTGGTAAATTTGGAGTTTTAGCGTAAAGTTGGTAAACTTGACCACTTGCGCAGTATTATTACAGCTATTTTTAAATGTTTTGAAGACTAACAAGACTGTAATATACATCGTATTTAACATCTTATTTTCGTGGAGCAACAAAAAAAAAAAGAAAAAGTCAACAGTTAGTAAAATTGTAAAATTAGTCGGCAATTTTTGGTTTTCTCCCCCCCCCCCTGAAGAATGTCCTCGGTACGCCCCTGCTCGAGTCGGGTAAATTTCTGGGGGAAAAAAACTTTCCATCCTCATCTTTACCTACATCGATGAAGGATATGAATTTTTTTTATTGAATATTTTAGAATTGAATATATCATTAACAGCAGTATCATAGATTTCCAAAATTATCAATGTTTGAAAAATAACATTGTTTGATATTTTATCGAATTTATTTTCTGGTGATTTTTGTATTTTTATTTAATTTTTCTGTATCGCATTTTTCATCATAAAAAATTGAAAAAATGACAAGTTCTACTGAGTTGAAAATTTTTCTACGTAATCTTTATAATTTTAAAACTACAAGTTGGGGCACCGGTTAATCACTTTCATGCAAAGAAACTCCTCGAAAAAATCGATTATCGTAAAACAGGCTCCTAAAAACCAATATTAAAGACGATTCCAGAAGTTGAGAGCATTCAACGACGATAAGACCTTACTAAAAATTTAGGACGATAATAAAACTCGAATTTAATTCGCAGGTAAAGCCGAAGTTATTCGTATTTTATGACGTTTCAAAGTATGTACTCGAAGTAATATTGTCGAAAAGTAAGCCATTGCGTTGAGATACGTAAACTAGGGTTATTTTACGTCACGGAAACATTTTCTCTACTCTGAAAATATCAAATTGAATTTTCATTACGAGCAGAGGACTTGCGTTCGCATTAATCATACCCATGAAACGTGACGACAAGGTATACTGGAGAGGAAATGAAAAACCATAATAAATTTTTCAACTTATTAATGTGGTATTGCAGTAACGTTTATCTGCAACCACGATTCGAATGCATATCCATCATACATGAGCAGAAATGAGGTTCTCGATTAGAGTACCGAGACCCTCTCGTGTAATAATTTTTACAGGTGAATACGTTTTCGTCTCGTATTACTTACGGTGTTTCGAGTTGACGTAATCAACATCACATTATTTATGGGCGCTTCGTACGTTACCTAACGGACGTCAAAAGACGACTTATTGTTGTGCAAAAATATGGCCTCTTTAGTTTAACTCGCGAACATATACAATAACTCCCTATCGACCCCTTTTACCTTTTAAACCGGTAATAAATTCTCTCTCTCTTTTAATATCGAATACGATGATGATATGTACTTTCGACCCTTTTGGGTAACCATTCGATGTGATTTGGATTTTTTAATATTTTATTATGTTGTTATTCCATTTTATTGGTACGTGCTGTAGAATATAGAGAAATTTGTCTCTTTGCAAATAATTCTCTTACTCGCTGTGTTATGTAGGTAAATGAGCTTGGTGTTGAAATAAAAAGTAATAAATTTCTAATATGCTATTCATTTTTCTAGCACGAGCCAGTTTTTCAAGTCATTGTCTTTGATAATAACCACAATTTTCCTTCTAAAAATCGAATGTAAATCATTATTCTCGCGACAATTACTCAAAAACTATGAGCTATATGGAAATGATTTATTGGAAATTGAATACCAGTTGTTTTGACATCGACCTCGTTTACCCAAGATTAATGGTAAAAATGGTAATTGCAAAAACCTAAATTTGAACTCCTATAAATCAGTGAAAAGTGAGTCTTTTGAATGATGATATTACGTAGGTTTTGTAAATTTATGCTCTTCAATTCATCGCTGTAGTAAGGACAAAAAGTTTTTTAAAGTTGTGATTCTTCAGTGAAGAGCTAAAATGTTTTAATGTTAATTTTCTTCTTACTATAACCCGGAAGTTATAGGAAGAATGGAAATTGACTATATTAATTTATCGAGAATTAATAGATGTCCTTTCGTTTGGCGCTAAGATGAAATACGTTCGAACCAAAATGCTTCTTTGCTCTCACCCCCAAAGAGATTGCATCGCATTCAAATGCAGCAACACCATTTTTTATTCCTAAGAGAAAGTCGTCAAGATTTGAAAATCAAAACAAGTTCTGCTCGACATGCTGATGGAATTCACCTGAGTATAAGACTATGCATAAAAATTCATTTGACGTAAGTGAAGCACGGAAAAATTTAATTTATGGACTCGAGAAAATATGTTAAAGACTGTTTTCATCTATTTCCTATATCCAAAAAAAGATAGTTCGTCATCAGCGTGATTTCGCGTATTCGAATAAATCGAATTTTTTCACAATGTATTCGAAACTGCGATTAGAATTTCAATTAGCGATGAAGCTGAAAAGTTTTTCCACCTTTGGTAATATGCTATTTTCAGTATCATGTCTGAAGCATCAGTGTTGTATTACTGCAGTTGATAGTGAGTTTTCAATGTTATGGCAAATTCACACACGCAGGTAATGTTTTTAATCGCTTTACACACACCTAGTACGATACTGAAAAACTCTACCTATTCTTTACAAAGCGCTTGAAACGTTGAATTCAGGATATGTGGTACTTTTCTCTAGCGAGAATTAAATTTCAGATATTTGAGGTTACTTAAGCTTTCTTCATATTTAATCATTCGTCATTTTGGATCGATTTTCACCAAAATTTTAAAATTCGTATTCTGGTACCCATCTGGTCCTACACGCTACATAGATAGTTTCAGCTTTCCATATTTGATGAAGACGTAACAGTACTAGTTGGAAAAGACGAGACTAGAATTGAAACTTGACAACTTTGAAATTGAGTACTCTCAAATGAAACTGGATTTTTTTTACATTTCTCTAATTATCTCGAGAAATATTTAATGAGGTTTAAGAGGATACATTATCATTAGGGCAGTTTCACATGGAGGGAATCCCTCTAAAAAGGTATTAAAAATTATATCAAATTTTATTTTCAAATTCGTCGAAAGTCATGTGTAAATAGTGGGTTCAGGGGTTCCCAAATTTGAACAATTTAGCGCCCGTTCTATATGTATTTCAATTGAGGAGTTTTCCAGAACGGTAAATTGAAAAATGACGTAAGATTCGAACTCCCTAGAGTTGCCGTATTAAAAACACCATTCGTGAAATGAATTTAGTACTCAGATATGAACTTAAATGAAAAATTAGTTATGTAAGGGTCTTGAAACGTTCTTAAAGACATTAAAAACTCGAAAACTATTTTTTTCAAGTTCTTGAAATTCCAAAGTTTTACATTTCTTGAGATTAATTTTGTAATCCTGTAATATCTAGGGGTTTCACCTTCGCCAATTTTTGAACGCAGCGAAAGGAAGGGTTAATTGGTGGAACGCCTTGGAGCGGATTTTCAGGCTTTCCAAGTTGATTTTGAAAATACCAACCTCACAGTGATCCGAAGGTTTTGTGGACGAGGAGTTCAAAGGTGACGTCAGTTTTGAATTTTGAATCGTGTTCAGGGGCTCCTAAAATTTGATTTTTGAAAATACCATCTTCGTGTAAGTATTAACGGTTTTCGTGGACGAGGATTTCAGTGGTGATAGGATGATAGCAACTTTGAATTTCGAATGTTTTGGAGAGGCGTTCTAGAATCCCTGAAATTGGTTTCCTGAAAATACTATTTCATTACATCAGTATAGTGGTTTCGGTACGAAGATTTCAATGGTAAAGTAAGTATTTGGAACTTTTGGAAGAAGGGTTCAGGGATTACTAAAAATTGATTTTTGAAAATGGTACAAGTGTTGTATCTACAAACCTCTGTATTTGTTTGATGTCACTATAGTGTGAACAAGCAATAACATCAGGATCGGTATGTGGTTAACTGGTTATGTTTTAAAATAGCAGCATCGTGATTTCTAGCAGTTGTAGTTCAAAGTAAAAATTTGAAGAGAGTCATTTTCTTAAATTTTATTACAGAAAATTTCTCAAGTAAGTATGTTTAAAGTTGTATGATATGTACTTGTCTATATTTCCTTACTCTTAATCTTAGATGTATTTTACTTTTAAAAAGATGTAAGAGTATTTTTGTTAAAATAGTAAAATTATTCTAAAATGTATTTTATTTCTTGTCTGACTATCTTTTTAATTATTATTTTTATGTGATAACAATATCTTGTATTTCAATAAATTACAAACCTTGTTTAAAAAAAATATTCTAATATATTGGGCGTGTATAATATTACTAAGTCTCTTAGAACCCAATGTGGATGGGTTGGAAAGAGTGAGGAGTCTTTATTAGGTTGCGTAGCTGAAGTTCATTAATGAGCAGAATTTTTTGTATTTTTATCTGCGAGTCTGGAATTATTAGAGTATCTTCAGAGATGTTGAGGTTAAGTCTAGTTGCTTTTAGGTTTGGACAGTGAAAAAGGTGTGGGTGGTAATAGGTTTTAAATTACGAAACTGGCACGTAGATTTGGGGGCTCGTAAATATAAATAGTTGTGGGTAAGTTTTGTATGACCAATTCTGAATCGTGTGGTAATTATCTCATCAACCCTGTCTAAGAGAGATAATTTATTCCAAGATGAAATTGATTTTTTATGAACGAATAATTTATTTTCAGTTGATTTTTAAAATTTTATACAACTTTAAAATTTTTTGAAAACTACGATTTTCGTGAAATTGAAATTTTTATCGAAGGAAAATATCGAAAAATTTGCTTTACAATTTCTTTTATTATTTCATTTGCGACATTGAACTTTCCATAAATGTATATTCGTCGCCCATATGCATAATTTTTCAGTAATTACCTCATTCCTTCCCTGTGCATCATGACCTTACCGTAGCTTTAGCCATACGAGTAATTATGGTAATTTTCAATATATTTTTTTTTATCTCAAAATATGTTATTTTTGAACGTAGTACCCAACTGTTTTAATACTTACATGTCTTGAAAATCGTTGTAATTATTTTCACATAATACGAAACTTAAAAATTCGTTTTTCTTAAAAAATTGAAAAAAATGACTTACCTGCTTCTTTCCCTGTACCTTTCATATATTTTTCTCCTCGCGTATCGCCAACAAGTATTCATGAAAATCACTCAAATTTTGGTGACAGAGTCTTCTCAAAAATACAAAACAGGTAATTTTTTATTTTCTCGATACACCTCAAAATGGCGGTATACTCAGATTTTGAGGAGGGCTGGAGAAAGGGGAAATGGCGCGAATTTTTCATTTTTGACGTCATATAAAAAAGTGAGTCACGGACGTCAACATATCAAAATCTCAGCTTCTCAAGTGCATTTGGAGAGGAATCAGTGCGAAAAACGTCTTTTTGAGGAAGTTTTGAGTCATGAGATTTCCTCAATCTTCCATATCTTCTCACTAAATCAACCTAGAATGTCAAACTTTGTGTGTGAGTTAGTCGGTGACCATAATATGATCTCTTGAAATTAGGTCAAAATAGATTCAAAATGGCGGATTATCAACATTTGAGTAAAGCTTGAGGAGCCTCAAATTGGTAAAAATGTGATTACTATAAGCCTATATGATTATTGGCGGATAAAACGTATACTACATCTCCAATTCATTTTCATTCATGATATTGAAGACGAGAAGGGATTATCGACCTCAAAATGTGGTGGGCGTACAGGTATACACGAGGGGTCGAAAATTTTTTATTGTAGTGTCATGATATGATAATATTGGCCCAAATGACTGAGTAATCTGTTCTGATTTTAGTTTTTCAAGTAAATTTAGAAGAGGCATTAGAGTAAAAAATTCTTTTGGAGGGTAAATTGTTGAAGGAAATTTCATGAATCTTCCATTTTTCCTCATCGAATCAATCTTGAAAAGTCAAACTTTGTGTGTGGGGTTAGTTGGTGACCAAAATGTGACCTCTTTAATTTGGGTCAAAATGGATTGAGAATGGTGGATTATCAACATTTAAGTAGAGCTCGAGGAGCCTGAAATTAGTAAAAATCTAACTTATATGATTATTGGGGGATTAGAAGTATATTATACCCCCATACATGATAGTATGGTCAAACTTTGTATGTGGGGTTAATTGATGACCAAAATATGAGCATTTAAATTCGGGCCAAAATAGATCCAAAATGGGGATCATAAAAATTTGAGGAACCTCAAGTAGTTATAATTTGAAAAATACGTGTTCATATGATTATTACATGGCTAAAAATACTACATTTGTTTTAAATTTAACTTTTTAGTGGTTTTGAAAGACATAGGGTAGGGGTTTTCAGACTCTGTATTGATTGTGGCCTATAAACATTCAGGGATTAACAACATTATTTGCAAACCTGAACAAGCCCCACTTAAAAACTCAGCTCCAGTAGTTCGGCATGGCTGCTTACGTTTTATTTATTCATCTCATTTCCGACGCGTGTTAGGCAAATATATTTTTTGCATTTATTCGCCAAATTTGGGTAATATTTTCGTGTGATAACGCCAAAGAGCGATGGTTTAAATTTACATTTCACAGGGAGAGAACTGCGACAAAATTAAAAAAAAATTCGTTCGTGCGAGATTTGTAACAAACAAGGATAAAAAAACGATTGTTTTTTTTTACGCTATAATGTAAAATGTTTTAAGCGCATAGCTCGGTACAACGTGACCTTTGTTGGTTTTGGTATTTTTTACTAGCCAACTAGGGTAATATTTACGCTCGAAGATTACCGCGTGAGACGAAGGAAGAAAATTTTTTGCCCTTTAAGTGAACCGCGTAATATAAACGATTGCGAATTTTAGGTTAATCAGATTATCCGTGTTATTAATTTCGTTTAAATTCACGAGCGGTAATTACGTGGCATGCGATGCGAATATATTAGCGTAGATATAATCTGCGTGTTATTTATTCGTATTACCAACATTGGTTCTTTTTTGTGGGATACGCAGCGTATGATGGCATCGTTAGATGAAAAGCGCCAACGAAGAGGCTCGAGAATAAATTACGTTAGTGGTAATATGACAACGATAGTCTTTTCCAGTATTTTTAAGGTGAAAGGAAGAAGGGTACTCGTGTAGGAATAATATTCGAAATATTTTACACGTAGTGTATCCAACGAAGATATATAAGGGCGCTTGAATGTAATTATTAAATACTTCTTTTTACGACGGTAGCGTAAACGACATTTATTAATCTTTTTAACGACGATGTCGTTTTTTTTTTTGTGCGAAACTTTTATCGAATTAAGGCGCGATAAATTAGCATATTTTTTACTCCCTTTCTCGATCGAACCTTTTCCGCGAACGGAGTAAATATAACGGCAATTGAATCGCAGAAAAGGTTTGGCTTCAAAGTCAAAGGTCACTCCGTTCTAATAAGCTGGTTGCTGCGGAGTCAATTCATTTTGAACGTTTTCCAAGTACGAATTTTCATTTCGATTCGAGTTTACGCACGCGAGCTCGTTGTTGGAAATTTTTTCGGCGTGAAATTAGCACTTTACAGGTTTAAAAGTTTGTTCGGTGGACGTACGAATGTAGGTGACAGCCGAGAAAGACGACTGCGTACATGCTACGATTATGTACACACAGAATGGTGTATGTTACACCTATGTGTACATTTAGTAAGCGCTGCTGGTCGTTATTGATTTTTGTTGGGTTTTATTCTGTCTTTCTTTTTCCTCTTTTTTTTTTTTTTTTGTTAATATATTAACGGCAGTTCATTCTGAATAATGTATCGTTACTGATCTCGTACAAGGTATTGCTTTCGTTGTTCGCATGAGCTGCGAAGCGCGATTTTTTTACCCTTTTGTCTCGATAGTCACGTTACCAGGGCGATGCGAGAACGCGAATCACCTGTGCTTCGTGCATTTCCTTGGCAGCGTTTTCATTTCGATTTAATCACGTTCGCAATTTTTTCAACGTTCGAGTCTGTGATGTCTGAGTTTTTGCGATTTGATGCGGTTACCTGGAACAGGTTTGGTTAATGACCTGCGGGCACTCGGCGAGAACATATTTCCTAGAAGAATTTGGAGCGTAGTGGAACTGTTTTATGGTAATTAAATTCGCTTTGATTTGAAGGTACAGGAGTAAGGGGTGGTAAAATGGAAATTGGATGCATTATTTTTCGGTTATCTTTTGCTCAAGAAAAGCAAAGCGTGTAATCGAACAAGAGTTTGACTTAAACGAAGTGATAATAAGCTGAATTTTTCATATTATGTACATAGTAATGATAAAAGAAATACATAAGCAGCCATGTCGCATTAATGGAGCTGAGTTTTTAACTGATGCTTATTCAGGTTTGAAATAACGTTGCTAACCCCTTCATGTCTGGTTGTCTACCGGCCACACACAATACCGAATCTAATTCTACACTATCTCTTCCGAAAACCACTTAATAAATTGAATTCAAAACAAACGTAGTATTTCATGTCATGCAATAAGTATATATGAATACATGTTTTTCAAGTTATACCTACTTGAGGTTTCTCCAATTATCCTCAAATTTTTACGATTCCCTATTTTGGATCCACTTTGGTCAAAATTCAATAGGTCATATTACGATCACCAGCCAACACCATACACAAAGTTCGACCTTCCTAGGTCGATTTGGTGAGGAGATATGGAAGATTCAAGAAAATTTATGACTCAAAACTTCCTTAAAAGGGTGTTTTTTTCTTTAACTCCCCTCCAAATACACTTAGCCAGCTTAATTTTGTATATGTTGGTATCCTTGACTCACTCTTTCATATGAGATCAAAAACGAAAAATTTGCGCTATTTGCTCCTTCTCCAGGCCTTCTCAAAATTTGAGTATACCGCCATTTTGAGTTGTATCGAAAAAGCAAAAAATTACCTTTTTCGCATTTCTAAGGAGAGTCTCTCACCCAGGGCTGGTGAACGAAACGATTGTTTTGTTCTGTTCCATTCTTTTGTTTTAGAAAACGTGAACGTTACTGTTTTGTTCTGGTTTCGTTCAAGTAATTTATTTTTTTTTGTTCTGTTCAGTTCTGTTCCGTTCTGTTTTCCATTCTATTTTGTTCTGTTCGGTTCCACTCTATTCTCTTCCATTTTCCGTTCTGTTCTGTTCTGTTCTGTTCCGCTCCGTTTCATTCTTTTTTGTTCATTGTACTTGAAAAGTTGAAAACACGAATGAAAAAAGAAAAACTATAAAAATAAAAAATGAAAGTTATATTATAATTATAATTATATTACAATAAATCAAAATTTCTTCGAATAATAATGATGTCATCATAATGATTCATCATTAAGAGATGATCGGTAATCATTCAGAATAAACTTCATCTCAGAAAATAAAGTTTCGACAGAAACTTGTGTACCTGGGATGCCAAAGATTATTGAAGTGATTGAAAATAATTTTTTAAATTTGTTTTTATTATCCACCCAGAATTTCAAAACATCGTTCTGGTTTTTATCAGCTGCCCTTGTGATGTTATCATCGTACTCCTTGACTTCCTCCTGAAAATATTCATCTTCAGTAATTGAAGATGAGCGCAGTTCTGTTCAGTTCAATTTTCTGATTTTTTGTTCTGTTTTGTTCTGTTCGGTTCTGTTCCGTTCCACCATTTCGTTCTGTTCTGTTCGGTTCCGGTTCATTTGTTCAAAACATAATATTGTTCTGTTCTGGTTATCGTTCATCATGAACTGAAATTTTAGTGTTTTGAATCGTTCATAATGTTCCGTTCTGTTCCGTTCAACCAGCCCTGCTCTCACCTAGTTTTGAACGAATTTCGTGAATACTCGCCGACGCTACGCATTGAGGGAAAAAATATAATTATATATTATTTACACCAAAAAGTTTGATATTTGTCAGATAATTACAAATGATCTGAAACGCAACGAATTGAAGACACCAATCCCTCCCCCTCCTTCCCTCCCTCCCAAATCAGGTACTTAGATTGTAAACGAATTGAAGACCCCAATCTCTCCCCCTCCTTCCCTCCCTCCCAAATCAGGTACTTAGACTGTAATAACTGTCGTTTTTATGTTAAAAACTCAGTTAAAAATAGCATACTAAAACTTCTACCCCACAAGTATACAGGTAATCCAGGAGGAAGCTCGATCGAACCCTCCCAAAAAATGTTTTTTCATTTGTAAGTCTTGTAGCCTCTGAGGAGGAAAATAGTTTATTAAAAAAACGTTCTGCCAGGAATTTTACACCCAATAAACTTCTCACCTGCCCCCAAAAACCTTATGTAAAGGTATAAAAGAGGAGTCTAAGTCATCCCTTTTTTCAATTTTTGCAAATAATACAATTAATTTTTCCATCTAGTATTTGTTGAATCGAAAACTTGGTGTTTATCAAAACTATTCAAGGTCAAGTAAACTACCCAAAAATTATAGTGGAAAGGTTCAGACCCAAGGGAAGGGCTTATTTTTATTGTTGTGAATACCATGAAAAAGTGTATTACACATTTTCGGTTACATCAACTTTCTTTATTAAATTTTATATTTACTAGATCTGGAGCTGGCGTGGTGTAGAAGTGACTCTCATTAACGTTAGGGGAGGGAATTTTAACCTCTTCCTACCGCTGAACTATTTGAAAATTCTATGCTCGTTATTCTGATCCTTCATTCGACCAACTACAATACGATAATTTGAAAACTGTGACCTTCTTTCCCTTTTTAGAGGTATAAGACAATTTTGAGGAAGTGATTCAGCTGAATTATTGGAAATTGTACACTCTTCATATTTCACTGAAAAAAAAAAGAAAAAAAAGAAATGACATGAAGTGAGGAAAATGATTTTTCAGACGTCCTGAAGTTTATATTCTTATTCTACCAGGATTTGGAATTATATCACAAATTATAAATCAAGAAACAGAAAAAATTGAAATTTTAAAAAAATTAGTATAATTTATGCTATAATTTCAATTGGCAATTCGAATTTCAGGGTTTATTGTCTAGGCTCATCATATATATTGGATTAGATATTGATACATAATTATATCTTATATCTGCCAGTATAATTATTGCTATCCTATGTAGCTGATATGGTCGGAAATTAATTTTTTTTTAATATCAGTTATGTTCACCGACGACAAATAAACTTCACTCCCTTGAATATCGCTTAGAAAAGTACTCCCGCACATTATTAAGAGTGATAAAAAGGAAGTGATCATGGGGCTGGTATATTATGTATTTACTATTTATCAACTTTTAGAGAAAAATAAAATATTACATTCTCCAAATGTGGTATACGTGTTACATAAAAATCGCAATTTCAGTTTATCGTCTCTACTCATACGCATGCGAATAATGAATGTTTGAATAGCCCGCAAAAGTTATACACGTGCATGATGATACCATATTTGGTCTTTTAATCCGATATCAATGAATATGATCGTTTGTAATTATTTCGAAATCAACCATATGTTCCTGACCAGTACTTGTTAAACACTTGTATGTACACGACTTCTTTGGCTAAAGTTATTGCTAGCGGTTTCTCAAAATTAACATCGAAAGATGTTTAACAGGACGTCATTCTACAACGAGCGCTTGAGATTGTTGCCAAGTAATGACGTCATGTGTAGGTTTAGATGGAAATAATGGCACAAAAACGATAACGTCATAACTAGAATGAGACACGACGTCATTAATTGCAATAGCATTGTTATGCAATCATATATATTATAACTGTAAGAAATTATGCTGATCAATGAGAATAGAGATAGAAGAAATAAATCGAGCTTATTCCATCTCTGAAGCCATAAAGAACTTGGATTAACCCTCTACTATGCAGGCAAACCATAAATTAACGACTTATTTTTCATTTTTGGAAATATAAAAAATTCGCTACATTTTCAAAAAGATATTAAAAAAAAGATTTAAATCTAAATTAAAAAAAAAAATGATAGCTAAAAATTTGTTCATTCTTAAGATGAAAAAATTTAACTATCGAATGCAAGAATAAATCAAATTATTTTGAAGTCAATTATTGGGGTTTTTGAATTTTTCAAAACTTTGACTCAATTTTAGCAGATGTACTCTAGGTGGGCAGGATTTTTTTCTCTTCAAAAAGTGGAAGGGATGGGATCACAATAATTGCTGAATGATTTATGAAGAACATCATAATAATTTCAGCTGCGTAAGTCAACTTTTAGGTCCGCCAGATGTGGTCAGAGTTTTAAAAAATTAAAAATTAAATTAATTTTCGAGCAGTTAAAAATTTGTTGCTATCAAAAGTCATATTTTATTTAACAGAGAGAGCGAAAATTTCTCCTATTTTTTTCAACTCAAGGTGTCTAAATTCTTTTTAATTTTTTTTGAAAAAGTACATAATAATGTTTATTTCCAAACTGAACGACAAATGGCCAATTTGCCTTGTGTATGGTATAGGCTTAATTTAGGCTCTTTCAGACTCGATAGGCAAAATTTGTTCAAGCTCGTGCTGTGTACGAAACCAATAAATTACCCAGTTAGGCGTCTCAAAAGTGAAAATTACATTGTCATCAACCCCATCATTGTACCATGGGACACCATCCCATTTCAATGATTTGTAAAGTAAACGTAATTTTTCAGTAAAAATGAAGAGAATGCATATACCTCTCCTAAAATGAGTTTTTGGCATTTATCTCAGTGAATATGATACCTACAGAAAAAATTAATATAAACAAAATTAATCTATTTTTAATTTCGAAACTCTTCCCGAAGCTAAAAAAGCTTCTTATATGCTCTTTTTTTTAAACTTGGAAATTCAATATATTCATTTAGATATGATTTTGAAATTTATCTCAGTAAATATGGCATTTAGAAGAAAACAAGTTCTGTACAAAATTATTGTTCTTTTAATTTCCTACAAAAAATCCTAATACATTTTATACGTAAAATGTACTAGAGGGCGAGAAAACAACCCCTACGTATCCTTTAGAGTGAATTGAAAAAATCTCATTTAAGATGAAATTGTTTTACATTGTTCACTTCTTTGAGCCTATTTGACGAGTAGCCAAAACTCCCGAGTATTGGCATTTTCAAAAAAATCGCTGGTTTCTTCCACTTTACCGCACCAACAGGGGTAAACAACAAAATGGATGGATGTATAAAGCAAAATACCATTTCACTGGCCACCTGCGGACATCATCGAATGAAAAGCACGTGCATTTATTTTATTTCTTTTTTATCGCTTGTGGGCCAACCATATGTGAGCAAAATGAGCCAATGAGATGACTTAACAACAAACACACAACCAGATATAGGTTGTAGGTCCACGTGGTTTTCACTTCGTGACGTGAAAAAATGACAGAATAGTCGGCACGAATTTATGTAATCTGCTTCATATATCTATCCAATTTAAGTAGCGGAAATCCGAAACCTCGCTCGAAAGGTGCAGTTTGAAATGTCCAATCATTTTGTAAATAACTATTTTTAAGCTTCTTTGACTTTGCGAAGTATAAAAAAATGGTCAACATTTTTGCGTTCAAAATTAAAAAAGAAAAATTAATTTCGTCCATAATCATATTTTCTGAGGTCGAATTATTCATTGAAATATATTTCAAAAACCCATTTTGGAGGAGGGATTATCCTTCGTATAGGTCACACTTGAGACTTAACGAAAGGATATTTCAGTATGTTATTCAGGGTTGTAATTTTGATGCGTGTGCCTACAACTTGCACTTCTCTGGTCATTTTTAAGGAGAAATTACGTTTACCTTTATCTTTCAAGAGAGCTTGGTACCTCATGAACATTGCATAATTTTTATCGCTTTGATGCCCTTTATGGAAAAAGATGATGTGCCCATCAGGGTTGCCAACTCTAAGGATAAATCCCAGAATCTAGGGATTTTTCGACATTTTTAGAAAACATGCTGGGATTTTCTGGGATTTCTTGATTTCTGGGATTTTGTCTTATTTTTCTGGGATTTTTTCAACTTTATAGCGTTTTTACGCATAAAATTTAATTGAACAAATTAGATTTATGTTTTAAACATTTAAATTTTCTTTTCGAATTTTTCGTGTTCAGTGTTCACCATTTAGTCAAGTCTGTGAGTTGGTAACAATGACGTTCTTTTAATCTGTTTACATTTTTACCGCTTACCTGCGAAAGCAAACTGCAAAGCCACACAAGTAGTTAAGTTTGTTGAATTGAATTTTAGAATTATTTTTGCATTAATGTATTTTACTATTGTCCAAGGATAGAAATAATAATCTCTTGATTTTATCTTTAATTTATTTATTATTTTTTTATAATTTATATTAATCCAATATAATGTATAAAGTAATTCCCCTAATTGCAGTAAGGTGTAATCTAAAACTAATAAAATTTTTCAATTATAATTTCAATTTTAATGAATATATACTTCGCAAAAAAAAAAAAAAAAAAAAAAAAAAAGGTCGTTCATATTTTAAAAACACGATCTGGGATTTTTTTTCGCCAAATTGGGATTTTTTCCATTTGGGTTGGCAACACTGGTGCCCATGGCCACCATGAAATACTTACGGTTTCAAATTAAAAATTTTTAAAGCCTCCCATCCCTTATTAAACATGTTTTCGGTTGGAAGCATTAT
The DNA here is from genome assembly GCA_009761765.1 of Phenacoccus solenopsis. Classification (NCBI taxonomy): domain Eukaryota; kingdom Metazoa; phylum Arthropoda; class Insecta; order Hemiptera; family Pseudococcidae; genus Phenacoccus; species Phenacoccus solenopsis. The sequence continues at coordinate 48,649,641 of CM019752.1, read as the reverse complement.
GTAATATACCGTGCGTCCAAGTGATTCGAGTACAATCAGCGAAAAAATCTCTTTCCCAATTATTTAAAATTGGTTGTTTCAAATGCAAGGAAATTGTAATGCAGTTGAAATGAATTTATCAGCCTTAAAATTCACTGAAGTAATTTTAAAAATGATTTTTAATTTAAAAATCGTTGTTCAACTCTTATCATGTTATCAACAAATTGAGATTTTTACTCTGATTGTTCCCGAATCACTTGAACGCTCGGTATTTTTATTAAGGCTTCGTGAGTTAATTTTTCATACATTACTTTTTAGCCATCTCTTGAACTGAACAATTTCATTTTTATGAACAATATTCGTTATTTTGAAACGGAGCTTCAATTGATGCGCATGCGTTAATGATCGTTTTCATGTCGCTATAAAACCGATGTAATTCAGAAATGTCAATTCTTTATTAATCGCCGACCGTATCGTAAAACGATGAAAGATGATTTGAGCGAAAAAAAAAAACTACTAGACAAGACACTTCTGAAACGTAGCATTGAGACTACATCACTGTCCTAGTTCAAGAAAACCGTTGTATTGTGCACGTGAACCGAGTTCAGAGTCTCAGAGATGAAATTAGTTAGAGATGACTGAACTGAGTGCTAGATGTGTAGTAAAATTAAAGAGCGAACAAAATTATTCGTTAGCCTATGGGAATACGAGTACGTCTGTGTCATACATACATATGAATTGTTTAATGAGATGGTTAGCGAGGCGAGGCGTTATATTAATATTGTGATAAACGACGACGTACCAGACGATCCAAAAATAGCGCCAGCTTTTTGAAACAGGGGAACGTCGGCGAATCGTAACGCTGGTCAGTTATTTTATTGTGTCGTTGTCCGGTTTCGTGGAGAATTTGGAATCACAAGGAACTGAGTACTGATATGATCACGTAATCGGTTACCTAAAGAGTTACCCTAGTGGCCTAGTCATGTAACTGGTTTATTTAAACGTGTTAACGTAATATGATTAAATTTTATTAAAATTGCAAATTACAGGCGAATCTAGTATTGCTTAATTTTACAAGGTCGATGTATTCTCATTCTCAAATGATCGAATCACCTGTTCTGCATCTTCGACTAGAATATGGTAATCGCGAGCGAATAAAATCGCTTTAAAAGTAGATCGCTGGAAAATAAATCGCCAGGTTTTCCCGTACGTCGAAGCAGCTGCTGTCACGTGTTTCTCACACTACCGTCGTTACGCGTACTTTTAATTCATCGCGGTTGTCGAAGATGTGCACGCGTTTTAACCGCGTTTTACACGTAACCACCGGAGATCTCTTCTTCACGTTTAATCCAACGGTCGCTTCGTCGGTGTATCGGTGTCTTTGGCTGGTCGTCCAAAAACCGAGAATACGGTGAGGCATGAACAATGCGTTGAAAAATTCGATCATTATTTCTCCCGCTTCTGATGGCGAGATGTAACGTACAGTCGCAGTTATTGTACACCGGTGGTTTTTTTTTTTCGCAATCGTACCGTACGAATTTTTAGTTTTCATGAGGCATGGCCTCGCGTGTAATTTCGTTTTATAGGCTGGTGCCGAATTTATCATTTGTTCGTGGATCACCCGCTTCGACGTTGTCAAGTGATTCGCAGGTAATTTTCATCATGGTTATTAGGCCTACCGGTGAACCACGTTGTGGCCACGTTTTATTTCTTTTTATCCTTCGTCTATGTCATTGAACTTGAACGTGATGAGATATACTCTTGGGGCTTTATTCTTAAATGTAATAAGCTGATGGGATTTCATTTCGGTCTGTTGTATTCTGATTTTGATCCATTTTCAGTATCGCAATTTCTGTACGACTTACTACAGTGCATCTATGCTGCATTTATATCTATCTTATGTATATAAAGTCGTCAAAACCGTTTGTCTCACTATTTCTCCGAAAATACCATACCGATTTCCTTCAAGTTCTGCACACGTATTCCTACCTACCTGTGGATAGTTTTTAGCGCAAATTCAACCCCATTACCACCATAGGGGGAAGTGGGTCCAAAAAAACAAAAAGTGTATGTCTCCTTTCCGAGAGGACCGATTTAAAATTTTTTTTATATCGTTGTCTTGCAACTATACCCTTATAACCGGCTTGCTGTTTCTACTTGTACATTTTAATAAAATGCGTGATGTACATTATTAAAAAAAAGTAATTAATTAGGTTATATTCGCTTATGCTTTCGCCAAAAATTTTTTTTTAATTAAAAATTTGAATATTGCGAATTATTTTATGAAGTTGACTTGGTAAATTATCAATTATCTTGTAGAATTTCATTGAAAATAATGATTTAGGTAGTACATGTCATTCAGTTTTTTGCATATTTTTCGGCGGTAATAGGTATCAGATAGGTAATTATGAAAAAATTAATACCGTATGAACTTCATCCAAACGAAATATTGTCCAACAGTATTATAGCAACTGTCTTCTATTCAACGGTGTGGTGAATATTATTTTTTTGAACATGAACTATGTCTTCGATACATAAATGATTTTTTTTTTTTTTTTTTTTAAATAAAAATTCATTCCAAGTTAGCTAAGTCTGTAATGTCATGTTATTCTTATCTCATTAAAATTTAATTATTCAATATCTTGATTTAATATAATATTAAATTAATGAATTAATAAATAAAATAATCTTTTTTTAAAAATTAAATTAATTATAATGATGTATAAAAATAAATTAAATATTTATTATTGTGCTTTATCTAATTAATTAATAAGTTCCTCTAAAAAAATTATTACTGCCAAATTTAATAACTTTAATAAATATATTTAAAAAAATTAAAGAAGTCCCTGACTCTACAAATCTTGACATATTTATGAATACACTAAACATCTGTGAACAACTTCCATGAATCTGTCGGGTAGTCGTACAATATAAGTTAGGTATTTAAGGATAATTTTAATTAGCGATAAATTGAATTAAGTAATGATTAGATGGAGAATTTAATTTTATATTAGTTCGTTTACTATATTTGAATTCAGTATCAAGTTTTACCATTGTTTCTACAACTTTTTTTTATTCTTTAATGAAGGAAGCAACCGTAAGATAATTGAAAATAGTGGTAGGTAATTTGTCTTTTCCGGTTTATAACGCCTGCAATGATTAATGTAACTCACTTAGTTATAATCCCAATTGATTCGTAAATTACTAGTTTTTAAAATGAAAAATCCTTCAGTAAAACTGAGAAGCTAAAATTCCTGAACGATCAAAAAAATTGTTCAAAACAAAGTCGATAATATATTGTTTTTTTTTTTTTTTTTTTTTTTTTTGAATAATAAAAAATCATCAAGTTGTCCGCTAAGTTATTAGTACTTTCAGCTTGGTTACATTTTGTTTTTATTTTCCCAAATAGTTATAAAAAACTTATTACTTTTTTTGTGAACCTTATTATATAATTGAATAATTTTTTTTTTGTTAGCGCTATTTACTGCAAGTAATGCTAGAGGGGTATTGAAAGATGGGTGTTTACAGCAGTGGTTGCAGTCCAGTTTAGGTAAAAAATAAAGTAAATTTTGAATTTTGTAGAGATTATCATCTAGGACTACTGTAGAATCATCAGACTAAATATTATGGTTTTTGTGATATTTTGGGCATTCAAAAAGTATACAAGTTATGGAGATTAGGGAATGAATGTTGGGCCTAAGGGAAGAGAATTTTTATTCAGAAGATGGGAATGTGTCAATAGGAAGTCTTGATTGCAAAAGAATTAAATTTTGTTTTTTTAATTCATCTTGAATAGCTTAAAAATGAAACAGCTTTCTTCATTTACTTTTAGTATTTAGTTCTAAATTAATAAATTAAATTCTTGAAAATAAAATCAAACTTTTGGTCTCACTTGGAATTTTTTTAATCTGCAAAATTTAGCTTCCATTTTGAAGTATTAGGCCTCAGTATTGTATGATTGAAAAAAGTATGGCATAGTGTTAATATTTTTTTTTTTATGACAACCTTGGGCAATTTAAAGTCGTTGAATTACTTAAAAACAAAATTCTTAAAACATTTTTGGAAATCACTTAATACCTTGAGGTTCCCTTTCGTAGTAAGGTGAAAATTTTATTCCTAAACAATTATCAAAAATCAGTCATGATTTTGGTGCCCTGTAGTATTTCTGAAAAATCTATACTTATTTGATGCAATGAAGTGAGAATAAGAGAGACTTCCTTGTGTGGAGTTTGCCAAAACACCACCCTAAACGTAATCCACTTCTCAGCCGATGCATCTTTTTCCAAAGCTGTGGATAAAATTTATGAATATTTAACGCAGTCATTTCTCATAATAAGGGAACAGTTACTGGCATTTTCTCCTTCCTCAGTAGCGGATTTAACACGTTTTTGCCCGCAACTTTCCGCCAGGGTTCGTGCAATTCCGGGCTATCATAGCCCTCAAAAATTTTTTTAATACGTTTAAATTAGAGAGAAATTGTTTGACATGACTGTTCAAGTAGAAAAAACTGTAATATATGTTTTTTCAAAAATTTTGTGTGTGTATAATTAAGTATTTTGATCCGAATTGAAAGTATAAAAGGTGAATGTATTTTTCATGATTTTTTTTTATAATATCCACCAGCTTTAATTTAAAAAAAAAAATCAATTCAATACGTTTATACCCTCCCTCCCCCCTCCCCCAAAAAAACTGTGACTTGTTTACGGGGCCCCAATCTGAATTTCGCCCGTGCTTTTTTCCTTAAATCCGCCTCTGTCCTTCCTGAAGTCTTCTAGATTTTTTTCCCCATATATAAGTTCTCATCAAGCATGGATAACCTATGCACTTACAAATGCCCCATGAAAAAAAAAATTACTAAAAAAAAAACTTAGCAGTCATGCCACATTACTGGAGCTGAGTTTTTAATTGGGGCTTGTTCAGGTTTACAAATAATGTTTCTAACCCTTTAATGTCTACAGGCCATACGCAGTACCAAGTCTGAAAATCCTATCCTGCACATTTCAAAATTTTTTGCACTTTGTACTAACAATACCCTGAGAAAACCCTTGTTTGCCCCCATGATCGCATTCTTCTTAGCAGAGAATTTTCTTTCAGGCATGGTATAGGCAGTTATAATTGTCGTATTCGTATTTACCGGTTTGGTTGCCTATACAGATGTTTCAAGGAAAACAGGATCGTTGATTCGCTAATGAACCGAACTTTTTTTTTGAATTATGTTGACAATAATGTGAAAATATTGGCAATTATTGGCAGGCGATATCAATTTATACGCATTGTATTTCTAGTCTATTATATTTTTCTCTTTTTCGTGGCTTGATGGAATGGTGAAAATGTCGACGATGATGGAACATAAAAGCACTGTAGCTTAGAACCTTCGTAATGGAAAAATTAAATGATGCAAAAAAAATTGGTGTTATATTTTGATGGATTCTAGCGTAAACAAAATGATATCAATGAAAAAGAAGGATAGAGGGTGAGAAATTCTATCAGCCATTATTGATAGCTCGGTGGGCTGTTTTTATTTCGAAACACGAGTATAGTGCCATTGTACCGACGAACAGAGAGCATCTACGTGTCATCGATTTCAGTTCAAATCCGTCGTACTTCTGTATGAAAATGGCTTTTGTTTAGATGAATAAATTTCAAGTTTCAGTTTAACTAGTGCCTCCTCGCCCCTTCGGGGCTCGCAATAAAAATTAAATGAAGAAAAAAAGTTATTTTATCAGACAAGTACTGCTACATTCCAAACTGCACAACCGAATTTATTCTTACTTGTTACCCCCACCAAGAGTTCTTCCTTTCAGGATGGGCTCGCGCCTTTATACCTTTGTATACCTGCCATTTTAAACAATTTTACAACTTTACCCTTGCTCTTGCCTATGTGCAAAGCTTTCATTGAATTACCTTATTACCTTTTTCCCTTCGTATGCCTGCTATCCTTTACCTATACCTTTTACACGTGCTACTTAAAACAATTTTATAAAATTTACAACCTTTTTCTCCTTTGTATGTCTGCTATCCTTTATATACCTTTTATACCTGCTATTCAAAACAAGGATGCGCGCGCATCTCAAAACCGATTTCATTTTGATTTTAATATATAGAGAGATATTTTCCTTCCCTGTTGGTAAGTAGCATTGTGTAATTGTGGAACGAGTATTTTTATGAGAATGAATTTTCAGCTGGTATTGTCATGATGGAGAATAAGTATTTATTTGTAATTGGGTTTCCCATTCCATAACTTCGTAGTTTATGAAGATATTGTAATCATTAGAAAAATTACATTGAAATACCGATTTCAGCTTTCCATACAAACGGAACATTATGAGCTTGAATTTAATACGTACCAAAATGTATTCGGTTTTTTCAAATTTTCAATTCAATATGAACATTTCGTAATAAATGTATAGTGTTTCGCCTCAAAATATGCTCCTTTATAGCACATGTAAGGGTATTTATGGAACACTTATGTTTTGTACTTTGCCTATATTACTTGTTGAGAGGAAGCGGAGATTCAAAAGTTGAAGAAAAAATTTTCAACCGAGTTGGTGCTTAAATACCATAACTATCACAGGCTGCAGCCCATCTCATTTAGTAGAGAATAATAACAGGAGGTTTGCGGTTTTCATATCTTTGCAATTAGGACATGTGTAATCATATGGCAAATGTCGAACCTTGAATAGCTCAAAACTTGATGAATATGAACTGGTATGGTTTCCGAAGATATAATAAGTATTTGAAATCCACTGCTCTCAGAATAATTAAAAATTCAGCCCCAGTAATGCGGCATGGCTGCTTGCGTTTTTCTTACCATAATAAACATTCTTCATTCTAAGAAGGTACAAAACATGCTATGTAACGTTACTAAGGAAGAATTGGTGTCAGTAGAGTGGGTAGTTGGGGAATAATGATGAAAAAACAGTAAAAAACGAAATAAAAAATAATTCTTTTTCATATTTTTTGCAGATAACTCGAAACAAAGCTCTATTTATTTCACGATTTTAAAATTGTTTATCGCCTCTTCATTCTTTAGCATTTAGGTACTTCGAGTAAATGAACTTCGGGCAGCTCTAAGTGGAGTAAAAAATTTCTGAAGATTTTTTCCCCATTTAAGAGAAATTCTTAAAATATGGAATGATTACATCATTTTTCTAAATTATTAGCAAAATGTTATCAAAGAATGCCCAGTGTTTCTCCTCGTTTTTTATACTTTTTTCATTATTTCTCCCCCGCACCCCCTACACTGCTTCTAATTTTTGTTTTAACAGTTCGATACAGTTCCTATCTGACTAAAATTTCAAAATGAAAATTTCCGAAAAGATTTCTTTAAAAAATGGCTACAGAAATGAACCTCTTTTCCTGTATTTGAAGGGTACGCAAGGCGCATTCGTACTAAATATGTGATGGGCGATGAAGTAGCTGGCTATAAAAGATTTTTCCCATAATTTTGAATTCTTTCAGTATTGCTTTTCACCCAACTACCTCCTCAACCGACATCAATTTTTTATCAGTAATGATGCTACATTATATATTCCAAATCTCGCCACTAATACCATATATATATACCTTTCCATGAAAAAATAACTGGATTATTTGATCAAAGTTTCATTAAAAAAATCCGCTATTTGATCAAATCTGATCAACAAAATTTGATCAAATTATATCTGGCCATTTTTTTGATGAACTTTAATCAAATCTTTTTTTTCTGGAATCTTGAGTAATGGAACAAAAATTTTTATACTTGATCATCACCGTGGTGAAGAAGATATTTTTTACACATCCATGTTTGAGCCCGTTCTGCAAATTTGCCAGGCAAATTGTTATGTCTTGAAATTTCATGAATAACTCTATAATATGTGGTATTAAGGAACTCACGTTGAGGTGAAACACGCTGTATATAATTGATGGAAAATGTCACATAGGGAGGAACCACATACTAAAATAAGTTAGTAATCAATTAGAATATAAAAAACGAGAAGCCATTCTCATTTATGCTTAGTAAAGGTTATCGTGATTACATAATTATCAAACATTTCCAACAGTTACCAAGCCTATGCATATTTTAGAGCAGGAACGTATAGGTAAAAAATTTTTCAAATATTTAATAAGTCAGTATAGTAAATAATTGATCTAATTTCAACTCAGACCAACTATCGACCAACCTCGTTTAAATAATAAAAATGTTGGAAGAAAATGCAATTCTCCGGTACGCCCTTGAGGATAAAAAATTCAAACATTTGGGTCTTACATCTTAATTATTCAAAAGCTCGTCGAACATTTAAAGTCTTTGGCAGTTTCGAAGAATCGTACTTGCCCAAGAGAGTAATAAATGCGAATGGAAACTTTTATAGGTCATTGGCGGATGTATCTGAGGTACATGATTATCGTTATGTACCTAATAAATGCGAATGAAAAACCAGAATTATTTAATGTTTAAATTATAGGTACTTTTGAAAAAAAAAAAAAATCGTAAAATTTGGTGTACATACATATATTTGACGACGAATACGACATTTCGACGTTTCTGTCGTTGAATATATCTATGTATGTTGTCGATATTTTACGTGTTCTTTTTTTTTTTTTTTTCAAAAATATAACATAGATTATCGATATAGTTTCTCAACAAAGTTTCCCATAAGGAACGACACTTCATGAACAATTTTTCGTCTTATATAGCGAATGCGAATTCATCAAATAACAGATAATACCGAAGATGCGAGGCGTAACCAAACGACGCTATTTAATGGTGAAATTTATCAAACAAGAACGAAGCATCATTAATCACACGATGCGGCAGTCGCGTGGTAAGAAGCGCCGAAAATTCCAAAGATTCGCCGATTTCGCGACGGCAACCGTTGCTCGAAATTTCTCGACGTTAAATTACACGTAGACGTTGAAATTGAAACGTCAATCTTGGCGTACTCGTATTTTCGACGTCGCCGAAGGAAAAAAAAAACCTCGACGTGATAAATGAAACGTTTATGAAACCTGCGGGAATTTTTTTACCCTTTGAGGAAAGATCGGCGAATGGCGGCGAATATTGTGTAAAATTTATATAAAGTGTACGTGATACTCGACGGTAAAAAGCTAAAGGCAGTCAGCCAACGAATTCCGCGGAGAGGCCGAAATTGCGTATTTTATGGTATTTCGGGCGAAAAATCGTTCCGCAGATATCGTTATTTTGGCTCGAAAGCAGTTCTCTCCTTTTACTGGTATTTTTTATGCTTAATGTATACTTTCGTAGGTTTGCGTTGCGTCTATATTTCGAGGTATTAGATGAAATTTACATGCAGATTCGAACAGGCGAGAAATTTAAAAGAGGATGAAAACGTCGGAAAGTCGAATTTTTAGCTGAGTTTTTTACGAAAAATTAAGCTATTGCAATCCACGTAATTTTGAAAGGAGGGTGAAGGGGGAGGAAACGACATTTTGGAGAAGGAGGATTCATATTAGTTGGCAAATAACTTTAAAAAGACATCATGAAAATTTTAAACCATCGATTCAATTTTCAAGTCTCTAAAATTAGGTAGAAGTTTTTAAAATTTCCAAAAAATTAATTTTGAACAATTTGCATATATATATTTTTTTTAATCCAAAAAGCAGTGTTTCAGAACAAACGAGAGAAAGAAAAGCATACCTTTAACTTCTCAGACATTCTTAGCAATAGTCACCATATCACGTCCATATTGGCCTTCCTCAGACAGATTAAACTATTCCAGGTAATTTACGCCTTACTCTCCAGCAATTGTGCCTCTGCCCTGAATCGCATTATATGGTACAATTAAAAAAAAAAAACAAAAACAAAAAAAAAAGAACGGAAAGTTACAAGAGCCTAGCCAGCAACCTCCGGCAGAAGGAAGGCAAAATTAGTCGTATTATTTTTTTTCATCGTTCTCTATAAGAATTATTATACTTTGTATCATCTTTAAATATATTATAGGTGTATAAATATCTTTTCTTTTTTATTAATCTATTCACCATTATGATTTAACATAGTGTATTATAATTACTGTGGCTCGCTATTCATTCAACAGCGAGTCTGTCGGAAAGGGTGGAAATAAAATCGCTTCCACTCTTCTCGATATATTTAATCGAAACTTTTCGATTCTTGAACTAAAAAATATTCCCCCCTTTACCTCGTAATACCCAAGTTATCAATTTTACTGTGCCCTAAATATTGTTTTCTACTTTTTAATACTTCTTTTTTCATTAATAAAAACAAAGATTTTTTAGGTGTTTGGATTTTCATTTTTTTTTTTTTTGTTTTGGAAAAAAATATTCACACGGTTCCACGAACACATTTTTATTTAATCACAAAAAATTATATACAACCATTGCAGGTTATAAGTCATTGAAAAGTGGAAAAAAAATTGAAGTACTTTTTAATTAAGTCAAGATAATGAATTGAGTTTTTTGGACTTGAGAAAACCTAGTCAAATTTGAAAGAAAAAATAATTATTAAAATTTTTCTAAAAGTTAATTTGTGTTTAAAGTTTAACATGGCATTTATATCGTATAATTATGAAAAAAAATTGAATTTTTTTCGTTTGAACAATTAAATCGTAAAAAATTAACATAATTATCATAATTTATACAATTTCATTATTTCCACTTTGAACATATTATGGAGAAAAAAATCGGAAAAAAATTAGTTGAATTTCGACCCTTACAAAGGAAGTAGCCAGATTTCTACAACTGGGTTTTAACTGGGTTTTAGTGGGACAAAATATGTTGGAAAGTATATCACCACAACCTAATAACCAAAATTTCAGCTAAAATGACTAAAAAGCTTATTTTTAGTATTTTTTTTATTTTATTTTTTTTTAATGTATTTACGCTCCATGTACAGCTACTATGGGTAGAGGCGCATCGATATGTTAGGTTTAGATAAGTGTATAAAGCGGGGTACTATGTAAGATAAAAAGTTCTGTTTATCAGACCTAATAAAGTACCCAAATTTGAAAAAAAAAATATCGAAATTTTTCTAAAGCATTTTATCTTCAAAACTTCAAAACCTACTGCTAACAAAAAAAAAATCTTTGACTCCGCCACTCAATTTTCATGGAGTAAATCTTGTGAGAATTTCAGCTGCAGTTGATCGTTTTGGATGAAATTATGATTTTTTTAAATTTTTAAATTAGCATCCATTGATTTCTGTGTGCAAAAATCAAAAAATTAAAATTAGTAGATCTGTATCCAAAGTAGTTTAACCTATAACAGGTTACACCATTTGAGATCACGTGAAAAATTTCAACTTTATTTTTTCAAGTGCATTGTTTACTAATGACGTCAATATGAGCAACTATGAGTTGATAATATCAACAGCCAATAAGGCATCAGTCTTAATGAGTATTGATAAAATTTCGATTTCTCCCCCTTACATCGCAAAAGTGATGAGTCTACGTGTACATTTAGCTGCTCATATTGACGTTATTCAGAACCAAATATTTTTCATTTTCATTGGTTGTTATTCTCAGACTCTTGTGGCTGGGAGAACCAATAGAAATTTATTAAAATTTCTTGGTGGCAGCCGGAATGGTTTAACCTGTTATAGGTCAAAGCACTTTGATTTGTATCTTAACTTTTCTTGTATTGTGTCATCGAATAATAATTTTTTCCTACATCTTTTCTCCGTGGAGGAAGGTTACCGGTGAGATTCCATTGAGCAAAGATGTCGTGTAATGGGTTGTGTTAAACGATAATGACTTTTTAAACTCATAATTCTACAATACAATTGCAAACTAATATTGATAAAAAATTATTAAACCCTTAGCAAAGGAGGAGGCGGTAATTGAAAATTTATTAAGTAGGGTAAAGCATAGCGTTACATTACTTTCATGTTTTATTTGTTGTAGTTCTACCCCCTTAGCTGAGGCCCTGGTAATTTTTTTTGAAAATTTGTCTATACTTTGAAGTGATGACGCAGTAACGAATAACAAAAAAATTAAAGTAGGAGTACTAATCTTGATTTTTTTCATTTAGAAATCAATTGCTACTAATTTCAAAATTTTGAAAAATCATAGCTTTACCCTACACGGCGAATTGCATCAGAAATGTTGGTAACTTGATACTGTGGTGATATTCTTTCCAATAAATTTGTATTCCATTGAAATTCGATTTTCAATATTCAAACACAAATTCTATAGTGTTATGCCGCAACCAAATAAGTCGACTTATCTTAAGCTTGAGATTTCTGCATTTTCTTATTCGTGGATTCTTTTAGTTTTTTGTCGTTATGTTTAAAAATCCAAAAAAATTAATCCAAAGTTACAAAATTGAAATGAAAGAATAGTGATGCCTACAAGTAACGCGGTGTTGGTATGCTGGCTGTACCCATAATTGGCTTGGGCTGGACAGGTTCCCATGGGAAGAAGTTTTTCCAATTCTGGGGGATGCATTCCATGGCACCAGTATTGAGCTAATGGTGGCAGTCTCTGAGTAACTGATCAGTTGCTCTAGGGGACCCACCAGAGGAACTTCTTCGTGAATTCTTTCTCTTATTTATATTTTCCTAATTCTGATTATACATATTATTGTTATAAATTACTATCATTATTAATATTAATCTCAAAACGACATATTATTTTCTTCCATCTCGTGATTAAGTTTTTATCAATGTCTTCTCTAAAATTAAATGCTATAAGCTACAGCATTATCGATCTGAAGTGAAAAGCTGAACGTAATTTTTTGTATTATTTTATTCTATTGTATTTTCTCAATGCTCTATTTTTGATTTCCTCATAATAAAATACCCTTACTGGAGGTCCTTGTAGACTGAAGGGGGAACATCTCTAAAATCGCAAAAGGAATAAGGGAATTGGATTAAGGATAGGCTGTTCTTTTTGGTATCTGTGATCATTTGAGTCTAGAGTGATTAATTTTGGCTGATTTGAAGCTTTCCAGACATTCCTGAAATTTTGACGTATCCTTGATTTCGAATAAATTCTGCTATAAACCTATGGAGTAATACTGTATCATTTTAAACATACCTTATACATACCATGTTTGTGTATTGCACCAAAGCAAAAAATTAAAGTCCTTAAATTTTCGCGGCCCTTCACATCTCTCAAAGTTTGACCTAATTCCCCCTCCCTCCTTCTGAAATCATGAAGGCTGTAGTAGGTTAATTTTTTTCATGAATAATTTATCCGAAGAATTGATTTATGGATGAAAAAAGGAAGGAAATTGATTTCGTGGCAGCATCCGCACTAAGCTTAATTATTGATAAAACAACATCAAACACTACGATATAGAAAAGTGGTTGAAAGCTCGTAGCCAATTTCCTCTTACTTCAGTTATTTCCCGTTACACAGTCACGTTCGCGTATAGAGTTCACATCGGCATATACCTGATGAGGAGCAAAATGCATTAAAATAGCGCTCGTACGACCCGTAAATTGTAATCCTCGGTTGGCGCGCTCCAATCTATAATCTCGTCCGATGCGTAACAACCATGCCATTGTTTTAAAATGTAAAATCCACTTACCAACGAACTTTCGCAACCACCATCCTTGAAAATGCGACACGATAACCGTAGTGTACCGAGAAGGCGGATACCACATACGGATAAATTACTAGTCGCGATTACAATCCTCGAAGGGAATTATAAAAACTCGGCGAAACAGAAAGAACTTTATTTTTATACGTCACATAATTCGATTCGTCCTCGTCGAGAAAAACAACTTTTCCGGACTTGTTGACGGAAAGCGAAGAGGTATATAAAATAATTGAAAAGTTTCGTTTCGCTGCTGAAAAATAAAAAAACATAGAAATACCCTCGTATTTTCGGCAGCTGCGAAAATATGAAAAGAAGAATAACTTTTCAGTTTTCATCACCATGGGCGGAAGAAAATACGTCGAGAACGAAGCCTGAAATAGTAATCTTCGTTTGTTGGCACGTTAAGAGGGTTTCCTCGCTTTTGATTTTGTTTTCGAGTCGAACTGAATGAAGGACCGTGTAATTCTTCGATTTAAAATTTTAATGACGCTGGGAACATGATTAAAGGTCCGCACGATGTGCAAATGAACAAACAACCAGCGCCGGAAAAGTTGTAAACAGTTCTCCGTGCAAGGAGGACGTATAAACTTTCGCCGAAGCGGCCAAGTTTTTAGCATTCGTTCGATCTAAACGAAATTTTATTAAGCTTGTTTACATAATGCGTAACTTTCCAACGGTAAATTTAATTAAGATTTAGCGAAGTATTCGATAATGAAAAAAAAGGGAACGAAAACGAATGAATTTAACGAATTAAGCAGTCATGCCGAATTATAGGAGCTGAGTTTTTAATGAGGGGGTTCATACACGTAGATTATGTTGTTAATATAGTCGCATTCACGTACAGTGCCGAGACTGGAAGCCCTCTTCTCCATCATTACCTGAGAAAATGGATTTGGAATGTAGCGTGGATCTTTATCTTAATAATCATATGGAGCCGATACTTATTTATCGCGTTTAAGTTGTCTGAGGCTTCTCAAAGTTCCCTCAAAATTTAAACATTTTTCATATCGTAATTTCAACTTGCAGATGTGTTATAGATTTGTTTCCAGCATTTACCAGTCGGATAATAAATAACGTGGAACATTTATACAGTAGAAGGGATACAATTACAAAATCATTTTTTGTCCTCCAAATCATTCAATTTAATTCGTTTTGAAAGTTATAACTTGACGAACAATTTTCACTAGCACGCTTACGAATATTCAAAATTTCTTTTTCACAAATAACGTCATTAGTGTTAGAAACAGTTATATCATAACTAGCATTACCAATACCAGTAGAATATTTTACATTTCCTGGAATAGGAAAACCATTTATCTTAAAAAAATTTGAAGAATAAACATTACTGAACACAACCGATTCTGTGAATTCAACATCACTTGAAATTACTATTTTCCTTTGCTCAGGTATCATAACCACCCAAGCATTTTGTCGACAATTACAACTCCTTTTTCACCTTGTACTTCAAATTTTGTTGTATTCTGTTTTGCACGAGGAATTCTACGGTATGCAATGCAACCAAAACGACGAATGTATCTTAAATCTGCAGGTCTCTTTGCAAACAACTCGTATGGTATTTACATATTAATTCTTTTGTGTGGTAGACGATTGTGAATGTGTACTGCTTGAGCTAATGCATATTCCCAAAATTCTAATGGTAAACCACAATCTAATAAAAGTGCTTTTACACGTGTTATTAAAGTTCTATTTACTCTCTTGGCAGTGCTACACAACTCTGGAGTATCTGAAGGAGCCGTTTCTACCCAAATATCTTCCTTTTTGATGAATTCTTTCATACCTTCAGTCATATATTCACGACCACCGTCAATTCTAAGAAAATTTACTTTTTGCTCAAGTTCACCTAAAATTACTCTACTTGATTTAACGAACTCCTTAAATGCAGCAACAACACCAGTTTTATCTTTAATTGTGAATACCATTGTATAACGTGAAATATCATCAGTAAATGTAACAATATATTGTGCACCATTAAAAGCTCCAATTGGTTTAATTGGACCCATTAAATCACTGTGAACTAAACGAAGCAGCTCATCATAATGAAAACGAGTCTTATTATGAGGCTGCTTCGTTATTTTTGATAACTTATTACATACCTCACAGTCTAATAACTCATCCTTGAAATCAATGTTTTTCATACACTGCATAACTTTACTTAACTCTCGTAAATATTTAACTGATGCATGCCCAAAACAAATGTGGTATAACAGGCTTAATTTCTTTCTAAGACTAGAATAGTAGATTGATTTAAGATTTTGTAATTCATTTACAGTCACTTCAGCACTCAAATCTAAAAATTCTTCAAAATCTTCATTATTTTGATTAGTTTTGTTGTTTACTTTAGAACTTATAGAATAATCATGACCATTTATTTGAAAAGCATACCGATTTGGATCTTAATCTAAATGAAAATACCAAAAACCATTTTTCCTTGCACCATTTAACACAGGTGTGTGGTCTACTTCTCGATATACACATGCAGAATTTTTCTTCAACACAACATATTACCTTCATTGACCATCTTACCAAATGATAATAAATTTTCACACAAATTTGGTACATATAATACCTTTTTTTAAGCGAATATTTTTCTCCAAAACTTTTAACTGAAATATCACCAACACTTGTGGCCTTTAAATCAGCTATTTCCTCTTTATTTGCACATGATATTAATTTAGGTATTTCTAGATCATACCATGATGACAAATAATTTTTGTTTATAATGAAATAATCGGTTGTACCCGAATCACCAATTAAACTATCTACTTTATTATTATTATATGCTACTTTTGCCTGTAACCCGCCTTTCATAGCAGTAATATTCACTTCCCGCGAATGTGATCTGGATCGTGGTGAATGCAAACTTATAGACGAATTTCTGCTGCTAGATGTACTGGACCTGGATGAAAAAGAATGGTGCCGAGTATGTTTAGCATAATGCTTCTTCTTATACGAATGTTTCTTCTTTTTGTGATGATGGTTACTTTGATTACTGTGAACATTATTTAACTTTGTTGTGCTAGATGACCTGGTTTGTCACACCTGTAGCACGTACGTAACTGCTCTCCTGAAAATTTATTATTAAAATTATTACTTTGACTTTTGTTACCTGCTACTCTAGCAGCTCCTTTTTCAACCGTAAATAATTCTTCACGTTCCATATATAACTTTTGCTCATGTTCTAATACACCTTTTAACTCTTCATATGTAATTTTTCCACCAGATTGAGCAAAAACATTTGAAAGGTTAGGAAAAGGTCTTTCCATTATACCCATCAAACACTCTACCTTATCTTTGTCCTCCCAATCTGGTTCACATGACAGCAATTTTCTATTATTTTCTTCAAAACTATCTAACCAAGTACTCAAGTTATCTACAGCTGGATTAAAACGCATTTTACAAATTTCAGCTAACCAAGAATACGATCTCACGGTTGCTGGCTCATGATAACTTTTTACTTTTTGAAGACACTTTATTGGACATTTTTCACCAAATATCAACTTTCGGTGATGATCGTCCAACCATTCTAACAGTGCACCTCGAACTTCGACACGTAACTCGTCAGAAGCTTCCGGAATAACCACCGGATTTTCAAAGTCAAAAGCACTGCGAAAACTATATCGATGTATGGCAGTTTGGAAAGCATCCAGCCATAAACGAAATTCCATATTTTTACAAAGCTTAACAGGCGTGATTTTTACTCTAGTTCGACTGTAATATATATCACTACACCTAAAGTTTGGATTAGACTCACTAGATCGATCCTATAATGATTCTGGGGTGGTGCACATAACTGACCATTAGAATTCTCAACAAAACGTTTGCGTACCTTAACGAAAATCTCCGAAACTGTATCAACACATAATGCAGGATTCAATTCCATCAACGTTTCCACAGCCTGTTTTAAACATTTTCAAGCAGAGGCAACTGCTGTCTGTTTTGTTACGATCTCGTCAATGAAGTTCATGATTAAAAAAAATACTAGTAATGATTATGTTGGAAAACAAATAAAAAATATTGAACGAACTCAAAATATATTCAGAAAGAAAACGCTGTAACTGTACGTAAAACAAAATCAAGAGTAACTCGTGTGGAAAAAACACAGATGAATGAAACTAGTAGATACAGTAACTCTTAAATAGGCAAATGCCTACTTAGTAAAAATAAAATAAAACAGAAACATAAACGATAGTGTGTTGGTTTTATAAGAAGAGTAAATTAGGTTCGACTTTCCAACATAATAATGAATTTTGATAACGATCACTCATTCAAATGCTTACTTGTTTCGTCGCTAGAGCGCGACTACTTTGCAATGAACGCCCGAATATGGGGTCCAACGGGCATCTGCGGCCTCATATACTCGTAGGTATAGAGTTGTCGACATTTTATCGATACCAAAATATTGACTCAATAATATCAATACTGCGTTGATATTTTGAAGATCGATAATATCGATACCAAATTTTTCGATATCGATTTTTTCGATATCGTGTAATTTGATTTTTATTTTCAATTTCGGTTTTTTCTCTGTTGTCTATTCTGTACTTTTGTTATTCGTGTCAGCTTTTTGAATCCGAGCTTGGCACGGTGTGGCGCGCTAATGTCGTTTTACTCGAAAATATGTAACTGATCAAAATTTAACATTGGTTTAAATAGAAGCGTTTTTGTTTTTTAAATTTTCTGAGAAAACTGTAGGGTTTAAAGAAAAATTAATAATATGTTAAATTTTATTCATTTTCACATTTTCAGAGGTTCCACTAAAATCCGCTAGAGGCAAACTCTTTCGATGCCCGGTCTGAATTGTAATTTTTTTTTTTATATTTTCCCATTCTATCTTATTATAATTGCAGCTAACTTGTATACATTGCATTTTGGAATTTTGCTAAATAAATTTTGATCATATTTGTAAAATGTTTTCAAATTTTCAAATATCGAAGTATCGATATTTATTTTTTCGATATAAATGAATATCGATCTTCAAGATATCGATAATATTTCTCAGATATTGACATATCTACTCGTTCAGGGCTGAATTGTAGGTATAGTGCTTAAATAACAAAGATATGAGCCCTGTGTGCATGTGTATTGATTACTGAACGAACCGGTCTTTATGTAGTACTTCGCACACTATTTTATCTGCGAGAAGCAGTTGGAGTGCGAAGCACTACAGATTTTAGCTGAGTTTTTAATTTAATGCAGCAACTATTACAGCCTGTCTGATTTGAGATGGTGGGGTGAGGGGTGGTCAGATCATTTCTTATCATTTGGCAAATATCCAACTTTTAGGCATACCTGCAAGTCGTATATATACCCCCTCCCGTGTAGCGTCAATGGGTGTGGATGAAAATTGCTAAAAATTTGGTGAGACACTGTGGAATTCCTCAAAACTTCTTTTTTATGGTTCACCTCAAAATGGCGGTTTACTCAAATTTTTAGAGAGTATGAAGATGGCCCGGTTGACACAAATATTTTAGTTCTTTGTTTCATATGGAAGAGTGAGTCATGGGTATTAATATATCCAAATTCTTACCTTTCAAGTGCATTTCGAGGGAAGTTAAAGGAGAAAACATGTTTTGAGAAAGTTTTTGTTATGAAATTTCTTCAGTTTTCCTCCATATCTCTTCACTCAATCGAACTGGAAAGTTCAACATTGGTGTATTGAGTGACTTGGGTACCAGAATATGACCCTTTGTGTTCGCATCAAAATGGGTACAAAATGGTGGATGGTGGAAACTTGAGGAAGGCTTGATGAGCCTTAAATAGCGTATATTGGATAAAAGTTGTTTCATATGATTACTAGTACTAAGAAGTATGCTGTATGTCCATTTCAGCCTCACTTATTACTTGGGAGGTGAAAAGGAGGGATTATTGTCCTGGAAGTGTAACATACCACTCCTCAGGACATCATAAAAAATCAATCAATCGTGAAGTATGGTAAACATGGAAAATCCAGCCAAGCATATTCACCATGTTGAATAGACAGAGTCTAATGATTTTTTTCTTACTATTGTCTTGCAAATTACAAACATTATTATTGTATTGAAATATTTACTTTCTCATCCCATTCCCCCATCCCTCCCGAATACCATGATTGTGCAAATATTGTGCAGTTTTTTTTTTCATTTAGTTCGCTTCCCCTATTTATTTACGGTGGTGTATTGATGTAAACATGGTGTTTTCATAAATCAAGTTTGGGAACCACTGAAACTTTCTATTTTACTTTGCACGGCTAAACTTTCATGAAGTTGAGCTTTTTACATTCAAAACCCACTACACTTGTATTATGCTTTTCAAATCGAGCCCATGTTCAACGTTTCTTAAATAATATCTCAATTTTTTAATACGTACTCTTAAAAAATTGAGAGTATCGAATTTCGAGAATCCCGATAAACCGTTTCAATTCGAGACTATGTATCGAATTTTTGGAAACAGTTTCGAGATTCTTGAAATGTATCTTCTCCAAAAATGCAATGCTGATTGGAACCTGAGATGAAAAGATTAATAGTATCGTCTGCGAGTATACTCATATTGAAAATTCAGCTGCAGTGATGCAACATGACTGCTTATTTTTTCTTTTGAGTTTTGAATTTCTGATCTTTTCTAATTACTTGTATTCATGTGGTCAGTTACTAATAAACAATACTCACTGTAGGCGATAGGTAGTTGCATTATTCCAGATCGCTCCAAATTATCCATTACCAAAAAAAGAGATTTAAATGGTCTCAAAAGTTTTATTATTTACTCGAATAATTCTTCAGCGAAGGAAATCAACGATAAAATTAAGAAATTTGATAAATCATCAGAATGAACGGTCATATCCACCAATACTGTTCCAATTGATGGTTATTCGTTTCGGGGCGATAACTCGAGCATAAAAGTATAAGGAAATCAAATAAAAGATACATCATTGTAACCCACTTCACGGTGCAAAGTTGAGAATCTTCAACGAATCGTACGTTCTCCGATTCCTAGCCTTAATTGTTATATTAATCTTATCTTCTAATTTTTTAATTTATTTCTTATCTGAGTTGTATAACCTTTAGATAATGCTAATGAAAATTATTTCTTCCAAATTTTTTTCTTTCTGTCGTGCGAACAACTGATATCACTCACGCGATCTTGATATACAGCATGTTACCGGTAATATCGATCGCTAAAATTCGCGTATGTAGTAACGTCGTTCGAGTATAGAGAAACGTTTCAATTTATTCGTATGACAGTTCGAATAGTTCGAATTCGATTTTTATTCTTTATTGAAACATGACAAAATGTAAGTTGAATGTGATTTTTGATTTATTTTCTTTTCTGTTCGCGTTTTTGAAACTTTCGCATTATACTACAAAGCATCTCATCCAAAAAAGGGAAATGAGTAGCCATGAAAGTAACGATTATTTGAATTTCTTGTTTTTATACACCATTTAATACCTTGACAGTTAAATTCATACTATTTTGTATCATTTAGTGTTGTGTTTAAATTTTTTTTTAATTTTGTGAGTTAAAAAAATTACAATTTTTTATAGCCTACAATCTATACGTATCTAAGTCTATTTTTTAGAAGGAAAAAATTTAAAAATTTCTTCAAACAAAAAAATAATGATTTTTTTGTCGGAGAGCAGTGGGAGTTGGATCTTCCATTGCCTTACAAAAATTTGGTTCCATGATCTAAAATACGTGAATTCGTCCTTGGAATTATTTAACTTTCTTTGATCGTAATTTAAATAACTGAAATTGATATCAAGTATTTAAATATCGTAGAATAAAGTTTCTTTTTAATTTTCATTCATCTTGGTTGAGCCAGTCACATCAAATTATTATAAAATAAAAATTTTCGATTCGATGTTTGATGAGAATTTCAAGCGCATCATGAGTATTTCTATACTTGTGTTACATTGAATACGTAACACTTTCCTTTTTTTTCACAATCGATATGTTTCATTGATAGAGATTCCTTTCAAGTGTCGTACGATTAAAAACGACGCTTGCACTGAAACTCCATCATAGTGCTTATCGTAGTCTAGTATCTTGTTTACTTTGGGTTCAACTGTGGGCCTATATTTTTGCGCCACTTTGATTGATATTTTGATTAAAAAAATAAAGCTAACGAGTTTATCTGCGGATACCATGCACGGCTGAAAGTTGCGAAAGCCTGAAATATTTCAGCAGAAAAGATAAAATAAGTCACCCGACGTCATGGCCGTATATTTCTGTAGTTTGGCGTTCGTTAATGTACGCTGACATTATCAGTGCCCTGTTTGGTTGTTAGCCGAAAAACTAACCTTCTAAAAAGTAATTTGTAGGAGAGTAGTCTAGTACATCATACCTGCCAGTGGTTACTTCGATGACACAGGATATATCGTGTGTGAATTTTAACTCTTTGTGAATCGAATTAGAATTCGAGTATCGATTTTTCTCCATTTGATTCAGTAAATACATATTATAAACATTTGATTGAAAATATTCCCAACAACGATTTTTCTTTTCATGAATACTTCGTGAATGACTATATATCCAAATAACATGATGAAAGTCTTTTAGGTGGGACTGAGCTTACCCCATCAAGGGGGAGGGGGCAAAACAAACCAAAAAAACAAAAAATAGTTTTTCTCCAATATTTTTCGAAAAAGAGCCTCTAAGGCGAAAATAGTTTTCTGCAAGAATATTCTACTCCAAATTTCACACAATTTAAGTCGTAGTTGATTTTATGCATATCCTCTCTCCCCCTATAATACGGGACAAGAGACAAAAAACGTTACAGGAAAATGCTTGTGTTTTTTTATCATTTTCAAAACCCTCTACTTTCATTTAAACTGGCTTAAAACACCATCCTTAAAGATGTCTAAGCTGTAGTTGAAATTTTTCTCACTTTTTTGTTTTGTCCAGTCGTTCTCAAACAGTGGAAGAAAAGAGTGGTATTTGGTAAAACATATATTTCCATACAAGCCTTCGAAATCATTATAGAGGAATGATTGAACGCTTAAAATACTCTAAAAGGATTGATCGTCAACCTTAATGCATCGGATTTTTTTTCTGAGCTCTTTCTGCTTTTTTTAAGGTGCACAAACTGATTTTTTTTTTGGAAAAAGGGTGCATTTCAAAGTCATTGTACTCCTCCGCTATGGGGTTTTTGAAAAAAAAGTTTTCTGTAAACATTGTAGTCTTTCTTAAGAGCTTTCCAAAAATATATGTGGTTTCGCCTCTTACGTATCTGCAATCTATATAAAAGATGTTGAAAGTAAGAAAATACGTTTTAGTCCAGTAAATTTAGATACGAAGTAAGGCGATTATGGAAAAGTTTCCCAATGAAGTTTTTTTTATATCTTTCCAAACAACACAATAAAAGTGCTCATAGATAAGAATGATGAACAGTTGGGGAGGGAGGTGAAGTAAACAGTTAAACAGTTAAACACCCCAAAATGTTAGGTTTTCCCTTTTATCTCTTCAGGAATTGTTCTTGTTGTTAAAGTAGTCCTTTACAATTTCGTTCTTTTCTACATTTGCCGTAATTTCTTTGTGACCTTTTTTTCTTGTACGACCCATAGGTGTGGAGTTAGGGTGTCTTGAAACATACCCCTTTGCGTGGATCAGCCATAACTCGTTAAATGAAGCGTTATAATTCGGTTTCATCAAATGAAATGTGTCTATATTATTATTTTCAATCAAATGTCATTCTCAACCGTACCATATTTGGTCTCAGCCCCTCTTCTTCACGTCCAGTAGTGTATGAGATATCTCAAAATTACATATGTCGTGCAATGTGTATTACTGATGGCGATTATAATACGTATTGACATAAATACAATTTACAGGATCCACAACCTCACCTAAAGATGTCTCATATCCTTCCTCATTCCCTTAAATTGAATTTACTCATTATAAATTCTATTTTTATTTTTATTATATTTTTTATTAATTATTG
The DNA here is from genome assembly GCA_009761765.1 of Phenacoccus solenopsis. Classification (NCBI taxonomy): domain Eukaryota; kingdom Metazoa; phylum Arthropoda; class Insecta; order Hemiptera; family Pseudococcidae; genus Phenacoccus; species Phenacoccus solenopsis. The sequence goes on along the minus strand of CM019752.1, from coordinate 48,626,231 downwards.
TTCATATTACATTTTACATTTATTTAAATCTAATAATATTTTAGGCTTGAAAAATAATTGAGATTTAATTAATTTAAATCCTCGATCTTTAATTAAAGATTTAATTTTTTCTCCATTATTAAAAATAAGATAATATTTTAATTAAATAAATTATAATTATTTCGTATAGAAAATATGATTATATAGGCGAACCTACGTTATTGGGGGAGGAAACTGAGACCTCATACTATGTAAGGTTCGGGCACCTATATGCATTTATGTCGATATGCAATTATTGAAAGGGACATGCAAGCTATTTTAGTGTAGAGGACTGGATCCTAAGGTAGGCGTAGCTAAAGGTATACAAACTGAAGTTATTTAGGAATGTTTATATACTTTTTGAGGGAGAGAAGAGGGAATTGAGACTAAAATTTGGTGAAGTTGAGAGTGATATTTTATAAAAATATTAATATAGGTAATTGGGCACATTTCATTCGATAAAGTCGAATTACAGTGCTTCAGTGAACAAGTTATAGTAAATCTCCGGAAAGGTGTATTTTTCAAGACACCTAACTCCCAATCTATGGATCGTAGAAAAAAAAATAGTTTAAAAATGGTGGTAAATTAAGAGTAGAACAAATTTGTTTTGGATTATTGTGATCGCAAAAGCAATTCCTGAAGAGATGAAACAAAAAAAAAACAAATAATGGGAACCCATCGCCCTGTACATATTTATTTGGTTAGATTTTTCTGTATTAATTTTCAATTCGAGTCGAAATTAAATTGATGATTCTTAATTAGGATAAATGTAAAAAAATTAATAATTTATATTAATGTATTATTGCAAATATTGTTAGTTTATTTTATTTAATTTATTTAATAGTATTAAATTAAATTTCACATATTAATGAGAAATAAATATACACGCCATTCCTATCTATGAAGACTTTTAGTATTTTGTTCAGGGAATCGTTCTCTACATGTTCATGGAAAAAATCGCTATCATGAATTTTTTCCGCAAATTGTCTTTTTCGTGTTTAGATTTACTGAACTAATCGTTGACATTCGTGAAAACGTATTCACATTCATACCACGCTACAGTATGAAATGCCTGGTTAATAATTAAAATGTCGACGAGCAGGTCGTGTATATTATTTGGCTGCAGCTTATTTACGTTCGAGTTGATTCGAAATGTGCAGAATGAGTGCGATTTTTCAACGTATCTAAAAATACACCTATTTCTTCCTTTGACGGACGTTAATGATCGTTAGTATTTTACCTTTGCGGGGAGATGCTACGATAATGACCCAATGTTTTCGACACGACACTGTTGTCGCAGAATGTCGTTATCGAAAGAATAAAAATACTTGGTACTTGTATCGATAACGAAGACCAACAACAAGGTTTTCACTTTGGAGAATTCTTTTTTGAGTTCATTTATGGAAGATGATTATGACAACACGTGTGTAAATAAAATCTTCCTCGATCACCACCAAAGCTCATTGTACACTTGAGACCTTTATCGTAATCAAATCGAGTAATAAACGTAAGTAACCCAATTTCGAGTGGGTACTTGGCCGGCCTGACGTAATAACCGAAGCTTTTAAAATGGTAATGTAATTAGAGTTTATCGTGACATTAAGCATTAGTAATCTCCTACCGTACACATCAGCTATTTACGATCGCGGATCGTGTATCATAAAACAAGGATAATTGATTAGCCAGCCTCGTCGTAAGCTCGTTGCTCGTAGCGAATTAGGTATCGGTTATCAATGCCTTATCGAGCGAAAAATTCTAATAGGAAGCTCGACAATCACGTGTTTTTTTTTTATGAAATTTTCCCGATAAGTTGGCCAAGTACGTCACACCTGTCTCAGCTATAGTACTCGTATTTATTGGTCAACGATGAAAATATGAACGTTGATAAGTGTCGACGACGAAAGTATTGATAATTTTACTTAGATATAGGAGAAACTTCCAGACTTAAAATGACCGCTGGTGTATTCGCCAAATTTATTCCCTTCTTAGTCTATTGGAGAGTACCTGTATTTTTCGCTTGTACAAAAAAGGATCTCCTGTGCGAGTACGGTGATCGGTGATTGTTGTAATTTCAAAATAAATAAGTTCGTTCGATATATTTGTTTTTTACAGGAAAGAATTGTTATGAAAGATATTTAAAACGTATCGAAAATACAGAAAAAATCCACGCATTAGCGACGATCGCAATTCATTCAGTCTAGTTCAAATTACATCATCGTCATTATTCCAAAAGTTGTTTCCGCCATTCCGGTAAGTAATTAAAATCGAAAGAGGTTAATTAATCGAATAATTTATTCGCGTTCGCGAATCGTTTGTTTTCTGAACTTTTTTGATTGATGAGCGAATTTTACGAGCGCCGTCGTTTAATACGATAACCTGTAATTGTATCATATTTGAATACGATAGTAGGTTATTAATTATTTATGAAAGCAGTCTGTATAGTGTGTAATGGCATGATGAATAAATTCAGATATTTATTATTTCATTTGTATGCCTTTCAATTTCATTCAAAAAATTAATAGATTTTTGCGAAATCAGATATACATAGGATGATAAATATTATTTGCTAAATGAACTCAAAAAATGGTAAAAAAGATGTTGACTTTTAAACATGATGTGAAACTCGACCAAAATAGATCTGAATTTTCAAAAATTTCAGTTTTGTTTGTTGTTAAAATATTTAAAAATAGTAATACTTTTTTCTGTATCTAGGGAATTTACAATTTTTATCTCTGATTTTTCTGAAAAACTTTCAGAAAATAAAGCGATTTTTATTTTTATTTTTCAGCATTCTCCAAGTAAGCTTATTTCAGTTTTGAATGACGTAAATTAGCTCGAAATATTTTATTAAATTTAGCACTTAATGCGTGACGCTTTTAGAGCTTTTTAAAGTTGAAAGATAAAACATAGATTGTCTCCTGGAATCTGAAAGACTAAAATCAAGTACATAAATGCTCGTAACCTATTAATTATTCATTCATATTATATATTCAGTGGAAATTTGGTGTTTGGAAAGAAATTAAAAAAAAGTTTTAGACTCTTGAATTCATGAAAAAATGATAACCGAGTTTTTCTGCTATTTAAATTTTTCAAATATTTTTTTTCAATTATTTTCGCCTCTATTTCTTATTATTCAAGTCAGTAGTAAAAAAAGCCAGGAGGATAAAACAAACAAAAAAGAAACATTTTTTTTAAGAAGAGAATGCGGTTTTCAGAAATATAGAGACCGTAGAAAACATTTCTACAAGTGTAGAAGAACGAAGAACCTGAGTGCAATGAGACTAAAAAGCTCAGCAATTGAAGAGGTTTGAGGGGGTTGACAGTGGCATGACTGCCAGAAGGGTGAAAGGCGTAAGGGGATAAATTGCGCAGAACTTTGAGCCTTTTAAGTAGGCTCAAAGACCCTTAATTTTTACCTACTCGTAGAAAAGATGTATTTGTAATAATGAAGAAATTCAAAATAGCCCATAAGTGAAGAAATGTCAAGATATCAAATACATGATTAAAAAATTTGAAAACCTTTTAAAATGGGAAAAAGTGCTAAAATGAAAAATTAGTATACAAAGGTGAAAAAAATATCTAAAAATGAAAAAGTAAGAAACGTTCAAACATTTTTAAAAAAAGGCAAAAAACCAAAATACCCCATTTTGAAAACCAAAATCTAAAACTCCAAACTATCAGCAGACATCACCCACCATTTAAAACACCATAATCTATTTCATTTACTATAATAAATTCAAATTCAAATGTATCAACTCTGTAACTGAACTTAAGCACAATATTGTAATATTCTGTTGCAAATGGCTTCCGTAGTCGAGCGATATCAAATATATACATTTAAAAAAAATCCAATAAATTAAAAAAATTTCATTCCAAAACAAAAAATTATATTCCAATAGAAAAAAATAAAACATGTTTAAAAATTGAAAGAAGCACTGAAATTGAAAGATTTAAAAATTAAAAGATTTTTATGAGGTCATAAAATGAAAAAGTAAAAAGGTTCATATATTCTTTAAAAAACTCCACACTGAAAAAAAAATCGAAAGTAAAAAATTATATTCCAAAGTGAAGAACTCTCTAGAAATGAGAAAAGTAAAAAATTAAAAAAAATTATGAAGTCCTGATTGGAAAAAATTCAAAAATAAGAAATTATACTCTAAAATGAAAAACTGTTTAGAAATGAAAAAAATGAAAAATGTTCAAAAATTGAAAAAAAATTCAAAGTGCAAGGACCTAAACTCTTCTACATCTAAGGTTCTAATATTAAAAAAGTTCAGAAGTTAAAAATCCTGTCCAAAAGTGAAAAAATAATCTAAAAATTAAAAAAACGTAAGCAGCCATGCCGCATTACTGGAGCTGAGTTTTTAACTGGGGCTTGTTTTGATTTAGTAAAAACCTTGCTTAATCGTTCATCACTACAGGCCACACCCAATACCAAATCTGAAAACCCCTACCCTATACTTTCTAAAAACACTTAAGAAGTTGAATTTGGCACAAATGTAGTATTTCTTGCCATGAAATAATCATGCGAACACATATTCCTCAAATTATAACTATTTGAGGGTCCTCAAATTATCTTCAAATCTTGATAATCCGCCATTTTGGATCCATTTTGACTCAAATTTAAGTGGTTATATTCTGGTCACAAACTAATCCTACACACAAAGTTTGACCATTCTAGGCCGATTTGGTGATGAGATATGGAAGATTCATGAAATTTCCTGCAGCAATTTCCCCTCCAAAAGCCGTTTTTTGCTCTAACTCCCCTCCAAAATCACTGAGGAAGCTAAAATCAAAATACGTTTGTCACTTGGGCTCATTTTATCATATGACACAGCAATAAAAAATTTTCGACCCCTCCTGTACCCCCACCACTATTTTAGGTTGTAACCCCGCCTTCCCCCTCCAACATCATGTATGGAAGTGAATTCGGGATATAGTATACAACTTATCCCCAATAACCATATGAATTCATATTAATTACATTTTTACCAACTTGAGGCTCCTCAAGCTCTACTCAAAATTTTGATAATCCGCCATTTTGAATCCATTTTGATCCAAATTCAAGAGGTCATATTGTGGTCACCAACTAACCTCACACACAAAATTTGACCTCTTTAACTTGATTTGGTGGGGAGATATGGAAGATTCAAGAAATTTCATGACTCAAAACTTCCTCAAAAAGCCGTTTTTTGATCTAACTCCTCTCAATATGCACTCAAGAAGCTGAAATTTGGATATGTTAGTATCCGTGACTCACTCTTTCATATGAAATCAAAAACGAAAAATTTGAGCTATTTGCCCCTTCTCCAGCCCCCTCAAAATTTGAGTGATCCGCCATTTTGAAATTTATCGAAAAAACAAAAAAATTTTTTGCGTATTTGCAAGAAGAGTTCCTCACCAAATTTTGAGCGAGTTTTATCCACACCCGCCTGCGTAAGTTGAGTGACACAAAAAACGCAATTTCCTCAAAAACAGGTTTTTGCTAACTCTCCTCAAAATGCACTTAGGAAGCTGAAATTTAAATATGTTGGTGTCCGTGACTCACTCTTTCATATGAGATCAAAAACGAAAAATTTGAGCTATTTGCCTCTTCTCCAGCCCCCCTCAAAATTTGAGTGATCCGCCATTTTGAAATTTTTCGAAAAAACAAAAAAAAACACTTCTGCGCATTTTGAAGAAGAGTCCCTCACCAAATTTTGAGCGAATTTTATGAACACTCGCCGGCGCTACGTGTGGGGGAAAAAAATATATATATATACCAAAAAGTTGGACATTTGCCAGATGATTACAAATGGTCTGAAACGCAAAGATTTGAAGACCCCACCCTCCCCCGACCTTCCCCTCCCAAATCAGGTAGGCTGTAATAGCTATCGTTTTGTTAAAAACTCAGCTAAAAAAGATGTTCAAAAATTGAACAAAAAAATACCAATGGAATATAACTGAAAATTTAAAAACTTATATAATGTCCTAAAATAAAAAAGTTTTAGAATGAAAATAAGATAGAAATGAAAACAGTGAAAATTGTTTAAAAATTAAAAAACAAATATATCTGAATGAATGATTTTAAAAATTTAAAAACTTTTAGATAACAAAAAATGAATAATATAGAGAAGTGAAAATTTTATTTGAAAATAGAAGAAATGAGTAATATACAAAAGTCCTAAAATAAAAGTATTCAAAAAGTTTAACAATTTTATAATGTTTTGAAATAAAAAAATCCGAAAGTCAAAAATAATAACTATCCTAGAACGAAAAATTATCTAAAAATCAAAAAAGTTGGAAGTATTCAAAAATGCACGCCATAACTAAAAAGTGCCAAGATGCCTTAAACTGAACCCCCCTTAAGGGCTCATGTTTTACTTGAAAGGGGTTGTGTTGGGTATCATCGGATGGGAAATTAGACGTAGATTCCGAATTTGTTATTATTTTTTATTCAAAGTTGATATTTTTCAAAATAATGCGAAAAAACTCATTTTGGGGGAGTGTTTCACCTCACCAAAAATTTTCCTCCTTACTTGGGGCTCTTGGGTTTTATAGGGTAACTACTGGGACCCTTCTGAACACATTCCCACAAAAAAACTGCTGATCTAAATTTTTTCCACCTTTTGCATAAAATGCCCAGACTAAAACGAAAAATGCAAAAAATAAGTATCTGACTAATAAAACGTATAAAAATCAAAAAAATGTTTTAATGTCTTAAAATTGAAAAATTTCAAAAAATAAACTTTCCAAAGTCTAAAAAAATTTCATCATGTCCAAACGTGAAAAAAATCTAAAATATTAAATCATGTTCAGTGTTCGAAAATGAGAAAACTTTCAACAAAGAAAAAAAAATGAAAAAATATTCAGAAATAGCAAAAAGTTCAAAAATAAGAGAAATATATAACATTTATTTTAACTTTTTGAAATTTTTATACAAAACAGAACTACATGCAAGGCATATCAATCAATTGCTAAAAAATGGTCGATATTAGTCGATTTTCTTGATTATTTAATTTATTTTAACGCGCCACTGTACTGCGAAAATTTTACGTTACAAATATAGAAAAAAAAAATTGGTAAAGGTTGAGAATGAAAGATATTAACATTTTGCACTCGTTTTTTACCATTGCTTAATGCTCATTCGTCCTTCTACTTTCCAATGAGAAACGAAGCGAAAATCAATAGCTCTCTTTATTTCAGCTCGTGATAACTTTATTTAAAAAACTAAATGGTATGGCATTAGTAATTTTTCTCTCGGTTGAATTTTTGAGCTCTGTTGAAAAATTCACATTTTAACCCCAATTCTAAGATCCATTTGCGCTCTTCAGTACATATTTCATTCGAGTGTAACATTAATGAAATTCGTTGCTTCAATATCTAGTTATTATGTCAATGGCTGTAATAATATAAAAATTTAATCAAATTTACCGACCTTAGCTCGCTGTACAAAGCACAGCTGAATATTGTTCGTGAATTTTGTCATTAAATTATTTAATAAATTCTATTCTTCGTTGGTACATACTCATTGAAATGCTTTAAATAAATTACATTTTAGTGTTCTCGTACCTTCGTGAAACAAACGAGCTAAATTTGCGTCTCCCTCGGTTTTTTTTTTTTGTTCGTTTTCTATTATACAAAAGAATTTTACGCTCGAATGCGAACCACCCACTCGGTAAGAAGGTATTAGCTTAGACGCATCTACAGGTAGCTTTAATACATATTTCATTTTGTTTGCGAAGAAAATTCTTGACAACCGTGGTTTTCGAACGAGACGATACCATGGAAACGAAATTGTATCTGAAACGTGTAGGTGGTATGGTTATTGAAAATTTCAAACTTACCATCTTCATTTCACATCTAAATATGGTAGTTCTTCAAATTATCGTTAGAGTGTGTTTACCTATTCATGATTATTGTTAGAGCCTTTTGTCAACCTATTTAGGTAGTATCTACCCTTTACTTAAATATTTCAAAATTACCTAAAAAGTGTGACAGGAGTGAAGGAAAAGAATTCTGCGAGAAATCAAAATTAATTATCTCATCTAAACGTAGGCGATATATCGAATTTATTTATTGGCATTCGATGGTACGAAAATAAATTCGATGGGTATTTGAAAATGCCTTCGTGCCACCGCTGCGATATTTATCGAGTACCGAGAATTTATAGTTGGCTCGACTAGTGGTTCTTTAGTTCCTTCGTATAAAACACTTGGTCGGTGTCGAGTTGCGAACAAATAGAAGTTGGTTGTTTTTTTTGGCTGGGTAAACACGGTGCGGAATTTTGAAACATCGGGTCATAAATTAGAGATATTTACAAATTGCGCAAAAAGTTACTCGTGCTGGATTGTAGGCTTTTAAAAGAAACCGCCGGTATTTGTCGAGCTGCCCCATATCTACGGCCATTTTTCAACCGGCTTGAATTACTTTTCCTTATTTCACGCGGTATTACAGTACCTAGGTGAACTTTCGAGGCGGTGGAATATTTAATAATTAATTACGATGTTTGCGGCCGCTATTAAGGCCGTTTGCGTGGACCTTAAATATTTGAAAATTTCATTTATTATTAACGCCATGGTAAGGGGTAAAATGGGTGAAACATTCGGTAATTGTGGCCCTCATCGGTATCTTTTGTGAGTTAAAGTTTGATGCGACATCATTATTCTGTTGGTCATGGGGCGTTAAAAAGTCACGTAAAGCATGTAACTTGGTAAAAATCGTCGATATTGTTTCAGTACTAGCTTGATAACGACGCGAACGTTGTGTACCAGTACGTGAAACGTATTAATTGCCGCGATGGGGTTGTTTTTTCAGAATATTCGTACGTGATGGCGCCGAACGCTACAGGGAATACCGTGTCGTTTCAGCAGTCGGACGAACAAAGTTCCATGGATCAAGATTCAGAAGAAAGACAATTCGACGGAGATGACGCCGATTTGAAGCTTCATCGGGATATCGATCGAGCCGATGAGAAATCGACGGTTTCTTTGTGTTTTTCAAATGTATCTCTCAAGTTCAACCTGTTGCAGTTGTTGTTTTTGATGAAGTATTATATCAAGAAGGCGTATATTGTTTTTTGGCGTGAGTATATTTTTTGCGATACTTTCACGAAAACTATGAATTAGACAAAAAAAAAACTATGCTTAATAAAAAATTTTTCTTGAAATTAAATACCACCAACAAAATACCACTACTGTCAACCACCTTCTCTTTCTGTGTCCAAAATTGAACGATATTCGAAAATCGCTAAAAATCAAACAAGAAATAACTGACAACCCACAAAATATCCACAACATTTGAACTTTTCTACAACGATGTGGCCTCCTCTTTAAAATCTAACCATCCTAGAAGTGGCGTAATAACCAAAGCAGTTGAAAACGCCACCAAAAAAAAAAATATATGAGAAAAAAAGATAGAAAAAAAATGAAAAAATAAAAAAAGTTTGAAAACTAGAGAAAAAATGTCTAAAAATTAAATTTTTAATTATTTCATAATTTTTTTGTTAATTAAATAATTATTTACTCAAAAATTTGCTAATGTATGTGCCTAAATCCTTGCTGCCAAAGTAGATATTAAAGTAAAAAAAAACGTAAGCAGCCATGCCGCATTACTGGAGCTGAGTTTTTAACTGGGGCTTGTTTTGATTTAGTAATAACCTTGCTTAACCGTTCATCACTACAGGCCACACCCAATACCAAGTCTGAAAACCCCTATCCTATCCTTTCCAAAAACACTTAAGAAATTCAATTTGGCACAAATGTAGTATTTCTTGCCATGAAATAATCATGCGAACACATATTTCTCAAATTATAACTATTTGAGGGTCCTCAAATTATCTTCAAATTTTGTAAATCCGCCATTTTGGATCCATTTTGACTCAAATTTAAGTGGTTATATTCTGGTCACAAACTAATCCTACACACAAAGTTTGACCATTCTAGGCCGATTTGGTGATGAGATATGGAAGATTCATGAAATTTCCTGCAGCAATTTCCCCTCCAAAAGCCGTTTTTTGCTCTAACTCCCCTCCAAAATCACTGAGGAAGCTAAAATCAAAATACGTTTGTCACTTGGGCTCATTTTATCATATGACACAGCAATAAAAAATTTTCGACCCCTCCTGTACCCCCACCACTATTTTAGGTTGGTAACCCCGCCTTCCCCCTCCAACATCATGTATGGAAGTGAATTCGGGATATAGTATACAACTTATCCCCAATAACCATATGAATTCATATTAATTACATTTTTACCAACTTGAGGCTCCTCAAGCTCTACTCAAAATTTTGATAATCCGCCATTTTGAATCCATTTTGATCCAAATTCAAGAGGTCATATTGTGGTCACCAACTAACCTCACACACAAAATTTGACCTCTTTAACTTGATTTGGTGGGGAGATATGGAAGATTCAAGAAATTTCATGACTCAAAACTTCCTCAAAAAGCCGTTTTTTGATCTAACTCCTCTCAATATGCACTCAAGAAGCTGAAATTTGGATATGTTAGTATCCGTGACTCACTCTTTCATATGAAATCAAAAACGAAAAATTTGAGCTATTTGCCCCTTCTCCAGCCCCCCTCAAAATTTGAGTGATCCGCCATTTTGAAATTTATCGAAAAAACAAAAAAACTATTTTTGCGCATTTTCAAGAAGAGTCTCTCACCAAATTTTGAGCGAATTTTATGAATACTCGCCGGCGCTACGCGTGGGGGAAAAAAAATATATATATACCAAAAAGTTGGACATTTGCCAGATGATTACAAATGGTCTGAAACGCAAAGATTTGAAGACCCCACCCTCCCCCGACCTTCCCTTCCCAAATCAGGTAGGCTGTAATAGCTATCGTTTTGTTGAAAACTCAGCTAAAAAAAAAAAATGAACGAAACATTCTTAATAAATTGATCATCAGTCGTTGACGTTCAATTTTTCTCTTATATTAGAAAAAATGTTTGCAATTAAAAGAAGCATAAGATACCACGAAAGCACCACCAGAAAAATGAACAGGTTATGCTAGTACAACTGACTGCTACTAATTTGAAAAGCACTATAATTTTGGAAACTGCCTAAATGAAGTAGAATCCGATATGATGGAATATTTCATATTAGCATAGGTCGTCTTCAATTTTCTAACATTGAAACTCATTTCCTTCATAAATTATCGATTTAACTTTTTCCTACGTAGCATGGGACTTTAAAATGATTTAACAACAGGCATAGCTACTCTGCACAATGTAATACTATGCATGTAGGGCCTGTAGTTACATTATGTTGATGTTGTATGTATTCTTGGAAAAAAGTTCCAAAATCACTAATGGGGTCTAAACCTTCGAGGTCCCAAAATTTACGATTTTTCTGATATTAAACGAAATAAATTTAAAAAGGCTCAATAAACAGATTAAAAAGAATGTTAATAATTTTTAGCATAATATACGTAAATAAGTAATCTAACAGGCCATACAAATCATAAAAGTCATTAAAAAGTCATCATTTCGGCTAAGTGGTCGTAAAAGTCATACAGAGTCGTAAAAACGTAATCATTTTATCTCAAATTAAAAAATTAAAAGAATGTAAATAACAAAATAATATCCAAAAATTAGTTTGTTTTTGGTCATTTGAAGAGATTCGTAGAATTCACAGCTACATCACCGCTTATTTTGTTTCATTTAATGTATCATTTTTCTATTTTCATAAATTCATAATTTATAATTGATGCGTTTTTTATCGCTTGAGATTTTTTTCCAGCTATTCAATTGTAAAATGTTGATTTTTCGGGGATGGGTGGAGTTGGTGGTAGAATGATCTATTGATGAGAAAAGGTCATAAAATAGTCATATAAAGTCATCATTTTGACAAATGAAAATTTGTTAGACACCCTGTTATAGTATGTAGTACTTTTAAAATCATATCTTTTTTAATGTTCCTATCAAATGGAGCTTTCTGGCCTTCAAATGAACTCCCATAAAGTTTCACCTTGTAATGAAATGCAATCAACACACGCTGAAGGGACTTCAGTCAAGAACTATTAGTTTTTTTTTTCAATTCGACATAAATTCGAGTTTCAACTTTCAAATAGTTTGATTTTTCTTCTTGTGTTTGATATCATATTTAAATTTTTATAAAAACGTGGGAAAAATTATATTGGCAATTTTTCAACAATTTTATTAAATTAAATAAATTCTAATTTCGTTTCTTTTGGTTTTATACAATTTATTAAAATTACTTGATCGTTCATTTTTACTATAACATGAGAACGAAGCGCAAGTATTTTTTTAAATGCATCATGAAAACAAGAAGTTTACAATTTTTTCATAAATTTATATCATACATTTTTTGCATTTATTTTTTAAGGGCCAAGTTTTCATCTTTGAACGCAAAAAATATTCAAATAGCCCAACACTCGTTTTTCTAAAAACTCCAAGAAAAATTTTGTCTCTACTCTCTTCACCCATACCCCCCCCCCCCACCACAATCCAAAATATATATTCCTGATATGTCACTGATGATTTATCTAGAAATTCATTTTGCTACAAAATGGAAGACAATAAATCCTCAACGTGAGGTACATATTTTATCATACCAGATTTTATCTTATTTTAAGAGTTCTCAAAATTGTGCCTTTTTAAAATTCTACGAGTCAGTTCAACATTTGTTGAGAATTTGGCAACATTTGTCGGTAGAAATGGTAGAATATCTATCAATCATAGAAACTTAGAAAGGTAGGAATGAGGAGATGCGAAAATAATGGAAAATCAATATTTTTGCCAAGTACCAGCTTACTTTTTTATCGAACTAAAACTTGCATAGATGACATAATCTTGGAAATAATTTTTAGAGACAAATTTGACTCTAAGGCAAAAAATAATTTTCGGTCCTTTCATTTAAATTTTTTCTAATTCGAATGAAAATGTTTACATTTAATGCAATAGTATTCTAATTAGAATCATACACGGTAAAATCTAAAATTTAGGTTTCCGGCCCTTCTCAGGAACCCGGCATGGAGCAATTAGTCCCCTTGGCCCTCACCTTTCTCGATCCTGTATATGTAAACTTATACGTAATTTTTTCATTTTAATGAGCATATTATAGTGATTATTTTAGATACTTTAGAAAAAAAAATTTCATTTTTTTCAAGTGTTAGCGTCACTCCTGAGTTACGTTAATGCTAAAACCCATAGGTTTTTAAATGAACAAAAAAAACTGGGGGCTTCAATCCCCTTTGTAAATATTACTTCGAGCATAATGTGATGATATCTTTTGATACATTGTTTATTCGGGGCAATAAACTAAACATCATGGGAAAAAGGTTGGTAAGCCCTCTTAGTAAAACTTTGTATTAAATAATAAGTCTCGATCAACAAAAAAAGAAAAAAACAAGTTAAAGTTCCCTCTACGATTAGTTAGCTTCACCAGAAATGTTGAGCTATTAGCTAGGAGCCTGGTGGAGAATATGTCTACGTTCCACCCCTGTAAGAGTTTTGTTGTCTAACCTATGGGGGCTTACTCAATCTTTTTGGGACATTTCAAAAAACTAATTTTCGAGTAATGGCTTCCAAAAATGTTTTCAAGTTGCAAATTTAACGCTCCCTTAACCACAAAGTAGAAGGTAAATGTTACCTAGTGTATTATATATGACAACTTCTGGGCCATACCGTTACAAAGTAGGTAAGTTCGAAAAAGGACTTCGTATCGCTACACTTTTTTTAAAATTATCTGTAATCTTAGCTAAAAATACGAAATAAGCTGTTTATCATACTAGCAAGAAATTCATTTTAAGGGTCATTTTACAAAACTTGTAGATACATTTAGCGCGCAAGTAGATAATACTGTAATAATTATGATAACTTATACATTGTTACATTCTTGAAAGTCGGCAAAATGGGCAATATTACAAAGCGAGGGAAGTGTTATCTGAAAAATATAACTCGGTATCTACTCTCTTACTGTCTACTTGGACATTGATGGGTTACAATTTATGCATTTCTTAATGGTACCCACGCTGTTTTACGTAGTTCTAACTGTTACCGTGTCCTCAAAAAGTACGTCAGCGCTAGATATTGAAAGTAATTTGGGAAATGTGCAAGGTTCTTTTGAAATTTGAAATGGCCATGGTAACCTGTAACCTTGAGGTTAAAATATGCAATGGTTGAAAAATAATCTATTTCAAAGTTGTAATTGTAAATTCACCCAGGGTATAATGCATAATGATAAAATGATGAAATAATTTCGTATATTTTGAATCGCAGATGAACTCTCTATGGACCCTCGTGTCAGATCTAGTCCGTACGTCGAGCCGCCTGAAAATGAAGTGAAATTATCGTGGAGCGAACGTTTTACGATTAGAAGACGTCGTGTGTTTTTTATAATCATTCATTTGATGGCGTTATTAGGATTGTATTATTGCCTCACCGGGCGTGTTCGAGTTTACACGATTTTGTGGAGTAATTATTACTTATTTGTGTATCTCGCGTTGAGTATACGATTGGACGAATATTAATTATTTAATTGTTGCAGCTTTGATGCTGGGTGTTATGTCGTCTATCGGAGTTACCGCAGGTGCTCACCGACTCTGGTCTCATCACTCGTTCAAAGCCACTTGGCAACTTCGTTTGATCTTGATGGTATTCCAAACGCTGGGCGTACAGTATAGTGTTTATAATTGGGCTAGGGACCATCGTCTACATCATAAACATACAGATACGGATGCTGATCCGCATAATTCGAATCGTGGATTTTTCTTCTCGCATATCGGTTGGAGTGTGATTTTACCTCATCCTGATGTGGAGAATAAGATTAAAACGATCGATATGAAAGACATGGAGCAAGACTATATAGTCATGTTTCAATACAAGTTCGTATTTTGATACCCATGTATTCATTGTGCGTAATAGTGGCTCGATTTTTGGATTATTTCGAAAAGCTATGATGGGTATTTAGTAGATGGTGACTGTAGATGTGAAATAAGCCGAATAGTATGCTCAAAAAAGTTCAGCACTCTTTCTTTTTCCAGATTGGAGAAGTTTGGTTTTTTGTCATAAATTCAAAAATATCAAAAAATTTCACCTGTCAGTTTAATTTCTTTTAATTTTTTTTGAAAAATCATATTTAATAATTTTTTGAAATAATTAATAATATAAATACATATATAATGTATTGTCGAAAAAAATGGACAGTTTTTTTTATGCTGGCGTTTTCTATCAGTAAGATTAGTACGTCAGTGTGATCTTTATATTTTGTTCAGTTGTTTTTAAAGCTTCCAGTATAGGTTAATTTTGTGATTCAAATGAGAATTGTTGAAAATAGCTTCCTCTTTCAGATTCAGTGATGTTCGAATACTTTTGTAGTTGTCGCAAGTGAATATAAGATGTTGGAAAGAAATAGAATGATGGTTGCGAAGTTGTTGTATTCAATTTTAATTTTTGAGTTGTTCTCAAAGTATCCAGTATTTGGCTTGAAATTGACACGAACTAGGCATTTTACTCAATTTTAACAAAGACATTCTATGCCTCTTGATAGTAAATTTATCAATTGATTAATAATTTCTAGAAATAATTAGTGCTGTAATTTTATAGTAAATAAGAGAGCATTTAGATGAGCTAACAATCGAAAAAATTAAAATCTATAATTTTCTTGAATTTTGTTGATTTAAAAAAATAATTTTAAAATAATATAATAAATTTAATACATATAAAAAGAAATTATATTATTAATTTTTATAAAAAAAACTTCAGAAGCGGAAAAACATTACGAATTTCTTAAAGCTCAAATTATTAAAGTTTTTGTTAAAAAAAAAAAAAAAAAAAAAAAAAACTCTGTATTATCTGTATTATTATATACCCAATGTGAGATAGGTGAATAATGACCAAGAGAGTAGACATTTTTTGAGAGTAATACTGTAAAGAATTCGCAGCTTTTTACATCTACCCACCCATCTAGTATATCCACTCTATCGCGCCCCTTTTGTTTTATGTTTATGATTTGAAGGAAATTTAAAATGATTGGAATTTTTTCGCAGGTATTATGTTCCATTGTCTATCATATTATCGTACCTTATTCCGACTGTGGTTCCGTGGTATTTCTGGAACGAGAATTTGTGGATATCTCATTTGGTTGCCGCTCAGTTCAGACATGTGCTGACTTTACACGGCACATTTTTGATCAACAGTGCTGCTCATATGTGGGGAACAAAACCGTATGATAAGTGAGTATTTTATCGAGAGTAAATGTTTCATTTTATTCAATTAGAATTGATATTCTAATTTATTACTATTTGTTTTCTATGCATCATCATTTTATTTAATTTTCAGTTTCTCTCATCCCACTCCCATTCTAATATTCAATATTGGTTCCTAATTCTTTTTTTTTTTTTTAATTCAAGTATAATATGCTGGGCGTTTGTTGAGGAGTTGATAAACTTCAATTTTAGATATTAGGTGTACTACGATGGGCTGAATGATTGAGAAAGTATGGATCTCTAATTGAAAATATTTTTAAAATGCTCTGTATAGGCTCAATTTAGGTTTTTTGAGACTTCAGAGGCAAAATATGTTCGATATTTTTCCAAAAGGGGTTTGTAAAGTCGAGCTTTTTTGTGAAAAAAAAATCTATACGGAGTTTTATTTCAAAAATATGACGTTTTTGGGAGCTGCGAGGTGAAAATGAAGAATATTTTGCCTCTTAAATGAAAAGCCTAAATCAAGTCCAAATTAAGTCCTTACTGTGTATAGTGTACACGTCCAGTAAATTACTTATTTGTCATTCATTTTTTGAGAATGACCAAAATATTCGACGTTTAATAAGTTCTGGGAGTCATGTTTTTGATATTTCATCATGTTTCCAATCTTTCTTAGTCCCTTCAGTTTTGAGAATAAGCTTTTTTCATAGCATCATCCGGTTACACCCTAATCTGATGTTCTATCCAGCTCTCGTCAAACGCTCTGTACTATTTATGTTAGATTTGAATGAACTAAAAAATGCAAAGTAAAAATATTTCGCTTTTAAAATTTTTTATTAAATAAATGGTAATAATTTTTTAAAAGTTCTATTGTACTTATAAGATAATTTTTTTTTATAAGCCATACTTTGTGAGCCTTGCTTGTTATTCTTACGAGACTAGAAATATATAACGGAAAAGAGTGATTTATTAAAACTTTAAAGTATTTGTTCTCTGTAGATTTCCGAAGGAAATAGTTGAAATTTAAAATTAAAAAAAGTTCAGAAATTTCCTTTATCTCCTAGTGGAAAAAAATTATTTTTTCATTTATGATAAAAGTCTTATTAGCGATTCATTCATTCTTCATTCATGCAATTTTAGCCAAATTATTGTTGTATCATAACAATTTTCTAAAGAATTTCTTCAGTATCTGTAAAGGGTGTAAGTATATTTTAGATTTCTATTAGAATGGTGAATTAGCTACAACAAACAGTACTTCTAAAAGTATTCATTTCGCAGGCAAATTATAATAAATTTTACATTTAAAAAAAATCCTCAAATAAAATTTTGCGATTATATACCGTTGAAAAAAAAAATACAATTTGTTAGTTATCTCGGTAAAGCGAATAAAAATTTATTCTTATGCAATAAAATATGTAATTATTTTATGTTTGTTTCTGCGGCATCGTTCATTTTCAATTCTTTACTCAGGAATATCAACCCGACCGAAAACATGTTTGTTTCTGCGGCATCGTTCGGCGACGGATGGCACAACTATCATCACGTATTTCCGTGGGACTACAGGAACGCCGAATTGTGGAACTACAAGCTTAATATTTCGACCGCATTCGTCGATTTATTCGCGCTTATCGGATGGGCATACGATTTGAAAACTGTTCCTGCGGAGATCGTTAGCAAACGAGTGAAACGTACCGGTGATGGTTCTCATCACGTTTGGGGTTGGAATGACGCTGATTTGCCTGCTGAAGATAAAGAAATGGCCGATGTACTTCATAAGCGGCATGAGGATTGAGAAGTAGTTTATCGATATAACTTGTTCTGCCTTGATCCTATCACCGAACGTTGTTATTAACCGTAACACTTCATCTCACGTGCATGACTTTTCCTCTTTCTCTATGTTTTACTATTTGCGGTATTAAATTTACCAATTTTAGCGATTATTGGTTGTTAAAGTGATCGATATTTTAGTGTTCATTTTTATGAAAGACGTACGAATTTGTATTATTTTATGAATGTGAAATTTGCTTGCATATTGTCTCTGTAAGAGACGGTTTATTTTGGAATTCGTATGTTCGTAGATTCACTTTTATTTATTTGTCTTTTTAAACAATAAGTGTTGTATTTTCATTTTATTATTTAGTTCCTTGTGCAATTTTCGTCGATATAGTTAATAATGTGTAAACGATGCGAATTTCTCGCCTTTTTTCTGTTTTTCTCTTTCATTTATTTTGTCGTTCTGCACCGCTCGCATTATTTGCTAAAAATGTAATTCGCGTAAAGCGTTATGGATCAAAGTGGTGTCAGAGTTATTCATGGTTACAAACAGTTTATTTTATTATATGTCTTATGTACAACGGATTTGGCTTACTGTGGCGTTTCAGAACCGTCCGAGTTGGGTTGTGTATTGCATATCTTTCTAAAAGTGAGATGGTTTAAATGCCTAAACAGTAGAAGATCATAGTCTATTATTATCTAAGATCACCTAGCCAAACTTAAAATCTAGATATATTTATCTATACATATAATATAATTTATGAAACTGTGATAGTTATTTGATAGAAAAAACCAATGGCTGGTTTCTAAACTTTTTAATTACCTATACGCATATTGTATCGAATTTAAAGCAATTAGTAATTTTAAAAGACCCCTAGATTCACTGTAATAATTTCTTATTTTACCGTTCATATTTGGAATCTCACTCATCGTTTCTAAATTGTTCGTTTAATAACTTATTATTGTATCATGAAAAGTGACTTAAGGATATGTGTTTTTCCTGATCTGTTTTAGTAGAAATGGCCATTATCTAAACAAGAAATAAAAATATTTGCTTTGTATAGATGATGTTAGATGTATGCGTATATGTTCTATTTATAAAATTTTCGAACTTTTTCTATATTCTTTTCTTTTTTTCTCAATTAAAAATTTGGACAGGGTCAGATTTTGCTAGACTTCTTCGCAGAGCTGGGAAGAGATTAGGCCGGGGCAATTGTCCTCGAACCCAGGTTCTGAAAGGGCCTGGAGGTCTATAGTTTAGTAATAATACTTTTCACAACTCTGATTAGATTTTTTTTATATTTTTATTAATTAAAAAAAAAAATTATTGGATTTAAAAAAAGAAGTAAAGGCCTGCTCTTTCGAAGGAATAAAAAAAGTGATTTGATACAGTTTTTTTTTCCTTTTTTTTTTTTAGTAAATTTATTTTTAAATTAAAATCATTAAATAAAAATCGAGATTAATTAATTAAAAATGAAAAGAAGCTGTGCTTAGATTAATTTATTAGATTTTTTTTTAAATCAAAAGTTTGCGAATTGTAAAAAGAAGTAAAGGCCTGCTCTTTCGAAGGAATAAAAAAAGTGATTTGATACAGTTTTTTTTTCCTTTTTTTTTTTTAGTAAATTTATTTTTAAATTAAAATCATTAAATAAAAATCGAGATTAATTAATTAAAAATGAAAAGAAGCTGTGCTTAGATTAATTTATTAGATTTTTTTTTAAATCAAAAGTTTGCGAATTGTTTTTAATGTTTTCAGTTACATAAAAGACAAGTTTATTTCTTTAGGAAGGTAGTATTGTATACTACGTTCGTCAGTGCTTTTGAAAACAGTCGAAACAAAATTTTATAGAGATTGAATTTTCTTTCATGAATCACGAAATCCGATTAACTGTACTGATTGAATGAACTGTGTATATTTTTGTGAAATTACTTGGATATCTCAAGTTGAGATGAAGTCCACTTTATTGGACTGTTGGCGAGAATATCATGTTTACATTCTCGAGTCCATTTTTCTTAATGGAAAGCTCCTATTTATGGTAATTAATTCAGCCTAATGAATATATTAAGGGCTTAAAAGTTTTCGTGTTTTTTTGATAATGCGTGAAAAGATACGATACACGGAAGAGAGTGAGGCACACTTTACTTTAGTAAATCGACCTACCAATAGTATTTGTGATTGCGAAATTCACACCTAGACTTGGCTAAGATAAAAATCAAGGGATAATTATTTTACTTTATTATTTGTCTGAAACAATTTTATAATCCTGTTTGTCGACGCAGGACGCACACGTCAGGAATTCAAAACTTTACGCGCCAATTTATATTTGCAGACTTTATCTTGCGCTAGTATTTCGTTTTACGAAATGAAGCGTTAGAGAGCGCTAGATGTTATTGGTGAAGTTAATAATGAAATTATCCGCAAGAAGTGTTATATGACATTTCAGTGAATTATGGATTTAAAAAAAATACGTAATTGGAATTAATTATAACGATTAAAATCCTAAAATCGTATGATTCCTTATCAGAATTCATCACACTACTTCGCAATTCACACATCTCATATCTCTTTATAAATTTTAATCGGTAAATGTTGAGTTTTTTATATCAATCTCAAACAAAAAATAATGTATGCATGATATTTTAATGTAAATTTAATGTTTAATAGAAAGTATCCTCATACCTATAAATAATGAAGACTACTAATTTACAATTTATCGTTTAAATTCGAATTTTTTTTCTTGGTTAATTTCAGGGTACTTTTTATAATTAAGAACAAGTCGGTTTTGCTAAAAATGAAAAATGACTTAGAATATAAAACGCTATGCTTCAAATGGTTATTAAGTTGCCTACCTCCAGTCTGAAAGGCGCAAAAATACATACACTACTCGGGTATTGGAATGGGTAATGTGTGCTAAAGAGTACTAAAGAGGTACTTAAACCTTACAATACCATAATGGGTTTATGAATACTTACGAGAAAAAATTTTTCAGTTTGAACACGTTCCAACTATACTTCTTTGTCATTTATATTTTCATGTCATAATGAAAACGAATAATAATCGCGCTGGAAAGGTTTTCTATTGCATTTATTCAATTTCCGCACCATGAAGGTGTGTAACTAAAACAAAGTTTGAGATGAAGAATAATTATTTCCGATTTCTCATTATACTTTTTTCATCGTCATTATGGTTTCCCAACTGTCAACGGATAAATAAATCACGTCATAAAAAAATCAATTTTCATACAGATTCGTTCCATGTATTCGTTATGTCTAACTAATAAATAAATGCACGCGTGCGTGCCAGCATTTTTATTTGTCTTCTAAATATAAAACTGCGATAAATTTCATGTCTTAATGTTAATAATATTTGAAATTTATATTTTTCATTTTTCATCTAGCACAACTTTTTTAACGCTTGTTTTTCCTTTTTTTCCTTCATCTCTTCACCATCTGAAAAATGAAAACACATAATGTAGGTGCCTATCTATAACAAAACCAACCAATGAAACATAATAATGTACTTTTGGAACAAAATAAAAATTCCGTTTATTCCGCAATTATAAAATTTTAAGTTTGGAAAATACTGTAGAGAATGTGTTTGTACAAAAATGATTCGTATCAGAGACTAAAATAATAAGGAAAAACAAAATGAAACTAGGACGGGAGAAAAGCATAACTAAGGTTACGTTTGTTTCTGTTTTTATTTTGGTGTATAGAAGACGTGCTTCGTTTTCCTTCAACGTTTTTGTGACGCATCGAATCGTGTTTACCATACAATTGACGTAATTAACATGTCAAACTGCTCGTTTATGCCTCATTGATGTTCCTTGTTTCTATTTTTGATATCTTTATTGGGATTGTTAGTTTTTGTTTTACTCGTTGAAATTGTAATCGTCGTATACTTAGTTGCAATATATTTAGGTGAGAACTTTGTCATTTGTCGGTACCTTGGTTGACTTATCTGGCTCATTTGCAGAAATTATTTTCTTTAAATGCCTAGTTATTTTTACTTATTTTCATCTATTACAAGTTTCCACTTTCTTGATAATTTGTAAATTCAAGTCCATCGCTCAGAAATTCAGCAGCTTTCTTAAGGAAAAAAACATATCATCTAATAATATAATGAGGAAATACTTTCTTGAGGTTTCGGGCGATTTTAATTAATTTAAAAAAATGTCAAATTACTTTCTATCTGCCGAAGTTTTTTTTTTCAGTCACAGCTTTGACAAGTATTAAATCTTTTTGATAAAAGAAAGGGTTGAATGAATAAAGAAATTTTATGTGGAAAAACTGCCGAAAGAAATATTTTGAAGATTTACAAATTTATTCTAGGAAGTAATGATAGTAATTATGCAAAAAAAATCGAAAGAAGCGGCTAAAGATAACCTTAGACTAAAAAGTAAAACTGATCCTAACAGATACCTATTTATTGTTTTCAGCGTTTGCCACCAAAGCATACAATTATAATCGTGTCTTTGCTAATGTGGAAGAGGAAGTAAAACATGAATAAAGCGTCGGTTATAATGGCATTGAATTTTTCACAGAAAAAGTTGAACCTGTGTTTTTTTATGGAACCGTTTATAATAGCCAGTGAATCAGGCAATGAAAGATTCACTGGGTTTCAGTGAAAAGTTGAAATATTTTAACTTTTCAGTGAATTTCTACAGTGTCAAACATTTGTTTGTTCATGTTACTCTGTTATCACTTTGAAGTACTGGGGATTTTTTGGGTAGTTCTAGCCATTCCGTGAAAATTTCACTGACCCAGTCAGTGCCATTATAACCGGCTCTTAATATCGCGGAAACCAGTTCTATTTTTCATTTCATAATTTATTCATTTATTATTGGCTACACTGATGATAATTTTTTGCAAATTTATTTGGCAACGCCGCCCAAGGGCACATTCCAATTTCCATGAAAATGGAGACGCTTTGACGCTTTGGAATTTTGAATTGACAGTTGATGAATCTGAGGTGTTTGTAAGGTGCAAGTTTTAAGTGTTTAGTGTATTTTATGGTTAATACTTGTGAATCGTCATTATTTTCATGTGTGATGTATAAATATTGCTGTGATTTAAAAATTGTGTACCAGAAAACGTGTAAATTTGATCTTCAACATTCAACTCTCATTGTCAGGTATGTAAACGATATTCATCTATTTCATTATGTTCTATTTGACTCGGGACCTTAAGAACTCAGTTATGTTGTAAGCATCAGTGAATGCTGGTATTGTTTTAGTTATCCCTACATGTATACCACTTCTCCAACTTGCGGCTACAATAATTTCTTCAGAAATAAACCAATCTTATCCCTTCGACAATTGAATATTTTGAATGAAATAATGTTTTCGGTATTCGATTATATAACAGTAATTACGCGTTATTATGCACAATGCACCCGCGTACTCGAAAACCGGAGAAGAGAATATTATAAATTTAGTATAACAGGAGACGGTACGTCAGAGGTACTCGAAAAGAGAAGCAGCGAAACAATAACAGTAATAACGATAATAATAATGATGATAACGTAACATCGGCGACGAACAACGGTAACAATATTGAAAGTTGTCGTAGCCTTTCGATGACAATAAACGTAGTTTTTTAGAAGAGCGATCTTTTCGACGATTTCTTTTTGTTTCAGTCACGTTTCGCCGACGGCAGCACTTTTTTTTCCTTTTAACAAAATCCTTTTTCCGTTCGACGCGTATTTGTATATCAACGTGTCATTTAATCGAACACATAAAGGGGAAAAACGATGCGCTGTTGGAAAATCTCTAGAATATATTTACTAGCACCGAAATTTCTACTCATCACGTTAATCATCTTTGTGGCAATGGTTGATTATGTTGGAATGTACCTTGTTTATTGTTTGTACAAAAACGTGTACAGGTGAAATAACCACGATAGAAAATTTTATTAAACAACCTGCTAAGCTCGAAATAACGTGTGAAATAAATCCGGACGATTCTTTTTTACATTTGAGGTAATCCGATCACGTTCTCGATTTATTTTGGTTTTATCGTGTATACTTTTTATTAATTTATAACGCATAATTCAACGACAACACCATCAAAATGATACATTTGTGAGCTTTATACAAATGTACAACACCGATAATAAAATTCCGTGTGCTCGTTTTAATTTAAAGAAAGCAAAATGAGCATCATCGAACTGTATTTTATTTGTTACTTTATTCGTTTACTGCTTGAAGTTGACGGTTTACTTACTACGCTGGTAGCATGGTCGTGGATTAGTGGCATAGGTAAGTGTTGTAAATCATTTACGGTATTTACCCGAATGCTCGATCGTTTGATGGTTATAATAAAACAGAAAAACTCTTTATGTTTTCATCATCTTACTCGCATTTGATTTCTTTATGGACTCTCATATACAGCAGTTTAACTCGACGTGTCTACAGCTGCGAAGAAAAACGCCAAGAAACTGTATCACATCAATGAATACCCATGGTCGCATTAGCTATGTAGATATTTAATCGATGTGTTTCTTGTATAACTCCCAGACATCGCGTTTGAATTGTGAAGAGAATGTACTTATTTTTTGATAATTTTCTGTGAGGTAAGTGATATTCACGTATTCCTAGCCTTGTGAGTTCTTGCCAGTTCCAGACAGTGTTGGCGGTCCGAAGTGATCAGTGTTGCCAGGTTGGGCGATTTTTCCCAAAATGGGCGACTTCCAACATGATTTTTGCGATCGAAAATATGGAATGGCGACTACTCGCAAATTGGGCGATTTCTTACTATGCCAAAATATATAACAAATTCATTCAATATCACCCTTCTGACCAGTTTCATTTTTAGACATTTTTTGTTTTCGTGAGTTTTGTACGCATCAATGAATCATCAATTATTAATAACTCCAAAGAACTGGATTTCCCATCGTTCAATTCAAATTTAGATGATCGTAGAAATTGCTCAGGGTTTATTTATAAGTTTGGGCGATTTGGGCGAGTTGAGTCGACGAAACTTGCGACTTCAACCATGACAAACCTGGTAACACTGGAAGTGATTTCGTTCCGGACCTTATTCCATCGTTCCAGGAAAAGCTCTGAAATGGAACAGTTTCGTTCCGGACCAGAAAAATATTTATTTCGTTCCAAGCCAAAGTTTTTAGACCGGTTTCAGTTCCGGATCAACTTCGACTTTTTCCAGCTCGATTGGAAAATGAAAATATGTACTAATCATTATTGGCATTTTTTTCCTTTTTTTTTAGATGCGACTTCAACCTTTTTAATTTCTACTTCTCCAAACCTACCAGCTTTCTGTGGTGAACAAATGAACAAGCCTTAAAGCTGATTCTTATGGTTTATAAAAAAAGAGACTCGTAATACTTTTCGATTATGCTAAAATTACGGCGAATAATGAGAATATCCTGGAATAAAGTATCACAGTTGCGAGTCCGAGTACATTCACTAGTTTCACAGGAAATTTCAACTTTACGCTTACATATAGCTTCTTTTTTAATTTTATTATGGTAAAGTGTTCATAAACGGAGTTCGATGTTTCTCGCGCCATAGTTGAATTATTAATAATTATAGTATATTGTGAATTATGAATTACGAATTTAGAATATGCAATTATTTAAAAAAAAAGAAAAAAGAAAGAAAGAAAACAAAAAAATTGTAAGTCGATTATAACACCGAAAACGTGCAATTTGATTTGACTTTTATTTGAGCAATTTCACCAGATACAAGCCTGCTAGCTGCAAGGTACGGTATGTGGTTTATATGCATATATATAAGATGATGTATACTATACGAAGCTTGTTTGAATTCGATTCCAAAAAAGCTTTAAAAAAAAAACTAAAAAAGTGAGCTTGGTCCTCAATGGTCCGTTATTTTTATTTCGGTCCAGTTTCAGTTTCGTGTCTTGTACCGGACCGCTGGAACATAACGATTTTTAGCTGTTCTTGTTTCCGACCATTTTGGACCGCCAACACTGGTTCCGGATTTGGGCACAAGCACTACACGAAATTTCAGGAGCGTAAACTCATGAAGTTAGCTGTATTGCAAAGTGGAGGTTTACGAAGCTTGTTTACACCATTGACTTTATATGCATAAACAGCAAATTCCACCACAAATATGAAATGAATAATTTGAAACATGAAACTTATGAATTAAAATTGCAACTGCGTTTTCGCGGATCGTAAAAAAAAGTGAAACTCAATGAGCAGGTGTTTACCAGTCTATGATTGGATTGGATGCAGGAAACAGTACGATTCAGAAAAACAATATATCAATAATTCATTACATTTTGTTTAGCTCTGTTCGAGCAATCTCGTAGCCAGCCTATCATTTCTGGAGGGGGGAGTGGCTGATCAATTCCTGAGAAGCCTTTGATTTCTTTTTTCTTTGTTGGTTGGCGCTTTTGTATTAAATACAGAAATTTTGTAGAGATGGTTCAACTGACTATTGACATGTGTTTGAGTTCTCATGTCTGAAAGCACAATATCGATGTGATATTTCTAGATACTAATTTTCTCCACAATTTCACCACAATGCATTTGTTACTGGTGAACATAGTTTTATAATATTTCTTTTGTCATATTTAACGTCAAATTGAAGGAATGCAAAAAATCTTTTAGTATCACGACAAAAACGCAATTTCCCATGTTATGCTTGATGGTGTATTTATGCAACTCCTAAAATTATTAAAATTTGAATTAGCAGCAGGAAGGATGTAGTGGAAATGTTGCCTATCTTCAAAATTTCAGGCGCTAAGAATGATTGAATTACGACTTCCAGGGTTACAAAGGTGAAAAATAAAACTTTGTTTTACTTAAAAAAAATTTTTGGCCTAGTTTGGCTCATCTATGCATTTAGCTTGCGCTTCAATATTTCCTTCTTGATTTGGCTTAAAATTTTAGAGTTAGATTTTTCAGTTATGTTTATTCTTTACTAAAAGTCTACACCTTGCTCCGACGCACACACGCATTTTCGGTAATTTTAATCAGTTAGTTAGCTGAAATAAAAAATCTTCAAGTTGAGATGTGATAAGCTTCGAGTTTTTTTTTTTTTTTTTTTTGTATTTATTTATTGTACTTCAGTTCTGAATTCCGCTTTGGTCTAAATTGAGCTGAATTCAGCTTAAAAATTCGGACTCAGATTCAGCTTTGTAATTTCTTCCACCATATTCTACGGCCTGCTAAGGGCCGTAAAGAAACGAACACGGACGTACCGAAAGGGAGGAGGGGAAGCTTCCCCCCTTTGCTTGTAGAAAGTTGGTAAACTTAGCAAATCGTGCTAATAAACAACATTTAAAATAAGCCAGATGAATTTTTATAAATAAAATATTGAAATTTTTGAAATTGCCAACTTTTGGAATTCGAGTATTTACCAACTTTTAATTCCTATTTTTGGAGTACGTATCTGTTGAATTAATCATTTGCGCACAGAGTTGTGACAGATGTGAGTAGTACATTTCGAATGTATCACTTTCCATGCCTTGCAAGCAGAATTAGAGGTGTTATTTGATAACAGCAATCGCTTAAAATCGATGATGGAGATTTCTAAAATCTGTTTTGATTTAAAACGCGTAATTCCCTTGGCGTATCGAGTTTGTCAATTTTTATTAACAGCTGGATACACCACAGCTTCCAATGAACGAACCTTTAGCTCCTTGAAGTTTATTAAAAATTTATTAAGGAATAGGATGAAGGACGATAGATTAGAATATCTACTACTACTTTTTTTAGAAAATGACTTTACCGATAATTCAAATTTTGATTCTTGTATTGAAAAATGGCAAATATTGAAAAAAAGAAAAATAAATTTATAATATATTCACAATATGCAGTTTTAATTTGCTATATACCTAAGTATCTAAAACGTCTCTTTATTGCAAAAAAATTACAATAAGTTAGAAAAAATCGCGCAAAAAAGTTGGTGATTTTTGGTCTTTACCCCTCCCCCCTTGATAAGTCGTTCGGTACACGCCTGGAAACGAACACCAAGATGAAGTAAACAATAACAACAACGATAGATGCGCTCGTGCATGCGTACAGATACTTCAGGAATGAAAATGAAAACGCATCGAAATTTTCAATGATAAGAATGTTGAATCAACAACTGAATTAATTTCATTAATATTACTCGATAATTAAAATTACATTGAAGAGAGCATATTAATAATTATTTCAGTGAATCATGACTGTATTGAAGTATAATGATAGCACAATTACTTATTTACTTGAGATAAGATGAATTGCAATCACCCGTTTTACACAAGCAACACGGGTAAGCATTTGTTTGCAACCTTCTTTTCGTAATATGATTTTTAAATTAATAATTGAAATCGGAATACCTTAAAATAACACAGCATTTAATCATAATGAATAAGAATACAATTTATATGTCAAAAAGTGCGACAAATCTTTTAAATTAACAGTGTTCTAAGTTGATAAGGAAGCTGAAACTGCGCATGCGTCAGCGTATCTACATGATGTTGTTGTTGGATTCACTTTATACCATGTAAATCAGCGGTCCATAGTATATGATCTAAAAGTGTAATCCTGCCTGCACGCCTATGGTGCCTGTCGTGTAAAACTGTCTCTATTCTCAAGGTATGAACTATTTGTTAGGAAAGTACGTACATGAAATTAGACCCAAACAGGAGGCTACGGGGCTATAGTCCCAGGCCCCGCCATTTGGGATCCTTTTGGTTCATAATGTATAATTTTTGACAATATTATAACTTGATTTATTATCATATTTACTACATTAAAAGAATTTGGTGAAGAAACGTAAGTACAATCGCCCAGCCTCTTCCAACGAATCGATTTTGATGATTATTTTTCTAATCGACGTCTTTTCACCTCTAAATATGTCATCAAGTATAGAAATTTGGAGCCATAAAAATTCGAATTTTATGACATTTTTTTCGGTTTTTTGGACTTATTTGGACTTATTGCGAAAACTGAAAAAGCTACGAGACCGGTTAATATCTCAATCAAAAGAGCTTAAAATTTCGAACAATAATGCCACTTACGTAGCTTTCTATCTATTATAGTTTTCCAGTTACAAAAAATTCAAAATTTTAAACATTTTATGACATGGTTTAAACGAAATATTTCGATAACTATCAGTGCTGAATCGATGTAGTAAGGGAGGGAAATATTTAGAATTCAATTTTCTATCGATTGATGTAATGTAAAAAAAAAGTAAAAGAAATAAATTGTTAATTTTTTTATAATTAATTATAATGAAAATAATATTTTTAATATTTTAAATAAAAATTAATTTTTATGAATAAATATGAATTAATGAAGTTTCAAAGTAGGAAAAAAAATGATTTTAATTTATTAGGTATTTTTTTAGATCCTACTGTACTGTACTGTACTGTGCTGGTTCTCCCAAAATAAATATTTGAATTTACTTCCTTCACTGCACTATTTTTTGTTGAAGAAATGAAATTAATCAAGTCCACATCTCCACAACCTGGCACCTACAGTTCCATAGTACATAGATGATTATATTCGTACCTTTCTGCATTTAAGAGAAAAGTAAAGATAATCATTCCTATATAAACGTATTAACGCGATAACAATTGCATGTTACATAATGGTACCTAGACAATGTAATCATCTTACGCATACGCTAGGTTTGTCTGTTACATTATAGAAACGTTGTACACTTATAAGCAATGTAAAGATTTGAAAAGAAAAGAAGTCCGCGTGTCGGCTTAAAACGCTAACCTATTTAAAAAACAGCGGTAGCTTGCTACCTGGTTGTAAAACCTACCAAGTTATAGCTTTATCTTTGCTACAACGCTAGAAGGAAACGATTTAATCGGCGGACAGCGAAATGAATGAAGATATATAATGAATCGTTAGGACACGACAAGCCGAAAAATCTTTCGGTTTTCGCCGTTTTTTCGAATACGTTTACCATTTTCTTAACTTTAAAATGCGTAACGAATTCTCTTTAATGCGAAGCGCAGCGTAGCTACGGAATCAAACAACAAATACCCAGCGGGGTGGTATGGGTTGGATTTCATCCTTTCCTGGCCACAGGTATGAGATTGGATTATCACGTAATTACGCATTTGGTTGAGAATTAAATTTACTCGTTGTGTACGAGTGTGTTCTTAATTTGAATTATTGTAGTGGTACTGGAGGTGTGATTTTACGAAGTATTACTATTTCGAGACATTTTTGTGGAAAGGAATGGGGATGTGAAGTAGTGGAGTAATCAGAGTTGATAGATGTTTTTGATATCTCATTAATTTCACTTATTTGAATATAAATTTTACACTTTCAATTGAATTTGATGTAAAATATTTATTTAGATTTAGAATTGATCCTATAATAGTTTAATAATCTAACGTAATAGGTCTAAAAGCTCATATTGAATAATTAATTTTTCAGCTTTACTGACAGCTGAATAATGCATTGAAATTAATATACCTATTGGTATACTCGGTCGCTTTTCTTGTTATTATTATTCTTTTTTTAAGAAATGAAAAACAATTTGTTTAATGCCTATATTCAATTTTACTTATGAAAAAATGCTTTATAATGTTTATTACGTACTTATAGTGATGTTTTTCATATGAATACTATTTATATACTGCTTAAGAGGTTCTTTTAACGAATAAAGCTTAAGTGTTGTTTGCATTTTGTGCATTATGGCTTAGGTTTAGATGCAGAGCTCCCTGAACGGATGTTCCTACTTCTACTGTATTTAACTTTCATATGCGTCTCATTGATCCTTACCATTAGGGCACTAGACTTGGAAGTATAGGTGACGACAATACAGGCTCTCAGCCAGTTTATGGTTCCAAGGTGAAGCAGGGTGTAACAAAATTTTAGTGATTTCTTTTTGGTAGTTTGCGATACTGTGATTAAGATAACTGAGGGAGAGAAGGAAAGAGGCAGTTACGTTTTTCTCATTTTTTTTTTATTAATGCGTTTTTAAGACGTAAAAACAGTAGACATTTGCTTCGTAAACCTTCAAAAATGGAAAAGTTAATTTATCAACATCAATTCTACTTGATTATTCAATCGTATGTAAGATTTTGATTAGAAATTAAATTGTCTTCTCATGTAGATATTTTTGATTTGATAAAAAAGATCAGAATTTTCTCATGAAGTGCTCGAAATTTTCCAAGCAGGGAGTTAAGCCTCGCTCATGACCTGAAAATGTTTTAATGCAAATTACGCATTGAAGACGATTTACTATTTTCACAGTAATTCATAATTTAATCGAAATGAAAAAAAAAATGAAACCACGTTGTCAGTGTTACCACTATTACAGCATAAGAGAGGATCAAATTTGAAAAAAAAATATTAAACAATTTTTTCAATTTCAAAGATGAAATTATTTATCGATAACGCATCCTTTTTCGCATTTTCAATACAAATTCTGAGTCTTGCTCAGCAACGCCTACACTATTTTAGAGTGTTACTTTCCAGCATAGAGGTTGCTAACGATGAATGGAATTACAAGTTTTTCTTTAATAACAAATTGGTTCGATAGTTTTCACCAACGTAACCAGGGTTTTTGTATGGACCAAGAAGGGAGAAGGGAGACACAAATATGCGTCGTTTTTTAATTAGTCTTAATTATTTCGATCCATCATTTTCTCTCACAACATTTTTCTATCAATTCTCAATTTTTAATAAGGTATATATTATGGGTATTTAGGTAAGCCAGGAGAAAGGTCAGTGAAGAAGCCAAAAAGAATTTGAAGAGGTCGTGGCCTACCCTGGTCTGCCCTCAATTACGACAGTGATTGTTTTTATATCATTTAAAACTGTTTTCCTGTTTGTATATTTACTTAAATTGGTATCACATTACTTACCTCTGTATTGAAAGATACGAACGAGAAATAGGTAGGTATGATTTTTTTTGAAGCGTGTTTACACTGTTTACTATGGTATTGAATCTTTAAAATATGATGCGCTATAATATAGGTATATATGCATCGCGTGAATAAAATAATTAAAAGCAAGTGATCAAAAAATTTCAAGTAAGTACCTCATCGCTTCGTATGTATTTATAGATATTTTATTATTTGTTTGAGGAAAACATCACATTGAAGGTGTAACGAACATAATGCCTTGGAATTTGGAGACCGAATATGAATTCAAAGTTGTTAATACCTAATATATACCAATGACTTATACGTATATAGTGCCATCCACGAAACTAGATCCTTATACTTAAATACAAAACATGAAATTTTTGCGTTTATAGAGAAACGTTGCCAAATCTCTTCAAATTAACCAACTATGATTATGAAATTGAATTGTAATTTGCAACAGAGGTTCGCTCATCATTCATTTTAATTATCATTTGTTAGCTATAAATAGAACGATTTCGCTCTTCTTTAATTAATTACATTCCTTTTGACAAAAAGACATATGACTGCTACACTCTCATCTCCATAATCCATCACTACATCAGTAATGAAGAAATAAACATGACAACAGTTGCGGCACTAAAATTTGTTAAAGTAGAAATTATATTCGGTATGAATAATACGAGATGGAGAGATAAAATGTAACTATTTGTACCTACTACAGTATCTGTAGATGTGGATCTCGACGTTCCTGCTGAATCTTATTTCCATTTCACTGAAGAAATGAAAAAAAGCAAAGATGAAGAAAATAAGAAAATTTTTACAAATTATTATTTGCAATAATTATTGGTGTGGAACTTGATGAAAATGCGAAGCTTGTGTTCGAAACACATAATGAAGTCCTAAATCTATTAATTTGGAAAAAAATTCACAATTCGTACATTGGCTGATTTAAGGGAAAAGGCCCAGTCGGCAAATGAGCTGCATAAAGGCCTAAGAAACGAATGACTTTTTTTTGCTTGTAGCAATGAAAAACATACATTAGCAATGAAAGAAACAACCAAATAAGTAATTACATTGAAATTAATCATTTTAAAAACCAAATCTGGCTCTTTTCTCCACCGCAAATATATATGCTTAATGATTCAGGGGCCCTTCCAGGGGCGTGCTCACCGTGTAACGACTCAGGATAATATCCTGGGGCCCCTTTGGAGTGGGGCCTCTTTTAGTATGACAAGACGTGTAATTAAGTCATATAATTCGGTAGAAATAAAAGTTAGAAAATAGTAAAGAAACTTCAGCAAATTTATCTTCAACACCTAATTAATTCAATTCATCTTAACTGCTTATATTTAATGTTGATAGTAGGTCTAGGCAGGGTCAGAGAGAGGGGGGGGGACAAAGGGGACATTTTGTCCCGGGCCCGGAAGTTTACATGGGGCCCGAATTGATTTTGTTATTATTTATGTTTTAGATGTGAAGTGAAGCTGCAATTTTTCAAAACTCGATGGCTGTATTATATCTTAAAAACATTCACATAAGATAAATGCTTTCCTCAAAAAAATGGAGTGTTCATTATTGTTTATGAAAGTTGAAAGTATTCAAGAACTCAGATAAATTGCTTTTTAAAAATCATAAAAAATTTCCCGGGGACCGGTACCCCCTTAAGAACATAGAGGCCCTATCTTCTTGTGTTTGCCCCGGGCCCACTTTTCCTCTCTGCGGCCCTGGGTCTAGGTACCCAATTATATCGCCATATCAGAAAATTTTACTTAATTTATCTTCATACATAAATTTCTAAAAAATTGTGAGCTATTTTTTTTCTTTCTGCAATTTGGACATAATTTCTAAAGTTGAGTG
Source organism: Phenacoccus solenopsis (assembly GCA_009761765.1). Lineage (NCBI taxonomy): Eukaryota > Metazoa > Arthropoda > Insecta > Hemiptera > Pseudococcidae > Phenacoccus > Phenacoccus solenopsis. The sequence continues at coordinate 48,592,611 of CM019752.1, read as the reverse complement.
AAAATCAATGTTATACCTATCAAAATTAAAAAATAAAAAAATAAGAAATTTTATAAATCTCTATATAAAAATTTTTTGCTTCTTTGTATAGGTTTCCAATCCACTCAAAAAAAGTTGAAAATTATAACGAGGGGGGCCTACCGACTCTCGCGATATTTATCCGGGGTCCGCGAATGGCTGAGCACGCCCCTGGGCCCTTCCAACCTGTGGCCCATCGCTTTGCCCGGCGCCCAGTCGGCAATTGCTCATTTGCCAACCGAACCGGCACTGATTTCAAAGATGGTCCGGCTTAATAAAAATGAAATGGCTCAAGAATTCAAGATAGTAAAAAAAAGACAGAAAATTGGTAGCTATCTGCTGGCGGTGTCTATATGCCTATGCCTAAATCTGTTCTTGTTATTTTTCGATATTTTGACTCTGTTTGTGTGGTTTATAGAGTAAATAAAAAAATCCTCCCCACTCCGTTCCTCCCAGCGAGTCGAGAAAAAATCACGAATAGAGATATTCCGCAGATATCGATGTCGTTATAGAAAGCGCGAAGGTAAAAAATGACACGTTAGCTTTTCTAAATTACTCTAAATTATAACACCCCGCTTGAAACGTGAAAGAAACGCTGGCCGCGAAAGGCGCCTCGATTACCGAAAAATTCTCTCAATTACAGCGCAACTTGAAGAACTCGAAAGATCGACGACGAAGTTGGAAAAACCGAGGATGAGAAATGTTCGAACTGAAAGACAAGTACGGAAAAGCGCTTTTCCATCGTACGTTCTCTCGTTTCTCATTTTTGTGTGTCAAAACAGTCAGCAATTTTGTAATAAGCGATACGGCACGATAACGGCGATGTATGCATTATTTAGGAGTGTTTACCGAAACAGGGCGGTTAAAATGCAAACAGACGGACGTGGTATCGGCGAATAATGAAAGACTTGGGCGTTTCAACGTTTCCATTGGCTGCCGGTACGGTGAAAAAGGCATCTCGCTATTGGTGGGAGACGAAGGCTCGCTGGTCGCGAACAATACTCTTTCGATGTTGACACCGCCGAGTGTGTTCGACAATTAGTTCACGAATCGTCGTCACTATCTCCAGATCGAATTGTGTCCGTATATTCGTCTATCTCGATCTTACGTACGAGGACAGTGTCCAGTGAATTTGTATTCGTTAGAGGGTATCAATTGATGAATTATTTGTGTTACGTGATGCGTGTTTTGTGGTCGATAAATTGAAGAACGAGGTTATAAATAAGTGTAAATTACTATTATTTTATTACGGTGCGATTTTCGCGATCATTTTCATGACAATGGTGAACGCAACGAATATCGCTCATAAGGAACCCAGTATGGCGTTAACACCGAGCAGAAAATCTTCGTCGTTTTATATTAGCTCGCTTTTGACTCACACGTCCAGCGCTAATTCCATCTCGTCCAAAGGTTCGGAGCAAAATTCGTCCTCACCTCCGCCGTCTCAGAGTATTTCCGAAATAGCGTCTCAGATGCCCGACTATTCGATGATGACTTCGTATACGTTGCCAGAAGAAGCGAATGTTTCAGGTAGGTTCTATCTGGGTTTATATATTGTACGTATATGTTGCGATTATAGTCTCAAGAGTTTTGATATTTATTGATTTAGAAGGCATGATCGAGAATTAGAGGTATAACAAATTGGGGTACATTAGCGTAGTCGACTATTTAGATATCTTAAATGATACACAAGAGTAAGCGTTGTACGCAAAGGTTATAGAAATGTGCTTTTATCGTGGAGAAAACTAGGTAGTTAAGAGTCAAGTATACAATATACATGAGCATCTGAGGGCTACCACAATACTTGACTACCTCGTTTTCTCGAAATTAAAATTTTGAAATGACGTTGTAAGTATCGATACAATTAGAATATGATGCAATCTAATAATTTTCAGCTATCCCAAAAAATCCAGATGAACAATAAGAAAAGTTGGGGCAATTTTTAGATTTTATTTTTTTAAATCTATTGATGATAGTGTAAAAAGTTGTGCTGTACATGAATTCTGTAAAAATGTAAAATTATCTTAAAGAAAACTTGGTAATCAACAGTCAAGAAAACCACATGAATGCGAGTAGCTGTCACAGTTTTTGACTACGTGAATTTTTTGAAAAATGAAATTCCTAAAATGGCTTTAGCTTCGAATTATTACATTATAATGGTACTCGTCTCCCCCTTGACACTCCTCAGTTTTATAATTTATGTTGGTTTTGGTAGGTGAGTTAAATGATAAATGAACTAGAAAAGGTAGATGTTAAAGTGGGTTGAATTTCAGTTTTTTTTTTTCAAAAAGTGAAGGGGGCTGGGTCACAAAAATTGTTAACTGACCTCAATAGGACGTTTTAACAATTTTAGCACCTTGACTTAATTTTTTGACCACGCCAAAATGAAATCAACATTTTGAAAATGTTCAACAAAAAAAAAAAAAAAAAAACGAAATTTTGGACAAATAAAATTTTTTCACTTTCCAAAACTTTTTTTTGTGGAAAGATTGAAAATTTTTTTTTAAGTTTTTTTTTTCAAATTTAAAAAATCTAACCGATTTTAAACGTGAAAAATTTTTAGTTTCATGAAAATTAGTTTTTTTACTTGAAAATCTTAGACATTTTGACTTTTATTTTGGGAAGGGTTTAAAAATTAAGTTAGGGAGCTGACATTTTAATGATGTCCTTTTGAAGTCATTTAGCATCTATTGCAACTTGGCACTCTTCACTTTTTGACCAAAAAAACAAAAACAAACAAAAAACAAAAAAAAAAACTTGATTTGCCCATCTTAGTGAATATATTTTGAGAATAAATACTAGATGGTGGGTTGAGGAGGCCTTAGCCTACAAAACCTTCTTATTCATGTATAAAACGTCTTTCTTTGCTATTTCTAGTAAATTGCTCACAAAAAGTTTAAAAATCAAGGTAATCAAGTATGCTAATGTATCCAACAAAATTGGTCCTAAAGTTATAGACGATGGTATAAAAGGAAATTGTTGAAATATAATTTTGAATGCTGTATAACCATATTATCCTTACAAACATGTATAGCAGGGAAGTTGAAAATGCACGTATCCACTCAATTTTGCATTCTCAACTCAAAAATCTCGTAGATGTCTTCCGCGATATTTTGATATTAGTTAATTTTAAGCTCAAAAATTAAGCTAGGCTAGTCCTCTGATTTCCTTAAAAACCAATGCTGGTACAAAAGCGCAGTTATCCACGCTGTATATGTGACCCCCATATTACATTAAATTTTCCCCACCGGATGAATCCAGATTATAGATGGTCAAAAAAAAAAATCAATACTCTTGAATCTGTCAACTGGTTGATATGCATAGCACTCACTATTACGGGTCAAACCTTATGGCTTAATCTTATAGATATTTTGAAAGCTGATAATTTTATTTCCCATTCTGTGACTTATTTTGTGATATTTGACCCCTCGAAAAATTAAACCAAGCTATTCCTGTATGTTGATCAAATGATGCGTACCGCTTAGCATATTAGACCATAATTTATTTGACATGATTTTTTTTTAAATATTGAATGATGAAAATCTTAATTTCCATTTTCCATGACTGAAATGGTTGATCCTTTGAGATATTACGTTTGTATATTTTCTGTGGGCCAAAAAGTGCTCTAGGAAACGAACTATTTCAATTCAAAAGTTGCGGAAGCCCTAAACTGAAATACCCAATGTCCTCAATTCAAAGTGTGATCAATAGGGGATAAGGAGCTTGTAAAGGGTTAAAATTTTATCCCCTAAGTATTCTCTGTTGACAGTGCGGACATTGGTTTTGTCGAGAAAGAGTATCTCTGAGATGAAAATTGAAAACTATGCAATGTCCTCAAGCCCAGCCTTGATCAATGATGTGATGTCTTGGCTCTGCAAAACTATTTGCAAATTGAATTGTTTTCTTTTTCTTATAAATAATAGATCTACATTTCATCATTGAAGGGGGCTGGTACCTCATTGATCAAGACTGGGGTTGGGGATATTGCGTAATTTTCATCTCTGAGGTGATATTGATTTCAATTCTGCAAATTATTTTTGAATATTCGGCCACTCAGAAAATTAGGCTAAGCTATTCTACTCGTAATATCTGTTAGGCACATGTTGTGCATAACATAATTATTTAGAATGGAAATTTTATTAGACTTGATCTTATACACATTTTGATGGATGATAATCTTAATTTCCATTCTATGAATTATTTTGTTATATTTGACCCCTTGGAAGAATTATATTAGCCAGTTCACGACTTTATTAGCGGGATAATGTGCACAACTCATCATTTAGGGTCATCATTTATTAGACTTGATCTTGCGGATATTTTGAAAGGTGATAATGTTAATTTCCATTCTACGATTCATTTTCGAATACTTGACCCCTCGAAAAATTAGGCTAAACTATTCTGATATCTGTTATAGTGCGGTCCACGAAACTAGACCCTCCTGATAAGCACTTTGTTGCCATATCTATTATTAATAATTATGGAGATAAAAATATGGTAGCCATCTGTTTTTTGGTTGAAAAAAATGTAATTATTTAAGAAAGTGCGAAATCGTTCTTTTTTTTACCCAACATATGATTATTAAAATGAATGATGAGTGAACCTCTGATGCGAATCACAATTCGATTTGATAAAATAGCTGGTTAATTTTAAGAGATTTGGCAACGTCTTTCTTATGAACGCAAAAATTTTGTTTTTTGTATATAAACATAAGGGTCTAGTTTCGTGGACCGCACTATAGGTGAATGATGTGCGCAACTTATCATTTAGGGTCAATATTTATTAGACTTGATCTTATGAATATTTTTAAAGATGATAATTTTAATTTCCATTAATTATCTTATTTGGGAATATTTTGCCTTTTGAAAAATTAAGCTAAGCTCCCCACATATTCGTTAGTCAGATGATGTGCGCAATAGATCATTTATAATGAAAATTTATTGGACCTAATTTTATGGAAATTCTTAAAATAATATTAATTCTCGTTTTTTGGCTTGTTTCGTAATTTTCGAACTTCGAGGCTAATTTTTCTTTTTCTCAATATAGATGAAAAAGATGATCACGCGAATGACGACGCCGACGAAATGGAAGACGATTACGAAGACGACGACGACAACTCGTTGGATTACCGTAGCGAAGACGAAGACTTGGACGTAACCGGTGACTCCAACGCTTCGTCTCCGTTAGATTGTTCGAGAACAGCAACTACCACCCCGCCAGCCACCACCGCCGCGTGCCCAACAACCGGCGAAAATTCTCCCAGTTCTAACGAGAAAAGCGGCGACGAGAAAACCTCCGAAGAAGGTAAGAAAAACGGTGGCGGCGACGACGAGAAGAAAAAACACGAAAAGCCGCCGTTCAGTTACAACGCGCTGATCATGATGGCCATAAAGAACAGTCCACACAGACGCCTAACCCTAAACGGCATCTACGAATACATTATGAAAAACTACCCGTACTACCGTGAAAACAAACAAGGTTGGCAGAACTCGATTCGTCACAATTTATCGTTGAACAAATGCTTCGTGAAAGTAGCCCGTCATTACAACGATCCGGGCAAAGGGAATTACTGGATGTTGGACGCGAGCAGCGAAGACGTCTTTATCGGCGGTTCGACCGGTAAGTTGAGGCGACGTTCGACGGCGGTTTCGCGCAGCCGACGTTTGGCGGTTTTCCGTTCCACTCAGGCAGCCGCAGCCGTAGCCGCTGGCCTCTATCAACGCGCTTTGGCCGCCAATAATCCTCATCCTCATCATCCGTGGCCAGCATCGGGACCCGGATTGGGCTTGAATGAGGCTCACCATTTGTACCATCATCCGTTCCAAACGGCCACACCGTCTGTGTACCATTCGGCGACAGCAGCAGCTGCCGCTCACATGGCGGCTGTCGCTGCGGCCACCGCGGCTATGTTACCAAATGGGAATAACGTGTTGTCGCCAAATTTGCCGGATCCGGCTTTATCGACGTCGCCTATCAATGGATTCTCGATCGATCGTATCTTGGCCACTTCGCCAGATAGTTACGCGAGAAACACGAATAATTTGTACCAACCGTATATCTATAATGTTATTCGACACCAGCAACAGCAATACCAACAGCGATTGCCTAGGTTACCTAGACTAGAGACGTTGTCGCCTACGTCGCCCAATTCGAGCAGCTTGACGCGCGAACAGAATCTTGGATTCGCGTACGCCGCCGACCAAAGGCAACCTATTTTGAAACCTATTACCGTACTTTCGACCGATACGAAATCCGAAGTATAGTATTGTTTATCATTTACGTGTAATTGTTTACTGATTTGAAATCACTCGCTCGCCTCTCTCGAGTAGAAATATTGATGTTACGTATTACATTCGTTAGCTCGTATTCGTACGTAAGAAAAACCAGATATATATTATCGGTTCATGTAGTTACCATTTGTGCGAAATTTATTTCTCCAAAACCGTCATATTTCGTGCGATCGTTTCGCTTCCCCCTTCGAATCGTATCTATTGTGAATATACCCCCCTATATTTTTTTTCTCCTTTAAAACGTTTTATTATCGATCTTCACCGCAACACAATGAATTTTTTAAATATGTCTTCAACCTGGGAGGAGTTACATAAAAGGATGGTAACAATTCCGACTGTATAATCGAATAAAATTACCCTACCATAACCATCCCCCCGTTTTGTAATACTTGCTCACTTCTATTTTTCCTTCTTCAATACCTATATGAAAAGGCGGGCTCTATGAGGATGGAACAACGGTTCGAGGGTATGGCGACAACAAAACGGTGACATCGAGTGAAATTTTTCGTAATTTATGACATTTAGGCGGCGAGTCGCTTTTTAAATATTTCAATCTGTATTAGCCTGTAAAAACGATACCAAAGATGATTTTATGTATAGCCTCGAATAAATTAATATGTCGATTTTTATTCGTACATGATGAAAATTTCGTAAATATACGTGTTATAAGATTCAGTTCCTTCGAATTTTTTTTTTTTAATTAATTTAATTAATCTGAATTATATTAAGTATTTGTACGAAGCCGCGTATTATTATATGTATTTTTTGTGTACGCTTATAATTGTTGTTTTATTATTTTTTTTTTTTGTATTTACCTACCATTTGAAATTATTTATTTATTAGGAAATTATTCGATAAATGTTTTTTCGGTTCGATTGGCCGATAATTTTTGTGTTGTAACTTTCCGAAAGGAGGGATTGTAGGAAATGATTTTTTTTTTAGATTTGTTTGTATATATTTTTAGTCATTTATTTATTAATTTAGTCGGCTTGAAAATAATGATTCGAATTGTCCCCTAAATATAATATTTACATAATTTAATTGCGAAAATGAAACGTGATAATAAATGAGTTTTAAATTTACAATCGATTTTAATTTTTTGACTTATAGCATAGATTACATAAATCAAGTCACTGGTGGATAGTGGATACTAGTAGTTATTGATTAGATGGCCAAATAAGTATAAGACGCCATATGAATTCTGAATTACTATAACTCGTGGTGTAGGCAAGATCTACGAGTAAGATACCTAGTTCAGATCTAGGGCCAGGGATGTGTCCTCAGATTCATGAACTTGAAGTTGACGAACTTGCAATTTGTTTAACTGAGTTTTTAATAAAAATGATGACTATTACGGACTACGCAATTTGGTAAAGAAGATTAGGGATGGGTGTGGTCTACAAATCTTGGCGTTTCAGGTTATCTGTAATGTTCTGGCAAATGACCAACTTTCTAGTGTATTTACGAAGCTCAACTACATTTTGTGAATGAACTAAACTTCAGCATATATAAACTTGAACTGAACTTGAGTTAAATTCGTTGAAATGTTTACATTCTTCTTCTATCTAGGTTTTCTTGTTTCAGTTTTTCTTCTTCAGTTCCATTACCATTACCCATGTTATCAACTTGAGGGCATATACATAATAAATTTGAAGGCGAGTTGGATGCAGAATAATTAAAGAGATTTTGAGTGATATGGACTAGTTGCATTCAAGTTCACTGATGAACCTTAAACTGAAACCGGATTAAACTTAATGTTTTTTTCAAACTAACTTAAACTTGAAATGTTTTTTTTTTTTGTTTGTTTTTTTGAAGATAAATCGAACTGATGAGGTTGAATGTTAAACAAATACAGCTAATTAATCATAAATGGCCGCAAGTGACACTATATTAAACATTTTTAAGCTAATGAAATAATTTTATCTCCTTACTTCTCCCCTTAAGAGAGAAAAATAACTGCAGTATTTTGGGAAAAATGAGGATTTCATTTCCGCCTTGAGCAAGTTCGAAAAATATTTCATCAACGATTTTTTTTTTCATTATGAAGGTTCTTCTTTTGGGCTAAAAATAAAATAATTCTTATAGACTCGTGAGCCTGACGGCTATATTTAGGAAATTGAAATTTGCACTCATTAGTTTCGCAAGATGGTTAACTTGTCATGCTGAAGTTCAACTGAATAGAAAAACGTTTTCACTTTTTTATTCTTATTGGCATCATTTATCGCTGTAAATAAGATCGTCTCAAGTATAGCTCATTCTAACATGTAAAAATTTTGTTTTTTTACTTCAACGTTGCAAATGTTTGAGTTTTCTCGTTGCGAATGAAAAGTTACAAGCGAAAAAAATTAAATGCCCCTTTTTTAATTTTAAATTATTTTTAAATTAATTCAATTGGCATTTTTTTTACTCGTAAGGTCGAATTTCGCTATTTTTCAAAATTTCTTTAATTAAAATTATGTAAATAAGGTCAGTGGCGCAACCAGAACTTTTATTTGGAGAGGGCTAAATAAAAGGAGGCTCGAACTCCAGTTGATACCCACCTATTTTCATGAAGTGTTAAAATTTTTTGAAAAAATTCCAAAATGAATTGTATTGTAGATTAACCGTACATAGATAGCCCCCGGTATATACGAATTTATCACTCATAAATGTTGAAAAAGGAGCCACAAAGTTTTTTTATTAATATCTAGGACGCGTATATGTTTGATAATTGATTTTTGAAATTTCGAAGAATTTTTTTTAGAGGGGCTTTAGTGGGCTAGCCCCCCCCCCCTTGATTGCGCCACTGAATAAGGTTCAGTTTATGGTTTGTATTCTGTTTTGCACATCGATGCTTTTCTTCAAAAACCACGTAAGTCCAAATATATAAATTTTTCAGGAACGAGTATTTTATTTTGGGTGACAGACTTACGAGGTTTTTTTTTACGGATAGAAGCGCTAGTTGATGATTTGGACTTACGAGGTTTTCAAAATCGAATTCCTCGATTTTTTTTACATAAGAAACCACTTAAAAGTGAATTTTGCCAAAAGTCGGACTTACGTGGTTTTTGAAGAAAAGCATCGACATGCATCTGTGAAAAACTAGGTAGCGCGGCGTTTTTTTTCTAAACTTGCCTTCAAAAAGTTGAAAGCGATTTCTCTCAATTTTTTGAATGAGTTTATGATGTTTAACTTTAAAAAAAAAATTAACAATATCGAAGACATTTTTTGTCTTTTTTTAGTGTACTATGAAGAAAAAAACCAAAAATTAAATAAGTAGATTTTATATGAATTTTTTGGAGTCAAAAAGTTTATTCGCCTTATACTATGTAATCTATAATTCACAAGTCAAGGAAACATAAGTTGATTTTTTTCTGTTCTAATGACCTTCAAGAGGAAACAAAAATTGTTATTCTCTATATACATAATATAATGTATCAAGTATTGAATGAAGAAGGCAACAAATTGAATTTGGCCTGGAAAACCATATCTATAAATCCATTACTGGACATGCTCAATTGCTCATGTTCAAAGTACACAGATGTTTTGAAGATTTGACTATCTCGCGTTCAAGTTTGGAAATCTTCGACTGTATGTAAGATGACTACACCACTTTAGTCTTATACTTGAAGCAGGAGTATGCTAGCCTATATCGTGAACTGCAAGATATAGGAAGCTCTTAATTCCGTTTTAGCCCCCTCCCTCCCCTTCACCCGAATGAAAAATGAAACTTCTTTATGATATAAAAATTTTTAAATCAAAAAATTCAATTGATTTTTTTTCAATTTTCATATTTTTAAAGAATTGTCGATGGATTTTTTTCAGTACATATTTCTTCAAAAAGGGTTGCTGGATTTTCTCTTCTAATTGATGTTACTTACTTATCATTTACAAACTTATTTACATTTTTTAGTATTTTATTCGTGACTTATGATTCGTGTAGTCCGATTATATACTTCCCGTAATTTGAAATAAGTAGTACTCTACATGAAGGAGTCCACATAGCCATATATTGAGGCCTATGTGATTATCCGCCTGTGAAATTTACGCTGGATACAAACACCAAGTGGAATTCACTAAGTTACCCACTAATTGAAAGCTATTCAGTTAGACATAGACTATTCTTTAATATCGCATAAAAATACAAATTCACTCTCTCGTTAAAATAATGAAACTGGATTATTTAATTCAAGTTTGAGTATCTATTCACTAATGACACCAAGCATTATGACTACATAATATATCTTGTTTCTTTATTATATAATTATGTAAAAATATTATTACATAAAGTACCTATACTTCTTATTTTTTGATTAAAAAGAAACAATAACAGCAAAATTTGTCAAAGGCAAAAATGTCCAAAAATAAGAAGAAAAATAATCTAGAGATGAAAAAAAATAAAAAAAAAAATAGAAATATAGAAAAATCAAATTATCAGTAAAAAAATTGTGTGTAATTAATTAAGAAAAATTTTTTGAATAATGAAAAAAAATCCTTCTGAAAAAATGAATAAAATGATTTTGTTGACAAAATATTTAAAAAATATATTTATTAGAAAATAGTACAAAATTAAAAATTGTTGACATAAAAACTCTCGCTGTGATGCAAAGGATCCCATTCCGTAGTCTTGGAATAGCGATTACACCCATTAAAGGGGTGCTCTTTGTTTACATTTTTGATGAAAAAGGTTGATTCGAACGTCAATTTAGACCTACATTTTCTTGGCGAAAAATGGATATAATTGATCGCTATTTGTTATACTTTATTTATTGATCCTTTATGAACTCGGGATAATCGAGATATTTTAAAGAAATACCTTTAATTTTGATTTATGACGAGTTAAACAGAGATTTTAGGCAAACTTGAAGTGCCATCACTCAATATAGGAATAATTTATTAAAAATCTGAACTTCTTTTTCCAAAAAATGTAAAAAATTAAGGAAATTGAAAAAATAATCGGAAATTCATAAAGAGATAACGGATTTAAAATTGGCTGTTTTTGTTAAAATTGATTGAAATCGTTCTTTGTAATCTAACTCTGCGATAGAAATTCAGATGTGAACGACTGTCGAAATGCACAAGTTCAAAATGTAAACAAAGAGCATCCCCTTAAAGCGAAGAGTACTTGAAAAAAAATGAGGAAATTTAGAAACCAACAAATTGGCTCTATTCTACTTCCTGTGAAATTTGTTATTAAATTACGAATTGTTGACGAAAACGTTCACAAATTTTCGATACTTGAAAAACAGCGAGTACATCAGTCATATTTGATAAAATCGATCACCATGAAAGTGTTGAACAGACACCAAAAAATCTCCAATGTGCTACATTATGCTTGGTTAACCGATTAAACTTGGAACTCTATTTTGAAAAACAAAATTACAAAATATAGCACACTCGCTCTCGATCTCCCCAACCCTATTCGGCAGCTTACTTTTATATATTCCGGTATACCTACTCGGGCTTGACCCTCATCGTATTTTGCAACGACGAATGAAATCATGGTGGCGTGCACCCTCTTTAAACCGCTAAACGTTTCGGTGTGTATTTAACGGCGGCGACGACGATGCGGCGTTGAAACTAACGATGCAGAAATCATAAGCTGTTAATTAAGTCATAACAGCGAAACGAGCAGACCCAACGAGCCAGTTTAACCCGGTATTCGTATCGATGGTGGAGATGGACAAAACCGACTCTCGAGTTTACTGTATGGCTAAGCTCTTGGATTCGTATATTGTGCTTGTTTATTTATAAGACTTGATGATTGGGAAATTCATATTGGTTCGCTGTATCGCGTATTTAAAAGCTGCAAAAAGAAGGAAATAATAGAGGTATTGATTTAAAAGCAGACCTCCTGGATTGATGTTGTCCGGCGATCTATATGTGTTTGCGTATCCCGGGGTTTTTTTATAATGAATTGTTTTTGGAAGTTTTTTTTTTCCCCTATAAAGATGGGTGTTTGTTTGCACGTATGATTTCATTTCACAGTCAAGTTAACTTGGAGAACATGGGGGTTTTTTACCAGTCTTTTAAACGCCGAGGAAATTTCTCATATAGGGACAGTTATGGTAAAATGCTTTTTAATTGTTCGTCTTGGTTTGGTAGCACGCCCGCCGAGGTGTAAAATGTACCAATTTACATGTACAGTCGTCGGCAGCGGCTGGTTTGGCTTGTTTATTAAGCGCGATAAATAATATTAATTAGTTACGCGCCGTCGTTGTGCCACAGAGATGCTGCGTGTTTGGAGTTTTAATACGAGACTATAAGAGGATCGTTCATGTAATAAACGCTAATACGCAGGTAGGGAGTTACAAACGTGGCGGCCATGATTGTTGTTGCATTTCAACTTGGGTTCTGGAAACATTGTGCTTGATTCGTTTAAGTTGAATGAAATTATTATTTGTATTAGATGGAATTTTATAAATATAGTTATTATGAAATTTTATTGCTAATCACCCATTGGTAATAATCGTGTTATCATTATTGATATAATTTTGTTTAGCTCTGATTGAATTTTAATTTCAAAGTATACGTTTTTGATTTTCTGTCATTGGAAGGCCACTCTGTGTGTCTAACTACATTAAACTAACTGGTTGATGAATTTATTGACTTTTCGATGTTTCTGATCTAAAATCGATCACTAATAGTGATTCATTGATATCAGAATCAAAACTGTAGGGCATGTTTCAGTTGTGGACAGGAGGACATGAATCGTTTTGGGTTTTTGAAGAAAATATTACTATAGCTCAATTAACGCTCTGCTGTCTCTGTTAAATTAAAAAGAATCTGAAACAACTAAAATAATAGTGATAAGCTGATATCGATATGAATAATAGGATGAACCGATGATAAATCTTGTTCATGTATAATACAAATTTACTCTGTTGAACTCAGGGTTGCTATCACTCTGAAGTCTATGAGTTTGCTCTTGCCCTCTACCCAAGAAAAATTGGCAAAATAAAATAATATTGATTTAATAACACGTAGCAGGAATGGCTTCAATTTTGAAACTATTTTAGTTCCCTTGATAAATTCGTTATGTTGGGCAGAGGTGTAGCCAGAGGAGAGAAAGGGTCTGGGTAAGCTCAAGACACCTTTCATGAACTCAGTTTTTTAGGTGTTTAAATGTCGTTGAATCGCATACTTCTTAGTCATAATAACAGTGGTCGTGTAAATCTGCGATATATTGAAATTGATCTCTTGAACTCTTACGAAATCAAATTTTTCATAATATTATTCGTATCGCTATGAATCATTTCAAAAGAAATGCTTTACCTTCTTGAATTATGTTCTGAAGTTTATTTTAAAAAAGGACTCTTCACTCTCCCCCCCCTCGCCCTATACATTAGCTGTGGAACAGCATAAAAATGAACACGAATTCTTTTTAAACGAATATCAGAATCCCTCGCGGCTCCTGTTAATACATTCAGGCCATGTAGGGCGGTTTGTAAATTTTTAATTGAGTTTCTAAAGAAAAATTTAACTATTACAGGCAACCTGATTTGAGAAGGAGTAGGATGATTTTATAACTTTTTCATTGAAAGATCTAATTCAAGTTTCTAGTTTTCAGCTCAATCTATGCAATGAAAGTAGAGCTTTTGAAGTTCGAAGGTTTCGTGGTATTTCGCAAATATCTCGTGAATGATGTATCGTAAACGGAAATGTATAGCAAATCGTTCTAGGAAAGTTTTATGCTCTAGAGGTTTGATTATTATTTTTTTTTTTTGGAAATGGAGAAGCTTTTTTTGGAGGGGGAGGAAGTACTACATGTTTTTATAGTCTCAAAATCCATGATGTGATATGAACGAATGCTTGATTTGAACTTCCTCGTATAAATAGTGAAGTGCACAACATTGTGTATAGTAATCTTCATGTCTGCAGAAGTGCAGAGACTTTTTTTTATTTTAATTTTTTATTCAAGTACAGGGTTTGTAGGTTTTAAAAGTATTATAAATAGCAATATTGTCTCAAAAAGATATGACTTGAGGGGTATCCTGAATAACAATTTCATCATCTCCAAAAGCTTAGCTTAACATGAAGGAATCATCAAAATCGCTTTAAAAGAAAAGAAAAGAAAAAAAAGATATAACGATCATGTATTATTCAAAATTTCGTTCGCGGACGATTTCGTACTCTGAAGCATAATTTTAAACTTCAAATTTTCAAAAAAATGAATCAATTCATGAACGACTCAATGAAAAAAAATTGGTAATCGGTTAAATACCTTTATTCAAAATTTCGTTCGCGAACGATTCGATATTTTGAAGCGTGATTTCCTAGCTCAAAGTTTTGAAAAGTGAGTCGTTCGCGAACGATTTGATAATAAAAATAATAGTCAATTGTTTATCTTCCCTCCAAATTTTGAATAAAAAAAAAAATGAATCGTTCATGAACGACTCAGTGAAAAAAAATTGGTCATCAGGCATTTACCTTTATACTTAAAATTTCGTTCGCGAAAGATTCAGTATTTTAAGCATTATTTCATAGCTCACAGTCTTGAAAAGTGAGTCGTTCGCGAACGATTTGATAATGAAAATAATATTCAATTGTGTATCTTTCCTCCAAATTTCGAATTAAATAAAAAATGAACCGTTCATAGATAACTCAATAAAAAAGAATTGGTCATCAGTCATATACTTTTGCTTAAAATTTCGTTCGCGAACGATTCGATATTCAGAAGCATTATAAAGATTAATTTCAATCTTGAATAAATTTACAATTTATTATTTATTTTATATTATTAATAATAAAAAATTTGATTTAAAGGACTACTTTGATACAGTATATTATGTATTAATGTAATTTTTCATCATTTGTATTTATAGCTCAAAGTCTGTACTTTCATTGAATCATATTATTCAGTGTAATAGGCAAAAAGTGTACTCATCTCGTGCAATAGCATCTATGTACTTTTCATTTCTTTGCATCTTACTTTTGTGTTGAAAGAAAATATTTTTCGAGGCTTCGTGTGAGTCTTGGAAGTCCGCGTCGAATGATTATTACACTGGAGCTCACGTTTCTAGAATTGTTGAGAAAAACGAAGAAATTTTAGACATTTTGATTTTTGTTGGATCTGGGTTGAGCTCTTTTTACATCGTGCCAATGACAACTCGAATATCCTCTCCAAGTGACGTCCTATCTTGAAAGACGTCTCGGTAAATAACTTGGAGACGCGACGAATTCGACGAAATGCAGTATTTACTGGAAAGTCTCGAGATAGTGAAAATACACCACGTTGGTATAATAATGTTGGACTTGGTCTTGTTTAACGAAGGAAATGACTCATTCCGCTTGTATTACTTATTGTTGTTGAACATTAAAGACGTTGTTTGTTAATCTATCCAATTTAGCCGATAATCCGTTGGTATCTTCTTCCTGAGCAGCATAACGATTAATACGATACGAGATTATTTAATATACGGTCATTGCGGCGATACAGAGCTAGAAATTTTTTTGTCGCCAGCCACGGTAAATATTTTCATTTTAGTACGTTACGTTTTCGTTGAAGTTTTATTGATGTCACTTAAATAAATCGAGCTCGTCACGACGGATATCTGGCTTGTGGCGGTTGATACGATGACTTATCGACTCCGACGTAATTATAAACTACCTACGCGCGTCGTGTTTTAAATTGAAATTTCAACGTGGTCGTTTCGCGACTTTTCACCGTTGTATTTAGGCGCGATAAAAACAACCAGGCACCCCGGCTCGTTTACGGGCGGGGAAAAAAACAACGCACTTTCTTCTCGACACACGACCAGAAACGAAAAGCTTTTTTACACGAAACTAACAAAACCTCGGTGGTAAAGTAAACAATGGTATGAATAGCGATGGGAAAAAAAGTGCGAAACCGCAAGAATGGGGAAAAAATAAAGAACAAGCCAATACACCGTAAACACGAGGTAATTAAATACACACAAGACAGTACAAACATCGAGGGTAGTTTTATTGTTATCGTGTGTGAAAAGTATAATAATACTCGCAGCGTCGACGATAAGTGAAAGTTATTCATAAACAGTCTTATAAGAGGAAGCGCGACCGTGAAAACGAGGCAAGAATTTCTATTATTTAGGGGTAGGAAATTTTTCTTTTGTACGTAAAAAATAAAGAGTTAACGTTTAATTTTGATTCGAAACGTCAACGTTGACATATTTATAAATACAGATAGAGAGATACACGCGGAATACATTGGCAACATATGCGCGAAACGTTGAACGTTGAAAGCGCCTTGACCCTTTCACACAATCCTTTTTCTGGTCGCTTTCTCAAGGGAGAAATTAGCATCGGCGGTATACCCCTTCGTGGGGATTTTTCTCACGCATTTTCTATCCAAGTGCCCATTTTTCCGCTCGTTGCGGTGATTAATTATCGAAATACCGAGTTATATCGCGACTAATGAGCGTATGACCGCCCGCGATCTCGGCCCATCTATTGTTTTTTATTTCCGAATACCTGACTTTTGGAATACCTTGGGGATGATTTTTCGGGTGGCCCGAGTTATGTGTAGCCGACGGCGGTGTGGGATTTAGTATTCGATTGCGTGCATAAAGGGGTGCGGCGAATTCTTCGATGGCGCGTGGGAATGGTGTTTTTAAGTTGGCATTGCGTATTTTCTTTTTCGCCAATTGAAATGTAGGCATGCTGCGATGTAGGAAGACTCGTTGAGTGGAGTGGCGCGATAAGAAGCCGCGATAAAATTTATTTCTTGAGTCAAAGGGTCGTAAGTGTAGTTGATTTTTTTAAATAAACGAACAGTCGACCACGCTCGATTTCATAGTGAATTTTGAATAATTAGCTTCTTCAAGGGCATGTTTAGGCGGTAAAATGGTGGGAAAAATTTACTCGGATGTCTAGAAAATTGAAGTAAAAGAAACGATAATACAGATTGGTTGAGATGATTGAATCTCACAGCAGTGGTATCGGAATCCACAATTGTTAATATGAATGAATATAATAATTAATTCTAACATTAAATCTTTTAAATAAAGAAATCTCATAAAAAATATTCCACAAGCTAAAAATTTAATTAAAATAAAAAAAAAATAAATTACAAATTTTATTTCTATTATTCCTTTAATTGGTATAAAATTAATATTATGAATTTGAGGTAATTTTTATATTAATATAATTTTAATTAATCGATTTATTTGAATTATTTTCCAAAGCTATTTGAGGAAGCAGAAATTAATTTTTAATTAATTTTATTATTATTTTTATATCATTTTATTTTTTTTATTTCAAAGAAGATGAGAATTTTGACGTAATAAGTAATAGTAAAAAATAATTTTTTTTTTCGATTTTCACATATTTATTATTTTTTTGCTTTGATTTCTTCTTTTTTTTCAAGAGTAAAAATTTTTAATTTATAAGTCTTTGTAAACACTTTTAGGTAAATGAATTCCACAATATTTTATCATTCAGTTATTCCTTCTTCGTAGCCGACTAACCTTGCAACTCAAAAAAAAAATCAATTTGAAAACCTAAAGATAAGTTTGTATTAAGCTTCGAGTGTATAGATACTTCATCTCAAAGTTTTCCTGTTTTTCATTTTCAGTGAATATTTTATTATTATAAAAAACATGTAGTAATTTTCTAGTAAATTTAAAAGGAAAAGGAATATTAAATAAATAATATTGGATTATTTTTAACAGAGTTTTTAATTAAAAATGATAGCTATTACAGCCTACCTGCTTAAGGGATGAGAGATGGGAGTTGGGTTTCATACCATTAGTAACACTTTTTGCTTATTACGATATGGCCAATTGAAATCCAGACAGGCAAAGCGCTAAATTCCCTATGCTAATGAATGAAGTTAATAAAATATAATACTAAGGCTGACTTTTATGGAATCTAAATGCAAAGCAGTGATGCCAACCTAACAAACTCGAAAAGAAATTGATTTTTCATCATCTATGCGATTATGAACAGATCACGAACATTAAAAAAAATTGAATAAATCAAAGAAATTAAAATTTCAAATTTAATTGTTACAATTCATGACAGATTTCATATCGTAAAAGGGTTTTTGGTGTTTTGCCTGTTTCGATTTTAGAGGGTCACACACCGTGCTTGTAGCTCAAGTGAATATGAATGAAAATCACTGAAAATTTGGTGAGCAATTCTTCGTGGAAGTAAGGAAAACCTTATTTTTTGGAATTTTCGATTTAATTCAAAATGACAGTTCACTCAAATTTCGAAAGAGAGTGAAGAATGAAACAAGTTTTCAAAAATTTCATTCTCGATATCATATAAAAAATTGAGTTTCGGACACCAACATATTCTAATTTCAATGTATCAAGTGAATTTGGAGCTGAGTGAGATCAAATTTTTTAATTTTTTATTAGATATGGAGTATTTTCTTACTAAATCAACTTGGAAAATTGAAACTGTTGGAGACGAAAATATGACATTTTCATTTGTTTCAAAGTGGACCGAAAATGTTCGAAATTTTAAGATGGCTTGAGGAGTCTTGAATAGTTCAAAGTTAATAAATATGAGCTAATATGATTACTGCGAATAAGAAGTATACTATACGTTCCAAATTTATCTTCAAGAAATGATGTTGGAGGGGAGAAGGAGGGTAGAGTTTGAAAGGCATAAAAGAACAAAAAAATTCGAAAACCACTGAACTGGTTCCAAAATATTCCCTTGAAAATATCGGGATAGCAAGAAAATTTGTAAGAAATTTACTTTTCTGCCCTTTTAGGGAAATGTATGAGAATCAGAGATATAAAGAATAAAATTTCCTACAACTTTGTTTCTATATATTTTTTCTTCCCATGATATTTCTAAAAGACTAAAAAAGTTTTGAAATTCGAAAGCTCGATTATTAGGGGACTGAGGGAATTCAAAAACAATAGGACTCTTAAGCTCCACTCATAGTTGGTATTGAGGAGAGGAGGGGTTTGGGTATGTAACGCCCACAAGAGCTTTTTTTTGAAGTGTTTTTTAAATTAAAAATATAACGAGCGGAAATGAAGCCAACACTTTTTTTGGTACATATCAACTTTTTGGTAATTTTAAACAATTTATCCTCTTTCCCACTTGACCTAATAGAACTGAACCTCTCCCCCCCCCTCAGGAGGAATCCTAAAACCGGCTCTAGCTCCACTTCTTCTACATTATCCTTCAAATTTAGAGTCCATCTGTCAATTTTTACTCGAGTTATCGTCGGAGAACGGAAATTGCCTTCAAAAGCTCAACTTTCTATAAGCAATTAAGCATTGATGAAAAAAATATGAGAACCCAAGTTGTATAAAATTTAATTTTCTACAACTTTATTCCTGTACATTTTTTCTTCAGGATCTTTCATTTTCAGCATATTTGCGAAAACTAAGAATGAAATCTTTGAAGTTCGAAAGCTCAACTTTCAATGAAGGGATAGACTTCGAGAACAATAGGAATCCATCTATCTCCCAAATTTGGAATGAGTTCATCATGTTTTAGTAGCCTTATCGTTGGAGAATGAAAACATCGAACATTCAAAGAACAAAACGCACCAATTTTTGGACTCTTTACTATGAGTTCATTTTTCTGGAAAACTAAGAGCTTTCGTGAAAATTGTATGAGAACTAAAGTTGTAGAGCTTGAAATTTGCAACGACTTGACTGCTATTTATTTTACTTTCCGACCCTTCGTTTTCGAAATATTGAAAAAAAAACTAAAAAAGCTTCAAAGTTCAAATGCTTAATTTTCGGCGAACTTTCATGAAGAATGCATAGAACCAAGTTCGTAGAAAAAAAATTCCTACAACTTTGTTTCTATTTAGTGTTTTTTTACGATCCTTCATTCTTGAGATATTTGCAAAAAATGGAAAAGCTTCAGAGTTGGAAAGCTCGACTTGACTTTCAGCTTATGGATTAACTTCAAAAGCAATAGCACTCTTAAGCGCCACTTTTTCTACCTATCCCCAAATTTAGAGTCATTCCATCATTTACTCGAGTTATCGTCGAAAAATGGAAATTAAACAAAAAAAAAAAAAAAAAAATCATGGTGAACGCATAAGAGTATTTTACTTAAAATTAAAATCAACTCATTTCCTACTTGCATTATGTGGACAAGTCTTCCTTTAATTTTATTTTATTCGTGTGATTTATTTATTATGCCATTCTTTTTTACTTAATACTGATCGTTTTTAATTCGTTCTCTATGGTTTTTTATTTGTTTTTTTTTTTTTGTTTAATTTTCGTTCTCTTACGATAACTGAGTAAGAATTAACAGATTGACTCTACATTTTGGGGTATAGGTAAATGAAATGGAGCTTGAGAGGCCTTTTGTTTTTGAAGTCGATACGTCCGCTGAAAGTCGAGCTTTCGAACTTTGAAGTTTTTTTAAAAATACCTCGAGAACGAAGCGTAGGAGAAAATGTTCATTTTCAATTATGTGTCATTAAATTTCATTTTTATTCCTTTGTTATCACTTTTACATGCACATAAGTTATTGTTCAACATTATCATAAAGTCCGCTATTTACGTATAATCGTATCTAATAGTTTTCTTATAATTTCAGAAGCATTGAAAAAAGACCAAATCTAAAGAATGGAATTTTTGCTTGAATTTAACCAAATTGAAAATTTATTCTACTGCGTTTTAGATGTCCTAATTTTTCCTCCTTTTGTGTAGAATTTTTTTCCTTGGATCTCCTCAACAACAATAATTTGCAGCTCGACAACAATTATTTCTATTTCAGAAGCGCGACTTCTTTCATTATACATCTTGGATTTTTGGAAAAGCTACCATAATAATGTAGTCTCAGTATGAAATCTTCCTATCTCAATATTTGTCACCTTGATACTGCAAATTATGTGATTAAATTTGAGACTTTCGGTTGAGATTTCCACGACACAAATGCGAATTTCTAAACTAAGCTTAACAAGATCTAATAGTTACTGTCGGAAAGTGAAACGCCAACGAAGCTGTATATACCCGAAAATCATCGCATATACGGCGTTGCGCCGCCGGTGAATTTATTAACAAAATGCGGTCGGCATTACTCTTAATTTTGCCAACACGCGTTCACGTTGATCGTAACAGTTGACATAACATTTAAATGGAACACGAGTAGGCGCCTGGAAGCGAGCAAAGGCTAATGAGACTACTAACAGCATGAAGCATATACACGGACACGTGTCACTACCAGTATACACGACAGCGTCGTCGAAAGAGAAAGAGCGCATAATATATCCTTAATGATGGAAATTACATCCCGATGAATTTTCTTCCCAACTTACATAACACCCTGGAGCCTACAGAAGCGATGAACTTCACGATGAAAAAATACACGATGGAAATACCTGCGCTGCGGCTGGCTCTGTATACGAGATTCTTTTTGATGTCGAAGAAAAAGAATTCTGTCATAGAGACGTATCGGAATAATAATCGAAATTAGTGTACATAAGAAAGGCCGCAAATGGCGGCGCGATAAAGGTTTCGCGTTCGCGTTTTGTATACGTATCGCGCAGAGGCGTTACCATTTTCGGAATATTGTACTTTGAAGTAACATGGTATACTTGCCGTTCGCAAAGAACGAATTAACAAAATAAAAACAATTTCGCCTTCGAAAGCGGCGCGGATTGAATTACGACGAATGATTACAAAAGGCTTCGAGCTACGTGCAATATTTCGTTTTTTTTTTTATTTTATTGTTTTTTTTATCAACGCAGTAACTCAAGACCCTTTCGGATAAACGGAAACCCTTTTTCTTGTTCAGACAATTACGACGACTGCTCTCTTATTAGTGGAAGGAAAAAAATGAAATAAAAAAGACAAGTGACAATGCGTCGGCGAAAATGAAACCTCTTGTGTAATTTGATTGAAAAGTGCCGAAAATTGGGATAATCGAAAGCCGACGATTGCGATGTCGGAATTCTTTATTGAAAAATAATACGACAATCGATACGGTTAAGATTCAACCCACATAAGTTGGCATCCAGGAATCGCGATTAAGGAGATAACAATGAGCCAATATTCACCTTTTCTCTACTCGTACGTTTCCAAATTATCTAATTGAATTAATATACGGAATCATCAATCATTGATTAAAGAAGAGGGAAGCGCCCGCATAGCTACTGTAATATGATTAGCGTACGTTTAGACGGGCAATAGTTCTTCACACCGAGTACAAAGGTTAAACTGATTTGGTAGGATTCCTTTTACGTTTTTAAACGGCTGGCAAGAGAATTTTTTTAAATAGTCTGTGATTTTTCTTGTCATATAGTCGCACGTAATACCTTATTAAGATTCATGAAATAGGCCTTGACGGGTCGAGGTGCTTCCAATTTTATGCCTCTATGGCTGTATGCGATAATTGAGGCTCCGATGTAGCTACAAACTCGAGTTAATTTCGATAATGAAGGCTCGAGTGCAGTGGAATGCATTAAAGGTGTCAAGCGAAAGAATGCTCTTCTTATAAACCCAAAAATCATGATTATGAACTCAAAAGAATTCGATTCAAGAACGAAAATGAGCAAATGCGATTTATGTGGATGAGAAAATCCTATCCCTCATTTACGAAATAAAATATAAAAAATAAATGTAAATGAAATTCTCGAAACTCTAGCAATCATACACACCCACTATAATAAAATGAAAAAAATATATGTATAGACATTTTCGTGGTATGTATTCAATAGGATTGACGAATCATGTTTTTTTTTTTTTTTTTTTTTTTTTTTTGTCAAAAAGTGAAGAGTGTCAAGTTGCAATAGTTGCTAAATGATCTCAAAAGGACATTATAAAAATTTCAGGTCTATAACTAAAGTTTTAGACAGTGTTGTAGGAGCAAGCCCAAGAATGAGAACAAAAACAACAAAAACCGAAATTTTCATTGTTCCTGAAGAACAGGACCAAGAACGAGAACATGAAACTGATATGTATGAAGAGCAAAGAACAGAACGAGAACAGAATATTTTCAAACTGAAAGATCGAAGAACGAAACGAGAACCAACTAATGTAAAATGTTGAACTAGCAGAAGAACAAGAACGATATAATTTTGGGTTGTTCTTCGTTCTTTTGAAAGTTAATGGTTCATCATAAAATGAATAGAAATCATGAGGGGAAAGAGAAAATAAAAAACTGAAAAAAAGCACGTAAGTGCTATGTACACCAATAAAAGTAATTTTTTTAATAATTAAATTCAATTAATTCAATTTCAACGACATAAAGAGTAAACATATCATCAAAGAAAAAAAAAGTGAAGAACGGGAACACAAAGAAGAACGAACAAAAACGAGGCTATAAAGGATTGAAAGAACGAAGACGGAACGAGAGCGAGATTGTAAAGAAATGAAAGAATGAAGAACAGAACGAGAACAGTTAAAGCATTGAGAATGAGAACAAGTCAGGAACACGATCAAATGACTGGGACTTTCCAGGAACGAGAACAAGAACAAGAACAGACGTATGTTCGTTCCTACAACACTGGTTTTAGACCTCCAAAATTAAGTCAAAAGTAAAAAAAAAATAATAATAAAATAAAATAAACTCGCATCTAGCCCAGAGCTGTACACGGCGTATGATAAAAAAAAAATTACATTCCAAAGTATATTTTTTCATACGTAGTTTGAAAAACGCTTAGCCATCAATTTTTTTTTAAATTTAGGAGGTCTAGACAGTTTTTTAATTTTTTTCAAAGAGCAAAAATTTTGGTAATTCTTAAACATGAATGACAAGTGCGTACTTCATTGGTGATATGCAGAACACAAGCTCAATTTACGTCTTTTCCAACACCAGAGATATAAAATACGTGTGCATATAATTAAGGAGCTCAGAATCAAAACTCACTTTTGCCAAGTAGTTTGATTTTCAGTAAACTGCAAAATAAGTTTCAAACATGGTTCTGCGCTATTTTGGACACCTTCAGGGGTTTTCAAAATTGGAGTAGAGTTATAAACAACAACAAAATTTTTTAACAAATGTGAGTTTTGATTCTCAGTTTTTCATGTTCAGTGTATTATAAATGTGAAAAAATTTGAGTTTTGATTTTCAAGTATTATGTAACAAATTTATAATGACGAATTGTAAGAAATAATGGTAGGGGAAAGGAACATGAACTATGTTAGATTGTAGACCTTGATATACTCGATCAGAATCCATCATAAAACGCGAATCATTCTCTTTGGAAAAAGTGAGTTTTGATTCTCAGCTCCTCAATTATGCTCGATTTTTGTTCCACAAGGGCTCTTAAAATAAAAGCTCTTCGATGAAATTATTTTGAAACAAAAATGTGTGTTTTGGGAAGCTTTGAGGTGAGAATCGAGCATAGTTTCCTTCTTAAGTTCAAAATAACCTAAATTAAGCCCATATCGTGAACAGGGCTAATAAATTACCCATTGTTGAAAAAAATTATGAATATTGATAAACATATGTATTATATTATACTTATGCGCGTGATTCATTTCTGCGAATTTTGCTCCTCCAAACTCAGAAAATAAGTTATTGAAAATTAAAAAATTCATTCAATGTAATGAAGCAAAAAATAAAAAATTGACAAGTAGGTACAATGTAAATTTGTTTTCGAAAAATGTGTGTTACAAAATTAATACATAATCTTTGGTGATTTTCGTTTAAACCCACCCCTGCATCACCCCTCTCCATGAATACATCATTGAATGATACCGAGTCTATACGTGACAAGGTACCTCGCGGGTACTAAAGTAAAAGTATTCGAAGAGTCACAAAAGGTCTCCCCTGATAAGATAGTGAAAAAGGCCCTTGACCCAAATTCGGTCCCAAGTGGTTCTAAATATTGCCCTCGATGAAAAAACTCCCCAAAAAAATTTTTGACCCCCCCACCCCACCCCCTCCTGAGACATCGACTCCCATATGTCGAAAATTCAATATTTTTTTACTCTGGATGGGATGGATGAAAAATTTTGAAAACTCTTGTCTCTTTTGAAGGATAAAAGTATGAAGAACGTGCGCTAACATTTTGCAAAACGTTTAAGTTTTCCAAAATCATAGTTTTTTCCCGAATTATGAAAAATTGCGAATAATTTTTTATGGAAATTAAATTTGCTAAAAAATACGAAAAAAGAGCAAATTGTTGATGTACAGTTTTAATAGGCAAATTAGTAGTGGACAAGTCAAATTTCGCAAGTCTTCCCCCCTCCATTGATTGTCATCATGGCCAAGAGTAATAATAACGATTCAAGAATTGCCGAGATTCAAATCCTTCTTTTCTTTTTCTTCCAGAAAAAAAATGAATGGTTTGAAAGTATTGTAATTTTTTATGAACATATAATATTTTATGCTATTTACAAAATAAGAATTCTTTCAATTTTTCTTACTTTTTCCTTTTTTCCATTTAGGGCACGGAAAGGAGAATTTGAGTGGGAGAAAGGAAGCGAGATTCACGCAAGAATTCAAACAGTTCGATGAAAATGTTTTCATCATCCTGTAGGTTTCTTCGTTGAGAAATTTCCTAGCTTTTTTTCCAAGTGTAAGAAATAATTTTAATTATATTAATTATTTCAAGTGATTTACCATTTTCAAAATTTTATTAAAGTTATTAGAAGTACATATAATTATTATATTCTGCTAATTTTTTACGAGGAAGTGCTCTTCTTAGCACTCACAAAGCAACACATTACACAACATGGTGTCAAAAAGCACATACTTGTTCAAAAAAAAAGAAATTGACAACATAATGTCAAAAACGACATATAATGATTTAAAAATATCCAAATATGTCGTTTTCGACATTATGTTGCGGAAAAATATTCAAATTTTTACATTTAATGTCGTTTTTGACATATGTTGCGGTATGAGGTTTAAATTCTCTAAACCCGAAGCCTGTAGTCCATGGGACCATGATTATGGAGGTGGCAAATAATTAAAGGAAGCCTTCTGAAATATTTTTGAGTTCCTATTAATTCTTTGGGTGAATATCACAACAAAAGGAAATTTTTGGAAGCCAAATTGAATGAAAAATTTGTAAAATATGAAAAAAAGTCTGAGAATGTGAAAATTCCTAAGAAATTATGTAGTAGCCAAAGAATCACAAGAACTCAAGAATACGTTCCTCTTATTATTTGTCACCTCTGTAATTTTGGGCCTATGGACTATAGGCTTAAAGCTTTATTCAGTCATGTTGAAGTTAGAGTACTGAGAAGAGCATTTCCTGATGAGACCTTTGCGGAATTAGAACGTTTTTTTGAATCATTTCCATTTGATCTTGGAATTTTACTCGGTATTCCTTATTTTTTTTTTATCGAACAAATCATGAGGTTATCAACAGTAAGATGGCCTGGCTCAAAGACAAAACAACGAAATTTAATTGTTAACCAGCAAATTTTTCATGATAGGGATGTGGTATTTGCAAATGGGTAAAAAATCATTCTTGTCATTCGAACAGAGAGGGTGGATGAATGTTACGAAAATCCGAGTCCCCTGTTTTCGATACCATTCTAGCACGTCACTGCTCGATCACTCTACAGTAGTACCTAAGCAAAGTATTCGCGTCGCAATGACGCAAAATTCACGCTGAGTGTAAACAGCGCGGATACAATCGGGGTATCGGGGATGTAAGGTTTGAAAACACGATATAAAAATGATGAATAGCGAACGATGTTATCGCGGTGATTTAGTTTTATTTTGGCCGCGTACGGTTCGACTTGGCCGATAATGGGTATAGAGAGTCATCTATTTTTCAACGTGCTCATAATATCTGCATCGATGTCGGCGTTTTATCGGCTTCGTATCTGTATCGGTTATGGTTCTCCGCCCTTCGGACGGTGGCCGGGGTACGGCGAGTCGGCATGAATATAGTAAATTTTAAACGACAGGTATCCAGCGCGCTGCTGCGACGACTTTTCCCCCCTATCTTTTGTTGTCGCTTTCTTTAATGATGGTCGTAGCCTTTGAGGTATCTTTGAGAGTAGCCGCCGCCGCCGTTGATCACAATGAAATGGCTAAAATGAAAACTGGCTTTGACACATGTTGACTTCATTATAAAAACCGATTACTTCGTTCGAATATATCTTTATTTCTGTGTATATGTTCGCACCGCTGGGCTACTATGGCCGCTCCTCCGACACTAACACCGTCGTACACATGTATAACTAATCCGCGCTATGGTGAGTGAAGAGAGGCAATTAAACCGCAGGTATGGAATACCAAAGTGACGCGAAATTTTTACAACTTTATTTATGAACGATGTATTTACATTTACGCGCGCGATATTGTACGATCGTAGCTCTAGGCGGCTATGACGTTCGTGCAGCGAATTTTTAATGCCGGTTGAATTTCCTTTTTGATATCGAGATTCTTGGAGATTTTGTCGATTTTGGTTTGAATGCTTCCCTCCCTAAAGTTTTCAACAATTTGAACGAAAAAAATGTTATTTGGAAATTTTACATAATTTCTCTCAATAATAAAAAAAAAAGTAAGCAGCCATGCTGCATTACTGGAGCTAAGTTTTTAATTGAGGCTTGTTCAGGTTTGCAAATAACATTGTTAACCCCTGAATACCTCGTTAATCTATTACTTTATATAGTTACTATTGCTTATAATTATTAATCTGTGTTTATATCTATTTATTATTTGCTCTGTTTATTCTCAATTTTTATGTATTATTATTATATTCCATTATTTATTCATTAACACTCAAAAAAATATCAATATTTTTATTAATCCAAGTAGAAAATCTTATATTTACATGCTAAAAAACGCAATTTATATTGACTGGGGCACTGTTTAAAAAAACCTACATGTCTACAAGCCGCACCTAAGCCAAATCTGAAAACCTTTCCCTTAACCTTTTCATAAACACTCAAGAAGTTCAATGTAGAAAAATTGTAGGATTTTTTGCCATCCGATAGTCATATGAACACTTTCTTTCAAATTATAGCTACCTATTTAAGGCTCTTTAAATTATACTCAAATTTTTCGATCCCTCATTTTCGATCTATTTTGACTGAAATTCAAGAATTCATATTCTGGTTATCAACTAGCCCTACACATAAAGTTCGACTTTTATAGATTGATTTGATGAGGAGATATGAAAGATTGAAGAAATTTCATATTCAAAACTTCCTCAAAAAGTCGTTTTTTACTCTAACTTCCCTCCAGATGTACTTGGGAAGCTGAAATTTAGATATGTTAGTATCCGTGACTCACTGTTTCATATGAAATCAAAAATGAAAAATTTGAGTTATTTGCTCCTTCTCCAGCCTTCTTCAAAATTTGAGTGATCCGCCATTTTGATTTTTATTGAAAAAATAAAAAAAGTAATTTTTTAGATTTTTAAGAAAAGACTCTCACCAAGTTTTGAGCGAATTTCTTGAATACCCAATGGCTCTACGGAAGGCCAAAAAAAAATATAGGTATACCAAAAAGTTGGATAGTTGTCAAATGATTACAAATGCCATTTTGGAACCATTTTGATCCAAATTCAAGAGGTCACATTCAGGTCACCAACTAACCCTACACACAAAGTTTGACCTCTTTAACTTGATTTCGTAGGGAGATATGGAAGATTCAAGAAATTTCATGACTCAAAACTTCCTAAAAAAAGCTGTTTTTTGCTCTAACTCCTCTCAATATGCACTTAGGAAGCTGAAATTTTGTTATGTTAATGTCCGTGATTCATTTTTTTAAGTGAAATCAAAAACAAAAAATCTGAGCCATTTGCTCCTTCTCCAGCTCTCCTCAAAATTTGAGTGATCCGACATTTTGTATATTATCGAAAAAACAAAAAAGTTTGTTCTGCGTATTATCAAGGAGAGTCTCTCACCAAATTTTGAGCGTATTTTATGAATACGCGCTCGCGCTATACACATGGGGGAAAAAAATATAAATACCAAAAAGTTGGACAATGGACATTTGTCAGATGATTACAAGTGGTCTGAAACGTAAAGATTTGAACATCCCACCATCCTCCCTAACCCTTTCCCAAATCAGGTAGCCTATAATAGCTAGCGTTTTTATTAAAAATTCAGCTAAAAATTATCATTCAATTTTTTCAAAATTTCAGAGGTCTTTATCTCATACTTCATACTAAATTCCATATGTTTTCAAAAGTAAGCGATGAACAGGCAATTTAACACGTGTATAGTATGGACTTCATTTGTAGTCTTAAGGACTCGGAAGATAAAATATGTTCGATTTTTATTTCATACATTCGAAAACATGAGTTATTTTGTGCTAGAAATCTAGAACATCTATATGTTACATCATTTTGAAGTAGAATTGTGGTATTTTACTCTATGTAAACTGCTATGAGGTGAATAATTTCGCCTACTTAGTTTCCAGACTCCTGAAGAACTGAAATAAAACCCATACTAAGTACACGACCTTTGAAGTACTTTTTATATTGATTTTTAGAATTGCACAAAATTTATGGTGCTTTTTTATAAAAATTGCAAAAAATAATGAACCCCACAAATTTTGAAAAAAATTCTGAATTGTCTCTTGACTACGAAATGAGACTTTTACGCTAAGAAATTCAAATTAACAACAATTAATTTTTTTACATTTTTGATAAATTTGGTCTCATTTTGGCTGTATTCCCATCATTTTTGAGGACTAAAAATTTGTGTACAATTTCTAAGAAAAATTTGAAGCATTCGTTTTTTTTCGTCCTTCAGGGGAATTAAGGCGTGAAGGCGTCCGAATTAGTTTGATGAGGGAAAGAGGCGAAGGGGGAGGAAATTTTGGATGTAAACTTCCATACGTTTGAAGAAGTTAGGCACTTGAAAAAAAGAATTTTGCGCAGAGCAAATCTGACCAATTTACCTTAGACGAGTTCTGATAATGATAGTGAATTTTGGTAATCAGGACACACCTTTAAAAAAACAAAATAGTAAACTTTGCTTCTATCATCAAAAACAAAATGTTTTGAAATAACAATTTAAATTTGAAAGATTTATTTTTTATCCACCAGAACCAAACCTATCACAGTAACTCAGTTGAGAAATTGAACGATCAGAGATTTTACTTTTCTGTTTGCCTTGGAATGGAATAAAAAAATTCAACGGCATTAGAATGCGTTCATTTTTTTTCAATCGCAGAGTGAAACTATTTATAATGTACCTACTCATCAGGATTTTTTCCTAACGTAAAAATCATTTGAAAGCTTTTTCTATTATTTCATATGTAGAAGATGAATGCTGTCATTAGAGCAGTGGTGAGCCCCTTGAGCCAATGAGTAATTACATCCCAACATGATAGAAATAGCCTCTCCACTTATGAAATGGTCAAAACCATAATTTTTCCATTTGCAGAAATGTCGTGCTTGAAAAATAAATAGTAAGGTATTACGTTAATTTACAAGGCTATTTCTTCTCTTTAATATTGAGAGGTAGCCATTCAGCCGACATTCTAGTAATTTGGTAACGGTCACCGCTAAATTGAATTTTGGGAATTTATATGTCCAAACCCCTTCCCCTCCCCCCTTAAATGAGCTGCTTTTAGGGATCTAATTGTGAATCTGATTGACACGAATATGATTGACTTACCTATACTCCATAAATAGGAGATGGAGGTTCACTGTAGTCCAAACTAGGAATCGTGGAATACTCCGGGTCGCTTTCGTTACTCACGAAAGTTGATATATTAATTTGTTACTTGATTTTATCATTATTGAATTTTTCTTCAAAAAAAAAAAAACGGATATTTTTTCATAAAAAAAATAAATAAATAGGGGTTCCTCCTCTTCATTTATACCTTTGTATGAATCTGGAATCACATAAAATTTTCAGAAATTTTGAGCTTTTCGTTATATTGTTTAATATTACCAACTTTTATTTTATTTTATCGTAAAAAAAATTAAAAAAAATAAAAAAAATAATAATAACTATTTTTAAAATAATTTATTTAATTTTTTTTTCAGTTTAATTTGTAAAAAATATTCTTAATTTTTTTATTATGTTTTTTTAGATATCCAAATTGTACCCATAACATTTTATTGGTTATGAAAGCTGAGCTTTTCGCGTGGGAATTACAACCTTCAATTTTGAATGTATTATAGGTGATTACGATCTTCTATATAGATGCACTATTGAACTGTAAAAATCGAGAATTACCAAAAAATTGAAAACATGCTCTTTTTCCCCCTTTGATGATTCGAGAGAAAACTGTTACTGGTTTCTCAAGTTTTATGGCAAGACTTAAAACGTAAAAAAAAAGTAAATAGCAAAATCGAAAAACACGAGGTCAAAACGTCGCTCATGACCCTCTGTCTTCACTTGGTAACTATTTCCACGACGAATCTGGTCTATATATCTTCGATGTAGACCAACCAATGCGTCCATATATAGGTATTACATTGCTTCGTAGTGCCAGAGATAGGATACAAAGATACCCATAAAACCAGATAAAGCCTAAAGAAACAAAGTATAGCGTAAAGAAGAAGAATAAGAGGTCGACAAAAAAAAAGATTAGTATAAATAAATAATAAAAGATAAATGAGGCCAAATTACCCGACATCTTTGCTGCTCGCGAGCTCACTCTCGGCAGCTTCGCGCCGGGGAAGAGCGACGTACAGGTTGTACGTGCGAAGAAGATATTTCGTATACATTGGTAGATCTATAAGTTAACCAAAATGAGAGACTGTATAGGTGAAAAAAAAATAAAAGACAAAGCCCGATGGTTGCGTACATAGTGGTACTGCGGTACATACGCGGCTACGCGCCCGGTAATTAATCGTCGGTAGTTAATCGAGAAGGTGTTAGAATGACGGTTATCGGTTTATCGCTAGCAACTTGTTATATTTTCTTTATAAAGCGCGTCGGACGATGACAAATCGTCGCGAGTATATCATCGAGTACTATCACTAATATGTATCCGGTATTTTCTACTTCAATTTTTTACGTTTTCTTTCTTTCCAAGTTGGCGCGCCTCAGTTCAAAAAACCGCGACGGGGTGTCTCTCGTCAAGAAAGCAACTCGTCGAAATTATTTAATAGCTCGGGTTTTTTTTCGGGTACTTCATTACTATAAACAGACTGACAGTATACAACGTCGTATATGTAAACGATTTCTTTCACTCGCACGTATATTCAAGGTGTAGCGATGGTTTTTCATTTTTATTTCTTTATTAGCGTAGTCCGAGCGTGTAGAAATTAACCTTATTTAGTACTATTTGGCGAAGGTTTTAATTCTGTTTTTCTTTACGCGACCTCGACTGGCAAAATGCAACGTAGCGTCGACCAAAATAAGACGAAGAGCGTTGCCTAAACCGCCATATAGCGTCAATTGTAAACAAGATGGTAAGCGGATTCTATGCGCGGTGTATAGGGAAAAAACAAACAGTTAAATCAAACGAGAGGGAAAAAAAGACGTAAAAAGGAAAACAAATTCACACAGCCCCCAGGGAGATCGTTAGCTTGTCCGGTAATACGATATTTTCGTATGGTAAATAAATAAATAAGTCGGATGTTCATTATGAAGGTCTGTATACCGAACGGAGCTACCTATTTAATACCATCTATTGATGAATGGTAATTGATAATAGGCAGTTAATTTTATCGAAAAAAAAAATAATAAATTTGTTCGGTGTGCGGAACCTGTTGATAGTATACCTACGACTAGTACGTGTACTTCCTTTTTTAGAACGAAAATAATTTAGTATTTTCCAACCAACGGTAGGTACACGTGGTTTTGTACACGTTTGGAAATTAGTTTGAGCGCGGAATCTCGACTGGACGTAAGCGAGAAGTGTTGAAATGTAATAAATATACGAAACACGTTTGGGTAGATGAAAAATCTGTGAATATTTTTTTTTCCTTCAACCAACCATGAAATGTACGTAGAGTTTGTAATGAAGGTGGTACTAATTTCAGTCGTGTAAACATTCCAGTGAATTTGAATTTACCTCATACATGGAGAGAAATTTTAGTGAAATTTAATTCATCTTCTAGTTAATTCCAATGAAATGTAGTAGAAATTACTACCTATAATACAAAAAAATTCTTTGATCTAAAACAATGATTTTACAATAATTTTTTATTACTTTGCCTTCAAATAATTATTATTGTATTGTATCGTTATTGATATGAACAAATATAAACTTTATTCAGAGACGTACGGAAGGGGGGAGGGGGGAGCTTCCCCCCCTTGGCTTTTGGAAAGTTGGTAAATTTGGAGTTTTAGCGTAAAGTTGGTAAACTTGACCACTTGCGCAGTATTATTACAGCTATTTTTAAATTTTTTGAAGACTAACAAGACTGTGACATCGTATTTATTTAACATCTTATTTTCGTGGAGCAAAAAAAAAATGTAAGCAGCCATGCCGCATTACTGGAGCTGAGTTTTTAACTGGAGCTTGTTTTGATTTAGTAATAACCTTGCTTAACCGTTCATCACTACAGGCCACACTCAATACCAAGTCTGAAAACCCCTACCCTACCCTTTCTAAAAACACTTAAGAAGTTCAATTTGGCACAAATGTATTTCTTGCCATAAAATAATCATGCGAACACATATTTCTCAAATTATAACTATTTGAGGGTCCTCAAATTATCTTCAAATCTTGATAATCCGCCATTTTGGATCCATTTTGACTCAAATTTAAGTGGTTATATTCTGGTCACAAACTAATCCTACACACAAAGTTTGACCATTCTAGGCCGATTTGGTGATGAGATATGGAAGATTCATGAAATTTCCTGCAGTAATTTCCCCTCCAAAAGCCGTTTTTTGCTCTAACTCCCCTCCAAAATCACTGAGGAAGCTAAAATCAAAATATGTTTGTCACTTGGGCTCATTTTATCATATGACACCACAATAAAAAATTTTTGACCTCTCGTGTACCCCCACCACTATTTTAGGTTGATAACCCCGCCTTCCCCCCTCCAACATCATGTATGGAAGTGAATTCGGGATATAGTACACAAATTATCCCCAATAACCATATGAATTACATTTTTACCAACTTGAGGCTCCTCAAGCTCTACTCAAAATTTTGATAATCCGCCATTTTGTATCCATTTTGATCCAGGTCACCAACTAACCTCACACACAAAATTTGACCTCTTTAACTTGATTTGGTGGGGAGATATGGAAGATTCAAGAAATTTCATGACTCGAAACTTCCTCAAAAAGCCGTTTTTTGATCTAACTCCTCTCAATATGCACTTAAGAAGCTGAAATTTGGATATGTTAGTATCCGTGACTCACTCTTTCATATGAAATCAAAAACAAAAAATTTGAGCTATTTGCCCCTTCTCCAGCCCCCCTCAAAATTTGAGTGATCCGCCATTTTGAAATTTATCGAAAAAACAAAAAAACTATTTTTGCGTATTTGCAAGAAGAAATCCTCACCGAATTTTGAGCGAATTTTATCCACACCCGCCTGCGCAAGGTGAGTGACACAAAAAACGCAATTCTCTCAAAAACAGGTTTTTGCTAACTCTTCTCAAAATGCACTTAGGAAGCTGAAATTTAAATATGTTGGTGTCCGTGACTCTCTCTTTCACGTGAGATCAAAAACGAAAAATTTGAGCTATTTGACTCTTCCCCTCAAAATTTGAGTGATCCGCCATTTTGAAATTTTTCGAAAAAACAAAAAAAAGCACTTTTGCGCATTTTCAAAAAGAGTTCCTCACCAAATTTTCGAGCGAATTTTATGAATACTCGCCGGCGCTACGCGTGGGGAAAAAAATATATATACCAACCAAGTTGGACATTTGCCAGATGATTACAAATGGTCTGAAACGCAACAATTCAGATTCATTTGTCCGATGTGCGGTATTTTGGTATACGTATTTGGTTGTCGCCTGAATGCCTATTTGCCTATATGGTTTAACGGAAGTTGGTCGTATCGTGTATTATTATAATAAACGAACAATACGTCGGTATGTTGTCGCGAATATTTTTACGAATTTAGTGGCGACAACTCGGTAGCGCTAATTCTTCATCTCCCCCTTTTTTTCTCCTATTAACTATTTAATCGCGCTGTACATACGGTTGTTGATGAATTGGAATGAGTATTTCGATTAAATGGAACCGCCACCGTGTGGTATTCGTTTTGTTGTTAAAAAGCGAACATGATGATTGTTGGGTATAAGTAGGAATTTCATTTATGAAGAAAACGTTGGTACTTATGTATTGAAAATGATGTCGTGTAATCGATAGACTGCTGTTTAATTTTTCACGTGTGTTCAAATCGATTGGAAATGATGAAAGCTTTCAGCTTGGTATGTAGTATCGAGTAAAATTTGATTTTAACCGAAACCAGGGTCATAAAGAAGACTGTATTGATGGTATGTGGTAACCTTAATGCTGCAGAAAATACCCAAAGATGGCCTCTCGAAAAAAAAAAAATTAAAAAAGTTTGATCCTACGGTTCCCTTTTTTTACCTATATTGACGATGTTTAAATTTTGAAGGAACATTTTGGTTATACAAAGATTGTCATAACTTATTAAGATATGCTGAATGAAAAGCTTTATTGTAATCAATAAATACTTAGTTGATGGATATAATGTAGGAGTTTTAGAATCCATGAACTTTTTAGCGAATGAAAAATTAAATAATCCATGATAGTCAGCACACTTGATATTTTGAAGGAAACAAACTATGCTATAAAATAGGAATCAAATGAAAAAAAAAAATTGTTGCATTATGATGTTTTCGTGAGAAGAAGAGAAAATTCAGTTGCATAAATTATAGATCGACTTTGCGCACTGTGTTGATATGTATCAAATGGGGTAAAAATTTATGTGTATAATCTTTTATAGAATGGAATCAAATTGGGCGAGGTGCTCATATTAATTAAAATGAGCATTTAAAAATATAGTTTACTGACACACTGATATAAACTTATTGATCGAAGTCATGTATTATGGTAGTTGAAGAATGACAAAAAATGATAATAAATATTTTAGTATATTACAGACATTTTTATTCATTAACCTATTTGTCATTACTGTTTTCTTCATTTTTTTCGGAAATGGCGACAGAACGTAGAACGAATTCCTTCAGTATATTACTAATCGCAGTGGCGGCCCATAAAAAGTTCTTTGCCTATGGTAATATATGAGAGCGGATTGCGAAGGAGCAATATTTGGGAAAAAGAGTAAAATCATTGAAATTGCAATAAAAACTACTTATCGTTCAAAGTGTAGAAAAATAAAACATTTTCTACAGAAAATATTTTACTATCAAAAGAAACCCTAAAAACAACCCCACGCTTAGCTGTAATTTTTTGGAAAAAAAAAGAAAACAAAAAAGAGTAAATATTAAATTTGACTGTTGACAGGTGCTAGACTGATTTTTTTGAAGTTAGATTAGCAAAGTATTGTTACAATAAAGGTCCAGTGATTTTTACCTACTAAAGTTAATATGCGAAAAAGCTATTGATTTCTTTCGAAAATTTTTCCAATTCAAAATCGATGGAAAGTGGATAAGTTTGGTGAAATATTGTCAGAACGTGGGTCTAATGTTCAAGCTGCCAAGATCGGTATCCGTTCGAATTGAAGCTTTTTTGGAAAAGGTACCTCTTTCCCAACGCTGATCAAAGTACTGGAAGAGAGGTGGGGGAGGGAGGGAGGGTTCATTTCACAATCTGTCTAAAGCATGTTAGAATTATTAAAAATAGTCAGAATTGTAGTTTTAGCAGGTTTTAATTGCCAAATGTAGTATTAATTCATTTTTGATAATTAAAAAAAGTAATCCCCTTGCCCCTGTAGTGCTTTTGGGAGTCTTTTTCTATTATATAAGCTGTTTTCTGCTGAAAATATTTTTTTTTATTTAAATTAAAAATTTAAATCGAAATGAATTTTTTTTTTATTTAAATTAATTTAATTTTAATTGGAATTTTATTTGAATTCTTTAATAAATTTAAACAATATATTTATTATAATTTTTTTTTATTTTTGTGAATTTTAAGCCGCCGTCCTCCCTACGCCACTGTCTCCTCCATATCATCTTTACCAGCTGACATTTTCGTCATGAGATGATATATTTTACATTAGACTTTGTCCGGATGCGATCTGAAATTCAGGGTCTGGAAAATTCGCCTTGTAAGATGTGAATATAAGTTGAACATTGAATAATTATTATTTAAATTTGTTTACGGAGTTATGATTAATTTTTTTTTTAATTTCTATGTCGATTATACATTCAAAATTATTTCAATTTTTAGCTGAGTTTTTAATGAAAACAATAGCTATTACAGTCTACCTGATTAGGATGTGAGGGGAAGGGGTGAGGGGAGGGGGTCTTCAAATCGTTGCATTTCAGACCATTTGTAATCATCTGGCAATGATATGGCGGATATTTATGAAATTCGCTCAAAATTTGTTGAGAGACTCTGCTTGAGAATGCAAAGTAGTTACTTTTTTTTATTTTTTCGATATACATCAAAATGGCGAATCACTCAAATTTTGAGGACAGCTGAAAAAGCGGCAAATAGGTGAAATTTTGCGTTTTCGATCTCATATGAAAAAATAAGGCACGAAGACCAACATATTCAAATTTCAACTTCCCAAGTACGTTTGGAGAAGAGTTAGAGCGAAAAAATGGCTTTTTGAGGAAATTTTGAAAAACTCTGCTCCAGTAATGCAGCATGGCTGCTTATTTAAAAAAAAATTTTTTTTGAAGTACGTAAACGTTAAATAAAAATGTTTGAGATTCTTGAAAATTATTGTATTCGCAAATTTTTGTTTGGTAAGCTCGGCATAATATGAAGGGAGGCTTTATTTGGGTCTCTGGATTCATTGGTCAAGTTAACGCACCAAGTCTTTTTGTTCTAGTTCGCTCCTGATTATAAGCATACTTATAAGTTACAATATTTGGGAAATAAATAAATTATCTATTAATATTTCAATCTGAAAAAAAAATTTAAATGTAAGAAATCTATGATGGTTTTTGATGTAGAAAAATGGTAAAAATGTATTGGCATTTGTTGCCTAAATCTTCGCATCAGATCTACGTGCAAGTAGTATAGTGCTCAGTATTCACTTAATTGCATACCGCTAACATAAGGCGCGTATGCGTCTATGTTAGATCATAATTTCCACATTACCTTTCAATAGATATGTTATCTGTTTGACGTTTGATCCCGAGACCCAAACGTTTGTGTCGGCTTACTTAAACCGAGAGCGTATATACAACTTCTCAGTATCGTGGACGCGTCGCTTCCCTGCTTGAAATACATAACGAACGAGAATATTAAGTCATTGAAGATCGAATTTGGCCGCACGTTGGTACGCTCAAAGTATGTCATTACGAAGCGCGTTCTATTTACACCTATAGTCGTGCACCGCGTCGGCGGACGGCGCGGTTAATGCATTCGTCATAGCGGCGTGCTTTTGAGGCGGCCTCGTTGTAAACATGTTTATTAGGGTAGTAATGACCTCTGGTGATCGTTTAACGTAAAACCAATCAGTTTGGAAAAATACAAATCCCGGATGATCGCGGTAACCGGACACCGAGGCGGTAATTGGGAGTCTTGAGATGCACGTGCCGTCTGACGGTTATCGCGATCAACATAATTTTCGGTTTGTCACGCAAACACGATCGCGTAATATTTTCGGAAGTGCCGTCCTAGGGTATCTGTATACGAATGGTAATTATCGGATCATTATCATGGGAAGCGCTACACTTGCTTATCTATGTATCATTTTTACGTACTATAGGGATGGTCAGTTGGTCAGCTGGTACTTATTATTAGGTTTGAAAAAAAAAATTTGATTTTTCGTGAAAACGAAATTTTTATGTTTGTAGTGGTTTGGTGTCCCCGCATCCTGATATGTTTGACAAGGGGATGTGTTCGTTCGAGCGTACAAATCGTACGTATGTTCAACGATAACCCCATGTTTCGCTTTAATTCTGCCAAGTCACAGCATTTGTCGCGTTGAAGCATAAGAATTAACAAATAAAGTCGTTGAAGTTGAGTGAAAAATTAAACCGGTACTCAACAGCTGCATCGAATTCGATATACGTGTACACTGTGGATTGTTATTAATTGTTTTCTGTGTCATAACTAATCGTAGAATTTTATCCAGACCGATGAGAAGGGGTGATACGGGCAAATTGTCGAACCACAATTTTCGCAAAGGGGTCCCCAAGAGCTACGAAATTTTAAGTTTTAGTTTTATGGAGAATAAACTTAATTACAATAGAAAAATCTAGGAGAATTGAAAAAAATGGGTAGTTCTACAGAAACTGTCGCATTTCAAGTTTATGAAATTTAAAAAACAGACCATTAATTTCTTAAATTTTTTTGATTGAGATCGAAAGTTTAAGTGTCTGAGACACCATTTTCAGTACTTGGCTCAGTTCATATGCTGTAGGGGAGGGTCTAGGGCGATTCAAATTTTCAGTATCCACGACTATGGAATTTCCTTCGTCATGGTCTCCTTGCTGTCCATCGCCCTGGTAATCAAATCTTCGAGCCAAACGCATGACAAAAATCTGAAAATATGCAAAGTATACTCCATAAGTAAGTATTTCACCATAAAAACATCAAGATCTACTCTAAGATGAATTCAAGATCGAAAAATATAAAATATTCAAGATATTTTCTAAATAAAAGTTCCAACGCCATGGATAAAAATTCCTTTGTCGTGAATGCCAAAAATTTAGAGCGGATCACCAGCACCAAAGAGGAACCAATGAAATTCAAACAATATGTGTAGAGGCTTGTTGTAAAAGGGTACTATACTACTAGCGAATTTTAAGCTATTTGAACATACTTGAATTTCATTGGTGGCTCTTTGGTGCTAGCGATCCGTTCGTCAAAAATTATGCTATCCACGACGAAAGAAATCGAAAAAATGCCACGACCTAAGAAAATATCTTGAATATTTTATATTTTTCGATCTCGAATTCATCTTAAGAGTAGTTCTTGATATTTTTATGGTGAAATACTTACTTATGGAGTACATTTTGCATATTTTCAGATTTTTGTCATGCGCTTGGCTCGAAGATTTGATAACCACGGCGATGGACAGCAAAAATTGTAAACACCCGAATTTCTACAGATATCAAGTTATAGATCGTCCAACTAAGCTGAGACTCAAAATTGAAATAATAGATGACGTTCTTATCATATCTATGAATCAGTGTGGCCACTGACAGAGATAAAATATGAAACAACGGATTCGGAAAAAATTAATGAAAATTGTCCACGGTGATGGAAGAAAAAACATGTTACGAATTTTTAGCTCGTTTGGAGGTCATACAGTGACCCTTCAGAGACCTTATAATAGGCCAACATATACTCTAATTCCCCAACAATATCCTGATTTTTTAATTTTTCAATATTGTTGGTAATTTTTAGTATAAAGAGTAAATAAACATTGAAAAACGTGAGCGGCTACATCCACGGCGATGGAACTTTTGACTATTAAAATCGATGCTGTTGTTGTTTGTGGAGGGGAAAATTTGTAAAATTTAGGTGAAAAGGTGGGGAAGATGATATTTTATAAAACCATCAAAAAAAAAATAAATAACCTACTTGGTACTTGAGAAAAACACGTGTTACTCAATTGCGACAGTTTCTGTAGAACTACCCATTGCTAACTCCTTCATGCGTACATGTTTCAACCAGTACTAAGTCTGCTAACTACCACCTTATCGTTTCCAAAAATTCCTAAGAAGTTGAATTTAGGATATGAAGTACTTCTGGCTCATAATAATTATATGAGCCAGTATTTTTTAAATTTTGGCTGTTTTAGGCTGCTCTAGTTGTACTCAAATTTTAACTAGCCCATTTTGTATCAATTTTGACTCGAATTCAAAAACCCTACATATAAAGTTCGACCTTTCTAGGATGATTTGATGAGAAGATGTGAACGATTCGTGATATTTTCTGACAAATTTTTTTCACAAAAACCTGTTTTTGTACTCTTACTCCTCTCTAAATTGTGACATTTTATAAGAAAACGATCAACATTATCACCATAATCATTCTCGAGATATTACATTTTCTGAAACTAGATGAAATTACCTTTCTAATGAGCTATTGGAGAACTTTTTTCATGAAAAATTGACGGTTTTGCAAGAATTTGAAATTTGATGTTAGAAAAATGAAGTTTCGAGAAAAACATGTTTAAAGTTTTTGAATGAAAATTTCCATTAAAAAACATATTTATACAAATGTAAAAATTCAATTTTTTTTCAATCTTATAGACAATTTGCTGTAAAATCCGAAAAAGTAGGTTTAGGAGCCGTATTAGGCTTCCAAGGTTCCGAAAGTAGCCCCACACATAACTGACCCAACGCAAATTGAAATGTACAATTTTTTTTTTCACAAAATAATTTTTATTTCGGTTTTGGACATCAAATATTTTTACACTTTGCTCTAACATATTTTCTGTTTCACGAGATTCTGAATATCTCCCGTGAAAGTAGAAGGATTATAGTACATGAATCCATCAAAAACAAAAAATCTATATATAATTTCTCTCCAATTTTATTACATAATCTGAAAATACTGGTGTCCTCGTCTTTTTTTTGACGTATGTCACGATGACAAAAAATTCTGAAGCTTTGATTGTCACTCTGATAATTCAAATTCAAGCAAATTGTTCGAAAAAAATCCACCACCCTCTGTTTACCTCTCAGTTTACGTAAGCTGTGATAATAATCTCTTTTTTCGCAAAATATTTTTTCTTGTGAGGTATTTTTTATGTATTGAAAATAAGGCACATGCTCACGTCACAATATAGTATTGAAAATTCCTCTATAGAAATGTTCGAACTTGAAAAAACTCCGATATAATGACGAAAATAAGTATTTTGAAATTAGATAAGGGCTCTCATTTGCCTTCATTTCATTTCTTCCTCTCCTC
This sequence comes from Phenacoccus solenopsis, assembly GCA_009761765.1. Taxonomy (NCBI): domain Eukaryota; kingdom Metazoa; phylum Arthropoda; class Insecta; order Hemiptera; family Pseudococcidae; genus Phenacoccus; species Phenacoccus solenopsis. Next base: position 48,550,589 of record CM019752.1, on the reverse strand, counting down.
CTTCCCCCCCCCCTCCTTAACATCGAACTCCAAAGAAATTACTTCTGTGGTTTAATATTTTTTCTCCCATTGTACATTTTACTCCACTTTGGCTGGAGATGTCAAGCTCGTCGAGAGTTTTGATTGACGCAAGGGCAAAAATATTCCTCTAGCTCTGGGTAGGGCTGTCTCCAGAAATAGGAAAATTTATGAGGCCTCACCGAGAAATTCCATTTTTAATGGCACACTTCGTATTAACCAGACCAATTTTTTCTCTAATTTTTCAAATTATAATTTTATGGAATTTCTTCTGTTTTTTTTTTTTTTTTTTTTTATCGAAGTTGAGAAATTAAATTGGCCCAATTTTCACATCATCGGCCCACCGAAATTTTCTCGGTGACTCTCTTGCTGGATTCGAACCTGACCCTGGGTAATTTTTTTTTCAATAGTAGATTACTTTATTATTTTGTATTTGTTGGAAAAAGATTTAAATTCGCAATCTGCTCCCTTCGCCCCGTCTAAGTATGTTTGATCATAGTGTAAAAATTTTTATTGAAAATACATTTTAAAGAAAAGCACCTATGAAATATTTATCAACTTCCTTCTACGAGTACAGAAACATGCTTTCTTTCTGTCGTAAATAAATTATCAAGGAGAAAACACATAATTACAAACCTTCTGGGTCATTACGACTTCAAAAAGAGAAAAAGTAGTTCTAACAGCTAATGGAAACTTTACTTTGTTGAACTTCAGTGGAGACATTGACGTGGTGATGGATGAATTTGGAAGAGGAAATTTTTTTGCTTTTTAAAGATTCAATTTTAGTACATCACTTGCTTTTCATAAATGTACGTTAATAATGTAGCAAATTCCACTTGTAAATTCGCATCTTTTTAATTTTTTTTTACTATGGTTAAGATCAACTGAAAAAGGGAAAGAGAGGTTTTCCCTGGCTTGGCATTTTTCGTAGGCTTGTAAGAGTTTCTAGGAAAATATTAATACATCAATTATATCGTTATAAAATTTAATTCATTCGTTTTATTTAGTTTTATATATTTTCATTCTTCTGAGTGGTGATTTTCTCTGTGCGATTCTGACTGCGATATATCTCTTTGAAAAAACCATCGTCTTTCTGAAGAGAATTAATTATCAACTGCTTCTCGTTTGATGTAAATTCAGCTTATTTCAAAAATTGACAGAACAAATTTCCTCGAAAATAATTTTGCGTTCACAAACAAGCTGAAAAAAGTAGAACCACTAATAATAGGTATACCTACTTCCGATGAGCGACCGAATGGTTTTTTTTTTCGCAATCGACATTACGTGCTGCGTACAATATTTAAGCTGAACGATTTTTCCAGGTCGTTCAAAAAAACATACCATTTCGACATTTTGGGAGGAGTCAAATACAAGTATGTAGGGTATAATGCGAATTAAAAGACGAAAAAACGATTCGCTTTATGCCACCCTTTATTTTTGTGCGTATTTACTAGTTTATTTATTAATCGACGAGAGTATCGCGTAAAGGAACCTGTTAAATTAAGACGAGTGCTAGGGAGGTCGAAAAAAAAAGCACCGAGATCTATCGCGTCGTGAGAAAACGCACCTGTTGTTGTCGTGTCTTCGATAAATGGTCGTCATTCTCGTCATAGATCTCCTCCTCCTGGCGCAATTTGTTGGAACGGTAGAAGGGAAAAACAAACTTTGGTAGGGTAATTTATATCCGTTGGTTTAATTATTGTTATTATTATTATCGTCGATGTAATAACGGTGTAATTTAGCATTGCCTTATCATCGTAGCCGATGTAATAGTTATAATTAGTATCATAACGATCGTGATCTATTAGCCGCTAAAGACGGCCAAATGAAAAGTAAACAGAAACGAGGATGCGGTGTTCGGGTGGTGCGCGAAATACACGGTAATATTGTACGTACGATGTATGCGACGACCATGTAATGCATAAATTTCATTGTACTGGCTATTGGACGCGTATAGGATCTGGATTTTATAAATTATACAGTAGCGTTGGACGGGCTACGCTCATTTGTAAATTAAACGTAAAAGCATTACGTTCGAGCACCAGGATTCCACACGCTTGTCTTATCAAATGTTCGCAGGGCAGCCGAAGTATCACCGGGGGACTGGAATATATTTTTGTCTGGCTTCGCTATCGTGTAGAGTGAGAATTGTATCGAATTATTTCGGTAGCGTCTTCGGCAACACGACGATTGTGAGAGAAAATACCGAACTAGTTTTCCGAGAAAGGTGGTGGCGTTTTTTCTAATGCCACAGAATTAAGGAGTGACTACCGTAAAGGTTTACGCCGAGAGTTGCTTTATACGTATTCTTAATCTTAAACCGTTCCTAACGGTATCCCGCTGAAATTCTCAGGCTCGGTGACGTAAGCTGAGAAATGCTTTCCAAGCGAGCCGGGATGTGGCGGATATTCTTGGCGAGAAATAGGACAGTTTTTCCGAACCGAAGAGGGTTTCATTGTGCGGTCAATGGGTCCACATTGTGAACCCGCTGAGATCGAAAATCACAACATTCTGAGTCGCAGAGACGTTCGCGGTGATTGATAGGTGTATGATAATTGAATCGTTCGAGGTAACCCTTCTATAAGGACATCCTTGGCGCTAATATGATTTTAAAACCTCGAGCAGCTATGCTGCATTATTGAAGCTGACTTTTTAAAGGTCGCTCGTTCAGTTTTGAAGATTATGTTGTCATTCTGTTTATAGAACACAGTAGTGGGGCTGAAAAACCTCAACCTATCCCTTTCGAAACTATTGTAGGAAGTTGAGTTTAGAGTTCTTGCTCACAAGGAATCACATTTCTTCAATGTTCATATTTATGAAAGTTCAGCGATTTGAAGCTCCTCGAGCCTTTCTTATGTTTTGATCATGACCTAACTTGAAGGGTTCATAAACTCTACGTACAAAGTTTGAGCTTTCTAAATACATTCGCTGTGGAGATATGGGAGATTCGTGGAAGTTTTTGACTTATTTCCTCTCCATAAGTCTTTCCTGGCTGTAAATCCTCTTCGAAAGCATTTCGAAAACTTAAATTTGAATATGTTGGCATTTTGAGCTACTCTGTCTTACGAAACCGTTGTCGAAAATTATCAGTGTTTCGTTTAGCCCTACCAAATTTTGAGTAGTTCATGAAGGAGGATTTTGAATATATCACTCTTTGTTTACCCAGTAATTACAAGTGTATAATTATGTCCATAATTATCTAACTTGGGCCATTTAAAGCTCGTCAACCTTTCCTCTAATTTTGATTATTCACCGTTTTGAATCAATTTTGGTCCAAATTCAAGCGGTTATATTTTAGTCTGTATTCAATTTTACATACAAACGTTGAGCCTTTTAAGTAAAATTCAAAAAATTTCATCATTAATAATTTTAGAATTTTTTTTTATCCAACTTCCCTTCGAAATTTACTTGGGAAGTTAAAATTTGAGTATTTTGGGATTCATGTCACACTTTATTACATGACGTTAAGATGGATATTTTAAGGCTTTTGGAATTTGAGTGAATCGCCATTTTGATACAAAACAAAAATCTTTTACAGACAGGGGCGTACCGAAGACCTTCTTCAGGGGAGAGGGGGGGGAGAAAACCAAAAATTGCCAACTAATACCATGAAATTTTACCATATGATGCACAGTCTTGTTAGTCTTCAAAAAAAAAATTTAAATACTGCACAAGTGGTCAAATTTACCAACTTTACGCTGAAACTCCAAATTTACCAACTTTTTACGCTAAAACTCTAAATTTACCAACTTTTCAAAAGCCAAGGGGGGAAGCTCCCCCCCTCCCCTCCCCCCTTTCGGTACGTCCCTGTTTACAGAGTATCTCTACGTCTTCACGAGAACAGTTTCTGATAAAATTTCGAGGGATGCTACAGAGTGGAAAAAGCCGGAGATGGGCAGAATACTTGATTTAAAATTTTTTTTTTTTTAATTTATGATTTCTTCGTATTATTAAAATTTCTCAATTTTTAATAAAATTTTTAGCTGAGTTTTTAACTAAAAAACGACAGCTATTACAACCTACCTGATTTGGGAAGGGAAGGTCGGGGGAGGGTGGGGTTTTCAAATCTTTGCGTTTCAGACCACTTGTAATCATCTGGTAAATGTCCATTGTCCAATTTTTTGGTATATATTATATATTATATTTTTCCCCACGTGTGTAGCACGAGCGCGTATTCATAAAATACGCTCAAAATTTGGTGAGAAACTCTCCTTGAAAATACGCAGAACAACTTTTTTTGTTTTTTCGATAAATTACAAAACGGCGAATCACTCAAATTTTGAGGAGGGCTGAAGAAGGAGTAAATGGCTCAAATTTTTCGTTTTTGGTTTCACATGAAAGAATGAGTCACGGACATTAACATATCAAAATTTCAGCTTCCTAAGTGCATATTGAGAGGAGTTAGAGCAAAAAATAGCTTTTCTAGGAAGTTTTGAGTCATGAAATTTCTTGAATCTTCCATATCTCCTCTCCAAATCAACCTAAAAAGATCAAACTTTGTGTGTAGAGTTAGTTGATGATCACAGTATGACCTCTTGAATTGAATCAAAATGCTTCCAAAATGGCGGATTATCAAAATTTGAGTAGACCTTGAAGAGCTTTAAGTTAATAAAAATGTAATTAATATGAACTCATATTATTATTGGGGATAAGAAGTATACTATATCCCCAATTCATTTCCATACATGATGTTGGAGGGGAGAAGACGAGGTTATCGACCTTGAATAGTGGTGGGGGTACACGAGAGGTCGAGAATTTTTTATTGCTCATTCTGATTTTAGTTTCCCCAGTGATTTCGAAGATGAGTTGGAGCAAAAAACGGTTTTTGGAGGGGAAATTGGTGCAGGAAATTTCATGAAGTATTCATATCTCATTAGCAAATCAACCTAGAAAGGTCAAACTTCGTGTGTAACATTAGTTGGTGACCAGAATATGACCTCTTCAATTTCAGTCAAAACGGATCCAAAATGGCCGATTATTAGGATTCGAAGATGATTTGAGAACCCTCAAGTAGTTGTAGTTTGAGAAATGTTCACATGATTATTTCATAGCGAGAAATACTACGTTTGTGCCAAATTCAACTTCTTAAGTGTTTTTGGAAAGGATAGAGTACGGGTTTTCAGACCTGGTATTGGGTGTGGTCTGTAGTTATAAAGAGTTAAGCAAGGTTATTACTAAATCAAAACAAGCCCCTGTTAAAAACTCAGCTTCACTAATGCGGCATGGCTGCTTACGTTTTTATTTTCAAGTTTAGCTATTGAATGAACAGAACTAAATTCTTGAAAAAATTAACCATATTGGACCCTCTTGATCTATTCTGCTTATAGCCCTATTAGAAGTTATTCTTGCAAACTTTTAGAAGTAATTCGTTTTAGATCACTCAAAATGTATAAGTCATATGATTACAAATCATCTGAAACGCAAGGATAATACCTTTACCCCATCCCTCCTCAAACCACGTTGACTATAACTATCCTTTTTATTAGAAACTTAGCTGATAAACGTTTAATTACTTGCGTAAGAGTTCCGAATGCGAACTATATCAGCAGGCAATTCTTATTCTTGTTGATGCACGGACGTGAACCTGTTCGAATTATACGAGCGATTCGATTCTATTATTTAAAAAAAAAAAAGATTTTCTACAGCGACGCCGCGTTATTGTTGTTCGGTTGTTTCGAAATGTGTTCCAACATTTAATGTGTCAGGTCGAAAATCAATTGAGCTCGAGTGATTATTTCGCGCTGAATGTACCACGTACTGTATGTAGGTGCTCTATCGTTGGTATCTTGGAACATGATTTAAATTTTCGTAACAATGGTAGCTTTTTCTTTACTCTAGTAAGCGGTGAGTTCATACGACGTTATGTAATTGCATACGGAACGGTCGTCTCTTTTCGTAAGAAATTAATAAATTAAAATAAGACGCGAGGCGTTTGAAACACCATAGTCGACGCCTCTGAGTATCGTGGCAGTTGTAACAAATGGAAGTCTTAGTGTATATACGAGGTACCGTAAGACATCACACTTTAAGTTGTCAGGAAAATCATTCAAATGTTGGGCGTTATTATTAAACAAAAGCTGCTTTCGGCTACAGCTTCAAAGTTCATAGATTGATAAATATGCTTACATATTTTGGTTTCAGACGTTTTTCAAGTGTAATCTAAAATACGTGTACGAGCGTAGATGATGTTTTGGATTGAAACGAACATGATAATATGTATTGTTCCGATCGACGAGTTATAGCTTTGATGAAGAATGATGCCGGCAACAGGTTATACGTCAAGAGCATGATTCACGTTATCAAGGAACACTAGGCGGTTAGTTAATCATGATACGTGAGTATTTTCTATGGTACTTGTTATAAAAGGTGTACGTGTGTTATTTGTAGGTACACGCATGAAGTTGCGGTTTGCATTTTGTATTTTTGCAGCGTAATGGATGGAAGCAAGGCTCGTCGACTTTGGAAGTGTATGGATCTTAAACGAGCTGTTATGGGTCCTAAAGTTATTGCTGTACATCGAGGGTTTGTTAGGAGAGACAATTTTTTCAATAATATTATTTTTTCGTACATCATTATTGATATTTGTTTTCATCTCTAATATAACGATAAGTATATTGAAACGTGATTTCATGAAGACATTTTATAAGGTGCACGTGGAGAAGAATAGTTAAGTCTGTTGTGAAGGGAAAGAGATGAACGTTTACTCATCATCTTCCTGACACATTTTATATGAAGAATTTCAAGGAATTCCGATCACGTTACAAAGTACGAAGTATTAAAAAATTTCCAACGAAGGGACTCACAAATGATTTAAGAAGTTATAATGAAGGATTTTATCCATAAATTCACCGCAACCAGGGATTTAAAAGCAGGATAGTTTTGGTTCCAGTTCTGGTTCCACCTGATTATTGGACTCAGCTTCCAAATCATTTCCCGATCAGTTCGATTTTTTTCCTCACTTTTGTAAATACCAATTAGCAGTCTATCGTGTATGGTCGATGAATAGATTTTAATACACTCGCACTATATGAGGGTGGTTCAAAAAGTAAGGTTCCTTCTTCTGTATTGATGGACTTTCCAGGTAAACGATCTAGAATGCGTTGCATTGCTGCGTTTAGTTTGTGGTTAATTTTTGAAGCAAAACAACGTGATGAGTGAAAACAAGTTTTAACAGTAGCCTAATATTTGGAGGTGCGTTCAGTGATCCATTTTTTAATCGTGAATTAAAAAGAGTGTTGATTTAGTTTGTTCTAAAGTTGTGCTGGTAGTTCGACGAAAGGCAAGAAGAAGTTAATGACCACAGCTCAGGTAGGTCTAGCGTAATGATGAGGACTTGGTGAAGCGTGTCTACTATTTTGGTTTTTAGGACTCGGAGGACGCAATTCTTTATTTTTAACGAGGTTATGGAAAAAAGGACTATGATATATATAATGATCATACAATATGTGCGTTGAAAGATCCGGGTGCAACAACGTATTGTTACTAAGTATGTATATTTATATATTTTTATATTTTTTAAAATAAGAGAATTCATTTAATTTTCAATGTGGTCTGCAAACACGTTACAAATTATTGGTCATTTACAACTTGATGAATTATCGATATTGTTTCGCAGAAGAAAAAAAGGCGATGAAGTTTAAAAATATGTATCGATTTCTTTTACTCGGTTTTTGAAAATCATTGACAAATTGAAAATAAATTGAAAAACTGCACTCGTATTTATAATCCAAACGAATAATTTGTATGTGCGTGGCTCATCAGCATAAACTAATTCAATGAATAATTAGATAAGGACATGCTAGATGCTCTAGATATGTTATATAAATGATAAAATCGATGAAATTTTAGATTTCACGCAAGCACACAATTGCGCATAGAGTGGAGCGAATTTTGATTTTTTTTTTTTCAAAAATCGATCAGTTTTAAGGGTCGATAGTTGCAAAATGAACCCAAAAATATTCCCAAAAAATTTCAGCCCCTTAAGTTAATATTTAAAGTTTAACAATTTTATAATACTTGAAAAAATATAGTTTTCGAAAATTTGAAAATGTTTTGTATCAAGGCTATATTTTGCCTTCTGAACTTCAGAAAAATAATTGTTTACCTATTTTTTTTTTAATATTCAGGGACTCTAAAACTGTTTCCAGTATTCTTGAAAAACTCCTATTTTCTGTATTTTTTGCATCAAGTAAGTATATATTGGATACTACTCATAAGTTGATAATTTATTGATTAATATTATATGAAAAATATGTGTGATTTCACATCTCTTTGATTTTGAGTTTTCATTGGTTCTCAAAACAGCAGTTATTTATTTGGCTTACAAATACTATCGTGATGCATAAGACCTGAATATTGAGAAAATAAATAAATAATTATTTTTCTGAAGTTTAGAAGACAAAATATAGCTTTTAGACACAAAAAATTTTCAAATTTTTGAAAACTAATTTTTTTATAATTTTCAGAGTATCATAAAATTTTCAAAATTTGGCCTAATTTTGCGGAGTATAAATATCAACTTAGGAGATGAAATTTGTTAGGCGTATTTTTGGGGTCATTTCGCAACTATCAATAGCGAAACTAAAACAAAAATGCGTGCCATCCTAGTAGACATCCAAGCTGAGGTTTCATCAGGCGCCGTGTAACAAGCCTAGTGAATTTATCCCCACGATTGGGAATTTTTCATCCTTCATTAATGTAGTGGGGATTTTAAGATAATTGGTGATTATCCAGACAAAGTGGGGATTTTTTATACTTTCTTCGATTTTTAACTCACCTCCTTCATTCCTACAGAAATAATATTAAAAATTCATAATTTAGTCCAAATTCTGGAACTATTTATTTTTTTCAATTATTGTGAAATGTAACTCAGGTACCACGTCTGCGCTAGCGCTACCTATTAAATAATGTAATAATCAAAAAATCAATCAAACGAAAACAATAATAAAATTTTCACCTCTAAATTCCATTGTCCAAAGTCTAATCTATATTCTGAAATTTCTATGATCAAGTTTATGCTTCTTGGTATTCTAATCTTTGACTATATAGTATATGGACCGCTCGAACTGTAAAAACGTAGTCAGCCAATATAACACAATTAAATGGAGGTCGCATTTCCAAAAACGCTTCTGCGCATCACAATTCTGTCATTCGAAACGTCGTGTTTCCCTGTACGCTAGGAAATCAGGGTAAAGCGGGACGAAAGCGGGAGGCATTTTAGGTAAGGAACTTCAGTTCATACATGCGCAGATTCGTTTTTGGAATTGCGACCTTCATTTATATTGGCTGAATATCATAACATTGCGCTAACTGGAGTTCGAGCAGTCCATATACTATATAGTCAAAGATTCTAATGCGTATGCCGGGTGACTACTTGATTCGAGCACCCTAGCGAAAAAATTAGCTAAAAGGTGAATAAATTCAAAACATATATGTATTTTTGACAATGAAAGTATAAATTAAAATTGTGTATTTCATTGATAAACACTTTTAAGCATTAAATAAATATTATTTATGCCATTTATTGTTCTTAATATCATTCAAATATGTAATTTATTTCTATGAGAGAAAGATTTTTGCGCTTGGGGTGCTCGAATCAAGTAGTCACCCGGTATCACCTTTATTATTATAAATCCAAATAAATATTGATTTTTCATTTAATTGCACATTTGGTTAATTTTACAGATTTATTATAAAATAATGAAACTAAACTCAATATGCAATGTGTATTGAACAAAAATGAAAAACATGGAATGTCCAAGAATTGGGACCCTTCAGAGCAGTGGCGCGCTAGTGTCGTGTTTACATTTAATGGTCTTATCAGTTTTGAAAACGGGGAATTTTCGCTGCCAGTTGCAGACTCACACAGACCACACAGTGAAATGTTTAAATTATTTGAAAATAAATCTAATAAATGGAATGAATGAGTTGGGTTTGGCCAATTTGATACTTATCTATCATTTTGGTTTATAAATGAGATTCTTTCGCATGGTATTTATGATATTCACGATAATTGTATCGCTAATCATTGGTAAGTGCATGAAAAATAATCTTTATTTCGCAACAATAACACTGGAATTCAATTTATCTTTACCATTGAACAAAAAACAATTAATTCTATTCAAAATAATTCAATTCAATACCACAATTATTAATTCATTGCTAATAATGATACTTTATCAAATTATTGAAATCCCCGTTTTCAGTAGTTCATCGTTTTACCACCAGGTACCGACTCTTTCGCTGAAGGATCCCAATTGGCGCAAATTTCGCTTAAATATAAAGTGAAGATTTTTATTCCTTAGATGTGGGGATGTTTTTTTAAAATAGGTTTGCAACCCTGATTACAAGGTATAAAATCATGCATCATTTATTGTAATATTATTTAGTTAGTTCATTTTTTAGAAGTAGCAAAAAAGGCTTTTAGCCATGTCCTCAAGATCTCGACTATTTTTATTTAATGTATTCATTTCATTTTTTTCGAATTGTACGTAAAATTGCTGAACTCCTGAAAATTATGTTTGCAGATGTTATGCAAAAACACACGATTGTATAGGACGAGTATAACGATGAATTTACAATCTATGAAATGAAATATTCAGTGTGATACGATACAATCATACCAAACGCTTAAAGGTTGGTAAGGTTTAACCTTTAATTTTCCTTTTAAAAAGTTGAATTGTATGACTCGACATATTGAAGAGCTTTTGGCTAAGTAATATTATTATAAACTTTCCACCGAACTGAACTATAATTTGTTGTGTTTTTATTGGATGAAGGATATATACAATCGCAATATAGCAGTTCCGGGTATAATACATTTAACATCGTAGCTATTTCAAAGTGAATCGATCGCTTTTCAAGTCAACTACGTGCGGAAGTTTGTTGTGATGGAAGTTGTAAAATTATCATTCGAAAGGCTATTACCTTACATAATTATGAGGTATGGAATCGTGAAAGTGAAACTTTTTGTGTTCAAACAATGAAGGAGGGAAGAAGGTAATTTATTTGAATGTTTTAATGAAAGAATTAAAAACACAGCGCATCTCCATTTCGTGACGACCATCGAGTAAGTAGATACGCGACACTTTTAATTACAATAGACAAGCAGACCGAAGTTACCCTTAAGAATTTCCACAAAAGTGTACGCTTATAGACCATATAGTCCTAGTCACTGTACCTCCCACATATTGTGTTTTTGTGTATCACGCTCGCAGACACGCACGCGTTCGTAAAAATAATTGTAAATAGAGGAATGAATGTAGGCATGTGATGCGGGTTAATATTCCGGATGTAAATTCTGTGTAGGGTCGTCTCGCATCTCAATTCATTGACACTGATAAAAGTTACAATGGCCATACTAATACTTATTTCGAATTACCGAGTACGTTTTAGATTTAAAATTGCGATAACATTACGTACAGTTGTGTTAGCGACGTAAATACATTCCCCTTATTCATTGTCCATCAATTATCGCCGCCGTTATACGCAATTGCAAGGTATCCGAGATAGAAATTGTTTACCACGTGGAAAACATCGATTAATACGGCTACGCAGTCGAAAGAAAGTTTTCTCAGAACGTCCACATATGTGTAGCCTTTTAGTATACGGTGTGGTAGATTCATTGAAAGGACATTCGTCTGCGCCTTGCATGTGATTACGCTTTGGAAATTTGAAGGAAGGAGGAAAAAAAGCGCTTCTAAGTAAACGGTTTCACAAAAAATCAAAACCAACAGCGAAGTGTGAAATGTTTTCAAGATTTGCCTCCCGTTGACTGTCAGACAATTGACAACCGTTACTATGTATACGAAGGAGAAATAATGCATTGTGTGCCTTCAGCATCTCTTCCCGCAAAGACATCTTTAGCTTTGTTCCGAGAATAACGAAGGAAAAAAATTGATCAATTCGAGTGCTACTTGAAGTGCACCCTTTGTTTCGTGATTTTTTTTCCCATTTACACGGTGGATCGTGCGGATTAGAGAGCTAGGTGTAGTTGATCATTTTGTATTAGCGTGCTAACAATTTTGAAATGCGAGTGCAAGTTGTTCTTGGAGATATGGAATCTTTTCACCCTAGTGGAATTTACACGAATCGATGTACGTGGTTTACCGATCTTCCACGATGTTGAAGACGTTGGAGTATTCGTGGATGAAATTGTCAACATCAATCATACGCGCTTTTTGTTTACTTTTATTGTACGAAAAATAGGTGTCCGGTATAAGCTGACGTGACCTGTTATTATTAGTTTCACTTTATTTTCAACTTATTCCTTTTACGCCTATCGATCTAAGCTACGTACGCTGAGAGAATTATTTTGTAAATCAGCTCATATTATGTGTTTATTTTCAAGGTATTGTTGATTCGTAAGCTAGCTTTTGATTCTCGGTAATCAGTCAGCCTGTCAAGTGAAATTTACTCGGTTATGTTACAATTTCTGGTTTTTCTTTTTGTGTACGGTGATGGATTCGATGTGTTGTGGTATAATTTTTTTTATTGTTGGGGTAATATAGCGTGGCAATAATCTGTTCCCGATGTGTTGATTCGTGTTGACTGTTAGTTAGCCAGATTTGTTTGATTTGCTCTGAAACTGTATATCTTATTTGTTGACATTTGTGATGTTCGATGCGTAGAAATATATTTCTTGGTTATTTTCTAGTTTGTATCGGAAGAAATTTTCGAGTTGTTTTTTCATACACTTGATTTCTTTTTATATTCTTTTACGAATAGAAATCCGATGGAAATCATCTCTTATATTTACTCTGGCCTATTCATCTTTGGAATTCCAAAAAGCTGAAATCAAATCTATGATAATCTATTCACAACTTATTCTTTCAGTTACGTGTTTTTAAGACAAGAGTAGCTGTAAAAACTATTTATTTTCTGAAAGTACAATTAATGTGATAGGAATAAATGAAATGGTGGTTATATCGAACAGATTGTTATAAAAGTTTTTCTTTGATATAATCTATGAAGAATGGTTACTTTATCGCATATCAAAATCGTCCTCTTATTCTGACTCCTTTGAAATGCTTTTTTTGATGTTTCACTCCTCTCGAATATATTTTTCGCATATATTTCTTCAGGATTCATTCTTACGAGAATAGTATATTTCACAACTAGGGAGGTAAAAGTGATTCTTGACGAGTGTAAGGTTTGTTGCCCGAGCAAAGCGAGGGTGATAAGTCGCACGAGTCTAGAGTCAATTTTTTCTCTGAGTAGTGAACGAAATTTTTCCTAAATGCGGGAGAAAAACACTCGTTTGAGACCCGAGCGATTAGCGAGCGGGAAGTAAAGTAGCGCTTTCCTCCCGCAAGTATGAAAAAAACATTATGAAGCAAGTTATTGTCCATTAAATTTCCTACCATTTTGTTCCGATATATTTTTCACTCTAGATGTAAAAAGGGAAGCATGGGATCCTCAAGAAGATATATCATGAAAGCTAGGTACATGTAACAACATCAAAATTTATATATTCATTCTCGGTGATTAATAAATAGAACATACATAAACTTACCATTTCGCACCCTACTGCAACAACACCACATCTCAAAAAAAAATCTTCGACTGCAAAAAACCACATCTAAAAAAACTACCAAAGATAATTTGCGTTGCGAAAATCTGCCTTTACCATTGTAGGCCAATGCATTTAGACATGAAATACACCAAGGTCGGAAAAATTCCCATCAAAGCGATTTTTGGTAGGGTTGTTAGGAACACCATTCTAAAAACAGCGTATCCCCCCAGGGGGGAAAATGTCCCCCCAAAATCAGTTTTTGGCCCCTATCTCCTCTGCATTTGGTCGTAGCGCAAAAAGGTTTTAATAAAATTTATTCTCCTTTCAATTCCCTATAAAATGAGCCATAAACCATTTTTCAAGGAAGAACGAGTGTGGAGCTACGGCTTCCTAAAGATGAGTGGTTTGGAGGTGTGTTATGAAAAGTCGCTATAAAAAAGTATTACGATTATTATAAATTGTTTTAATGGTTATATATTATATTGAAGCTTAAGATAATTTTCCCTGACAAATCGAAGCCATCCTCCTCTTCCCCCAACACCATTATCAGAAGAACCTCCCTTCCGTATAATGAATTTGTTTTAATGACATAGCCAATTTATTCTAATTTCGACATAGAAAAATTACATCTACGAGTTACACGTGCTTTTCGTATCCTTGTTTGGAGGGAGGGGGCGGCTTATTCAGGCACAATATATCGCATCCTCAGTGCAATAAGGCCACATCTCAAAAAAAGCATGTAAAAATTCAACAAAAAGGTACCCTTTTCCTATACTTTTTTGGAGTAAAATGAGCTAATTTAGTTTATTTGTCACACTTTTATCGATTTACATTAATTGTACCCAAAAATGTATGTGAAAAGAAGTACTTTTTTGAGATGTGGCTTTTTTGTAATTGCAATTTTTTTTTGAAATGTGACCTTATTGCACTGAGGGTACGATATGCGCAATTACATTCGCATTTTTTTTTTTTTTTTTCTAAAAATTCATGTTTTCCATCATTACGAAGCTTCAGGTTCAGGTTTAGGTTCAGATCTAATTGGGTGCTACAAGCACTGGCCACTTTAAGCATTTATAGCTTATTATGCTCCATAACTCACTATCACCTATGTATCAGGTGCCCATAGGAGTTTCGGCTGATAATAAAAGAACTAACTGTGCAGTTATCAGTTACATGAGTGGAATGGTTTCAATAAGGGTTCCCTTTTGGAGCGCCAACTTATGCAACCATACCACTTTTATTAATAAAATTATATCGTATTTCCTTTCTCAACTGCCTGATTTTAAGGCCTCAGATGGAGCACTTACAAAATCTGATAGTAGGACTCACAAACCTTAAAGGCTTTTTATTCAACTTTTATGTTGATGAGCTGCCACATGTACCCGTGGTCAAGCTATGGAAAGTGATTGAAGAATGATGGCTGTAGAAAAATAGACAATCCAGCAACAGAGTGTGCTTTGGGACCATTAGGATAAATTATGTCATTAGAGGTGGAACTTTCCAAGGTTGCAAAGCCCGCTCCCGTAACCACAGTTGCTCTGGCACATGCTGTAGTCCGGAGTTTCTGGAGATTTGAAGAAGGAATAGTTCTGGTATGGAGACATAAGAAATGATGCCAGAGCTAGCTTGGGTGCCTTGGGTTTGCCAGGCCCGTATTTGCTAGATGCGAATTCCGGAGGATCATTCCAAAGCTTACTTGCTTCTAAGGAGGAATCTAATCCTTTTTTAGTAACAGTTACTGAATATTACTAATAAAACACTTCAACATATCATCCATTGTAAACAGGCCTGAGCCTTGGGAAGATGGGCGGTTTCCCGGGCCCAAATTTTTTTCAGGGCCCACGACTTGAAGCATTGACGCTAAAAATTTGTCTTCATCTACATTTTTTTTATGCTCTTATGACTTTTCCTTCCGCAGCTGATTGTAAACTAAATTCGTAAGGAACACACTTCCAACTCATTGGAAATATTCAAGGGAATAGTAGAGCTAGGCCTACTAGTATAAAAAATAGAGCTTCATCATTTGACATCGTAATGCAACTGTACTTTATACCTCAAATGCGTAGTATTGTCATGCCCCAACAATCCTCACCCTGAGCGAACGCTACAAGAAACAGTATTATCGTGTCGCAATATAGGCTGCTCCCTCCCCCCAACAAGGATGCGAAAAGCAGGCGCGAATCGTAGATATTTGGTGTAATTTTTCTATGTCGAAATTAGAAAAAAAAACGTAAGCAGCCATGCCGCATTACTGGAGCTGAGTTTTTAACTGGGGCTTGTTTTGATTTAGTAATAACCTTGCTTAACCGTTCATCACTACAGGCCACACCAATACCAATCTGAAAACCCCTACCCTATCCTTTCCAAAAACACTTAAGAAGTTCAATTTGGCACAAATGTAGTATTTCTTGCCATGAAATAATCATGCGAACACATATTTCTCAAATTATAACTATTTGAGGGTCCTCAAATTATCTTCAAATTTGTAAATCCGCCATTTTTGAATCCGTTTTGATCCAAATTCAAGAGGTCATATTGTGGTCACCAACTAACTCTCACACACAAATTTGACCTCTTTAACTTGATTTGGTGGGGAGAATATGGAAGATTCAAGAAATTTCATGACTCAAAAATTCCTCAAAAAGCCGTTTTTTGATCTAACTCCTCTCAATATGCACTCAAGAAGCTGAAATTTGGATATGTTAGTATCCGTGACTCACTCTTTCATATGAAATCAAAAACGAAAAATTTGAGCTATTTGCCCTTCTCCAGCCCCCTCAAAATTTGAGTGATCCGCCATTTTGAATTTATCGAAAAAACAAAAAAACTATTTTTGCGCATTTTCAAGAAGAGTCCCTCACCAAATTTTGAGAATTTTATGAATACTCGCCGGACTAGCTACGTGGAAAAAAATATATATATATATAGTGATCTATGGTCAAAGTGGCATCATTTGCACATTCCTCAGAAGTGCATCTAATGTCACGTTAACGACACCACAATGGCGAACGGAATGTATAATTCATAGGTTTTCTTGAAACAAATTTTTAAAATGATGCCACTTTACCTGTAAACATCAAAAAAATGAGGCTACTACGACCGTAGACGAAAAAATTTTTTTGTATGAAAAATAGAATATTAGTGGTAAAGTGGCATCCCCAAATAACCACACCAGTGACGTCATGACACAAGCTAATCGATGAGCAATGTGATGGTAAGTGGCATCAAAAAAAGATGCCACTTTGTAAAAAAGATGCCACTTTACCTGTAGACGACGAAAAATGATGCCACTTTATCCATAGATAAATCTATATATATATATACCAAAAAGTTGGACATTTGCCAGATGATTACAAATGGTCTGAAACACAAAGATTTGAAGACCCCACCCTCCCCCGACCTTCCCTTCCCAAATCAGGTAGGCTGTAATAGCTATCGTTTTGTTAAAAACTCAGCTAATAAATTGGCTGTGTCATTAAAACAAATTCGTTATACCGAAGGGGGGTTCTTCTGATAATGGTGGTGGGGGAAGAGGAGGATGGTTTCGATTTGTCAGGGAAAATTATCTTAGGCTTCAATATAATATATAACCATTAAAACAATTTATAATAATCGTAATACTTTTTTATAGCGACTTTTCGTAACACACCTCCAAAGACTCATCTTTAGAAAGCCATAGCTCCACGCTCGTTCTTCCTTGAAAAATGGTTTATGGCTCATTTTATAGGGAATTGAAAGGAGAATAAATTTTATTAAAACCTTTTTGCGCTACGACCAAATGCAGAGGAGATAGGGGCCAAAAACTGATTTTGGGGGGACATTTTTCCCCCTGGGGGGATACGCTCCACACCTAGGGGTCAAGACTTTTAGTATGTTCTTTAGAATGGTGTTCCTAACAACCATACCAAAAATCGCTTTGATGGGAATTTTTCCGACCTTTGGTGTATTTCATGTCTAAATGTATTGGCCTAAAATGTCCAACAAGGAGAAATGGCTCGAAATTTTTGTTTGTTTTACTTATATGGAAAAGTAAGTCATGAACATTAATCTTTTGAAATTGTTACACCAAAAAACTGTTTTTTGAGGAGGTTTTGAGCAGAGATATAAAGGATTACACTTACAGATCGATATAATCGCGATTATAATTTTGAAAATAATCGATTAATCGGCCGATTAATCATCGCGGTTAATCGGCTCTTAGTGCCACGAAATTTCAAATTCAATTTCATAGATTAACTTGAATCGAGCGAGCTTTACCCCAAAGAGAAATGAGTGCTAACTGGTGAGTGTTTTAAAAAAAATGACATAACATCGTTCAATAGTTTTTCGGCATTTTCCAGATATTGTTACAAAGCCAAAAAAACGAAAATAGTCGGTCGATTAATCGATGTACTGTCGATTATTAACGATTATTGGCATCGCGTGATTAATCGTCGATTAATCGAGAATCATGACATCTCTGGTTTTGAGTCGTGTAATTTCTTGAATCTTTTATATCTCCGCAAAATCAATTTAAAAAATCTCTTTTTTTTACGCGGCATGAGTTGGAGACCAGAATATCAGCTCCTGAATTAGGGTCAAAATGGAAAATCCTCAAAATTTGAGGAAACCTTGAAGAGCCTCAAACAGCTCAAGCTTGATAAATATGGATTCATTTCATTTCTAGCGATGAGAATTATGCTGTATATAGTAGTGGAGAGGGGAGGGGAGGAGTAGTTATTACTTCAAAATTAGAGAGGTAAAAGAACATTCTTGATTATTGTGTCAAATGATGGAGTGAGCCCAAGTGACTAATTTGTTCCGATTTTTTTCACCCAAGAGAATTTGAAGAAGTAAAACAAAAAACTAGTTTTGAAGGGAAAATGTGACAGAAAATTTCATGAATTGTTCATATCTCCTCATCATACTGACGTAAAAAAATCAAACTGCGAGTAAGGTATGGTCCCTTAAACCTAATAAGCTTCAGTTGAAAAGAAACTCAGCTCCAGTGATACGGCATGGCTGCTTACCTTTTGATTTTTCAACCTGACAATAAATACGGGTTTCTTTATAAAATGAATGCATCTATTGTGTTTAAGTTTTGAAAAGAAAATTATAACTAATAAAATTTATCGTTTCGCCGAAGTAAGGAATTAGACTTCACAATTGTTTTATCAAACTTCGAACTCAGATTATTAGTTAATTAGGCTGGTACTTATTGTATTTAACACGTTTCCTCCATTCATAATTCCTTTGAAAAGCTAATTTCGGTGACACAAAGAATTAGTCAGTACTTCCAGTCTTCGAGTCCGTTTCGTTGTGCCCTTACGGTCATTCATTTACAAATTTACTGTTTCAGATGGAGCCAGGATGGTGAATGCTGTGAGAGTGATTCTTCGAATACGATCATTTAATCTTTTGTGCGAGGCGTATGCTGCGGACGTTTGGGAAATGACGTCTCGTCACAATTTTTCAAAATGAATTGTTCAATTGAAGTTTTAAAAATAGACTCTTGTTTGATGTATCTGTAATTTGAAGAAAAAGAATTCACATATGTGATTTTTCAATTTCCAGAGCATTCGGAGCAGCACGAAAGTGGGCTATTTTATTATCTGCTCAGTGCTCTTGTAGGGACATGACTCAAATTTTCTACAAATTCATTTCCTTTGCAGTGACGACTTTCTTCCACCTTTCTTCGAACATCAATGTGATTGTTAAGTTGGATGAAAATTGTCATCGCTGGCTTCCTAAAGTTGTCAAATAACCTTAAAGAGAAGGAACATTATTTTTGAAAATTCTTAGAACTGTACATATGTACCTTTCTTTTGAATTTTTTTTAATTTATTTAATCTGATTATTTATCGTTGCTTGAAACCTTAGTAGATTATTCGCTACAAAATTATATAATCTATATTATAGTAGCTTGAATGATATCGATTTAACTCGAATGTTTTAAAATTGATCGCGTGGGTCCTTAAATTTTTGTTGGCAACTTCAAAATTAAAATTCATTTATTATGATAATAATATTTTGCTTTCATGGTTGATACTTTTTTATATCAACTTTAGATTCGACAGTAGCATTAAGTAGCCATGCGACAATAATTTGCCCTCACTAGTATACTTCCTTGCGCCATTCTACGCTTCATCAGACACGCCACCCCGAAACAATTATGTCCGTCTGGTCTTTTCTTTTTGGACCACACATTTCCACAAATTTCTCACCGTTTACTTTTTCTCAGTCACCACATCAGTTGGCTACCTTATACCCGAATACAATAGTATAAGGCCACCATCTAGATTGAATGAACTGCTATCTGAAACAACGTTAATATTATCTTTTAAAAATCACGCATACTTGAATTTCGATATTGTTTTTTATCGAACTTCTCATTTTACCAAATGCCGCACACAAATCGAATTGTCGGCCTTTATTCAGCGCATGAAATTTGGTGTAAAGAATGGTTTAGCCTATTTGCGTTTATATACGTAAATATCGAATATGTTATTGCCGCGCGGATTTCTATTAGCAAGTATTTCGGGCACCATGATAAACGATCACAATAAAGGTACCAACAACACAAGCGGATTTTATCCCAAATTGGGGGTACAATGTTTATCGGCGGCTCGTTCAACCGTTAATCCGTAACTTGATATTCTTTCCCTTCGGCGCATTCTCTTCAATCAAATCTAATCTGGCCGCTGAAATCGCTTTTAAACCGACGACGTCTTTTTTATCGCGCATGTTTCTTTCCCGTTCCTTTTCATATGTTGAAGACACGCACAAAAAACTTGCGTTGGGAACCTTTCGCGATTTTTTTCTCTGTTCTTAATATGGCGCTATTTAATCTGTACTTTATTTGGTTTTAAAAATCGTTTAATCGGTCGATGTATTTTGATGTTTCGGGATAAACTTATAACTAGCGATCGATTACGTGCCAACAATCTCGCTCAATTTTTTTTAAAGGGGTATTCTTTTACCAGCACTTAAATCGCTTATTTTTAGAAAATAGCAGGCCACATTGATGATATTATCTTCGAAGAAAGAGATTAGTGAAGATCTGTGAAGAATTAAAAATGGGGTTATTGAAGGTGTATTTTTTTTCTTCGATATCAAATATAATGTTCCTAATTTCGTAACATGGTAGTCACTGAAATGAAAAATTGAAAATATATATTGGCGAAAAATATGTGCTCAAATCAAACTTAAGTGTAAGAGATGAGTAATTCTTAATGAAATGAAGAAATCAGAAAAATTAAAACAAAAATAAAATTTGAAAAAAACCAGTACCTGTGCTGTTGTGAAATATATATTAAAACTAGAGTTAATATATTTTGGCGTTTTTTTTTTTTGGAGACATGTCTGAGGTATCTGAGTAGCAGTTGTAAAATGATCTAAAAAAAAAAAGGCATAGAAAATTTCAGCCTCCAAACTTGCATAAAACCTTCCCAAAAACGGGGTTAAAGTTTCAAAATTTTACTATTCTTGTAAAAATATCGAAAAAATGAAATTTTCTGCAATCTGAATTCGGTGTTGTAGGAACAAACCAAAGAACGAGAACGAAGAACAACAAGAACGGAGAATTTTCATTGTTCTCGAGGAACAGGACCAAGAACGAGAACATGAAAGTGATATATCTGAAGAACAAAGAACAGCAAAATATTTTCAAGCTGAAAGATCGAAGAACAAAACGAGAACCAACTAATGAACAATGTTGAGGTATAAAAACAAGAACAAGAACGATGTAATTTTTTGTTGTTCTTCGTTCTTTTGAAAGTTCATGATTTATTATAAAATTAATAGATATCATGAGGGGAAAGAGAAAATGAGAAACTTATACTTGAAAGCGAGCAAGTGCTACATATACCCATGTAAGTAATTTTTTTTTTAATTTATTAGCTTCAATTTATTAATTTTCAATTTCAACAACAACATAAACTGTAAACACGTTATCAAAAAAAAGAAAGAGAGAAAGAAAGAAAGAAAGAACAAAAGAAAAAGTTGAAGAACCAGAACAGAACGAACACGAACGAGACCATAAAGGATTGAAAGAACAAAGAACAGAACGAGAACGACATTGTAAAGAATTAAAAGAACGAAGAACGGAACGAGAACAGTTGAAACATTGAGAATAAGAACGAATCAGGAACAGGATCAAATGACTGGGTCTTTCCAGGAACGAGAACAGGAACAAGAACAGACATCTGTTCGTTCCTACAACACTGAATTTTGAATTGATTTTTATGAATTTAATGATATTTGGTGGCCTAACAATCGAAAAAAGGCGCAATTACTGTTTTTTTTTCATTCCAGTTGAAATACTGAAATAAGAATTTATGTTCTGGCTATCAAGGCCGGATATGCAAAAATCATAGAGAAATTCTTTAAATTAATTCAACTAGATTTTATTATACTGAACGTCTTGCTGTCTTCAAATTGGTTCATAGCGAGTTATGGAAAAAGATTGACATTTTAGACTCATCTAATTGCAAATTTAGATCGACATACGCAGGGAATTGCGAAGGATCTTACGGTGTCTAAATGTTACCTTCCAAATTGCACATTTCCAGAAAATATTCGAGTTCACTCCCCAATTTCGGCCTTTATTGACCGAACTACTAATTGTAAAAGCTTTCCATTCATACGTATTTGCGTTGGTAACACGATAGCGCGTGCTACTTCGCAATCTCTGTACATGTACTTGAAGTAGCTTCATTGAAACGTTAGAAACATCCGAAAATTGCTCCATTAGCGTGATCATTTAATTTACGCGGCCGCCGTCGGTTGGAATGTGCGACGGGGTTAATACGTCTGTTAACCCGGCGCGTATGACTTTTTGTTATTTTGTCATGGTAAGACTGATATTACGAGTCATTATTGTTGTTGTTATCGTTATTAACTTCCACATATTAACGGTATTAATTAATTGCTATTCGGGTAGTATATGAATAAATGCTACCGGAACACGAGACCCCGGACTCGGTACTTTTAGAAAGTGTGGGCGCGCAATCGCGGTGTATTCGTTAACCTCTTGACTCGGACGGCCCGCGACTGACGTACGCTCAATTTTCTCTTTCGGATGTTTTAATCCTATATTGCAACGTACTGCGTGTTCGCCTGTTAACCTGTTAGTTGACTCGAATATGGCTTGTTGCTCTGTGTAGCCGGAAGTTTTAATAGAAGATGGCTATAAATGGGATTTTATTTTATCGATTAATAGGTGACGAAAATCAACAAGTTGTTGATTAGCCGCAACAATTCCATGTTTTTCAGGTGCACATTTTTTTTTTCCAAACGATGTGTTGGCTGATTTGTAGTCTGGTAAAGGTCTATTCAGATTTAGTGATGACTGATGACCCTGATGACATAAATTGTAAGAAACCTTTTCAACGAATCAACACGATCGTGTTGCTAATTACCAAGAACGCTTTTTAAAATCCAAATTATCGTAAATGTAACGATTCAGCGAACCTTCAACGTGTTCGCTATTCGTATTCATTTACCTGATTCAGTTGCCTAGTACCTAGTGACTGGTGATGTGATTCGAAAAGGCACGGCTAATCCTCGTACGTTTTGATTCGAGTACCATAACGAAAACTACTCGTATTTCTTTCTAATCTCGAGTTGTGGTTATTTATAAAATTCGTCCAGATTCGAAGATTCGCCATTTGTTTGGTCTTTTTGGTATCTGCTTATTGTCCGAATGTTTGTATACATTATGGAGTCCAGTTCAATGTGGTCAAGACATAAGATACCGGAGTATTCAATGAAGGGATAATACAGCTGCGAGCCCGTACATCTTGATAATAGGATTCCTGTAACTGTTTCAGGTACATGTGTTAAATTTTATATTCATTTTCCTCGCTAAATTGCATTCTAAACTAGAATGTTGATAATATCTAAAAAAAGACGAATGAATGTGACCAAATGAGGATGAAATTGCTATACAATGTATTTGTTCCTTTTTTTTTATCATTATCGAATTACGTATTGTTTATTTATTTTATTTTTTTCCATTTCTTCTGCTAAGGAGAACGTTATTATTGTATTTCTATATGGGTACTTGGATCTATTGACCTTTAATTTTTGAACAAATTAGAAGTACAAGATTCACTATTTTTGTTTTTCTTGCACTGTCGTGGATTGACTGAGCTACTAAGATACGATCACAGTCCTCCGCCCGCCTCCCTACTTTCATTTGGTTCATTTGTGGCCCTTTTAAAAGTTTTAATAGAATTTTACAAAAAAATTAAGTAAAATATGTCACGTAAATGACTATAATTTTACATTAATCAGTAATAAATTTCATTTAGCATAATTCAGCGTAGGTACTATATGAAATAAGTAAGAATAGCTTACGGCTGGTATAAGTATACTAATTATTTTGCTCTTCTATTAACAAAATTTTTCATCCGGGTAACTGTGTTAAAAAGAAGATCCTCAAAATAAAATAGTAAGGAATAAAATTGAAGTGCTAAAGAGCCAAATTTACTTTCAACTCATGACGCTTATTTTATTATTATTATTATTTTTTTTTTAATATTATGAGTAGAACTGAAAATCTTGTAGATTTTTATATCGAGATATTATTTTTAAAAAAATCAGTTAATCTTGAATTTAGGTATTTACTTGAAAAAGCATTTTTTTGCATATTCAATTCGGCATTTTTTTTTAATCCAAAAATAAAATTTTATTACTCATTGTTTGCAGTGACAGTGCAAGCTTTTTTAGGTGGGCAATGGGTAGGAAATAAAAAATAAAAATATTTAATGTAGGTATGGAAAGAATATGATTTTTTAGTGGTTGGCAGATGGATACTGATTAAAAGTGTTATTATATTTCATATTAATAATAAAATTTTCATTTTTTATGATTTAATAAAAAAAATCATCAAAAAATATGAAATATAATCGTTTTTAAGCTTCATGGGAAATTATTAACGTTCTTTTATTACAAAAAACTCATAATTATCTTGAACAGATAATACACGATGATACTCTATTTTTTCGACAACTGAAAAAAAAAATTATTATTTTAAAAGTGACATGCTACAAAAAATAATCTCATCACAAGAGCTCAGCCTGTCACAAGGTTACTTATAGTAATTTTAGTCAGAATTTAATGATTTTCGCAGATATTGCTAAAATAAAAAAAATTGTGTTTTTAATGTTATATTTTTTTTATTTGAAAAAAAAAAAATTGCTCTATTACTCAGATCATTAGGAAATCATCAAAAAAAAAAAAAATAAAAAAAAATAAATTTTGTTCCTTTTTGGGTTTTTATATCATATTGAGACCTTACTGATTATACTTTTTGAGGACGGAGGGGGGGGGCAGGTTCAATAGCTCGAGTAGGATATTATCAAGGAGATGAGTAAAAGTACAATTTCTTCAGCATTTCTTCCATATTTTTCGTTTGTTTATTTTTTATTTTTTTGGCTTAATTTAGAATCTAAATATGCATATTTATGATGATACATTGAAAAGTTAAGCAAAAGGAAGACTTGGGCACTTGATTCACCTCACTAACGTATATTCGTTCGTTGTTGTTGTTGTTGTTGTTTTTTCCTTATAAATTTTTGTACAATTTTTTTACACAAATATTTATTTTTAGTTTTCATATATTGTAACTTCTTGAGCAAACGGGTTTGAAGTCTTTATTTAAATTTTTTTTTCGATTAAAGCTACTCAAATTGGTTTGAAAATTTTTATGAAATTAATTTCGTTGTGGAATGATTTTGTTGTATTTTTAATACACTACGTGACTAAAAGTTCAACGAAAGGTTCGTTTTAAGGAAAAGAGTCCAACAAGAAGATTATAAAAAGGCAAACAAGTTTCACATTTGACTTATCTATTGGTGGTAACAGCTCGGATAGTTGGTCAGAATATGTTGTATTGTGAATTTGTAATCGGTTCTATTTGATAACTGAGGTGGAGTAGGGAATGACTTGTCTATACTAGAGTTAAATAAACTTAATTTTTACGCGTGGCTCTAGCAGAGAGTTTCTATGGTTCGATCGTAATGTAAATGAATTTTAATATGTTGGTCATTGAAGCTTCTGTCTAGAAGGTTTGAAATAATGTTACTTCAAAATTTTTTATGGTACTTGAATGTGTTATTTTGAGAATTCAAAAACAATTTTTTTTAATGTTTTTTAAATCACTTTTTAGGCATAAAAGATGTCAACAAATTTGCAACTACATATATTGCTCCTCCCATCTGAACCTTTTTGCGCCAATTTCCTCATATTCGAAAAAGTTTCCGATATAATTTTCGAAAGTACTATTTCGTTGAATTTGAGAATTTGATTTTTTCCTCGAATTTATTTTATTATGTAGATGCAGACAGGCGTTGGTGAATCTTAAACACGATTAATTATCCAGCTACTGTTCATCGCGTGATGCTACCGCATTAATAATGAGAGAGGAAAGAGGGTCACTTCGATCGTAAAAAATTTAAATAAATTACTATCATACTTCATTTACTAATATAGAGAAGTTGCAACTGTCGTAATTTGTTTTCCGTCGATGTTGAAGAAGAAAAAAAATTGCCGAAAAAAGGAGTAAGGTTAGCAGCGGCGTACATTGGGAACGCGGTGTTGCGGTAAATTAATACTAAAAGGAGTCGCCGCTCGTTATAATCGCGCGTCTATACAATAGACGTTGTTGGAAATTACCTCGTTCTTGTATATGTAGAAGAAAAATATGAAGGAAAAAAAAATAATAAATATTTTTTAAAAACTGGTCGTCGTCGCAGTAGTGTTGTATTTAGGTTTTGAAAGGGAGCTTACAATTTATATATGTATACATGATACGCACAATGGGAGCTGCCGGTATAACACCGGTGTGTTATTATGCTAGTGGCAGGTATGGATAAGGCGGCGGAGGACGGAACGAGGAAATTCTGACACGATAATCTATTCTTTCATTGAGACGTTAGCATAAACATTTAAATTATGAACGGTGCCGGGAGAAGAGAAATATGTGAAAGGACATTTTGGAACGGAACCGCACAAAAATCACCGCCACCGCGTCACTTCCTCGCTATATATTGAAATCAACAATACCGCAGCCCCCGATGAAAAGGTTATCCAGAGTAGAACGAAAGCGAGTCAAAGAAGGAAAAAGAATACACATAATCGGCCACAATAGAACGAATATTGTATCGGGATAAGCGACAACAGTGTCGTCATCAGTCGTCGGGATTTTTCAAAAGTGAAAAACACCAAACAATAAACGGCAGCTAGGTCGTGTGAAGAATTACCGCGCGCTGTTTTCGTACTCCATACATTAGCCATATACGCGTCTATGTATTGAGCTAGGAAAGCTCTTTGGTGTTTTCAGCGATCTTTGATGGTGCCGCTGGGTCGCTTCTAGAGGTGATGCCGTTATTTGTATTCGGTATTCATGTAATAACTAATAACGCGGTTTATAGGCGATTTTGTCGGATTTTTTCAATGTGTTGACTTTTTTTGACTCCGTCTTATAGCGGTGGATTTACGTTTGACTGGGTTCTTCGGGAGTTGGGCGAATGTGAGTATTTCGCTTCCGTCCGTATTATCTGATCTCTTTATCGGCTTAGTTTGGTTATCATTGTGGTATAATTTAGTGGAAAGTGGAGGAATTAATGGGAACTGAAAACAAACTGAATACTTGTTTTTATTACTACTCTCAGCATATGTAATTTAAATTTTCATTTTTTTAAATTAAAATTTCATGATCTTCAAATATTTTAGTTATACACCCTTCAACAACTGTTCATCATGTGTGGGAGATGCAATAGTACCGTGGTGAATATTGCATCTGAATTGGAAGAGTAGATACAGGAAAAACAAAAGAAAATCGGAGTTAAGATATCGAGAAAAGAATAAAAAAAGGAAAAACAAATTAACAAAAATAAAATAACCTCGAATGTCATGTAGGAAGCAACCACACCCTGTCAGTTGTAAAGCGACACTCAATTGGACACCTCCTGATCCATTACCCGTAATAATAAGGAAAGAGAATCCAAAAATAGATTTAACTTTTTGCCTAACAGCGGTTACTGAATATAATTGAAAGTTTTTATGTGTAAATGGGTATGTCAAGATTTTTCGACCAAGTTTTTTTTGAAAAGCCACAATAAGGTTTCAAGATGAGATGACGTTAGAGAGAGCCTATTCTTTTCCTTCCTTTGATTACATGTATTTGAAAAGCGACTTATACTTTAATAAAAATATTTAATGAATGAATTTTAATCTAGAAAAAATATAATGGAATATTTAAAAAAAATAAAATAAAAATGTTTTTAAAAAATTAAAATTTTATTAATAAGTTTTTTCGTAAGTATAAAATATTGAAATTGTTTTCTCAAATTGCTGTAGATCTAAATAGGTACTAGAAACCAAGAAATCTTCGATTATGAGGTCATATGTATAATGGAGTGTGTTGAAGACCTCGGCATATCTAAATTCTACCTTCTCGAATGGAGTTGAAGACAAAATTGATTTTTTGAAATTTTGAGGTGTTCATTTTCTTGAAACTTTCATGCAGTTGAAAATGAATCCAGAATGGCGAATCTTCTGAATTTGAGTGCCCTTATCAACCAATTGTGAGGAGAGCTCTATGTACAAAAATTCACTCGATTTTAAAACTTGAATCTGATAAAGGAACCTTCCAGACTGTGAATAACAATTTTCAAGGGAATAAATTTTGATGGAAAGCACTTCACCACAAGCATTTTAGCTGCCAAGTTCTTATGATGGTGAGAGTGGGGAGGGGGGTTGAAAATTTCAAAAATGGAAAAAAAATGACAAAAATTATAAAACGTTATAAGAGAGAACTCAGCCGTCCTCTCCAAAAACATAACACAAATGGTCAATGCGAAGTGAAAAATTTCAAAATACATAATTATTATAATTATGACTAAAATTAAAAAATTTACATATCAATTATTAACTTATTATTATTTAATGAAGTTTTGAATGAGTTATAATTTGTAATGAAGGGGACGCAAGAGTCCAGGGTTCTCGAAAGTTAGGAAAACCTTTTTTTTTTACAAAGTCTCTCATGAAGCTACAGATATGTTGGGTGTGTCCTTGGGTGGAGGTACCAGACGGGTATTATAGGTTACTGTTATGATTTTTTTAATTGAAAAAATTATCTTAAGATTGATTTTTGTAACTTGAAATTCCTGTGTATAGATCGCCGTATTCAAAAAAAAAAAAAAAAAAAAAAAAAAAAAAAACAGAAAAAGATCACAGCTATTCAGTTCTCATAAAGTTTTATGAGTAAGAATTTTTTAGATTTTTTCAAGCTGGCAACACTACAAGTGGGTCATGAAAACTTATCAATCATTTAGTTTTAAATCTTTGGCTTTGGATAGGTACATAATTATTTTGCTAGTATCAGTGTAGTAGCCGGAATAACTTAATAGGGAGGGAGGGGTCATTTTGTAAGGATATGAATTTTTAGTTCTCAGTTAAAATATAGGAGAGAGAATTTTTTGTGTGGCGGAAGGGAAGGGGAAAGGAAATTTTTAAAAGTAAATTTTATTCACGCATAAAAAAATATCAACTTACGATATATCGCAAATAAATAATAATACTGCGTATTACCTTGAATGTGAATAGCATATTTTGTTCCGTAAGTCGCATATTTATGTACATAATATATCTACTACGAGTACAGATGAAAAAGAAAGATCATAGCAGGATTCTGATCGCCAGTACCTCATCCCCACCTCTTGCCTGTGGACTTAGCTTTTACCCATTATATCTAGAAACTATTATCAAAATGAAAATTTCGACCATGGTAATTTTCTTTCATCTCATGTATTAATTTTTGTAATTTGTAATTTTTTTTATTACTTTTGTCTTTATCCAGTGTGTAACTTTTTTCACATTTTGAACAAACTTTGAAATCAATACTTGAAAGGCATAAAATTTGCTGCTTACAATTTGCCAATTTTCAAATCAATCACTACATGCAAAGACCATTGGTAATTTTATCGTACCGCCGTCCCATTTCTATAATTTCTATTTAGCAAATAATGAAAGAAAAAGTGAGAAATTACGTTTTTCTTCAATTCATTCTTATTATCAAAGGATCGCGGGTGGTGAAATTATTCATTTAAAATTCGCACCCTTTCGCTACCCATCGTGGTCGCGTGACGAACATCATACGCTCTGGTAAAACTAGAAAAGTGAAAAAGAAGAAAATGTCACTTCAACTCAAGAAGTCACTGAATCTCAGACACGGTCGGAAATTCGATTTCGGTCGATTTAAAAGCATTCTTTTTGAAATCGAAATTTTTATTGCGGTATCGGCAGCCATTGCTACTCAGACGATGGTCACTCATCCCATTTTTACCTTCTACCGTACCAGGTTATTAGAGAAATTCGTTCCGGTTGCCATCGCGTTTCTTGTTACCTTTGAAAAGTTAATCTGATCGATTTTCGTATTATTGGAACGAATGACGATTCTGTTCTCTCATTGTATTTGTTTGTACTGTCTTATAGGTTGCCACCACACGGGTAGATGGATGGGTACCGCGTTTAGCGAAGCAGATGCGTTTACTATGCGTGAAATGTTATTGCCTAATTTTTGGAAATAACGTCGAGTATATGTATAGGGGTATTTCAAATGATTACCTATCACGTGGAAATGGAATAAAGGTATTTTAAGTTTAACTTTATGAGATCATTTGAGCGCAGATGCTGGTATCGAATTTAAGAAAAGTTTTTCTCTTTTAATTAGCCCAGTGGAAACGTGAAGCAGTGAAACGCGAAAGAAAATAAATATCTCAGCGTGATTACGAAAGCAGGACGAGGTTCTGGTGTCATAAATAACGCGCAACAAATTAACAGTTAATTGAACCGCTTCGTAGGTACGTGGTGGTAATATCTTTCTCGATTGTCTGTTTGGCTTATTACGAGGTGTTGTTCGTCGGTATTTTACGCTAAATGAATTTAAGTGCGAACGAAAGTGCTAAGAGAGGGAGAGGCGAAGATAGTTGTTGCAGACTGTAATATTGGTGATACTGTCGAAGATTTGAATAGGTACCTAGGAAGTGAATGTTTTTTGCTTTGACATATTTATTTACCCATCGTGGATTATTCATCAAGCGTTTCGGTTGGTTAGGTTGCCAAATGTATTCGTGTCGAAGAAATATTTAAATTTATAATTAAAAATCGAACCTTTATCGATGCGAGAATATTCTCGAGTGTTTATTTTTCCAGTTCTTTCCCTTCTGCGAGGTACGATGAAGATTCGGCCGACGTGGCGGGTTACGATTGTTTATTTATAAAGAACGATCATCGAGTACATACGGTCGGTTAGCCGCCGGGGATAACGAAAATAACCAGATTTTCGATGAATGATGTCGGAGGCTTAGATAGTGGTGGCAATCGCGGCCGAATAAGTTATATATTTTTATTGTGTCACATTGGGCGATTCGCACCAATACCCGCGGTACTATCGCGCAACGACATAATACGGATAACGGCGTCGCTTTGGAGGGGAAACCGGCGCGGAAAAAAGAAGGGGGGAACGCGAGAGAAGAAAACATACTGTGGTTGATTGTGCGGTCCCGTGTTTGGAAAAACATTGAACAACAAAAATCAGCAACGAAGACGGCTGTGACAACAAATAAAGTAATGAATAGGCAATTGGTGTGTCAAAAATAGGGAGCAAACAAGAGGCAATCATAGGCTGGTGACCGAAGTCAGTTCGCTCTGCGCGCACCATTAGCTATTCATTCAACCGCCAGCATCTGTCTTTTCGAAAATACTGGCTTACGTACGAACTGTTTTCGTTGTTATTGTTGTGTATTATTTAATAAACACGATTTACTCTTTTCAAAAGTGTACGCACTCGGGGCCCGCCGCACGTTTGTACCGCCATTTTCGCTTTATGCTCAGTTTATTCGCTATAGGGATTTTCGGCTTTTATGCGACTTACGTACGCTTTGACTGGTTTCTTTGGGCGTTTATTTCGTCGCCGATGTGGTTATCGATCATTAAATTCTACCATCTTATGTATCTTAATGTGCCACTGTCGTCGCTTTTGTCGAGCCCTCTGCCTTCGCGAGCAAATGTGAAGTTTTGTCGAATACGCGTGTTGAGGTGAAGACAAACCGAAGAGGTTCTTCGCCGGGCTTTTGTGGAATAGGTCGTACTCGTAATGTTGGCCGTAAATTACCACCGATGAGAAAATAAAATTTTTCCTTCGAATGTGATCTTTAAATGACACTTTTTGTGTGCTGAAGTTGGCATTTAATGGTCGTAAATAGATATAGGTTTTATAGGTGATTTTTACGGTTTTTTCTGCATTGATGATTCGAGCTGTAATCTGTTGAAAAGAATTGATGGCAGGTTTAGCTTCCCGATGCTCCTTTTTTTTACATTAAAATCTTGCCATCACATCGTTCGAAGAATTTTATCGAAGAAAATGAGAGTTGACGAAGTGAAAAATTTTACAGAATTTGTAAAATCATTAAAACTAATCTGAACGTATAGTTTGAACGTAGAAGATGGTTTACAAAATGAAAATTTCAAAACGAGCTGAAGTTGAAATTTTACACCCTCGATATTTCATGATTTCACATGAATTGCATTTACGCATAATTTTTCTTATCGCGTATTGTTGAACTGATCATCTGAATAGTGTAAAAATTCATAGCATGCTGTTATGATTCTGAGGTTGAAATGTTATTTGGTTAACATATTTATGTTCTAAAATATTAAAGTTGAATGTTAAGTTGTATTTTAATGTATTTAATTGGTAAAAAAATTTTCATTTATTTAATATAAAAATTATCGTGTATTACTGAATAATTAAATAAGAAGGGGGCAGTTTATCTATATATTTGTTTTTTATATTCCAGTACCCTTTCTGGAATCAAATGACGTAATTTTTTTTATGTGCATATATTATGGCCACAAATTTTATCACCTAGCAAAAATTAAAATTATCATAATAGAAAATGATATTAATAATCCAAAAAATTTATTTGGAATTAAACGTAAATTAAATGAAAAAATAAAAAATATTATCTTGGTTCGATATGATTAGCTGTAATAAAGTAATTCATTTAATTAAAATTATCTTAATTATGTCAAAAAGATAAGAAAAAAGAGATGTAAATTAAAAAAAAAAAAAATTAAAAATATTTTTTCAGAATTCATATTGAAGATGTCTGTGTGAATTAAAAGAAAAAAGTAGCTAGTTTTACATAATTTCTTCAATTCTGCGTTATTCATTCATTACTCATTCATTCATTTGTTTGTTTGTTTGTTTGAAAAACGCCATTTGCAGAACTCCAGAAATAATAGCAGGATGAAATAAAAGAGCTGGTTAAAAATGATAAATATCGTGTTATTGGCTTCTTTCATAAATTTTTTTCCCATCTTAAATCAACTGCAAGGTTCAGTAGTGCAAATACAGTCAAGATTTGGGGTTTACCTCCCCTCCCCCCCAAAAAAACCCATTCAAAAAGTGTAGATTGCGGGACAAAATGCTCAAAAATGTTCCAAATCTTCAATGTTTAAACAAGAAAATTTTTTTTCAAGTTTGAAATAATAGAATTTATGAAAAAATATTACAAATGCCGAGAAATGTCCGAATATGAGAAAATAGTCAAAATATCCAAAAATGTAAAAAATAACTGAACATAAAAAAAAGTGTAAATATGTTCGAAATATTTAATGTGCAAAAAACCAAAAAAAAAAATGCAATTGTTTTTGTTACATTCCATCGTATTTATTTTTTATTGCTCGTTGGAAATTCTTTTCTTGTGTGAAAGAAAATTCTCTTATGAAAAAATCAAATGGCGAACCCAAAATAATTTTTGAATCATCCTCAGTCATGTGTTTTGGTAGTTAGGTATCGGTCTCTTGTTTCATATTTTGAAATATTCCGTTACCCCACCGCCCTCCATGGCCTTTAAAAAAATTCATTTTGGTACATTTGTGGCAGAAAGTGACGTAGTATGAATAATTTCCCCTCCCTTCCCCTCCAAAATTTGGAATAGTGAATAGTTTCCAACTTACAGTTATATTTAAAATGAAAACCGTCATTTTTCAAGTACAATTCGAATGTGAAAATTTAAGATTTTATGATTTAATGTGAAAGATAATAACATAATTCATCAATTCCACTCTCTCTTCCTAAAATCATGGAACATTTTCGCTCTTTAAACTAGGTACTATGTATTTTTTATTCTTTAGCTCCTCCTCCATCCTCCCTCCCTAGTTGTTTTTGTACACCCTTAAACCACAAATTGTATAGGAATACTTAGATATTCTTTTTCATATTATGAGTAGTGACAAAAAAAAAATGCCTAATATTAAGATGATTGTTTTGAAAAATACAGAGTTATAATTTAATTTGAAAATTTCTCCCATGTTTGGCAACTGTTGAAAAAAGTTTTAAAATCAAAAATTATAACTTCGAACTAAAAAATGTTTGTTTAAGCAATAATATTTCTAAAAAAAAAATTAGGTTTTAAAAATGTTGTATCATACTTACTTTACTTTTTGCCATTAACGTGCCGTATTCTGCAACGAAGGCCAAAGGTACGGATAAGTGGTATTTAGATTATGGATATGAGGTTGATAGCTTTAAGAAATTTAAACAGGTTATCTATTGTTGTTGAGTTGTTTCAAAGGAGGGAATTTATAAAAGGAGGAAGGTTGAATTTGTTTCTATGATTTTGGAATAGCGGACAGTCTATGAAAAGGTGGTGAATTGTTATTTGTACGGAGTAAGTTGGATACATAGGAGATGGAGATTTAGTGCGGTGATGAAAGTACGTAATCCGTGCATGGCCTATTCGCAGACGGCAGAGATTTTCTTCCTTGCGAGAGGATCGGAACGTCGACATCCAAGAGTCAGTTGATTTTCAAAACCTATGATAAATTTTTTAAATACGAAATAGGTTAAGACGTGAAGAAAGACAATTTTTAAGATTAATACACGAAACGATGTAATCGTATAATAATATTTGTTCAGCTAAATTCGCGATTGAGAACACCATGTGCTGGAGCTGCCACTGAGAAGAACAGAAGAAGATTACGAAGTCCATTGTTCGCTCATCACTTGTTCTTTTCTTACGGCTGTTTTTCTATTTTACTTCATTCATTTCATTTTAAATCTTCTATATCTTGTTGGTATAAGTACATAGTTGATTTTGTAACTCTTGACGCGAACGAATTGAAATAACCGTAGAAATTCTCATCGAAGGCTCGTGTACTTGACCTTTGGTCTGGTAACGTCGAGATATCCATTAAACGATGGAAAAATGAGTTATGCTCGCATCAGCTCGAGTCTGGCCAACGATTTAACCACACGTGACATTGTTTTGATGAATCGACTCTCCAGCATATTTTTCGGTTTCGCCTTATTGCCACTAACTCATCTGTGAAGCGTACCCATAAAGAAACACGCTACCGCCTTCAGGTTAAACAAATCATTTTCTGAAACAATACACCCACTCGCACGATACCGATACGGTAACATACCGAACTACTCGTATTAACCGGTTGACAAATCGTTAGCGCATAAAACATTTGTAGGAGTGTTCGTAATCCAGAGATTAGGCGTTTTCGGGTTCGCATCGGCGGCGACCTTCCCCAACGTTGGTGTAAACATAGCGGCGTAAATTTACCAATAACGCTGAGATTTCAGCCAAGGTGCGAAGCGTATAAATCAAACGAAACGTTAGTCGCGTTGATAACTTATTTGCCTTAATTGCGCCATTTGCCGAGGGATTTCTGCGAATGAAATATAACACCTAGCGATAACCATCGCTGTAGGGGAAGTCGAGGCAACGACGACTACATTCCGTCGTCGAAATAAGAATAAATATACGTACTTATTGCACATATAGTATGCGACGGAAGGCTGGTACGAATGTTCAATAAATTAATATTTTTATTACGGCGTACGTTCGGACGCGTTTAATACACGTTAATGGATACCATATTGAAGGGCGTAACTTTTTAATTCCAGGTGTTTACGTTCGAATTTTTCCGGCCCGTCTAGAAGGCATGAGAACTAGCGGAAAAATGAAGACGTAGAGGGGACAAAAAGGGCGGTAGAGATATTTCTGATCGTAATAATTTATATCGCGACGTCTACGTACCAGGTGGAAAGCATACTTGAAGAGCTCAAAGACATTTTGGTGTACGCGGAAAGAAACCATATTGTCGAGTAAATCACAATCTACTTAGTACTGGAGCAGTACATCGGCGTATAAATTACGCTAAATTGGTAATTTGAAAAAACCCGCCTAACCCTTATTTTGGATTTCGTTCGAATCGAACAATGCACGTGGTAATAGGCGGGCATGGCCGAATGGAAATTTTTGTCGAAGGCGATTGTTATTTTATTAGGGGTGCGAAATGTATGAGGTGATTTTTTGCTATTTTATTTCATATTTATTGCTCTCGTTTGATATAGATATTGAGGGATTGCGATGGGAAATATTATTTTTTATTTAACGAATTTTCCATATCCGCCATCGATGTATCGATTTAATAAACGACATCGGAAGAATATCAACAGTTTGTTTCCTATTTACCCACCAGGGTTCACAACTCTCGAAATCAAAATATGGTATATCGGATTTTAAAACTACCGTTTTTCCTCTTGAAGTAGCTAAAATATTACCATCGAAATACCCCTGATTCGAATTTCAAATGCATACGTTTCTCAACAGATGAAGAAATGAAATCCGAGCAACAGCCAGTAAAGTAATTAGGGAGTTCTTTCGGAGATGAGAGTTTAAATATTGGTGCCTTCGTGATCTTTTGTGTTCCTCTCAACTACAAAAAGCTCTCTAACCGGAACCTTAGCCAAGATTTATCAGTGAGAAGGATTTCAAAAAGAATTTTCAGAACATATTAATCACAAACCAACAGCTACTTGAATCTTTTAACGATTAATAAGAAAAATTTTTTTCTTGATTTAACAACAGGCATAGCTTCAACATTTTGATTATTTGAATTTATACGTATAACTGAAAACTATAAGAGATAGAAGGGTACTGTAAACGGCGTAAATGTTCTGAATTTTTAGCTGTTTCGATTAAGATATGAACCAACCTCGTTTTTAAAATAAATCCAAAAAACCAAAAAAATTGCCATAAAATTGGAATTTTTATGGCCCCGAATTATCAAAAAATAATTTCAATGCTTGATGACATATCTAGAGCTGAAAAGACCCTCATTAAAAAAAAATCATCAAAATCGGTCCATTAGGAGGGTCTAGCGAACTGTCGCAAGGTTTTCTTCAAAATTGTTGTAATATATAAGATATTTTGCAGGTCTGCAGCTAAAGTAATTGAGGAGGGGGTGGGGAGGTTTTGAAGGGCATAAATTTTTTTAATGCCCAAGAAGTTTATGAATATGCTTCAGGACATAGTTTCAGAAGATGAAAAAATTTTTTTGCAATGATTCATAGTTTCATATTTTTTTAAATACTAACATAATGTGCAGAAAAAACAAATTTTATAAGGATTTGCCAGAAATAATAACGGAACAATTTTTTTTTATAAACAATCGCGGATGAGTATGCTTTCAACAGAATTAGTAACGTTGCAACATTCACATACTGAAATAAATAAATTAATTAATTAATTATGAAAAATTATTTGAAATTTTTTACCTTCCAAAAGTTATGCTTGGTCACGGACTTCCATATATTTAACTGGGGAAATTAATAACTTTAATAAAAGAAATTTAATAAATAAATTTTTGATTTATTAAAAATATAATAGAGTATCTAATTCTATTTAAAAAAATGAACTAATATATTTAATTAAATTAATTTTTAATTAATTGCTTTTTTTGTTTAACAGCTATTGCTGGCACAGTCTGTATACTTGGTCACCTAAAAACTGAAAATATTAAGTCACAAATTTTTTCAGAATTTTAGTAGTCTAAACCTTTTCAACTTAAATTTTTTTTTCTTTTAAATATAAATGTAGAATATTTAAAAAAATATATGATAATAAATGAACTATTTAAAGCCTAAAATTTGAAAAAAAAAATCAGTCAGTGTGTGAATGTTGTAACGTTACTAATTCTGTTGAAAGCATGCCCATCCAGGATTGTTTATAAAAAAAAAAAATATTCGTCACTATTCCTGTCAAATTCTTATAAAATTTGTTTTTTTCTGGTCATTATCTTAGTATTAAAAAAAATATATATGAATTTCAGTTGGCCCTTGGGTTACTTGGACTTGGATCCTCGATCATTTGACCTGGCCAAAAATGATACCCAATGCTATGAAAATTTTTCAATTGAAAAGTTGAAAAAAATTTAAAAAAATTACATTAAAGAATTTATGAAAAAAATTGTAAATTTTGAAATAAGTGGAAATTATATTTTTTCGAAAAAATATCATTCTCAAAACTTTTCCGGTAAACACGATTCTGAAATAGTGTGAGAAGCTAGAAAATACCTGATTTAGAAACACTGCTTCTCTTCGC
This sequence comes from Phenacoccus solenopsis, assembly GCA_009761765.1. NCBI lineage: Eukaryota > Metazoa > Arthropoda > Insecta > Hemiptera > Pseudococcidae > Phenacoccus > Phenacoccus solenopsis. The sequence goes on along the minus strand of CM019752.1, from coordinate 48,512,606 downwards.
ACGATGGAAACGGTCAGAAACCTAAAAAATACATATTAATATTGCCTTATTGTGCCATATTTCCCTACTTCGGAAACCAAAATGTATTCGCAATAGTGTTTAATACGAAGACATTAATTGAAACGCTTCTCCTAATTCAAATGACAGACTCCATACCGCATTCGTACAATTTCGGTTGATTGTAATTTCCCTCAGACCTCAAAGGCGCACATATGGGAACAAATGCGGTAGTGCTCATTACGCACCCGATATACAATTACTAATTCAGTTATGTAGCCGATGCCATCGCTAGAGTAAAGTATTTTCGGTATAGTAGTCCCATATTTGCCCTGTTTACCCGCATTTTTAACGAGATAAGAAAATTCATATTATTTGTTTATGTAGGGCGCAATGAAATAATCAGATTTTAATGTATCGAAAATATACGCGGCGTCGGGAGATCTCGTTTATCAATTGGGGCGAACGGCGCGACGTTTTGGTGTAGTTGATAAAATTATACTTTATTCTTTAACCCACATGGGATATTTGGTTCCACCCTTATCGTCGAATAAAACGGAAATTACGGTTTGTTTTCACTTTTCTTGCACTCGGTATAAGCGGAAGTTCAAAGGCGAACTCGGAACTGTAATGTAGGTTAATGTTAGTGGTCGTTGGAAATTTATCGAATGTTTTAATTGCGTGTATGAAACGCATTTTTTATTTGGATATTAAATTAAAATTTGATAATTCAGTGGCCAAAATTAAAAAATATTAGTTTTATTGAAAAATCCAGCTATAATCGTCTGTTTGATTTGTTATGGTTAAGTGGGGAGAGGAAGTGTCACATCATATGTTAAAGACTATTTATTTGTAATATTAATTGACCAATGTCAAACCTTTTTCATATGTATAATTGTATAGGCATCTATTTATTTTTCGCTGCTTGTAGTGTTTATGGCATGAAGGGGTTTGCATAAAGATTGCTGTATATTTAGTCAGAATATGTTAATATGAATATAGGAAAGTTTTTTTTCTTCAAATTCTTGATTCCATTCAAATTTCTGTTAATTAAAATTTTAAGGAAAGCTGGTGAGCCCTCAAGAAAATCGAAATCTTTAATTTCAGTCAATTAAGTGAATTATGAAAACCACTCTACTCAAATTTCAACCTTCGAAGTGTAACTGTAGGATAGTTGAAGCAAAAAATAGCATTTGCAAAAAATTTTGAGTTGTGAAATTTTTTGAATTCTTGATTTTTCTTCTCTAAATGCACCTTGAATCTTTATGTATATTAACTTTCAAATCTAGCTTAGATTGGGCTCAAAATGGCCAGTGTCTCAAAATTTCAAGCAGATTCGGAGAACCTGGAATAGTTCAAATGCGGCGAATTCATGTTAAAAACAATGTCTACATATTTTGCTTCCTTTGCTGGAGAATGCGTGAAAAAAAGAAAGAATTATTTAGAAAGAAAAAAGATGGAAGTTCATTTTCGTACAGAAAAATTAAATTTTTCGCCCAAATATTCCCACCTTTCTATCTCCTTCACATACATCAAGTTAAATTTAGAAAAAGTCCATTTCTTATAAGGTTTTTTTATTTAAAAGATTTGATAATGGAAATAATTATTATAAATTTAATAAATATATATATTTTTTTTAGACTAGTTGATTTAATTAAAATTTTTTTATTTTTATTAATCATATTTCAAATTGTAACTACTTGAGAGTCCTCAAATTATCCTCAAATTTTTACGATCCACCATTTTGAATCCATTTTGGCCCAAATTTAAGTGGTCATATTCTTGCCATCCACTTACCCCACATATGTACGAAGTTTGACCTTTTTAGATCGATTTGGTTAAGAGATAATGTATTTATGGTAGAAAATTCACGAAATTTTCTGCAGCGATTTCTCTTCCAAAACCTGTTTTCATTCCAACACCCTTTTCAGTCCATTTGAGAAGCTAAAATAAGAATAGGTGAGTCACTTAAGCTCATTATATCACATAACCCCACAATAAAAATTTTTCGACCTTTCATGTACCCCCACCACATTTTGAGGTGAATAACCCTCCTCCCCCGCCATTATCATTAGTAAGTGTGAATTTGGGGTATAGTATGCTTCTTATCATTAATTATAATGTGAGTTCATATAAACCGTATTTTTACTAATTTGAGCCTCATCAAGCTACTCAAAATTTGATAATCCGCCATTTTAGATCCATTTTTATCCAAATTCAAGAAGTCATATTATGGTCACCCACTAACCCCACACACAAAGTTTGACCCTTCTAGGTTGATTTCGGTGAGGAAATGGAACATTCGAGAAATTTCGTGACTTAAAAGTTCCTCAAAAAACCGTTTTTTTGCTCTAATTCCCCTGAAAATACACTTGGGAAGCTGAAATTTGGAAATGTTGATGTCCGTGACTCGCTCTTGCATATGAGAGTAAAAATTAAAGATTCGAGCTATTTGCCCTTTCTCCGGTCTTCCTCAAAATTTGAGTGATCAGCCATTTTGTAGTGTATCGAAAAAACAAAAAAGATTTTTTTTTCATTTTCAAGAAGAGCTCTCACCAAATTCGAGCTTCGCTTGGGGAATAAAATATATGTACCAAAAGTTGGGCATTTGCTAGATGATCACAATGGCCTGAAACGCAAAGATTTGAAGACCTATCCTCCCTCGACTCCCCCTTCCACAATCAGGTAGGCTGTAATAACTATCGTTTTTATTATAAACTCAGCTAATAATTGAAAAATGGTTTCCGAAAATTGTTTCTATGCCGGGATCAATTCTGCGTCTCTCCGGCTTTCTTGATCATTCCTTTTTACTCCGAGTACATGCATGTTCAAAATCTGCTAGTAAAAGATAAAAGCAAAAGCATTTCCTTCATCGTTATGTATAATTATGTGTTTATCGTATGTATAACTATAACCTTCACGCTTTACCTTGATATTTCCAACTTCTGCTCAAAACTCTTGGAGTAAAAAGTAAGAAGAAATGCATGTTTAAAAAAAATCTTAGCTGAGTCACTGGAAATCCGTATTGCTGCTTATTTTATTTTTTCATGTATCAAAAATGATAATGATAATCATTAAATAATCGTAAGTGCAAAATTATGTTACAAAAATGTTTAGTGTATTATCTATACCTATGGTATCCAACTGAACCTTGAATAGTCGAGATTGGGCTGTGTTATAGATATTATAATTTACTTTTTTTTTATTCTTTATTTTTTTTTCAGTTTAAAATATTTAATTTACCATAATTTAATGAAAAATTTCATGTATCCACCTATTTATATGTAAAATAATGAAGTTGAATAATTTCCCTTAATATGTTACAGATAGGTGCGTATGTTTTTTCTTCAAAGAAAATTCAAGGTTTGACGCGAAACAGAGAAGAAAAACTATTGATGGAAAACCCCCTAACCTATAAGCTATTCTTATTCCGAAGCAACGATAACGTATATTTAGAATATTAAAAATCAGCTCTCCTAGGTAAGTACAAGCACGGTGTTAAATCGTCGACGCGAAATTCCGAACATTTTCTCCGTCAAACAGCTCAATTTTCCAGCGAATTAGCTGACAATCGGCATCCGTGGCTAATTGATTAAGAAACCTACATCCGTTAATGCGACTGCGTAACAAGGGTAAAAATTTCCAATAATGGTTTAGTAGCTCCCGAACGCTTAGCGTGATTTTTTTTCTCCTCTCCTCATCAGCATCATTTGAAAACGGGTATAATGAAAAGAGCGCGACCATTATCACGGAATCGAGCAGGATTAAACTCATTGGCGATGTCACTGAAACAGTGGTGGTCTTTCTACGATTCCTTGGGTGGTAGAAGGTTTTTGTCGATGATCGTGCGTGTGTTATTTTTTTTTCTCGCCAACGATCGTCGTTTTTTTGCTACCAAACAAACACTCGACAACTGGACTGCTGTTGGTGATAACGCAGCGCGATCGAATCGCTCGTAATAATTATACAATGAGATCGTCATTCGAATGGTTTTCAGTAGCACGAAAGCTGAAGCGTAAAAAATCAATCAATCGGCATGGGAGCATTTTTTTTTTATCGATTTTTATTGTTTCGTCGGATGTAGGTACAACGTTATATACACTCTTTCGCTATTGTCGAACGTGTTGTGCTCACGCGGTGTTTAGGTTTTGTGCGCGTAGTGATGTAAAAAAAAATACATACGCCACCATATAGATTTTACAATGGAATGAAACTGGCACTTTTTATATTTAAATTGTCTCGTTAATGTTATTAGATGTGTTGGCGATCGCGCGTCAACTTGACATTGTCGATCAACTGTACCGTACGCCTTTAGAAATTCCAATATGAGACTCCTGCCGCGATTAACAAAGTATCATTCGCAGTTTGTTTCTATGGTGAAATCATCCTTGGATGCACAAATATTTACCATGTTAACTCTCTCGGTGATCGGTTACCGGTGACAGGGATTTATTTTTCAATTAAAAATAGCTTCTTGGTTTTGATTTGCGATGATTGAAATGTTGACCGGAGGTATTGACTGGAAAGGTGCAATAGTCGAGATTAGGTTGCGTTTGATTTTTAAATGACTTTTCTTGTGTTACCAACCGCTTGAAACTGTCAGCGAATGATTGGTTCGATTTGATGCTCACGCATAATCGCATTATGCCCGAATGTTTTGTTAACCCTCTAAAAAAGGATACAGGTGATGACTTTTTGAAAATTGGATTAGGTGTTTGAAAAGATGGAAAACGCAGGTCAACTTCAGTTATATTGATAGAGTCGATGTTTTCAAAGGATTGGGTTCATTTGTACGACAACTTCGGTATTCGTAGTCGATGGCCAATTACACCAACTAAATTTTGGAACTCAAATTTTTCGAAAATATCTTATTCGATGTCCTCAAGTAACGAACATATCGTCCTTCAATATTAGAGGTACTTCTCTGTCTTCACAAACAACTATTATACGTACGCTTAAGCTACATTGAATACCTATATCAGTAAGTTAAGCACGCCGTAGGTTTAACTAATTATTGTTTTGTCGACGACGGTTTCAGTAAAAATATTTTTCACCGATTCTAAATGCTCTCTAGCATATTTATTATGTTCTTATTAGTGGCCAAAAAGAAGGAATAGTTCGTTAGTTAATTAGTTAATGTATTTATGTAAATAAACGTGTGAATGTATACGGTTACACTAACGTAGGGATAATAACCATAAGCAGGTATCGTTTATCTATTCAGTGTTTTTGTATACTTACCTAATCACCGAGAATATGACTTCTGAATTATCGTTTGTGTTCTCTTTTTTTCAGTCTCATGAAGATTCAGCCGTCCTAAGATACGATTTTTAAATTGTATCACTTTGTAAGAATTTTCCTTTTTCTTATTTTCAAGCCCTTGGTTGTGCTTCATTAAGTATCTTTGTGTGCCACTTTCGTCAACAGATCGAAATAACGAGGTGTTATAATTAGAACGTATTTTATACGTTAATGGCTTCTGTTACGCTGGATTTGGTGTCGAAATTCAAAATGCGGTGGTGATTTGTGCTCGAGCAAATGAATCTATGTGTGTAAACTCAGATCTTGGTGGAAAACAAGTGCTTGTATTTGCCATGGAAAATTAGAGTAAAATATCATAGTGTAGGAGAGGAGAAGGGATAGCAAAGATCGTTTCCTTTTCAACATTATTTTAATGTAGTTAACAATGAGTAGGTAAAATTCTATGGAGATTTCAACTAAATATCCAAAAAGAAAATGAACTTCAATTCAATTCTATAAAGTAGAAATTATAATCGTTGAATGGTTATAAAAATTTTATTTTTTAAATTTGTCATTCGTGACAGCAGTATAAAGGTCTGGATAATCTGGAAGGAAGATCAGGGGAAAAATTGAGATTCGGAGACCAAGTGAATTTATCACCCCTTCTTTTTTCTTTTTTTTTTTTTTCAAATAAGGATCCACAATCCCAGCTGTGCCCTGCTGGATGAGGTCAATTTATTAGTCAGTAATATATTAAAAAAAATAACTACTTCTTAGCGCCTGTCTACAGGACTTTTACGCTGTAATAATATAATAATTAATTTTACTAAATATAATTACAATTTATATATATTTAGGAACACAATAATTTATATTTATATAATCAGGGCACTTATTAAGTAAGGTACAAAGGAATTAAATTTAGAAAATATGAATAAATTTAGAACATGAATGAATAAATAAAAATTCAATAAAAAGAAAATTACATACAAACTTAAAACTATGGGAGCTGGCACACCAGGATCTCTACCTCACTGTTATGGAATGCATCCTCCACTAATGGGAGCACATCACCCCTTCACGGCTAAGTTCTTTATTTATCTCGGGTGATATTATTTTATCAGTTATTTGCTTAAGAAGACTATAGATGTATTTTTCCTCCAAATTATTTTATTTCAAATTCACGGACAAATACCTTCATTCATATTTTGAAATGTAAAATAAATCATCGTAAAGAGCATAGATATCCAGTATTTTCAAATTGTAAAAAATTATGTGCAACTTTATTAATCAAGATTCTATTTTTTTTTTCAATACAAAAAATTGATAATTTGTCCGATGAATTTAATTTAGTGCAAAAAGAAGTCACCACATTGGATGGCTCTTTAGAGTGAAAACCTTGAACATGGTATAAAGCCAAATTCTTAACTAGATTCTTACAGGTATTTCATTTAAGAAAGGATTTTGGAACCAGAAGTACCGATCTAAAACATATCATCAAAATTGAATTTTTACGCAGAAGTGCTCTCTTCCCCCGTCATCCACAGAAATAGGTAAAATTGGGAGTCCAAAATTTCGGTCTAGGATGTTTCTTGATAATATGTACTTACGCAATACGCACCACCTAAGTGTTGGCTCGAAATCGCTCCATTTGGACAAGTTTATGTCAAGTTTGAGTAAACCTTCAATATGAAGAAATTGTCCCAAAAACTAATTTATAGAAAATCTGCCTCTAAAAATTTTTCCCTTCAGACTAATTTTATTTACTTGAAATAATTTTTTGGAATTTTTTTTTCATTCGGTGTTTATTTACATCTGACCAAAAGCAATTCCTGTTGCTTTTCCACAGTTCTGTTTTTTCAAGCAAGTAATCAAATTCTTTGTTATTTAAGCTGTTTCTGAATGAAAATTTGAATCATTTGCGAACTATTGAAGTTTTAAATTGAACAGTATGTGAAGGATTGTTGTGTCTGTTATACAAGTCTTACCACATAACAGTAAATTAATTTGCGGAATGAGGAATTGAAGGCGCATTATTCATACGTTATTTTGTGCGAAGTCTTCAACTTTTGTGTTTTGCCTTAGCAGTCTTGAATAGGCTATTCTTTGTTCTTATGGATTAATCACTAGCATTTACGTTATTGTAGGAGTTGATAATAAAATAATACGTATTTTGTCCCTTAGAACTATTGAACTGATATGATTTGAAGAGTTTTTTTTTCGGTATTTGCTTTCAGCGTACTTCATTAGGAGTTGAGAGACGAAAATACCTTATTTAACAAGTTAAACACTAATGGCGATTCTCAAAAACGTTTGGCTTAGCAGAAAATGAGCTGAAAAGCTGTATCTAGATTGCGGAGTGATGGAAGCCATTTTCTTGAGTCCACAAAAGCGTAATTAAAAACACAAGTGTTTAGATCGCAGTACAGGTAAGTGGAAATTCTTATACCTATCTAGAATCCACTTTGCAATGAGAATTTCCAACGTTTACCATTGTCATGTTGTTTTGGTTTAGTCTACAGCCCATTTCGAAAAAGTGCGGGATTTTTCGCGGACCAAAAAATTCAGCTGGCAATAGGTAGATATAGGTTGGGCATTAGGAAATATGATTATTTTAGCGATGGTCGCGATCACAGTGGGGGCTGGGACCTAAAAAACCCCTTTTTTGAACTTCAAGGAGACCAAATAAACTCAACCGGGTTAGAAAAGGGAGTGTCCACTGAATATAAATATGAGTGTATGTTTACTCGCTGCGGTCACCACTACATTTTATTGCAGTTTTTATGCAATTTTCGTCATTTTTCACACTTAATTGCTATATGAGTATAATTATGCCCGGACACTGAAAAAATCGCTCACACATTGGTGAAGGAATGTATTTTCCGAATCTACCGAACCCTCGTTCTTAAAAATTTGTGGTCACAGTACATAGGTAGGGACTGTATTAAATCAAGTATGTACAAGATATTCTGTTAGGCAACTTATTTGACACTTCCACAGTTTGAATTTCTCAGTGTAGCAAGCTCTCTCTTTGAAGGAAAAGTAAAACTTAGATGATAAATCTCAATGTTGAATGTTTCCAACGTGTATGGTAGATAGAGCTACTTGTGTCACCGTAGGGAAAAACTGATTCCATCGTGAATACAAAGAGTTCATTGTTCCATTGATCGATTCCATTTAGGATAGTTTTCATTCTGTGTATAAGTAAATATTTTGATCACATTAAATAAACTATTAATTACATTTCAATGCTTAAAAAGGTATTTTCAAAAATATAGATACCAGTTTATGTTGTTCAGAATTCTCTTAAAGTATTATGATTACATCGTAATTGTTTGATTTTTATTGACAAATTTTTCTTTCACAGTATTTGCTTGACGTATTCAATCATAAAATTATATCGTCATTAGATGGTGATTTCACCATTTCAGCTTAATTTATGTGATTAGAAAAGCAAATTAAATTTTAAAAAAAATCACGAATGATTTTGAAAAGCTGGATCGTTAATTTTCGAAGGAAAAGATTTTATTCCATGATATCGATTCTACACACGGAGAGACCTATTCAATACCAACTTTTTTAATTATTAGGTGTAAAATTGCAATTTGTATCCTTGAATCGGAATGAATGCGTTTTCAAGCATTACTCATCGTTGTTTTGATTTTCCGACATGCAACAATACGTTACGTATCTATATTTATATTAGTTTCCTCTTCGTAACTAACGTAACGAGAATTCGTGATAGCTCGAAGCGATCGTACGTAGTTCAACCTAATGCACACGACCATACGTCATCATCACTACTTTACGAATATGCACTGCATTGTCACGATCGAACGAATTATTTGAAACGCATTAGTATAAACGCAGACCTCCTGTGATCCTATTACTTGAGGCGAAATCTCATTTTTGCGCGATACGCCGATACCCTTTGGTTAAAATGGACATATTTCGTTGCATTGTCTGAGAATATGACGAAACTGCACGTGCTGAACGGTTACATGTAAGTGGTACGGGTGTATATAGTGCATGCATTGGTTATCTCGGACGATAAGTGTTACCGAAAATAACGAACGTAACTCTGATTTCAGGTAACCGGTTTGCTTGTCTGCATCGTCTAGGATTGTTTTGATGTATATTGCTGAGCAGTTAACGTATATGCTCGATTTACACGTTCGCTTATGCAACGGTTGAAACTTGAAATGGTATTCATAATGCGAGCAGACTACGTAGTCGACGTTATAGATATATATGCGAGGGCTGCAATTGCAACGTTTAGTTGGAGTCTATGTAAGTATATATGTAGCATTGAAAATCACAATTTTCGTCATCACTACAAACACGTCATCGATGAAGTACCGTAGGATGACTCATTGAGCGCGTTTATAACGAATTAACGATATTACTTTGACATCCTGTTGGGTATTTAATATTTTGTAATTTTAAAATAACCGGTTCAAGTGAACTTGAATGATACATCGCATCGGTGTAATTGTAAAAATTTACGGCGCGTTGAAATTCTTGCGTTAGTCTTACGCGATAGGGTGTACGAGGTATTAAATAGGCAAATTATGTTAATTTAATTTTAACCAGATATAAGATTCTTTTACGTGTTGGACAAGAGGTATTTTCAGTTTAGGAATTTCTTTGTAGCGAAATCGTCCGATGTCGAAGTTAGTAGAAAAAACAAGAATCAATGAATAGGTTCTTTGTGCGATGCGTATGTCTTAAGATTGCTCCATATGAATCGAATATCAGATTTGTTCCGTTTCTTTTTATTCGTCGATGGTTACCACGCGTGGTAATCTTATTAGATCCAATTTGTCATAACATCTGCCAGTCGCGGCTCGTATGGAATGCTGTTGAAGAGATTTTTCAGCCTTGATATGGCGCATTTTAGGTCTTTTTGAACTGTAGTTTATTTTTTGTATGCCAGATTGAAACAAAATATTGAAAACACAATACGATGTATTTTTCTGACAGGCAAATATATCATGAAGATGAGAAAATAAAATATTATACTAGTTTTGTTGGTGCACAACTTATCGGTAGGGGTTGTCTTTAATGATAAGAGTTCTGACGTTGTCCAGCAGTTTCGAACAGCGCTTTTTGTATTGTCATGCTACCCATGAGCCGCTTTCATTGGTCTGGAATTCCTCATTTTTTGCTCTCGTCTTTCCGGTCACTACTCTTTTTTTTCTTTATTATTTTTTTATTTGGTAACACCATCAATTATTCATGAAAATAAATAATTTTTCTATCATTGCAAATTAAATTTTTGTTATTTTTTTTGAATTTACTTTCAATATAAAAAAAAAATATTTCATTGGTGTAAATGAATTTTAATTGAATTTTTTTATCATTTTGAATTTTCTCCATGCTAGGTTATTTTAATACCCAAATATAAGCCCTTAAGGCTATTCTATACTGCTCTACGAACAACAAATTTCAACCTAATGGTGAAAGTCACGTGACCGTTTTTAACCAATCACGTTTCGAATTTTGAACCCTGACCCGCTCCCATCCGAATTTAGATGCACTCTATCTCTGTCAATTTCAAATTTTTAAGGGGCGAGCCCATCCTGAAAGGAATAACTCTTGGTGGGGTAACAAATAAGAATAAATTGGGTTGTGCAGTTTGGAATGTAGCAGTATTTGTCTGATAAAATAACTTTTTTCTTCATTTAATTTTTATTGCGAGCCCCGAAGGGGCGAGGAGGCACTAGTTGTATCTTGAATTTGCCTTCACAGGTGCTAATTCATTTCTTTTAGCCAGTTAAAACATTTATTAAATTCAAGGTTTTGAAAGGATTCTCCTTCAGTCATAATGAAACATTTAAATAATGAAAATAAGAAAACATTAAAATCTTGATCACATAAATCACAACATGCAGAAGAACGAATACGCAATAACAAAAAATTACATGGTTTTCGTTCTTGTTCTCATTCCTCAACATCTTTATCAGTTGTTCTTGTTTCGTTCTTCGATCTTTCAGTTTGAAAATATTCTGTTCTCGTTCTATCCTTCGTTCTTCAAAAATATTACTTTTATGTTTTCGTTCTTGGTTCTGTTCCTCAAGAACAATGAAAATTCTCAGTTCTTGTTCTTCGTTCTCTTTTGCGGATTAGTTCCCATAACACTGTTTTTTGTCGGCTAATGGTTCGACGTGTTGGGGTTATTTTTGTTTTACAATTTACATCACGTAAATCGGTTCATCTTTAGTTACATGGTCTAAGATTAGGATTTATTCAATTGTGAATACGATTAATATAGTTGATTTCAGCAATTTAAAGTCAAAGTTGCAGATAGACTAAGGCAATGTTGCAAACATTAAATATGCATAGCCTTAATTACTTAAGTTGAAATACAGCATATTCAAATTCGGTGAAAATCGAACCACTTCCTTTTCACTCCAACTTAATGGATAATATTTTTTGCTTACAACAATCGCATGAACCATATTTATTAAATTTCAGCTGTTCGAGGCTTTTCGTGCCTTTCTCAAGTATGCATTATTCATCATTTTGGATCAATTTTGATGCAAATTGAAAGGTTGTATTCTAGTCCCCAATAAACCTCACTTCCAAAGTTTAAGCTTTTTCAGCACATTTGATGTGAAGATAAGACGACTCGTGAGGTTTCCTAACTTTGTTTCCTAACTAAAAGCCATTTTTCGTTCCAACTTCCTTCCAGCTGAAATTTGAATAATTAAGTTGGTGATTTGAACTTACTATTTCGCATGAAATCTTGGTTTACTGTTGGAATTTGGGTCAAAATTAGTTGAAAATGGTAGATCCTCAGTGTTCGGCTGATACCAAACCTGGAGGGAGCTAGCCAGCGTGGTCAACTCGGTCCTAATGTATGGCGCTCAGGTATGGGGAAGTGCCGCGGAGACCCGGAGCTGCCAGCGTACCCTGCTGAGAGTCCAAAGACGCGCTGCATTATGCATGATATCAGGGTACAGCAACATCTTGCTAGAAGTCGCACTATAACTGGCAGCGGCACCACCTCTCGATCTTGTTGCCCAATCGAGAAAGGTCCTCCAAGGAGTAAAGGAGACGACGCCGCCACCCTCGAAGAGGGAAATTTGCGTAGCGAAGAGGCAACTGGAGGAGTGGGTCACGTAGGCCTAGTCCGCTATATGGAATGCGATGGAAATCCATTGGAGTAAGCGACAGAAATGGACCAGGACTCTGATAAAGGACCTACGAGATTGGTGTAACCCGAGTTATGGGAACCTGGACTTCCATCTAACACAGGTCCTTAGCGGGCATGGGTGTTTCAACGATTTCCTTTTCGACATTGAGAGAGCACCCAGCCCGATATGTGCGCATTATGCCCAGGAAGCCGATGATGCTGGACACATCCTATTCAGATGTCCGGAGTGGTACCCCCTGTGCGATAAGCTGCTGGTATCCCTGGCATTGGATGAGGATGGGTTCAACTTGGAGATACTCGTCCTAATAATGCTGTTGTCGCTGACATCATAGAGGTCAGATCAGGAGTTTGCTAATGATGTCATGCTGCGGAAGAAGGATGCTGAGCATGAGCACCAGGCGCAGGGCCGTCGTCGAGGAGCTGCTGCTGCCACAGCAAAGGAGGAGGTTAGTCACACGAGTGGGATCTAAGTCCAAGTGTCTGAACCCTGGAGATTGGAACCGGGTAGTAGTGAGGGTTTAAGGTATGAGTGGAGGCGGCTTGTGTCACCCTCTACCACACTTGTTACGACTTGATGTGGTAGGTTCTTAATGTGATATGGGTAGTGCATGCCTGGTCAGATGGTGAACAACTCTAGCTAGATGACAGGGTATGTGTCATGGCCTCAAGTCCCATGCGGTGGATCGAGTAGCTGTATGGGCGGGGCTACATTCACCAGACCCCATTGCCGAGGTGCCGAACTGATCGCGGACCGCCCCTACCTTGTTTCACGGCTTGGAGTAAGGCGAGATGATGCAGACAGAAGTAGGGCCCTTAGGTGCAGGCAACCACCATACTCCGAAAAGGTAAAGGTCAAGAATCTAGCACCCAGGTACATAGTACCCCCACTGTGAAGAAATGTGCAAGGCGTAGATAAGGCCGATGATAGCAATTGGCACTGAAACCCACTAGAGGGGAGTATGGTGCCAGAAAGAAGGATGAAGCGATGGCTGAACTTCCGATGTGTCGGAAGTTGGTTGAAGGCGCACACTCACTTGAGGAAAACCCAAGGGAGATGTAGGCTGGTCGTCAAGGTGCTCCTGCTTGGCTGGAAGTTATGTCACAAGCAGTTCCCGGCCAAGTAGTGTCGTTTGCAGCAGAAAACATTCCCGCAAAAAAAAAAAAAAACTTCCTCAGTGTTCAAGGAAAACTTGAGGAACCTTAGATACCTAAAATTTTATAAATATGGGCTTTTGTGATTGCTTTGGGCAAAAAGTGCTATAAATCCTAAAGTCAACGTACAAAATGGTTCTAGAAGGCATAAATCGAGGTTTTCAATGTAGTTATGGCGTGGATATGAAAAATTTAAGAACAGTATCTGCGGAGATTTCAAGTAGTCCAAATTAAAAATTGAGTTTTAGTAATGTCGCATAGCTGCGTTTGTTTTTACTTCTAATTTCGTGATGATTTTTGTTTTTGTGCACTTTTAGATGATGTCTTATTTTCTACTCCAAGCCATTGTTGCTTAGAACTCGTAGAGAGAGTACCTTTTATTGTTGCCCAATCATCACAGGCAATTCAGCAAAGCTGTAACATCTGTTGCTGGACACGCTTTGAACGTTATCAGAGCGCATCGACGTCTTTATAGTTGGTACTTGAAGATGGGCCGATTGCAAGATTACTACTCTCGATCACACGTACTGTGAAATGAATGCAAATCGCCGAAGATGGCTCGCTCATAAACATCGGTGTGGTCGACCTTGTACTACGCGCTGGCCGTGCGGTTCTCATGGAAACTGGAAACAAACTCGCGCTTATTTTTAATTAGCGAATGCTTCATTATGCATTATCGTCGAAATTTTTCTTCTAGTGGCGACCAACTTTCGAAAAACAATACTAACGAATGGTTATTCACGACACACGTGAATTATTTATTTATTTCCTCTTTTTTACGCGTTCGTCGAAGGAATGCGTATGAATGGACGTACCGATGCGGCGGATGCGAAAATATTTATATAGGTACGCGGGTGCTGAAAGGAGTAAATTAACGATAAGAAATTTTTCTTACGTTACGGCTCGTTACGAGCGACCGATGAATGATGGTTGATGTTTCTCTTTTTTCTTTTATTCGAAAGATTTGTGATTAATTCGCGCGATCTTCCGGTTTACGTGAAATTATGAAGCGAGTTCATTTCGCTGGTATTCGGCTATCGGTAGTCTCGAGACAAGAGAGTTCGCGTGTGGATTGTGGAATACTTTTCAACCTCCTACTTTTGCCGTTTATACTTCGAATTACAATACGAGCGTATACGCTATATCCTACAGCACAGGTATAGCGTATACTACCAGCACATAGCGACAGCGTACCTGGAAACCTGTGCGCGGGAGGGGACGTATAAAGGTATAGTAGCCGTGTAAGAGGTGGAAACGAAAGCGCGACTCAGTGACGGCATCAATTCAACAGTCATCGGTACGCTTCGCTACGTAACACTGCCCGCGCAACGCGACACACCTTGTAATAAAATTGTACTGCTTAATTTTTCACCGATTATTCATTGTTTTGCTTTTTAATTGTTCGCGCAGATATCGGATTTTTTTCACGTATACTCGCAGCTTATCAGTTGGTGGTGCGCGACGGTGTCGCGATAACGTATTTGTATTGCGGAAGCGTTTACGCGAATGGAATCGCTCGATTTAATTGTCAACGACGTTTACAGTGTGTCATCAAATACTCAGTGCTACCCTTAGTGTTCAGTTTTCGTCTGGATTTACCGCATCTCGCATCTCAGATCCACTCGAGTGTATGTTTTCGATACTACGTGTTGAAAAAATTTCTGGAAATTCCGTTATTTTCAAATCTCCACTATGTAGTGGTAATCGAGCTTGTGTACGCGCGTGATCTAACCTGTTGTTACGCGCTTCCTACAGAGTGTTTTGTGAAGTTGTAAAAAATTTACGCAATGCCGTCGACACCCAGTTGACGGTGTTTGATTTTCGTCTCGAGCTTATATTTCTAATATCGTGATAAAATGCAACTAGTGCTCTCATGGCCATTGGCTGTGACCGGTTTACTGCTGATAGCCACTACTCGATGTCAGTACCCAGCGGAGAATTTTCCACGGCGAAGTGACGACAGTAAATTAACGGAATTCACGACCGATGTGGTTTCCAATGGTAAAATCATCCTGGAAAGGCATCTCAGCCCGTACGTAATACGAAGAGACGTGTTAGTCGAGCAAACCGGTGAACTTCTTGTAGAGCCCGGAGTTACCGTATATTTCGCACCCAGAGTTGGTATCACCGTCAAAGGAATTCTTACTGCTAAGGTAAACACCTGAAATTCAATCGCATATGATAACGGGCGCGCGCATTTCTATCATAATAGACAAGCTTGCACAGGTTACCCTCCGGTATGCAACACAACAAAGGGGTGCTTTAGGAGGACGAAAAGGCATTAGTAATAGGGTTTTAGGCACTCATTAACGACGTTCATTAAACACCGCGTAGGTGTCTCGTTTAAACGAGTGCAGGGGTCAATGTTTCGAAATATTCTAATGACTTGATTGTTCCAACGGGTCGTCTAGTCTGGAAGCAGGAGATTTTTACGTTTTCGTTATACTAGCTCACGGATCATTAGACGTATAGATTTTCAACCGATTTACCAATTAGATCGATAGCATGGTTTTCTCGCTGGTATTGATTACTTTTGCCGAAGAAAATTGTAAACTTTCTATTGTTCGTTGAACACGTCGTTTTGCCGGAATTATTCAAGCTTTCTACGTATTCGATCACGCGGTTTTGTTTTCGTTTAGAATTATTACAGGATACGGTTGTTGTTTTCATTATGGAAGATGAAAGAAATAATTGTGGGGAAGATTAGAGTGTGATTTTTCAGTTAAGAGCGATAGTAAAAAATCGTGCAAAAATATTCTATCCCATTGCCATTCCGAGGTGAAGAATTTTTCATGCTTGTAATATGTACAGAACTCTTCCACAAGTTTGAAAAAATGTCACCACGATGTGGTGGTTTGAACTTTTTTTAGAAGGGGCCAAGAGAAATAAAACTTTTGTTATTTGTAAATCTCTCTATATTGTATGAGCCATACATGAAAAATAGCTTTAATATAAAGTTGAAGAACTTTTTTATTTTGAGTTTTTAACTTGAAAACAATAGATATTACAGTCTACCTGATTTGGGAAGGGGGGTCGGGGGAGACTTCAAACCTTTGCGTTTCAGACAATTTGTAATCATCTAGCAAATGTCCAACTTTTTGGTATAAATATTTTTCCCCCGCGTGTAGCGCAGCCGGGTATTTATGAAATTCGCTCAAAATTTGGTAAGAGACTCTTCTTACAAATGCAACAAAATTACTGTTTCGTTTTTTCGATACACCTCAAAATAGCGAATCACTCAAATTTTAAGGAGGGCTGAAGAAGGGGCAAATAGCTAAAAAAATTTGTTTTTGATCATATATAAAAAAGTGAGTTACAGATGCTAACATACCCAAATTTTAGCTTCCTAAGTGCATTTTCAGGAGAGTTTGAAAAATGGCTTTTTAAGGAGTTTTAAGTCATGAAATTTCTTGAATATTCCATATCTCTTCACCAAATCAACCTAAAAAGGTCGAACTTTGTGTGTGGGGTTAGTTGGTAACCAGAATATGATATGTTTAGTTTGGATCAAAATAGATCCAAAATGGCGGATCATCAAAATTTGAGTAGAGCTTGAGAAACCTCAAAATCATAAAAATGTAATTAATATGATATGAACTCATATGATTATTGGAATAAAAAGTGTATTATGTCCCTTATTCACCTCCATACATAATGTTGGAGGGGAGGAGGGGTTATCTACCTCAAAATGTGATAAGGGCCCACGAGAGGTAAAAATTTTATTATTGCGGTGTAATATGATAAAATGAGCCCAAGTGACAAACCTATTTTAATTTTAGCTTCGGTAAGTGAATTTGGAGGAGAGTCGAAGCAAAAAATAGTTTTTGGAGGGGAAATTGCTGTAGGAAATTTCATGGATCTTCCATATGTCGTCACCAAATTGACCTAGGAAGGTCAAACTTCGTGTATAGGGTTAGTTAATGACTGAATGACATCTTGAATTTGTTTCAAAATGGATCCAAAATGGCGGATCTTTACTATTTGAAGATAATTTGAGTAACCTCAAGTAGTTATAATTTGAGAAATATGCGTTCATATGATTATTGCTTGGCAAGAAGTACTACATTTGTTTTATGTGTAACTTCTTAAATGGTTTTGGAAGGGATAAGGTTACGGTTTTAGACTTCGTATCAGATGTGGTCTGTAGACATGAAAGGGTTAGCAATGTTATTCATAAACCTGAGCAAGCCTCAATTGAAAACTCAGCTTCAGTAATGTGGTATGGCTGCTTACATTTTTTAAATTCTATTTCACCGTTTCTGCTATGTATCGCGTAAGAAATTTAATACAAAGTTGATAAAATCTACGTAGAGTATTTATAATGACAATGACTGGTCTATGTTCTAATTGGTCATACGTCACGCCTATAACAACCAATCAGCAAGTTGGAAAGTGGTGAATTTACCTCGACTAACTCGTAAAATAAAAACACAAATCAGCTGATGATTCAAATCACAAACGAATTTTAGTCGTTCATTGAAAACTGAACGATATTATTTAGGAATGTAGAAATGAAACTACCTACATTTTATCACATTCTCACGTCATGATTGGTCATTACGCGCGTAACATATGACCAATTAGAACATAGACCATTTCATTATAAATACTCTATTCTAAATTTTTCAGACCGAATCAGTGTTGCCTTTTTGAATACTAAGAAATGGCGCATGTCTCCTTGTGGAGCAACTCTTTTGTAATTACCTTGTAAATTATTTTATTAGAAATTACAAAATAATTAATTTTGTATAATCATAATAATTCTTCTCATAAACGTCATATTTACACGGAACTGTCTTTCATGGGACCTGATACCTTATTGACCTCCGGTGGGGTTGGGAAGATTACGTAATTTTCATTTTTGAGAACCTCTTATGCATTTACGAATATCAGAAAGTACTTACAGAAGCAAATATCAATCTCTTGATAGTCTCGCCTCATCGTTTATTTACTCATTCGGTATTGAAGACATTGTTTATTTCAACTTAGGGCATCCATAAGTTCATTCGTCATTTTAATAGCGTGTTGTTTCAACATGTTCGTTTTGAAATCAGGAACAGTTTTTGACATTCCATCGCCTCTTTCGTAAGAAATTAAGAGTGGAATAATTTTATATGTACGTAACCATTTTTCTCGTAAACTCCTCACATACTGAGGTAATGAGGAAAACTTGACAAAATGAATATGTTTAAATCATATTTATGAAAAATAGCTAAACGGGTGACTTTCTTGACATCGAAAGCCATTTTATTCGCCAATGAATAGAAGTTTTTTTTTTTTGTTTAAAATTTTGGATAAATAAATTTTTTTCCCGTCAATTTCTTCTGTAAGTTTCATATTAGTTAAGATAAATGCCAGAAACCCTACTCTTGGTTACTTTCAGTTACTTCTAATGAATGTTTTAGTAAAAGAAAATTTGATACCCTCTAAAAATTCAATCAAAAGAATATTTGAAATTAATGGATCAAAAATTCGAATTACATATATTTATTATAATTTTAGTCACGGTTAAAATAATTTCATTGTAAATATAAAAATATAAAAAAATTATTAAATTTCATAAATGTAAATAAATATTTATAACTTAGGTATTATTTGAGTGATGAAAAAAAAGTTAATTTGACAAATTAATGTTATTTTGAAATTATTAACTATTTTTTAAAAAAGATATTAGAAATTTAAAAATAAATTGTTCTTCCCCCCCACCCCACCCCGAACAAATAAATACATAAAAATGTGGTTACTTTTGTGTTACTTTTTTCATCTTGAAGAATTGCTAAAGTTGTTATCATTATTATTTTTTTTTTGAAAAATTGATTAGGCAGCGTGTGAAGTTTCTCTTTAAAAAAATTTGAATGCTTTACTTAAAGTGATAATAAACAATTTTCACTTTTAGCCACTTCTGGAGAGAAAACATGAGCATACATACATCCATTACAACAACTTTGAGAATTCCTGAACCGATGTTGCAATTTGATCTGAAAAATGAGATGGCAGTTCAAGACTCAGAAAGAGGTCTACTTTCGATCACATATCGCAAAAATTTCCTACTTATCTTTGGTCGTTAGTTGTTTTACACTTTTTCGGCTTCGTTGCCCTCACTATCGACTAATTAGCGAGAGGTTTCGATTCTCAGTCCTTTCATTTTGACAAGCGTAGTCTCGAAAGATTGTGTAAACTAGTGAAATGTACGGAAGAAAGTGCCGTTTCAACTTCACAGCTAGATAGTCGAACATAGTGAGCAATAAAAAAAATGGAAATGCTACATATAAACACAACGTGAAAAGGTTACGATGCGTTGGAGAGAGAAAAATTCGTATAGGTGTACTAGTTCACCTGTTGTAGGTTGAAACGAACCGCATTGTTATATCCGGTCATCGTAACGATGCGAAACAATTAGTAATGCATCGCTTGACGGTTACGTTGCGGCCCTCTCTTTCGAATATTTTGTCGGTATCCGAGGGGTGAATGTTACACGACGCGTCGATGTAAATATTAAATAGATAGGTAGACGCGGATGGCATTATGATTACTGATTATTTAAACGTTATACAGTACAGATACGAGAATGAACGAGTGTGGTGTTGATGAAGTGATGTAATCGATTGGCAAAATTATTTACGATAGCTACGAGTCGAACGTGATATGTACGGATTGTAAGTTGCGCTCGCGGTCGACTTTGCTATCGTGATTCGTGAATCCGGTACCCCAGGCTAGAGAGACGGTTGTACCAGGTATAGGCGATGTTGCCAAGTCGATTTGGATTGTAGTTTGGATGCCTCACGAGGTTGAAAATTATTCGCGTCGTGGAGTGTGATAGTGACACGATAAAATCAGTTGATAACTTTTTGTGAATTAGTGTTCAGATTTTCTTTTCATTTTGAGGTTTTTGAATG
This sequence comes from Phenacoccus solenopsis, assembly GCA_009761765.1. Taxonomy (NCBI): domain Eukaryota; kingdom Metazoa; phylum Arthropoda; class Insecta; order Hemiptera; family Pseudococcidae; genus Phenacoccus; species Phenacoccus solenopsis. The sequence goes on along the minus strand of CM019752.1, from coordinate 48,492,161 downwards.
AAAAATATGCGAATGTTTGCTCATCATATTTCGATATTTTGAAAAAACAACTGCTCAGTAAGCTGAAAGCGGTTGTAAATCTTTTAAATTTATTCCTTAAGTTCAAGGAAAAAATTTGGAAAAATTTTCGGTGAAAAGTGAAAGGCTTGCACCCTCATAAAATAGAATTCCTTCAATACCTTGAAGAAAAAAGTTTTTGTGTTAAAAATACTTGACTACAAAAATATTCTTCTTTCAATTTTACCGAAGTTGGTCCCATTAACTTAATAGAAAGCTGGGAAAGCTTACTTCAAGTTTACACACTTTTTTCCCATGCATATTATGAAGATGTTGAGATGAAACTCATTTTTTATCCCTGGGCACTGACGTTCTTGACCATAGATTTTGAAAAGTAAACATCCATTTACTGATACATACCATAACTTAAGCTCGGGCAGTTGGACTTCGGAGTGGTAGTCGATTCATCCTCCTCATTTTTACCTCCTTCCACCCAATAACAGAGAACAAAGACCAAAACACACGATCATAAAATACTAACGTGAGTATATTGCATCCACTTGTTATGATGATATCAACTTTTTTATGCGAGTGATAAAAATCTCGGTCTTTAAAAACACGCATAAACTGTTGTCGAAGTTATATTGTTTTTTAGCTGAGTTTTCAATAAAAGTGATAGCTATTGTAGCCCACCTGTTTTGAGAAAGGTGGAAGGGGCTCTTCAAATTTTTGCATTTTAGATCATTTGTAGCCATGATCGAGAAATTATTGATCATTTGATATACTCCTGTGAAGAATTTTAATCTTCAACTTTGATGAATCAGTTTTTCTACGAGTGATCTCTACCCTTGCTCCCACCATTATCATTTTGGAGGTTCGTAAAGTGATGATTTATATATTTTTTCTTTATTTGAGAATAATGTTCAAATTGATTCCAGTTCTTTCCTGTTGGCCTTTTGGAAAAGTATTTTCTATGAACGTTGTCTTTCATTTGATGAAGATGCTTTATCATATAATTATTTTGTTTCACCATCTCACTCCTTAAAAGTTGTATAATCGATTTAAAAAAAGTGAAAACATGATTTTTTGTATATTTTACCCATTTAAATTACGGTAATCGACAAACTTGAGGAGATACTCATCTTTATGATGTGACGAAGAGATTTGAAAACCCCAGGACTCCTTTGTTAGATCTCATATGGTGTCGTTGATGAGCCCAACATTCGCTATCGGTTGATGAATGACGTTAAAAGAGTCGCATTGATAATTGCTAATAACAACAAAAACAATTCACTGAATGACGCAGAGAGGGTAAACAGTTTTTACCATGGCCGACAATAAAGATGAAATTTTCGACATTAACTGAAATGAGCTAACCTGTTTTATATACTTTATCCATGTTGAGTCCTGTTTGCTGTAGACATGAACAGGAAACAGACGCGTCTGATGGAACCTTCATTTCTTATAAGTAGCCTCATATACAGTGCACAAAAAAGATGCGTTTTAATTTCTTTCTGTTCATTTATCAAACAGCACTTATAAATTAGGACAAAAAACGTTATACAAACGTTTTGCCTATCTGCAAAATTAAAGTAGTCATATCAGTTTCAAATTGATTTTATATTTTTCTGTAATGCTTTTAGTTTTGTAGATGGGCAAAAATTTTATACCACTGCTTTGTTCAAATCTTCAAGTACTATTTGCAAAATGAAAAAAATTGCGGAGTAGATAATTTTTTTTTTTACAAAAAGAAATGATGACGTTTTTAAGAAGAAAATTTGAATTCTTAAAAAAAAAAATTTTCAGCTCGCAATAGTACATCAATGATGCAACAAAAATAGACATTATAATATTTCTGCTTGTCTAAAAAAGGAAGGAAGTTCCAATCTATCAAAAATTTTAGTTGCTTGCGCGAGTTGTGCCTCCTTTAGTTTTGTAGAGAGGCAAATTAAAGCACTATACATGGATATGATTGAAAACAATTGTTGGGGAAGTCAAATTTTCTCATCAGTGACGTCATCATTTCTCTTTGTAAAAAAATGCGTTCTTTGAAAATTTCCAATTTGTGGATATTATACGTGTGGGGTTGAGCAAAAGCATGTTACTTTTCTACCTATTTAGAAAATTGAAGGCGTTACAGTTGACATTTTTTAATTTGACATAGTTCCTTGACTTTTGCAGATAGGCAAAAAATGTACATATTCTTTTGTTTTAATTTTATGAACCAAAAAATATTAAGTTACCTGTGGCGTGATAAAGTGAATTCCATCTACCATCTGATGCATTGTTTCGAGTCTGTGTTCGCTGCAACTCTGTGGTATTGTGATCCAGATTCTCCATGTCACCTCTGACCGGTTTATAAGTACTAGTGCCTCCTCGCCCCTTCGGGGCTCGCAATAAAAATTGAGTGAAAAAAAAAGTCATTTTATCAGACAAGTACTGCTACATTACAAACTGCACAACCCAATTTATTCTCATTTGTTACCCCCACCAAGACTTCTTCCTTTCAGGATGGGCTCCCCGCTCCCTCCTTTATACCTTTGTATACCTTGAAATTCTAATCAATATTATTATAAATATTAATATTAAAAAAATTAATTTTATTAAATTAAAAAATAAATATATCAATAATTTTTCACTATGAAACATTAATTTTTTTTTATATTAATTAATTAAGATTTTAAGTTAATTTTAAACTATTAATTTTCAAAATTAAAAATATTTTAAACAATTTTATAACTTTACCCTTACTCTTGCTTATGTACAAAGCTTTTATTGAAGTTCATCACCTTTTTTTCCTTTCCTATACCTACTATCCTTTATACTTTTTATACCTGCTACTCAAAACAATTTTATGACTTACCCTTCGAGCATGTACAAGGCTTTTATTAAAATTTACAGCCTTTTTTTCCTTTGTATACGTGCTATCCTTTATATACTTTTTATACCTGCTATTCAAAACAAGGATGCGCGCGCATCTCAAAACCGATTTCATTTTGATTTTAATATATAGAGAGATTCTTATTTTCGATGATTTGGTAATAAAGTGTGGACTTTCTAATTATTTCGGAAATACATTAAATGGTAGAAGTATGAAAAAATATGAAAGAATCTAAAAGAAAATAATATGTGGATACGGTCTTTGTCATTTTTCGAAGTGCACACTTCAATCTCTTTTTTAGTGCAGATATATGACTCATGTATATTGAAAGAACTCGTTTATTTAGTATCATAGATCAAAATAATTGTGATCATAGAGGGCACTGTAGCAGTTACTTTTAAAAATAGAAATAATAAAACGAATGGGAGGTTCATTATTCAATATTTCATAAATTGTAGGCTTTCATTCGTGTTTTGAAGACTGCTGAAGTGGCTATTAATAATTTATATTTTTACTTGACATCAGCCACACGTGTGGCATAGTAACACTATGCTTTTTTTTTGGTACTGACGGTTTTGCTGTTTACAAAAATATGGGTCGAAATTCGCCATAATAGTACAATACTGCATGGTTATTTCTCGTATTCGCACGATAATTCAGTAAGTATACCCAAGTATACCTACCGTACTGAAACGATGGAAATTACAGGGTGTCCGGAGGATTTAAACACAATCATCGAGCTTCTTTCCGTTACGTTTATTGTTCCATTTAATTCGTTGTATACGCGAGTTATTACGAGTGTAATTGCACGACTCAAATAGCGGTTTACGCAACGTTTACCGAAAAGTGCACGACTGCGAGGAAATTCGAGTTCATCATTCGGTCAAGGTTACGTAAGTGTCGACGGTAATTTTCTTCGACTCGGTGCGCAAACATGAGGCTTCGTGTAGCGATCTTTATGCTACTGTGTCGTATGGTAATCGCGCCCTCATATGCGAGTAATTAAGTATACGGCGAATTCTCCAGGGACTCGAGTCACCCAGTTTAGACCATGGGCGAGAATTTTTCTCAAATGATGACTCGTAGAATTCGAAAGGTTCGTCATTTGGTGGATTTTATGAACAAAGGAACAGGACTTTGAACATTCAGAACCAGTTCAACAGTTATTCCGCGAAAGATAGTTTATCTCGACGAAGTGTACGATACGTGAGAGTTTTGTTGAAGAAGGAATTACGCCGCGAATATTGCAAATCGTAGAATAGTGTTGTCTTCATTCACGAACGAGCAGAGAGCATTGTTTTCGCCCGAGTAAAGGTCACTGTTTCGCAGGTGACGGGCATATTTGTTTTCGCGCGGACTGACAGTGAACTAGTTTCGACGGTTACAGATATGGTTGATTGATTACCAGATTCAAGTTGTTCCATTTTTATTCGAATATCATCGGTGAAATGTCCCTGTATAGGGATTCATCAGGTTTAAGTTGATTTTTTTTCGATTTTCCAATTATTAGTTTAATTAACTCGATATCTTTGAAAGCGAGAAAATGAGATTTGCTAAACTAATTTCTTGTCCATTCTTGTGCGAGTTTGTGACGACTAGATAGTCCCCCGCGGGGATATTCTCATCGTATGTTCATTATTCGTTTGTTTTGACTTATTCGGAGTGTTTCAAGGCCACCAACGGCGCTGACTCTTTATTATTTTTTCAATCACTACAGTCGACCTACCAGTCACCTTTGTTGTCTTTTGTCACTTGCATGTTGAAAATAGACTTTGCATGGCGGCTTCGGAATGAAATTTTATACGTGAGGTGTACTCAGTTTGTTCCATATTGTGGCATTACTTATCCACATTGTGTTGTCCTCTTCAGTATTGGAGAAGGGGGCTGAATGTGAACATGAATTACTTAATGCTAGTAGGATGTGGGGAAATGTGGCTCAGTTGACCAGGGACTACCAATGTTTCAGCACCCGAATTTTCAGTTTAGGGCTGGCGATGGCTTGATACTATCGCTTTTCGTATCTAACAAAATAATAAAGATTCAAGTTTAGAAAAAAGATGTAAAAAACTGATAATCTGGTTAGTGGTTACTGGTTACTAAGTACGTATTGTCATCTATTGCCTAAAATTTATTTTCATTTTTTCCAAAATATTTTTGATATCAAAAATTAATTTTTTTTTCAAAATGTTACTTCATATTTTTGAATTTAATATAGGCAATTACCTATTTTCGATCCTATCAAATTTTTTTGGTGGTAACATTCATTTGGATTACTTAGAGACTAAGAGACAGTAAATAATTGAATATGGTGTTGGTTATATGAGCTCATACATGACCGACTCGAATAACAGGCCGAACAACACAAGTTGGCAACACCGATATCAGCTGATGTATGGTAGGCCCACGTGCATCCATGACAGACTCTTTCTTATGGAAACACAATTAATACAAATGTAAACATACGCACATGGACCCACCACCTTTGTGTTTATTACGATGTTGCCAATAGTTCACTTGTTCGGCCTGTTATTCGAGTCGGTCATGGCTTATATCTCTCAAATTTCAACTAGTTGAGGCTTTTTAAGCTTTCCTCAGATTTTGACCATTTGTCATGCTGAATTCATTAAAAAGTAGAATTTTCTAAATACATTCGTTGAGGAGATATGGATGATTCATGAAATTTCCCAACTCATATTTTCTTTCAGAAAATGTTTTTCGTTCCAACTCCCTTCCAAACCCACTTAGGAGACTGAAATTTGGATATGCTAGTGATTTGAGCTCACTCTTGCATTAAACCATAATCGAAAATTTTCCAACTTACCTTCACCATCATCACATTTCGAGGATAATGATCCCTTTTCTCGACTGAAGGTGGATTTGAGATGAAGTATGCTTCTTATTTCGTGGAATCGTATGGAGGCATCAAATTTGAGCTGTTTAGATCTGTTCAAGCTTTTCTTAAAATTTGTACGTTTCCCATTTCGAATCAATTTTAACCTAAATTCGAAACCTCGTATTCTAGTCTCTGTATAATTCTGCATACAAAATTTAATTTCTTCCAACCTAAGCGATTGAGAGGTTATAGAAATTTTATGACTCTGAACTTTTCAAAAATTGTTTTTATCTTCAATTTCCATCCAAACTAACTTGGAAAGCTAAAATTTTGAAATATTTGCTGCCTACTGCGCTTAATTATGTGATAGCGAGATCAATAATTTTTAGGCTTCGGGAGTTCCTCCAACTCCCTTTTTTAAGGTGAGTCAAAAATCTGAAAAAGTTACCTCTAAATCTTCGCATGAACAATCTGTGGTCAAATTATAAGCTATTTTTATATACGTATCTTGAGGCTTGCCAGGGGAGGGGAGGGGAGAAATATAGATGCATTTTGTGGGTAATTATATGTAATGCTTGTAAATGATTTGCCAAAAAAATATATGTAGGGTGCTCACTTACTTCTCCTTGTTCCCAAATTGGAATAGTTGTATATTAACCCTTAACTGGCACACATGGGCGAATTTCACCCATCGGTAATGCCACCTCGCTGCACTCCGGCGTAACCGGTTGCTCATCCCTGTGCACCCTTTATAGTTGAACGTTGCCGCAATTCCTTCAGTTTGGGCATCTATGTTGGTTGCATATATCAATTTTTGAAGGGGCAGATTTACTTCTGAATTTTTATGTAAATTATCTATTGCATTTTTCAGGTCGCAAAAATTGAAAATAAAACCATGCTATGTTGTAGCTCGAACGATTTGCAAAAAAAAAAACATAGGAGGACAAATTGCCTATCTTCAATATTGAAGGAGCTATAAATTTTCAAAAATTGTTCTAATTTATGCTATGTATGCTGCCCCTTCAATTTTGATATTATGCAATTGTTTTCGTAATGAAATTCTGCATTTCAGCGAGCACAATAACATATTACATTTCAATTTCTTGAGTGACTCGGCACAATTTTTATTTTCTAATTTAAATTACTTTTATGTGTGCCATCAGAGGGTTAAAAAAAAATGAATTAGGGTGCAAGTGTGAAACGCAATGAATAATTTAATTCATGCGAATTAATTATAGTTATTATAATATTAAAATATTCAGTAGAATAATTTAAAAATTTCTAGTTAATATTTCAACTGAAAATGCTATTTAAATTTATTGGAAAAATATTTTTATGGTAAATTTAATCTGTGTTAATGAGAAAATGAGGGTCTAACAGGAGATGAAAGTGATGATTTTGTGTCGGTTAATGATTTTTTTTAATTTCCTTGAATATGAAGTGTCGTGTTTTTTTTTCAAATTGAAATTTATTATATTTTTGTGTTTGTACGCATATCATTTTTTTGGCTGCTCCAATAGTTGTACTTGGTAATACTTCGTTTCACCATTTTGAGGAGAAAGGGTGGGTGGATAACTGTTCAGTTTCGTCGTGTATATGCTAATGAAAAAATGAAGAATTTCCATTTTGTAAAATTATTAGACATCCTGAAAAATCATATTAAATAAAAATTTAATAGGTAAATATTTTTAATTTAAAAACATTTAATTTTATTGAAGTAAGAAAAATTGAGAATAATAATGAGTTAAAAATCAAATAAATGTTATTGTTCACATAATAATTTAATTAATTTTTTTTTTTCAAATTATATAAAGGAATCGAAAGCAGCCAAGATTGAAAGTAGATTTGTCATATCATTGATTTTTTTTTTCTTGGAAACAAGCAAGCATTGTGTTGTCAAGTTGCGGCTTTTTCTTCGATATATTATTTATTTGAAGTTCGAATTTATACGTGTCAACCAAGTAAAACACTGGTTTGTGGCACATTCGTCCTTATTTGGACCGGGAATTTGTTTACACTCGAAATTACTAACATTTGACCCGAATGACACAGTTGTTAGTTCGAATATTACTATTTTTAGCGGAAACGAGTCACGGTTCGGTTACTGAGTAGAATCCGAATTTTTCTGCGTTCGTTGATGAAAAGAAAAAAAATCAGTTATTTCACGTCTGTGTCACTTTTCTAAATCTACGATGGCAACAAACAGAAGCAGTTTGAATTGAGGCGTGATTTCTTGCGGTGTTGAGGCTCAGGTCGTTCGTCGTATAAGCTGTGATGGTATTTAGGGGTGATGGACCCCGCGAAGGCCATTTACGCACTGATCGACGTGTTCGTCGACGTAATTGTATCTAATTTGATCGAAAGTATTTGTATAGATTCTTTTGTATTCGCGCGTCATATTCTCTCACAATGAAACGTCGCGTATCATTTCACTTTTTTTCACCATCGTATCGAAATTATATCTATCAGCTTTGGTGTAAGTAGAACGACGGAACGACGTGTTATTCGAACTATTCCTGACGCGGACGTTGCGGTTTTGTTGATAATGTTGGAAACCAGTGGCGTGTTAGTCATCGACGAAACAAAAGAACCAAATTAATAGTCAATCAAGGTTGTTAATTTTGATGGCGCGAAAAATGGCTTTGTTTTGATTTAATACATCGGTTATTTAAACTGAATGGCAAATGTGGAAAAAAATGTAAGCAGCCATGCCGCATCACTGGAGTTGAGTTTTTAATGAAGCCTAGTTCAGATACGTTAACCATTTTACATCTACACTTACTGCGAAGACTGAAAACCACCATCGATCCATCCATCCATCCCCTTCTATAGCTGTCAAGACTATCAATAAAAGATGTGTAATCTTTTTCACCCACAATTTATGAAATATCAGCTGTTTAAAGGTGCGTCCACACGAGGATGATCAGCTTCGTTCAGCCTGGATGATCAGCCTGGGATGAATGTAGTGTGGACGCTTGGATGATCAGTCTCGTTGAGCTGAACGAAGCTGATCAGCCTGTCATCCTCGATCGACTTGATGTCAGTCTGTTCAAAGGATGATGAATAGTGTGGACGCGACTGCATCATCCACGTTCGTTCATCCAAATATAATTTTTCGCCATTTCACATACAATTTATTGTTCAATGGAATGAAAATAATTTTAATTTCAGAAAGTTACTTTTTTTGGTCATCTGAGCATTTTTCTGAAATTAAAATAATTATTTACAACACAAAATTTACTAAAGATTATGCTAATTTTTATTTATATATATTTTTTTACGTATTGGTGCGAGTAGCAATGTGTGAACCCTAATATATTTTATTTACCAAAAAATTTAACATAAAATAAAATTATCATTAATGTATATATTTTTTCAGTAACTATTATTAATTTATTAGTAACAAATTTTTTTTTCATAAACTTGACACCTTAAAACACTACAATAATTATAATTATTTTTAGTAAATTTTTTCATATAAAATATTAATTTCGGATACTGAAGAATTATTTAAAAACTGAATTTATTTTTGATTACAAAATTAATTCCTAATAATTTTATTACATATTTTTTAATTTTTTTTATTATAAAATGAATTTTTTTTTCATCATTTTCACCATTTTGGGAGAGGGTGGGGTAGAAATTACTCATGCTACCCTACTTTTCACCACCACCGATTGTACTTGTCGCGTATCCCTCATAATGACTGACTCTATTTGGAGAATAACGCGCAAAAACATGTAAAAATGGTATTCAACTTTTTTCTCACATATTTTCCTGTAATGTAATGTAGAGATTCCTTCTGTCGATGGCAAAAAGCTGAATAAGTGTGGACGTCGATAGATGATCATCCAAAGCTGATTAGCCTAGGCTGATCATCCAAGCTGAACAAGCTGATCATCGTACGTGTGGACGGACCTTAAGTTTCCTCCTGTCATCCTCAGATTTTGCACCATTCGTTATTTTGAACCAGTTTCAAGAGATCATATTTTAGCCCTGAACAGACTCTACATTCAACGATTCATGATGTTTCCTGGCTTGGTTTCCCCTCTAATTCTAAAACCATTTTTCGTTTCATCTCACCTCCAAATTCATTTCACCAAAGCTCATAGTTTTTTGGAACAATAAACTCGAAGTGAAAAGTCTAATAATTGGTACGTTTTTTTCTCTGAAAGTATGATGTTTTCACACTTGGACGATAAGTAAAGCTGTTGCTGCAGTGATGTAATAATATACATATACATTGCTTGCATGTATTGAGAAAACTTTTATCCCTTTGAAATTCATTTAGGAAACCAAAATTTGGATATATTGTTGTTTTCGATTAATTCTTTCATGTTATTGAAGAGAATTTTGAGCCATTTGTTTCCTCTCCAGCCTCTCTCGTAATATGAATGAACCACCAAAAGAAAAAGTATTTTTATGTATGTCATTTTCATCTTCACCTTTTTTCCCCACGAAGTGATGGAATAATATGTACATACCAAAAAGGTTAATGTTTGCCATTTTGATTATAAATAAGCTGAAAGGCAAAGCTATGAAGACCTATGCTCTTCCCAACCACCCATTCCTAATTCATGTAGATTATAATAGTCGTCATTTGTAGCAAAAACTCGGCTAAAAATAGGAAAACGTGAATTTTGTCTACCGTTGAAACGTAATTTTAGACATGAACGACGTTATTAGTTCATTCGGCGCGTAAATCCCCGCCTAAGATTGAGATGACCGAAACCGTATCGGATGAATTTACGCGTTTCATACGAACCGATATTGGTCGCCGTGGCGAATCCGCGGTTTATTTTCACTACGATGGTTGAAAGTATAATGTTAATATTTTGGTTATTTAGGGCGAAGCTTACGATAAAATCGTATTCACGTCGACGGCGAATCGTAACGATAACTTGGTGCCGCAACCGAACGATCTATTGAAACAGATTAGACTGGTGGACGGACCAACGGTGCTGTCGGGTCGATTGCAAATTTATCATAATGGCCAGTGGAGATCGGTGTGCACCAATTCCAGCGTGTAAGTAGAGGCTCGTTGAAGCGCAGTCCAACGCGGGTGTAATGGTTTTACGTTTTAATCGCTAATTGGATCTAATGCGCGTGGTTTTACAGTTGGACGACGGCGGACGTGAGAACGGTGTGTCGACAGTTGGGTTTCCAAGAAGGTAGATATTGGAAATGGATGGATCGCGAGACGGGTATCGGAAGACCCAGGCTGTTGTTGGAGAAACCCGATTGTACCGGAACGGAGAGCAGTATTTTTCAGTGTCGGTGGCACAATAGACAGTTGGGATCCGGTGTTTGCGGTTAGTCTAAATTACCGTTTCGAAAGAAATAGGAAATTTATTATTATTATTGATTTTTTTGAACTCTGAAATAACTGTAGATCTGTGAAGGTATACGAATCTAGTTTCTATTCTCGAATTTACAGATTACCATCCAGATATTGGTATAGAGTGCGCAGCCCGTCATGAGAGGTTGGTGGCGGAGAAATACTGGAGCGGTATACACTTCGAGAATGCTGTATACGAACGTACGCTGACGCAGCAGAATTCCTTATATGTCAAGAAATCATCTTCGAAGCTCGTTAACGTTGATATCAGGTATGTATCGTTAAATGCCAATGAAATGATTAAGAACGAAAAATAAATGATGCAGGTTGTTATGACCTGAAATCGTCGAGTATTTGGTTCGAAAAAATTTAAATGAAAAAAGTGTCCAAATATGTCAAAATAAGGGAAATTAGCGAACAAAATCATGCTGCATTTTTGAGCTAAATTTTTGATTTGGACAAGTACATACTAGTATGGAACGATTTTTACTTCTTCTGAAAGTAGATAGAATGACTTACTTGATCCTTGATCGCTATAAAATGACTCTAGTGGCAAGTAAAAAAAAAATCAGCCTCTAAGTTGATATTAATACTTCTCATAATATGGTCAAATTTTGAAAATATATTTTTGATTTGAAATATGTTCTTTGGTAAACCTAATTTTTAAATTTTTAAGATCAGAAATATTTTCACGCTACTTTCAAGTATAAATAGAAGATACAAATAAATAAATAAATGTGTATTTGAGTGCCCTCCTTCACACCTCAATGAGCCAATTATGAAGGGGGCACTAAGTAAATGAAGTACTTACATTCTTATAAAAAATACGATAATTTCACATAATGTGTTCATCTAAAATTTGGCTTCATCCACCCTCCCACGCCTCTCCTCAAGTGTTCTTCATCCCAAATGTATCAATCTCTGGCTACCAGCTATAATTATATTAGAAATTTTCCCAGAGAATCGTATCAACTTACATTTTTACCTATAATTTTCCTATTTAAAAAGAGAGTGGGTAATATACATGAAGTACAGAATTATTTCGTGTATTGTTGGTATTTTTGCAAGCTCTAAAATATGGAAAAATTTATGTACAATTTTTTCTTAATGTTGAACATATAACATATGACCTTTGAACCAAGCAAATGTTCAAATTTCACAAAAATATTTTTGTTTCCATATTTTTCGAAAAATCATAAGATTTTCATTCTCTTATTTCATCGTGGGGGAGGTGAAGCGGACGGATGAAAATGAATTTGAATTTTTTCACTTGCTACTGTGGTCATTTTCCAACAATCAAGAAGTTGTCTCATTATGGATTTTCATCTAATTATTATTTATTATTATTATTATTATTATTATTATTACTTTATTATTTTATTACTATTATTATTTTATTTTTATTATATTTTTTATACACTAAAAATCAACTGCCGAATTTTACGCTACCTTCGAAGACGTAATTGCGTCCAGCATTTCGACGTTTTCGCATTTTTATTGGTCTTTTTGAAAAACTCGTAGCGATGTACTATTAATAAAAAAAATAATAATAACAAACATTCCTTCTATGGAAATTTTGTCATCAGTAGACCCTGTGGTGTTTATTGAATTTAAATAATTTGGAACTTTTTACAGTTGCGTTAAATTTTGGGGCCGCTCTTTACCAATTCAACTTTTCAGATTGTTTGAAAGGAATGATATGAGATGAAAAATGTCTGAACAATATGTAAAATAAAGTATCGTTTGAAGATGTTTTCAGAAGGAACTGGATGGGAACTAAGGCATAAACATTTTGAAGTGAATAACCATATAATTTTTCAGCTTCTAGTGATGAATAAAGACGATTCAGTAAATTCCTGAACTTGATTTCGCCTCAGAAAGCTGTTAATTGCGTTATTTTCCCTTCAATTCCAACTAAGAGAGAAAAATCTTCATTTGAAACCATAATACGTTCGCACTTTCACTCCACTTCACTACATTTTTAGGTCTGAAAACCCTCTTTACCTCCTTCAAAATTACTGCGGAATCCATATTTTCAACTTCAGATCATTTAGAACTCATCTCCCCAAAAACTGAAACTGTCACTAAACTCTCGGATTAGAGGAAAAACCAGTGAGATAGTAACTTCGATAATTAGCTCGTGGTAGTCGTATACGATTCTTTTACCTTTTTAGCATTCTTCATGTTGATAAAAAAAATATGTAAAACTCGTGTGACGTGATTACGATGATTATATCGTGAAAGAATGCTATAATTGCAATTCTATAAATGTTTTACTTCTCCTATTCTCGATATCAACCATATCTTGGAGTGGGAATATTGAACGTCGATGTCCAAGCGACGCAACGACGACCTTGAAAGAACGAATATTTTATTACCTAATTTGAATTTTTGGGAAACGAAACGTAATACATGCACGTTAAATTCGCTACTTTACTTTATTCGAGTCTTTAAATAACCGTGTAAGTACTTGAAAAATAAAACAAAGTATTAAGCATGCAGAGGAAATGACACACACGTACAAAAAAAAATTGTAAGAGCTAATAAAAAGATAACACGACCTCAATGATAAGATTCCGGTGTATCGATTTAATTTCACCCAATGAGCGTTTCTTAATTATTGTTTACTTTTTGACGGATACCTACGTCGACGAACTATTATGACGTGACATTTTTCCGAGTTTGAAAATGCGATCAGATTTTTGGAATTTTCTGTTCTTAATCAATCGAATTTTTGATAAAAATGATAGCCATAACAGCCTACGTAGTTTGAAAAGGAGAGTCGGAGAGGGTGAATGTTTTTATACATTTGCATTTGAGATTGTTCTTTGTAATCGTATGACAAATGAACTTTTTTCCTTACATACTTGGTGCCTGTTTGAAATGCACACTCTTCAGCATGAAAGTCACTCCAGCTCGCAATAAAAATGAAGCTATAAACTGCGATTTCGCAATAACTTCATTATCATGGATTGAATATCTCTGTTTTCAATAAAGAAATGATTTAAAAGTTTTTTCGCCGTACCAAAAATACTGGTTCATAGTAATCGATGATTCTTAACATCATTGGCATCGCTTTATATTGCTTCATCATTTATTCTGAGAATTACTGAATTTTGTTGAAGTTTTCGCGTTGAATTGTTACGAAGGAATGAAATGCAAGGACTGTTCAAAGTGATATCTAAAATTTTCAGTATGGTTTCATAGTGGATTTGGAAGATAGTTGAAACAAAAAAACATCTTATGAAAGAAGAATTATGGTAGGAAATTCCCTGAATCATTCGTATCTCCACACCAGATTTATTTAGAAAGCTAAAATGTATTAATATGTAAAGTTTGTTGAGAATCAGACTATTACTCCTTGATTGTACGTTAAAATGGATCCAAAATGGCGGATGATCAAAACTCAAGGAAAGGTCGAGAAAGCTAAAATGGTTAAAATTGATAAATAATAGCTCTTGTGCAAAAATATTACATAACCTAAATTCAACTTTTTAGGCAGTTTTGAAAGTATAGATGGTTTTTTCAGTTTCCTCACTGCGTCTTGTGAAGAGGTTAAAATTATCTGCGAATTTTAGCAGTCCTTCATTAAAAACTCAGCTCCTCTAATACAGCATATCTGCTTACAATTTTACAAACGAAATTTTCCCCCTTCTATACCGAAACGTACGTGATTAATCATAATATTACAAAGAAGTAAAAGGAAAAGATTTAGTAGGTAAATGCGAAAAATTCGTGACCATTGGCCATATCATTGCGTCGTGAAAATACGATAAATACCTCACCGCGTGTATTAGTAAGTTCGAAGGCGATAGCGTAAATTTAACGACTCGCTGTACGATCATTTTTACGGATTTATTGGTGTTATATTGACCGATTGATTTTTATTGCAGTTTCGCTGGCTCCGGTTGGAATTACAGTGCAGTATCGGCTCTGCAAATTGAAGGAGTACCGCCGGTCATCAACTCATGCTCGATTACATTTTCCGCATTCAACGGTGTGAACATTACGGATCCTCAAGCACCTGTTACCATCTTCAATTCTACTATATCGAATAATGGAGGTATATATGGTTTTCTGACTTCCTCGATGTACTTACACGATGTCTTTATGGAATGAATTTTACGTACAAGAAGGAAAACACGAATTAAGGTTTTTTATATGGAACGCATGGTAAATAGGGTTAGAGGTGACGCTCGAGTATACGAGTAGGTAGATGTGAGAGATGCGCGACATACGGTACCGGTTAATGAAAGTTAACGATCTATATTCGACATCGGAGGCGCGTTTGAGCGTGTGTATTAATTACAGCGAGCGGTATTCGTTTATTCGCGTTAATTATGCGGCAACCGCGAGTGCTTTTCGCGCGACTACTTATGACTGATATGGAGAACGGAAGTTGGCCATCGCCGAGAAAGGCGTCGTGTGTCATCGAGTGACAAAATTCACCGTATCGCGGGAATACCGTTTCCTATGATTCATGAAGATTGCAAAATATTCGGTCGAGTTGTGGGCGCGAGTTTTCTAAAAATCTTTTATTCGAACGGGACTCCATTTACATACGAATAGCGTACTACGTTTTGGTCTCCGTAGTCATGACTCCGTTTAAACGAATAACGTCGTTCACCTTTTCACCCGTTCGTCGTAATCTGTTCATCAAACGCTTAACCTTTTTCACATGCCAGATTCGCCGGCTTAATTTCAATTACTCGTCGAGATTGGTAGAGTATCGTTGAACCTGAAAGAAAAAATACTGTAATCGAGGTCATTAACACGGTAATCGGGTCGCGCGCCTTGTTTTCGCAATTTTCACCGAAGAATGGTTTTTAATTTCCGCTCTTTCTTATTAACACGTTCTCTAATTTTACAATTGTCTATAACGCAGTAGGGAGGAGGTGAAATGGAATCGTGATTATACGAGTCGTTTAAAAACGATCACGATATTTATGCGTTATCACGATTATACTGTCGAAATGACGGCGGCGTGTTTTCCTATACAACGAATATATTTTAACCCTGTGTATTGTTATTGTAACGCGCAGGTTACGGAATCTATATCAATTCGACAATCGGCGGAGCGTTACTGGACGGTTGTGCGATCGAGCAAAACGCAGCGGACGGTGTTAAGTACTTTCATCACGAAGAGAGCTATTACAGCGTCGAGAGGAGTAGCAATCCGTTGGATTTTTGCACCTTTCCCACCACCAGTAGTCAGACGTTTCCTATAACCGTGAATTTCCATCAGAATATTTTCGCGTTGCAGCATAAAAATTGTCATCAGGTGGGTTCAACGAGGAATGGAAGACCGCTACGAATATGACATGCGACGGATTATGTAAATCTTTTAGTCACCTGTGTGGCAAACGGGACGGACTGAAGAGTCTGATAAACGTACTCGTTTGACGGAAGTACTCGATGTAGTGGTTCCTAATATGAATGAGTACTACGAGTTTCATTAGAGTGTAATGATGAATAAGGAATTTTGAATTTTCCACGAATTTTTTTCCCCGTATCTTTTAGAGAGTTATAATTTGTAGGATAAAAAAGTCGATGCACCTAAATTAAAAAAAAAAAATATTTCAATTTTTCTAACGAATTATTTGTTGAAAATTAAATATGGGAAAAAATTCGAATTTTTCATATTATTTTATTTTTAATTTGAGCAAAAAAAATCGGAGAAAATTAAAAAAAAAAATGAGTTAATTTTTTTACACACCCTATTGTTTAATATTTAGTATTGGAAATGAATTGACCTCAAAAGAATTTTTATATTATTTTGAGATGAAATTGGGGTAAGGTACCAGGTTGCGTTTTGTAAGTCTCAAGATGCAGCCCAATTTTAAAGAATGAATATTGAAATTTTTCTTGAGTATAATAATTCCTATGCTAAACTCACAACTAAGAGTCGAACTTCAAACAATGTTTTTTCCCTTTAGAATATGTTCAAGAACTAAACAATGAAAATTTGAGATTAAAATATGAGTATTCAGTTTAGTTTAACTGATTATTAAAAAAAAAATAGAAATTATAAAAAGAATCTAATTAGGTATATAAAATTTGAAAAAGAAAATAATAAATTAATAAAAATGTAAATTTAATTTAATATAATTTTATTCTTTTTTTTTTTTTTTTTTTTTTTTATACTGACCTCTTTAATTACCAAGTCTATTACACCAGTGTAGCCTAAAAAGGCATTTGAAAAAAAAAAACAAAATATAAGAATAAATGATCATAAACCCGTGCTTCTACATATAATCATTATAAATTTAATCTCCAATATCAGAAGCAAGTCCTTAAACATCAGCATTTCTAGACATTGAATAAAATAGAAAGTGGCTTCGAATTTTATTATTTTACATTATTATATAATTGCTGTTTGCTACACAGAGTCGTTGGCTATGAACATTCTACAAGATAGAAAATGAGTTTGAAAAAAGTTATTTTTCATTATGAGTGTTCCTTGATGTTATTGATTTTTTTTTTTCAATTTATGAAAAAGAATTGAACCATCAAAGAGTGTGGAAATTATGGCTGATTTTGTTCTCCATGTATTTCTAAATGTTTCATTCAATCATCACGTAACACAATTTGTTTGAATTTTTTTTTTTGTTTCAAAGTAATTTTTGTTGTCTAGAAAAATGATAAATACATGGTACTTTTTAATACTCAAGGCTGAAGAATTTGATGGTGATCTCAATGTGATATTTATAATGAAAAAAGTTTTCACATTAAATAAAAGATACTTGAAAAATTTTTGCAGCTGAATGTCTTTGGGAAAATTCGATTAAAATTGTAATCAAAATAAAAATTAATCTTGCAATTAATATATTTATATAATATATATATATTTTTGTTGATGATTTCAAATATTATTATTATTTTTTTTTTTTTCAAGTGACGTATTTGAATTATTTTCATAATCATTTGCACTTTACTTACAAAAGTTGCTGCCCAGAGCGCCTCTCATCTGAATCCAAGCGAAGTTAATAATTTAATTAATTTGTTATTCTCGGTAGAATTTCTACGCAAGATCGGGCCAAGTATTGACGTTATTTTTCAAACACTTGAGAAAATCGAAGCAAGGAAGCGCCAGAATAGAAATCTACGATGGATTGAGCATCACCGATACTCTGTTGGGTACTATAAATATCCAAAATCACACCAGACCACAATCAATTTCGACAACGGGCAATAATTTATTTATAAAATTCCACGCCGACCCGCAAACGGAAGCGTTCGCTTCTATGAACGTGATTTCTTCATCTCGTAAGTGCTTTTTTTACGTTATTACTATTTTTCTCTTAACAGAATTCCCTTTTGTGAAAAACTTAGTGACTTTTTTTCGTTTACAGAAAAATGGTACGATTTGAGTATAGTAGATTCGAACGTCGCAGATAACAGCGGTCGAGGTGTACTAGCTGAGAACCTACAAAGTCAGTTGTACCTAAAGAGAACATCGGTATCGAAAAACAATCACGTAGCAGGCGTACACGTGTTACACGGCGCCGCGTACGTCAACGTATCAGAATCTCGAATCGCTTTTAATGTCGGTGACGGAGTGAATATAACGTACGCCGGGGGTGTACGTAATATCTCCGAGTCGTTTATATCTTCGAACCAAGGATACGGTGTCGCAGTATGGTTGAATTTGACTAAACGTAGCGATACGTTACTACGCGAACCGTGGCAGCCGGCGGAAGAATATACGCATATTCCAACCAGTCAGCAGACAGTGGTGGCGTACAATGAAATATTTCGTAATTTAGAAAGCGGCATTTTAGTGGGTAACTTTTGCGGTAACTCGTTGGTAAACGTGAGCGGTAATTGGTTCAACAATAGTGTGGGACATTGTATAGAAATACAGTCGTGCTGGATGAAGGAAAAGGAGAAGGGACAGAATATGATGATTTTGCAAATCGGACATAATTATTTCTTCAGTAATAGGCGACTGGGAGTTAAACTTACCCCATTGGTGAATGCAGAAGCTGTCATCGAGCATAATTATTTCACCAATCATTCGTACGGCGCGATTCTAATTAGAAACGGTTTGAACGAGCAATTAACCAAATTAAATTGTAAAGCTTTCGTGCGATATAACGAGTTTTGGCAGAATAGCGGAGTTTACGTCGTCAATATCGGGCTATCGCCGTATAGTGAAACGCAGAAATTGATGTTTATATGGAATACGGTGAAGGAGAACGAAATCAAGGAACCGTTCGGAGGTAACGGTTTCGATAGCAAGTTACTACCAAGGAGTAAAGTAGCAGCGCCGGTGGTGGTGTCGTCCGAGAATACGGAAGTGTATAGGAATCTCATTCATAATGCGCGCTCGAGATACGAAATTGGATCCCATCTGGAAGATCAAAGTTTGATTATAAATTGTACCTATAATTGGTTAGGTACGAGTAGTGAAGAAGCACTTTGGTTTAGGTTATTTAATAGGTAATATTTTTTTCCATTAACGATAACCTACAGTAAGCAAGGGATTGGACCGAATTTCGTTTTTTTTTTTTTTTTTTTATTTTCTTGAAAAGTGTAGAGAATAAGATCGCAGTGGTTGCTAAATGATCTCATAAAGATGTCAGAATTTTAGATCTTCAACTCAAGGTTTAGGTTTTCCTATATGACGTCAAAATCTTCCAGAAAAATTATTTTTTGGGAAATCAAAATTTTTTTTAAATTATAGTTTGTAGTTGCGAGACTGAAGAAATATTAGTGATTAATTTTTTTCCCCATCACTATGACTTTGGTTGATGAAATTTTTATGGCATCTTTTTGCAGTTACTTCACAACTATTGTGACTTCATCCTTCATGCTTTTCCAAAAAAAAACTGAAATTTGGGCCACCCTAGTAGACACTGATCTATAATATACTTTTTGATTTATACTTATAGGAAGGACCGTTATAATTTAGCTCGTATAGAGTACATTCCGTATCTGCTGCATAACTCCAACGCAGCTACCAATAGAATATTAGAGATATCCACCTACGTACCTCAGTTCTACACCACCGGAAATAAAGCCATAGGAGGAGAAGTAGATGGCACAGAAACTTTGAAAGCAGCCGAATACATTGTCGAGCGTGATATCAACATTCGACCCGGAGGAAGATTAACCCTAGAGCCCGGTGTTACGTTGAGGTGCTTATTATATCTACCTTCTGTGACTACCAACTTCCTTATCTTACTCATTGAGGTGTGAATTCGCAGATTTCCTCCCGGCATTGGTGTTATGGTAGCTGGTAAATTGGAAGCCCGAGGACGTTCTTCTAATAAAATTACTTTTACGTTAAAAGAAGAAAAAATCGAAGAACCCGAAATGAACATAGAAACGACTGAAACACCCCTCCTATTAGGTGCTGGCGAATCAGAGAACGGTTCACCGGTTAGGTTATACGGCGGTAGAACAGCTCACGAGGGTCGTCTACAGGTTAGTACTTGTATAAGATGCCCAGTGTTTTTTACGTGATGTAATATGTAGCACTGTTATGTTCTGGAGTTTAACGATTATTGCATTTTAGGTTAAAATAAACGGAAAATGGGGAACAGTATGTAATTACGGTTGGACTATAGAAGCGGCAGCTTTGGTATGCCATCAGTTGGGATATGTGTTGAATCCTAATGATTGGCTGTTAGATCATTCGGAAATTCCGACTACGGGTACTTCCGATCCTATATTATTGAGGTTTGTATGGGCTGAATTATTTCATTTTCGAAGCCAGTGATAGTCAAGTTCTCTGAGAGGCGTGATTGAGTTCTGAATAGGAGGGATATTTGCATTGTTATTGTAGAATAATTTTTGGCTAATAAATAATTTTTCTTCAAATAGAAAATATAAAAGGATTCAATAATTATTACTACATAGTACATATATCTATCTAGCTTTTTGTAATGATCAAAAAATTGTTGCTAATTGTTTGAAATTTTTTTTTCTTCTGAATTTTCTTAATGGGGAAATAAAAAAGAAAAAAAAATCAAAAAACGATTGAAATGAACTTTAAAAAAAATTTAGTTTTTGAAATATAAAAATTATTAGTATCGTCATATTGGAAATCAGCGAGTTCAAATTAATCAAAAATCACATTTATTTCAATTTTTTGGTATAGTTAGAATTTTTCAAAAACCTACATTCTATACGCTTCTTTATTTTTGGGCTAAAAAAAATTTGGCAATTTTTATCGTGCAAAATGTCTAAGTATAGGTTTTCTAGTTTGAAAAATTTTTCCTTGGTTTAGTTTCTCTGAGAGTCATGTATGTAATTTTTAGGTAGAACTACAACTTCAATCAAAACGTTATTTTTTGAAAAGAAATATAATTACAACAAAAAGGAAAATAAAACTCAATAAATATTGAATTCGTGATCAGCGAACTGAAGTCAGCTAAACTTGACTCATCGTTCATTTTTTTTTTCAATACCGAAACTTCGAAAAATGTATCTTGTAAAGCCAAGAAAACATTTTAGTAGATAAATGTCGAAATAAAATTCTTTTTGTTTCCTTACAGCAACGTAAGATGCACCGACGAAGATTTGAATATCCTAGACTGCAAAGCAGAAAAAGAAGGTGAATTTGAGAACTCATGCAGTCACGACAATGACGTCGGAATACGATGCTACGAACCGAAATGGGCTGGATTAAGATTCGGTGTATTAGCCGAACGAAGTAATCTTCAGTATTTAAATGTAGAACGAGCCGGTCTACTCGACTATGCTATTAATCTCCTAAAACCTGGTAACCATCGAGTATTTATTTATTCGTTACTTTTAATGTGGAGTGAGGGCTAAAATTTGATATATAAATTCGATTGGTTACAGCTCTTCAAATTGACTTTAACCGTCACACTCTGGAGAACGTACAACTTACTCATAACTTGGACGATGGTTTGGGTATCATTTACTCAGACTTGTACACGTCAGGTACGGCCAACATAATACGAGATTGCTTGTTCCAATATAATGAAGGATCTGGAATGAGTATCAAACAATTTGGAGCAAAGGTTTCAGGTATGGAGTTGAATTTATTTTTCGTATTTCATTTGTATCATCAGCGGCAGAGATAACGTTTTATTAATCGTATTACAGATACGACTCTATCGAATAATAAAGTGGCCGGTGTACGTCACGATCCGGTGATAAATGCGAAACAACAAAAAGAGATTGCTGGCTGGTTTAGAATCGCACCTTCTGATCACACGATCGCGGTCACTTATAATCCGTACTTCTTACCCAGATTTGACGAAAATACGGTTATAGATTTTAGTATGGAAGGCGAAACCAAGCATTTTATCACCGAGCGTATCCACGGATCTACATTTATTAGTAAAACGTATATGCTGAAGGTAGGTAATATCGGATATGGGGACTGATTTTCGAATATGTTGGTTTATTCTATTTTCCAACTTTTTTTTTATGATTTGTAATTTTCTTTTTTTAATGATACAGATTAAACCTAGTCACTATGTATTGGGTATACAAGTGTTAAATCCTCCCCACAACGAAACCACAGAAAAGATTCTGATTTACGATAATCCAACTATAGTGGAATCCGCTCGCATATGGGATTTGAAGCGAGACCTGATGAATTTCCCAACCACCAGTAAAAGCCATGGGATCGTTATTAAATACGAGAGCGGATCTAATGCAATAGGAAATATCGTACTGGTGATCACATGCACTTCAGGTATTTTAAAATTATTATTTAAACTCGAGAATTGTATCATTGCCATTGACATTCATCAAACCGTTATAAGGAGAATACAGTTGGAAATGATTTGCTCAATTGAGCAGAATAATTCGCTCAACTATAACGTTATTAATGAAGTTCAAATGAATGAAATTACGTGTTTATTGACGTATCGTATTTTTTTATTCGATTATAGCTCGCAGAGAACCGCGTTATCCTCGTGCGTTAAATTACGAATCTTTTCCGACGTTGCAATTCACGAAATCACGCATCAAAGAGAACGGTATTGGTATTTGGGCTTCATACTATAACAGGTGAAGAATGAAATATCTGAGATATTATATTTGCATTTACCTATTTGCCTAATGCCTATAATTTGAAATATGCTCTCGTAATTTATAGCTATTTATCGGAATTCGGGGATCATTATTTGAGAAAGAGTAACGAAACGTTAGCATTATTGGATTGCGATATTTCTTACAATGCTAGAGAAGTGGTGCTAGTCGAGTCGTTGATATCGGTATGGAATCATGCCTCCAATATGACGGAAACTACGATCATCGTGAATAACAGTCTTATCGCTTATAATGGGCGAGGATTCCGGCAGTTTAATTGGTAATTATTTTTCAAACAGATGTACCGCAAGAATGCCTGAGTGATTTAATGTTACGCTATGATTTTTGTTTATATAGGGATCAGAGAAATTCGAGTAATCTGTTTCATTGGCATTTATTCAAAAATACGATCGATCGTAATACTGCCGGAGGTTTTGAGATTATGTTACCATATGTTTGGTCATATAACGAAAACTATACTCATAGTGTGGTGCAAGAAAATAATACGTGGGAATTTAATAAAAACTTCGCATTTATCGTGGACGGTCACTATGCCCAGGTGAACTTGAGCGGTAATACGTTCCAGAAGAATGTCTGCAAAGGTACGATTTTAAATTATCATTCGTTTGTGTAATCAGTAATTTATTTTATTCAAATCTGATATTATAATATTGATGTACAATTTTGTATCTTGAAACTAAAATTACTATTAGTCACGAAAAAGACATATTATAAATCCACGTAGCTTTTAATAATATGATAGCTATTCGAATAATTCTCAAATTATGAACCATATACTTTCATAGCTGAAAAAAACGTAAGCAGCCATGCCGCATTACTGGAGCTGAGTTTTTAACTGGGGCTTGTTTTGATTTAGTAATAACCTTGCTTAACTGTTCATCACTACAGGCCACACCCAATACCAAATCTGAAAACCCCTACCCTATCCTTTCCAAAAACACTTAAGAAGTTCAATTTGGCACAAATGTAGTATTTCTTGCCATGAAATAATCATGCGAACACATATTTCTCAAATTATAACTATTTGAGGGTCCTCAAATTATCTTCAAATTTTGTAAATCCGCCATTTTGGATCCATTTTGACTCAAATTTAAGTGGTTATATTCTGGTCACAAACTAATCCTACACACAAAGTTTGACCATTCTAGGCCGATTTGGTGATGAGATATGGAAGATTCATGAAATTTCCTGCAGCAATTTCCCCTCCAAAAGCCGTTTTTTGCTCTAACTCCCCTCCAAAATCACTGAGGAAGCTAAAATCAAAATACGTTTGTCACTTGGGCTCATTTTATCATATGACACAGCAATAAAAAATTTTCGACCCCTCCTGTACCCCCACCACTATTTTAGGTTGGTAACCCCGCCTTCCCCCTCCAACATCATGTATGGAAGTGAATTCGGGATATAGTATACAACTTATCCCCAATAACCATATGAATTCATATTAATTACATTTTTACCAACTTGAGGCTCCTCAAGCTCTACTCAAAATTTTGATAATCCGCCATTTTGAATCCATTTTGATCCAAATTCAAGAGGTCATATTGTGGTCACCAACTAACCTCACACACAAAATTTGACCTCTTTAACTTGATTTGGTGGGGAGATATGGAAGATTCAAGAAATTTCATGACTCAAAACTTCCTCAAAAAGCCGTTTTTTGATCTAACTCCTCTCAATATGCACTTAGAAGCTGAAATTTGGATATGTTAGTATCCGTGACTCACTCTTTCATATGAAATCAAAAACGAAAAATTTGAGCTATTTGCCCTTCTCCAGCCCCCTCAAAATTTGAGTGATCCGCCATTTTGAAATTTATCGAAAAAACAAAAAAACTATTTTTGCGCATTTTCAGGAAGAGTCCCTCACCAAATTTTGAGCGAATTTTATGAATACTCGCCGGCGCTACGCGTGGGGAAAAAAATATATATATACCAAAAAGTTGGACATTTGCCAGATGATTACAAATGGTCTGAAACGCAAAGATTTGAAGACCCCACCCTCCCCCGACCTTCCCTTTCCAAATCAGGTAGGCTATAAAAGCTATCGTTTTGTTAAAAACTCAGCTAAAAAAAAAAAAAAAAACAAAAATTACATTGTAATCCACAAATCTATAAGAACATCAAGGAAACCTTATTGGTGATGAGAGGTGTAACAGTATAAAGTTTTAATGCATTTTTGGCGTAGTTTTCTAATATGTTATTTTGGTTTGATTAGTTCACGCGAGAAAAAAATAATTCATTATTGATAATATCAGTTTTCCGCATTATGTAAAATTTGTCTCTATTGTAAACCTCTATGATTGATGATGAATTGACTGACTAGATCTGGAGTCGTTAAATGTATTACGATCTTATTCCTGCTGAATAAGAAAATATTAATTAATCAAAAAATAATGACAATGAATTTCATAAGAGTAAAACAATAAAATATATTTTGTATTGATATAATACCTCTTTTTCTTTATTATTTAGTCGGTTTGATATCGTTACGTGGAATGGAGAAATCGATGCGAATCACGCGCAACAAAATTACCGAAAATATTGGTACCTACATGGTAGAATTCAAGGCAAACAGTCAGTCTGAAATTCGAGGAGAATTACGAGCTTCGTTTTTCGAAAATAGCCTCAGAACCAACAGTCCACATGGTCCAGAGGTAGGAAACGAATGCTGGAAACATTTTATCAAATTTATATCGAAGACTATCCAGTTCTAATTTACATTCTATTGGTTTCAGATTCCGACCAGTTTGATCGTCTTCGATGGTATACAACGCGTCGGAATCAGGCGTAATTTAATGTCGAACAACGGACTCACATATTCGTTGGTGGCCGGTGTAAAAACCGCTCGTTTGGACAGTATGTTAGACGTATCGGAGAATTGGTGGGGTACTACTGATTACGCCAAGATAAAACATCAAATATTCGATTTCGACGACTGGAACGATCACGCATTGGCTAAATTCAGACCATACTTGATCGAAGATGATTTCGATTCTTCGATTTCGGTAAGTTAATTTTCGTTTATTCGCGTATCGAGATTTTTGATTTTTTAGTTATTATATTTGCCTAGGTCTCTTGGGAGCCACCTACCGAATTAGATGTGGATAATTTATCGGGTCGATTGTTAAACTCGTTGACGTTACGGAAACGCGAACAACCGTATGTAATTCGTTCCGACCTTACGGTTATGCCGGACGTTACGTTGACCATTGAGCCAGGTGTTACTTAGAATTCGGCCCTCGCGTGGGTCTTCTTGTGCTCGGCACGTTGATTGCTAAAGGCAAAAGTGACGATGTGATTGTTTGAAACCGTACAGACAGGATATTTATCATAGCGAAAAATGGAAAAATGCTACCGCTTCGAAAAGGTATACGAATTATTCGAATTTTCGTCACGAATGAAGTACGATAATTTTTTTCATTGGTTTATTTTTCTAATTTACAGTTTAGTGCGTCTTTGCGCCGAAAATAATTGTACCGGTAGCGGAATCGGGAAACAAATTAAGGAAGGGTTTTTAGAGTATTTCAATAGTACCACTTCTCAATGGGTTCCCATTTGCGATCAGACGTTTGTCGAACAAAATGCCAAAGTTGTTTGTCGACAATTGGGTCTTGATAGTTTGAATGTGTGGGTCTCACGTGATAGACGATATGAATTCTTGCCAAATGCGCTGACCAGAATATGGTCGTGGCCGGAGCCGCTACAGTGTTCAGGTGAATATTACGTAGTTGGACATTTTTCATTTAGTAATACGATCTACAATTAATTATTTCAATTGGAGTTCTTAGTTATATTGTTTGAGCTCATATACCTATTTACCAATGGCTAAGATATTGATCTAGAATTTCACGAAGTTGGGCAAAAGACAGGCAACGAGATCAATAATTCAAAGAATTAAATGAGTTTAATACTTTCGTATGAATTTTATTTTCTTTTTTGAAAAAAGTTCGAAGAAACCAACATAACCAGAAAAATGAATAGAAGCAATTTTTTAAATTCTAGAATTTTTTTTCTGATTCGTTACAAATTGAAAAAGTTGAAAAAAATCAGTCAAACGTATTTTGAATTTTTCACTTTTCTTCCAGATCTTCGATTCATCAAGCTTTTTTAATTTATTTTTCGTCAACCCTTGGATAAACTTGGAAAATAAAAACAAAATCTTATCATATTTATTTGAAAAAAATTTCGAATTTATAAAATTAGAAAAATCCTCATTCACATTATCGATTTTTCATATTTCTAAAATTTTTACAGTTGTAATAAAAATATTTGATGAAAATTTCTTGGGAGATTTTTAAGATTGTTCCAAATTATTCAATCGTTTAATTTTCTGAATTTTCGAACTACGTCGACTGACTTGCCCACGCCTGCATTTTATGTCTGCTACAGTAATTATTGCTATCACTACAAGAACTAAAATTTTTCAATTTTTAATGGTTTTATTAAATAATTATTTATAAATTGATTTAAATTCATAATAATGATATTAAAATTTATTACTGAATTAAGTATTGAAAAAAGGTTGATATTGAAAAAAAATGTTTAATCGATAGTTACTAATAATGGTCATGAAAAAGGGTATAAAAATTTTTTCATTTGTTTATTTTTACATAATTTATTTAATTTTAGTATATATAAAGTGATATAGTGTAAATCGTCAATCCTTCATTACTATATAGAATTCTTCAACAGATACAAAAAAGTCAAGTGTACAGTCGTACACTATGCCCATGCGATCATTGCACCCCTCAAAATTGATTTTTTGGTGCGCGTAGTACACTATTTTGAAATCGATTACATTTTTTTGAAATCTATGAGCACAAAAATCTCAAGATTGGGAGAAATACAGAAATGGTCGGTGCACAAAAAAATAGGTATGAGAATGCGGTAAATTATAAGAGAAAGAAATTTTCTGAAAGTTGCATAGGAAAAGTGAAAAATTGGAAAAAGTGAAAATTACTGATAAAAGAGAGGAAAAGGAATATGAAGTTTAGCGACTCGAGCCCTTCCCCACTCCTCTTAAGAAAAATTTGAATTTCTAAGATTTTTATTACTATTCTCAAGTAAATAATTTGGAAAAGCTGTAAAATCGCAAGAAATACAAACTATCACGTTTTATTCCCCCCTCCCTTCCCTCCCAATTGAGAAAAATATTAAAAAGGACATAGGTGGAAAGGGCTAATGCTTGTGGTAGGTAGGTACCATCGAGAAACATCCCTGACCAAAGTTTTGAATCCTTGACCCCTCCATTTTTTGAGGAGGCCATTTTAATTGGAAAATGAATAGAAATTTTTGTAGCAGGATAACATTGGTCAATTTGAATAGTTTTCTGCCATGTTGTAAATCTATATGAGATGAATGCCAGAAAAAATCATTACCCCATCCCCACTGATGATAATGATCTGCTACAAAAATAAAACGAGGTTTTTTAGATATATTTTTGATCTTTCAGTAATACATATTTTTTAAATTTTAGATTGTATGCATCTTAATCAAAGCCTTCGTTTATGAATTATGATGAAATGCCTACACTTATACGTTTAAAGTAAATCGAATAAATCTTATAATCAAGTAATTTTCATTTACAGGCGAAGAAGAAACATTAGACGAGTGTCCACTTCGTTTGAACGAGCAACCGCACCCTAAACGATACACGTGTCGTTGGGATAGTTCATTTGTATTCATTCACTGCGGTGGTACCGATCGTACGGCCGAAATTGAGTACTGGGGTGGCGTTAGGTGAGTTCAGTCGCACTCCGAAGTAGTCATTTTTCCTCTACCAAATTTTTATTTCATCGATTTGATGCAGATTCGCGAATAAAGAGTTCGAATGGAGTAATTACGGTCACGTTCACGACCCAATTACCCATAGTAATTTCGAGCAACCGGAATCCATTTTGGAATACGTCGAAGTAATCGGAGCTGGGATGCTCCATTATCATAAATCGCCGGCTATTTTAGGCGTAGTGAAGTCACCACAGATTACCAAAGTAAATGTCACGCAGAGCGCTTCCATAGGTATCAACTTGATATCACCAGAACACAATGTAAAATTGTTGTCTAACAAGTGAGTAAAATTCGTCCTCATTTTATTCGATGATTCGCAGTCATTGCTGATGAGCGAGATTGATTGCTATCGGAGTTTATATTTGATATTTTTATTTATGTTGTTGTAGAGTTGAAAGTTGCTTAGACACTGGTATCTCGATAGCATCGTTGACTGGAGAAGGACGCGAAACTTCTCAAAGCTCGTTCGCGCCAACCGAACGAGTCGATTTACCTTATAACGTATTCAGCATGTTGGACATGTGCGATCCATTGAAAGAGATCATCTTGCAAGAGCGTATACTCTTGTATTACAAATACACAAATGCACCGGTTTCGTGTATCAAAATATTCCACAGTTTATATCCAATGAAAACTTTCGGCTTCAGGTATTAAAGCGTTATTTTCGCGATTGTAATTTTAACCATAATTCGTATTAATTAACGTTACGATATTTTTGCACTCAAGGTTCCTACAGCTCAACTTATTCAACGAAACTGATACGTTATCGTTATACGACGGAAGCATTTACAACGTCTCCTCGCCTCTTGTATCGGTGATCTCATCAAAGAGTAAAGCCAAGCGCCAGTTCATTACTACCAAAGGTCCTAGTTTAAGTGTAAAAATGATTGTATCCGGAGCATCGCATTATCACGGTTTTATCGCCGAAGTTGTCACATTACCCATCTCAGCGATTACCTTTAGTATGTTAATAATTTGTTGTATGAACTTTCAATGTTACAAATAGGTAATAATTATAGAATATATTCTGATCGATGTGATTGCAGATCGCGACATATTACATAACGTTTCGTTTTCGATTTTGAAAAATAACTGGGGCGGAGCGTTGTATTATGTGAGTGCTGGTGAGGTGAATCCTCGATTTACGATGGAGTGGAATCAGATCACCGATAATTGCGTAAAATTATACGGTAATTTTACAACTTGCGAATCTGCCGTGACGATGGATCTGCAGAACACACAGAATGTGTATTTCAGAGTGAGTATGCGAAGATGTAATTATTTTGGTTTCTTTTAGATAGGCTTTTAATGAAAACTTACGATACAAAATGAGGGAGAGGGGGCAGCACATCTTCACTTTTCACCCATTTATACTTCATTGGCCATTGTTAAGATGATGTGTTTATATAATGTAGGTATTTTAATTCATCAACTATCTCAGATGATAATCCTTCGAAATACGTCGATGACTGATAACAACAACACATCGAAATTTTAGCTTCCCAAGTGAATATGGAGAGAACGAAAGAAGTTGAAACGAGTTGTCACTTTTTGAAAAAGTTTTAAATTTTGAGTCATCATCGTTATCTACTAGCTAGATCGACCTAAAAAGCTCAACCTATAAATGTAGGATTAACTGGGAAATACATTTCGATCATAATAGATAGAAAATGGCGGATAATCAACATCTGAGGAAAGCTTGAGAAGCCTCAAACAACTTGGATTTGATAAATATGAGCTGCATATCATTAATGAAACAAATAAATGCATCATATGGCAAATTCCAACCTCGTATGTGATGTTGGAGAAGGAGGGCAAATAGGGAAGGATTTCCAACCTTCGACTTGTGTGCGTTTGAAAGAATTGACAGTAAAAGATTGCAAAACCGGAGAAGTTTTGATTGTGGTTTTTGTTCCAGTTCCATTTTAAGTTTGTGGTTCCGGTTTCGACGGTTTTGGTTTCCAGTTTATAGTTCTAGTTTCGATTTGGTTTTGGTTCATGGTTTTAAATTGTTTTGGATTTTCACTAGTTCTGCTTCTGATTTCCATGAGCAAATTTGAGGGTTCATTTCGTTATGAAACGAGAACACTGCTTAAGCAAAAAAAAAAAAAAAAAAAAAAAAAACGTAAGCAGCCATGCCGCATTATTGGAGCTGAGTTTTTAACTGGGGCTTGTTTTGATTTAGTAATAACCTTGCTTAACCGTTCATCACTACAGGCCACACCCAATACCAAGTCTGAAAACCCCTACCATCCTTTCCAAAAACACTTAAGAAGTTCAGTTTGGCACAAATGTAGTATTTCTTGCCATGAAATAATCATGTGAACACATATTTCTCAAATTATAACTATTTGAGGGTCCTCAAATTATCTTCAAATCTTGATAATCCGCCATTTTGAATCCATTTTGACTCAAATTTAAGAGGTTATATTCTGGTCACAAACTAATCCTACACACAAAGTTTGACCATTCTAGGCCGATTTGGTGATGAGATATGGAAGATTCATGAAATTTCCTGCAGCAATTTCCCCTCCAAAAGCCGTTTTTTGCTCTAACTCCCCTCCAAAATCACTGAGGAAGCTAAAATCAAAATACGTTTGTCACTTGGGCTCATTTTATCATATGACACAGCAATAAAAAATTTTCGACCCTCCTATACACACCACCAGGGCTGTTAACTTAAACGTATATTAGTTAAATTCAGTTAAAGTTTTAGTCTTTCAAAACAAAAATAAGAGTTAAAGTTAGCAGTTTTATTCTTTTCACTTAAAGTTTAAGTTATAGTTAAAGTTGAAGTAAACTAGTTTTAACTTAAATAAAATAAAAGTTTAGAGTTAAGGTTAAAGTTAAATTCTTCTTTATAGTTAAAAAAGTTAAAGTTAAAGTTAGTTAAAGTTTAATTCTTCTTTTAAAATAGTTGAAGAAGTTGAAGTTATAATGAAATAATGTGGTTACCTATTAATTATATCATATCCGCTTTTTATGTACGATGAAAAGATGAAATAAGACATAAGAGTTTCCAAATTCAATAAATCAAGCATTTATAAAAAATAAAATGAATTTAATTTTAAATTTCACATTTAAAATTTTAATTTTCAAAACTACTTATAATTATTTCGCAATAACAAAAGATCATTAATAAATTAATAGACCCTTTGAGACTGTATCGCAAAGGACCTAAAATGAACCTCAAGTCGCTGAATGTTCGTTCAATATTGGAAAATTGGAAATTGCTTGAGACTTTAACCAAAACGATTTTTTTTTAAGTTTAAGTTAAAGTTTGATTCAGTTTAAAGGACTGAAAATATTAGTTAAAGTTTTATTCAGTTACATATATTGGGATTTATAGTTAAAGTTAAATTCAGTTATATTCTTAATGCGTGAAAATACGAGTCAGTTTGAGTTAAGGTTAAGAGTTTTAGTTATTATTAACAGCCCTGTACACCACCACTATTTTAGGTTGATAACCCACCTTCCCCCCTTCAACATCATGTATGGAAGGAGTTAGATCAAAAAATGGCTTTTTGAGGAATTTTGAGTCATGAAATTTCTTGAATCTTCCATATCTCCCCACCAATCAAGTTAAAGAGGTCAAATTTTGTGTGAGTTTAGTTGGTGACCACAATATGACTCTTGAATTTGGATCAAAATGGATCCAATTTGAGCTTGCCTCTTCTCCAGCCCCCTCAAAATTGAGTGATCGCCATTTTGAATTTTTCGAAAAAACAAAAAAGCACTTCTGCGCATTTTCAAGAAGAATTCCTCACCAAATTTTGAACGAATTGTGGGGGAAAAAATATATGTATACCAAAAAGTTGGACATTTGCCAGATGATTACAAATAGTCTGAAACGCAAAGATTTGAAGACTCCGCCCTCCCCCCACCTCCCTTTCCCAAATCAGGTAGGCTGTAATAGCTATCGTTTTTATTAAAAACTCAGCTACAAAAGATTAAGAACCAGAAACCGTATCATTTTGTTTCGGGTTTGGTTCCGGTTTCAAATTTGTTATACATGGTTCCGGTCTCAACGTTCCTTTTTAGCTGAGGTTTTTAATAAAAGCGATAGCTATTACAGCCTACTTGATTTGTGAATGGCGCAGGGTAGGGGGAAGTATTCGAATCTTTACGTTTCAGACCATTTGTAATCATCTGGCAAATGTGCAATTTTTTGGCATATATATTTCTTCCCCCTCCCCCTCCAAGCGTAGCGCCGGCGGGATTCAAAAAATTTGGTCAAAACTTGGTGAGAAAATCTTCTCAAAAATTCGAAAAGGTACTTTTTGGTTTTTTTAAGACATCTCCGAATGACAGATCACTCAAAGAGGCAAATTACTGAAGTTTTTTGTTTTTGATTTTATATGAAAGAGTGAGTCACAGACGCCAACATATGCTAATTTCAGTTTCCTAAATGCATTCGGATAGGGCTTGTAGCAAAATACAACTTTTTGAGGAAATTTTGAGTCATGAAATTTCTCGAATTTTCCATATCTCCTCACTGAATCAACTTAAAAAGGTCAAACTTTGTGTATACGTTTAGTTGATGACTGGAATATGGCCTCTTGAATTTGAGTCAAAATGCATGCAAAATAACCAATCGTAAAA
Organism: Phenacoccus solenopsis; assembly: GCA_009761765.1. Lineage (NCBI taxonomy): Eukaryota > Metazoa > Arthropoda > Insecta > Hemiptera > Pseudococcidae > Phenacoccus > Phenacoccus solenopsis. The sequence continues at coordinate 48,458,685 of CM019752.1, read as the reverse complement.
ATTTGAGGATAATTTTAGGAATCTTAAGTAGCTATAATTTGAAAAATATGTGTTCATATATTTAATAAGTGGCGAGAAATACTACATTCGTTCTACATTCAATTTCTTAACCCGTCATAGGTGGTATGGAACCGGGATTGGAGACTAGTACCAACATATTGGTTAGACTGCGGATAGTTGCCTGCGCCTGGTCTCAGTCCCCTTATGTGTTCATCATATGCAACCGTTTGTACATGGAAGTACAACATGTAATATTTTTTGAAATTTAAATAAAACTGCTGATTTAAATATCTAGGATGGTAGAAAAAAATTACAAAAAAATTTGTGACATACATTTTTTGTCTATCTTCATTTTTGAAGAAGCTACGATGATTTTTAATTTTTCCAAAATTCCATTTTTTTAAATTTAACTGAAATCATTTATTCAAGTAAGTACGTAGGATGGTAGAAAAAAAATGCATTAAAAATTGTAGTGAACACTTTTTGCCTATCTTCATTTTTGAAGGGGATGCAATACTCTCAAATTTTCCCATGATTTTTTTCATCTTCAATTCCGTTTCTATACCACCTATGGCGGGTTAAGTGATTTCGAAATATATAGGGTTTGAGTTTTTAGACTTAGTAGACTTAGTATTGGTTGTGGCCTGTAGGCATGAAGGGGATAGAAATGTTATTTTTTGTAAACCTAAACAAACCCCAATTAAGAACTCAGCTCCAGTAATGCGGCATGGTTGCTTACTTTTTTTTTCGATTAGAATGCTCTCTTTTAATATTTCATAATTATTAAGATGTGTTCAGTCATGTTACCAACATTTAAAAAAATGTATCTGTAATTTTTCTCTGAAATGGCATTACTTTGAGAACGTTTAGTTTCCCCTCCAAATGGCGGGTTTGGACTGAGAATTTGATCAGAATTATTTCTACTCAAAATAAGCGGCTTACTAAAATTTCATGAAAATCAAAGAACATTTCCATCTCTCTCCTCCCCCTCCCCCTCTAAATACATATTATATGTATACCGTGGGACCCATTGAAATCCGTATATAAGTCAAAGGAGTGAAATATCATCCCTTTAAGCATGTAACTAATTTCGTCTGCCGAAGTTGCTCCCTCCCCTTCTTCTTTGCGATTAACAACATTTTTTGTTCATATGAACTTGTTCCAATTAAAAATTCCGCTTCATTAATACGATATGGTTTCTAATCGATCCCATTGATCTTTTCAAACAGAATAACTTGATATCCGAAAACATCGGAGGGTTATGGATTAAAGCGGACTCGGAAGGATCAGCTACATCGGTAAAAGCTACTATAAACAATAATTTATTCGCCACTAACAAAAGAAAACCTGCTTTGAAAATCGAAGGGAAAAGAAGTAGCCCTTACCAAGACGTTATACTGTATAGAAATTATTTCGCCAAAAATTACGCTCCGTATGAGAACGTGATAATTTTATATCAGGTAAATTTTTACGTAGATTCAGTCAGACACACTAGTATTGGCTCTTGGTCCGGCATCACGTGTGGAACTTGTACTTAATGAACTTTTCATGTTGTGTTAGGTCATGTCGAATTTCACGCTTAATTACGTACAGAGCAACATCGGTAGTCATATATTAGAGATATCTGGTTTCGAAAGAGTTCGGCAGCCAACTTTGCAGACTACTTCTCATAATGGTTTTTACTGGTAAGATACGGTTCATGATGTTCGTATATGCATGGACGAAAGTATGCGACTAATTGGGTCTCGGTGATTATAGGAATTTGGCTTTAGAACGTGACACGAAGAGTACAGTTGTAGCTGCTACAGCTGGACAAAATTATATCGATAATATATTCTCGAATCCCGATAACGATTACGAAATGATAACAGTCAATTCGACCTTGTAAGTGTATCGCCCTTGTCAATTTTTTCAGTCTCTAAAATGGACCATAAGGGATGAATAGAATGTGATAATGGATTTTAATTGATTTTTTAGTATGGACATATGGAATGCGCCTATAGCTCCGATCAACGCTCGCTATAATTACTGGGGTTATAACGAAACGTACGCGGTTGGTGGACGTATACACGACCATCAAGATAATTTCAGATTGTTGGAAGTTGATTTTCAACCGTTCCATCTAACCAATGATTCGTTACTGGATGGGAAATGCCCTCCGCCGTGGAATCTAGTCGGTGATACTTGTTATATGTACGTTGGAGCTCCAATGAGTTTTTACGAAGCTCGCGATTTTTGTATGGTAAGTGTGGTTGTAATTTCATTTTCAGACATATTTAGCCGAATTTATTAAATTATTTCTTTTTCTGTAGTCTGTGAATTCGTCCATGCCCTATATCACAGTGAGCTACGCTACTTTGTACAAATTCCTGAAGCATCAACAGGAATTCTATACGTTTTTCGATCGAGTTTGGGTACAGAATATAAATCGTATAAATAAATGTACGGCGTTCGTGTATCAGACGATAGAAGAAGACGATTGCCAGCATTTGCATCCGTTTGTATGCGAAATGGATCCCAAAGTCACTCTGAATGTGTTGAGTTGGAGGAATGACGTGCTCACCATTGCTGTATTTAGTTCCATAATTTTAGCATTTTTATTATTATCGTTGGTAGTAGTATTGTGGTACTCTAAGTCTCAGCATCGTCATACAGAAAGATTACAACGACGTAATTCCATTAGACAATCTTTGAACTCGTTAAGATCAATTTCATCGTCTCAAACTGCCTTCAACGAGTTCGCTTATAAACGGAGACCGCTGGTGGTGAGTAAACGTCAAACGTGCTAGGATATCTTGGAAGCGATGATAACTATTGATTGGAATTTATCGATTGATTTCAGGGCCAGACTAACTTAACGTTGACCAGGACTCCGGAATATAAGAAAATGAACGGTAGCGTCGATTCGATGGATAAATCTCAATTTAATTCTTCGTTGGAAGAAGATACACAGAGTTACGATATTTACGAAGCGCACAATCCTAACGCTGCTGCCGCCGCAGTCGTCGCTACTGCAACTTCCGCGACGTCCGATAGGAATAAAAATAATTTTATTGATCTCTCGTATCAAAATCATGGTACGTACGTTTTTTCTCAAATGTTTTATTATATAAAAGAAAAATTATTATAAGAGACTATTTGAGTTAGTGAGAAGGAAAGAAGAGATCTTTATACCTTTTTTTCAGGCTTTTTGTAATGTTATGATGAATGTGCAACTTCTTCCTTTATAATTATATATTTTCCCCAATTTGTATCAAAAAGGTTTGTTGAAAATAATAAATTGGGTCAGAGGTTGTTCTTGTGAAGAGCTAGTAGTATTTTTTCAAGATCCCTTGAAGAAATACTAGAGAAATACAAGGTGCTGCGAAGGTTTTAAATTCAACATATTGGCGTTCTAAGCCATCATGGCAACTTATTTGCCACTTGGAAACTCAAAATGGGTGTTAATTTGATATAAAGTATCAGGATAATAGAAGGTGCCAAGAGGTGTTCGAAATTCAAAATACTGAGCCTTGATTTTCAAGCTAGGCAACTTGTTCAACACCTAAAAACGGTGAAAAAAGCTGTTGATTTGAGAAGAAGTATTAGGAGAGTAGAAGATGATGAAAGGTATTCAAAAAAATTCAACACATCATTCTATGCCTTAATTTTTTAGGTAGACAACTTATTCGACACCTGAACACTTGAAAATGAGTGTTAATTTGAGAAAAGTATTAGGATAGTAGAAGATGCCAAGAGGTATTTGAAATTCAAAGTATTGGTTTTTATGCCTTGATTTCTAAGCTAGGCAACTTGTTCAACACTTGAAAAAAGTGAAAAACCTGTTGATTTGAAAAGAAGTATTAGGAGAGTAGAAAGCAATGAGGGGTATTTGAAATACAACAGAATGCTATCCTATGCCTTAATTTTTATGCTAGACAACTTATTCAACACCTGAAAAGTTGAAAATGTGTGTTAATTTGAGAAAAAGTATTAGGATAATAGAAGGTGCCAAGAGGTATTTGAAATTTAAAATACTAGTTTTTTATGCCTTAATTTCTAAGCTAGGCAACTTGTTCAACGCCTGAAAACAGTGAAAAAACTGTTGATTTGAGAAGAAGTATTAAGAGAGTAGAAGGTGGTAAGAGGTCTTGGAAAGAATTATTTTTGCCTTCCAAGTCGAGGTATATACTTCTTCTTACACTAATTTAGAATAAAAATGTAGAAGATGATGCCTACCTAAAAAAAAAAAGGCATAAGAGTAATGTGTTGAATTTGGAATACCTCTTATTGCTTTCTACTCTCCTAATACTTCTTCTCAAATCAACAGGTTTTTCACTGTTTTCAAGTGTTGAACAAGTTGCCTAGCTTAGAAATCAAGGCATAAAAACCAATACTTTGAATTTCAAATACCTCTTGGCATCTTCTACTATCCTAATACTTTTCTCAAATTAACACTCATTTTCAAGTGTTCAGGTGTCGAATAAGTTGTCTACCTAAAAAATTAAGGCATAGAATGATGTGTTGAATTTTTTTGAATACCTTTCATCATCTTCTACTCTCCTAATACTTCTTCTCAAATCAACAGGTTTTTCGCCGTTTTCAGGTGTTGAATGAGTTGCCTAGCTTGGAAATCAAGGCATAAAAAACTAGTATTTTGAATTTAAAATACCTCTTAGCACCCTCTATTATCCTAATACTTTTTCTCAAATTAACACACATTTCGAGTTTTCAAGTGCCAAATAAGATGCCTAGCATGTAAATTAAGGCATACGGGTAATGTGTTGAATTTCGAATACCTCTCATTGCTTTCTACTTTCCTAATACTTCTTCTCAATTCAACAGTTTTTTCATCGTTTTCAGGTGTTGATCAAATTGCCTAGCTTGGAAATCAAGGCATAAAAAACTAGTATTTTGAATTTAAAATACCTCTTAGCACCCTCTATTATCCTAATACTTTTTCTCAAATTAACACACATTTCGAGTTTTCAAGTGCTAAATAAGATGCCTAGCATGTAAATTAAGGCATAAGGGTAATGTGTTGAATTTCGAATCCTCTCATTGCTTTCTACTCTCCTAATACCTTTCCTCAATTCAACAGTTTTTTCATCGTTTTCAGGTGTTGAACAAATTGCCTAGCTTGGAAATCAAGGCATAAAAAACTAGTATTTTGAATTTAAAATACCTCTTAGCACTCTCTATTATCCTAATACTTTTTCTCAAATTAACACACATTTCGAGTTTTTAAGTGCCAAATAAGATGCCTAGCATGTAAATTAAGGCATAAGGGTAATGTGTTGAATTTCGAATACCTCTCATTGCTTTCTACTCTCCTAATACCTTTCCTCAAATCAACAGTTTTTTCACTGTTTTCAAATGTTGAACAAGTTGCCTAGCTTAGAAATCAAGGCATAAAAACCAATACTTTGAATTACAAATACCTCTTCGCACCTTCTATTTTCCTAATACTTTTCCTCAAATAAAGTCTCATTTTACATTTTTCAAATGTCAAATATGTTGCCTGTTTTAGATGTGAAGGCTTGGAATATTAATGTATAAAATTTCAAACACCTATGATCACCTTCTCCTCTAGCTATAATTTTCAGTTCAAGTGTTTTATCGCCGCTTTCTTGTGCGGAAGTTGCTTGCCTGAAAAATCAAAGCATAGTGTGGCGATTTGTTGCATTTTAATCGCCTCGCAGCACTGAGTATTCTCCTCATACTTTTTCTCAAATGAATAGTTTTTTCACATTTTAATAATATAGCATCTGTTTCCTACCTTAAAAATCAAGGCATAGTATAGCAATTAGTGGAATCTCATACTCCGTACGTTCGTACTGAACAATCATAATTATTTTTGCTCTTTATTGCAAAAAATCAAGAGGATGGCGGTCTGTAGTTGATAAAGAATGGATGGATTGTGATGAACGTTTCAAAAATACATTTACTTAAATATGTAATAAAAGGCGAGAGCTTCACTAGTGACAGGTGAAGACTGAAGGTTTCTAGTTGTCCCACTGTGTGTGGTGAAAAGATTGACATTATACCTGCGAGTCTGAACAAGTGCCCATTAAAAAGTTTCCTCTAATGATCCCTCATCGGTGAATACGTTTTATTTATTCTATTTTCAACAACACGTAATTTCTGCTCAATAGGTTACCGAACAAATTCTAGTTTCGCGTCGCACGACGACGACGACAGATGGCAGTCCAGCAGTTACGTTAATAACTGTTCAACGTTACCACTGGCGAGTAATTTGGAGATAGCTGAACCCACCATCAGTACGATCAGCTCGAAACAAGATTATCAACGCGATAACGAGTATCAAGAATATTACGAAAGACCGAAAAGTTCGGCTACCATATTGGAAACGAATTTTGATCTGAATCCTAGTATACCGCCGTTAACGTCGCGCTCCAAAAGCGAGACATTGTTGGAAACGAATTTCGATTATATGCTTCCATCGCAGGACGTGAAATACAGCGCTCAAATGAGCGACGTATTTTCACCGGCGATGAAGAGTAAAAGTCAGCCGCTGGAAACGGCTATGTAGAGACTTAATCTATCGTGAATAAGAAGATTATTTAATTTTATTTGTGATATTATCGTTTTCCTATGTGTTCGATCTCCAATAAATCGCTATGTACAGTGAATATTTAGCGACAAGATTTACATTTCGTTTCTCGTATATTTAAGAGCCGATATAGTTCAAAATATGTATTGCCAATTTTTTTTTTGTCTATTACCATGTCGACTTGTAAATTTTTTTAATTTCGTATGTTTTTTTTTTTACGTTTTATGTTAAGCGTACTTTTTTATACTTTTTAATTTATCTGTCAATACTTTATACACTGCAATTGTGATATTTTTCTTAATGTTACTGAAATGAAAAGGCTTGAAAATTTCTTTTTATTTTGACGTATTTTTAAGTTAGAATATTATATATACAATTATACATATTATGTATTATTGATATTAAGCATGTTGATTAAGACTAGAAGACTCGAATTTTTATATTCTCTGTGAGTATTAAAATACTCCGTCCCTTAAATTATAAGCTGTATGTAATTATTATCGATGTTCCCACTCACTGCCTTGTTGAATGTGCGTGTTTATTGTGATACTGTATAAATAAAGTATTGAGCATCTAATGAATAACACAGTGTTTTGATTTACAGAAGAAGATATTATATTACACCATTCATTATATTATTATGTACAAGGCATTTATTGGCGTATACGTATTAGCCAATGAACATTATCGTGAGTTTCACTGACTGTACAAAAGATTAACAAGCAATCAAGTGTCTATCGGAGATATGGACTGAAAGATTGTTTTTTTTTTTACCCTAAAAAACAAAAAAACTTACAGATCGTGGGTTTTTTGAAATTTCTACGATTCCAAAAAAGTGGAGATGTACATACTTCTTAATAGCATTAATTTTGCGATTAATGAACTAACGGCACCTCGGTCATAGTTCGAAGCAATGTCTCATCAGTTATGAAAGAATCGTTAGTTTTTGCCAAATACGTCGATGAAGTTGCATGCCTCTCGCTACATAATTAATGAATGTTATTCAACGTGAATTTTGAAGGAAAAAAAACGTAATTTGTGCCAAACTAATGCTGGAGCATGCTGATTTCGAATATGTTATCAGATTTAACTAGTTACCCCACCTTGCCCCACAAAAGGGGGTTTTCGATAAAAAATCACGTTTATCTCAGCGAAAACTCATGAATCGGAGAAACTAATCGCAGAAATGGATTCCTCGAGGCCGAAAACCTATATCTAGACACTTTGCGCGACAAAATCTGACAAAAAGTTTTTTTCGTAAAAAAATGAAGAAGCCTATAGGTCGTGGATTTTTCGAAATTTCGACGATTCCAAAAAAAATCGAGATAAGTGTCGTTTTCGACTAATTCGAGGTCGCTGATTCCGAATATGATGATATTTTTTGGCGCTCTCCTCTCCTTCGTAGGAAAATCGCAATTTTTTTCAAAAAAATGTAGTTTTAGAGGGGATGGGGGAGTGAGCGCCAAAAAATACCATCATATTCGGAATCAGCGACCTCGAATTAGTCGAAAACGACACTTATCTCGATTTTTTTGGAATCGTCGAAATTTCGAAAAATCCACGACCTATAGGCTTCTTCATTTTTTTACGAAAAAAACTTTTTGTCAGATTTTGTCGCGCAAAGTGTCTAGATATAGGTTTTCGGCCTCGAGGAATCCATTTCTGCAATTAGTTTCTCCGATTCATGAGTTTTCGCTGAGATAAACGTGATTTTTTATCAAAAACCCCCTTTTGTGGGGCAAGGTGGGGGTAACTAGTTAAATCTGATAACATATTCGAAATCAGCATGCTCCAGCATTAGTTTGGCACAAATTACGTTTTTTTTCCTTCAAAATTCACGTTGAATAACATTCATTATAAATTATAATTATGTAGCAAAAGGCTTAAACCAAATATTCTTTTATAATTGGCAAGGAATTGGTTATCAATTATCATAAATACAATAGGTACACATATTGAAAAAAATATCTTCGGGGTTTGAACCCCGAACTCTCCATCCGTACTCCACTGATTTCACAGACCGGACATGCCTTCAGGTTAAAAGGAAGTAACTTGCTCATCATGCATATCATTTCCATGCCTCAAATGAGATGCATGTGGAATAAGTTGCATATTTTCGAATCAAAGTCGCAGCTTTAAAATTTACTATTGAATGAGTTGTCTAAGCTTAATTCCTATTCTGAAGGATCATTATGCCTCAAATTTATGGTATGCAACTTGTTCTTCAATGAATGTAATTTCATACCTTCAATTTCCAATTAGACAACATTTCAAATGTCAACATCTCTAGGCTATCGGACTGTACATATAATCCTGTGCCTTTCATTTAAAAATAGGCAATTAATTTCACGCTTGAAGACTTCCTGTAAAGAAAATGACTTGCGTACGCAATACGTTGTTTATGTGGTAAACGAATGCATAGAAATAACATTACTGCTAAATGAGTTGCTGCCTTCAAATACACAGCAGGCAACTTATTCAACAGTACCTTTCAATTTTTTGCCTGTAATTTAAAAGTATGCAATCTATTCGACATAATCTAATTTTCCTTCTAGTAACTCTCTTTCATTGATAATACACAAATTAAAAACATGAAATAAAATTTACTCTCAAGTTTCTTCTCTCGTATCTGAAGAAATCTACATACTTCAAATTCAATACCTAGGCAATTTGAATACAATTTTCATATTCCATTTCTTCAATTTTGAAGAAAGGTCTTACAGATGCCTTCAGATTTAAGGTAGGCAAAATATTCAACACGCAGAAAGGGTTAATAACACAAAGCGTTAAATGATTCATGAAGCCACCACTCTGATATAGAGAAAGTATGGAAATGGCATTTATTACCGAAGTTGATTACATTTTAATTTCAATATATAGAACTACGACTACTTATTCACGCAGATCAAGTTTGCCGTCAATGAAAATATTCAACATTGAAAGAACGAAGAAGATTTCGGCATTCGTTGCGAAATAAGAACGGTAATAACTCAAAATTGAACATTTTACTCCGAAGTTTGATACTAGCACTTAAATAAGCAAGATTATCATTTTAAAAATATTAGGTTTCCTAGTTGAACCAAAAAGATATTGCGTGATAGCATGCTCATGAAAAATTACCATCATCCATATTTTCATTTATTGCATAATGAAAGAAGTAGTTGATTCTACAGCTGTACCTCATAAATATTGCGACAACCTAATCGAAGTTCAAAAAAAGGGAAAGGTTCTTCAACATGTATTTTTCAACGATGCTAAATTATTAACTAGGTACTTCAAACTCTTGCTAAACTATCAAAAAAAATGTTAAAAGAGGAAATTCTAATAACTTCAATTACGTACATAACAAATTGGCTTGGTCACGAAAAATTCACTTCAAGTTGTACTTTCGATAGTATTAGTTGGCAAATCGAAATAGCATCAATATGTGTTGTAATTCCGATACTATCGATTTAATAGTTCAAGTTGAACAAGGAAAGTTACAAGGTAAATATGATAAATCTGCGTTCAATGGTAAGAAATACTGCTCTTTTCTGGGAATACCATACGCGCAACCACCACTGGGCGATTTACGTTTTCGGGTATGTTCATAAAATCATATTTTCTCAAATTATAAGAGTTTTAATTTATTCTAAAAATAGCCACCTCAACCGCTGAACCCTTGGAACGGTATATATGATGCAACCTACGAAAGATCATCGTGTATCCAATACGATCCATTCATGTTTCTCAGTTACGGAGACGAAGATTGCTTGTACTTGAATTTATATACTCCACAGGTATCACATTCACGGTTACGTCGATGTAGATTATTAAGAAAAATTCAAAGTAATTTTCGTTCTTCGCTTGTCTTAGTTGCCATCAAAGATCGCTAATCCTCTTCCAGTGATGGTGTTTATACACGGAGGTGGATTTGTACATGGATCAGGATCGAACAGATTGTACTCTCCAGACTACTTGATATCGCATGATATCATTTTCGTTATTTTCAATTATAGACTGCATGTCTTGGGTAATATCATAGATTGACCATACATAGATAGCTCACGGTATATACAAATTCATCACTCATAAGAGAAGACAGAAAGTTTTTTATTAATATCTAGAAAAATAATATTGAGTTAGAGTGTTCCGAAAAGGAGCGAAAAGGAGTTATTATTTTCCCAGACTCGAATGAGGAGGGAACGATTCGGTTCATCATCATCATAAAAATGACCTATATTGTCTCCATGATTGTCTTCCATCTGTAATCTTCGTTTTCCTCCAATTTTGCATGATAAAATGTGGTCAAACGATGAGAATAAATTTTCGCATGTTTCATTTGATTATGACGACTAATTTTTCCTTGAAACGATTTGAAAGTGAACTGAGAGCTCGGGTAAGCTCGTTAATTGTTGATGATGAAAATCTAATGCTAAAATTCAAAACTGAAGAGAAGAATTACAGTATGTTACTTTTAACAGACTACTGAAAAATCATGGAATTGCGTTTTCAGTCCATCAAACTGAAACGGAATATGAAAAAATATTTCAAGTTCACTGGGAGAACTAAAAAAGAATGAAACAGATTCACTTCAACGACCGCCTCACTCAAGTCTGGGAAAATAACAACTATCGCTCCGAAATGGCGAACTCGAAACAGCCTTCGACCATATACTATGGACTGCTAATTCAAATGATAGAAACTGAATCCAATAACAACAGTAGTTAGATGCGCTGACGCATGCGTAGTTTCACTGAAATAATTATTAATATGCTTTCTTTAATGTAATTTTAAATTTTTAATTAAGTATTGAGTATTATTAATGAAATTAAATCAGTAGTTTGATGTTGATTTAACATTCTTATCATTGAAAATTTCGATGCGTTTTCATTTTCATTTCTGAAATATCACTACGTATGTGCGAGCGCATCTATTTGTTGTTATTGTTTGCTTCACTTTGGTGTTCGTTTCTGTACGACCATTAGCAGTCCAAGGTATACGGTCGAAGGAGAGAGCTTAATGTTTTATACATGATTCAATGGACACGTAGCAGCATATGTAGATGAAAAACTATAGAAGAAGAAATTAAAATAAATATTTCTAAATGATTCAGAGATTTTGCTATTCAGTACAAATAAACATTTCGCTTTTTATCCAGTGATCTAGTGGCAGATCATGACCGACACGAATAACAGGCCGAACAACACAAGTTGACAACATCGATATCAGCTGATGTATGGTAGGACCACGTGCATCCATGAAAGACTCGATGTTGCTAATAGTTCACTTGTTCGGCCTGTTATTCGAGTCGGTCATGGGCAGATTCAGGATTTTGCCGCCCTACGCTTGAAAACATTCGCCGCCCTCTCCAAATTTCACCTTTTTATCATTTTTTGTCAGTTTTTCAATGTTTTTGGAAAATTATCTAGTTTTCTACGTTTTTAATCACTTCTTCGTGTTTTGTTTTTTCTTATTTGCTTCTTTGCGATACTGAGCACCACTCAACCTTTTTCGATGAGTCATTTTTTTAGCTGAGTTTTTAATAAAAACGATAGTTATTACAGCCTACCTGATGGGGGAGGGTGGGGTCTTCAAATCTTTGCGTTTCAGACCATTTTAATCACTTCTTCGTGTTTTGTTTTTTCTTATTTGCTTCTTTGCGATACTGAGCACACACTCAACCTTTTTCGATGAGTCATTTTTTTAGCTGAGTTTTTAATAAAAACGATAGTTATTACAGCCTACCTGATGGGGGAGGGTGGGGTCTTCAAATCTTTGCGTTTCAGACCATTTGTAATCATCTGGCAAATGTCCAACTTTTTGGTTATATATATATAGATTTATCTAAGGATAAAGTGGCATCATTTTTCGTTGTCTACAGGTAAAGTGACATCTTTTTTACAAATGGCATCTTTTTTTTTGATGCCACTTTACCATCACATTGCTCATCGATTCACTATGTGTCATGACGTCACTGGTGGTGGTTATTTGATGATGGAATGTGCAAACTGATGCCACTTTGACCATAGATCACTATATATATATATATATATTTTTTTTTCCCCCACGCGTAGCGCCGGCGAGTATTCATAAAATTCGCTCAAAATTCGGTGAGAACTCTTCTTGAAAATACGCAAAAATAGTTTTTTTTTTTTTCGATAAATTTCAAAATGGCGGATCACTCAAATTTTGAGGGGGGCTGGAGAAGGGGCAAATAGCTCAAATTTTTCGTTTTTGATTTCATATGAAAGAGTGAGTCACGGATACTAACATATCCAAATTTCAGCTTCTAAGTGCATATTGAGAGGAGTTAGATCAAAAAACGGCTTTTTGAGGAAGTTTTGAGTCATGAAATTTCTTGAATCTTCCATATCTCCCCACCAAATCAAGTTAAAGAGGTCAAATTTTGTGTGTGAGGTTAGTTGGTGACCACAATATGACCTCTTGAATTTGGATCAAAATGGATCAAAATGGCGGATTATCAAAATTTTGAGTAGAGCTTGAGGAGCCTCAAGTTGGTAAAAATGTAATTAATATGAATTCATATGGTTATTGGGATAAGTTGTATACTATATCCCGAATTCACTTCCATACATGATGTTGGAGGGAGGAAGGCGGGGTTACCAACCTAAAATAGTGGTGGGGGTACAGGAGGTCGAAAATTTTTTATTGCTGTGTCATATGATAAAATGAGCCCAAGTGACTAACGTATTTTGATTTTAGCTTCCTCAGTGATTTTGGAGGGGAGTTAGAGCAAAAAACGGCTTTTGGAGGGGAAATTGCTGCAGGAAATTTCATGAATCTTCCATATCTCATCACCAAATCGGCCTAGAATGGTCAAACTTTGTGTGTAGGATTAGTTTGTGACCAGAATATAACCTCTTAAATTTGAGTCAAAATGGATCCAAAATGGCGGATTATCAAGATTTGAAGATAATTTGAGCACTTTCAAATAGTTATAATTTGAGAAATATATTGTGTTCACACGATTATTTCACGGCAAGAAATACTACATTTGTGCCAAATTTGGAGTCAAAATGACTCCGAAACTGCAATGACTCCGGAATCAGATCAGAGTCAGAGTTGAGCTAACAGATTCCCTCTCCATAGTCAAAGTGGAGTAAGAGTAAGGTTTGAAGAAATGCTCTGGAGTCAGGGATTAGAGTCAGAATCTGAGTCAAAGTTTTTAGGTGACTCCTAGTCCATAATAATTTCGGTAATAAACAAAAAACACCATCACAACAAAGACTCCAAAACCGAAATGACTTTGGAGTCAGGAGTTGGAGTCTGAGTCAAATGTTCAACTGAACGCCAGATTCAAGTTGGAGTCCGAGTCATGTTTGGAGAAATGCTCCAGAGTTAGAGATTAGAATCAGAATCTGAGTCAAATTTTTTGGTGACTCCTAGTCTGTAATAATTACGATAATAAACAAAAAATACTGTCACAACAAAGACTCCAAAACCGAAGTGCCTCCAGTGTCAGGGGTTGGAGTGGGCGTCAAATTTTCAACCTGATTCCGGAGTCAAAGTGACGTCGGAGCCAAATGTTCAACCTGACTCGGGAATCAGTGACTGGAGTTGGGGTCAAATTTTAAACCTGACTCCAAAGTCAAGGGTCGAAGTCTGAGTCAAATGTTGCCTTGACTCTGTAGTCTGGCTAGAGTTGGAGTTAAATTTTTGGTTGATTCCTAGTTCTTGATTACTGTCTCCAATATAAGAACATCAGAACATGACTTATATACTATTGCTATTCATAAATAAAAAGGAATAAGTGCTCATAATAATTTATTTTTCTTCAAAAGTTATTTTTTTTTTCAAGTCAGCGTATAGAGAAATACGCCACTGTTTTTATCATGTATATACTATACTGTACCTTTCATAATTATCTATATCTGAACAGAATACGCCAAATTTACTTCTACTAGGAACGTTCATTTTCCGCAAACTGAAACAGAAATTATTCTCGACAATTGCACAGTAAAAATCACAAACTTGCTTAAATTCATTATAATCAACATCACTCTACTTTGCAGCTTACCTGAACCTAAACACAAAGACCTGCAAGGTGCTTGCATCTCTGAACTCCAGCATCCCATCTTCCCAGTCCTCCTATCTGCATATTTTGGGAAATCTCATATAAAAGCCAACTTATAAGTGAAGAAATAATAATAACAATTACAATGTTTATAGGTTTTTTGAATTTAGGAATAGAAGAATGTCCAGGAAATGTCGGTTTAAAAGACCAAATAGCAGTTTTGAAATGGATAAAAAATAATATAGCACAATTTGGTGGCGATCCAAACAACGTGACCATATTCGGAGAAAGCGCAGGTTCCGCTTGCGTTCATTATCTCATGTTAATACCCCAAACTGAAGGTATCAATGGCCATAAGTGATTCGCGATATGCACATTATACCTATGTAATAATAAAGTATAAATATACCATAATGTGACAGGTTTATTCAGTAAAGCAATTCTCCAAAGCGGAACAGCCACCGCTCCTTGGGCATTCACTACTGAGCCGCTGAAAATAGCTTTCAATTTTGGTCGCAAAGCTGGATACGACGGAGAAGACTGTAGAGAACTAGTGCAACATCTGAAAACGCTCTCTGCTGGTGATTTAAATCGATGTGCCCAAATCATTTTTGATTTACAAAGAGAAGTACTAGTTTTCTTCTTTGATCACCATCGTCATAATAATAAAAAATTAATTACATCGATACTTAGGAATCACCGACGAAATACGCGAATATACCTCCATCTATAGAAACCATTGTGGAAGGCGCGGTTCTGCTTCAGGAACCCAGTGAACTAGTGAAATCTGTTCGTCAAATACCAACTATTTGGGGTAGAAACGATCTAGACGGATTTATAGCCTTCATGTGTGAGTTTTAATGATAAGGAACTACTATACACGTGTATTAGAAAAATAATGCTTTCATTTCAGTTATACCTAGCCATGGTATGGATAAACTGAAGAAAGATTTTACGTTAGTCTTGCGAGATCATTTCACTATCGAACCAGATTTATTGCCCGTGGTCGCCGAAAAAGTAAGAAAGTTATACTTCGGGGAAAAATATTTCTCATTGTCAACTTGTAAAGAATTATGTCAAGTAGGTTATTGTATCGTACGAGAAGGTACAATGAAAGAGAAAATCATTTCAATTTAAAAATTCCAATTTTATTGATATATTGAATAGTTATACTCAGATATATATTTTAATATGAATGAAAGCAAGTGCATCGAACCTCTGTTGAAGTCCAACCATCCTCCATACTTCTATGAATTCAGTTTTCAGGGGCGTCTAAATTTTATATTGTTATTCATAAAAATATTGAATCTAGATGTTGCTCTATTCTCTGATTTGAAAGGTAAGCCTCTACAATAAAAAAATGAAGTAGAATCAAACGCAAGAGGCCAGGGCACTCGGCTTCATATTTGGACTTCAGTCATTAACAATTCATTACGATTCCAAGAAAATTTACGCATGTAGTTGATCATTTCAAAGCGGTTTGATACTACTTCATTTACTTTACTACGAACTGGCTGCATTAATAATAAAACAACATTTACATCTCAAAAGGTGCTTGTCACGCGGATGAATTGTGCTACCTATTTTATCCTCGAATGGCGTTATTATATCCTCCAACAGGGGAAAAAGCTAAGGAAGTTATAAAACATATGACCACCATGTGGACTAACTTCGCGCGAAATGGGTATAATTTAGAATTGGCATTCGTATTATCAACAAAAATGTAATGAAGCCAATAAAGCTACCGTGTATTTTGTTTATAGAAATCCGTCAACAGATTACTTAGAATGGAAACCTAGCACGATGGATGAACTCTGTCACTTGGATATAAAATTTATACCGGAGATGAAGAGCGGTAATATAGGCGGAGAAAGAACAACTGAATTTTGTAAAATCATGGATCCAGTTGCCAAAGTGAAATGTGATAATGTACATTGAGTTCTCAAGTTGTGCGAATTCTGATATTCAATAATATTGCACATCTCCTATGGGTACCTATACAGATAGATAAATTAAATCACCATAAGTATATTCATGTGTAACATAATAACTTGTGTAAGTATTATTTTTCATTTATGAAGAAATGTGAAATAAAAAATTGACGTTTGATAAAATTGTTTTCGCGGATTTCATAGTGCAGTTGCTTGTCCTTTAATATAAAATATTTAACACTTTAACGAGAAAGTGCTTGTACTTTTTGTGCCCAAGAAGAGAAAGTAATTAGAATAACCGCTGTCGTGACTGTGTTCATCTTAAATTCTGCGTTATTGCTGATGATAAGAATAGAAGAACACTTCGGAGATTCAGAAAAGGCTACAGAATTGTTCAGAAGCCAATGAATTTATCACAAAAAAAAAACGAACGTTCACAAAAGGATGCCACAACATCAAAATTATGATATTTCATTAAATGATGCCAAATAGTCAAATGAAATCATTTTAACCCAGGGCCGGGTGGGACCCTTTTCAATTCACCGGGGAAGCTGCATACCGGCGCCAGTCAAGGAAAAGTGTTTCGATTGTGAAGGGGAGGGGGCAGGTGAGGTTATAATTTTCAAGGAATCTTTCATTTTCTTGTAATATTGTTATTTTTCGTCATTAAAGGTTCTTTAATTCAAGAAAAAAATAATCATAAACATTTTGAAGACGACATTAGAATTTAAAAAAAAAATTAAGCAGCCATGACTCTACTAGAGCTGAGTTTTAACTAAGGCTTGTTCAGGTTTATAGATAGCGTTGCTAACCTCTTCATCTTCACTGGCCACGCCCAATACCAAGCGTAAAAACCCAAACCTTACCCCTTCCAAAACCAGTTGAACTTGAAATAAATTGTCATTCCTTGTGCAATAATCAAATGAAAACATATTTCTCAAATTATAAGTACTTGGAGCTCTTCAAATTATCTTCAAATCGCTAAGATCCGCCATTTTGGACACATTTCGACCCAAATTGAAGAGGTCATATTCTGGTTACCAATTAACCCTACACACGAAGTTTGACCTTTTTAAGTTGATTTGGTGACGAAATATGAAAGATTCGTGAAATTTCCTGCAGCAATTTCCCTTCCAAAAGCAGTTTTTTTGCTTCAGCTCCCCTACAAATTCACTTGGGAGGCTAAAATTGGAATAGGTGGGTACCTTGGACTCATTTCATCATATCGCATCCTCAGTGCAATAAGGCCACATCTCAAAAAAAAAAAAATTGCAATTACAAGAAGGCCTCATCTCAAAAAAGTACTTCTTTTTACATACATTTTTGGGTAAAATTAATGTAAATCGGTAAAACTGTGACAAATACATTAAATTAGCTCATTTTACTTCAAAAAAGTAAAGGAAAAAGATACCTTTTTGTTGATTTTTTACATGCTTTTTTTGAGATGTGGCCTTATTGCACTGAGGGTGAGATATGACACCTCAATAAAAAATTTTCGACCCAAAATCATGCATAGAGATGAAGTGGATTCCCAATTAATAGTCATATGAGTTCATATTAATTACATTTTTACTAATTTGAGGCTCCTCAAGCTCTACTCAAACTTTGATAATCCCCATTTTGAATCCATTTCGACCCAAATCGAAAAGGTCATATTCTAGTCACTAACTAACCCTACTCACAAAATTTGAGCTTTCTAGCTTTATTTGGTGAGAAGATATGATAATTCAAAAAATCTCATCACTCAAAACATTTACCTTTCGAAGTATAGGGGAAGAAATTGTGCGCACAATAATTTACACGTTAGTAGAAAAGGAAAACGAGAATTTCATTGCAGCCAGGTACAACGGATATTTTTTATGCTAAGTGACCAGAGATACAAAAATGGTAACAAAAATAAAAAAACAAAACAAGGGGAATGGGGGAGGACACAAAAATAAAAATGCAAAAATAAACGATAAAATTACCAAGTTATTTGAATAGTATACTATGAATTTGCTGTCGACAGTATGCCTTCTTTTTTTTCTGATGTGCGGCTGACGGAAAACGGTAAGTAGGTATTAGCAGCTGTGTGTCCACACCAAATTCAACGAAGGAATCCCCGCAGTCAACGGCTCTGATTTACCTTCGCGAAAAACTGTCGATGTATCAAAACTCTTCTTCCTGCGTTTCAATTAAATTACAGGTAAAAGAAAAAAAAAAAGGAAAAGAACAACTACATATATTATTGCGCTCATAATGAGCATTTTTACAATTCCGTCGCTATGCACGATGTATCGACAGTCCGCATCAAATCATACTGATCATACAGTCTCGGCCGAACTGCTGCAAGGATCACCGGCTATCTATAGGAATTCCTAGCCGTCTCCAAAATCAATCACATTGAGCAATCTGAGGTCTTTGTCGAATTCGGAACAATTAAAACGCTCATCTTGTTGAGACATAAAGGATAGGCACCATTGTAATTATTTAGATTTTGTCTGAAAATTCATCTTTTAATTTAATTCGAAAGATAGGTACCTATCCTTCACGCTCAGAATTTTCCACTCTACAGAAGGTCAACGTTTTGAAGTTCAGTTTTTCCAGTGATGGATTAGTATAATATTACGATTTATTATTAGGTAAAGCAAAGATATCAGAAACAGAATACCAAGTTACTGTACTCCCATAAACGCAATGTACTTACTTAGTTCAAAAACGGTCACCAGGTGCGCAACAATCGGGAAGACATATCTCCGACTGTGGCTGAAATAAGAACCAATGATCGTCTCAGCCATATCATATGCAATATTCAAATAACCGATCAAAGTTTAAAGTAGATCGCAGCGCTTCTACCCTGACTTTTTTGCTTAATTTTCAGAGTGCAGCGACTTGGTATTCTATACAACTTTAATTATTTAAGAAATAAAATTGTCTGCGAACTTTCTAAATTCAAGAATATTTACCAGTGTTGTAGGAACAAACCAAAAAACGAAACGAAGAACAACAAGAACGGATAATTTTCATTGTTCCTGAGGAGCAGGACCAAGAGCGAGAACATAAAAGTGATATATCTGAAAAACAAAGAACAGAACGAGAACAGAATATTTTCAAGCTGAAAGATCGAAAAACAAAACGAGAACCAACTAATAAACAATATTAAGGTATAAAAACAAGAACAAAAACGATGTAATTTTTTGTTGTTCTTCGTTCATCGTTCTTTTGAAAGTTCATAATTTATTATAAAATTAATAGATATCACAAGGAGAAAGAGAAAATAAGAAACTTATACTTGAAAGCGGGCAAATGTTACATATACCCATATAAGTAATTTTTTTTTTAAATTATTAGCTTTAATTTATTAATTTTCAATTTCAACAACAACATAAACTGTAAACACGTTATCGAAAAAAATAAAGAGAGAAAGAAAGAAAGAAAGGAAGAAAGAAAAAAAGAAAAAAGAAAGAAAAAAATAAAGAAAGAAAGAAAGAAAGAAAGAAAGAACAAAAAAAAAGTTGAAGAACGAGAACAGAACGAAGAACGAACACGAACGAGACCATAAAGGATTGAAAGAACAAAGAACAGAACGAGAACAGCATTGTAAAGAATTAAAAGAACGAAGAACGGAACGAGAACAGTTGAAACATTGAAAATAAGAACGAGTCAGGAACAGGATCAAATGACTGGGTCTTTCTAGGAACGAGAACAGGAACAAGAACAAACATATGTTCATTCCTACAACACTGATATTTACAATGTCCAAGTAACAAATATTCAATAACAATTAATTACGCATTCGTATTCAAAATTTCGTTCGCAAAACATCTGGTAGGCCTATTCAAATGTTCACGAACGATTCAATAAAAAACAACTGGCAATCAATCGTGCATTTACATTCACTACTTTTGAAGGTGAATATGGTAAATTTTCCTCTATACCTACTTTCATTGAGACACTATTCAGTGTAACAGCTAATAGTAAAGTCCACTGATTACATATATTAGTACCTAGTTCCATTATTGGAAATGTGAACCGTAATATTTTGTATTAATAAATTTATAATATCAAAAAGCAAGATATTACAAGATGCACATAATGTTTACTGGCTTTCTAATGCTTTCATTCGCTACACATTTTAACGGGTATTTAAGCTTCAATTCCAACGGAAAAAGGATATTTACCAAGCCGAAGCGCGACAGATAATCCTTCTCGGAGAACATAACGCTCTCACTTCAACTAGTATACACGATTACGTCAGTTATAGAGTAGCCAGCGGGATGTTTTGAAAAAGTAATCATAAAACTAACGAACATTTTAATTATTCATAATGTACTTTGGAAATGAAAGAACACGACGTCACAAGCATGAGAAAGTTAATGCTTAGAAGTACCTACTCGACGAATGATGTAAAAATAGAGGTAAATTGTTTTTATTCAAAATCTGTTGCTACATATCATCACTCTACGGCCTACGACATATTTTCTGCGACTTCGTAGCGGATATAATTTGAAAAAAAGGAAACAGGAACAATAAATATATTTATCGTAGAAATTATAACAACTCTTTAACTAATTTATTTCCTTAGTCTAATGAGCACTGAGCTGTACAACTCGTACAGTAACAAGAAACACGTACCTAATACAATAGATACGTGTAATGAGTAATCATTTATATACAATATTTTATACAGAGGAAGATGCGAGTGAAAGAACTTGTAGAAGGGAGAATGACTAGAAAAAACTTGTCACAATGATTAACTAATTTTGAAATTTTTGACCAAAGCGATTTATGAAATAAAATGTACGTATACTCGAAATTTAGATAATTTTTGTTTCATGGAAACACCGTCAATTCTCATCGATTCATTTATCGCCCAATTTATCGCATAAAATAGCCAACGGACCGATAGTACCAGGAATAAATCTACCAGCCGGAAACGCTGCCTTAGCCAACGCAGTAACTGGAGCGGACGTCACATTGGAAGTTGAAGGCACCGGATAACTAATAGTCTGTACATTGATCGAAGTGGAAGACCCAGCGTTGGCCATTTGAGCGCTATCTTGCAACTGTTTCTGCATCAACGCCAAGCTCACTTGATTAGAGGTGAAAAAATCCTTCATCGAAATTAATCCATCGTCTGAGAGCTTACGTTCGCAATCTAAGCTAGCTTTGGCGACTCGATCGTCTATCGGAAAATCACACTGAACTTCGGAGCTACCCAGTGCGGCGCGTTTCAACGTCCTTCTGATGACCGCGATACTGGACCGTCTCTGTCGTTCTTTTCGCTCGCGTTGCATTTTCAACGAATACTTACGTAGTACACGGTCCGGTTGGCGATTAGCGCGACGTCTATGTATCACCTCTATGAGCGCGTTCAGGCGGTAGATCAGAAAATTCAGGAATTGCTTCAAAACAATCGAGATGACGTTGAATAAAGAATACAATAAGCAGCAACCCAACGCTAGTATTATCACGTTCACGAATACGTACAACGTGCTGTACTTGTAATCACTTTTTTGGGCAGATACAAAATCTCCGAAGCCTATTGTGGAAAACGATACGAAGCAGAAGTACAACGATTCGACGTAAGTCCAGTTTTCCATTAACGAGTAAATCGGTACAGCTAAACAAACTAGTATGGTGGACGCCATCAGTAGGCAAATCATCACTGAGTACACACCGGGCTTCCAGTTCTCTGGTAATGGTTCTTTGTCGTCCGAACGGTGAAGAATTTTATGCGCGTATAGTTCTCGTAAAAAAGACGCTAAAAACGTGATGGCGCGCTCAAGGAATAAATTGAAGAATAAAATGCCGCTGGCGCAGCCCACCAGGCCGTAAAATACTACGAATATTTTGCCCGCGTTCGTGTTAGGTGTATAAGTTCCATAACCTAAAACAAATTTAAAATGTTGCTCTTAAGATTCTGTGGATTAAGCGACGTTAAAGTATGATGTCAAAATGCTATGATTAAAATAAATTAATAATATTGTCCAAGCATCTTTGAAATAAAATAAAAAATTCCTTATCATATCAACTGGGAATACCTACTTTCCTATTGTGGGACTTACTCTCCTAAGCAATGCAAAAAATTGTTTAGAAATTTATAGGTATGATATTATTTACAACAAATTGGACATAATCCTAAACAGTTACTTCGACGATGTAAAACGAAATACTACACCATCGAGAAAGGTTATTCATTGTCTCATATACTTTTAAATTAAAAGTAAATTATATTTAAAAAATGTAAGATTAATAAATAATTCGAAATAATCCTTTATATGGGATGAAGCCTAAAACATAATGATAAAATTTCTCATATTTGTATCTTCAGCTATAGCTGTAGAGGAAAGGGACAAGGGGAAGCCTAAAACATAATGATAAAATTTCTCATATTTGTATCTTCAGCTATAGCTGTAGAGGAAAGGGACAAGGGGAGAAGGTGAAGAGATAACATTTTGCGAGTCTCCATAAAATGGTGGTCTTCTCCAATATCTCGCGAGGGGGACTCTTACAACAAAAATAAATGAATTACAAAATGCTCTGCTACTGATCTCACTCAAGTGTACAGTGTACATCTCATGTTTTTTTGCGGAGACGATACAAATCTCGAAAAGTTCGTTCCAAGTGTACCTATTTTTAGCTGAGTTTTGTAATAAAAACGATAGCTATTACAGCCTCACTTATTTTGGAAGGGGGTCGGGGAGGGTGGGGTCTTCAAATCTCTGAGTTTCAGACCATTTGTAATCATTTTGCAAACGTTCAACTTTTTGGTATATATATATATATGTTTCCCCTCGTGTTGCGCTGGCAGAATTCATGAAATCGTTCAAAATTTGATAAGAGATTTTTCTTGTTTTGCGAAGAAAAATTTTTTTTATTTTTTCGTTATACCTCAAAATGACGGATTATTCCAATTTCAAAAGAGGGGGCGGGGGCAAATAGCTCAAAATTTTGTTCTTGATCTCATAATATGAAAGAATGAGTCACCGACACCGACATATTCCATTGGTGGCGAACCTCGAAGATTTTGCAGTATGATATCAGATGATTCATTTCCATACATAATGCTGAAGGGGAGAAGGAGGGGGTAATCAATCTCAAAATGTAGTAGAGGTACACAAAATATTGAAATATTTTATTTCGGTGTTGTATGATGAAATGAATACAACTGACTGTCCTATTTCAATTTTAGCTTCCCAAGTGAATTTGAAGGAGAGTTGGGGCGAAAAATAGGTTTTTTGAAGTCTTGAGTCATGAAATTTCTTTAATCTTTCATATTTCCACACCAAATCAATGTAGAAAGGTCAAATTTTCTATGCGAGTTAACTCGGTGACCAGAATAATTATGACCTTTTGAATTTGAGTTAAAATCGATCCAAAATGATATGTATTGCTGGGGATGAGAAGTTTACTAGACCCCAAATTCACTTCCACATGATGTTGGAGAGGATAATGGGGGATTATCGACTTCAAAATGTGTTAAGCATAAGAGAAAGGTCGAAATTTTTTTACTGCAGGGTCATAATAAAATGAGCCCAAATGACTAATATATTCTGATTTTAACTTTCCAAGTGATATTGAAGAGGAGTTGTAGCAAAGAATAGCTATTCGAGGGGAAATTGCTACAAGAAATTACATGAATATTCCATATCTCCTCACCAAATCGACTTGAAAAAGTCAACGATTCTCTTTCAAAAAAATCAAATGGAATACGATTTAATTCAATTATAATTCTTACAAATCAATAATAAAAAATAATATAACTGCTTTGCAACCAGTAGGATCAGGGGTCAATTAGATTAGTAAAAAAATTTTCTTCGTTCAGTTTCCTATAAGATAAAACCTTCAAACACTTTTCAAAGTGTTTTTATCATACCTAAAATGGCGGGGGAAGGGGGTAAAATTAACCATTTTTGAAAATTTTGTGTTTTTCAATTGTACGACAATTATGATGATGGGGAGAGGAAAAATCAATAAAAACAAAATTATTCTACACTGGATTTTCAATAAAAATAAGTGCTGATGATTCTCGCTAAGCAACAAAATGGACTCAAAATATGGAACTACAAGTAATCATATCCATATCTTTTATACTTTGATATAATTTCATTGTTTTTTAATTACATGATAATAATGTCTGTTCAGAAAAGAAAATTTAACAAAATCAAAATCATTCTACATATTCTTTATACACCTAAGGGCTCGCCTTCTTTCCTATGCTCAAATATGGACCCATACTGGAAGGTAAATGCACAAAACTTAACATTTTACACACTTTAAGCGAAGTACTGATATTATAGTACAATGAATAAAATATGATTACTTGTAGTTCCATCAAGAAAATTTTTTTACTCATCTAATTTACCCCTGATCCTACTCCTTTCAAAGCTATAAGCAAAAAATCACTTTTTTCAGAGGTTTTTGTCCTCTCGCACATTTAGCCGGAGGGGTAGAGGAAGCAACTTTCAAAATGTTACTCAGGAAGGCATTCTTCGCATGTATGGTATAAATCATGTTTCCTGTAATTTTTTCTGGGTCCGAACCAAAAATGACTGGGCTTTAAGTGTTATCGTTGCGGGCGGTAGTTGAAAAGTACACAATTTTATTCAAACTTAATTTTTTTTCAGCATGTTGCACCCCCTAAACGGACTTCGAAAAAATTATATGTTGTTCCTAAGGGTATGAGGAAGTTATGAAAAAAAATTCAGCAAAGGCACCACCCCTTAAAATTTTTTTATTTTTTTTTTTGAAATTTTCACCCCCCCCCAAAAAAAAATGAGGAAAAAATTTCAAAAAAAATCTCAAAAAATTATCGTACAAACATACATGTACTACGTATGAAATGTGAAAATTTCAAAAATTTTCCCTCGTTCTTACTGGAAATATCGCGAATTGAATTTTTAGCATATAATGCGCGATAATTCCAGAAGGGGTGGGGTAGGGGTCAAAAATTTAGGTGGAATGTTTTTAGGTCCCAAGTAACATTTGGAACCACTTTTGACCAAATTTGCGTCAAGGGCCGACTTTACCTACTTAATAGGGGAGGCCCATGATTATTAAATTTTTTTGCGTTATGATCTTTTGAATATGGTTCAAAATGGATCCACAATGGAGGATCATCGAAATTTAAGAAGCCTCAAGTTACTATATAAATTGAAAAATATGGGTTTATATGATTATTGCATGGTAAGAAATCTACATAATTATATTTATTATAAATTTAACTTCTTAAGCGGTTTTAGAAGGGATAGGGTAGGGATGTACATTTTTGAAATTCAAGGTTTCAGCTCTACGAACCTTCTGCCTTTTTTCCAAAATTCAGTTCATCCAAAAATTTGCATTTTACAATACAACTTCAACTCACAAAATATTTCGTAAAGCATTAAAACAAATAATAGGTAACCTGGTTGCTAGGTAGTGGACAGTGGACACCACATACTTACAAATTCAAAACTTTTCCAGGGTTTCCCAAAGTTTTCGATATTTTAATAGATTTTTTCAATATAAAAGAATCTATCATCTTTTTTTAGCGGAGTTTTTAGCTAAAAACGATGGCTATTACAACCTACATGATTTGAGAATTTACATAATAAGACCAAGGAAAATACTCTCGATCTTTACGCTAACTTAAAGAAGATACATAATCTTCAAAAACTTTGGGCAAGCATTTGAAATTTCGAAAGTTTGAAATATAGGGTTATTAGCAAATAGACTTGATTTCACTTTTTAATACCTTGTAAAATATAGGATGAAAAATAAACCGTATTGTTGATGCTGGATGTGAAATGTAAATACTGGCGAACCACCAAATCTGAGAAATATAAACTTTTGGTTTAGAAGCGAAGAAAGAATAATAGCTATGAGAATTTTCATAATAGTACATCATCGTAACTGAAACCAGTTTTTCCCATTTCAAACTACACTAGGCTTTTTCGTCTTCCAAAGTCGATTATACAATTTTGAAGTGATCCGGGGGAGGGGGGAGACTAACAAATACTCTGTTGAAATTATTTTGAAAGGAGCTATATGGTTCACAGAGACTCATTATATCATAAATTTGTTCGGTTGTGAATGAGATATCGATTAAATATATTAGATTAGAAAACCATGGGGAAAAAAATTTGGAATTAATTTTCTGAGCTTTTAATAGAAAAAAAAAATATCACAAAAAATTAAAAATACATCATAAGTTTGTAACATTGAACTATCTTCTCTAAACGCGTCCCTTTTGTATTAGCTACCCCCCTCCCTTCAAGAAAACAGGAAGAAATTTTATCGACTTTTTTCTGTACGTTAGATCATCCTCTACAATTAGAAATGAAATTTTTTATTTCAAAACTCTTCAGATTTAAGATGCTTGGACTATTCATAAAAAAAATTAAAATTAATTAATTAATAAAAATGCATATAAACTTGAACATGAAGAAAAAAAATACTACATACGTACCGATGGTCGATACAATGGTAAATACGAAATACACGCTGCCGAGAAAATCCCATTTTTCGTGCCTACCGGATGTGCCTAAAGCCGAGGTCATGTTACCGTAAGCATACAGCAGCGAATCCAGTTCATCAATTTCGGCACTACCGTTCATCAACTTGGCGCCAAATTCTTCGTACATTTTCCAATAATACCGTAGCAAGCGTTTTTCAAAAGGCTGTTCGAATTTTTTCACTATCATAGCTCCGAACAGCACGTACAACCCGATTATACAGCCTAATAACACGATACGACTATTATCTTCGTTTAAACTCATATTTCATCATCGTCAGTAGCACACCGACAATTCACCCGAACCAGGTGTTAATTTATAGCCATAAAATAACAACCATACGACGCGCATATTCAACCGTGAATCGCTTCTATGTTCGAATGCAACTTTGCAAAAAGTATAACATCGCCATTCAAAATATCGTCGCTTGTGTGCGAAAGCTGGTAGCTAGATGTCTCTCGTATAGCTTCATTCATTTCATCTTTAATGAAAAAACACTTCACGCGGCGAGCTTTTTAATGAACATTTTTTTTCATCTTTCAACCTATTTCATTGATCGCGCTTCCTTTGCGACGACCTTCGTGCGATTCAAGTGGAATCACGAATCCGGTAATCGTTTTCGATTCGAGGTTGAGCACATTTCTACCAAATAAAATTGTATCTTTGAACAGATGAACCAGAAATGCCAAACGTTCGTTGGTGAATATAACATCTCAGCAAACAATATCTCAATAACCTTAACCCGTTACCTCAGACGTGATTTTCGACTCGATTCCCGAAATCAAATAAAAACCGCGTTTCGATAAGCGTACCTATAGGTTTTAATTTTCATTAAAATAGAATTCGTATACGAAAAAATTTCATCGTTGGCGGGCGCGATGATATTTTCATAAAAATAAATATCCGGATGACCTTTACACGTAACGTAGATAATACTGTACTCGTTCAGTTACCTTTCATTGATGCGTTATCGTTTCGTATACACTTGATCGTCATTGAATACACATTAGTAATTTCTAACCCAGCAAAGGCTGCGCTTCAGTTTTTAGTCTCATTCGCGTACGTATTCGTTTAGTACACGGATGAAAATCTGATGACTTTCTAACATGTTCGTCGGTATTTCTGTGTGGCTGGCATTGCTACACTTGTGGTATGCTCAATCCATATCGATCCAGAGATTTTATCCTTTCGGCTTGGAAAATGGAGATAATCAGTTGTCCAGGTTTGCTTACGAAGTATCCAGTCCCGAAGTGGCGCTCAAGGTTCCGGTGAAGTTTTACAGCGAAACGTTTAATTCGTTGTTTGTAAGTATTCGACGTGTTTTCCTCTTTCGCTTCGATGTAAGGTAATTTAATTATTCGTGTACTTGAATACGACTATGCGGTTGAATTATAGTATTTTATGCAGTGCCACATAGCTTTGCACGATATCGACGATGAAATGTATTCTCCTATCTTGAATTATTAAACGTAGGCTATTCTTCGAACACTCTATATCATCGTTCCGTTGAACTCCACCGTTCATCGTCGTTTCTGTGAATCTTGACTTTATCTCTTATCGATTCCGTGAATGTAACCATTCCGTACTCGGCAGGCGCTAAGCCATTTAATTATGCTTTAATTTGGTGAAGAAAGAAAAAAATCATTTTATTATCGTGCTTTCGTTTCTTCATCGTCCAATCGGTACTAAGAATAGCTAAAAAACCGAAAAAAATCATTTATCAAAAAAGTATTACAAAGGTCAGAGAATGTAAGTTTCGTAATTATATCGTCATACAGTCGTTAAGCAATAAATTTACCTACCTGTGTTACGAGTGATTTGGAAAATTTCTCATATCAGGGAAACTTGAACTATGTTTAATGAATTTTACTATATTATCAGGGTCAAATTTAATGGGAGTTACTCTTGAAAATTGAAAATAGGAAGACAAGAAAAGTTTTCAAATAACTCTAATAGAATGCTGAAGTAATTTTATTTCTCTGGTTCGATATGTATTTATCGCACGTTGAGGTTAAAATTTATAAATTTTATAATTACCTATTTTTGAATAAAAAAAAGAGACAAATCAAACATTTTTGGCATCTTACAAAAAAACTTCCAAACAG
This sequence comes from Phenacoccus solenopsis, assembly GCA_009761765.1. NCBI lineage: Eukaryota > Metazoa > Arthropoda > Insecta > Hemiptera > Pseudococcidae > Phenacoccus > Phenacoccus solenopsis. The sequence goes on along the minus strand of CM019752.1, from coordinate 48,429,604 downwards.
TGAACGACGGATTTTGACCGCACAAAATTTGATGAAGAGCATATTATCTGGTAACTCAGCACAAAAATTTCAGATGCCAAAGTAGTATCAGGTAGGGAGGGGGGGGGTCGCGAACTATCGCGATTTTTAGTCGCTTCGCGCCTTTTTTTTGTTTCTTTATTCAATAATATTTGGTCACCTGGCCAAATGACTATTTCTATTATTTAAAGATTATAAAAAACAAAATAAATCAGTGTTCGGTTTTTCAATTCATTTTGATTAATCTCGTGAAAAGAAAAATTTTTCTTTTTGGACAGGGGGGTGGGGGAGGCGCGCTCAAAATCTCGAAAACTAGGTAAAATAACGAAAATCACGAAAATTACGAAATAAACACATTGTAGTATTAGATGAAAGGAAATCAAATAGATTCATTAGAAAAAAACCCCACAACTAAGAAACACTATGAAAAGGCCTTCGAAGAGGGATTCATTTTTCGAAAAATGCTATATCTCGGCCGAATATCACCTTTGGCAGGTAAAAATGCATAGACCCTTCGTTGCAACGAGATTCAACTGATACATTTTCGAAGGGTTTTGGGATATACGCACTGTACGTAAATTTTAATTGAGGTGGGTTATTTTTGGAAAATTTCTCCACCCTTCAGGAGCATGTTCGAAGTGTTTTCTAACTGTGAGGTTTTTTATGACGAATGTACTCGATTTTCCTTCATTTATACTACAAAATGCTTTTTTCCTACTATTATTTATATTTTCGTTTTTTTCCTTTAACCGTCCCTTCCTTTCCCCCCCTCCACCGCATTAATTTTGGCAGCTGAAATTTCTGTGGTGAGATAACCAGGTGATATGCTTTCCATCAAACTATGTTCGGTCGAAACCGCTTATTCATGGTTGAGAAGGTTACTTTGTTAGGGGCAATATTTTTGTATTGGCTCGGGATACGAAAAAATTCAATTTCTTTATAATCAGAAAATTTTAAAATGTTTTTAAACAAAATATATAATATTATATTTATTAATTTTTTGGAAATTTCACAAAAAATTGTTCATTGTGAGAAAATTACCATATAAAACTAACATCGCTTTTAGCATGCTATCTGCTAAGGTGAACTTTTTTTCAAGTATTTCAAAACGAAAAGTTGTAACCTTCGAAATTTTGAGTATCAAAGAATGAGTGGTCCACGAAAGATTAAATTAAATGGAATTTCGTTTGAAAACGATGCAATATTCTGAAATCATGATACAATTTTTGTTTTTTAAAATAAATATTACATATTAAAAAAATATCGGTATAAAACATACATAAAATGAAATAAATTATTCTCTTTTAATAATTTGTTTTAGTAAGCATAAACATTAAATTTAACTAAATTAAAAATTCAAACAAAAATAAAATTTTATAAAATCGATCGAATGCATATTAAGTGAACTTTACTTAAGAGTAGAGTCCAGTAAAAAATAATTTTTTAAGAATCGTAAATAAAAGGAAGCAGGGTATTGAAATTTCAACACATTCGAAAAATACACATAATTCAAAGATATTATAATGAAGATGAAGAAGTTGAATCAAATTTAACCCTTAAAATCCCCATTTCTTATAAACACTGCTTAGGCATATAATTCACTTCCTCAAGTCTTTCATATCATCAACACTGATAAAATGAATAATAATTAAAATCAATTTTAAATTTAAATATTCAACTCAAAAAAATGCTCGACAATAGTAAAAATGAAAACGCAAAATAATTAAATTCAAGTTCGAAATATATTCATAGTTCAAAGTGACATCTAAACCAAATTGTTATCTTATTTATTTTCAATTTTTTAGAATAATACTAAATTTTAATATACGCTGCAGTAACAAGTAAGATAGGTTCCCAAAACAAACTACCTAAGCCCTCCCCCCTCCCACTTGCTCTAAAAAACTGCAAAAACTTATCGTGAATGAATTTAAAGAAAAATAATCGATTAAACCATTCATTTCCCAAAATTAAAAAAACGTCTAAAAATATATTCAACGATCCCTCATTGCTCAAGAAGGGCTCCCTCCTAATGTCTGTACTTTTTATTAACTTAAGTTGAATTTTAAAAAATGAATAAAGGAGGGAAAGTAAAAAGATACAAAGTGCGGTGTTGCTCGTGTGATGAAACTTTTAACGACGACTACAAAAAGAACATGAAAAAACTGCGCATGACGGCGCTCATTTGTACCTAATTATTTTGTAATTTACACCATTTCTTAAATTTAAAAAAAGAAATGAAAAGTGAATTTTGTCAGAAAAGTTGGGAATTTCATTACAAAAAGTTGGGAATTTTTCAAATTTCCCCCTCCCCCTCCCGAAGAATGACTTAGTTACGCTCCTGAAGAAACCTCTAAAAATATATTCAAAGATCCCTTGAAAATTCAATTAAAAATGATCTAACATAGAACTTGAAAAAAAAAATATACGTATGAACGTAGAACATTTTTTTCGATTTTTTTATAACTAGAAATACCGTAAATGTGTAGTGAAACTGAAAACCAAAATCGCTTTTTTTCAATATCATGAAAAAAACCCAGTGGCGTAACGAGGACATTCTTCAGGGGGGGGGGACCAAAAATTGCCAACTAATACCATGAAATTTTACCAACTTTTTTTTAATCTTCAAACATTTTAAAAATAGCTGTAATAATGCTGCTACGCTACAACTCCAAATTTACCAACTTTCCAAAAGCCAAGGGGGCTACATCCCTGGTTGTGTGCTATACATGATATAAGTTGGTATCAGTTCGAATTTATTCGAGTTCTTATTTTCCCAACAAAAATTCCAAGTTCCTAATTTCAACGTTCAACAATTATAAATTTCCCAACTTTTCAAAACACCTGGGGCGGGAAGCTCCCCCCCCCCATCCCCCTTAGTTACGTCCCTGAAAAAACCTACCCCATAAGATGCACAAAAAACTAGAAAATAAGTATAGTACATGTGTAAATCATTTAGTTAAAATTTTATTTAAATCTAACGAAGAAATATGCCAGTGGGCGGTGGGAGAGGAGAACATAAAATTACTACGTATCTACCTATAAATTTAATGATTTAATGAGACAATTTGGTCACAGGTAATGTGTATAATTATACGTACACGTAAAGCAGGCCTGAGCGGAGGAAGAGAGAGGTTTCCCCCGAGCCCGAGTTTTTTTTGAGTGCCCGGGACTTGACGCATCGGCGCTAAAAATCTGTCTTTACTACCTCTATACCTTGTTTTTATTGTTTTTTGTTCTCGTGACTTTTCCTCCTGGGCTCGGATTTTCTCTGCACGGCCCCCTTTATTTTCAAGTCTATCCACATTGCATTAATTCCATTGAGAACTCAGAAAAAATAGTCCATTGCTATTTTCAAAGGGTGATTTAAAATTGTATGTACTAAGGACTTTTTAAATAAAGGAAAAGAAAAAGAAATTACCATTAAACTCCATATATAATTTTTTACAACTTTATGTAAAAATTTTTAATTTTTTTTTTATGATATTGATTTGAGGGATACCGTTTACATCATGTATAATTATAGTCTGTACTCCCTCTCCCCCAAAAAAGTTACTTTTCTGTGTACATTTCATCGCATTATCCGCTAAATTTGTCAACTTTAAGCGAAAATCGCCAGTTCACCAGCTTCCAAAAGACAAAAGGTGTTAATCTGCCTCCTTCCACTATTCAGTGGGAATATTCTTGGAATAAAGCACGATAACAGTTCACAGAAATTATTCCATTTGAAGGCCACACTTTCCTCAAATGATATTAATACATGTGAATTAAATTTATATGCAGACTTTCATGTGACAAACTCATGTTGCATCTATTACTATATTTCACAGGTAAACGCCAACGGATTAATATCATTTTTCACGCCACTTTCGGTATTCGTAAACGTACAGTTTCCTTTGGATTACCCGATTATTTCTGCATTATACGCGAATACCGATTTAAGAAGTATAGGAGCAGTTTACTATCGCGAAACCGACAGTCCAGTGTTACTGAACAGAATCAACGAAGAAATTCGACAATCTTTTCCCAACTCTAGGTCACACTTCCAAGCTACCAGTATTTTCGTTGCAACTTGGTACAAAGTGGGGTACTACGATCGAAGATCCGATAAAGTGAGTAATGAGTGTATTGGCCTTAGAAATTGCTTTATGCACATACGGAAGCGAATTTTTTATCTAATATGAAAACTTAATCACCGATGCATAAAGTAATTTCGCTTTTCTTTGAAAATAAGATCGGCCTAATTGCACTGATGTTGCGCAATACCTAAGATAAACTAGTTTTAGATAATACAAAGGAAATATTTATAAACTAAATTTAATTTAAAAAACAATGAACGATATTTCGATATCGAAAACATAGCATTTTTTACGCACGCAATTACAACGCACTGATGGACGTTAGTTGCACGAGATAAATAAATTATCAATTAATACTTTGACACGGTACGCACACATGCATCGAAAAATCCATCGATGAAGTATAACTCATAAATCGAGCTTACATATTAACCACAATTAACGATATGTAGACTAATCAGCGTATCGATAAAATTCGCTATCGCGGTTTTATTTTCGTTAATCATATACACCTAAAAAGACTGCAGTTGCACAAATTCTTAAATTACTTTACTTACTTGAAGGTCAATACTTACCAAATAGTGATCGCTTCGAATAACGAGGAATCCTACGCAGAATTTTTATACGCTGATGATGGAATTCAGTGGCTCCAAGGGGAAGGATCACCTAGCACGGGTGTACCAGATGCCAAGGCGCAAGCCGGATTTGTGGCTGCTAACGGACGCACGCATGTTTTACAAGGATCTGGAACTGATCAAATACGTAACTTGATGAGGTTGGTTTTATATGGCGCTGTTCGCATGGTTACTTTTCGAGTACCTTAATAAATGCATAAATCGATGAATTATTTGATTAAAAATGATTTTTTACAGATTAAGCAATACAAACGAAGCTGGAGTGTGGATATTTAAAATTGGAGCTTTTAATAATGAGACGAACGTGGAAGCACCTGTTACGTCACAAATTTTATCTGAACAAGGTGAGGTGTAAGTGGGTAAATATAGGTAGGGACAATAAAATTTTTTTTCTCAATTACCTTTTTTTTTTCTTTATTTAATATATGAATCTCGATGTACCCTACTTAGGTTTCTTCTTAATTTTGACGATTTTATCCATAAAAAAATTTCAAAAAATGAATTAAAAATTTTCAATTTGAATATGCTTGAATACACATTTTAAACATTTTTTTAATGAATCTGTTTTGTATTTACCATTTATTTATTTTTTTTTTAGTTCAGGACTTTCGATTCGAGTGATTTATCATCAAATCAGAATTTTTTCAAATCAATATTTAATTCTAATAATATTATCCTAACTTTTGGAATATTAGCTGATTAATTTTTGTAAATTTTAAATCCATTTTTTAAAAGGGGAAGGGGGTGTTGAGAAGTCATAAAATTGTTTATCTATCCAAATTTTACCAAATACAATGGCAGTCGTGCATACATGCTTTATTACATGCACCCTTTCCACTCCTCTTCCCTTCTCCACCTTTAAAGTGTTAAATGTCAGACTGGAGATAGGAAACTTCAACAATGTCTTTGATTCCATATTAATTATTAAAAAAAAAAAAAAATACAGCGACTCTCAAACTGTGGAAATGTTCATAGAAATGTTTACAATTAAGAATTTATAATTATAACTTCAGCGAAATTCCACAAAATTTTTTGGACCCCAAGGAGAAAAAATATTCGTATTTTCCAACTAGTATTCATCTTTAATTTTCACCCCCCCCCCTTTCACCCTAAAATGAACCTCATAGGAAACTAGCTGGTATGTGGACAAAATCCTGCGTTAATTTCTTTTAATATGTTGTTTTCTTACATTTTACCGGTCACTTAATTTGAATTTAATTTTATTATTTAAATTCAGCTTCTTTGTAATTCCAAAATTTCGAAAACATGGGCTTTAGTAGTAACAGTACATGATTCTTTATCAAGAGCATTTTCGAGACCACGCCTTGTGGAAATGATTTCCTTAAAAATTTTTTTAGCTAAGTTTTTGATATAAAACTATAGCTATTATAACCTACCTGACATTAAAAGGAGTCGAGGAGAAGGGAGTGTCTTCAAATCTTGGCGTTTTAGATCATTTGAACTTAATGACAAATGTTCAACTTTCTGGCGTATACAGTGTTTTCCCCTCGCTCAGGCCGATGGGTATGAATGAATATCCCTGAGGCGTAAGATTCTTCGTGGAAAATACGTAAAACTACAACTTTCGGATTTTCGATTCACATCAAAATAACGGATCATTCAGATGTTGGGAGGAAGCGAAGAAGGGGGGAGAGTAAGAAGCCTAACATTTACGTTCCCGGCTCCACCTAAAAATTGAGTCAAGGACACCAATATACCCAAATTTTAGCTTCCTAAATGAATTTAGAAGGTTAGAGCAAAATTAAGGCTTTTTAAGGAGGTTTTCAGCCATGAAATTTCTTGAATCTTTACATTTCCTCACCAAATTGACCCGGAAAGCTAAAATTCAGTATGCAAGATTAGTTAGGAACAAAAGTATGAGTCCTTGAGTCTTGGTGAAAACTGATACAAAACGGAGGATTATCAAAATTTGAGGAAGGCTTGAAGAGTTTTAAATGACTTAAATTTGATAAATACGGAATAATTTCTAACTTGGGCTAAGAAGTTTACTACATCCTAAATCCATCGTCATATGTGAGATTAAAAGAGAGAATGAAGGGAGTTATTGCTCTCCAAATCTGGTGGGGATAAACAAAATGATATATGGCAAAGTGAGAGGTTTTGAATCCTGAAATTTCTTTAATATTCCATATTTCTTCACCAAATCCAGTACGCAAGGTTTGGAACTTAGAAACGAGAATATGACCCCTTGCATTTGGGTCAAAATGGATCCAAAATAATATATTGCCAAAATTTGAGGAAGGCTTGAGGGGCCTGGTATAGTTCAAATTCAATAAATATGGGCTCTTATCACGACCACAAACAAAAAGAATTTTCTATTCGAAATCAATCTCCACCAGGGAGGGTGGGTGGTAGGGGAGGGGGTTAATGTAACCATAATATAGTGAGAATAAACGAACTAACGTGGAAGCACTTGTTACGTCACAAATTTTATCTGAACAAGGTGAGGAGTAAGTCTATGAATATAGTGAATATAAGAACAATATATTTTTTCACAATTTTTTTAAATATACGATTTGATTAAGGGTTTATACGATAAACATATTCATATTTTAGCCTCCCAAGTAAGTTTGGAGGGGAGTTGAAAAGAAAAACATCTTTCGAAGAGGGAATCGAAAGCTGGAATTTTTATTTTCCATTATCATACAGCTAGAATAGCGAGTAGCTCACTTTGTGCTGCTTCCTCAACAAAAACAAATGTTTACCAGCCACAAACTTGGTATGCCATTTCCACTATTTATTGCTAAACTAGCCACTGTATGCTATTTCGAAATTAAAAATTAATAAATCCTGGAAAGAAGGTTCACAAATAATGGCATATCTACTTCCAGCATCTTCAACACCTAATTCATAGATTTGATTACAGTTAGCGCGGTAGACCAAATAATCACCTGCGCTGTAGGCTATAGCCGATGTCACAGTCAAGCAACTTGCGTCGATTCATCGAAAGGATTCTGCTGCACTTGCAGACAGGGATTTTATGGCAACGGATTCTATTGTCTCAAAGAAGGTTTGTAACTTACGCATACTGCTAAATTCATTTTCAATAATTCATCTGAAAAAGAAATAAAAATCATAATTCATTCAAAGGCGTACCTTTAAGAGCTGCTGGAAAAGTAAACATCGACGTAAATGGATTGAAATTTAATCAAGTTGATCTTCAAGCCTACATCGTTATCCAGGATGGTCGAGTTTACACAGCTATATCCAAGATATCACCAGCTGTTGGACCTCAGCTACAACTTCTCTATCCCATCACCACTGTATTAAATTGGTTATTCGCTAAACCAACTGGAAACGGATTAAACGGATTCCAAATTACAGGTATAAATTCACACCGAGAACAAATCTCATAAATTGTTTTCATAATATTCATTCGATAATTCTTACTTCATTTTAAATTAAGGTGGTGTGTTAAACCACTCTGCCGAGATACTCTACATGGAAAGTAAAGACCGCATCTCCGTCACCCAGAAATATTTCGGGTTAGATGTTCACGATCAACTAAAATTAGAAGCGAACATCTATGGTTCTGTTCCACGAGACGGAAGGGAATACAGACTCTTCGTCAACGATTATCAGCAACAATTTAATTTCGCATCGAAAGGTGAACTTGATGGATTCGAAATGGTTGGTGTTTCGATGACCGAGCTTTTCATAACACATTCATTTCATAGGCGTCTTCCAGTCTTCCTCGCCTTTGGTATACACGAAAACTTTCGCAGCAACTGGACAAGAAGAAAGACAAAACGTGTCGTTAGATCAGACTATAGTATTCAATGAATCTTGCGTTTTGAACTTCAATAGTATATCTGAGCCGTCGCAACGAGGTCAATATAATTATTACAGGGTTAAGACTGCTCGTAATTTTGTGAGCTATGAAAATCGTGAAAATATCCTCAGATTCGCTGCCACCAGCAAAGTGTCTTTGTTGAAAGGTATGAAATATATTATTTTCATTATCTAATTATTTAATAAAAACGACAACCTATGCGATTTAGCATGATGTAGTTCAGGAAGAGGGAATCCACGGAGCCTTAAACCTTCATAATTTCTGAAACCAAGTATTATGACATATCCCGATTTCAACTTCATACAGAATCTTTGAGTAACCCAATTTTAATGAATTAATTATCAACATCGACTGCATTATTGCAAATCCGAATAAATAATGTGGCAAGGATACTCATCAAACCGTTTTTTTTTTTTTTTTTTTTTCTTTTTAGCTGAGTTTTTAATAAAAACGATAGCTATTACAGCCTACCTGATTTGGGAAGGGAAGGTGGGGGAGGGTGGAGTCTTCGAATCTTTGCGTTTCAGACCATTTGTAATCATCTGGCAAATGTCCAACTTTTTGGTATATATATTTTTCCCCCACGCGTAGCGCCGGCGAGTATTCATAAAATTCGCTCAAAATTTGGTGAGGAACTCTTCTTGAAAATGCGCAGAAGTGCTTTTTTTGTTTTTTCGAAAAATTTCAAAATGGCGGATCACTCAAATTTTGAGGTGGGCTGAAGAAGGAGCAAACAGCTCAAATTTTTCGTTTTTGATCTCATGTGAAAGAGTGAGTCACGGACACCAACATATTTAAATTTCAGCTTCCTAAGTGCATTTTGAGGAGAGTTAGCAAAAACCTGTTTTTGAGGAAATTGCGTTTTTTGTGTCACTCGCCTTGCGCAGGCGGGTGTGGATAAAATTCGCTCAAAATTCGGTGAGAACTCTTCTTGAAAATGCAAAAATAGTTTTTTTGTTTTTTCGATAAATTTCAAAATGGCGGATCACTCAAATTTTGAGGGGGCTGGAGAAGGGGCAAATAGCTCAAATTTTTCGTTTTTGATTTCATATGAAAGAGTGAGTCACGGATACTAACATATCCAAATTTCAGCTTCCTAAGTGCATATTGAGAGGAGTTAGATCAAAAAACGGCTTTTTGAGGAAGTTTTGAGTCATGAAATTTCTTGAATCTTCCATATCTCCCCACCAAATCAAGTTAAAGAGGTCAAATTTTGTGTGTGAGGTTAGTTGGTGACCACAATATGACCTCTTGAATTTGGATCAAAATGGATCCAAAATGGCGGATTATCAAAATTTGAGTAGAGCTTGAGGAGCCTCAAGTTGGTAAAAATGTAATTAATATGAATTCATATGGTTATTGGATAAGTTGTATACTATATCCCGAATTCACTTCCATACATGATGTTGGAGGGGGAAGGCAGGTTATCAACCTAAAATAGTGGTGGGTACAGGAGGGGTCGAAAATTTTTTATTGCTGTGTCATATGATAAAATGAGCCCAAGTGACAAACATATTTTTGATTTTAGCTTCCTCAGTGATTTTGGAGGGGAGTTAAGCAAAAAACGGCTTTTGGAGGGGAAATTGCTGCAGGAAATTTCATGAATCTTCCATATCTCATCACCAAATCGGCCTAGAATGGTCAAACTTTGTGTGTAGAATTAGTTTGTGACCAGAATATAACCTCTCAAATTTGAGTCAAAATGGATCCAAAATGGCGGATTATCAAGATTTGAAGATAATTTGAGCACCCTCAAATAGTTATAATTTGAGAAATATGTGTTCACATGATTATTTCATGGCAAGAAATACTACATTTGTGCCAGATTCAACTTCTTAAGTGTTTTTGGAAAGGATAGGGTAGGGGTTTTCAGAGTTGGTATTGGGTGTGGCCTGTAGTCATGAACGGTTAAGCAAGGTTATTAGTAAATCAAAATAAGCTCCAATTAAAAACTCAGCTCCAGTAATGCGGTATGGCTGCTTACATTTCTTTTTCTTTTTTATAATATAGAAAACGAAGATCCCTGCATTGAAGGTCGAGTTAAATGTGTAGCCAATAGCTCATGCGTGGTCGAAGGGGATTCTTTCAGATGCATGTGCAATGCTGGGTAAGTCTAATAGTAAACCGAAAAATACTCCCTGATTTTGCCCTTAAAATTCACTCCAACTCTTCATCCAGGTTCCAAACAATCTACACAAGCGCCTACTCAAACAGCAGAAGCAACGAATTCGGTTGCCTCGATGTAAACGAATGCTCCGAAGGCAAAGCCAGTTGCGACTCGAACGCCCTTTGCATAAATGAAGTCGGTTCTTACAAGTGCATTTGCAAACCAGGTTACACCGGAAATGGATTTTACTGTTCGGGTGAGCTTATTTTTGTACAAGTACAATCTCAACTGAATTCTACCCAAGCGTAATACTCAATCATCTACTTGTTCAGTCATAGAAACCGAATCACCGTGCGTTAGAAATCCTACTTTATGTAATCCGCCAAACAGCCACTGCGTAGATCCAACAGATCACAGGACTTGCGACTGCATCACTGGATACCAGAAACAATACCGTGACGAACGTCAGATCACTTTTACTTGTTTGGATATCAACGAATGCGAGCTGGTTACGAATTATACGAATATCTGCGGCCCTAACTCGTACTGCATTAATTACCCAGGCAGCTATACATGTTCTTGTCACGAAGGCTACACTCGCGATGGTAACTCTTGCCAGATTAAGGATGGTAAGAGACTGTAATCGCATTATTCTGGTGTTTCGGTTCACGTATACACTACTTTGACTATTCATCCATTCGTAGCTTCTTGCAACGATTTGAAGGACTGCTCGCCAAATGCAGAATGCGTTTATGATGAGACATCTGGTAAATTGCGTGTCGTTGTATCCGTGGTTACTACGGAGATGGATATATATGCCAGCAATATGGAGGCCGTAGAGTTGTACCGAAAATTTGTACTGCCGGTGTATGTTTGTGCCCTTCACGTTTCATTCCCGCGAGCAATTACTGTATAGAGAACGAATACGCGACTGCTATTCCAACCGAAAGCTCACGTAAATCAAACAACATAATCATTCTTATAACAATGACATAAATTAAGCGAAGTTATTATTACATAGGTTTCATTTGATTCTAAAACGCATTTGTATAAAATCAACATTAAATTTACACTATGCGTTAATTATTAATCTTTTCTTCCGATTCTTTATTCTTTTATGTAGTTTCGTGCAACATTTTAAATAACATGTGCCATCCGCAAGCTCAATGCGTTCACAACACAACTTCTCAACAATACCACTGCGTATGTAACGCGGGTTTCGAAGGTAATGGAATGGATTGTACGGAAACTGGTAAGCATCTTCGAGCAACTTGTACTTCAATCTTGCTTATGCACAAATTATCATCCAACTGAATCTTATCCACAGAGGTATCATGCCAAAGAAATGATATTTGTGATCCAAATGCTTCTTGTCAACCAGATGGCAATGGTAAATTTCATTGCGTTTGTAATTCTCACTACCAAGGAGATGGACTACACTGCACGTATTCTGGTACGAATTAAGCGCTAAATACGTATCCGATACCTTCCACCATCATATAAGACAATTATATTCTCAGGTATGTGTAATTCGGACGGAGACTGCAGCCAAAACGAAGAATGCGCATACAACGTAGAATCGTATTCGTACGAATGTAAATGCCGGGCCGGATACTTCAAAACGCAGAATTCCACTTGCCTTCCAATTACAAGTAAATTTTTCATTATCTGAGTTTTCAGTAAAAACGATAGCTATTAATACAGTCTAGAATAAGAGGTCTTCAAGGTGACTAGGAGTGAGGGTGCTCTTATGTTCGCCTTTTAGACGCACGTAGTTAGGCACGGTCTGGTTCCAAAAAGCCTATGGTGAGATGAATTTAACAACAAGAAACAATATTAATCATTGTTGTATAAAAATCAAAGATGAAAATTTGCAGATTGAAAAATCTGAACATGTGTAGGCACTATACATAAGTATAATAATATAATCCACAAGAAAAAAAATGTTAAAAAAAACTAAAAACGCTTTAAAAAATCGATGCTTTCGTTTCCGTTTCCAATTTTTTGTTTCGTTTCCGTTTCGTTTCCATTGCAAAAATTGCTGTTTCATTCCGTTTCGTTTTGTTGTTAAAGCCCTAGGGAGCATGAGGGATTGGTGTTCTCAAAATGTGGTGGGCGTAAATGAAAAATCTAAAATGTTTATGGGTTTATATGCCACAGTAAGCCAAATTATCAACACATAAAAATTTCAGCTTCATAGCTCTTGTCGCGAAAGTAACTGAAAAAGTGGAAGCGAGTAGAGATTTTTTTAGACTACCTGAGGGAGTTATTTCACGACATGGAGGGGGGGGGGGCTAAGGCTAGGACCTAAAAGGTAATTTAAATTATGAACAAATAGAACATATTAGAAGAAAGAATTTATTTAAGTATTAACAGAATTTGATTTTGTTTTATTTTATTCCTTCGGTGGCTGGATATCTGAAAACAAAACGTGAGAGGAGCCGATTCGAATTCAACTAATAATTGAATTCTAATGAGTAGACAATTAAGTTAAATTACAACTAGATTTATATTAAGGCTCATTTAGGAGGGAAGATGAGGGCGCGAACATCCGAAGTAAAAGAAAAATCAAAAAAACCAAATGTAAATACTCACAGAGGTTTTTGTTTCTTTTTCTAAATCCATGATGATGTTAATAAAGAAATCGCTTGATTCGTCATAAGTGGTGAAATGATTACTGAGTTGTAGATGCAGACTTTAATTTCATTAAAACAAAGGGAACTTCGCTTGCGGCCAGCTGTGCCCGCGCTTGGCTCGTCACACACTTCAGCCAACTTAGCTGGAGTAATTTGTCTGAGCGTTTTGTAATACGTTGTTTTGAATCAGTGTACACACACTTTGGATAAGCCAAGTAAATATCCGTAGCTCAGTCTTCAGCTAAGTGGGATAACTTATCCGACGTTGTGAAGTTGGGACAGTTTTTAAAAAATATCCCCACTATTTATTTTTTATCAGATGTACTATCAACACCACAACATGTTTATTTTAATTTATTTAATTGATTACCATTTGAAGCGTATAATCATATATATTAAAAAAATTTTGAAGAAAATCTTGGGACAGTTCGCTAGACCCTCCCAATAGACCGATTTTGATGATTTTTTTTAATGAGTGTTTTTTCAGCTCTAGATATGTCATCAAGCATTGAAATTATTTTTTAATAATTCGGTGCCATAAAAATTCAATTCTATGGTAATTTTTTTGGTTTTTTGGAATTTTTTTAAAAACTAAAAAAGCTGCGAGGTTGGTTGATAACTTAATCGAAAGAGCTAAAAATTTAGAACATTTACGCCGCTTACAGTACCCTTCGATCTCTTATAGTTTTCCAGTTATACGTATAAATTCAAATAATCAGAATGTTGAAGCTATGCCTGTTGTTAAATCAAGAAAAAAATTTTTCTTATTAATCATTAAAAGAATTCAAGTAGCTGTTAGTTTGTGATTAATGGGTGAAGTGAGACTTAGTTGTGTTCACTTTCGATATCAATTATACCATTTTAGGTATACCCATTAGGTTCAGATTGAAATGGGTGCTGGCTTGCTGTAAGTACTATGCACTTTGGCCATTTGTAACCCACTGTGTGCGCCATATTATACCTATAGAGAACAATCTAATGTTTCCTGAGTATGATAGCAGGTGTAAAAATGAAATATTTATAATATCAGGAGTTTAAAAAATGCAACAAAAAATTCTGGTGCAGTAATGCTTTTTTTTAAATTTACTTTCTTCTTACTCCTTCCCTCTCAGTGCTTTGGTTATTCACTCAAATATTAATGATTGGGTAAATGCCCTCTTCTCAAAAAAAAAATTGGTTTCGTTATTTTATATACTTATAGGTAATAATGAATGTTTTTGTACGATTGCTTGATTAAGTCAATAATTGGAAAGAACCGCTTAAGGTTAGTGCCTTGCCACCACATTCACTCTTTTTGCAGGAGGACTGCATTGTAATTTTGTTGAGAAATTTGAATACAAAAAAAGGATTGTTAAATGAAACAAGTTTGGTAGTGAGAAAAATGTAGGAAAAGAGCTTACTTTTGGAAATGATAACTTCAGTGATGTTTGGCAAGAGAGTTTCGTTATCAAGAATTGACTTGACCCCATCCAATACCATTTTTCTCTTAGTCTTTAAGCGTATGCAGTTTTGTATTCGGCTAGCTTTTTGTATAACCATGAATAAAGCCCAAAGCCATATGTTAGATCGGGTCGGAATTTATTTGCCAGATTCAGTTTTTAGTCATACGCAGCTGTACGTTGCACTGTCCAGAATGAAATTTTTCGCAAAAATAAAGGTTGAGGTAAAGGCAAAGGGTCGTTGAACGGCGAATGTTATTGTAAGGTGGTGTTATAAAATGTAGTACAGGAAATAAGTGACGAAGACAGCAAACAGCTGGAGTGAAGCGAGCAGGCCGAGCGAAGCGAGGGTGTGAGTAGGAGATTGGGGCTGCGGAGCAGCCCAGGGGCGAAGCCCCTTAGTAATTTATTTAATTGATTTCTCGGCGTTGTTCAACATTTGAAGCATTTTAAAAGTAGTTACCTGTGAATTTACTTGATATTTTTTTCTCTATAAAAATGGATTTTTTATTATTATTTTTTTTAATTTTCATGCTAAAATAAATGCATTGGACTGTTATTTCGTTTGGTCTCACCAGATTGGAAATCTATTTGCATGGCAATCTCTCGCCATATAAATCGTCCTTTAATCTAAAGTTCTTGTAATCATTATTAGATACATCATGCAAGCAAGGATTATTTCTCACTAATTCAATAATTTTTTCGATTTTTCTATCTTTCCGCATCTTCAATAAAAAATTACTACATAAGTATAGAAAACACACATGAATTTTAACATCAACAAGTTTATACATATATATACGGGCTACGGACATGCACTTAGCTCAAGTGTGTATACTACCAGAAACTTAGCTTAGCTCAGCTAAGTTAGTCGAGCCAAGTTGGCTGAAGTGTGTGACGGGCCGAAGAACAGCGGAAATTCAAATGTGATTGGTAGAGAAGGTAGGGGTCTCGAATACGTGCTAATTCCGTAGGCTATTTAGGGCACGGAATTAGGTCGAAAACTCGGGTTTTTTGACAAGTCTATTTGGAGTCCTTGAAGAGAAGAATAGCTTTTGGAGAGGAAATCTCAGGTCAGGAAATTTCATCAATCATACTTGCCTCCTCACAAAACTGACCTAAAAAGCTGAAAATTTGTACATGGGGTTTGTTAACAACTAGAATATGACTCTTTGAATTTGGATCAAAATGATTGTAAATGTATGGACTTCTGAGGCTGAGTAGCCTCATAAAGCTCAAATTTGATATATGCTCATAGGATTCCTGTGGGCAACATATACCATACATTCTGAATTTAACATCATATATTGTTTTGCAAGAGATCTGCTAGAATTTCCAGCCTCTATATTAGAAATGGGTGCAAGGTTAATTATTTATGCGAATCTGAAGAAACATCTATTAAAAACTTAGCTTCACGTTAACCTCAAATTTCTTACTTTTAGAATGCCCACAGTGTCACAGATACGCTCGGTGCAAAACAGACGAATCAGCTAGAATCAGCCGCTGCGAATGTATACCCGGATATAAAGGAGATGGCGTATATAGTTGTGAAGTAATTCCTCCATCTTGCATTATAAAAAATTACTGCTCTCCTTTAGCCACTTGCTTATACAATTCGACTGCAGATTCGTACCAATGCCAATGTAATACGGTATGTTTGGCATATTGTTGTGCGAAAATAAGGAGAATCGCCAACAAAACATTTTCACCCGTTTTATTCTTCAGGGATACACTGGCGACGGAACATACTGTGAACTGATTCGAAATTGTTTACAAAATCCTCGTTTATGCGATATTAACGCGAAGTGCATAGCTAGACGATACGACCAACAACCCTATTGCGAATGCAACGTAGGTTTCACTGGGAATGGATACAACTGTACAGGTAAACGGATGAAATTACATTTGATTCGTTTATTCTCGTCAAATGTCTTGAAATGCGATATTCGTCGTGATTTCAGCAACGGAGAAACCTGAAGGAGGATTTTTATTGGTCAACCATGGCATGAGTACGTTACGTTTGCCATTGCAAGCGAACTCCTCGAATCCAGGAATGCCGATACAATTTCAAGCTAATCAAATAGCCACAGGTTTGATCGGTCATGCGATGATTGGTGATTTTCATGGGAAGCTTATGTAACTCGATTTGATAACACTTTTCAGGTATAGCCATTGATTGCACCGAAGGAAAGTTTTATTGGAGCGATTATATTGGACAGAAAATTAAGAGTGCCAATTACAGAGGCAAAAATGTCATGACTTTAGTCAGCGAAGGTGAGCTGATTTTTCATTACGATGCTAATTATATAACTTTACTACACCTTTTTACTTGTACTTGGCTACTGAGCTTGGCAAAGGGTTCCTTTGATTTTTAAATAAAATCTTAAAAAATCAAGCTTCATAAAATAATATTAACAGGTGTCGCAAAAGGTTTCTTAAATAACCTTGAATTTTTTCAATACTAATAAATTGAAAAATTTGATCTTCAAATTATACGCATATTATTAAAATGTAAATTAAAATTTTTTGTGCTGTTTGAAAAGCTATATGATTACTGACCTAATTACAGAAATGAATAAAAAAATTGGAAAATCGAAACCTCATCATTAAACACTGAGGAGAAATAATATTTATAAAATGTCAAAACCTCCATTATCTAAATGATCTCATATATGGTCATAATCATAAAAGTCTACTCCAAATTATTACTGCCTCGATAATACATAATAATTATATTAATTTCTCTTTCACGTTTTTACAATTGCTCATTATAATGAACATGGTATTTGAATTTTAATTTTTCTTCTTAGTGGGGATGGGGGAGGGGTAAGTGGTCTTAAAAGCATATCTTTCGCGGTTTTCTTCAATTACAGGTCTAAAAAACATGCTGGATTGTATCTTTACGATTTTATAGCTCTCCCAAAATATTTATTTAACAAGTGAGTTGTAATAAAATAAGAAAATTTCAACGATTTTCTTAACGAGACATATAGGACTCAATTCTCCCTTTTCCCTTTTTCTTACCTCTCATTTAAATTTTTTTCAGTTTTTCCACTTTTACAAAACAACTTCAGATTTCAAAAAAAATTCTCGATTTCAGTAGTGTACTACTCACAACAAAAATAAAAACTTAAATTATCAAATTTTTATAACTTCAAAATAATCAAGCTCTTTCAGTACGTAAGTATTAGTATTATTCGGTCAGGATGCATTTTTTTGGAGCGTTTTTGTAAACCGAAGAAGGAAATGGTAGAGTAACAGGAAAGTAGTTGCCAAGTAACCTTCGGAAAATTTGAAAAAAAAAAAATGTGCTCCTTTTATTTTGTGTTATAGGGGAAATATTTTACATAATGAAAATAAAGCTGTAAAAATTTTAAAATTAAAAAAATATATATATTTATTTTTGAGCAGTTTAAAATTTTTCAAAGTTGTATAAGTGGTCATTAAAAGTCGAAAAATATTTTTTAAATACGACCCTCAGGAGCTACGATTGGGCTTACAATAGAAATAATTCTTACACTTTGTGTATTAAATATTTTTTCTTTGTGATTTTTTTTTTGGAAAAGAAATAAAACAAATTTTTGATTAATGATAAATAACAAGAGGGCATGAATGCTGAAAAAAAATTGATTGAATATTATTCTTGTTTCTGAGATTATTTAGCATTGAACATTAAAATAGTGAATAACTTAAGTTTGGATGAATTCGTTTTTTCCAAAAAGTGGAGGGTAAGGGTAAAGTAGAGGCCAAAGTTCTTCTCTCAAAAAACGTGGAAAATTTCAGTTTTCGAAGTTCATGGAAACATCAACGAAAATATAATCAAATTTTTCAATAATTTGAAAATTTAAGAAAAAAATAATTTTTTAGGCAATTTCCAACTTATTACATTCAAAAACCACATTTTTTCGCTTGAAGACTGAATTTTTTTCAAAATTCAAGTGATGCAAGGGTCTAAACTAAGATGAAATTTATTTTAAATAGCACGAAATATCATCCATATACATATTAAAAATATGTACTTTTAAAAATGAATAACGAATGGATACCCAAGTTGTACGTAGCATGCATAGTATGAGCTTGATTCAAGTTTTTCAAGACTCAAGAAATCAAATATGCTCGATCAACAAAATTACCTAATTTGCAAGTAAACTTTTCCATACTATAGGAGTCATACGTTAAATTGTAACTTTAAAATGAAAAATTTCAAACTTCTCAAAAATAAATATAATTTTTTTTTAATTTTTAAATTTTTACAGCTTTATTTTCATTATGTAAAATATCTCCCCTATACTACAAAATAAGAGGAGCGCATTTTTTTTTTCAAATTTCCTGAAGGTTACTTGGCAGTTACTTTCCCGTTGCTCTATTATTTCTAAGAAAAAAATGACCCACCTTGTTGAATACAATCACACGAACTCTCTTCATTTTTTTATTCTATTTGGATTTTTTGAAATAGAGGATTTTTTTTCTAGTAATATTATGAGATAGTTTTGACCCCAACCTCTCCCTCCTGGCAACGATCATGCACATTATTCATGCCAAAATAAAATTACAATAATAACAATGCATAAAATTGTTCTATATCACAGGAATATTCTCACCAGAAGGACTGACAGTAGACTGGCTCAGTCGAACATTATACTGGACCGACTCGAAGAAAAAATTGATCGAATCCGTTAATCTAGATGGTACGCAACGCAAAACGATAATTTCATCTAATTTAACAAATCCCAGAGGAATCGCGGTACATCCTTACAAACGGTAGGTTCCCACATTCAATTATTATCACTCTCCACCATTTCCAATAGCGTCACAAAAATCACTCCTGTAATTTCTACATCGCAGAAAACTCTTCTGGTCCGACTGGAACCGAGCGCAACCTAAAATCGAGTGGAGTAACCTAGATGGTAGTGATCGTTCGATATTCCTCTCCGGTACCGACGTACAGTTACCGAATTCGGTGGCCATAGATTGGAATACCGATGAGATATGTTGGGCAGACGCCGGAACCAAACGTATATCATGCGCTGGAATCGAAAACAGAAGAGTAAGACAAATTACTTCGAGTCAAATGTCACCGTTTGGTTTGACTATATCGAGTGATAAGTATTACTGGACCGATTGGAGCACGTGAGTATAATTTTAAGCTGCTAATTCTTCTCCAAGAGGCGCGGAGATAGATTTTTAGTTATAATGCAACACAATGTTGTTCATTTTGCAGGAATAAAGTAGGATATTATGATCGATTAACTTCGAAAGCAGATACCATACCACTCCCATCGGTTGGCAGCGGGAAATTGTATGGGATTGTCGTTGTACCAAATAACTGTCCGTGATATCTATATGACTCTTCCAGAATGTGGATATCATTGAATATGAGATATTATGTGTAAGATGTTTGTGTATAATATATGAATACAAATTACTTCAAAATCGTGTAAATTATATGAAATAAATGTAATTACCTATATAGCTTTAATTATTTTTATTTTAGAATTAATGAAATTCTGTGATACGCAATTCTAATGAGTATTATTTACAACTTCAATTTTCATTGTTTCTTGGAGTATAAATCATTCATATTTTATTCAATTGATTATTCTGCTATCGGTTCAGAATCGAACTATACGTCTACGAATAAACATTTTTCAATTTTTTATTCATCACTCTAACGATAATGCAGAATTCATGCATCCTAAACTAACCTTGATCTAATAATCGTTCTCATTGGCCATAAAGATTCATATTTTTTTATTAATTATTAAATTTCTTTCACACGTTATCGCCTTATTATTCTTTTTTCATTGGCTCGGACACGAGATAATATGTATTCGCTAAAAAAAATATAACGAATTTTCAGACAGTCAAAGCCTATTCAGATCATGGATATGTGTGAATAGGGGAAGTTCATATGATGCTAAGTGCCAAAAAGAAGTTTGCAAGATGATCGTGTTTTAAGGTTTGCCTTGCTATGGTGCTGGTGGAGGGTGTGCAAACGACTTAAATGAAGGCACAAAGCATACGAAGTATTCAGTACAAACTTACAGAATAATCCGTGGCGCAAAACAATTTGTATGATGAGTAATATACCATCACAATAAAGTACCAAAGGAAGGAGGGGGGGGAAGGGGAGGCAATTTTTCATAAAATCAACTGTGGCAGCTGAAAATTGCTAGATCGTTTATTGGAACAAAGTATCGCTCCGGGAGGTGTTCATTTTTCGAATAATACTTCCAACTTGGATAGGTAATTAATTCATTATAAAAATCCTAAGAAATGTTGTGAAAAAAATGTTAAATTAATAGATAGAAAAGATTAAAAAAATTCATTTTTGAATTGGGTGGTAGACAGGGTTTGATACCTGGTGGTAGGTATGAACTGATGAAGTGAGCCTCACTTCCACGAAGCTCGCTTCACGGAATTGGGCTCGCAGAGTTCACCCAGACTCTACGAAGATTCGCTTACTTGAAGGGAAGTTCCTTGGACTGAGTAAAAACCGGAATGATTCAACATGACAAATGGGTTCAAAACAGCATTTAACGAAAAATGGGATTTATCCCTTATAATAATTACGAACATCATTTCATCTATATAATTTTAAGCTCCCAACACTACCAACAAAACGTTATTTTTCTTTTAAAAAATCGTGAAAGTTGCATAATGATTTCAAAAACGAACATCACTTATTAATATAAGCCGCAAAGAAGCCTTGATCTAGCAACACTTCTAGATATTAAAGTGCGTTCGTTTATTAATTATTAAATTTCGTCCACACAATACGCAGTAACGTACACATTTTATTTCTCGCACTTACTTAGGTATAACACGCGAGAAAAAGAAGTGAACTCATGAATAGATTTTATGTCTCAGTAAAGTGTATTAAAAAGTATTTACGACAAAACGTTGAAAATTTTTCATCCGTAAAAATCTATTCAAATCATGAATACGTGTTGTGGTCCTGACACGACTGATTTGATTATCCAAACAGAAAATGGAAAAGTACAAGGAAGATATGATAAATCGTGGTTAAACGGACAAAGATACTGTTCTTTTTTGGGAATTCCGTACGCGAAACCACCTTTAGACGATTTACGTTTTCGGGTATGATTTTTTAATTTTAATAATCGTTCAACTTTTTCTTAAAATCCTCTATATAATTAACCACACATTTTTATTTCAATATGTAGCCACCCGAACCTGCAGATCGATGGGAAGGCATATACGATGCAACGTACGAAAGGTCTGCTTGCATACAATACAACTCACTAATGTTCATCAATCAAGGAGATGAAGACTGCTTACACTTGAACGTTTTCATTCCGAAGGTACGATAAAATTACGTTGATTTTAATAAAAACATTTCTAGTCCTCGTCCAATGCATTTAGACACTGAGGTTGGGAAAATTCGTATCGAAGTTATTTTCGGTATGGTTGTTAGGAACATCATTCCAAACAATTTACTAAACAGTCCTCATCCCTAGTTATGCAACATGACCGACTGAGGGCAAAAATGTCCCCCAAAGTCATTTTTTGGTCCCTATCTCCTTCGCATTTTGTCCTAGCGCAAAAACGTCTCAATAAAATTTACTCTCTTTTCAACTTCCTACAAAATGAACCGTAAACCATTTTTCAAAAACGAATTAGTATGGAGTTACAGCTTCCTAAAGATGAGTGGTTTGGAGGGGTGTTATGGAAATCGCAATAAAAAACGTACTAACATTATTATAAATTGTTTTCATGGGTACATATTCCATTGAAACCCAGATAATTTTCCCTGACAACAGTGCCATATTAGCCAATAGGCACAGTAGGCCCGGCCCAACGGCGGCAAAATTTAAGGACAGTAAAAAAATAACTTAATTTCAAAAAAAAAAAAAATCTAAAGGAAAATTTCACCAAAAAAAAATTAATAAAAAAAATAAAGCAACACTTGTCGAATATTTATGATGTTCTAGCCAAAAATTTTTATTATACAAAGTACAATTTTTTCGGATTTTTTTCTCATTGTCAAAACTATCTAGGGGCTACTTGCATACCACATTTCGTAGGGGACACATTTCTCATCAATAAGAAATTTTTAAAGATGGACCATGATAGAGCAATTTCAAAAGTCATGTTCTAAAAATGAAAAAATTCACCTTATTTTTCATATGTTCTTCGGTACTTATTTCCTCATATCTCTTCTTCTAGCTCCCCTATCCCCACCATTTTTACATCAGAGAAATCTAACTGCATGTTTCCGAGTTGAAACTAACCGCATTTTCTTATCATTCGTAGTTTGTGAAATAAAAGTTTTGAAAATGAATTTTTTGAAAGAAGTTCGGAAAGTTTTTTTCAGATTTTTTTTTTCAGTATCAAAACTATCTAGGGGGTACTCACCTACCACATTTTGTAGAAGACACATTTCTCATCAATTAGAAATTTTTAAAGAGAGCTTTTGATAGGGCAATTTCAAAAGTTATTTACAAAAAACTGAAAAATTCTCCTATTTTTCCCGCATGTTTTTCGGTACTAATTTCTTCATATGTTCATATCTCTTCATCCAGCTCCCCTACGCCCACTATTTTTACACTGGAGAAACTTCATTGTATACCTTATATGCTAAAACAAACCGCAAAGTTTTATCGTTTATAGTTCGTGAGATATAAATTTTTCAATTTCGTGATTAGTGTGAGCGAATTTTTTTTTTTTGCAAGCTGACACATCTTGGCCCCTTCCGATTTTTAGGCACGCAAACCATGATACATGTATGCAACCTAAGTTTATCTACCCGTCATTTGCGGGTGGTGCGCCCGAAACGGAACACTCTGTGTGCATATTTTCACATTGTAAAATGTAATATTAAAATATTAATTAATCCTTTCGTACTAAATTAATAAATTTATTAAAGATAAAATCCAACCTAATTTACATCGGTTTAAACTCAAATCATGTTAAAAATTAAAAGTTGAACAAACTTTTTTTATTTAATTTCTATTTTAAAAAACTTTTTAAATAAATGAAAAAATTATGAGAAACTAGTATGGAACAGCATCAATCTTCAAACATTCCTCAATCGCACCAAATAATATAATTGATATTGAATATTAGTTAATAATTATAACAGTATTTTAAAAAAAACTTGGAACATACACATTTCAATAACTATTGATAAGATAATGGAACATCAACTAGTCCAAAATGCGCCCTCTACAGACCTTCTATTACAAACTGCATTATTCTCCCTCCATATCATTATAATGTATTAATATATCAATATTCAAAGACCGTATCGCAACAGGAATTGTAGTAGATAGGTTGGTGATACCCTCATGTTGTTCATCATCAAAATAAAAAAAACATACTTAAACTCTTGTATTTCAACTCCTTCAGGAAAAGAGTAGGCAACCCATCCAACACCAGCGTCATATGAGTAGCTCTGCATGTGTTATGAAGGGAGTCAGGCCGAAAGTAAAACACCTTATGTAGTTGATAAACAGGAAACTTGAGTATTTTACCATCACGTTTTTGTCGGTAATCGTTTATTACAGGATAGAGGGGGATTCAGATAAAATTAACCACCTCTCTATAGTTTAGTTATGGCATGTATCAATAAATGATGCTTTCTGCCTCAAGATATCAACGAAAAACTCATATTGGGGGAATTTAACCCTCCACCAAGAATTACGCATACCTCCAATTTATTCAAACTTTCAGTATATAGGTATATGATATTTGGACAATCATTTCCAAGATATTCATGAACAAAATATTTTCTGGTGATTTTTCCTATTAAAATGTTCAAATTTACCGAACTGTTCGTTGATAGCAAGATTGTTTTTAAAGCCACCCTCAAAAATTTCAAATCCTTTACCGGTAATGGTGTGGATACACGGAGGTGCCTTCATACAAGGATCAGGATCCATACAATATTACTCGCCAGATTTCTTGATAATCTGCGATATCATTCTAGTAACATTGAATTACAGACTGCATATGTTAGGTAAGCAACGTTACTCATAGTCTTCTTGTCGAATTTTTCATTACTACTTTATTACGTATATCAAGAAAACTAATGTCCTCCACTTCCGTAGGTTTTTTGAATTTAGGAATGGAAGAATGTCCCGGAAATGTCGGTTTGAAAGATCAAATTTTAGCTCTGAAGTGGGTGCAAAAAAATATCGAAAGATTCGGAGGAGACCCGAATAACGTAACCCTATTTGGCGAAAGTGCTGGCAGCGCTTCTGTTCATTTCCTCATGCTAACACCTTTGACCGAAGGTAATTCAATCAAATCTACACCAACATAATATCCAGAATGTGGAGTAGTGTATTTGGTTTTCTCCTTATTAGTTCTTTCTTCTATGACACAAACAACATAAAGGTATCGATTTTTGAAGACATTGGCGTATGGCATAGAATCTTAATATACATTGGGAGAGTGACATGCTGTGCAAGTGATCTAGATTCTACGATGAAATTCTTAAGAACTGAAATTACTGTTCGCTCAATGAACCAAATCTTAGAAAACAAGCCCATCATAATAAACCGAAGGTGCTAAATTATGGATGGATATTGGATATTTTCTTATAAAAAGTCGAATTCATACGTAAACATCGAATTAACCAACATTTTTTTCATCTTGAGTCATATGTCATAGAAAAATTTCAAAAATTAAGGAAAAACAAATCTATACGTTTTCACTTAAATTCAGGGAGTCACACTCAATATTTCTTGAAAAACATATGAATAAAATAACGTACGAAGAGGCAGTGAGGTGAATTGAAGAACATATATAATCTCATAAATATTAAAAGAATTTTGAAGAAAACCTTGGGACAGTTCGCTAGATCCTCCCCATGGAGACCGATTTTGATATATTTTTTTAATGAGTTTCTTTTTACCTCTAGATGTGTCATCAAGCGTTGAAATTATTTTTTGATAATTCGGAGCCATAAAAATTCCAATTTTATGGCAATTTTTTTGATTTTATGGATTTATTTCAAACAATAAAAAAGCTACGAGGTTGGCTGATATTTTAATCGAAAGAGCAAAAAATTCAGAACCTTTACGTGGCTTACAATACCCTTCTACCTTTTATAGTTTTCTCAGTTATACGTATAAATTCAAATAATCAGAATGTAGAAGCTATGCCTGTTGTTAAATCAAGAAAAAATTGATCTCTTTCCAACCCTTTAAATTTTATTGTCATCAAGGTCGTCATCCGCGTACAAAAGTCGATAATTTCGATTTATATAATAAGAAAAAAAGTTTATCATTCATACCATTACATCATCAGTTCACATCTCAAAGGTTTATTCTGCAAAGCTATTTTACAAAGCGGAACAGCTACCGCTTATTGGGCACTCGACACCGATCCGTTAAAAATGGCTTTCGATATCGGTCGCTACTGCGGATATGATGGTAACGATCGAAAAGAATTAGTGCAACATTTGAAGAAGTTATCGGCCAGCGATTTAAACAGATGTTTTATGATGAATTTTAACAAGAATGCAAAAGTAAGCGTTTTGTATTTGTATTTTATACATCAAAATATAGGCTAAAATGATGAATGAGAGAGGAGTTAAATGAGATTCATTTTTGGGCACAACTATTTCCGAACATTATGTCTCAAAAGTTGTTGTATATGATGCATAATGCATAAGAGGATGAGAGGGTCAAAATAGAATATTAAATAAGATACTAACACACCTACTCGAAATTATGAGTTGAGTTTGAATTAAAAATGACAGCTATTACAACGTATCTGATTTGGGAAGGAGAAGCCGAGGAAGGGTAGATTTCATATCTTTACGTTCCATGTCATTTGTAATCATAATTGCAGACTCATATGATTACCAGTAATAAGAAGTATGCTTTAACCTTCACACATAATTCATGGAGTGGAGAAGGAGTGATTATTATACTCAAAATATTTTGGTAGTAAAACGAAAGGTTGTAAATTTTTGATTATGGAGTTCAAGTGATAAAGTGAGCCTCAACTGATCAAGAGTTTACCAAGCTAACATGGAGGGGAGTGGGAGCATAAAACCGTTTTTGAAAGGGAAATCAAGATGAGAAAGCCTAAAAATTTTACGAACTAAATATTTCTTATATAGGTTCAAACCATGAAAATATTGGAACAAAGAAAAAAGGTCCATAGCCACAAAATGTATTCATTATTGCAACAATGTCCACTACACGATGTCTTGACTCTTGGATTATAAATTTATAAATGATCATTTTATGCATGGCAAACTAAAAAAAATCTAAGCAGCCATGCCACATTACTGGAGCTGAGTTTTTAACTGGGATTTGTCCTGATTTTCTAATAACGTTGCTAAAGTCTTTATAACTACAACCACACTCAATAATAAGTCTGAAAACCCCTACCCTATCCTTTCCAAAGCCACTTAGGAAGCTGAATTTAGAACAAATGTGGTATTTCTTGCCATGAAATAATCATATGAGCGCATATTTCTCAAATTATAACTACTTGAGGTTCCTCAAATTATCTTCTTATCCTTATGATCCGCCATTTTGAATTCATTTTGATCTAAATTGAAGTGGTCATATTTTGATCATCAACTAATCTTACACACGAAGTTTGACCGTTCTAGGCCAATTTGGTAACGAGATATGGATGATTCATGAAATTTCCGACGGCAATTTCCTCTCCAGAAGCGGTTTTTGCTCCAACTTCCTTCCAAATTTACTTGGGAAGCTAGAATCAGAATAAGTTAGTCACTTGAACTCATTTTATCATATGACACCGCAATAAAAAATTTTCGACCTCTCTTGTACCCCATTAAATTCTTCTCCTCACCAACATCATGTATGAAGCTGAATTGGGAGTATAGTATACTTCTTATCTCCAATAATCATATGAATTCATATCAATCACATTTTTACTCATATGAGACTCTTCAACCTCTGCTCAAATTTTGATAACCCGCCATTTTGAATTAATTTAGAGCCAAATTCAATAGGTCATATTGTGGTCATCAACTAACTCTAAACACAAAGTTTGACCTTTCTAGGTCGCTTTGGTGTGAAGATATGGAAGATTCAAGAAACTTTACGGCTCAAAACTTCCCCAAAGGGCGTTTTATTCTCTAACTCCCTTCTAAACGCACTTAGGAAGCTGAAATTTGTATATATTAGCGTTCATGGCACACTCTCTTATATTAGATCAAAAACGAAAACTTTGGGTTATTTGCCCTCTCTCCAGTTCTCCTGAAAATTTGAGTGATTCGCCGTTTTGAAATTTATCGAAAAAACATAAAGGTAATTTTTTTTGCATTTTTGAGAAGAGTCTCTCACTAAGTTTTGAGCGAATTTCATGAATACTGTCCTGCATCACACGTGCCCTAAAAAAAATATATATTATATGTATTTAACTATTTATACCAAAAAGTTGGACATTTGGCAGATGATTATAAATGCTCTTAAACGCGAAGATTTGAAGACCTCCCCCTCGCCCGACCCTCCCTTCCCAAATCAGGTAGGCTGTAACAGCTATCGTCTTTAACTTAAAAACTCGGCTAAAAAAATTCCAATAATAGTTCCCCATTTTTACAACTTCTCCCACGCACTCACTCTTCCCCCTTAGCAACTGATATCAAAAATGGATACTGGTACCTTATGTAGGGAATCATATATAACAACTTCTGAGCAACTATGTTCAGGAGTATGTGAACGCCAAAACAGGTATTATTCACACTATCATGCTTAGGAAAAGCCTACTAGACTTGCGAATATAGCTCCATCGGTAGAGACCATCGCAGAAGGCGCTGTTATACCCGATGAACCTAAAAAACTAGTACAAAACGTTCGCCGAATACCCACCATAATAGGTTCCAACGATTTAGAAGGATTAATATTTTACCTAAGTAAGTTGAACCCAACCTGTAACGTATCACGTCTATTGGTGGAATAAAATTCATTCTCTTCAGCTCTGAGCAATCATGGCTTCAAGAAACTAGAAAAAGATTTTTCCTTAGTACTGAAAGATCATCTTTCAGTAAACTCCGATCTAGTACCATTACTAACGGAAAAAGTTAGAACCTTATACTACGGAGAAAAATATCATTCATCGTCTACTGTCAAAGAACTATGCGATGTGAGTGCTTAAAATTACTTCCATCCATTAAAATGATCAACCATAAAGATAAGTTTAAAATATCCAAATCTTAATAGCTCTACACAGATATGTTCAGATACAATTTAAACGATATTTGCATCGAACCGTTGATAAAATCCAACTGTCCT
Source organism: Phenacoccus solenopsis (assembly GCA_009761765.1). Taxonomy (NCBI): domain Eukaryota; kingdom Metazoa; phylum Arthropoda; class Insecta; order Hemiptera; family Pseudococcidae; genus Phenacoccus; species Phenacoccus solenopsis. The sequence goes on along the minus strand of CM019752.1, from coordinate 48,400,630 downwards.
CTATATCTCTACGAATTCGGCTACCAAGGACGTCTGAATTTTATTTTGTTTTACAGCAAACTACTCAATCCGGGTTCAGTACTTTGTTCCAATTTAAAAGGTACTACATACGATTAAAACTGAATTTAAACCTTCAGGTTGGAGGATCATAGGAAATTTTTTGAAAATTTCTTTCTGATTTTTAAAAGGAGCTAGTCACGGAGACGATCTATGTTACCTGTTCTTCATTAAGTTGGCTTTGATGTATCCGCCTTTGAGCAAAAAAGACAAAGAAATTATAAAATTCATGACCACAGCGTGGACCAATTTTGCACGAACCGGGTATACGCTATACTTAGAGAAAAATTACCAACGTTGGTAGAAGTACGTTTGAAGTGAATCCGGTATTTCTTTCTTCACAGGAATCCTTCAACTGAAAATGTAGAATGGGAACCATGCACAGAGGACAATACGTGCTATTTGAGTATTGCACAAAAGCTGGAGATGAAAAGGGGCATCATAGGCGGAGAACGAATGATGAAATTTCATCAAATAATAGATTCGGTAGCTGAGATCAAATAATAGAGCAATTATAGCGATACCTACCACACTTGGAGTGAAACAGCAATTTAGACATTTTTTTGTAGTGAAATACCTACATTATTGAGAATGTACCACTTACATGAAAATAACTGCAAATATACCTAGAACATAAAATTGAGAAAATTGCGTTACGCGACGTTGCGTCGCCACCTTAACGAAGCATAACAGCTTAACTGATGTTCTCGCGCCTAAAACATTTCTTAGGCTTATATTTTTTCCTTTTTTTATTTACTGATAAGTTATCTCCTACAAACGATCAAATCAATCAATAGCAAAAATTCTGAAATTTTTATGGTATGCTTGGTGGTAAAAGATACATTTTATGTAACTTTTTCATAATTGCACCTCAAAAACTTACTGTAGAAATGGAGGTTTTAAATTTTAAAAATTGCATAACTCTTTTAAAACTGATCGAAAAAAATTGAAAAAATTACTGAAAAAGCCTTTTATTGTCAAGACACTATAAATAAAATTTTAACTTTCCACCTTCATAATAAGGCGAGAAAGAAAATTTTAATCAAAAACTTGTTTTTGCCTATACCTCCAAAAATAGGCGCAACTGGAGCCTGAAATTTTGGTCAAAATTTTTTTTGATGTGGCCCACCTTTTGTCCTAGAAACCTTTCGGAACACTCTCGGGGGCATTTTCGACTATCTTATCCCATCATGCCCTTTATAAGTGATGGAAAGGGGTATATTCTGAAATAAGTACAAAAGAACTAGAAAATTACTTAATTTTTTTAGTTTTTCATGAATAATTTTAGAAAATACCTCATCAAGTACTACTATTGAAAAGATTACTAAATAGAGTACACTTCTTACAGTTACAGCATAACATAAGTACCCACTTTTATGCTCCTTTAGATGTCGAAAGAAAAAAAGTAAATTCGAAAAAAAATTTACTGGTAGTTATGAACTAATGATAATTCATGCTTCAGAAATTTTTATCTCACGATCCAACAACGATAGGAATGTGCGGGTTACGTCAACACGCAGAGTGTATGATGTAATATTATTGGTTAAGAAATGGTAAATATGGAAGGCAACAACACCTATGTCTGCCCAAGTATCGAAATAAAAAATAGTGAAATAAAATGAAATATTTTATTTCGATTTACGAGATTTCATTTCGACCTCCAGATGAAATTTTTTTATAAGACGAGGCTATGATGGAAAACTTTGTATATTTTGTTTACCCCACCATATTCTGAGGACGACAACATCTTCTCACTCGTCTAACATAACCTGTGAAAGTGGATTTGAAATATAGATAATATAATTCTCATCACCAGTAATCATATGGATTCATATAATTATATTTATCAATAGTATATCACTGAAAATGGATGGAAAGAGAAGCTTTTGCACCCGGGTGATGCACTGTGTTTGTTAAGCGAGCCGAAGGCGAGTAAAGCAACAATAATGTTTGTTGCGCGAGCAGAAGGTAAACAAAATAAAGAAGCACCCGTGGAAAAGTTCCGCTTTGCTTCCTGTTCAGTAACATAATTTTCATTATACATAATACGAAACCAATTACTTAAATATCTGACCGTAAAATGCTGTAAGTGCAATTTCGTAGTTTTGTTTAGCGCATACGTAATTTCCAGCAAACTCGTACGAACATTTAGCTTTTTAAGTATATTTCAATTTGAGAGCCACTTGATTAGAAACGAGTAATGCGTTTACGACTTCGCTGTAATATTTTGAAAGAGTACCTTTCTGAACGTAATTCACGTCTGGGACTGCCCTCCCTTTCTTCTATAACTCGAATTATCAACCAAAATAAGAGTCAAAGTAGGTATTGCATTTCAACTACTTGGAAGCCCTTGAATAACATTTTGTGAATCGATATCTAAGATATGAGATAGCAGTTTCCGAATGAGGGAAAGTGGCTCATTATCAGTCGTGTAGCGCAGAATATGCATAACTTTTGAGCATTACTTTTCTTTAAAGATACTGGACAATGTATTCGTTACAAGTTAATAGTCATCATTTTACTCGTATCATTCGTATTATTTTATTACACCATTCGTGAAACGATGTTCGCCGTTGTTTTCGAGTTACTAAAATTCTATTTAGGCTGCCATACCATCTGTATTTCTTCAAGCGGCTGTACTACGTTCAAAACAGCAATAAATCGTGTATGACTGTGACACATAAGAAAAGACATTAATCTATGTCGAATTTGTACCACGAATATATTCCAACGAACAACAGTTCTTACTCACGTACGGTGTTTTAACTACGCAGTTTTTCAACTGAAAGGTTAGCAGCAAATCCTATCGTATAATTTCAATACTTTGTGTAGTGCATAAACTTCATCATGGTCAAATTTTACGTACCTTTATTAGTAATGCTCACGATAATAGGTAAGAAATTTTTTATGACAGAATAAAAATTGGGAAGAATCATTATTAAGTCATTTTATCAATTTTTTTGTCCGCATTGTTAGCCTCATTTTATGACTCAGAAGTAGGTGGTAAGTGTAAATTTCGATACAGGAATTCCTAATCATTTTTAACAATCAAAAAAATAACGCTTTTAATCGCTATTTGGTCCGTAAGAATTTTCACAATTTTAAATTTATGTAACTTTATGCGTAGCCTCACAAAAGCAAATAAACTTAGAATGTGTCAAACAATTATTCACTCTGCTGCAAGAGAAAATTGAAGGAGCCAAGAAAATTGAAGGAGCCAAGAAAATTGAAGGAGCCAAGATGGTGGATTTCTTCGATAATTGTGAGTAGCCACTAGGGTGGGTCGATTTTCACTTTTTTTGGAAAATGAAGTATGCACCTACTTCAGTAGTTGCAAAATGATCTCAAAAAAAATGTGAAAAAAATTTCAGCCCTCTAGGTTAATATTTACCCCTCCCATAATTGAGTCAAAGTTTGCAAATGAGCAAAATTTTTTCAAAAAATTTGAAAAAATTATGTTGAAACGTATTTAAATTTTTTGGGGGTTTAAGCATCATGTTTTGCCTTCCCAACTTCGAAAAATAAATAAAATGCCAATTTTTCCTCTATCCAGGGGTTCCAAAAATACCTATGCTATGTGCTAAAATACCATATTTTACCAGTTTTTCCATTTTATTTAGTATCATTTATTTGCTAATAATTAATTAAATATTGTGTAGGAGGTAAGTAGCTCAGTACAATCATAAGGTATTCTTTAGTCTTTATGCTCAAACAATATAAATGTAGTGGTGCATTTTCATTATTAGGGGTCCCAAAAATAGTCATTATATGCGTATAATTACAATTTACAATTTCAAGCTACCTAAGAATTAATTATTCATACTTATAATATTCAATGATTGAATTATTAAAAAATTTCACAACTCTTTGCTTTATACCAGAACTCACCAAGCGCAGGTGGCTGTGTATCGAGGGCCTCCCGCCAGTTGGGTAGTAGGCAAGAATTTGTTGAATAATTCAAATTTTAAAATTGTTTTAAATTCGACAAATGACATTGCGTAGCGAAACATTTTTCTTGCGGAATGAGTATTAAATCGGAAAATGTTTTCGGACACTCCATTTATTGGTTCATTTATTCACTCACCTAAATCAACTGTTCCCACGACATCTCGTTGTAGATTTAGACTGTAAAACGATTGGGAAGCTCCTTTCCATATGCCAAAATTTATCGGTCGTTCAATTTGAAACCATCGCAATAGAAATCAAAAATTTCTCTATTTCTGATCTCAGCAGGCACCAAAAATATTTATTGGAAATGGCCATTGTCCCCAACATTATGCAGAAAGGAATCCAGGCCCAATGTCCAAAGCCCGATAGCTTATCACAGCCAATCGCATATTACGACTTCATCTCTATCGATGACCTAAGGGACGAGCTAAAAGTTTTAACCATCTGTATAATGAGAGTGTACGTGCCAATGTGGTAGGCAATTTAAAAAAGTTATAAATATGTGGATGGACTCTATCACTTCTTCGAACTAACAGGTCTAATTCGCGACTTACCAAGCAATGTACAGAAAACTATTCATCCAATTTTACAGAGGAATGGGTACAACCCTCATCCTGATAAATTACTTATAGCTATGATATGTGATTCAGAAGAGGTAGTAAAAAAATAGGCTTAGAAGAAAATTGCCATTGCCGCTCGATCAAATTCAAGGAAACGGAATTTTGTTCTCCCTAAAATTAATTTCAAGGCCGAGAAGTATTCGAAATTACTATTACATTTTTAAATCCTTCTTACATCCAATATTCATTCTCCCGAAAAAGTGTTTCGGTTTATGCCATCTGCCGCATTTAAAACAATTTTAAAATTTGAATTATTCAACAAATTCTTGCCTACTACCCAACTGGTGGGAGGCCCTCGATACACAGCCACCTACGCTTGGTGAGTTCTGGTATAGAGCAAAGAGTTGTGAAATTTTTTAATAATTCATCACTGAATATTATAAGTATGAATAATTAATTCTTAGGTAGCTTGAAATAGTAAATTGTAATTATACGCATATAATGACTATTTTTGGGACCCCTACTAATGAAAATGCACCACTACATTTATATTGTTTGAACATAAAGACTAACGATTACCTTATGATTATACTCAGCTACTTACCTCCTACACAATATTTAATTAATTATTAGCAAATAAATGATACTAAATAAAATGGAAAAACAGGTAAAATAGGGTATTTTAGCACATAGCATAGGTATTTTTGGAACCCCTGGATAGAGGAAAAATTGGCATTTTATTTATTTTTCGAAGTTGGGAAGGCAAAACATGATGCTTAAACCCCCAAAAAATTTAAATACGTTCAACATAATTTTTTCAAATTTTTTGAAAAAATTTTGCTTATTTGCAAACTTTGACTCAATTATGGGAGGGGTAAATATTAACCTAGAGGGCTGAAATTTTTTTCACATTTTTTTGAGATCATTTTGCAACTACTGAAGTAGGTGCATACTTAATTTTCCAAAAAAAAGTGAAAATCGACTCACCCTAGTAGCCACATATTAGATACCTAATATACATACTAGAATAATTTGAGAAGTTGTGTTTGCGTTGCATTGCTCGCATCTCTTCGACATGCTGTAAAAATATGGACAGTCAAAAATTTTTAAGGAACTGATTCGTGTGATATTTTTCCATTAGGTATGGAGCATGAAGACCAAGCGAATAAAGGTAAAAGCGTACATTTCTCGATGGTTTTCTTACAAATTAGATTAAAAAACTGAAATTTCAAATAAGAATATCCTTTTTACTCAATAGATATAATGGTACAAAAGCGCGGATAAAATGACTTATAAAATACATACAAATATGATTAAAAAGTTTTTAATTTCATTATAGTAGTGGAGAGGCCTTTAATTTTTGTACCAAAAATGGTATATTGTTACCCCTTTTTCAATTGCTTTTTTCTCATGAAATACAAATTCATCGAGAACTTGATACCTACTTGTAAAAAGTGGTCCATCATAAGAAATGGTCAATCTGACCAATTTTCAGAGGATATAATTTGGTATTTGAAAAATATGACTATTTTATTTGATATATATAATTATATACCTATAACATAGGTTGAATATTTAAAAAAAATATTATAACTATATTTTGAAGAAAAAGAAAATAGGTGGAAATCTCATTTTCGTCTTCAAGTAGCTATTTAATGTACAAATTGGTTGTCATTATTATTATTATTATTATTATTAGTATTATTATTATTGTTATTATTATTATTCATTATTTTTTGTTTTTTATTGTGCCATATATTTGGAACTCTGCCCAGAGGCACATTTGCTTTCATCATCTTTTTTCTTTCCATTTTATTATATTGGGCAAGGATAATTGCTAGGATTGTTACGCCCATTATAGAGGGTTTCAATTGTTTCATTTATTTTGTTTTTTATTTCTGATAATTTATCATTCCTTAATGGAAACCCGCTGCATCCTTAACTTCAAAAATGAAAAAAATTCGAAAATCTTGAAATACAGTATACGTTAAAATATTATTCGCGATAGTTACGTTTCAGTTTTATTTAATTTATTTTTTACTTCAACGATTAACTGTGAGTATGCATTTAAAATTGAAATTATTTCTAGATATCCCATTTTAAAAAACAATCTGACACATATGTATTATGTACTCCATTTTATGTTATATTTTTATTGTTTGATTTTTTTCATTCATGTAGATTTCGTTGATATTAGCAAATGTGGTGAAAAAACCTTAAATCAATATAAAACTACGATTCAGAGTAATCTGACAAAGAAAGGATTTATAGGTAAGCTAGGCAATATATAGATCTTGTCCAAAATATTAAAACAACTATATCACTGTTTACTCTCCAAAAATTAGAAAGAAATCGTCGCTTTTAAAAAATATTCTGTTATGCCATGTATCTAATTGACTACTTTATACCGCAACACCGAGTACAAAACTCCTAACACAATAAAAAAAAAATAGAATTTGCTTTTACAAAAGTGTGTAGTAGGTGAATTCCAGTTCCTTTGCCTAATTGTAAGACCCCTCCAAAATGAAGTCAAAGTTTCAAATATATACTAGGCGCTCCCTGGCCGCTTCGCAACCCAACTCCCGCAGCATTCCTCGCTTGGCTCGGATCGCCTCCTCGCCCCTTCGGGATTAGCAATTCGTACGAAATAAATTAATAGAAATTTACTGAAGTATTTTTGTAACCTTTAGAATTCTTCCTTTCAGGATGGGCTCGCCCCTTTATACCTTTGTAAACCTGCCATTATAAACAACAATTTTACGACTTTACCCTTGCCCATGTACAAAGGTTTTATTAAAATTTATCATCCTTTTTTCCCCTTTGTATACCTGCTGTTCTTTATATACCTTTTATACCTGCTATTCAAAACAAGGATGCTCGCGCATCTCAAAACCGATTTCATTCTATTTTAATATAAAGAGAGAAGAGAAACGAATTTTCGAGCAATTAAAAACTTCGTACCTTTCAAAGTTATACTTTGTCGTTCAAAGACTAAAAACAATTTCTATTAACACCAATTCTTTTTCAATTCAGGAAATCTAAACTATTTTCATGCATTTCTTTCTTCTAAAAGCACTAATATAGGTTATATTCAAAAATTAATGATAAATGGGTAATTTATTGGTCGTGTGCACAGTATTGGTTTAATTTAGACTTTTCCAGGCTCAAGAGGAAAAATATGCTCAATTAACTCCTAAACGCTGAGGTTTTTGATGATAAAACGTAAACACGAAGTCATTTTGAAGCCAGAGTATGATGTTTTGGGAAGCTTCGTGAAATCAACGAGCATATATTTTCCCTTTTGAGTCGAGAATTCGCCTCAGCTTAGTGAATGATCATTTGTATACTTTTTTCTGGAGGGGGCTAAAAAAAGGAGGCTCAAACTTCAGTTGATACCACTTATTTTCATGAAGCGTAAAAATTTTTTGAAAAAATTGCAAAATGAATTGTATCTAGATTAATCATAAATAGATACCCCACCACGTATATACGAATTTATCACTCAAAAATGTTGAAAAAGAAGCCATAAAGTTGTTTTTTTTTTATTAATATCTAGGATAAAAATTGACCTTTCTGGTGTACTTGTCGTTACCGGAATTCAAATCTATGACGGCACCCAAGATAGAACGATTAAATTTTTTCCCCGCAATTCACGTGTATTTGTTTAATAATTGATTTTCGAAATTTCGAAGTATTTTTTTTTGGGGGGCGGGCTTTAGTCCGCTAGCCCCCCCTTGATTGCGCCACTGCGTATGTGAAATCGTTCCCACTGTAAACGATGTGTTACAAAAACTGCGTTAAGAAAAGGTGATATGAACTATAATGATTTTCACATAAAAGAGAGAGTAAGCAAAACCCGTAGTTCCATTAAGCTCTCATTTCTTAGCTGCTGATAAAGAGAGAAATTATATATTTTTTAAACAATTTTTCCAGAAGTTGTTGGCGCTTACGAAAATTTTATTAATAGCGGTAAGAATGTAAATAAGTATACGTTATAACAACTAAGTACATTATGATTTTTACACACTATTAGAATTATAATCAAACAAAATTACCACAAATCAATTTTTTTCTTAGATGAAAATAGAACTTATATGTTGCAAGGTAAGCGTTTCTTTATATTAATCTGGTAGATAAGTATCTGTAATAAAATAATATTGTGGACCACTATCGCTAAACTACACCCAAAAACCTATTCCATTGAATATAATCATGCATACCAGTATACTAAACTTTATTTATGTTCTAATTGCCTTTATAGAGAAGTTAAGAACTTACATGAACGAACTATGGCGTTAAGCGAGGAAAAACAAAATTTGAAAAACGTAATTTTAATGATATTAATAATAATTTAAGAATTAAATGCAAGTGCATTCCTATATGGTATAATTATATATTTTTAGAATTTAAATAATGTAATTTTATTAATAATAATTTAAGAATTTAATGTAAGTGCATACCTATATGGTATATTTATATTTTTAATTTTAGTACGGTTAGTGTAGGTGCTATCCGCTCAATTGAAATTTCTTCACGCCTATAAGTTACTTGGTCACCTAAAAAGTGAATAAATTGTTGACCGCATTTTTCTAGAATTTTGACGAATCTAAATATTTAAAAATTTTTTGAAAAAACATCAGTTTAATTTTTTTTTCTTTTTTTCTTTTTTTTTCTAAGTATAACAATACTAAATGGGTAGTCTCAACGATAAATTTTAAAAAACATTTCAGTCAGCGCAAATTTTGTGAATATTGCATCGTTACTAATTTTGTTAAAAACATACCCAATTTTTATATTTATAGGTCTTATAATAAAAATTTGCTCCTTATCATTTCTGTTAAATTTTTATAAATTATTTTTTGGTTAATGTCTTACAATCCGAAAATGCCCAATTATCTGACCTGGCTAAGCCAACGCGGAATATTATATTACTTTTAATTTTTCATTGTTTATAAAATTAACTGTATCTGTTTGAATATGAGGAAAAATACATGTATCTCACAAATAGATGTCCAAAAATCTTATTGTTGCAATAATTGAATTTTCTCTGTTCTATTGGGCAATGTGAGTAATTTGTTATTATGCGTGTCGTGTGCTGCCACTTGGGCCAGAGGCACGGGAGAGGAGAAAGATTAGATTTGAGAGAATAGGTTAGTAGCTGTCAAGAAAAATATGAGGTTTTGAAAGTTAGAAGAGAGAATTTCGGTAAGAAAAGAGAAGCGAAAGAATCGAGTGCGTTGATGGAGGAAGTCGGAGGATGTGACGAACAGTCAAAGGAGAATGGAAAGAGATGAAGAGTGGAGGAGGTTATCAAGAGAGGAGGTGACTGTGAGTGAGGGCTGAGTAATTGATTCGAATTATGGTGAGGATCAACTGCTCTCTGCGAGTGAGAAAAGCAGGTAAGAGGGAAGGAGTAGCGGAGGTTTGAATAGATCGAAGTTGGTTGGTAGTTGGAGTTTTTTACCATTCAACTTGCCAGGAGAAGCGAATAGATGTTTTTAGGAAGGTTTTGAGGTCTGATGGGGGGGGGGCAATATTGGGAATAAGAAAAACAGTTGTAGCTTGCTTAAAGGCGGAATTCGCTAAGATATTACCAAGTATGTCAGAATGGGAGTGGATCCAGGCTATTGCAATGTTGCATGGAGAGGAAAGGATTAGGTGAATAATTTCTTTGGCAAACGGGTGTTGGTGAGGATTGTGGAATTTTAGGAGAGAATCTGATATTAGAAATGGCAAGAGAGTGGTGAAGTAACAAGGAAGTGAGAAACGGCTCATGATCTTGGAAGAAAATGATATGCTGCAGCTCACTCCTTTAAAGGATTTGAACGCATCTGTATAAATTACATGGTGACCGCCATATCGCAAAAGGAGTTCATTACTTGAAACTTGATTAGGTTTGCGTATCTGCGTGAAGTGTAGATCGATGTTTAGGTTAGGAGACGACCAAAGAGGAATGAAGTGGTGGTGAAAGGCGAAATAAGGGGAAGATGAAAGGGTAGGATTTTCAAAATTTGTTGTGACTGTTCTTGAAATGTAATGATTGTAGGCCGGGTAGGAGTACGGTGACTTGAGGAAGGAATGAAGGGGAAGTGTGAGTTGGATCTGAGGTGGAGCAGTGTATTTATGATGTTAAGATTTTGGTAAAATTGGAGCGAGAGTTGGGGAGCTGGGAAAGGCTCCTATGGTTAGTCTAATGACTGAGTGGTGAATGAGGTTAAGGGACTGGAGAATATTTCGATGAGCATAAGTGTAGGCCATAATCTAATTTAGATTTGATTAGAGCGTGATATAGTTTGGAAATTGTCATTAACTGGGAATGCGTATTAGACAAGCCACAGACCTCCACGTCTAAGAACGATGATTCTGATGATTCTACTCCGAAGAGTTATCCTGATTGAAATCAGATACTCTATCCGTATCGACTTCGACTGGGAGTGAAAGTGATTTCCAATGCAATGATGCTTCATTTGCTGAGCTTTTCAGGAATGTATTGGACCCGACGACAAAAAACAGTAAATATTTAGAATATAAAGCTTGAATGTAGTGCAGAGTACATCACTTGGTTTGTCTACAAGTGAACAGTAATCAAGGAGTGTAGAATCTGCACAAATAGTTCGTAGTGATTATTAATGAAAATTTACTTTTTTGTAAGATATTTGACAGCCCAAGAAAAAGAAGATGCGCTGGAACTTCTTGATCTAGTTTTGAAATATGGAGATTACGCTTATATTACGCTATTTCTGAACCTACTTCGTTCAGTGCATACTGATTTCAAAACGATTGAGTCGAAACGCAGAAGAATATAAGGTAAGACCTCATCGCACGTAACAGTTCGCTCAACTTTTGAATCTCTTGAGAAAAATCGTGGAAGTTCGCTGGCCCTTTTCAAAAATGTCATCTTAAATCAGAAAAATCAGTCATTAAAAATATTTCAACCCTTTTTTTGAAATCTAACTCGAAACAGTCTGATTCTCTACTGAATATTGCATCACTAATTATTCCTTTTTTTTGTGTGTTGTAGGAATGACAGCTGAAGACGAATGGTACAATAATCAATAAAAGTTTATCAGCTTTACGAATGAACTCCAGCCATCATACCAATCTATGAATCTACGGGAAGAGAAAACTTCAGTTCATGGCTTACTCGAGTAGCGGATGTGCTCGCAGTAATATTTTTATTATTGTTTGAGAAATATTTATTGTTTGAAAGATTTAATATTTGGGTATTTTCAAATCAAGTAGCGGATGTACTTGCAGTAATATTTTTATCATCGTTTGGTTTATTGCTCGAAAAATTTAATATTTGATTATTTTGGAATCGAGTAGCAGATGTGCTCGCAGTAATTTGTTTATCATCGGTTAAGAGATGTTCATTATTTGAAAGATTTAATACAGAGTGAATTTCATGATACGAGTATTTTATTGTTTTTGGTCATTAAAAATGTGTCTTGCATCAATGGTTATTTTTTTTTTTATATTTACATAACATCTGGCCGAATTAGGCCAATAATTATTTAGTATGATATACAGACTTAACTACGCGGGTATGTGCCTTCACCTTTGCATTCTAGGTTAGGCAGAAACTAGGTCTAGTGTGTGAAGCCTTTTGAGGCGACGGGTATCTTCGGATACCTCGAGCAACACCACCGCTTCCACATTTGGGTGAGGGTGGAGCCGCCGTATATACTGCGTGGATCTGCTGTGGATGACTTCATCCACAGAACGTAGGCGTATGTCTCTCCTTAGGTCTTCGTTCCGTACGAACCATGGCGCTTGCGTGATGGCACGATCACAGCCCTATTTGATTTGTGGGTGGTACCCCAGATTTCGGACCCGTAGGCCCACATAGGCACAAATGTTGAGGTGTATATTAGCCTCTTATTCGACAGACTCAGCTTTGAGTGCCTCCCAATAAGCCACTGAAAGCTCCAAAACTGAAGGTCAAGTTGCTCCCTTTTTTTAGACGTGTTCTTGCCAATTTAATTTACTGTCGAGATGTAGACCAAGGTAGCGTGCGCTGTTCGCGAATGGCACTGGTTTTCCATTTAGGATTATCGGGTAGTAGTCGTGCTTCCGCAAGGCAAAGTCGATTCTGACCGACTTAAGCTGCTAATTCTTCTCCAGGAGGCGCGGAGGTAGGTTTTTAGTAATAATGCAACACAATGTTGTTCATTTTGCAGGAATAAAGTAGGATATTATGATCGATTAACTTCGAAAGCAGATACCATACCACTCCCATCCGTTGGCAGCGGGACATTGTATGGGATTGTCGTTGTACCAAATAAATGTCCGTGATATCTATATGACTCTTCCAGAATGTGGATACCGTTGAATATGATATTATGTATAAGATGTATGTGTATAATATATAAATACGAATTATTTCAAAATCGTGTAAATTATATGACATAAATGTACCTAATTACCTAAATCCATAATTTTTTTTATTTTGGAATTAATGAAATTCAATGATACGTATTTCTATTGAATATTATAAACAACTTCAAGTTCAATTGTCTCTTGGAGTATAAATCATTTATATTTTATTCAATTGATTATTCTTCTATAGGTTCAGAATCGAACTATACGTCTACACGAATGAAAATTTTTCAAGTTTTTATTCATCACTCGAACGATAATGCATAATTCAAATCGTTCTTATTGGCCATAAACATTCATATTTTTTTATTAATTATTAAATTTCTTTCACACATTGTCGCCTTATTATTGTTTTTTCATTGGCTTGGACACGAGTTAATATGTATTCGCTAAAAAAAATATAACGAATTTTCCGACAGTCAAAGCCTATTCAGATCATGGACATGTGAATAGGGGAAGTTCATATGATGCTAAATGCCAAAAAGAAGTTTTCAAGATAATCGTGTTTTAAGGTTTGCCTTGCTATGGTACTGGTGGAGGGTGTGCAAACGACTTAAATGAAGGCACATAGCATACGAAGCATTTAGTACAAACTTGCTGAATAATCCGTTGCGCGAAACAATTTTTATGATGATTAATATACCATCACAATAAAGTACCAAAAGAAGTGGGGGAGGGGGAGGCAGTTTTTCATAAAATATTCTAACTCTGGTGAATTTCAACTTTGGCAGCTGAAAATTGTTACACCGGTAATTGGAACAAAATATCGCTCGGGGAAGGGTTAATTTTTCGAATAATACTTCCAATTCGGGTAGGTAATTAATTAATAATATGAATCTTAAAAAAATTTTTAATTAATAGATAAAAAAGATTAAAAAAATTAATTCTTGAATTGGGCGGTAGACATTAGACAAGGTTTGATACCTGGTGGTAGGTACGAACTGATGAAGTGAGCCTCGCTTCTACGTAGCTCGTGCTATCGAATTACCTTCGCAGAGTTGACCCAGATTCTACGAAGGTTCGTTTACTTGAAGGGAAGTTCCTTGGACTGGGTAAACACCAGAATGATTCCATCACGACAAATGCGTTCAAAATAGAATATAACGAAAAATGGGATTTACCCCTTATAATAATTACGAACATCATTTCATCTATATTTTTAAGCTCCCAATACTACCAACAACACGTTATTTTTCTTAAAAAAAAATCTTTTAAAAAATATAGAAAGTTTTTGAAGGTTGCGTTATGATTTCAAAGACAAACATCACTTATTAATTTAGTCCGCAAAGAAACCTTGATCTAGTAACACTTCTAGAAATTAAAGTGCATTCGTTTATTAATTATTAAATTTCGTCGACACAATAACGCTGTAACGTACACGTATTATTTCTCACATTTACTTATGTATAACACGCGAGAAAAAGGAGTGAACTCAAGAATAGATTTTATTTCTCAGTACAGTGTATTATAAAGTATTTACGACAAAAACATTGATAATTTTTTACCGTAAAAATCTATCAAATCATGAGTACGTGTTGTGGTCCTGACACAAATGATTTGATTATCCCAACGGAAAATGGAAAAGTACAAGGAAGATATGATAAATCGTGGTTGAACGGACAAATATACTGTTCTTTTTTGGGAATTCCGTACGCGAAACCACCTTTAGACGATTTACGTTTTCGGGTATGATTTTTAATTTTAATAATCGTTCAACTTTTTCTTAAAGTCCTCTACATAATTAACCATACATTTTTATTTCAATATGTAGCCACCCGAACCTGCAGATCGGTGGGAAGGCATATACGATGCAACGTACGAAAGGTCTGCTTGCATACAATACAACTCACTAATGTTCATCAATCAAGGAGATGAAGACTGCTTATACTTGAACGTTTTCACTCCGAAGGTACGATGAAATTACTTACATTGATTTTAATAAAAACATTTCTAGTCCTAGTCCAGTGCATTGAGGTTGGAGAAATTCGCATCGAAGTGATTTTCGGTATGATTGTTAGGAACACCATTCCAAACAATATTTACTATAAAGTCCTCATCCCTAGTTGTGCAGCGTGGATCCCGAGGGCGAAAATGTCCCTCAAAGTCATTCCTTCGCATTTTGTCCAAACGCAAAAAGGTTGCAATAAAATTTACTCGCCTTTCAATTTCCAACAAAATGAGCCGTAAACTATTTTTCAAAAACGAACGTGTGGAGATACAGCTTCTTAAGATGAGTGGTTTGGAGGGGTGTTATGAAACTCGCTATAAAAAACGTACTACGATTATTATAAATTATTTTCATGGGTACATATTCCATTGAAACCCAGATAATTTTCCCTGACAAACAGTGCCATATTAGCCAATAGGCAACGGTGGCAAAATTTAAAGACGGCAAAAAAATAACCTAATTTCGAAAAAATAAATAAATAAATAATATAAAGTTTCTTCACAACACTTGTCGAATATTTATAATGTTCTGGCCTAAAATTTTATTATACAAACTATACAATAATTGTTTCCGATTTTTTCTCAGTGTCAAAACTATCTCGGGGGTACTTACCTACCACATTTCGTAGGGACACATTTCCATCAATAAGAAATTTTTAATGATGGACATGATAGAGCAATTTCGAAAGTCGCGTTCTAAAAATGAAAAAATTCACCTTATTTTTGGCATCTTTTTCGGTACTAATTTCCTCATATATTCATACCTCCTCATCCAGCTCCCCTACGCCCACTATATTATACCAAAGAAATTTCATTGTATGTTCCACATGCTATAACAAACCGCAAACTTTTATCGTTTATAGTTCGTGAGATATAAATTTTTCAATTTCAGGATTACTGTGAGCGATTTTCAGCAGAGTTTTTAACCCAAAAACGACAGCTATTACAGCCTACCTGATTTGGGAAGGGAAGGTCGGGGAAGGGTGGGGTCTTCAAATTTTGCGTTTCAGGCCATTTGTAATCATTGGCGAATGTCCCAACTTTTTGGTATACATATATATACATATTTTTTCCCACTCGTAGCGCTGATCTTCTTGAAAATGCGCAGAACAATCTCTTTTGTTTTTTCGATAAATTTCAAAATGGCGGATCATTCAAATTTTGAGGGGGCTGGAGAAGGGGCAAATAGCTCATATTTTTCGTTTTTGATCTCATATGAAAGAGTGAGTCGCGGATACTAACATATCTAAATTTCAGCTTCCTAAGTGCATATTGAGAGGAGTTAGATCAAAAAACGGCTTTTTGAGGAAGTTTTGAGTCGTGAAATTTCTTGACTCTTCTATATCTCCCCAACAAATCAACCTAGAAATGACAAACTTTGTGTATAGAGTTGGTTGATGACTATAATAATATAATATAACCTCTTGAATTTGGGTTAAAATAAATTCTAAATGGCGGATTATCAAAATTTGAGTAAAGCTTGAGAAGCCTCAAGTTGGTGAAAATGTAATTAATATGAATTCATATGGTTATTGGGAATAAGATGTATACTATATCCCCAATTCACTTCCATACATGATGTTGGAGGGGGAAGGCAGTGTTATCAGCCTAAAATAATGGTGGAAGTACAGGAGGGGTCGAAAATTTTTTACTGCTGTGTCATATGATAAAATGAGCCCAAGTGACAAACCTATTTTGATTTTAGCTTCCCAAGTGATTTTGGAGGGGAGTTGGAGCAAAAAACGGTTTTTGGAGGGGAAATTGCAGCAGAAAATTTCATGAATCTTCCATATCTCATCAACAAATCGGGCTAGAATCGTCAAACTTCCTGTGTAGGATTAGTCAGTGACCAGAATGTGACCTCTTAAATTTGAGTCAAAATGGATACAAAATGGCGGATTATCAAGATTTAAAGATAATTGAGGACCCTCAAATAGTTATAATTTGAGAAATACGTGTTCACATGATTATTTCGTGGCAAGAAATACTACATTTGTGCCAAATTCAACTTCTTAAGTGTTTTTGGAAAGAATAGGGTAGGGGTTTTCAGACTTGGTATTGGGTGTGGCCTGTAGTCATGAACGGTTAAGCAAGGTTCAACCACCTCTCTGAAGTTTAGTTATGGCATGTATCAATACAATAACGCTTTTTGCCTCAAGATATAAACGAAAAACTCATTTTGGAGGAATTCAACCCTCCACCAAGGATTACGTATACCTCCAATTTATTGAAACTTTTAGTATATAGGTATACGATATTTGGATAATCATTCCCAAGATATTCATGGACAAAATATTTTCTGGTGATTTTTCCCATTAAAATGTTCATATTAAACTGTTCGTTGATAGCAATTTTTTTTTAAAGCCACCCTCAAAAATTTCAAATCCTTTACCGGTAATGGTGTGGATACACGGAGGTGCCTTCTTATACGGAACAGCATCCACACAATATTACTCGCCAGATTTCTTGATAATCTGCGATATTATTGTAGTAACATTGAATTACAGACTGCATATGCTTGGTAAGCAACGTTACTTATAGTTCTCCTTGTCGAATTTTTCATTATTACTTTATTATATCAAGAAAACTAATGTCCTCAACTTCCGTAGGTTTTTTGAATTTAGGAATAGAAGAATGTCCCGGAAATGTCGGTTTGAAAGATCAAATTTTGGCTTTGAAGTGGGTGCAAAAAAATATCGAAAGATTCGGAGGAGACCCGAATAACGTAACCGTATTCGGCGAAAGTGCTGGCAGCGCTTCTATTCATTTCCTCATGCTAACACCTTTGACCGAAGGTAATTCCATCAAATGTACACCAACACAATATCTAGAATGTGGAGTGGTATGTTTAGTTTTCTCCTCATTAGTTCTTTATTCCATGACACAAACAACATAAACGGACCAATTTTTAAAGACTTTGGCGTATGGCATAGAATCTTAATATACATTGGGAGCGTGACACGCTGTACGTAATGATCTAGATTCTACGATGAAATATCGTCTAAGTGTAAATCCTTCGAGGTGAAGGTGGCGAATTTCATTAAGAACTGAAATTACTGTTCGTTCAATGAACCAAATCTTAGAAAACACGCCCATCACTGGTGTTCATGACTAATAAATTCAAATAATAAATCGAAGGTGCTAAATTATATAAAGGGGTATTTTTTGAGGAGGAATTCATGTTTAACCCTTTCAAACTCGAGAAGAAACCTATGGATGGATATTCGATATTTTCTCATTAAAAGCCGAATTTATACGTAAACATCGAATTGCCAACATTTTTTTCATCTGGAGTCATATGTCATAAAAAAATTTCAAAAATTGTAGAAAAAAAAGTCTATACATTTTCACTTAAATTCAGGGAGTCACACTCAATATTTCTTGAAAAACATATGAATAAAATAACGTACGAAAAGGCAGTGATATAAATTGAAGAACATATATAATTTTTATTATTATTTTTTTTAAATATCAATTTTTTCAAATGAAAAAAAATTTCATTAATTTTTTTTTGACTTTTCACAATTATCTACTTGTTTGGTAAAAACTGATTTCTCATTTGTTTTCCTTCAAAATAAACTTTTTCAATTGAAAAAAAATTTTTTTTTATAAAAAACTTCAAGTACCTATTCATTTGTAAATATTGATTTTAAATCACCTCTCTATGGCTGGCATATCTCCCCTTCCTCATATGAAGGATGACTAAGCAATAAAATTCATATGTTATTCAACTTATTTTCCCCTCTCATGGCGACTCTATTCCCTCTGAAAATTTCAAAACCTCGTAAATAATTAAAAAAAAAGTTTGAAAAAAAAAAGAACACGAAACGATTGGTCTCGACGCCGATCTCTTCAACCGTTTAAATTTTACTGTTATCAAAGTCGTCATCCATGTACAAAAATCGATAATTTCAATTTATATAATAACAATAAGAAAAAAACGTGTATCATTCATACCATTACTTCATCACTTCATATCTCAAAGGTTTATTCTGCAAAGCTATTTTACAAAGCGGATTAGCTACTGCTTTTTGGGCATTCAACACCGATCCGTTAAAAATGGCTTTCGATATCGGTCGCTACTGCGGATATGAGGGAAACGATCGAAAAGAATTAGTACAACATTTGAAGAAGTTGTCGGCCAGCGATTTAAACAGATGTTTTATGATGAATTTTAACAAGAATGCAAAAGTAAGCGTTTTGTATTTGTATTTTATGCATCAAAATATAGGCTAAAATAGATGCATGAGAAAGAAGTTAAATGAGGTTCTTTTTTGGGTACAACTACTTTTGAACATTATGACCCAAAAGTTGTTGTATATAATGCATACGCGGATGAGAATGTCAAAATAGAATATTAAATAGAAACTAATACACCTGCTAGAAATTATGAGCTGAGTTTTACTTAAAAACGACAGCTATTACAATGTGTCTGATTCAAACTTCGATAATCCGCCATTTTGAGTTCATTTTGAGCCAAATTCAAGAGGTCGTATTATAGTCATCAACTAACTCTATACACAAAGTCTGACCTTTTTACGTTGATTTGATGAGGAGATATGAAAGATCCAAGAAATTCCATGACTCAAAACTTCCTCAAAAAGCCATTTTTTTGCTTTCACTCCCCTCGAAATGCACTTAAGAAGCTGAAATTTGTAAATGTTAGTGTCCATGGCACACTCTTTTATATGAACTCAAAAACAAAAAATTCAGGTAATTTGCCCTCTCTTCAGCCTTCCTCAAGATTCGAGTAATTCACCTTTTTGTATTTTATTGTAAAACCAAAAAAGGTAATTTATTTGCATTTTTAAGAAAAGTCTTTCACCGAGTTTTGAGCGAATTCCATGAATACCTGCCTGCACCACGCACGGCCTAGAAAAAGTATATATAATATAAATATATTCATACCGAAAAGTTGAGCATTTGGCAGATGATTACAAATGGTATGAAATGCGAAGACTTGAAGACCTCCCCCTACCCTCCCTTCCCAAATCATAGGCTGTATCAGCTATCGTGTTTAACATAAAAACTCAGTTGAAAAAGTTCAAGTAATATTTTCCAATTTATACTTCTCTCACGCACTCGCTCCTCTCACTTAACCTTATATAGGGTATCATATACAACAACTTCTGAGCAACAATGTTCAAAAGTATGTGAACCCCAAAACAGGCTTTATTTACACTCCACCTTTCATGCTTAGGAAAAGCCCACTAGACTTATGAATATAGCTCCATCGGTAGAGACCATCGCAGAAGGCGCTGTTATACCCGATGATCCTAAGAAACTAGTAAAAAACGTTTGTCGAATACCCACCATAATTGGTTCCAACGATTTGGATGGATTAGTATTTTACCTAGGTAAGTTGAATCCAACCTGTAACGTATCACATCTATTGATGGAATAAAATTCATTTTGTTCAGTTCTGCGTACTCGTGGCCTCAAGAAACTGGAAAAAGATTTTTCCTTAATACTGAAAGATCATCTTTCAGTAAACCCCGATCTAATACCATTACTAACGGAAAAAGTTAGAAGCTTATACTACGGAGAAAAATCTCATTCATCGTCTACTGTCCAAGAACTAACCAATGTGAGTGCTTAAATTACTTCCATCCATTAAAATGATCAACCATAAAGATAAGTTTAAAGTATCCAAATCTTAATAGCTCTACACAGATATGTTCTGCTACCATATGAACGATATTTGCATCGAACCATTGATAAAATCCAACTGCCCTCTATATCTCTACGAATTCGGCTACCAAGGACGTCTGAATTTTCTGTTGCTTTACAGCAGACTACTCAATCCGGGTTCAGTACTTTGTTCCAATTTAAAAGGTAGTACATGCGATCGCATAAAACTGAATATAAACGTTAAGATTAGAAAATCATAGGAAATTTTTTGAAAATTTCTTTCTGATTTTTAAAAGGAGCTTGTCATGCAGACGATGTATGTTACCTGTTCTTCTTCAAGCTGGCTTTGATGTATCCGCCTTTGAGCAAAAAAGACAAAGAAATTATAAAATTCATGACCACAGCGTGGACCAATTTTGCACGAACCGGGTATACGCTATACTTGGAGAAATTATCAACGTTGGTAGAAGTACGTTTGAAGTGAATCGGGTATTTTTTTCTTCACAGGAATCCTTCAACTGAAAATGTAGAATGGGAACCATGCACAGAGGACAATACGTGCTACTTGAGTATTGCAGCCAAGCAGGAGATGAAAAAGGGCATCATAGGCGGAGAGCGAATGATGAAATTTCATCAAATAATAGATCCGGTGGCTGAGATCAAATAACAGAGCAATTATAGCGATACTTACCACACTTGGAGTGAAACAGCAATTCAGCCATTTTTTTTTTTTTTTGTAGTGAAATACCTACATTACTGAGAATGTACCATTTACACGAAAATAACTGCAAATATATCTTTTATTCTTTCAGCGAGTTTAAGAAAAAATTCCAAATTGATCATTACAGCAAATGAATAATTTTGTTTTAATTTAAATGGTATATCCTTAGATCATATACTCGTGGATGGCTCATGTTCCATAAGCCCAATGTTAAATTTTTGCCTCCAACATGAATGAGTCAAATAAGTGGCACGCCCGAAAATGTAAACAAACGCAGTTTTATCACAGTTTTTATTATTATCAATTAACAACAGACCAAATATTTTTTTACGATATAATTATCGTTTTACATATTTTACATAATTACTAACTGTGTATATATAATATTCCAAATGAATCCCAATACAACATAAAATTGAGACAATTGCGTTAAAGTAAATAAGAAAATGACACTTTCTTTTTCAACGTTTGTTGTTTGTTTACATTTTCGGTTTTTGCCTCTTATTCATGTTGGAAGTGGGTTTTTATCGCTTGGGCCATCCACGAGCATATGATCTAAGAGTATATCTTAGCCTCTTCAATTTCTTGAATAGGCAAACAACTATACATTGGCTACGTATGAGAAAAACTGATAGATGTTTCAGTAATGGGCATAACTGGATAAGCATAATCACTTTGCCTTGGAGCGATTTCGGGTCGGTAACATAATAACAATGTTTGTTGAGCGAACCGAAGATAAGCAAAATAAAAAAAGCATTCGTGGAAAAGTTTCGCTTTGCTCCCTGTTCAGTAACATAATTTTCAATATACATAAACGAAAGTAATTACTTATACAATCCGACCCTAAAATGCTATAAGTTGGAATGTAAAAATTCGTGCAGTTTCGTAGTTTTGTTTTGCGTATAGGTATAGATAACGCATTATTTTGGCAGCGGGAGGAAAATAAGTAGAGGACTGAAAAGTTGTATTTTCGACCGCGTTTGAGGGTTGGATATAAGTAGTTTTCGTATTATGTATAATGAAAAGATTTATTTCCGACTCGTCAAGTCTTCTTCAAATTTTAACCATTCCTCATTTTGGATTTATTCATGTCAGTTTCTAGCAAATCATACATACGAATTTTTAGCTATTTAAGTATATTTGGTGAGTATAGATAAGGAAGATTCATAAAATTTCCTAGCCCCCTTCAGTAGCTTTTTTTGTTTCAACTCCCTGCAAATCCATCTAAGAACTTGAAATTCGAATATCTTGGTAATTTAAGGTCACTATACATAATTACATATACATATAATACAAAATTTTCGACTTGGAGATTACTCTCACCACATTTTAAATCGATAACTTTTCCGCCAACCCTCCAATAACATGGATGAAGGTAAATTTGGAATATATCACGATTTTCATTTCCAATAATCATATCTTAATATACATACTGTATAATTATGAATCTACATGATTTGAGTTTTTTCTTTGTGACTTTTCACAGCCAAAACTACCCGTTCGATTTTGATGAAATTTTGAGTTCCCGTCCAAATTAACGAGAAGAAGGTCTATGCCCCAAATCCAAACCCCTAACCCCGAAATGGGGGGGAGGAGGTTCAAAATTTCGAATAGGGCCCTTCTAAATTTCAAAATTGATTTTTTTTTATAAATGGATTTTAAAGTATAAATCAATTTTTTTATGTTCTTATCATTTTTCATTTTTGAAGCACCCTTACCCCTCAAAATTCACTCGAAAGTGACATCATAAAATCAGAAATCGTTGAATTTCACTTTTTATCAAAAATAAGTGATACATTATTCGCATTGTATCGACCGAAGTATTCACGTAGATTTTTTCAACGGTTTTCGACCATATTTGGAAAAGGGGGTAAAGAAAAACCAAAATTTCTGTATTTTTTTTCTTTTTAATTTTTGAAACATTTTTTTAATCAACGCGTTGAAAGTAACAACAATAGGAATATATCCAAGTTTCAAAAAGAATGGATTAAAAATAAGACTGTAATCGCGAGTTAGAAATTCGAAAATGTTTAACGTTTAAGCGCGTTGTAGAACATTTTCGTTGCGCTCGCGTTTCGTTAGGCGCGAGATACACGAGGCAAACATGTTCGACTTTGAATACTCGGGTCGATACGCTATCCAGTTGAAAAGAGTTTGAATATTACGCGATTTGTTTTTTTTTTTTAATGCGCTCCCCATGCTCCGTATCTTCCGTTCATAAATTTTAATTTAAAACAAAATCGAAATAAAACGCACATTTTGAAGATTTTTCGAGAAATGGCCAACTTTTCAAATAAGGAACCGAAAAAAAAGTACATCCGTTTTTGTAGTTTTACAACAGGAAAAAAATAAATATTATTTTTCATATGAGCAATTGTGATGAGTTTTAGAGCCGAAAACTGGAATCTCGGAGCACGTTTTTGCAAAGCGTAGGTGCGTGTATTAGCACAACTGTCAGTAAAATTTTAATGGTTTTTTGACTAATAACTTCGAAATTTTTCCTCAACACGCCATTTGATTGTCATCATAACCACCCATAGCTTTTTTTAATTTGATTGCAATACTCTGCTTATAAAGACGCTAATTACTTATGAATATGATGCTTGATAGTAATCAAGTTTTTCTCACATCATTTGTGTACATCCCATTAAAAAAAAAACGTAAGCAGCCATGCCGCATTACTGGAGCTGAGTTTTTAACTCGAGCTTGTTTTGATTTACTAATAACCTTGCTTAACCATTCATGACTACAGGCCACACCCAATACCAAGTCTGAGAACCCTTACCCTATCCTTTCCAAAAACACTTACGAAGTTGAATTTGGCACAAATGTAGTATTTCTTGCCATGAAATAATCATGCGAACACATATTTCTCAAATTATAACTGTTTGAGGGTCCTCAAATTATCTTCAAATCTTGATAATCCGCCATTTTGGATCCATTTTGACTAAAATTTAAGTGGTTATATTCTGGTCACAAACTAATCCTACACACAAAGTTTGACCATTCTAGGCCGATTTGGTGATGAGATATGGAAGATTCATGAAATTTCCTGCAGCAATTTCCCCTCCAAAAGCCGTTTTTTGCTCTAACTCCCCTCCAAAATCACTGAGGAAGCTAAAATCAAAATACGTTTGTCACTTGGGCTCATTTTATCATATGACACAGCAATAAAAAATTTTCGACCCCTCCTGTACCCCCACCACTATTTTAGGTTGATAACCCCGCCTTCCCCCTCCAACATCATGTATGGAAGTGAATTCGGGATATAGTATACAACTTATCCCCAATAACCATATGAATTCATATTAATTACATTTTTACCAACTTGAGGCTCCTCAAGCTCTACTCAAAATTTTGATAATCCGCCATTTTGAATCCATTTTGATCCAAATTCAAGAGGTCATATTGTGGTCACCAACTAACCTCACACACAAAATTTGACCTCTTTAACTTGATTTGGTGGGGAGATATGGAAGATTCAAGAAATTTCATGACTCAAAACTTCCTCAAAAAGCCGTTTTTTGATCTAACTCCTCTCAATATGCACTTAAGAAGCTGAAATTTGGATATGTTAGTATCCGTGACTCACTCTTTCATATGAAATCAAAAACGAAAAATTTGAGCTATTTGCCCTTCTCCAGCCCCCTCAAAATTTGAGTGATCCGCCATTTTGAAATTTATCGAAAAAACAAAAAAAATATTTTGCGCATTTTCAAGAAGAGTTCCTCACCAAATTTTGAGCGAATTTTATGAATACTCGCCGGCGCTACACGTGGGGGAAAAAAAAATATATATACCAAAAAGTTGGACATTTGCCAGATGAGTACAAATGGTCTGAAACGCAAAGATTTGAAGACCCCACCCTCCCCCGACCTTCCCTTCCAAAATCAGGTAGGCTGTAATAGCTATCGTTTTGTTAAAAACTCAGCTAAAAAGAAATTAATTCATAGGTGAAAAGGCTTATAAATCTGTATTGTAACCAACTTATAAATTCACGTTAAAAGAAGAAAGGTGTGTTTCTACATTGAAATAAAATTTGCTTATTTCATGGAATCAATGGTTGTTATACAAAAGTGAAAGGAGTTGATACGAAACGAGTGAGCGAAGCGAATGAGTAATATGGAAATTCAAGGATGTGAGCGAGCGAACAATGGGAGCTTGGGTCTAGCTGACAGCGCGAAGCGCTGCTAGTGAGTTCATATAAATCGTATTTTTGTTACTTTGAGATTCCTCAAGCTTCCTCAAATTTTGATACCATTTTGGATCCATTTCGACTGAAATTCAAGAGATGTTATTCTGGTCACTAATTAACCTTACACACCAATCTTTACCTCTGTAGGTCGATTTGGTGAAGAGATATGGAAGATACAAGAAATTTCATGCCTCAAAACCTCCTTAAAAAGCTCCCTGCAAATGTACTTGAGAAGCTGAAATTTGTATATGCTGGAATTCGTGACTAACTCTTTCATATGAGATCAAAAACGAAATGTTTGAGTTATCTGTCTTCCCTCTCCAATCCACCTCAAAATTTGGATGATATACCATTTTGATGTGCATCGAAACAACAAAGAAGAACCTTTTTCGCATTTTCAAGAATACTTTTTCATCAAAAGAAAATATAGTATATATAAATATCACAAGTTGGACAACTGCCAGATGATTACAAATCGTTTGACCAATTTCCAAATCAGATAGCCTGAAATAGCTATCGTTTTTATTAAAAACGCAACTAAAAATGTTTGACAGAAATCTTTAGAATGGTCCAACTGCGCATTATCACTACGATTATCCGTCCGAATCAGGTAGGCTGTGATGACTATCGCTTTTATTAATATAAACATTCAAATAAAAATATTTACTTACTCTAATTTTTGCTTATTAAAGTTCTATTAAATCTATATGAACTACTTCAATACATTTAGTCCTATACAGGGTGTTCCGTTTCGGGCGCACCACCGGCAAATGGCAGATAGGACAATTCAAGTTACATAGATGTATCATGGTTTGCCTGCCTAAAAATCGGAAGGGGCCGAGATATGCCAGCTTGAAAAAAAAATAGCTCACAGTGATCATGAAATAGAAAAATTTATATCTCATGAACTATAAACGATAAAACTTTGCCAAAGCAAGCCGCAAAGTTTTATCGTTTATAGTTCATGAGATGTAAATTTTTCTATTTCATGATCGCTGTGAGCTATTTTTTTTTCAAGCTGGCATATCTAAATTTCAAAAATTACACGCTTAATTAAATTCAATAAATTGACAAAAACAAAATCTAGTTGACATGACACAAGTAAAAGATATTGAAGGTGACGAAACACCTTCGATAATAATCATATTATGCAAGTTAAGCATACAAAATTGATAATAAAAATAATCACAAAAACGCAAAATTAAAAATAATTGAAATCTCAACATATTTCATGCATCTCTTTGAAATGTTCAAAAAGCAATTTCACTCCCATAATGGACATTTCACACGCAGGACATTCAAATACCGTCGTAAAACCATCAACGTGAAGAGGATTAGATGTATCAGCTACTGACTTGGAACGATGATTATATCGGATGCAATGGTTTAAAAATTTATTCATTTTAGAATAACGGGTATTACACAACTTACATGATATTTTTGTCCCGACATCCAGGACATACATTTTGTTCAAACGAAATAACTGTTTATTTTTCGCGTGATTCCGACTACTAATGTGAGTAATGTAAGTGTGAGAAGATGATAACTTAATCAAACACACCTTGCATCTAGCTTCATTGTTCACGATGGATATACACTTTGTATCGAATTTCTCGATAAATAAGATGTTTTCTTCTGCTGAATGAACAGTCACAGATTTCGACTTAGTGCTAACTTGAGATTTGCACAAAAGTGAATCAGTTTTAGGCGATTGGTGGGCATTGTCCCTTTTACTGGAAGAGACTTTTTTTTCGGAGGTTTGAGCCAACAGCGCATTCTTCTTCTTACCTTGTTCGGAAGTACAGTAAATGGGTAAGGCTGTCGAAACCACAGACCGATTTGAATTCTCCCTTTTTACCACGTTATGCTCTCCGTCGCAGTCACCATTCATGTACGCGACTAGCTCCAAATGCTCGGAGGTGGTTTTATGGAAGTCGTGAGAATATCGTAAATTATTATTCCTAATCACGATTTCTTCGCCACATTGTCTACATTCGAAAAACACATCGTCAACAACGGAGGAATCCATATCGCCGTCATTTTTACCGAATTCGTCAAATGTATTCGACATCATAGAATGAATGCTTCGAAACACATCCTTATTGATGCTTTTCTCGAGAATCCTGTTTTCGTCCCAAAGTCGGAATAATTTTTCGAACTTTTCCACAATTAATCGCGGTAATTGTACATTCATTTCGGAAATTTTGTTGTTTTTTAAATCACTTTCGAATACGGAAAAATATAAATTTAGAAATTCGATAACCTGTTCTTCGGTAAC
The DNA here is from genome assembly GCA_009761765.1 of Phenacoccus solenopsis. Classification (NCBI taxonomy): domain Eukaryota; kingdom Metazoa; phylum Arthropoda; class Insecta; order Hemiptera; family Pseudococcidae; genus Phenacoccus; species Phenacoccus solenopsis. The sequence continues at coordinate 48,372,914 of CM019752.1, read as the reverse complement.
GGCAGAACCCTTGCGAAATTTATTCGATCGACGACTCATAGTTACGATGAAAAAGCAACTTGTAAACACGAACGCAAATCACAATTATAAATTAAACGCATTAATATGTAGTTAATACTTGTTACATACAACCGTCACTCTCTATTTTAATCGATAATTTTACATTATGTCAACATTAATTTGTCAATATTACGCTCACACGTTTTCCGGTCTTCAGGCATCGCTAGTCAACTTACCAACTCTCCCCACCATATAACCATTATTCATATTTCATCAGCAAACAATGATCAGCTGACTAAGGACTGTTGTTAACTATCACGTCCGCGTACAAATTAGCAGCGCTAGAAGAAGGGACGAAGGCGACACAATGTTATCGTATGGATATCCTTACTAATCATATGCCACTCTTGCCGATATCATGGGCTGTTCTAGATTTCTTAGAATAGAAAATCTTCTAGAGAACGCGAATTCATAGAAACAACTTTAATTATACGAATATTACGACAACAATTCCAAGTTCGAATTTTAAAAGAAAATTCAATTTCCTACCTTATACTTTCAGGGACAATCTCGACTTAGCTAAATTTTAGAAAAGCGATTAAAAAGTAATAGTCGACAAATCAACCCAATTTTTAAGAGAAGAAAAAAGGCAGAACCAACAATTATATCATGAAACATTGAGGAATTGTAAAAGAACTGAAATAAAAAAAAAATTTTTCGAAGGAACCAAATTATTTTTAAAACTGTCTAAAGAACGAAACCCGAATTTCTATCGCTCTTAAATTCGTTGCAACTGATTTTCTCAAATATATATAAAGAAATTTGTAAAGTAGATGAAATTAATTAAATCAACATTAAATTCATTAAGTCGAATTGAAAAAAAAACGGTAAGCAGCCATGCCACATTACGAGAGCTGAGTTTTTAACTGGAGCTTGTTCAGGTTTGCATACAACGTTGCTAACCTCTCATGTCTACAAGCCACACCCGATACTAAGTCTGAAAACACTATCCTGTCCCTTCCAAAGTCACTTAAGAAGTTGAATTTGGAACAAACGTAGCATTTCTAGCCATGAAATAATCATATGAACACATATTTCTCAAATTACAACTACTTCAGGCTCCTCAAATGATCTTCAAATACTTACGATGCACCACTTTGAATCCATTTTAATCCAAATTAACCCTGGAAACGCACAAGAATTTTAACACCTTCATTACGCACTGTGGAGTCCCTGGGACCCGAAGGTAAAAAATCAACTTAAATTCTATTAGACTGATAATGCTACCTTTATATTTATTCTCTGAAGTAACCAACATAACATTTGTCATATTACTGCTCCCCTCTCTAATTTCTCCTCTTCGATAATTTTTTTTTATTACTTAGCCCTTAATTGGCACACATGGGTGAATTTCACCCATCGGTAATACAACCTCGCTGCGCTCCGGCGTAACCGGCTACTCATCCCTGTGCACCCTTCATAGTTGAACGTTGCCGCAATTTCTTAAGTTTGGGAATCTGTGTTAGTTGCATACATCAATTTTCGAAGGGGCAGATTTACTTCTGAATTTTTATGTAAATTATTCATTGCATTTTTCAGGTCGCAAAAATTGAAAATAAAACCATGCTATATTGTAGTTCGAAAGATTTGCAAGAAAAAACATAGAAGAACAAATTGCCTATCTTTAATATTGAAGGAGCTAGAAATTTTCAAAAATTGTTCTATTCTATCCTATGTATGCTGCCCCTTCAATTTTGATATTATGCAATTTTTTGTAATGAAATTCTGCATTTCAGCGAACACAATAACATATTATATTTCAATTTCTTGAGTGACTCAGCACAATTTTTATTTTCTAATTTAAATTACTTTTATGTGTGTCATTAGAGGGTTAACAAATTGAAAAAATTCACGGTATACCTTAATGAAAATCCACACTTCGATTAATTTCTTATTTATATTCCTCAAATCAATAAAAAATGAGAGCATCTACGTCATCACAAGACGATATCACAAATTACTTTTAAAAAAAAATATTCGAAAAAATAATTTTTTTAAAGAATAAATAAATTTTGAAAAGGCATGTAGTGTGACAGGTTATGCAATATGTTTTACACAGATGGTTTAAAATTGCCTAATGTTGAATATTTTTTAGCGCTATGTAGCACGTTGCAAGAGGGACTTATACAAGTTGTTGAACTTGGGGTCCAGGGACCCCGCGGTGCGTTTCCAGGGTTAAAGAGGTCATATTTTGGTCATCAACTAATTCTACACACGAAGTTTGACCTTTCTAGACCAATTTGGTGATGAGATATGGATAATTCATGAAATTTCCGACGGCAATTTCCCCTCCAGAAGCGGTTTTTTGCTCTAACTCCCCTCCAAATTCACTTGGGAAGCTAAAATCGGAATAAGTTAGTCACTTGAGTTCATTTTATCATATGACAAAGAAATAAAGAAATTTTGACCTCTCTTGTACCCTCATCACATTTTGAGGTCGATAACCCCTCCTTCTCCCTTCCAACATCATGTATGGAGCTCAATTGGGAATATAGCATACTTCTTATCTCCAGTAATCATATGAATTCATATCAAATACATTTTTACTAATCTGAGGCTCGTCAACCTCTACTCAAACTTTGATAATCCGTCATTTTAAATTCATTTTGAGCGAAATTCAAGAGGTTATATTGTGGTCATCAGCTAACTCTACACACAAAGTTTGACCTTTCTAGGTTGAATTGGTGAGGAGATATAGAAGATTCAAGAAATTTCATAATCATAACACAAAACTTCTTCAAAAAGCCATTTTTCTCTCTAACTCTCCTCAAAATGCACTTAGCAAGGTGAGATTTAAATATGTTCATGTCCGTGACTCACTCTTTCATACGAAATCAAGATTAGAAATGTTGAGCTATTTGCCCCTACTTCAACCCTCCTCAAAATTTGAGTGATTCGCAATGATGAAATTTATCGAAAAAACAAAAAAACGTTTTGTCTCATCTCTAAAAAGAATCTCTCGCCAAGTATTGCTGTCCCTTTTAGAATCTCATCCCAAGTTGACTAAAAATGACGAAAACAAGAAGGATGATCTTTTAGAAGAAGTTCCCCCTAAGATACGACTTTTATTACAATTCACGAATACTTTTTCAGAAGACAAGCTGAAAAACGTGTCCAAAAAGCTTGATACGTGATTCCTGAAATAAAATTTAATGAAAAGAAAAAAGACGCCAAATTTAGATCTCGAGAATTTAATACAGATTGCAATATTACTGCTAAACGAGCCATCCAGTGGCCACAAAAAATAAAGTTTTTTTGAGGGGTCGCGACCTGACGTCCAAACGCATCGGGGCTAAAAATCTGTCTTTACTACCACCACAACTTTTTTTTGCTCTTATCACTTTTCCTTCTGGGCCTGGATTTTCTCTGCACGGATCTGCTCAATAGATACTCCAATTTTAGTATACCGACTTGGTTATTGGGGATAAGAAGTATACTATATCTCTAATTAAGCACATACATTGTGTTGGGAGGGAAGAAGGAGGGTTTATCGGCTTCAAAATGTAATAGGAGTACATGAGAGGTCGAGATTTTTCATTATGCTATTGTACGACAAAATGAGCCCTAGTTGGTTTGCAAGTGAATTTGGAGGAGAGTTGAAGCAGATTTAGGAGGGGAAGTTGCCTCAAGATATCTCATGAATCTTTCATCTTTCGTTACAAAATCGATCTAGAAAAGTAAAACCATGTATAAACCTTGTATGTAAGGTTGTTGATTGCCAAAATATGACCTCTTAAATTTGAACCAAAATGAATGAAAAATGGCGGATCGTAAAATTTTGAGCATAATTTGAGAAGTCTCCAGTTGCTATAATTTGAAAAATTATGGGTACATATAATTATTTGTTCTAAATTTAACTTCTTAAAAGTGATTTTGTAAACGATGGGTAGGGGTTTTCAGACTTGGTAGAGGGTGTGGCCTGTAGACATGAAGGGGTTAGCAATGTTATTGAAAACCTTAGCAAGCCCTAATTACAAACTCATCTCCTGTAATGCTTTGCCCTTCAATTTGCTATTTCAAAAATTAAACTTATCAATCATGATGTTTAAAAATTGTATTCTCATCATTTTAATTTATTAACATTATCAATCACTTTAAAATTCATCAACAATTAGGAACTTCATAAAAAAAAATTGTAAAAAAATTGAATTTGTAAAACTTCTCCTAACATGGTATTGGCCAAGTGGCGCATTCCACTAGTTCGAGTAAAATAACAAAATAAATAAATCTCGCTATAATTTTCTTACGTTTTCAGCAGTAATAACGAATTTTTTCCCGTAGCATTTACAAGAGAAAAATTTAGCGTAGCAAAATTGTTTATTTATTAGCGATGGTCTCCTTTTTACGAAATCATATCCGCTGCCAGGATTTTTATCAAGTATCGGCCTTTTCTTTTATGAATTTTTAAAATTTTGAAGCACTGGAGAACGTATAGACACATTAAACTTATCAACTCACATGAAGAGAATAATAAAAAAACAAACATAAATAAAAACATTTCTTTATTTCATTTATGAAAAATCAATAAAAAAAAAATAGGAACCAAGATTTCTGCAATGAAGAATAAAAAAAGAACATGACTGTTTCCTGGTAGAAAAAAAATATAAAACACTCAGAGGAAAAAATTATGAAAGAAAACAATATTTAGGTAACAAAAAGCGATAATTGAAACACTTCGAAATTTTTGAGCAACTTATTCAAGGCATATCTCGACCTTTACCTCGATGGAATACCTCCCAATGAATGAAAAGTGAGTTTAATCCATTTCTAAGTGTATGACAAAGAGAACACGGGATCTCTGCGAGGAAAACATCGACTGGCATTTTATTATCAAATGATAAATTAACTTTGCATCTATCCGTCGTCGATAATAATTTATTGAATTTCTTCACGTGTTTATACTTTTTACAATGTTTCAAAAAATCCACCACTTCTACGTACCTCTCATCGTCATTGCATAATCCACATCTCAATACTTTCTCCCTTATTTCGACGTTCAATCTGAAATTCAATCTGAACGATCTGACGTTACTCTTATGTTTCGAAGTGGTTACATGATCGAGGAAATCCTTTTCGCAGTTGAATTTAACGGGGCATAATTTGCATCGGATAGCATTTTCAGCGACCACGATGCAATCTACATCGAATTCTTCGACGAACATTTTTTCGATTTCGTTTCTATAATGGCACTCGCCCTCGAAATGCAACATTAGCTCATTTAATGAACAAGTTTCTGGGCATAATGTACACTGGAACGCGCTTCCTTTCGTAGTTACACACATCTTTACGAATTTCTCGTTGCAACGAAATATTTTCATGTTGTCTTCATGCATACGAGATTTTAAATGTGATTCCAATAATGTAGAAATTTCTACGTCGCATAGGTTACAGCGCGAATTGTCTACAGAAAAGAAAATGTGAAGGTTTTTGATGTCATATTGTTTCTCGCCATTCTCTACTTCACTCGCATTCCTAGCATTATTGTCCTCATGGTGGTTATTTTCTTCGATATTCAAATGCTGCAGGAAGTCCAAGTGTTCTGGAGTTGTTTTATGGAAATCGTAAGAATACTGTAAATTATTGTTACGCCATGCGATTTCTTCACCACAAGATTTGCATTCTATGAGGATAGAGTTTTCTAGATCATTACCTTTGGTTATGTGCGAATGATTATCAAAAGTATTGGACATCATCGAATAAACTCTTAAAAAAATTTCTTTATTAATGGTTCTTTCGAAGATTCTGCTCTCATCCCACAGTTGAAACAATTCGACGAATTTTTCCACCATAAATATCGGTAACTGAGAACTAATATGTGAGATATTGTTAAGTCGCAAATTATTTCGCAGATTTTCGAAATAATCATTTAGATAATCGATTACATTTTCTTCGGTGATATGTGCTTTCGGTGTTCCATGGTTGCTCATTGTTAGAGGAAATTCACGTTGAATTAACACACTTGGTGGTGGTTGGTACGTATAAAATGCGAAAACAGTTGATAAAAAATAAAAATTTGTGTGTAACTAAAAACACTAGAAAACAATCAACACAAATAATCCTACTGTAAGAATAATATGAAAAATACGTTGATAGAAGAAAAATTTGAATTACATAGATAACGACTTTCGATACCTTGTGTAACAATAGTCAGCAGGAATAAAATGGAATTAACAATGTGCATATCGCTGCATAACCGTATGCTCCATACTTTATATTATCAAAAACGATAAAGCTGTGAATACAGAAAATATATAAAGGCTGTAGCGATAACACTCGGGAATTCGGATTCATTGATTTAACCCCTGCTATCCATCAGTTAGGAATGCATTGACTAGCGAATCAGCAATAATAAGAAGAATACGATAACAGACTAAGATTATTGTAATAAAAAGTAAGAACTTACCATAGCATAGTGCTGAGAAAGAAGTTCATGTTTCATCCTCTTCGTTGATGATTGTTCAACACACAATTATGTAATTCCTCAATAATCACGACATGACTCATATTTCGTTTTATTAAAAGTTCAAAGTTTAACATTAAATTTAAACCTATTATGTCTACCATTAACTTTCAAGTTTCAAGTCATGATGCTAGGATTTTCAGCCCACAATCCACATTCACTTTTTCATTGATCATGACTCATGAGATAATTGTGAATATGCTGAATATGCTGTCTGTTATAGTTTTACCTGTTTTACACGTCACTTCCCCTCTTTCCACAATGAAATGATATGATTGGTTCGTCGCTCTAGTAAGCCAGGTACACACACATCTAGTCTACACAATATTTAAGTAGGTGTAAGTACATATTCCTATCAAATTTTTGTAATACAGCATTCCAGATTATTTGAGGCTAAAATTTCTATTCTACATACACGATTGCATACTGGTTTGCCTGCCAAATAGCCATTTTCATACATCTTTGATTCTCAAATACTACTTATCTGTTTCACTTAAAATTAGAAATATACACCAATAATAAGAATTTGAGAAACTTCACAGAAGGTTTTTTTGATTAAGTGATTATTTGTTGAAAAAAACGCAAAAATAAATTAGCTTTTGAGGAGGCCATATTTCACAGCTTATAACTTTTTTATAAATTGGGATTTGAATTTTTCGTTCTGAACAAATTAAAGAGAAGTGTCTTATCTTCTTCATTTTCAAATTTCAGAAGTTTCCATAAGAAACTCACGAAGAATTTTACTTTCAAAAATGTCACTTTTTCAGCGTTATCAATTTTGGTTCCCATATAAATAACATATACTGCCTGCGAAGTTTAGTTATACTAAAAAAAGAACCGTGTATGTGAAATATACCCTTCATATTTTGACGTATGAATGTAGCCAAAGTTCTCCTGATGAGACGATGCGGCTAAATCTGGCATTAAAATTTAATCGGAATGACTAAATGAAGAGCTTAGTATCAAGTATGAACTATTATGATGAGACAAACACCAAATTTAAGGCGGTGCTTCGGAAAATAAGTAGGTAAACGCGAAAAAATGGATTTTTTATTAAAGGAATGAAAAACTTGGAAAAATACATGTCAAGTGCCCTCAAACATGGTCCCTAAAACAATATATTATAATTTCAAATCATTTCGTTGCGTTATTTTGGAGAAATTAAGGGCACATTGTGTGTAACACACCCTAATTGCTTATTAAGTGCCTCCACTGATTAATGTAGGCGCGAAAACTTCTGATTTTTTTTACTATTATTATAAATTAGATAAGAATGAATAATGTTGAATGAAAATAAATCAAATTAATTTGTTCGAATAAAATGAGAATATTTAGTATTACATTCATTGATGATGTATTCTCAGCTACCAAGGACTGCTATGGACAAGTGGCGTGTTTGGAAATAAAGCACTTCAAAAATCTTGTTTTAATTCTATACGATTGTAAGACGAAAAATTTTGTAGTTCAATGTTGAATGTAACAGTTTTAATCATTCCCCCTTGCCCTCTCTTTTCTTTAAAAATTATGAAACACGTTGCTTCTACACACTGTATATCGATTTTTCATTTTCTACCCTACCCTCCACAAGAAAAAGCTTGGATCTTAAAAATGTGATTTTGTTGAAGTTTTGCTTTTAAATCTCACTTTCAGACTTCACCAGTAGAACTGAATTATTCATCACGATAAAAGCAGAAAATCGAAGGAAAAGAGCAGTTTCATCTTCTTAACATACAATTTTTGAGGACAGTATATAAAAAATTTATAAAATTCTTTTTCATTATATCCGAGAAAACTTTGTTAAAACGTTGAGAGAATATAATTATGATGGTCAGAGCTGAAGCCAAGAGAGGAGCTTCGGGTGTAAGAACTTTTTCCATGAGACACTTCCTTAAATGTGTGAAATCTCGCTAAAACTCTATCTGCTACAAATATCGTTGAAAATTTCAAATACCAAAAACACCTATTTATGTAATAGAATTTCAGGAAAACTACGATATTAAAAAGTACTCGATATTTATTAAATAATTTAGTTAAAAAGTACATAGACACATTAAATAGGCTTATATAATAAAGTTGTAACGTATTTCTTACGGTAACGATGGGTAGCACTCAATACCATTACACCATCTTTTATTGAAAGTGCATACAAGTGGTTTAACATTACATGGTTTGGCTCTGGGAGTAACGTTGGTTCGCACTATTTCCAATACATAAATATAAATTGAATAAGTAATATTCAATTGTAATGAACGCTGAAATAAAAAAAAAAAATACTCACAGAGAGCGGCGTATCCTTATTTAGTATAATTTGCAGAAGATGTGGAGGTAAAATAGGAGGGCCGTGCATTCTTTCCCAAGGTTTCTGCAAAGCCGGAATTTCTTGAGAATATTCGTTGGCTTGAGAAAAAAAACACACAAGCTATCAAAACATTTTTCTTAAGGTTCAAATATCAATGTAATATTATTAACCTTGATTAGATGTGCTGGAATTTTCGCTATCCATATCTAAAGCTTGGAAAACCTCAAAATCTGTATTCTTAACGGTAACCACGTTGTTTTTTGTGCCCAACCCATTGTCTACGATTTTCTGAAAAATACGTAACAAAGAGATGAATATAAAATGAATCACGTATGCAAATGATGAAATTTATTCTCGAGGTAATTACCATTGTAGGATCATATTTCCACTCTCCATCGACACAAAACTTGAATTCATGCTCACCTTCCGGAAGATCAATGATGGTGACAAAATCTCCATGGCTGTAACATTCGTTAAAATGAACCAGAGAGAATAAACCTTACAACTTAGGAAAACAACTACAAACCTTTTCACCATTGGAACTGGTTTCCAATTTGAGAATGTGCCACTAATAGCAACATCTTTTCCACCGCCTTCCCATTTGAAAACTGTTGGTAACAACCCGGACTTTTCTGTGCCATCTGGATTCACATTGGAATGCTGATGTAAATTCGTATCATCCTGAAATACCATCGTGGTAAACAGAAGCGCGAGAATTAATGCCACGCCACAATTTCTTCATATTATATAGCGTTTTAAGATAAATATGAATAAAATTGTATGAAAAATAATCGCAGTTATCGAGCACAGTGACAATCAATATTTAGAGAGATAAAGTTAAACGTAAATAACATCGAGAAAAATTTTTCTTACCACTGAAAGATGTTGTTTATCACAGTAAGATTCGTCTTCCTCATTATTAGGTTCTTGATAAGCGGAATTGTCAGTATTCTTATCAAATATAAAAGCTTGACTCGGTAAATCCCTATGAGGTGAAATAATATCTAAATCGCACGATTTATGCCTTTCCCTTGAGTTACTTCCTGCATTTCCCATTGTATAGAATTTAATATGTGGTTGTACATACGTGCGTTATTTGGTTATCATTTCGCCAGTATGGCTTCGTTTTTCAATAAAGAGTGGATGTGAAACACTTCGAAAATCTAGCTCTTACTTGAGATCTAATTTTTAACACGCAAAAGTTCGCTGAGCTCGTTTCAAAACTTTTGTTGTTTTTCACTTATCACACCAGAAAGTTGAACGCAGCGTTGTCTAATGTGCAAGGTGCAATGTTCGAATGTGGGAAGAGCGGGGTAGGGGAATAGAGGAGAGCGAAGGTCATCCTTAAATTGACAACATCGCAAGCACTGCCATCTATGAATTCATTAAAATACTAAAAGTAAATACCAACACTCAACTTTTTCTTTTTTTTTTTTGCTTTGAATTTGAACTAGTAATAGAAAAAAGAAAAAATTAACCCTTTTACCCTCAGACTATCAATAATTATCAAATGAGAAAATATAAATTGGAGTCATTCATAGATCTAAAATTAGAGAAAACAATGAACACCTATCTATATCACAAGCTTGTTTTTATGATATTCAGAATTTCAACGTATACTAGTGAAGTTATAATTTAAGTAGTTTTAACCAGAATTTGTCAAACGTATTCCCAGAAGTTTTCAACATAATTCTTCAAACATTGAACCGGTTCCCTTCCAAAAATACAAAAAAGGAACAGTTGTTTTTCTTGGGCTTAAAAACATACCTACATTTTTAATGAGTATCGCAACAAGCATAATTTTTGTTAAGAGGTGGTAGGATCTATGAAAAATGCAGCGTCTTGTTTATACACTTGTAAGACTACTTCGTCAATAGAACTTTCACAGGACTAGCAATATCTTAAGACTCTCTAAACAAATATACTCCCTTAACGACAAGTTCATCATAATATTCTTAATAATACACCAATCTTTAAAAAAATATATCAGATATGTAATTAAAAAAAAGACAAAAGTATCATAAAAAATCCTTTAATCATTAAATGCTAACAACAATATAACTGTTGTTATAATAAAAAAAAAATCATTTTAAATGCCACAAACGTTTAAGTTTCTACTTACAGGATAATAGAGGAATTTAAAAAATTTAGAATTGCCTTAAAAATAATGAAGTTTATACAACAGTAACACTGCTTAGTAATAAACAAAAGGTAAGTAGTAAATACATAAATAATTATAACAATTATAACTTAATCAACATCGATCAATCGTATACCTGTTTACTTGGCAACTTAATGTTCAGATGTAAGATGCCATTACGACAAAACAGAAAGAAAAAAGTAACATAATTAATTTTTCTAAATAATCTTTATACACAACATTTAAAAAATCATTAATAATAAATAAATAAATAAGTAAAACAATTTCAAACAAATCTCAATTACAACATTTGAAAAAATTTTCAGAGATCTTTCTAAAAAAAAAAAAAAAACTTAATAACTAAACGACTCGTTAAATTTCGTCCATTCGCCCCTACTCAGTAAATTACACAGTTCTCACCTTCGTATTCTATCATCAATGCAAACACACTCCATAAATAGTATTTATAATATCTAGTCAAATATATTTCAATTTAAATAAAATATCGTCAATTTCGGAATTAATGATGATGATGATTATTGTTATTGTATTAGAGTAATATATAATCATAACCGATACAATGATAAATAATCTTAAATGATGACGATGAGTAATATAATAAATAATATTGTGTAGTAACAGAGTAACATAAATATACATTATATATCAGTCAGTCAAGCAAACTTTCGTAAATTTATTAAATTATTCATTCCTCACTTCCAGTAATGAACACAAAAACAAAACTTCTCCTCTACACGCCTCAACTTGATTAACACTTGTAAGAAATAGTTCTTGGATCCTTCATCTCACGCACATTCATGTCAATTTGAAATTTCAGAGGCATAAGGCATGCTGAGTATTCATCGCCTGAATATTATTTTCTAATATGTACTTAAATTTATCGAATAATCATTACTCTCGAGATTCTGCCATAAAACGAGTTCACATTTATAGATAGAAGTTTCAATTGCTATCTTAGTGGAAGTAATTAAAAGAAAACTATCTTATATCTTATACCTTGAAGGATGAATTTATAAGTTAACAATAAACGACATACTAAGAAATTCAAATTTTCAAATTAAGAATCATGACAACATTGGTAGCAGCTGTTTTCGTCGAGTGAATATAATTTTAAATGGCTTTTTACTTGGAAAACATTTTTGTAGAAAAGTTAAGTGGAATTAAATGCGTTAAATTATAATACTCATGTTTAAAAAACTTCTTTTCAAGTTTCCTCATCACATAACATTGAAATTAAAAAAAAAGAAAATATAAAACTCATTAGTGAACATAAACGCTTACGTCGAAGTAAACAAGTAATGTAGTTGAAAGAAAATGAATTTCTACACACAAATATCAACGCATGCAAATACAACTCAACTTCATGATTCTTCTTAGCCACAGCAAAGTACCCATACTACATCATGCCTTACAGTGATATTGAAATGAGCAGACACTTGGTCCATAAATAAATAAAATTCTATAATTTTGTCAAAGATTACAGACTGAATTTCATTTCAATATCATCACCTGCTTGACGTGTCTTCTTCGTTACATTACTTACAAAAAATATTTCAATTGTACCAGCCAATATAAAATTCTATTCGCCCAAAGAAATGCTGTAAGCTCAAACAACTGGCACGGATTACAAAATTCACTCTTTTTAGACCTAAATCAATCCAAAATGCGAAGACATAAATAATTAAATTAGCATTATACTTCTTGTAAATTTTGCCCAACCTCTTCGGAAACTTAGGTTTACAAATAATCAACCTACACAAAAAGATAAAAATGTTTTCTACGCATTTCATCCACTTTTAGACGAAATTTCAAACCAAGTATTGCGCCAACAATCGCATCAATTTTTACGTATTTTTCAGCACACTTACGACAAATTTAATACGTAATTTCAAACATTTTCGTACCAATTCAAATCAACAATACGTCCGTAACTACATCCTATTAAAAAAAAAAGCATTTGTCCAATAACCTAAAATGAACCAAGCACCAGACGTAAAAAATCGAACAGCGATAATCGATGAACGAAAAATTATTACCTAATAAGGAAAAAGCAAACAATGAAACGCTCAAAAGCTTAACCAAAATATCGATTCGCGTCACTAAGGAAACTACAAACATGATGAAAGAACGTTGACGAAATTTTCATTACCGTCCGACATCCCCTCTCGATGCATACGCCCTTAAACGATGAAAATCAATCAATTGAAATTTTCACCTAGTTTTCCAGTAATACCCTATTTCGTATAAATGAAAAATATATTCGCTTACAACAATCACACTGTTTCCAACTCGTCCGAGAAACACTGCCATTAAAACATTCAACATCTTTACCTAGTATCACTATTCAATCACTACGCAACCTAGCAATTTTTATCCGGTCTGAAAAACGTTCGCGTATAAATTAAAATCATAAAAAAAAAACAAAAAAAAAATAAACATAAGACTTCACTATAAAGTTAATTACATATATAGTTTTATTCCTTCTACAGTTACATCCGCCTGATTTTTTCCCCAATTTAAATACGCTAGCAATATGGTAACTCGGTACTTTTTCGTCTAGCCGATGCAACTGGGTGTGTTTATTATGCAAACGTCTGTGCCAATGCACTGCTGCTCGCCTCCACCTCAACGCTTGTTATGGAAAACGAGAAATCACGCCACCCAATCCTCCATCCCACTCGCGTCTACGGTGCTTCCACAACGTAACCTTTCTCAACCCAAGTTCCACCCAACGATCGATGAAATTTTTAGAAACCCGTCTTTCATTCGAATCGCCTTCGTAAACCAAATGAATTTTTAATTTAAAAATAATAATAGTAATAATAATAATAATAATAATAATAATAATAATATTAATAATGAAAACTACACCACCGGTGAATTCTCGAAACCTCTGGTCGCATAATGAGTATGTTTGAGCTAATTATCGTACCGAAAAACTTATTACTTAATCAATATGAATACCAATAGCGTAAATTGTAATAATAATAGTCGTAATATAATATTGTAAAATAACAATACCAAATATACACGTCGTAAATCATAATAAATCGTAACAAAAGAAAAATTAATATTTAAAGGAATATTAATCATAACAACACACCTACTTAAAAACGCCGAAAAAAAAAACAAAATCAAAATCATTAAAAATATTAAAATATCGTAAGACAAAATAAAATAAATTAACATATATATAATGAGCGAAGGTCTTTTTTTTTCAAAAATTTAAAAAATAAAAATAGTAAAATAGGGCGTAAAAAGTCTGCATAGTATAAAAACAAAAAAAAAAAAAGAAATTAAACAAAAGAAAAAAAAGTCAAAGAAAAAGAAAGATAAAGAGAAAGAAAAAAACAGCCGGAGGTTGAATGTCAAACCGACACACAATGCTTTTAGGTTTGTTGTTTAACAACGATTACGCCGGGCCTTTGCTGTTGTTCATTACTCGTATTGACCGTCGACACGTTACCGTTCTGCGTATGCTGACGAGAATGGAACCGCAAAAATGGATTCATATCCACTTGCAATACGGTCTGCGAAGTTCGCTTGGTCAACGCTAACGGAACTTCTTGATTATTCGTTGAACTAGTTGTACTTGTTCCGGACGCCGAATCGAACAAACTATCGCCTTCTAAATGCCTGATCGCTTCGACTATGGTTTCTAAATTTTGACGCGATGTACTCGTTAAATATAACCTATAAATGGTAAGAACAGAAATTAAAAATCGAAAAAAAAACATCGAAATTCTCCTTTTTCACCCTATCTACTTCGAACTTTACAGCCTAAAAGTTATCGCATATGATGCTCTCTATAAATTTCCAACACTACTTTTTGATAATCGCAAGACTAGGAGGAAGGGGAGGGGGTTTGCGAAGGTGTCAATAGGAAAAACTTGAAACTTTGGAACTATTGCGGGAATTTTTTTTTTTGATTTGTTAGTACGTAAACTCATCGATTTTGATTCAAAAAATGGCGTACATGATATCATTCCGATAATGGACCCATTCTGAGAGGGAGTGAAGCTTTTTCTACTTTTCAACATTTTCAACCTCCTTTTCGTATACCTTCCCTTCACTGCCACTAATATGATTTTCACGGTTTGAAGTTATATAAGGAATGTTTAATTCATGTAATTTTCAACCAGTTAAACATCTGCGAAATTTCTAAGCTGAGTTTTCAATTTAAAACGATAGCTATAATAGCTTGCTGGCAAGATTAAGGAGAGAGAGTGAGGGGTGGTCCAATCATTGCGTTTTACTCTTACATCATTTCTCATCATATGGGAAATGTATACATACAGGTGCCTGCACCCTTCCGCTCAAAAACATCTCTATAATTTCTCCACAATGAAAGCTGGTAGAACTGCGAACCAGTCGCATTAGAAAGAGTGGGAATAGTGTGAATCATTATTTCATAATGGGACGATAGTTGTTATTACTGGTTCAATTCAAAGTGGCATTATCTAAAACTAATAGTTCAACACCAAGCATCGATGTACACATTGATAAAAGTGAATATTTCTGCTACATTTTTCTTTATCAAATAATTACTATTTAGAATTACTTTCACAGTAATAAAAATCATCATTTAGCGCTTTAGGACTTTGAGCATTAGTATTATCAAATCATAAAATTACATTATTCAATTTGAAAGTATCAGAAAAATCAAGATTTTCGCGCTGAGGGGTGTGCCGGTGTAACACATGATATTTTTTTCCGGTAAAATTGCTAAAAATAGTTGAGATATTTTAAAACTTCTTTTGTTGCTTTCATTTACATTAAAATATTGAACTTCACTGAAATTTTGAGAAGGGTTGGAAAAGGGGTAAAAAGCTCAAAGATTTTGTATTTAGTCTTACACAAAAGAGTGAGTCACAGACACCAACATATCTAAATTTCCGCCTCCTTAGAACATCTAGATGGGAGTTGAAGCAAAAAAACGACTTTTTCAGGAAGTTTTGAGTCATGAAATTTCTTCAATCTTCCATATCTCCTTGGCAAATCAACTCGGAAAGCTCAAACTTCGAATGTGGATTTAGTTAGGTAACAGAATATAATCCCTCACATTCGTGTCAAAATAGATCCAAAATCGGACGAATGGCCAAAATCTGAGGAAAGCTTAAGCAGCCTCAAATAGCATAGATTTGTTAAAAATGTGGACTCATATGATTACTAGTGATGAGAAGTATGCTATTTGCCAATTTCAGTCTCATACATGATTATGGAGGCTGGGAAGAGGACTTATTGTCCTCAAAATATGATGGAGGTAAACGAAAATTCCAACATTTTTTATTATATTGTCAGACGATGAAGCGAGCCCAAACGACTCAAGATTTTTCAACTTTAGCCTTTTAAATGAATATGGAAGGGATTTAAATCGAAAAAAGGATTTTAGGGGAAAATCAAAATTGAAAATTCATTAAATTTCGCATGTTTTCCCACACATTGACCTAGGAAATCGAATTTCATCTTTGGGCTGAGTTGGAGATCATAAAATGATCCACCGACTAATCTATCAAAAATGGATTCAAAATGGCAAATGATCAAAATCTGAAATAAATTTTATAAGCTACAAACCACTAAAATTTAAAAAATACGGCCTTTTTCAAAGTTCTTATGGACAAAAAGCATTATACATATATTCCAAATTGAACTTTTTCGATATTTTTAGGAGGGGTAAGGGGAGTTTTAGGACCCGGAAATGTATGTAGCTTGTGAGTTTGAATAGTTAACATGACAACATCATGTGCAAATGTAAACTAACTTCAATTAAAAACTTAGCTCCAGTAATGCAGCATGGCTGCTTACATTTTTTTTTTCGATTCACCCAATTTTGGGATTCTACTAAAAGATAGGTTGGGTGAAAATTACGCAGAAAGCAATGTTTCCGATAAGAATATTCGTAATTTAAGTGAGAAGGTATTTACAACTCCTTTCGGAGTCACTTCGACCAACCCCTATGCAATGTATTGCAACTTAAAAACTACTAAAAATGGGTTTAAAATGATGGAAAAAATTCTCTTGGGGTAAAATTGCATTTAGAAGCACTTTCTCTTTAAACTAAATCATAAAAATAAATTTCATTTCCTATTTCGAAATTTTAACGTAATTGAAGAAAATAACATAAAGAAGTGATTTAGCAACTGGCATAGCATTAAAAAAATTGACCATCTGCAAAATAATGGTTACAAATGAGTGGAAATGAACAGGTATGCATGCAACAATGCGTATTATACATATTTTTTCTAACTTTCCAATTCGACACCCCCTCATTCCCCTGTTGGGCATCAATACCAAAACTGAAGCTGGAAACATTGTAGAGGGCATAATATACAACAACAAAAAAATACAAACTATTTCTCACACATCATCATAATCAGGTTGAACATTTTCACTTTTTCAAAAAAATATAGAATCCAGAATTTCCCAATGTGTTCACTCTTCCCCATCCTATCTTTCGTTCATACGTATCTTCCTTCATTCAAAATCAACCATATCATTGGCTTACTTGGCCGATGCCGAGGACGCCGGTAATATTTGTTCCGCGTTTGATGCGTTATTACAAATGAGCGACGATGAATTAGTGGTAGTGGTGGTTAGACGGGTCGCCGCGATGGTAGTAACTAGTGCGACCGAGCTCGGCGATGGTAACCTCTCCACTTCCACTTTCGGCTTATGCTTAACTGAGGTAGTAGATGAGCAAGTAGACTGTACGGCCAGAGCCGGTGATACCGCGTACTGATGACCGTTTATTATAGCAGACGGAAGCAGAGATTCTTCGTGAGTAACTGGTTGCAAAATTACAGATGTGGTGGCCGCCGTCGCATTTCGTTTCGTCGTCGTCGTCTCTGATACGGTCTCGCCTCTGGTGCGACTCTCGTAACTACCACCCGAACTCAGTAATATCGTTTCTTCTTTTGGCTGATTAAAGAAAACAAAACAAAAAACCATTAGTAATGCATTCGAGGAACTGGTTGGTCTGGCAAAGTATTCGCGCGTTTGTTGCCATCATTACCTCATCCTTGTACTGTATCGTAATTTGCTCGGCCGATAGATCTTCTTGCATTTTTTCGGCGGTGCTCGTGACAGTCCCCATCGGATACATTGATTCGAGTTTTTGCACTTTTTCCTCCAGATGAATACGTAAAGCGCGTTCTCTATCTAGTTGTATCTTCAATTCCATTAATTCGTCGTTTCCTGACGCATCTTCATCTGTATATCGAAACAAAAATAAATACGAAAAATTTAGTACAATTCTGAATTATTCTATACAACGAAATTATGAGCAACGTAGCATGATAACGCAAATAGTTAAAAAAATTATATTTCCATGCGGTTAAATTGCAAGAATTCACTTTTTATGCCTCGCAGACCTACCAAATTTTACCAAAAAAATAACGAAATTTTACCCATTAATTTCATGTCTTTATTGCTGAGGTTAAAAATTCATTTTTTTTTATTTTTTATTTTATTATTATTATTTTTTTTTTATGATAATATATTGAAGAACCATGCAGAAAAACATTTAAAAATAAAATATCTTAATTTTAAAAAATTTTTCATTTTTTTTAGATAATAAATGATGTTCAAGAACCAAGAATTTTTTTTCTAATAAAATACCCCAATATCCTGCGGTTTCATCTTAGAGTGATAATAATAACACAAAATTTGAATTTCCCTCCTACAAATCCTGTAGTAAAGCACAAAAAGAAAGTTCTTCTCAAACATTACAATATATCCATTTTTTTTTAAATTTGGGTACGTTTTTAGGGTACAAAACGTGACTTTAAATCTAAAAACAGCTTATACGTCGGGAAAAAAATTTCATTCCACTCCAACCTGGATTACGAATCGAAAAATTTTAAAACATCTGTCGAGGTGCCAAAACACTTCAATTCATCTAGAAGTGATTTTCTGGTAAATGCAATAGTTGGACAAGAATGATGAATTTGATTTGAAGAAACAGCACCAATACTCATGGGCTCAATCAAGGGGAAGAGGGCTAGGAGTATATAGCCCCCAAAAATTCTTCGAAATTTCAAAAATCAATTATTAAGCGTATACGCGTAAATTAATTTAATCGTTCTACCTTGGTTTAGCCCCCCCCCTCACCACCAAAACGAGAAGTTCTGGTTGCGCTAAAACCAACACTTGTACAAGAAGTATTGCTGTCCATATTTTTGGACACCAAACTCAACCTAGTGTAGGGTGAAGGAGCATTTCAGGTTGAAAAACAAATTTTCTTGCGGGCACAAGTTGGTCGAATTATCCAGGAAAATTGTTTGACAAATGTCGTAAAGCTCTAAACAATGCATTCTACCGAAAATCAGCACTTCCTACCTCTTATTTCACCCTCAAAATGACCATTTCTAATTTTAGTCCTACATTTTCAACGATGACAATGGTCTAGTACGCATATAAAATTTCTGCGGGCGTACTTTTGACCGCTGAGTAACATAAATTTTTTTCAAGATTTTAAGTGTAAGTCACCTTCAAATTGAATTCATTTTTACAAAAAACGAAATAAATTCACTTTATCACTACTCTATTTATTTCTCGTTAATAAAAATCATCTGCACCAAGCAAGCGTATACCGTACCAGAGGAGTCGGCTATTTTTCTCTTCTTCGACAATACGTTGGTCGGAGACGGAGGCGAGTTATTTAACGCGAGCTCGCCCTCATGCTGGCTAATAATACGCTTTAGCTGGCAATTCTGCGATAGTAATTGAGTTCTTTCTTGTTCTAACTGATAAATGTATTCGGCAGTTTGCTGTAAAATCGCAGCCTGTAACGCACGAAACAGAAAAAAAAAACAAGTTAATTAGAATAATTAACGCATACCTACGATTCGCTCTTCGTCGAATACAAGAGGTTGTATAATACGATACTCGTATACGTTCATTACTTCGATAATGTGTTACACCTATTATGGTGGGTCGCGCCAGACGAGTGGACGAGCGTTACCGTTAAATCTAAAAATACTCGATTAATGGCCGTTTTCGAGCCCTCAATTATCGAGTAAAAAATAACGCCACTCATTATCGTGGGAAAATTCGCGACCATCGAATAACCACGTGAGGAACTCGCGTACCCGTAATCGCACGCGTTGCATTCGAACGCTGTATATCGTAAAAGGAAAAGCTTCTAGTTTTCAATCTTTCTTCTCATCTCATTTGGTCCATGTATTACTTCGACTTTTTCGGATGAGAGAATCGAAAGCGCGTGTAAAACTTCGCGCGCCTTCTCACGCTAATAAAAAAAATCTAAACACGCGTCCTCGAGTTTTCCTTTTTTTTTTTTTTTTGCTTCATTTTCACATACAAATAGTAAAACACTATTGCAACGTGTATCTATCGCTATCTAGATGAACGCGGTGCACCGAATGAGAACCAAACGATGGGCTGTACGACCTTTTAAAAAATAAGTAGACGGTGTGCCAATATTACGTAACGTTCTACATTCCGAGCGTCTAGACGGCAGCGCTTCAACAGATCCAGATCAGCAGATCTAACGTTAAATGTAGTACACGCATCACCTGACTTGCGATGATTTTTTTTTCCCAACACGAAAAAACGCTCGGTAAATTGTAGCCAATATTTTGAAACATGTCGATGAAAAGATTTTTTTGGTCGAGCTTACAGCCTACCTATTTAGGGAAAGATGGGTTGGGAGGAGGAGGAGGTGGACATAATTTCTTCACATTTCAATCATTTATACAGTAGACTCCCGATTATGCGAAGTCAATTGGGGCGGAGAGGTGTCGGATGTGCAAAAAAGTCGGATAATTGATTTTTTGATTTTTTACTGAAATTTAATGAATAAAAGTTGTGACAAAAAACGAGTTTAATTGGAAACTTCAAAATTACAGAAAAAAGTTTATATGTATGTAAGTAGGTACATACTTAGGTATAAAAAACAACTTAAAACATTAGATAAAAATAAAAAATAAATCACTTTTTTTGGAAAAAATCTGTCATACTTTTTTGAATAGTTCGGTAATTCTTTTTTTTTGCAACATAGCTATGCCACTTACGTACAATCATCAATTCTCGT
This sequence comes from Phenacoccus solenopsis, assembly GCA_009761765.1. Taxonomy (NCBI): domain Eukaryota; kingdom Metazoa; phylum Arthropoda; class Insecta; order Hemiptera; family Pseudococcidae; genus Phenacoccus; species Phenacoccus solenopsis. Next base: position 48,351,883 of record CM019752.1, on the reverse strand, counting down.
GAACTTACATCCGGTTCTTTCTCCAAAAACTGGGTGTCGCCAGACTATCTCACTGATAAAAGTTTTTTAATATGTACAATCATGTATTATACGAGACAAAAACAGTAATTTGACATCGATTTGATTAATAATTCAGCATTTGTCGGATAATAAAACATTATCCGACTTTTTTTAGTCGGTTAACCGGAAGATGTCGGATGCATTTTTTGAGTCGGATAATCGCGATGTCGGATAATCGGAGGTCGGATAATCGGGAGTCTACTGTAGTAGATTCGCTAAAGCCCATTACGATAGGTTTTTGATATATTATCAACCTCAAAGAGCATAGTAGGGTGTTAGGCTCGGTTGTAATTCTGTCCCGACTCTTAAAAGTGGAGGCAAGGTCATAATACGAGTAACTGCGCTAGAAGACCTCAAAGAAAGGTCATAAAAATGACAATTTTCATGCGCCTAATTTAAATGTTTTGTATTCGCGAATTTCATACTTCCTCTTCTAATAACTGAAAAAAATTTCAGCCCCCAATTTTCTTTAAATTCAGTGAGTTCGAAATTTTTTTTAAATTTTTTGCAAAACCGAGTTGAAGGTCTGAAATTTTTATGTTTTTCAAGGTCATTAGCAACTACTGTGACCCCGTCTCCTTAAAAAAAAAAAAAAAAAAAAATTTGCCCATCTTAGTAGATATTTAGAGGAATTTCTAAAAATTATTTTCTCAGATTTCTGACTGAACTCAAAACAGCTATTTCCTCAAACTGCAATGCGGGCTACAAGGACCCTCAAAATCTTAAAATTTTCGACCTTAGTGTCATACGATATGATAAGGTGGAATAGAATGCGTACACTAACAATTAACATACAAAAATTTCAGCTTCTTAAGTAAATGTGAAGGGGATTTTTGAATCATCAAATATCTTGGATCATCAACATTTCCTCACCGAATCCTTCTGGAAAGTTACGAATAAATTTTACATGCAAAGTTGGTTGAAGATCATAATTCAACTACTTGAATTCGGGTCAAAATGGTACTCTAGGGAAGCTCAAGAAGTCTCAAACTTGGGCTCAACAAGTAAACCACATCTCCAATCTGGACATGCGGTGTTTCAATGCAAACCTACATCATACCAAAAGCACCAGCCCATGACGGGGTAGTCTAGATGCGATACACGGCACGTTAATGAAAAAAAGTAAAAGTAAAGTAAAATTACGCCCCTTTCCCCGCCAAAAAACTTGCTGTAGACTCGCAAATGTATATACTGAAAATAATTTCTTAAACCCCTCCGAGGCCCTAACCCAGACCAATATAAGCATATTGTGACCTGAAAGAAAACAACTCAGGATACACGTTGTTCCAGTGTCTGATGTGAGCCTCGCCCGCACGTAACCTTGCTAGACTCCCTACAGCTTACTGAACTGACTGATGGAACCTTCTAATCTCGACGATGCTGTAAGGGGCGGCAAAATGGGGCGTATATCGATGACCTTATCAATACAGTCATGCATACGTCAAAAGGCATGCGAATAAAATGGCAGGGGAGTTGCTGATCATAACGAGTACCGGAAGACCCTTTATACGAATCAGGAATGAGAAGCCAGCCGTAAGCTTTAAGCTTCATGCCGAAAGCCGAGTATATTTTGGACTACTGAGCTGTAGCTGTAAACCAGCTAAATGAATTTTAAGAATTAAAAATCAAGCTGAAAGTTTTAATTTTTTGGCTTTGTTTTTTCGTTTTTTTTTTCTTCTTCAACATATTCTCCAACTTTGATTTTCATTTTTCAACTGCACAATTAAAAAAATTGAAAGATTTACAGAGAAATTGTTTTCAACTTTTTTTTTCAATTTTAGCTAGGAAAAAAAAACTTCTGATCTTGATTTTTAATTTTTTCTTTTCCGGCCATTTCAACTTTCTTAGCCGCAAGGAGTGCTGGAAGACCCTGTGCAAGAAACAGGGATAAGAAGTCAGCCAGCCGTAAGCTTCAAAGTTCATACCGATAGCCGGATAAGCAAATGTCACCACATAAATTTTTTTTCTACTTTTCACGGTAAAGTAGTGTGTGAGGGTGGGGTGGGTGGGGGGGCTTAAAACAAAAATCCGATTCGAGAGATGAAAGATCACGAAATATCATGAAACGCTTCTACCTTCGCATACTATCCAGCTTGAAAGTCGAACTTCGTATTGTCTGTCAAATATAGCTTGAGACTTTTTGACAGCGCAAAGTTAGGCAACAATTCATGCATGGTTACTCAAAATGAGGATTGTATTACAAAGTAGCTAAATGTGTTATTACCTATCAGCTCATCGAATTTTACTGGAAACGCATTTACCTTACTTTTTTGTGCTTTAGTGTTTCGACTATTTGGCCAGCATTTTCAACTTGAACACATTTTGGGAAGCAATGAAATCGTGAAAATTGTCGCGCTTTTTGCCTAACTTTGCGCTGTCAAAAATTCACAAGCTATATTTGACAGACAGTACGTAGGTTGAGATGGAGATTATAAACAAAAATTTAGCTAAAATAGATTCAAAATGGCGTGTAAGCAAAATATGAGGAAATTTAGAATAGCCTCAAATACGTAGCTCATACGAGTATTCATTAACTATGAGCTCCATATGATTACTGGGAGCAAAAACCGATACCCTGCTTCGGCGCAGCTACTAACAATCTTTTTTACTGGGCTATCATTGCATATTGTGCTAATCATGCAAGGATTATATCCCTTTGCATTACGTAACGTTTTTGTTCGTAAGTTCACTTCATTACACAGGAATGTGAAAAAATGAGCCATTTGATCATTACAAAAAAAAATATTTTATTTTGTAATAAATGATTTCATATTTTCGCAAAATACAAATAACCAATAATTCACGTTCACCACCTAACCATTCGAATCACCCGCCACTACACCCTTACGCCGAAGCAAATCGACGCGGCGAAATAATCCCTCTATAATAGCACGTCAGGTCGAACTCGAAAACTCGTTTACAACGCGAATGAATGAATATACGACAATTACTTCGTTCACGTCCACGTACCGAGATCATAGTATACGCGTTCGTACGTAGTAAACATTTTATGAAAGGGAACAACGACGCTATATTAGGTACTCAGACGTGTGCGAAAGCACGAAACCTCGAGTGCATCTAGTACACAATTCGGTATCAGAGGAGAGCGCGGTTAGCGTTTTTTACGCGGATTTTTCAATGATTTCCTATCTTCGTTGGGCTTTTACTCGAGTAGGAAAGTAACATCGGGGGAGCGCGAATGCGGAAAAAATATTCCGTTTCAACGACTCCAGCGAGTATTTTGAAGCTGTACTCGAAATTATTTTTCTAATTTCCTTCTCTTACGTTTGCTCCTGTTCGTTCACGTAACCACCATTTCTCCATCTCCGCGGTACCACTTCACAAGGGAGAAAAAAATGCAACTTTACAATCGACTACTATTTTACGAGCGTACGTACGTCGTATATCGATTAGTAGCATTTTTCTTTCACGTTCGTTACTACGTAAATTCGCCGCTATCGTACGAAGATTAAGAGATATTTTTACCGCGCCACAGGATGGAAAAATTATAATTTCTTCATCGAACATTTTCCAACTTGAGAGATGACTATGACCCGTTTTCCCCATTTATTTTATTTTTTCAAAGCCCTTCTCCCCCTCTCAAATTTTTGTATCAAAATGAACATTTTCAACGAAAAAAAAAAAAAAAAAAATATGCGAAACAAAATGAACTTTAATTAATAGTTATTTTGTCTACGATTATAGGAAAGAAACGAAAACAAAAAATAAAAATAACAAAGACAAATCCGAAAACGAAACGTACATGATGCAGTTTTTCATCAAACGCCTCGCTCACCAAATCAACTTAGAAAGATCAAACTTTGTGTGTGAGGTTAGTTGGTGAGCAGAACATAGCCTTTGAATCTGGGTCAAAATGGATACAAAATAGCGAATTATCAAAATTTAAAGAGAACTTGAGGAATCTCAAATTAGTAAAAATGTAATTAATATGAACTCGTATGATTATTGGGAATAAAAAGTATGCTATACGCCAAATTCACCTCCACACATGATGTTAGAGAGGTGAAGAAGAAGGTACTGACCTAAAAATAGGGAGGGGTACAAGAGAGACCGAAAATTTTCTAGTGTAAGGTCATATGACTAAATTATTCTGATTCTACCTTCCCAAGTTAATTTGGAGGGGAAATTTCATGAATTTTCAATACTCCTCACCAAATGGACTTTTTCCCCTCCCATTCCAGGTTCATTTGAGGAACCCCCGCTCTTCTACCCAAATGGGTTTCTCAGCGTTCGGGATCCCATCGACCTGCAAATGTATGGGACAAATCGGGAGGGGTTGTTAGTTCGCGGGAGCAGCGCTCCAAGGTTACAGCTAACTGGCTTCGTCATGTTCCTTCAAAAACAAAGGTGGTTACCTTAGTCATACGATAAGCCCTGAGAAGGCGCTCCTGCATCTAGCGTCGCCTGACCATTCGCTGCATGCATGATACATGCTCAGGATTGGAGGGCGACAGGGGGATGGATCAGTCGACCCTTGGCGTGACGAGGATACTCAAGGAGGACGTGCTCAGGGTACTCGACCAGGTGGCCACATCTGCATGATGGAGAGGAACGGACCTAGAAAGGTCATAATTTTTGTATATAGGGTTAGTTGATGACCAGAATATGACCTCATGAATTTGGGTAAAAATCAATCCAAAATGGCCGATCATTAAATTTGAGGATAACTTGAAGAGTCTCAAGTAGTTATAATTTGAAAATATGAGTTCATTACGATTATAGCACGTCAATAAATACTTCATTTATTCTAAATTCAACTTCTAACGCGTTCTCGAAGGGAGAGGGCAGGGATTTTCAGACTTGATACTGGGTGTGGCCAGCAGATGTAAACATGAAGGGGTTAGCAACTTTATTCGCAATCCTGAACAAGTGACAATTAAAAACTCGGCTGCAGTAATGTGACATGGCTGCTTACGTTGTTGTTGTTATTTTTTTTTGTTTTTTAATACACCACATTTACCAGCATAAGATTCAAGTATGTGAAAATTTCGATATTTCTCTTAAATGCGGACAAAAATGCTCGTACTTGTACTCATAATTCGCTCCCAGATATACCCTTTGTTTTGTGCAACCTGTTGTTGATGACCTGCTGGGCAATTATATAAAAAATTTGCGGCTTCAAAAAATTGAAAACGAAAAGATCACTTGTTGAGTCCTAAATACAGACCACCAACAACCAACTATCTGTGACGCTACCACACGAACGATACTCTCTATGCAAAACAGCGAAATTCCCTAAACGCTGCACGTTCATTTGCCTTGCTCACGGCCATCGCCAATGCGCTTTGCAGTCGACGCGACACTCTTCGAGTCTGCGACCTTCTATAAAAAGGCGAATTCGAGTCGACACCTCCGACACCGCGCTTTCCCCTCCCCTAAACCAGTTATGACCGCAGACTATGGCGAACCTCGTTCGTGCCTGCATCCGCGAGAACCGGGAACCAACCTCGATCCGTGGCTAAACCGCAACGCATCCAACATCGCAAAAATAACCTCACCAGACAAGGTTTCGCTTATTTATAACGCCCCAACCAGAGTCCTATAATTTGCGAACTATTTTCGCCGCAATCATCGAGTACACGTAAAACGCGTGGCCGTCGCACAGCTGTTGTGTACGGCATCGACGTAGCTCGCCATGCAGCCAAGCTACGTCGAGCACAAGAAAACCGGCGAGTTCACCGCCGCCCAGCCAGTACCCACACTGGCTCGGTACGACAGTAGGTACTCGAGGAATACGCGCCGGTACTCGCTTGCACGCGCACTCGCCGGCTCGTTTCGATTAGAAAACGTCGGCGGCGTCGCGGACCGCAGAGTGAGGGAAAGCATCTTCCGTTTTTATTACAGAGGTTAAAAACCTGCAGCAGCGTACTCTCCTCGGAGTGAGGCGAAAACAATAATTGTACGCGTTGCCGCGTGCATGTGTGTATTGCCATTCAAGGTGAAAACGAAACACGTCGTCGAACGCGACGCGCGTACATCTACTACGGTACTCGTAGCTCGTGGTGCGCTGCACATACGAGTACATCTCGCACACGATGCGACCGCATAGGTACTCGACGTTTACCCACTTCACACTCATTAAACATCGGCCGTACTCGCGGACAATTTCACTCCTTAGTCCTGATCTCGCGACCATTACAAAAATACACGTTTTCGTAGAAAACTAGGCTCGCTAACGCGCCACCGACGGGGGCTCGATACCGATCAATTTTTCGACGGTACGAGAAGCGCTCGCGCCGCAAAATACCTCCACACCCGACCACGACGTCGACGTTCCGCCGCCCATTTTCGTACGCACTTTCGTCGCTTTTCCTTCCCTTCCTATTCGTCTTCTCGCCGGCGAACGCCACGCCGGTGTTAAATTTACGCCGTTTCGAGTATCTAGACGCCTTTATATGTACTATGTCGAAGCTCGACACAGTCGAGACCGCCGAAAACGTCGCGGTCGTAACTTTCGACGAACCTCGTTCTGGCTACACTGACGAGTCGACAATACCCGCCACACGGCGCGGAGAAGGCTGTGGCAGCAGGTTTTACACGACACCGCCATCGCCGCCGACCCCGTCGAGGTAAAAATCTACTCCGTCGTCCCTCTTCGCACGACCGGTACCGCGCACCCGACCCCATCTGCCCCGAGCCAGCGACCAACGAGACGAACCTCTCGCTCTCTCCCTCCGCGCGTAACTCTTTACCAAGATTACGCGCCGCGTATAGCGTGTATACCTTCGTACATCGTACCACACCGTAGAGCATAACGATTGCTTCGGAAACGCGCGCTCTCACACATCACACGTATTCGTTCGCACTCGTAATAGACGCCGTCAAGGTATTCGTCGTCGAGCCGCCGCTCGTCAACCTTGCACAATCTTCTCGGTACGATTTTGTAAAAACCGTCAATTATTCGTCGAGTTTTTTCCAATGAAAAACCAAACTATTAGGAGCTCGACTAACACTGCAAGCAAGGGCAGGCGGAGGGGCACATCATATTTTTATATAACTATTTCTAACCGTTCGTAGATGATAGGGTCAATGTTCATAACGCTGGTGAACATCTTTGAGAGCATTACAGATACCTAATCTACGGCGTACATTCTACTGACCCCTCCCCGACCACCACTACTTACTGAAAAATCGGCCCATGCGTCGGAAATTCAATATATTTATACTCAAGATCGGATGGATGAAAAATTTCGAAATTTTCACAGATGGTGGACGCTATATAGTTATAGGTACATTCGTTTTCAATTCATATTTTCTAGCATTGGAAGACTTTAAAGTTTTCAAAAAAATTTTTTTTTGGGGGGGGGGAATTACATGACTGAATTTTTTCATAATTAGCTCATACCCGAAGGTACGAGTGTACATCACGAATTCATGATGACATTTTCAACCCCTCAGAGGGGGATAGAAGTTGATCAAAACAAATGAAATGTGTAACAAAAGCGCCCCCTAAAATCAGTTTTTTGTAGTTTTTTCGCGAACGACACGTTTTAAACGAAAAATAGTATGGTAATAAAATGTTCCTCAATAAATTCTCTTCAAGAGAGAACCTTATAATTTTTTTGGTACACCCCTTAGGGGAGGAGATAGAGGGCTACGAAGTTGCTCCTAATACTAGCCTCACACCATCGCAAAATCAGTGAAGTCCAAAAAAATGGCCTTTGGGAAAGAAGCCGAGTGACTTTTGAACTATTGTGACAAACTTTGGAATGAGGATTTCACAATAAGGATAAATAAACTACGAGATAAAGATGACGATAAAAGAATCGAAGTTAAAGAAATGGTCCGGACAAATCATGATCATAATTGGAACTAACTGGGGGTCGAAGTTTTTCTGCCGGAAGTTGTAGCCAATAGTGTCCGTAAGAAACCTTAACTTTTCGCCAAAAATCGCACCTTTGCTCCCGTCCCCTCCCCCCAATCCACATTTATGCTCCCGAAACCAGTTTTTTGACAATAACACGCGTTCTAATCTGCATACAGAAACAAAGTCAAGTTAAGAAATGAAGCTGATCAGATTTCCAATAGAAAATATCATTACACATTTTTTGCCCAAGTTGAAAGAATCGTGAGAAAACGCCGGCGCCCTGGAAACGCGTCACTTTCATTGCACATAGGACCATAGCGCGACGTTTGATATACCCCACCGCATTACGCTAACGTTTCACGTTCTCATCATGCAAACGACTACGGAGGGGGGGCATATTTTGTTTTTCTCAAAAGTCGAAAATCGATCAAAATTTTTAATTTTTTTTTTTAATTTTACAGTCCAAAAAATTCAAAAAAATATGAATTGAAAAATTTGAGAAAATTTCCATAAATGTACCTATACAGTGTCCAACATCTGTGAAAATTTCAAAATTTTCCATCCATCCTATCCAGAGTAAAAAAATGTTGAATTTTCGACATATAGGACGATTTCTCAAGAAGTGGCGGGGTGGGGAGAGGAGTCTAATTTTTTTGGTAAGTTTTTCACCGAAGGCAACATTTAGGGCCATTTTCATTATCTGATCAGGAGATACTCTTTTTACATACTTCGAACAAATTCAATTCAAAATATTTTTCATTTTCAATTTTTAGAGAGTACAATAAATTTTGTTGAAAAATCAAGTTTTTCCTTCTTTTCTCCAAACAACGTATGTAATGATTAGCCAATCAGGACTGCGCAGAAGAAATCTGGGCCCTGGAGAAAATAACGACAAATGAAAAATACTATTTTTTTTTTTTGTATTTTGATATTTCTGTAGGCCCTCTGAAAAAGCCCGGGCCCCGAAGGAAAAATCCCATTTCTCCTCTCTGTGCTTGAGCCTGGAATCGATAGGCAATAGAAATTAAAATTTGAATAAAAACAAGGAACTTTTTTCAATATCTAAGGAATGAGACTCTCTACCCTTCGCTCCTGTATTCCATAAGGAAAGCCACTGAACCTCAAAGAAGCAATAACATTAAAAAATATTATTCATTTTGGTTTCATCTCGCGACCTTGATCTATAATCGGAACTTAGATAATTTTTCGCATATTCTTGCCCATCTCTGTAAGTCTGAACATACCTCTGATAAATTCGCTCCGGTAATGCAACAACCCAGCCCATTTTCTCCTTTTCTATACGTACGAATATTACAATAATCCACTTCGATGATTCACCTACGCCCTTCCCCTCCACTCCACTAGTCACTTCCCTTTCATCGCGAGCAAAACCTTGCACCTCTCATATCAGCTGCTCAGAATACCCGAAAGAGGCGAAGAACACGCCGAATTAGAAGCTAAACGTCTCGATCATCGGTCCCACTCGCAGACGAGAAACGAAGAAGCAGAAGAAGAAGAAGAAAAAAAACGAAACACCTTGTACGCGTATTTTACGCGCGCGCGACACAGTCGCCAGCTGTTATTTGTGTACATCGTAATACGCGCCCAACGTCCTCCAAATACCACCACCACCGTCCGCCGCGTCGGTCGTTGCAGCCGTCATCATCGTCGTCGTCCTCTGGGTACGCGACGTCGTGAAAATGTGCGCGCCACCGCATATTATAATACCGTTCTTCGTCCTCCGATGTTTTTCTTCCGATCGACGAAAAGCAACGGCGACGCGGTCTCACGTAATACGCGAATAAGTACTAACGTAAGTAGGGAATACCGCCATCCACTCATTCGGCAACAGACGAAGAACAAATTATCGTAACCAAACGGCCACCTGAAAGGACAACGTCTTCGGCGCAGATCCGCGATTCACGACGAAATTCCGTACCTCGGATTCCTCACGTTCTTATTACGTTTACAGGGTGATAAAGCGGTAATAGCGGAATGAATAGGTAGGGGAAAAGGGTGGAAAAATACGTCACTTTGCAAAATACAATTTTGTTGCTACGTTTCGAAATTAACCTCATTAGCCCGATTTGGTGAAGAAACGAAAAGGCTTCCAGAAATTTCGTACCTCAAATCATCTTCAAAAGTTTTCTTTTTCTTTTTCTTTTTTTTTTTGTCATAACGACAGTGCAAAGTGGTCTACGATGGATCATTTCTATACCCCAAAAAAAATCGGTAAATGTAGAACATATCATTTCCAACCGCCCATACCAAATTCCTTTAAATTTCATTTATATTTAAATTTAATAAAGCTTAATGGACAGACGTTTATTGAAACACAATAGAATAGTAAAAATCTGGAGTCGCTATTATTTGAAAAATATTGATTCACAAGAAATACAACTCAAATGATTTTGGAAGCGAAAAAGTAGGGTTTTTCAGGCTTGATACAGGGTATGGCCTGTAGACATGAAAAGGCTTTGACTATACATATATGGACTGCTACTTGCAGTGTAAATCGGCACATACAACATGGTAAGAGGCAAATCGGGATTTGCAGTGTTCCCATTGGTTCCCACTGTAAAAAATGATTTGTGATAAGTCCGCTGAGCCGCTGATTGGCTGAGAGCATATTTTTTCAAGTATTGACGCATGCGCATTGTGAATCCCGATTTAGCTCTTATTGAAAATCACAGATGTTGTATGTGCCAAACTGTAATTTTTTACATGTGTGGTAGCAGTCCATATATGTATAGTCAAAGTGAAAAGGTTAGAGACATTATTTACAAACCTGAACAAGCCCCAATGAAAAACTCAGCTCCACGAACGCAGCATGGCTGCTTACGCTGATTTTTTTTCAACCCCAACATATGTCAAAAACGACAATAAAAATTTTTTCACAACATAATGTCAAAAACGACATATTTGGATATTTTCAAATCATTATATGTCCTTTTTAACATCATGTTGTGAGTAATGTGTTGCTTTATTCGAGTTTCTCACAATATTAACGCAATTTACCGAATTAATTTAAGGTACTTTTTAATGCAATTTCTGACTCACGATTTCTCATGATTTTTCTAATCCAAAATCTCGTGATTTTTAGCCAATGCAGGTTCGCAACGCTGCCTGCGTATTTATCATAATAATAACAAATGGCCTGACTCCTCTCCACGCCCCTTCCTAAATCAGGTAGGGGGTAACAGCGGTAGTTTTCATTAAAAAATCGGCTAAAAATAACTTCACTCCATCCCCAATCTTTCCTGCTGAAAATGAAAGTATTTTTCCACTTTCATATAACCGATGAAGCAATTTTCAAAAATATAAAGAAAGCAGGCTCGGCTTTATAATCGAATTTTTCCTCTCATATTGCCAAAAATCTCCAATTATGAAGAACATTTGTCAGGTAATGAAAAATTGCCCGAAAATAAACCGAACTCTCCCCCTCCTCAAGACATCCGATGTCATCACGCCTCCTAATATTTTCATTTAAAATAAATCGTAATAGTTCACGAAAATACGCTCCACTGCTACGCTACGTAAACACTGACCGAAAAAGAAAAAGAACCGCCGAATCACAAACACCTTCGAGTAAATACAACCATTCGGGATGATGCAATGTTTGCGTCAGGTGTGAATAATGCTAGGACGTCACTCGTTCACGTTCCGCATCCCTTCCTCACCTCTACCATCTAGTGGTCCATGAGAACGCGTATCACCTCCGTTAGCGTTACAGCCGAAGATCTGGACGAAAATCTTCGCACGACGATGCGGTGCCTACTTACGAGGGGCCAAGAGAGCGGGAGAATTAATCGAAATTTAAGCCTTCCGTTTGGTACGAAAAGAAAACCTGATTTCGAGGCCAGAACAACGTAATTTTTTTTCCATCCGTTGAATTTTTTAAAAGGCTTTTTTTTCTGTTTCGTTCCCAGCTTATTCGAACAAAATGTTCGTCTTTCTTCGAGTACGGGCATACGCTGCGAACTGTCAAGCCTCAACGTTAACAGATGTCGACTTTCCTCTTCCGTACCATTCGTATTACGTACAATTTATTCTTTCATAACTCTTTACGCGTTTCGCTTTCAGCGTACCCGGAGTCGCAACGACTCTTCAAACGTTTCCATTCAGCGTGATCGACGAGAAAAACGCAACCGTCGAGCGCGGCTACGATGCATTAATAACGAAACCATTACGTCATCGAGTTTATAGGTGTATTGGGTCGGTCATTTAAAATAGTTTCTGCTGAATCGTCGACCTCTCCCAATACGTCGACGACAACACGCGCATATTATTAACGTACAGCGTACACTGTACACTCGCCGACTACAACGACCGACGTAAGGACGTTCGAGCGCTAAATGCGAACTTAGTAAATGGAAAATCAACTCGGTGCGCTCTAGTCGTGACGTAGCGAGAGTACTCGCGTATTTCCATCCATTACGTCGTACGATATGGCGATGGCGGAAAAAAAAATACGTCGCGTCGAAAACGAAAAACTCTTCGAAACAAATACACGTTATTAATTTCGCGCGTTTTTCCGCCATCCATCCGTCCTTCTACGTAGAGTTCATCATACGTTGTATTAGCTCCGATCCAAATCCAACATATGTGACTGATCGCCCTCTCATCAGTTTCGCTACATGACGAAATGGGCGCGCAAACGTCGCCTCGCTTCGTTAATAAATCGAGCAATACGGTGAACGGATTAAGACGTAAATTCGTCCAATGATTAATAGTCATTTCTCTCCGTGTCGTGCGTGCATAAGGTCGAACACTCGGGTACGAAATTTTCTTCGCCATTAGCAAAGCCACAGAGTAGAGAGTACCATTTACGCTGCAAATGGTTCGCCATGAATCACGTCGTTCCTACCGTTTCACATTCATCAAGCAAATTATTCGCGACGAGGAAATCATTTTCAACGTTACCATTGCCGTGATTGACCAATGAAATTTCGTCGAGTTACATGTCACTGTTTACTCGTCGAAGGCTCTTCGAGTTGGTGCCAACGTTACACTACGATTGGTATTCTTACTGAACACACGAATGGAATGAAATGCGAGCCGATCTAGGGATATACAGAGGGACGTAATCGAGAACGGGTCATGTTACATCACGACCAGCCCAAATTTTTTTAGTTCATCAAAAACTCTAAGAAGAAACTGATAAAAATCTCTCAATTCAGATTTACTACCAATTCGAGTTTTGGTGTTGTTATTACTGAATAACAGAAAAAAATTTCAGACAATTATTTTGAAATTTATGTTATTCATTTTCAACAAAAATTAATTCTTCACCAAAAAAAAATTATCACAGTTCAAAATTCTTATGAAAGACTTCAAAGAAGATTTTCTCATTTTTAGAAATTCTTTCATGATTTGAATATTGAAGTGAAATAAAAAAATTATAGAAAAAAAACAATAAATTAAAAATAATAAAATTATTTTTTTTTTAATAAAAATTAAATTTAGATTTTTATAAACCAATTATACTATAAAATATTATTAATGAATTAAACAGGTAAAAATATTTAAATTCATTTTATGATTTAAAATTAAAACAAAATTAATTATATTAACTTTTAAAACGTTTTTACTTTCAACAAAGTTTCCAATTTTTGGTCTTTTTTTCAATTATCAAATTTTCGACCATTTACTATAATTTTTTTCAATTACGAATAATATAATAATTTCTATTTTTTCATAAATTTTCATAAAAAAAAATCATCAGTTTTTGGCTTTTCATTATTTTTAGAATGGATGTAACGTATAGTCAAAGGGGAGGCAAGAGGTACAAAGTGGAGAAGATCGCCGAGAGAGGAGGTGATTATGAGTTATAGCTGAGTGACCGAGGCGAAGTCTGGTGAGGATTACATGCGAAATTTCTTCATTGTTCAGAATTCATTCATTTGAATAATTTTTCATTTTGAGACATTTGATAGCCGTACGATTTCAATTTCATTTTTGTTAATTTTTACATTTTTTTGTTTTCCAACAAATTTTAATTTTTTCTCAAATTTAAATTTTTTTCCACCCTTTCAATTTTAGTGATTTTTGGATATCGGAATTAAATTTTTTTTTACTTCTTTATTTTGAAATATTATCAATTTGTGGACTTTTTTCACTTTTAGAAATTTTATCATATTTTGACATCTCTTCGTTCTTCAACACTATTCGTAATTAACTCAATTCTTCAGGTATTTTTTCATTTTGATTAAATTCTCATTTTCAACAAGATTTCCAATTTTTGAACTTTTTTCAATTTTTGAATTTATAGATGTTTTGATTTCTTTATTTTTATTATTATTATTATTTTTTTTCCTGTATATTTCTTCATTTTGGAAAGTTTTGTAAGCTTTCTACTTTTTTTAATTTTGTCATTTTTCAACACGTTGGATAATTTTCTTAAATTAAGAATATTTCTCAATTGAGTATATTTTAATTTCCAACAGATTTTTATTTTAAACAAAATTTTCAATTTTAAAATTTTCAATTTTAAAATTTTTATTTTTCTAATTTCTCGTTTTTTTTTAGCGAGTTTAAAAAAAAATTATTTTTTGCTTTTTAAAAATTTTTTAACTTCACTGATTTTGGGGTTTCTTTAGTTTTCCGGATTTATTTGGGTATTTTTTGATTTTGGACATTTCCAATTTGTGGACATTTTCACTTTTTCAAAACTTTTCCATTTTTGGACATTCTTATGTTTCACAACGATTTTGGTAATTTTCTTCATTTTAAGATACTTGGAATTTTGTTTTTGTTTTTTTAATTTGGACAACTTGCTCCGATTGCCCATTCTCTGAATGGTACAAACTGATTAAATGTATGTGGTCGTTACTCGCCCGAAACATTACACTTATTATTTCTGGGTGTTGACTAGGATGCGTCCAACTTCCATTTTTTTCTCTCGAAAATTATGAGGTTAGAGGAAAGTCCGATGCCAAATGAACTACAAAAAACGTGAAAAACTTTCAATTCTCAGAACTGTCAAAAAGGTCAAGACTTTTAAAAATTTTAGAATTCCCAAAAAAATTTTTTGTGCAATTTAAAAATGTTTTACCTCAAAAAATAACATTTGTTTCCAAAGACAGAAAAAAAAAGTTCAGCCCACAATTTTTTCAAAATTTAAGAAACTAATCTTTTGTCAACCTTTCCGATGCTACATTTTCTTATTAAAAAAAATATTTTTTCGATCACAAAAAAACGTTTCTTAGTTAGCTTCGCATTAAATTCTCGTGAGCATCTCGTAAAAACCCTACAGAACGGCATTGGTTGCAGCTTGTTCGTACGTGGATCTCTCAAGAGTATAAAAAGGAAACTAGCTCCACTTCGTCCTCGACTACGAAAAAAAACCTCGAACTAGTTTCACATACCTTTTTTTTCGAAATCTAAAATAAGATTATCTTTTTCAGCTTTCGCGGCGAAGGGAAGAGGGGGAGAGAGGTTATTCAAACTACGTCGTTTCAGTTGTTCGAACAGATGTGAATTCAGGGTGCGCAACTTTCCTTTACAAACGTCTGAAAGGAAGAGATGCTAAGAAATTACGCACAATGAAAATGGTCGCGATATAACGAAGGGAGCGGAACAGACAATGCAATGCACATCAGGTGTGCAGTAAAAATAGCTACACGTTTTCGAAGACGTATAGGATGCGATGGTGGTGGGGAGTAAGAATCGATATCGGTGCACCACTTGGTCGTGCATCGGGTAACATTTTGTGAACTGCTTACTCTAGTTATTAAAACAGTGACCCAACCTAATGGAAAAGATAACGTTCGATAATTTACACGCTTTAATCGGTGAACCAGGGACCCACTGAGCCTTTATCATGCGTTCATTTCTTTGGGTCATTTTCCAAAACCGCGTGAAGAAAATCAAGGCACAAAAGGATGTTAATTGAATATAAATAAAATTTGCGAGACTAAATAAATATACATTTTTCGAAAGACCCAAAGAGGCCTCAAGAACTCCCTCTGTATCTGGGCTTATCAATTTCATTTCCTTTTCTTCGCGACCGATCACCGAATACACGTGCTTAACTATAATCTACCACTATACTAACACACAACCCAAATACATGCACAATAAAAGCCACATGATAATTACCTTGCTAAGTTTCTCTCCTTCATGATGGGGTAGTAAGCTTCTCAACGACTGAAATCCGGCATTTATGGATTGCATTCGCCGTCGCTCGTTCGAATTGGCGATCTCTCGTCGCATTCTTTTTTCATCCAAAGATGGTGGAGTGTTTCCGGCCGTCGAGACGACCGAAGCTACCACAGCAACAGTGGACGTCGATGTACGGGATATGTTCGGCGTAACCGGAGACTCGGCTTTTTCGCTACTTATACTGTAAACACACACATAACGTTACTAATTGCTTGAATAACGTTTGAAAACTGGATTAAAATAGTTTACTCTAAAAGGACATCGTCAAAACGTACATGATCGAGTCCATGAACGGATCACGTTTTCGCATATTTTCACGAGAAAAATGCGCGTATCGTGCACACCGTGATAATGCTCCGAAAATTTCATCAATACGAGTTTGTAAATCTTCTACGTTTTATTTACTGACGCTCGAAATTTCACTCGTCATCTCACACAAGTTCTTTATGCTAGTGTTTTACCAATCACGTTAACCATAATTTCGATGGAGAATTTCATCTTGGATACAGTATTCATTCTAATTTAATTGGTGCCCAAAAATATATAAATATAAATGTTCTCCCAAAATGCGAAGCTAAATTCGTATTCAACGTTTATCATAAGATTTCCAACTCAACAGCACACCATTATCAATGATGGCGCGCCCAAATGAAAAACCACTTCGATACCAAAACCAACTCCTTCGCGTTGCATTTATATGGGGCAATAGTTGATTTTGAATCATAATGAAAATGATAATGATTGATAATAATTTGAAAATTACGTAAAATCAATATCACTACGTGAGTCATTCATAAAAACATGGCGTCGAACAGCTGACACCGGCGAAGTGTAACGCCACGTTCATTGCTTCGCATTAAAATAAACAAACTTAATAACAAACGAAAAGATGATTATATGTCCAAAACATTCGTCCAATTCCTAACACTACGCTCAAACTGTTATTTCAATCGTGAATAATCATATGTAAGTCGTTTATCATATCGCAATTAAATTCGCTCGAGAAAACATGTGATGTAGTGTAAAAAACCGAGAAGGCGCAAGACAATAAAAAGAATTAGGCTACTTAGTACTCACCTACAATATCCGCTTATATCATCCTGATCGTAATGTTGCTGCAAATCTTCAAATTTCAATTTTTCCTCGCCCCTGTCTAGTGTAGTCATTTTTCTTTAAAAACGCCAACTTTTTCGACGCAATTTTTAAATATTATAGTCACAATTTAAAATAATAAAACAGATATTTTTCACGTATAACCACTCCTATCGTCGGAACCACGACACTACTCAATTGATGTTTGGCGGGAACCGGGAACAGCTGTATACCATGCCGATCGTACTATAGTACGTTGTATTCGTTCGCCTTTTCGCACTCACGATTCTATTACGAATTTGAAAAATCATTTATTTCGCTTAAATGCGGATTAATTTAACATATTCCCACAAAAATTACAATTTTGTACGCGAAGTAACACAATATTAGAGAAATACTTCGGAACTACTTTTTACGTGAAGTATTCATCCGTTGTACAGAGTTACCAGAGTTAACTACGTTAACCGCAGTGTTGCCTCTTCGCCTAACGTAATTATCGCATGGCGTTATTTCAAACACCGACCGAGCACATTGATATCGTGTTCGTTGCTCGAAATTGAAATCGAATTTCCTTCGATATCTTTTCAATTCGATTATCACCTACAAATGTAGCACAAGAGAAAATGAAAATTATCCTAAAATAATCCTTCCTACGTTCTCATCTTCGAGCACTTGTCAATACATTAAAACCGTTATTCATTTTTTTTTTATTTCGTAATATTTATATAAAAACATAAAATCATGACTAAAATATTATCCAGGTGTTTCTTCGTATTCATTCGATGCTTTCTAGCCATGGGAAAAACTTCTTCGGTGAAAAAAAAAGCTTCGTATTTCAGCTGCAATTTATCGTAAAATATAATGGTGAAAATTTCAGTTATAGACGATGGCTCGGTATCTGTAATCGCAGAAAAATCGCGAAACTTCACTACTAATGCCGATACATAATAGCTATGTACATTTTACCATATGAAAAAATATATATACTTAAAATATATCATTTAATAAATATTAAACTTCAACTACAGGCAATCACAATTTTTTTTTTACTTCGTACTGATTTTAAAATGTATACGAAAATGTTACTTAGTAAATGATCGAAATATAGAATATTAATTACTCGAAGTGGGCGAAAAATTTGTACAAATTTCTTCAATGAATCTGCTACATTTTATTGGTCATGTTTATAAATTTAAAAATTAAACGTGAATGTAAGCCTCAAAATCAACTGAGATACGAGTGAAAATGTGAAAATGGGCTACTTTACATATGAAAATATTGAATGTACCCTGTTTTCAAGTTTTAAGAAATTCAGATTTAAAACTGTTAAAAAAAATTAATTATAACTTAAACTAAATTACTAATTAAACGGATGTACATTTCGGAGAATCAACGTACAAAATTCAAAAATAAATTACGCAAAGATGAAATATGATGGATTAAAAAAAAAGAAACGAAAAAAAAAAAACTGAAAATAAAATACCGATGTAGAGATATCAAAAATAATAATTAATTTCCGAATTAAAAGTAATATTACGCGCTGATTATAAATAACTTATTTACTTTCGACTAAAACCTAAAAATGAAAAATAAATGAGAAAAAAAGAAGAGAAAAGAAAACCTAAAATATAACTCTACGCATTAAAATTGAACGAACTAAAATTCAAATTAAAATCCAATTGATTGTAGACGACTCTTCCTAGCCGGCTAAAAAAAAAAAGTGAAGCGGTAATTTATATACGTGATCACTCGTACTGGTATGAAAAACTTTAAAATCTACGAACAATGTCTTATTTCATAATTATATAATTCGTATTTCGAGAAAAGATCTTAATATTATGGCAGAATTCGACACATGAAACCAATATCCTATGAAAAATAAAAACGCACGAATAAATATCATAAAGTGGTTTTCAACGACGTTTTATTACGTCTTGAATGAGCCGGATTCACTCTCATCATCAACTGATTGATTAAATTTTGTATCTTCAAAGACGGGCCCACTTTCATACCCGCCAAACTGAGTACTTCTTCTTTACTTAGTTCCATTAATTTTCTACCGTCGATGCCCTGAAAAATGTTTGTAATTAATTATTTTTCTTCCTTCAATATACACGTGATCGTCATTTTGATAAATCGCAAAAACAAATAATCATAATACTTTTTTGACGAAAGCATCGCAATACGTAGCGCAATCGTTAATTTTCAGAAATTCCGTAACATCATCTACGTCCCATGTATCCGGCCGAAGAGACGAATTAGCTCCTCTAGCTTTGCAATCAGAAAGACGTGGAATCACTTTTGTTTTTTCCTGTACGCATTTATTTTGTTCCTAGCCGAAACATAATACGTGATATTAATAACATTATATCGAAAGAAATTTTCATTTGAAATACAAACACTACTACTTACGGCCAGAACAGTACTTTTTGGCGTACTTTTGGAAACAGTGGCTTTCTGTTCACTAGATGTTTCTGCTACAGATGTCCATACTTTGATCGGTGATTTTGTCTACGAAAAATATGCAATATTTATCATTAACGCGTTTAATCGAACAATTTACTTTGAAAAAACAATGTATAACAAACCACTTCGTCATCAGATTCGTTGGAAAGTTCCAATGGGAAAGTTAAAGATTCCATTTCGGGTACGGTATTTTCGAACATTTCTGATTTATCTCCTTTATACTGAACGCTCTTTGCTTCTTCAACCGCATGAACTTTCACAACACTGTTCGTTGCCACAGTATTTTTACCACGACGCTTACGAGACCCTGAACGATTGCCTGTGAAACAATATTATTTCTCCAGTGCACGTTTTTTTTTTTTTTTTTTTTTTTTTTTTTTACATATTTAAACAGGTGTTGGTACATTAATGACTTCGTATGCTCTCATAAAAAATGGAATAATTTTCCCTTCTCTCAACATAATTACGCAGAGTTTTTAAAACAATGCGTAATATCATGGATCCATTAGAATAAATGAATGAAATGCACACTGTTATTGTTTATGGGGGTAGGGGAATTATTCCTATCCAACCCGACCAAAAAACCAGATTTTTTACTTCATGAATTCAAATAGTATTTTAAATAAACTTCACATACTCGTTATTTATCATATGTGCCTTTATTGGGAGTGGAGGAAGTTGAAACGGCTCAAAATTTCCTTAAACAATTAATTCATAACACGAAATACAGAAGTACAGCATTTCGTTTGGAACGGTGCAATGACTATTTTATCCACATGCGTACAACTTTTGATATCATCATGTTAGTCAATCACCAACAATGCCCACATTGTTAACAAGGTACTTCTTAATGATCATCATAGCATCTCACTATCTAAATAATGAAAAAAACAAATAATTTTCGGACCTTCGCACAGCGAATTGTTTTTCTTACCACAAAACTCACTTCACCAACCCCCACCCCACCACCCTAGCAAAAAAAATACAATAATTTTTTCAAACTTATTCAAGAACAACTAATTTTCCTACGCATAGATAAATAGCATGACTGAATTCCTTACACCATAACGACAACGAAAGAAACAAGTATTAAAATTTCATACTTTTTGGGTTTTTCGATCAAATTTCGAACTATTTTCTTACTTCCGTACCTGAATTCGTGCTTTTTCAGGACTTCGGTACAGATATGCTTTCGTCCATTTTTTTCAAAAGAATTCCTCCATAAAAACGATATCGCCTTCATATCATGTACTATAAGCGGTTAAAAAAATGTGGACTGCTTCAGTCTACCCCTCCACCCATCATAAGGTCACACGTAAAAATTAGCGGGAGCGTGAAATTTATTAAAATACCTTCTTTCATTATAAACTGACATAATGAGAAAATTACTGAAAGAAAAAATATTTTCATCAATTCTTGGATTTAACATTTCTTTAGGATCTTAAAGAAATGACATCTCTAGTATATTGGGGAGAGGGGGGGGTGGAAATCACATTTAGCATCATCATGAAGACCAAAAATAGCATCTATATTATCATCATGAGAGAAAAGACTAGGAGTCATTTTTAACCCTTCATTAATACTGTATCTTTGGAGTGAAAAGACCAAAATTCCTTATTTAGTATCTTCATAAGGGAAAAGACCAACTATAACAAATTTACAATATTTTTGTCATTCTGTGAACGAAAAAACATAAAATTATTGTTTTAAAAATACGCCAATCAAGAACGCTTTCGATAGCGGTTTATCGAACGAAATGCAAACATTTTTGGATACTCATTTCGAGTGTCCATATATCGTAAAGTGTACCTAGTGAGCTTACTCATTAAAAAATAATTAAAGTATAAAGATTAAAATATGTTACAATAATTTTCTGATGTAATAATCGATCTTTTCCTTTGAAATGATGATAATAATGTAATGTTGGTATTTTCCCTCACAAAGATACTAAATAAGGAATTTTGGTCTTTTCCCTCCCAAGATACTATGTTATAGCAGCATGATATTAATGAAGGGTTAAGATATTTTTGTGAAAGAAATAACGAAGTTAATGTCGCTACTCACAATGATATAATACTGATTAGAATTCACACTTTTTACTTTGTTCTTTTTTTTTTTTAAAAATAAACGAAAAATGGAAAATGCATTACCAGTCGAATCGTTTTATTACTTCTTTACTCTTTTTAATGTGTTGAAAATATCAACTCATCACAAATTTAATTCATTTTCTCGATGTCTTTTACATTATTTTTTTAAATTCTTAAAATCATTAAAATATTAATTTTCCATTTTAAATGAATTACCGATCAAATATTCATAAAAAGATACGTCACATACCTATACAAATTTTTTTGCAATTTTTTTCAAATTTGAAGGCATTACATAGCCCCCAAAAAGAACGACTCCCTTTCTGAAAGTATCTCACAAAAAGACACATTAAAGAACGATACTTAATACTTTTCAGATTTTTCAAATTTATCCCTATTAATTTTCGGAAATTTCATCCTTCCTTCATTACACTGAACTGGTAAACCATTTATCTTCAAGTAAAATCCCTCTTTACAGACTAGCACTCAAATTTATGAAAATTAAGTCCCTTCAAGAGGTTCGGAGGGAAACATATGATCGTTTTTTACTTCAATGGTAATATTAATTTAACAAACAAAAAAAAAAGAACAAAAAAAACACGAAGTCAAAACGTTCAAATAGATATGAAATACATGAGAGAATACTTCGATTTTTTGGGGCATGAAAGTAAGTTCGATTTTTCAAAACTTAACCGGTTTGGTTAGTTAAACAAATTAAATTGAAAAAAAAATTAAAAATATTCATTCATTCAAGTTGAAAGAAAATATAGTAAACTCAACAAATGACCTCTGACATAATTTGATCAATAAATTTACATGAGAATTTCAAATCTTACAAAAACATCAACCTACGTTATCAACTAACCAAACAACACAGATAGATAAAAGAACCTCTACAAAAGAAAATAAGCACCTATGCTTATAAAAACAAATCAATAATTCCATTTTCATCATAGCATCAAAATTCTGATTAATTTCTGCGACCAAGAATCTAACACTCCTCAACGAATAATCATCGATTAATCGCTCATCTTCATTACTCACCGCATGTAGTGGGTTTCGCTTCGCTAAATGGAGGTTCCAATTTATGTGAAACCAATTCGCACCAGCCGACAGGATAAATGTCGCAACTGTTGCAATCGACCCATTGATCGAATTCGTTTTCCCACCCATCGAAGTGAATTTTCAACAATCTTCCGACGATACGGACTATAGTAGCCACACATACCAATCTCGGATTCATCAAATCGGCAGCTTCCAATTTCATACCGACTTTAAATCCATGATCCGGTATATCCTGCGAAATGATAGGGAGTTTTAGAGAATCCTATATTTTGCAAATAACATTAAATACTTATCACGTTACTAACTTGATTGAATAACTGAGCGGGGGCAGCAATACATCCGGTTTCTTGTAGATATCGATTCCAATCGAATGTCGATTTATTATAATCTTTCGGCGGAGTTAAAGATATATCGTTGGCGGCGCAGAAACCCGCCGGAAATATACAAGGCGATGTCATATGGTAGCAAAACCAATCCTCGGTCGAAGGGTTTTGATCGTTCCAGAAATCCACGCATATCATTAAATAGCCTTCGTTCAGTACCTTTTTCGAGGAAAAATCGACGTATTTAGATGGCGTAACGCGTGTATATTAGAAATTTATTATAATTTATAATATCAAAAAAAAAAAAGCATACCTGCATAATGGTAGCTACACAAATGTCAGATAAATTCAACGGATCTACTGCTTCCAATTTCATCCCTTTGTGGAAATAACAATTCGATGGTAGCGGAAAACGTTCAGGAGTCGCGAACAGATCGGCCGTAGAGTCGTCTTTTTCTCGCAATCCTTTCATCATGCGATCTTGATATTCCGGAGATGCGTCGAGTTTTTGACCGATCCTCTTTGCCCAACCGACCGGGTGAATTAGAGGCGAATCTTCATGGCACCAAAATGCTACGTACAAAAAATATTTATGTAATACTAAGTCACATCTCCACCTGTATCGTATTTCACGATATACTTACACTCTGCGGAATATGGCTTCGCATCGTAGTATCGCAACTGAAGCCTTTTCCCGACTATTTTTTCGATAGTGGCAACTTTTACTTGAGATATCCTTTCCTTATTCACAACCTCGACGGTTAAATCACGCCTATGGTAAAAAAAATGTTAATACTATGTTATATTAATACGAGCTAGTGGCCTAGCAAGGAATTATTTTTGGGCCAGAGGAGGAGATAGAAATAAAAAGTTCGTTGAATTCATCGAAGGTTAAGAAATTACTTCATATCATTACCGCAAAGTTTGATTATTTTGCTCACTACTCAGTCGTTTATTAATTTTTGAGAAATGTAAATACTGATTTTCGGTGTCAATAGTGGCCTCAATTTTTATGCCAAAATTGATATATACCCATGAAATAAGGAGGTTAAGCGAAGCCTAAAAAACCTCATTATATTTCGGTAATACTTTGCGTCATATAGTACACAATTACACGTAATGGTAGCTAAAATGGAAGGAGAAGGCAGCTTCAGTGGCGTAAATAGGTAGTTGTTCTAGAGGAGGAAGAGGAGGTGAATGGCGTTAACGTTCAAATGTTATAACCAAATAGTCCTTAGCTTTGTATGAATTTCATACACACCCCAGCCCTCTGAAGAAACTCTATATTATCGTTCAAAAAAGAGGAAAAAAAGTAACTTATAAAAAAAAAACGTTCAAGCGCTGTAGCATTATAATTAAAATTTACTTAATTTTGTTGTAGTTTCGATTTAAACTTTTTAGTATTTTTCAAAATTCTTATAACCTCATTAATATGCAATTAATTACGTATACTGTATGTACAACGTACGTATACAGAAATTAACCTCTTGCCCTCATATTTACGGTACTCGGCAGCTTAGATCTTATCAAGTTTGTTGAGAATGTTCTCCCATCGCCACAGCTGACTGAGCATTTTTTTACACAGACATCCATCCAGAATATCCGAATAAAAAAATAATTGACAGCTAACTTCGACAAAAAAAAAAAATTAATTTAAAATCACCCCAAAAAATTATTCAAATCATCCCAAGTCTAACCGCAAAATTATTAAAATATATACCTTTTACGGTAAATAAACTGATGGTTTTATTGCTGAGTCTCTATAGGGAACACACGCGGGTAAAACCGTCAAAGATTTATGCTTTTATTACCCAGTATCTTACATCGGTCTAAAACCAGTAACTCACCCTATTTTTATTGAGCCATTGTTTGATTTTACATGTTGAAGCAACACTTTCCTTTTCTCTTTTTAGGTTTACCTCGATGGAATTTGCGATACATTGGTTGATTTTTATACGATGTCGAGCATCGATTTTAGATTTTGCCATCGGAATTTTATTTTTATTTTTTCAAAAGTAATTTCTTTTAATATTTTTTTCAATGAAGGAAAATCGAATTTCCAAACCTTAGAGATCTTATTTCTTTATTCTCAATACCAGAATAAATAAACTAAATTTCCAATTATCCCTAGATACATCTGAGAGAAGATTTTGAACGTAGGTATTTAAACATATTGTCAACATCTGTTTTTTTTATGTATTTATTTTTTTTCTTTTATTTATGATTTATTAATGTAGCGTTTTTAACTGCTGATAGTTTTTACGCCACTATCAGGGTGGCATAATGCATTTTAGGGAAAAGACGGCAACACTTGAGGAAGGTTATTGCTCAGTAATTTTTTAGTTTTTTGAATTCAATTTTCACTGGTACTAAAATATCACTAACAAAGTTGAATGACTGATTATTATCAACATAACTTCCTTTTCAGAGTGTGTCAATCGATGATTTTTTTTTCAATTTTGAAGAATTTCCAAAGTTGCCATTTCATAAATATTTTTACAGAATTCTCAAAATAATTTTTTCAACACCCAAGGTCTTCGTTACACGAGCAGTAATTTCTATAGCACCGAAACACTTACAAGAATTTACAGCAAAAAAAAAACTATAAGATACCAGAATAGCTTAAAGCGGACTTCACTCATTAATATTATGATGAAATGTGCAAATCTATGTATTTTGAATTCCCTCAAATCGTCAAATCATGGCTCGTGAAATTTCATATCATTTTGTCGTTGGTTTAACGATAACTTGAATTAAAGCGAACAGATCCACTCGAAATTTCAAGTATAAGCAGAGTGAGGTAAGCTTAAGAGCTTAATAGTTTTTAGAATCGATGTATGTACTGAAAGTCGAGCTTCTGAAGTTTCAAGTTTTGGCGGTTTACGACTAAAATGGACTGTTACGGTCAAAACTCACTTTAAAATTGTTTACCATTGTGTACTATACGCCTCTGTACTATTGATCACATCTAATGCGAAGTTTAATGTAAAACGTCGTAATTTTGTTGCAAACAACTAATTCATTTTTTTGCAGCATTTTGAAAAACAGAAAAATGAAAAACATAATGTGCAAGTGCCCTTGATGAGTTCAAGATTTATATCGACAGAACTTAACAGTCTACGAGGCAAACCACGAATTCAGATTAATTTTAACCTCAAATAAACGAAGAGCTAAGAGAAATTTCCTTTTTTTTTCAAAATATAAATGCGAAAAAAAAATAAGATATGAAATTCTGTAATAGGAACATCATCAAAATTTTCCTAGTTGGGCTACTACTCACTTCAACCATAGATTAACTATATCACGGTAGCCCACCAGTATACGAATTTATCATTCATGAATGTTGAAAAAGGAGCCCGAAAGTTTTATCGATGTGAGTCTCGAGTAATTTTAATAAAACTAATTCACTTTTTGGAGCCCTCTCTGTGAATGAGCTCCAGTACTGAAATAAATTTGATTTATTGCTTGTTTTTTTGCAAATATCTCAAGAAAAAATATAGATAGAAAATTCACAAGTAGTTTATTCGAAAGAGCATAAAATTTTGAATGTGTTTCACTATTAAAAAACAACTGTCATTGATTTACTTTTTGAGATAATTCATAGTAAAGTGAAAAAAAAATTATTTTTACGAAATCAATTCCAAAAGTAAATCGACGACAGTAACTTATGGAAAAATTAAATCATTTTGCACCTTAATCTTTTTAGAATGAGCTATTTGCGAGCCCTCTATCTTGACTTGTTTCCGAGATATTAGCAAAAAAGGTTTCCAGCTCAGTTTTAGAGTGATTAAAATTTAGCGTACGGTTGGCCATCTATGTATGATTCATCTATGTTTCAATACATGGGTGAGTCAGACGAAAAAGTTAATACTTGTACCTAAATCTTGACTTCATACTATCGTGCACTTTGGCGTAGAAATTCGATGGTAAAGTTCTCGCGCCAGTAAGCCTACGTTGCAAAAATTCTTTCCAGTTTGAGTATTTATCCTTAATACCTGAAAAGAAATTCGTCGCATAAATGTAATTTTAATTTTTTTTCTACTGATAAATTACCATCTTTAATTTCTTATATCATTCATCATTCGTATTCAAAGCACGAAATAACTTACTATTGGGAGGTATCAGCGGTTTTCCCCGAGTAGCGCACCATCCAACAGGATGTACAGATGAAGAGCATAAATTAACCCAAAAATCTTTACTACCATCACCGATAAAACCTTCGTATCTGAGAAGAGCTTTGTATCCTATCGTAAAAAGTTACATTACATAAATCACTGGCAATTAAAAAATCAACGTTGAATAACGAAAATTTACCTTCCACACGTAGAACAGAAGCTATCCAAAATGAATTAGGGTACTCGTCGCAGAAATCGTAACTATCGGTATTAGCCACTTCAACTTTCAAGCCGACGTCAATGTAGTGCCACAAATCCGCCATCGGAGCCTAAAATACGAATCTCAATAGAACCCACAAAAAAACCAGAAAAATATCGATAAAAAATCACCTACATGTTTGAAGCACGAAGTTGGAGCTGCCGTGAAAAACGGATCATTTAACTGAATCGTCCAGTCGTACGAGTAAACTAAATTTTTCTTATCCGGTGGAAATGGAGGATCTTCAGGCGGTAAAATAAATACTGGTGGTAACTCAGATTCTGATAAATTGGTCTGAGGTAGTGGCGGTGCTTGTTGCGGAATGGTATAAGGTTGCGGATTGTCGGTCGTGCCAACCACTGTGGATTGCTGATTTTCAGGTGGAGATGGCATTTCCTACGAGATATAAAGTTTTAGAAATTTGGAAAAGAAGTTTAAGACGAAATATTTGTGATTTAAACTAACCTCTGACCACTGAGAATTGGTGGGAGATTGTAACATGTCTTGGCCGCTCATTTCGCTTTCTACAGATCCACGAGCACAGGCTAAACTACAGTAACGCCGTTCTCTCGTATAAAATGCATGTTTCACTCCGATAGCACCACATTTCTTACAGACGGCTACAAAAACATCAATACGTCATTTTACGCGATAGCTATGTTCTATAAATAGGTCACAATATTTTCATAATTATGTTAAGAATGAGATAAGTATTTTGAAAAAGGTAATATGTTTAGGCCCCAAAAACGAAACCGCGTAGATACGAATCAGAAATATTAGAACAAAATTCACAGAGCGTATTCACGATAATCATTATAATTAACTATTGGATGTTTCTTCCATATTCTAAACGCAATAAAGAAGTTAATATTAACGGTAAGTAATACTCTACGGTTGAAAATACGTAAAAGTCAAAAGATAGGACGTCTTTCTTTTATCTTATCTAAATCGTAACCACATAATGCTTATCGCAGTTCCTGGTTAAAAGAAGTGCACCTAAAATAAACCTAACGAATGCCACTTCCTTTCCCCCTTTCCAACATATAGTAGTGATAAGAAATGTTCATAGTAATACATTCATCAAGTGAATATTGTTTCACTTGTCTGTGATTTTTCGGTAAAAAAGATAACATTTATCATACTAAAACATTCGCAACATAAAGTAAAATTGAATTTTCAAGACATACATAATACTAGTAAAACACTACCTCTGCCATCTTTTTGAATGGGTATCACATTCAGGTCTGTATCTCTCTGGTATGCAATAGGCGTTTGTAATTTCAACCCTGGATGTTTAACGGGTTTAATTTTACGCGAGCCCGGAGGAGCATTCTGAATGCCGGTTTGAGTCGATGTATTAACAACTTTAGATGGATTCGACTGATCGCCATCCAACATTATTTCTTCGGGCATTCCGTTTACATACCATCGAGCATCGTCCAAGTCTTCGAGCATCATGAAACCTTCCATACCCTAAAGAAAACGCGATATAAATACTCTGAAAGAAAAATAACCCTTTCTTCGGTTAACGAATGAATACCAGTTGATTTCGACACCGTATCTCTTCTTCGGCTAAAGATTGCGAATTAGAGTCGACGAAGAATCCTGGGTCGACCGCTTGTTCCATCATCAAATCGGTAGGTTCATTTTGTAAAAGCATGTCCCCCATCCATACCATTCCAAAATCTGAAAATTGTCAATTTCATGATAAAATTTAGATTATGGTTTGTAACAATTGTTGAAAATAAACATTTGCGGAATTAGTTACAATGATAACCAGATACTTGACTATTAGACAACATGCGGCTATTGAATTAAATTGAAGGAATACTCGGTAATGGAAGCTTTATTTAACAAGTGATTCAAGCCTTTGACAAACTATAAGAAAACACTTTCAAAATGATGTTTACAAAGAGAAAACATTTTGCACGTGATAGGCTTCGCATTACACTTTTGAAATGAACAATATCGCATTCACAATCTTGCAATTGAAATCAACTAAAATTTCAGTACTGCTTTCAAAGGTTTCAAGAGGATCTTTTTCCTCGAACAAAAGAAGTATTCGAAGTCATTGGTCCTTTCGAATCAAGTTGTGAAGAATTCTTTCAATCTTACGCATTGATTCATTAATGAATGACTCAAATCAATTTACTACGAATCCACATTACAATCTTCTAATAAACCAGACACCGAAGAGAGAACATTCATGAGCATTCAATGCCTACGAGTTATTCTAAGAAAAGAATATATGTTACATGAAAATGGTTTTTAGAAACAACAGTACATTACTTACCTTCCCTCGTTGGAATTTCCATGATAGATATTCAACAACTCCGGTAACAAAAAGTGTTTTGAATCGCCAACACAATATTTTTCATCATCCAAAGACTTCAAAAACGTCAGTATTGAAGTCGAAAGTACGGTAATGATGTACTAATTTGGATATTAGACTTGTTGAGATGAGATGAAAACGAATAAATTAGTTAACACCAAAAACTATCACACGAATTCTTCTCATTTTTCAATTCACATCGTAGTTTTCATATCCACCGAATTTCAGAAATTCGTTGTTAGCAGCTCCCTGCGTTCGCCGCTCCATAAACCTTTGTGCAACTTTCGTAGACAAATCACAATAGATTTATCTACCTTGACTGGAACGGAAAGTCTATCACCTGGGGTTGCATATCAAATGAACACATAGGGGTCGCTTGATATCTAACCAATCAACGACGAGTAGGATATAATCAGTAGGTGAAATCAACACGACACCGTAACAGTGAATTGTAAAATACAATGTAATTACTAATTACAGGTGAAAACTGTAATATCCATTAAAACGTATGCGAGAAAATTAATTCTCGAAGTATCTTAAAATAAAATCAAGTCTTCGATAGTTTTATGACCTTGCCTGAATGAACTATTAATGTACAATGAATCAAATGCAGGCCAGACAAGTAGAGATTTATATTTTTATTTTTTATTGCCTTTTACCTTTTTCGGACTATTGTTCGCATGAGCACCAACGTATGTTATTTCAAGGCGTTGCTCAGGTAATTTATTGTCAACTTTACTATTGTGTAGTAAAAAAATCCACTGTTATCTCTCCCCCTTCAAGTTGAAGATTCGAATTTTTTTTCGGTCGGAATAAATAACAATTCAAAAAAAATCATCACTAATAACTTTATTAACATTAAAAAAAATTGAATGATTTGTAACTACATACATTATGAAGGTTACTATTACCATAATTGAAAAATAAACCATTTTGAAAATCAATATTTAGTATTTTATGTACACTTCAAAATTTTTTGATTTAAGAATGAATCATTTTTCGTTAATAATACGTTCTTTTCCACGATGTTGAGAAAAATTCTATGAGTTTGTTCAAGTAACATCTGTACGATTTGAAAGTGTTGTTCGAGCACTGGAGCAACTTTTAAATTTCCGCTTATGATTGTGCGGTTTTAAAAATCGGACGTAGGTACTTTCCCTTATTTTTTGTAACAAAAAATTCCCCTTTGTTCAATAATATCTATTTCTTCAACCATATAAAACAGGAAGACCAAGGTTTCTCTTGATTTATCGCTCATTTCGCTTTCAGATGTCATGTTTGACTAATCCTCCAGATACATATTAATAGTTCCGATGAATGAATTCTCACCATTTGTGTTCAACATGAATTCTTCAAATTTAATATACCTAGTTATGATTAGAATTTTATAGTTTTTCAAATTTCACAACTTTCTTACGAGCTTTGGAAATACTATTTATTTCTGAATTTGCTGTGAATTATTTGAATTTCATTTTCTTGTAAATTAACGAGATATTCTGAAAAAAAAAAAAAAACCAACGACAAAATGACATCTTCAAACCACAACTGAAAAATAATAACTATTTCATCAATTTAGACATTATAATTAACGAAATAATTTAAAAAATCATTCGAAAAATTAGAACAGCATTAAATTTCAAAGACTCACCGGAAATTAAATTTTCAAAATGTTTAAACGAACAAAAACTTATATAACCACACAAATTAATAGTTATTTCGATCTTTGATATTTAATATTTGGTTTGAATGTTTTTTTCTTTTTTTAATTTAATGTATATTCTCTATCTTTGATTTGCTTCGTTCCAGTTTTCAATCTCAACAGCTTTTTAAAACATCATTAAAAAACATCATTCAGAAATTTAATAACATTAAATTTAAAAAGGTTTATTGCTTGAAAGTTGACACTGAACTCACCGTTTTTGGTGTCAAGACATCGGTTTCAATGCATTAAGATAAATGGAAACTGAAAACCCATTCTCAAATGACAAAAATGCTCAAATGGGGCCATTTCTACAGCCTAAAGAGGATCTTAACCAGCCTTTGTCAAATAAACTGCATGAGCAAAGCTAAGTCAGCCGTTCCATTTACAACTAGAAATGGTCTTTTTTCACTAAGGTTATTTGCTCAATTCTCAAGAATTTGATCAATATTTACGATCTTTGAATTTTTGAAACATCCAAAGATGATTAGTTTCAATTTTATAAACGGTATTTCAATTTGCATCAAGTGGACGCGCTGTAAAGAGATTCGTTCGAAGAAAAAACCATCATGTAAATCATGCTTCAAAGTGTAGTTTGAACGAACCTAGAAATAAAAAAAATATATATATAAAATTAATAAAGTATTTATAAGACACTTTCAAATGAACTTTAAATGACACGTGGTTTCGTAAAAAGCGTAGGAAGCGTGTGGATTCACCAGTCAAGAGAAAGCTACGATTTCCTTTGGGTTTTGACTTCTACCTACGTAATGTATAGACAATATAACACAACTTTACTAAGCGATGTATGAACATGTCTCATAAACTACTAAACAAACATTAGGCCGAAAATAATACTGTGAGAGATATCATTCAACGAATACAAAAAAAATGTAAAAATATAAAAAAAATTCTCTCCGTTATTTGCCAAGTTTTTTACTTGATGGAATGTCGAAAGAAATCGTCGTGTCACCAGATTAATGAAAATACAATACAATCATCATTTTTTATTCAGATCACGAACCGTCGTCAGCTGCTGCCAAACCGAAATATAAGGTGGGGATTATATCGAGAAAAAAAAGGAAAAAGAAAAATGATGCGAAGGCGGCTCACATGAACACGCACATTTATGATCAAATCAATGACATGTGCAAAAGAGTAATTGCTATTTTCTTTGCTCGGAAGTCACTTTGAACCTTTAACATAATAAGGTGTAAGTTTATATCAAACGTTTAGGTTACGTAAGCTTACTTTTTATGGTTAAATTTGTTTTTTTAATCGAACTTTACAATATGCCTAAACAACGGCGAATGCAACCCAACTTACGTTACAAATAGCACATCAAACTGTTTTAAGATTTGTGCTAGTTGATCATTTTTATAAGACGGTAATTTGAATTTACCCGCTACCTACCGGAGGATCTGATATGATTATTTATACAACAGAATTTTGCAAATTGTAATTTTTTGCTGATGGAATAATTTTTCGCGATTTTAATTCATAACCTCCCAACCTGCATTTTACATCAACATACACTTATATTGAATCTGAAGTAGTAATTGAATGGCTATTTAATATTTATTCGAAAATTTATTTAAAAAGCACTAATAGATACCATAACATACCTTCATTCAATATCTTATGCATAAACAATAGTGACGACATCAGCAACTAGATTACTTTAATGAGTTAAAACCCCACAAACCTTGTTTACTTGACTGCTCCGATGCTGCCCTTTATTCTTTTGCTATTTAGTGCGGCTTATTGAAGTATATTTTTTACAGGTTTTCTTTTCCTTATTACTTGACTTTCATAATTTCAATCGCTTTGTTTTTTTAATTTCGCATTACGAAGGTAAATATACCACTTCTGTCTCTTAATCGTTACATTCAGACGGTCTTTATTTTTTATCAGTCGTCTCTCTTGTTTTCATTGTACAAAGCTGTGATCAGCTGTGATTTCAAATGATACGTAATCTTGTATTATTAATTCTTTCTTAAAAACTCTAAATAAAAAGTGTTGTACCGACTAGCAAACCGATCGTTATTGGAAAATATTAATAACATCATGATTCATCACAGCATGTACATATTTAGCAATAAAAGAACCAGTATAACTTTCAATATAAGAACATTGATATACGTAGGTACGTATACGATAAAAAATTTTCTTCTCGTAACTTAAATATTAATCCATCGGATGTAAAGCGAGGAAATAAATCCGTAGGGTGTATACACTGAATCCTTCTGCTGTTTTTGTATGCAAAATGAAAGAAAAATTACCTCGCAATACAACAACGAATTGATTTTTTCGCATCTTTTCACTGGTAAACTCAAGCACGTATTTTTAACTTTTTCCCCATTCTCATCAGAGTGATGAATGAATTAGTCTTATTCAAATTTGTATTTTGTAGTTCTAGAAATCAAGATTCATGATCAATGTTTAAGATGAAAAAGAGAAATCATTTGTTTTTTATTTCGTTAAATTATTTCATGTTCTTATTTTGTGAATTTTTTTATTTGTCGTAATTTTCTTAGTAGAAGCGAATCATACATATATATTTTTTAATCGAATTCTTTAGCTAATTAAAGCAATTTTAATTTGAAGAAAGAAAAGGGGCTATGGTGGTGGCATAGGCATATGCAGTAAGGAGCATTCAAAAATATGGTTCATATTAAACTAACATCAGAAATAATATGTTTTTGATAAGCTCGAGAGATAAATATTATTTTGAGAAGTAATGTAGATACGATTAATGAGTATTTATTTTATCATTTCTTTCTTTTTTGTAATAAATTGTTGTCCGAAAAATTCTTGAATTTGATCAGCATTTTCGAAAAAAAATTATAAGCAAGTAAATTAGTATGACAGAACCCTCCTCCTCCCTTTATCGTCCGTGAAGAGTTGCTCTTCACATTACTGTACTCACAGCAACACTAGCTTGATCCCAAATCCGTCGTTGTGCTCAACTGTTCATAATAAACATATCTGTCAGTTTCAAAACGAACGATATTCTTTGCATGGTAGTATCTTCCAACTTCTACTAAGATACTAACATCCATACTAATTAGAAGAATATAAAATATTAATAGGCAACAGGCTCAACAGTTCAACGCAGTCGACAATAGATGTGAAAATGCTGCAAAATTACTGCTCCTTGAATCCGAACTTGTCAAATTTAATATGCATGTACCTTTAATACCTGGCAGGCGTTACAGACTGAGGTGTTGCTAAATCCTAGCGAAATAAGCAAAAAGTTAAACACGCCTACGATTAGAACTGAAATTAGCGCGATGAGAAAATGCGAATGTAGTAGCGAATTCTACGCGAAGACGGCTGATTAGGGCATAAAGGGATAAACGTCGACATGCACAAACGAAGTGAACGTAACAAGCTAACGATACCCAAGCAGCTGTACTCGAAACGTACGACGGTAGCTGTGTTAGCTGTTACATAGAAAGAGAAATAAATCATCCTTTGACAAGTCTCGCACTTTCCACGACGTTCTGTTTTCGTCTTTCGTTCGCCGTTCGCGATATTCCATTTTGAAAATCTGTTTTTTATCTCGCTCCGGTGGTACGCCTCTCGCTACGATACGCTTCTTCCGTACAGTTTTAGCCTTTAAGTCTTTTCGTATATACTGCTGAGAATTCGG
This sequence comes from Phenacoccus solenopsis, assembly GCA_009761765.1. NCBI lineage: Eukaryota > Metazoa > Arthropoda > Insecta > Hemiptera > Pseudococcidae > Phenacoccus > Phenacoccus solenopsis. The sequence continues at coordinate 48,316,739 of CM019752.1, read as the reverse complement.
TATTGCGACGAAATTAAATCTTCCTGCGGTTGTCTATATTTTTGTCATCCATCATAAGCGCACCGCGCCACATATTTGCCATGTAGTTCGGCTGTCGTTTCGACGCTCGCCTGTACTTTAATTTTATTTTCCCTTAACTACGGCGTGTATCACTTTTTAAATATCTACCTATGTTAGATCGTTACGACTTTGTACACGTCAGTTATACGTTTATAGTCTCGTCGACGTTATTTTTCCAACACATTAACCTGTAGTCGTCGCTAGTATTTTTTTCAACCGCTTGACGGGAATTTAATCGCTTGTACTTTGAGATTAATGCATTTTCTCATAAATATAGCAATTTTTTGTAGCCTTGAATTTTAATTTTACTCTAAGTTTTTCACTTGCAGGAAACAGACTTCATATTTGTAGATTCCATACGCCACAGTTTTTGCTCATGTAGGTTCTCGATGATACGTAGGAAATCTGAAAGCGTTACATGTCATTACTACATGGTATTATCGAATGAAAAGTCAATTATTAAAATCAACACACAGATAATTAAGAAAACCAGCAAAATGTCGTGAAATGATTCAATTTAAAGACGATTTATTCCCTTATATGATCGTATCAGCGATACGTTGGTTAGTTAAGTTTAAAGGCAAGCTAAACAACATACATAAGAAAATTTAATAACACGACCGCGTATTCGAGTAAATTAAAAATTTCAATCGAGATACGTTACACGTAAGTATAAAATTATCCGTTACGCATTTTTAGCTCGACATCGTTGAAATTTTAATTTTTATTGTAACGCAAAAATATGCGGAACGTATAGCTCAAAGTGAAAATTCTAGCTTTACGGCCAAGTTATTAAAATAATTATGTCGGTCGTTTATCAAAAAAGGATAGCGGGCTGCTTAAAAGACACCAACGAATGCGAATATACAATATGCTGTTTATAAAAGACATAAATATTCGAAGGTTTTCAGCTTCAACATTATAAGTTTCTTAGGTAATAAATATCGCACCATATATGCGAGTGCTAAAGCTAACCCTGAATACGGAACATTGTTATAAGTTTTCTTTAATTAAATTTTCAACTTTAAGCGTCGCATTCTTTCATTTGACGATACGGTTTTAGTCCTTCTTTAAAATTCGCTGCTTATACCTAATATCATAGTTCAAAATTGAGGAAATATTTGATTTTCTAGCACCTTAATAGGATGAAAATATGTATTCTGAACGTGAACTTGATGCTTTCTAAAGCTAATAACAGAAGCCCTAAGAAGAGCAACTAATGTTAAATTACTAAATAAATTCCAAATTCTAAACAAAATGCGGAATTGGATTTAGTTCCTTATACGTACAGGCTCCAATAACGCTCGTAAAAATCCAGAAAATTCTATGCCTAAGGTTCAACGCAGGCTATCTCCAGTTCTGTTTATCGATTCAACTCGTCAACTAGCCGTTATAATCCAACAGATAGCGCTTTCGATACCATATTCTTGATTATAAAAGAAGGGTTTTTTTCATGATGGATGAGTCCACTTCTTCGATATATATTTCAAGCGTACTATGCATAAGAATTTCTGAAACAATAAAAAAAACTCGTGAAAATAATGAAAAAATTAAAACTTGAAATTTTTTTACATCAATGAATAGTACTGAAACATGCATTACAAAAATATTTTTCAAATTGTTCAATTTCTAATTCAAAATAAAATTATTCATCATAACAAGTTTTTTTTTTCTCTCTCTCTTAACAATAAGGTTTTTAAATTATTGCTGCATTCATATTTTTGAATGCCCATTAATACTTTCAGCTTCGTATTTCTTAATTTTTTATTTTATTGGTTTATGGTCAAATCATTCACTCAAGTAGTACACGTGACAATAACTTTAAAAATTTGCGTATTTTACTTTACTCCATTAACGTGCCATAAACTGAAACATAGGCCAGATGCACGGATGGTCAGCATCGTTGAATTAAAAAAATATTGATATATATTTAATTCTTCAAATCAATTTTATTTACATTAAAAATATTTGGCAATAAATATGAATAGATATTTTCTTCAATTAAAACCCAATTATGTGAAATTTCAGAATTAAAAAATTATAAATTTAATCAGAGAAATAAGGCTATACCTAGCTTCTTTTACCAGACCACTTGCTCTTATGAACTCTCTTTTCACTTCATTATTTTATTTTCCATCAATTTAAACTATGTATAGAACAGAACTGCGGCCAGAGGCGTTTACACTAGATTTAAGAGAAGATCAAGGACGATATTGGAAATTTCAGAAGATTTTTTATTTTCTATTTTTTTCGCTATTTTTGAAAACGGTTTCATTTTGTTTGGTAAAATAGGTGTCTCTATGAACGATATACTAGCAGCATTCGAGCTTAATATGTTGCACAAAACAGAAACTTTGCACTTTGTAGGTATCAAAGAAAGGTATAAATTCGAAAAAAAGGAAGAGGTGGATATTTCCAAGATTCCACTATGTCATAAAAGGATTTCAGTTTATAGAACATGGAATGCTGTCTCAGAATACTTGAAATGTGAATATGAGGAAATGAAATTTTAGAAATTTGAGTTTTTTCAGGTGGTGGTAGCATCAGGAGCTTTTTCGAGGGGTGGAAAGAGGATAGAATCAGAAATTAGTATCTAAACCTGCTGCACAGAGGAAACTTGTTTCCGTCATAATTTCTTTATGGTGGGTGGGCTTGATAGAAAATGTTGATATTTCACACAAAATAATAAAATTTCAATTCTTATGGGCGTAATGTACTCGAAAAAATAAATAAGTGACAAACATATGATGAAAAAATTGAAATTGATAAGAAGTAATATTGAAATTAAACATGGATAAGCAATTAATCAATTCAAAAGCTTTTAAAATAAATTGAAATTTGAAAGAATTTGGTGGAGGGGGGCTAGAAATTACCCGTGTGATCCTCAGCTTTTCCCGTCCCTGCTTCCGGGAGAACTAAAGGTTTGAAATAGAAGGAATGTTTAAGGACTCCTTGGCAATTTGGTCTGAGCGATAGATTTATGCAAAAGGGTGTCAGATTAGAGTTTGTAACATGAGCAGAATCATCTGATAAATTGTTAAACACTAAAAATTGGTTCACCAAAAAAAAACAATAAATAAATAAATAAATAAATAAAGATAATTTTTTTTAAATATTGAAGAAGGCAGAAGAGCCTGAAGATATACTTTGGAATCACTTCCTTTTCACATTTTTTTCAACAATCTTCACATCTAGAGAATCCTGAAATTTAGAAAAATATAAAACAAATTATTCATTCATTTGGACACATTCTATAATTTTAAAAGTTGTAAATGTAATTTTTGAATTTTTTTTTCATTCTCATGCAAAGTTATACATTTTCAACAATAATTTGATATCTTTTTTTTATTTTCATTTACGTTGTGTACATCACTGAGGCTAGGGGCGTTTCATCTGTGACTTTTATTAGATAAGTGGGTATAAGAAGAACTTTGGAATGTTTATTACTATTTTGGATGGGTTGTTTTCCAAAATGAATTCAATTTGGGAACTGGAGAAGTGGACATTTTTCTGAATAGGGTATTTAAGCATTCACTTAATATATGAAGTATAGAAATGGGTGTATTACAAGTGTCACATAAGGTATGGGCTGTCCACATTTTGGTGAATGAACAAGATTTTTCCCAGAAGAAAATTATAAAGCATATGGATATTTTTTTCAATTTTTTCGTACAATAATTATCTGATACTAAACTAAAAGATACAGTTGAACGAAGTATTTTGCCAATTTTTTCTTTAATATTTATTTTTTTTACTATTTCTCAATAATTTTCAAGAATCTGAAAAATACCAGAAAATAAAACCAACATTCATCTTGACACCCAATAGCCAAAGACATTATCAAAGAACTTCGAAATAATACAAGTGCTCGTGTTTCGCTCGCGTGGATTCCATCGCACGTTGGAATCCAGGGAAATATATTCGCGGATACTGCGGCAAAAGAAGGGACGACCTTTTTTCCCTTACCGAACGTTAAAGTACCACCAAAAGACCTCAAAACCTATACAAGACAAAGATTTCTTGAAACCTGGCAAAACCAATGGCTCAATGTACCAAGCATAAATAAACTCCGCTCCATCAGAAACACAGTAAAACCATGGAGAACATCACTTTCCAACAATCGGAAAAATGAAATAGTTGTCACTAGACTCCGTCTAGGCCACACCAAAATTACTCATTCCTATATCCTCTCTAAACAACCTATACCATTATGTCCTACTTGTAACTCTCCTCTCACAGTCCAACATCTACTCGCCATCTGTCCCACTTATGACCTTCATAGAACCCAAATTCTCCAGACAAGCGACCTTTCTGAAATCCTTTCCGATCAACAAAATAAAATTGAACATCTCCTTCACTTCCTCAAAATAACAAACTTATTTCAAAACATCTAACCCCAAAATTACTCGTGCCTCTGGCCTAGGCGGCAGTACACGGCACGTTAATCAAGGAGTAAGTAAGTAAGTAAAATTTAATATAACATGGTTAATATGTATTTTGCTAAGATAATTTTTTATTCTTTTCAAACAATCACTGTCGTATGCTGAGCTCATTTTCGATTCTAGCGATTGCATAAAAACTAAATACAAAAAATAAACAGAGAACGTATAGGAAGTAAAAAATGAACATAAAGCGTATCTTGAGTTTACACGTAGGCAGAAATCGAGCCTACATTGTACATCTCAGTTATTACTTTGCAAGTATCTGAACATTGAGTTTTTAGTAAATTTAGAAAAACTATACATTTAAAAAAAAAAAAAAATCTCCAAAAAACATGACAAACTTTTAGTAATTTTTTTTCAGACTTTAGGCAACTAAAGATGACCTGCAAAGGCAAAAAACTCTGAATTTCTCAAAATTAATTTTTTTTCAATTTTTTAACGACAGCTATGCATAAAATTTCCAAGAAGAGACACAATGTATTAAATTGATTCAATAGCAATTATAGATCTTAAAGTTGGATGGACATTTAATTAAAAAAAAAAAATCACTTCATTAAATAAATTCTGGTACAGTTTAAAAATTTCTCACTTTCCTTTAATGAACTCGTTATCTCCTCAATTTTGAAACTCTATAAGTGCACTTCCTTTTTGGCTATTGGCTATATACGACACGAGAGTAATAATAATAAAAAAAAAAAAGTAATAAATGAAGAAAGAAACATGAAATGATGAAAAAAAATTTTAATGACTGATACGAATTGAACTACCTTCCCTCTTAAGCCCATAACCGTAAAAATATATTCGAGAAAAAAATTCTCAAATCGTTGTACCTAAACACGTGAAAAAATCTTAAATGTAATCAAACTGCCTGAATTTACATCCGAATACTCGCATTGATTGATCGTACATATCTGAACGCGCGTACCGAGCTAAGGCATTCATGTCGGAATGGCATGTTAATACTGGAGCGCCCGAAGCCGTTTGGAAATTTTATTAGAAACAGGTCGTCTTCGGTCGTAGTTCGATTAAGGGATATAATAATTAAATTACATATTTTATTCGTATAAAGTAATAATAACGATCGAAATATATCGAGTATTGGGTGTAGGGGCGGACAAACAGAATCGATTTCTAATGATTTATTGGCCAATATGCCTTTCGAAGAATGATAGACAGACATCAGATTAAAAGAATACGAAGTGGATAACGTGTTGGAGGGCGATCAGAGGGTCTAACCGTTTACAATAATAAACTAAAAGCGGTTACGCGCGTTCTCGGTGTGTAAGAGAAAAGGGAGGGACATTGCAGACCTCTCTAATCATAGGTATTACCGTGTAATAGTAATTGCGTGGGCCAAACCTTTTTCTATATGCACACCTATTTTATATCATCTATACCTATAAGTACACGCCGCGAAGCCCGACAGCCCGAGAAAAAACATGTCGCGTATTATGGAAATTAAACGAGCAATCATATTCTTCCTATAAACAACAGAAATACATTAACGTACGCGAGCGATGATGAAAATATTAATCCACATTTTATTAATGTTTAAACAAAAATGTCTTCGGTTTTCACATTATTCGCTGCATCAAAGCTTTATTAAATTGACAAATAGGTGTACTTCATGAAATCATAATGAGGGTGCTAACAAGTCAACGAGTCTATAAAATTGAATTTTCATGACAAAAAGGCATTACCAGATGGTTCGTGAATCGTGATCTTCAAAATACGTGGTCCAGTTCATAATACATAATACGAAATGAATCGATATTATTTTCTATCTTCATATCATACATACAAAAAAATCTTTTTTCGTAAGCAAAAAGATATTCCAGAATTAACATACAATCGAAAAACCTCATCCCGTATCTAATTAGGTTTATTATACCGAAGAATTTTCATCTTAGTCATTACCATTCAGGGATGCAATGAAATTATCCCCGAATACCACACATCGACGTTTCGACGGTTATTCAAAATGCGACTAAGCTTCCAGTATCAACCTACGGATTTCCCTGTTTTTTAATACAATAATTATTACGAAATTAGCCTGGAGAAATTATAAGAAATTTCTGAGCCACCCTTTCTGCTTAGTATGCGTTGAAAGGAAATAATTATTCGATCGGCTTATCTGTGTACCGAATGATGGGGCTACGTTCGTGTGAAGAGTGAACTTGCTGTGGTATACTTATCTCAGCAAATCTTATTAGGGGTGGAAATGTGGAATCGTAGTTAAGTGTCGTACTATTTTCTGATAGTTCTATAGGGACAGGGATTTCGCGTGAGTAGGAGAGAATTATATAAACGAAAATCGAAAATAATTTCAAATGAATTGCAAATCAATGTCAATATATAACGATTCTATTTAATTCAAGTATACTGAACATATTAATATAATTACTATTATCTTGCAGCGGTGACATATTTACTTTTTACACGTTTCAGAAGACTCAAGAACATACTCCATTTTAATCAAGAAGTTATGATAAGTTTCTGGAATACCCAAGAGAGCAGAAATCAAGGCTACTGTAATGTTACATAGAAAAAAAAAAAAGATCAGACGAGTTATCCCATTTGGAATAGGAAGTTAATGGAGATTGTGGTACATCAGTATATTATTTGAATGAGTATTTTTGAATTGAGATTCAAATATATAAACATTATAAGTGGAAAAAGTCTCTGGAAAAAATCAGAAAAATTACATTAAAAAATTAGCATCCAAAAATTAAAAGAACTTTCACACAAACTAGTATTTCCAGCTGCATGAAAGCAGCTAAGTACAAAATATGAACATAAATCATGTATAACACTTCTTTAACATCCTTCATATTTTCAATATGAACTATACCACTGCTACTATACAACAACGTACACAAAATAATTATCAAGGGATGAAAATATTATTGAAACTAGTCTCACTGCATACTTTACTGTACAATGTACATAGTTAATGAAGATAGATCTTCACTGGTCGGTAGTTGAAACACGAACGTTAGCACGTTTGACAGATCATTGAAGGAGGTCTATGTCTTCACCATCAACAAACACCCATTAACCTTTTTATTGGCTACAAGCTACCGAATTTGATCGACTACGTCTTTTCTTACGATATACAAAGATAATGGAGAAATCGAATACCCAATTAATTTAAATTATAAAACGGAAAAGAAAAAAAAAGATCACGAAACCAAAAATTCTGAAACAAACGGAATATCTATTGTATTCGTAGGTAGCCATTAAAAGGTGATAACGTTTAGAATAATATCCGCATTTTAGTCAAAAGGTGAGTATTTAATTATCGATATTAAAGTTCATCTTATACGAAGCGTATTGTTAGATTTTACGAAATTATAATTTACAAAAAATAAGTAATACATAGGTACCCGTATAAATTGCCTCTTCCATTCCTATACCATAATACGGCTATTATTTAAAACATTAACGAAAAGGATAAGAAAAAAAATACGATCGAAGGTAGCGGGACGAAAGAGTTTAGGAGAAATAGATATTTAATTTGATAGCCGAGAGCGTGTTCTTTCGATTAATTTAAATCGGGAACAAATAAATCAAAGAACAGAGAAAATGAGAGAATAAACAATATTTAAACGTCGGTTGATGGGTGATTGGCAACTTTGATTTCGAAGAAGTATCGACGAAGACGGACGGAAAAAAGCGACGAGTGACGGCTGATAGGTTCTTCGATTCTCATCGCGATACCATCGTACGCTGTAATTATTACTTTTATATACTGTATTATATTATATCGATATTACAACCACAGCCGCATCGTTACCTTTCTTCTTTATTATTTTCGTCGTGCCACTAGCCCCGTCTTCTCATCTATAAAGTTTAATTAACTCAAAATAAACTATTCTTTTGTTTCTACATTTCATAACTCGTCATATTAGGCCCGCCAATCGCTCAAGAGATCTTGAATTTTGAGTACTGCCGAGTAGCCGAGGTATTTTATTTCACATCTGTTTCTCTACTGACGTACGCAGAGTATTTCTTTCATCGAGGCTTTCGTATTCAGGAGTACAGAAAGATATGAATCCGTTCATGTATGTTCGTCACTGAAATAAAATCATAAAATCAGATACATTATTGAAAATTCACAATAAATTATCTATCTTCACAAAACGTATAGAATGCTAATGGCGCCTTTAAAGTAGCTTTTAGGTCATTCACGTCATGAGATGTAATTGGTAATGCATATCGCTGTAACTGAAGGGATTCCCACCACGAGCCATTAAATATAATCAGTGTATTCTACTTGGCGATTTTATAGGTAAATAAAACTAATCATAAAATAAATAAATAAACTATGTTAATAAAGCAGAACAACTTTTTTAAATTAAAAAAAAAAAAAAAATCATGATGAATTTGGTTGTAATATTTCAAAAAAAAAAAAGGATTTCTTTCACATATTTACATCACTGTTGCATATACATTTAATTTTGATTTTTGGAAATTTTCATACTTTGAAAATTTAGAATTCCTTTAGGGCTTTTCTAATTTCTGAGCCTTTAGTACTACGGAGCGTGAATCGACTTTTGGAGTTTTTTTTTTAATTGGTAATTCGATACTGGTAAAAAAAGCTGTGAAATGACCTCCATAATAGGTTGAAAAATTTTTCAAACCTCTAGGTCATGATTTTCCACACCAATATTAGTGACAAATTTGTCAATTTTTTTAAAACTACAAAAAATTTTAGTTTTGAATAATCAAAAATTTTTTTCTCACCTAAAGTGGTCATATTTTGTAATGCAATAATAAAAAAAATTTAGCTCTCAATCTTTACGATTTTTAGGGGACTTCAATCTTCTCGAATTTTGTTTCGCCATGGCCTCTTTCTGCCTTCTCCAACCAAATCATTCCTTCTTTAACCATACATATCTTCTCAGTGACAACTCTATTCTCAATATTCAAATTACCAAATCCCATTGAACTCCTAGCACAACCTACTCCATTGTCCATTATACGTAAATTCTAGAACCATTCTTTGTAACCGAGCCAAATTTACAATTTATTTTTTTATTTTATATAATATTAATAAAAACCTGATTTAAGGACTACTTTGATACAGTATTATTATAATTTTATATTATTTTTTTATATTAATATTAAAAAAAAATTAAAATTAAATTTTTTTTTAATATTAATTTATTTTTCCATTAATAATTGATTTATAAATTGATTAAATAAATTTTAGTTTAAATAAAAAACATTAATTTTGTAAATTAAAAATTATTAAAAAAATAAAATTTATTTATATCCTTAATAACGATCCAATTTCCTTCTCTTCCTTATGAGCTTTCTGAAGAATGCTGGCTTGTTTTATGAAACTCTAAATTTCATGTCCTGCATTCATGACGTATGAAAATAAGTAATTAATTTTTTTTTTTTATTTAATGAAGAATCCATATTCTGAAATTTCATATAAATAAATGTTAAATGATAACTCATTGATAAGATGTAAAGTATGTGCTCAATTTCTGCCCCATCAGGTTAAAAGACAAACTATGAAATTTTCAATAGATTTTTCATTTAGAGCTAACACCTAAATGAAATATCTAATTTAGACAAATTTTAAGAACAATATAGAATACAGGAACGTCTTGGGATTTTCATTTTTTGCCTCCAAGCAGAACTGTTACCATCCCCTCCCCCCATTTGATGAGAAGTAAATTTAATGATCAAATGTACATAAAATACTTTGATAAAATAGCAAACAAGACTTTCATCTTATCTAATGAAACGAATTTTTTTGTGTAAGTTGTTCAATTTTATTATTTATTTTTAATGATTAGGAATTATTGAAAAATTAATTAAAATTATAAATAACATATTCGTAAATAAAATAACAAAAAAATCAAATTTCACAACATCATTATTATAAATCATGCGATGCCATTTTCAAAATATTAAAATTTTATAACAATTTTAAATTAAATTAAATTAGAAATACCAATATAATTTAGACTAAACTTTTTTTTTTTAACAACCCAGATTTTTTTATAATACCCAACATAATTATATTATGATCGCTAAATCCAGTCATTTTTTGTTGTTGCTTGCTTGTATTTTATGCGATTTTAAATTTATTTATCAATCGTTTCTGCAAAAATATAAAATAATCAAAAAACATTTTACAATTTTTCAAAATAAAAATAAATCTTATAAGTAATCACCTCCTCCTACTCACCACCAATCCTCTTAAATTCAGTCACATCGACGCAAAACTCATTTCTTACAATCTTACTCGCAAATCTCTTCAGTGATAATGAACATATAATATCTTGTCTATTTATATTCCTAGTACAAGCTAAAATTCTTCCCTGAATCTAAACTTAATATTTTTCTGCTTGTGGTCTTTGTATTAGTACATGACACCTAAATGAAAATAAATTAAAAATTGAAAAAACATTATTGATTTTTGCGCAACAAAATAAGAGCCCTCTAGCAAAGAGGAACTCCCCTTCCTCAACTCGTCGATTCTGCAAATAAAACATGAAAATTCAATTTAATTTAATGAAAAAATCGAAATAGAATAAAATAATTGTAACATTTCGAAATATAAATAATGAACATGAAATTAGACTCCATAAGGCATCAATTTTCTCCATTTATTGAATTAAAACTAAGAAAAAAACAAATGGAAAATAAAGGAATATAATAAAATAAATACAAATTTTAATCAAATTCTAGAACATTTCTCAAATCTTCTCGCTTTTATCAACCCGAATAAAATTTCATTTCGAAAAAACTGCTACACGATTCCCGCAAGACGAAGAGTAAAATAAACGACGCGACGTAGGCGTCCGCAAAACAACCACCAGCAGCGAAAAACGACACGTGCGAAAATCTCGCCAAAACCGTATAAAATACATCTCAAATGGCTTGTCTCATACGAGGTTAAATTCGCGAATACGGGCACCTCTATATAATTTGCAAGACGGAGTTATACGATACGAGCAAAAACCCCTCGTCGCCGAAAAAAGCGAAACTTCGTAACAATGAAACTTCTACCACCTTAGAAAAACATTAAAGATGTGTTACACAAATAATACGGCAACTTAGACGAAAGAAAAAAGCGAACATAACAAAAAAATCGCCTTAAAAATAGCAATTTAGGGCGTCATGAGAAATGGCTACTTGTCACGAACTAATCAACTTTTAGTGTACATGACGACTATACGTATATGATTTTTATATTTCTTTTTCTCGTTTCCTGTATTGTGTAAAGTTGCTAACACTCGGTGGAGAAAAGTTAGCACAACCGATGGACATGCTACATGCAATCACGGTTATTGCACTCGCAATGATTTAATCGATCGTATTGTCTTCGTTTAACCTTACTATATCATAGATAGATGGGACAATTGCCACAAAACTGGTTTTCACTTTGGTTAGAATCTCGTACAGAGGAAGCAGCGCTACAAAATTCCTGCTGTCGCGAGAGATGATGCAGCTTCTTCAAATCACATGTCTTAACATATTGTAAAATCGTGATTTTAAAAGGGCGGCTAACACTTTTTTTTTTGTTACTTATGATTTTTTTTTTTTTTGATAGGTAGGTAGGTAAAATTATATTTTTTAAACGGAATTAAATGTATTTAATTTTTTGCCCAGTATCAGACAAATTAACTTTTTATTCTATTTTACAAATATTCAAGCGCTCCCTTCATAGTCAATTTGTCGAATTATGGGAGGCATATATGAGTAGATAGTATAAAACCAAAATTACCCGTCCCTCATCTTCACCACTAGCACAAACTATTTCCAACAGGATCCCAATCACTACCATTCAGTATCTGCATCACCTCCGCTCCACAAACAGCACCTAACCATTCCAAAGATATCGATAATTTTCTAATTTTCTTACTGTACCTCCTGATAGATAATTTTTTATAACAGAACACTTTTAATTATTATTACTATTTTATCCATTTATTTATTCATTATTTATTCAACTCACGTACATAATCCAATAATTATTCAAACACATAGGGTCTTATTGGCGACTTATTTAAGAGGGAATAATGACTTTTTATAAGGGAATAATAAGATTATTACGAATAACAAGAATGTGTACAGTCCGCGAGAAGATGTGTATTGATTTACTGGACCTGTTTGCGTATTCTTTCGCATTCTTGAATTTATTCAGTATTTTTTAGGAGATTCAACATAACTGCGTGATGAGTTGAATATGAATAACACAATATACGCGACTCGGTAATGATGTGCTTAGACAAGGTCTCTAACTTCCGTACTCGTTTATAATCTAGCACATTATTCCCTTGTTGCGTAATATACTATTATTTATTTATTTATTTACTATGGACAAATTTCTTAAAATAATATTTTCAAAAGTTCATTCATTTTCGAGCTTATTTCATCATCGGTTCTTACATATCATTACTTGATTATTTGTACTGTTGTCTATTATTATTATTTTTTTTTTTTTCATAAAACAGGCTCTTTAAGCTCTACTCTAATTTGATAATCCACTATTTTGGATCCATTTTGAACCAAATTGAAAAGGTCATATTCTGGTCACTTGACTTTTCTAGACAGGTTTGGTGAAGAAATTTCATGACTCAAAACTTCTTTAAAGACCGTTTTTTGCTCCAACTCTCCTTCCAAAGCTTTTAGTAAGTTTAAATTTGGATATGTTAGTGTCCGTGACTATAACCTATTTTGAGGGGGTGGGGGGTGGAGAAAAGGGTGTCTAACCCAAGAGCTTTTTTTTAGGTGTTCTTTAAATTAAAAATGTAACGAGTGGAAATAACCCCAATACTTTTTATGGTACATATCAACTTTTTGGTAATTTCAAACAATTTACTATGTTTTCCACTTTATTTTATGGAACTGAACCCCTCTTCCTAAGCAGCGATCCTAAAACCGGCACTGTGCGTGACTGGCTCTTCCATATGAGTTCAAAAATGAAAAATTTGAGCTATTTAATCCTTCTCCAGCCGCCCTCAAATTTTGAGTAATCAGCGATTTAGAGATATATACATAAAAAATACTTTATTGCATTTTCAAAATGAATCTCTCACCAAATTTTGACTAAATTTCATGAACATCCGCTGGCACTACGCGAGAAGGATAAAAATAATTATATAAATATCAAGAAGTTGGATATTTTCCAAAACGATTACAAATGGTCTAAAACTTAACCATTCGAAGATTCTACTTCCCCTCATCTCCCCCCTCCCCATTAAGGTATGCTGTAATGGGTGTCGTTATCAAGGTAAAAACTCAGCTACAAATATAACCCTGGTTCAATATGATCAAGAGTAAAAAATAATTCATTTCCAAAATTATCATAACTATTCGAAATAAAAGGCGAAAAAAATTAAATAAAATATAATTATAAAAATTATAAAAAAAAATAAATCTTTAATTAAAGAAAAAAGATTAATTAAATCTAATTTATTATTTAATAATCCTCGAGTATTATTAGATATAAATAAATTCAAAATATTAATATTAATAAGATCCTTAACCACTTCCCACCCTTGACAACGACCTTGTAAATAACTGAGTTTAACAAAAATTGTGCTATTCAGTCGGAAAAAAATTATATGGAGAGATCTCCACCTCAGGGACGTACCGAAGGGGGAGGGGGGAGCTTCCCCATTGGCTTTTGTAAAGTTGGTAAATTTGGAGTTTTAGCGTAAAGTTGGTAAACTTGACCACTTGCGCAGTATTATTACAGCTATTTTTAAAATTTTTGGAGACTAACAAGACTGTGACATCGTATCTATCTATTTAACATCTTATTTTCGCGGAGAAAAAAAAAAAGGTCAACAGCTGGCAAAATTTCATGGTATTAGTTGGCAATTTTTGGTTTTCTCCCCCCCCCAAAGGAAGTCCTCGGTACGCCCCTACTCCACCTTTGACTATAGCATCGCAAATAATTGAAGTTTCACAAAATAATTTATTCTACACACTTAAAAAAATATAGGGAGATTTGAGGAGGAACTTTCAACAACCTTTTTCCCCATACATCACCAACCAAAGGTACTGTTTTAGGAAGAAAAAAAAAACAATTTAATGATAAACTCAGGGATTTCTAATAGAATCATCAGCAGTAGGAGATAATATTTAAAAAATTTATTTATTTAATAAATATTATTTTATATTTTATTATATTAATTTTAAAAGTTTAATTTTTATTTAATTAACCCTTAATTGGCACACATGGGTGAATTTCATCCATCGGTAATACAACCTCGCTGCGCTCCGGCGTAACCGGCTACTCATCCCTGTGCACCCTTTATAGTTGAACGTTGTCACAATTTCTTCAATTTGGGCATCTGTGTCAGTTGCATATATCAATTTGTGAAGGGGCAGATTTACTTCTGAATTTTTATGTAAATTATTCATTGGATTTTTCAGGTCGCAAATTTGAAAATAAAACCATGCTATGTTGCAGTTCGAACGATTTGCAAGAAAAAAAACATAGAAGAACAAATTGCCCATCTTCAATATTGAAGGAGCTATAAATTTTCAAAAATTGTTCTATTTTATCCTATATATACTGCACCTTCAATTTTGATATTATGCAATTTTTTTTGTAATGAAATTCTGCATTTCAGCGAGCACGATAACATATTATATTTCAATTTCTTGAGTAACTCGGCGCAATTCTTACTTTCTAATTTAAATTACTTTTACGTGTGCCATCAGAGGGTTAATGAAATATTGTTTAATTATTTTATTTATGTTCTGGACCTGCTGGTGTCCAGAGCTTTCACTTAAATCTGTCCGTAGGACCCAAATTTCCTAAATACGGACTTGCAAGCGTGTGAATTTGAAATAAAATGATTACGTAGAAATGAGTAGAGTATCGTAGGGTTAATATTCTTTACTTCAAACTCAATCCATTTGTTTACCTAATCGAAGAAGAAAATACGTCTTTAATGGGTCCGAAAGAGGTCCGTACCAATGCAATGTCAACATTACCCGGCTATCCCTCATAATTGGCTGAATTCTTCGAAATGACCAATGTTATCGATCATATCACTACGACGCCAATGTTACTGCGCTGTTCGACTCGAAGACAAAAATATTATTTACCTTTTAACAATATGAAAAAGACATTTATCATTTTACTCGGACGTACACGCATACGTTACAGGCTTACATGGTGCGTTATATGATGCGTCTAATAACACGGTTGAATATTAAACGTTAGAGACGAAGTTGCGCGCGGTTTCTTCGACTTCGATTGACGGCAGGCATTTTGTCGGCCTCGTCGTCGGAATAATTTAAATGGCAAAAGCATAAGTTTTTGCGAAAGTTTTATTAAAAGGAGGCATTTATTTAGAACGTAACTACGCATAAAACGATATCGTAAATCAAATTTCTTTACAATTTGTTTCCATTTATGCTGGCAAAGGTGAAAAGAAAACAGAACGCAGCGCAAAAGTTTTAATAACATTTCGCGTAATACGGATTCGCTGTAGCACGATACGAATACCGCTACCATCAAACACCGTATAGAGGTAATTTAATTGAAGACGACGGCGGCGCTTATTCTCCTTGTTGTATAAATCTTTTGCCGATTTCGCACAAACACACACTCCATCGACTGCGCCCGGTAAGCGAGTTACATGGAAAGATATTGAAGAGTGTCGTCATCGGCGGGAATTGGATTCTCATCTAATCTCGCTGGCTTTTAATTCGATTATCGCGATATTTCGACTCTGCTCCGCTCGTTGGTAAAATAAACTCGCTTAAATCTTAGGTATATTACATTTTCGCGTAATTGAAGCGTTTCCTATCTTCTGGGCCCGAGGATAAACACGCCGCCATTCGAAATAATAAATCTCAAATCTATACTCGCCTTATTATTCTAGATTCGCGCTTGTTTACACGTACTCGCCGGCTTTCCATATTATAATGAACCGGCGCGTGAACAGATTACCGCGCTAGGGTTCGCCATGCGTTCGGTGGTGGCGAAAATTTTTTTTCCACCTCTCCTACGCCTAGCTGCTAATTAAAATGTAAACGAGGTTAGTCGTGACAAAGCTAGTATACGACTGTCGCAACCCCAACTCAACGAGGATTCCGTTCTAATATAAAATATGCTGAGAATGTCGTTTCGCCCGTACATTCCATTTCTAAACATCTGACATTCGCTAAAGTATGTATTAAAACCAAACATATAGCTATCAAATAACCGCCAAATTCCCCACCAAAAGTGAATACACAAGCTAAAAATACGTCCTCATAAAGGCCATCGATATAGGCACATTCAACTTTGCGATATAACGGTTAGAAAATTTTTTCAACCTAGCTTGTATAGCTACACCAGTAAAAATTATTCGCCAAGATATTACCTCGCGTATACTTTTGCAGCTTTATCGAATTCCTATTTTAGGTGGAAAAGTTGAACTTTTATGAACGCTCGCGTCGATAGCGGTGCTTGCAGTCGACGTTTTTTCCTCGAGTTTTTTTTATCATTCGCGTCGCGATTTTTTTTTTTATCAGCGGAAAAAAAGGTATCGAGTAGTAAAAATGTTTTAAAATTATTCCAGAAATCTGGCGTCGCAAATTTTCATTTTACGAGGATTCGCTTCAAGATTGTTGGCGACGCATAGAAAATATTTCCCCGTCGATGGTTTATTAGTGGAAACTGGATGTTCGGATTTTTATTCCTCCGCGAATTACACGAGTCCTAAATTGCGAGCTTTTGGATTCACATCGCGAAGCTGATACAAAAAATGATGAAAAATAACGAAAAATATGAGAAGATTCGATGTAAAAATCTATGTAATTTTTAGATTTTCATCGGAGATTATTATAGATGAAATTTTCGTCACCAAAATGTGAGCGGGGGGAGCGGGAGCAGAACTTGTAAAAACACTCAACTTCAAAACATAAGACATTCTTCCTACCAGGCTTTCATTATACTGTGTGGTAGTCTAACTTTTCCTGAATTTTGTGCGGCAAAAATACCAAAATAACATAAGTTTTAAAAAGTAATTAATAATATTTTCACCAATAAAAACAACAGTACCATTTGTAATCTATTTTTTTTTAACTCCATAATCGATATAAATACATTCGTGAAAAATTATTAAAAAAACAAAATTATCGCACTGGTTGCGAAAAAAATTAATTTTTAAATTTGCAGTGAATGTTAAGTATATGCAATAAAAAAACAAAGTAATCACATATTTTTAAGGCGAACAGGGAGTAGCAACCACTATACATAATGTGACATCAACCGTGAAAGCTTAATGAGACTGAGAAATTAACAATTTTTAAAGACACTGTATCCGAACGATACGATTGTTTTTATTATATTAATTACACTAATTACTTAACGGCACATTGATGGACATCCAAATGTAAGTAAACAATCCGTTTATGCCGTATTTAAAAATGCACGTATAACTACACGTAAAATACACAAAAATGCATAGAACAATTTTTCGATTTCGCGAGATGGATCAGTTATTAACATCACATCCAAAACTGGCGCTTTTTCTTCACCCTAGGAACCTGCATTGTAGATTTCGTATTTACGAACGAATTCATCGTTTATCGTTAAATGCCCAACAGACACTTAGGCTCGTAACTGAGGTAAACGATTTTTAATTTTTAGCTGAGTTTTTAACAAAACGATAGCTATTACAGCCTACCTGATTTGGGAAGGGAAGGTCGGGGGAGGGTGGGGTCTTCAAATCTTTGCGTTTCAGACCATTTGTAATCATCTGGCAAATGTCCAACTTTTTGGTATATATATATTTTTTTCCCCACGCGTAGCGCCGGCGAGTATTCATAAAATTCGCTCAAAATTTGGTGAGGAACTCTTCTTGAAAATGCGCAGAAGTGTTTTTTTTTGTTTTTTCGAAAATTTCAAAATGGCGGATCACTCAAATTTTGAGGGGGTGGAGAAGGGCAAATAGCTCAAATTTTTCGTTTTTGATTTCATATGAAAGAGTGAGTCACGGATACTAACATATCCAAATTTCAGCTTCTTAAGTGCATATTGAGAGGAGTTAGATCAAAAAACGGCTTTTTGAGGAAGTTTTGAGTCATGAAATTTCTTGAATCTTCCATATCTCCCCACCAAATCAAGTTAAAGAGGTCAAATTTTGTGTGTGAGGTTAGTTGGTGACCACAATATGACCTCTTGAATTTGGATCAAAATGGATTCAAAATGGCGGATTATCAAAATTTTGAGTAGAGCTTGAGGAGCCTCAAGTTGGTAAAAATGTAATTAATATGAATTCATATGGTTATTGGGGATAAGTTGTATACTATATCCCGAATTCACTTCCATACATGATGTTGGAGGGGGAAGGCGGGGTTACCAACCTAAAATAGTGGTGGGGGTACAGGAGGGGTCGAAAATTTTTTATTGCTGTGTCATATGATAAAATGAGCCCAAGTGACAAACGTATTTTGATTTTAGCTTCCTCAGTGATTTTGGAGGGGAGTTAGAGCAAAAAACGGCTTTTGGAGGGGAAATTGCTGCAGGAAATTTCATGAATCTTCCATATCTCATCACCAAATCGGCCTAGAATGGTCAAACTTTGTGTGTAGGATTAGTTTGTGACCAGAATATAACCACTTAAATTTGAGTCAAAATGGATCCAAAATGGCGGATTATCATGATTTGAAGATAATTTGAGGACCCTCAAATGGTTATAATTTGAGAAATATGTGTTCGCATGATTATTTCATGGCAAGAAATACTACATTTGTGCCAAATTCAACTCCTTAAGTGTTTTTGGAAAGGATAGGGTAGGGATTTTCAGACTTGGTATTGGGTGTGGCCTGTAGTCATGAATGGTTAAGCAAGGTTATTAGTAAATCAAAACAAGCTCCAGTTAAAAACTCAGCTCCAGTAATGCGGCATGGCTGCTTACGTTTTTTTTTTTTTTTGAAAACAGAAGTTTGTTGCAAAACGACTTTAGTTACATATGAAAAAATTAAGCCCGCTAGGTTAGTATTTATTTATCCCATAATGGGGTATAACTTTGAAAATTTTATAATTTTCAAAAAAAATCAATTTTTTTGGGCAACTTGAAAATTGTTTGAAAATTTAAAGTTGAATGTCAAAAATATTTTCAATGACTTTTTTTTTGAAAATTTTTTTGTTCAAAGTCATATTTTAGTCTTTCCAACCAATGTTTATTTGCATACACCAAGTAAACCATTTCGTCTGGCCACCAAAAAATTTGAATAAATTTCTATTGGTTCTGCTAGCAATAAGAATCTAAGAACAACAACCAATGAAAATAGAAAATATTAATTCCGAGTAACGTCAATATAAGGAGCTATTAGTTGACTTGAACTTACAGCTTTTGCATTGTGAGAAGAGTGATCCTAGGTCTCGCAGGGATCGTGATGGTGCAGGCGGAGGAGGCCTCGATGTACGTTATTTTGCTCCCAAATGGAGGTACCTCCAGGAGGTAGACGCTTAAAGAGCCCGGAAGAGCCTCAGAGATGAAGGTAGAACTGGGAGGGATCTTCGATTTTTTTCTGTAATTTTTTTTCTATCATTTTATCATTGATGAAGATGACTGATGAGTATCCGTGGAAATAACCTTTCCCTAGTTCAAATTCATACAACCTGATTTAAGATACAATTTAGATGAAAACTCGATAAATGATAATTCTCTTAATACGTGCAAACACTGCGAATATATTGAAAAAAATTATTTTATTTAAAAAAGGTTATTAGGCATAACTCGATAAGGTACACGTAAATATAAATTAAGATGATGTCCAGATTCCGCGACGATGTTGCCTTTATCAAGACGTATTATGAATTAAATTACGCATATATACTGTGAGTATGAGTATTAATTGATTAAGCATTTCAATTAAATTTTTTTTTTTTTATTCGTATTCTAATATATATACATTTTATTTGTCCGATAATATGAAGGATTCCTCAGAGGCGTTGGATGCTTTGTTTTTGGGAAGGGGGAGAGGAAAGGTAACCATTTCTAAAAATTTATGCTGTACTCCTTTTGTAGGGTGTCAGGTCTGTATAGTTCAGAAAGAATAGCCATGTGCAACCATAAGGTTGATTTTAAAAACAAATAAAAACTAAATTTGTAAATGGGAAAAAATTTAATCGAGAAAATTTCCAAAAACTAAACTTCGGTTGCTTAAACTAATGAACTCTTTCACCATACTTTTGATATCGATTTTCGTGTAGCGCTTAGATAAAAGTTAAAAATGAACGGGTTTTGGTTTCAGTCAGTGTTACACGACTCAGGACTTACAAAGGGAAATGATATGTTCAGGGGCGTACCGAGGACATTGTTCAGGGGGGGGGGGGGAAAGAAAACCAAAAATTGCCAACTAATACCATGAAATTTTACCAACTGTTGACTTTTTTTTTTTTCTTGCTCCAAGAAAATAAGATGTTAAATAAGATGTCACAGTCTTGTTAGTTTTCAAAAAATTTAAAAATAGCTGTAATAATACTGCGCAAGTGGTCAAGTTTATCAACTTTACGCTAAAACTCCAAATTTACCAACTTTCCAAAAGCCAAGGGGGGAAGCTCCCCCCCTCCCCCCTTTCGGTACGTCCCTGGATATGTTTAGTAAATTAAAGTACGTAATTTAGACACGATTATTTTTATATGGTCTATCTTCATTCTTATCCCATCACGGCATCACATGTAGCGATTTTGGCGACTGGTAATTTTCATAATTTTCAATTTTTTTGGGGGGAGAGAGGGGGTAAAAATGATACGCCACTAGGATTCCTCCACTTCATGCGTAGATGGTTAACGAATGGCATTTCAGGAGCTTTGCAATCTTGTAGTTCTGAATTGAAGAATCATTTTATGAATAATGATAAAATATAATTATGCGAATGTTCACCTTTAGATTTTTGGAGAATATTTCGTACATCTTCAAGACTTTTATCACTTTTTCCAAAAGTTTTATTCTCAAATTTTCCCACATAAAGTGTTTTTTGAGGTTTTAATTTTTGAAAATCACAGTCGATCTGCAACATTTTAATAAAAATTAAAGAAATAAAATTAAAAATACATATAAGCATTTGGAAAAAAAGGAGCAAATGGGAATCAATGCTAACCAGTTTTTTAGGATATACGCTGCAACATCGGTACAGATCGCAAAACGCAGAAATTTCGATTTTTAAGTTCTCTTCGAAGCTCACAGGAGCTTCCCAATTGGTCAAGACCTCTTCAAATAAATAAAAGTTATTGAAATAAAGAAACAATAAGAAGGAATAAGCATGATTTGAAAAACCGTTTTTCTCAGCATAGAGACCAAGACCATTGTTAACAAAATATTGAGCAATCGAGTTTTCATAAATGCAGAGTTCAGATCTTTATTTTCCGGAAAGATGTTTTGTCCCTTCAGTTTTAGTGATAGGCAACATTGGTATACATGAATGATATTTTTTGTACTAAATTACCCATCTCAATACTGTTGAATAATGAATTATCAAAAATAGATTCGTAATGTATTTTCACAATTAGGTACATCATTAATTCTAAATGTTGAGCTAGTATAGAAATACACGACGAAAAGGTCAGTTAAACTAGCTTCATCACTATAACAACGTTACTGCAAAAAGAAATAAGAAGCATGGTAATTTTGTTTTTGTGAACATTTTTCAAAATAATTATTTCAATTTTCAAGAAAAAACTCTCGAACTGAATTTGGAATTTTTTTTTTTCAAAAACAAAATCCAAAAATAAAAAGAATTTAAAAAAAGTTAATTTTATTAAAATATTTTAGTATGCCTCAACTGTCAACATTTTTGGAACCGTTCAAGCCAACCATAACTCCTTCCAGCTGTTCAAATAGGAACAGGACAGGATACCTACACCTAATTTCAGCCAAGTTTTACCTCGCTCGACAATACGATTACAAAGCTGAAGACTAGTTGAAGGATACAGGCGAACTTTATATTGTAATGAAATTACAACCGCCGGATGTTATCAACGGTTCAAATTTCTAGCCAACAAATATAGGCACGCTGTTTGTGCAGGTAATTGGCGAATAAGAAGCAATAATAATTTATCAACAGAAAGCTATAACAGTAGAAACTTCGTATTAACCTAGCTAAGTAATTTAATAGCTACTATCATCTAAGGTCTGAACATAATATACCTTTAGGATATACTGTCTGGGACAACTACCTAAGTATTCGAAGTTTCGGCTGGATAGATACTATAAAGGAAAATAAACTAAATATGGTTATTTTAGAATACTGATACGACACGTAAATGCATCAATATATGGACGAACAAATTAACGAAGTTTTCCTTATTATTGTACAAAATTTTTTTCTAAAATACAAATCTACGCGAACATCGTTCAAAAATAAGCCAATTTATTTTTCCCCAAGTATTACGACTGCGAGGAACCACAAACCACTAAGCTAAGTATATATATCAGTAAATGCAAACACTCGTGCCACATACATAATTACATACACCCAAACAACATTGGCAATTAACAAACATCTCGTCACTTACATCGACATTCATTTTCGAAAATTTCGACACGCGCTCTTCATAATTACCTCTATAATACGCCCCCGGATTGACAGAAAACCGCAACGTTATAAAAATATCGCCGCAGTAGTCACATAAGACGGATATGGTATTATCCTCTTTTTAAAATTACCCATCGACCAATACGAACCGGAAAAAGAGGATTAAAAACTCAAAGAGTGAAACAGTTTTTCCTTTTCGTCATAATATTTGAATTAACAACGCCGGCTGAGAGCTCACAGAAAGGGGATATACGTGCGACGAAAAACTAAGACAGCGGCGGGAAAACAGGTCAACGTCGTGATGAAGGGTGAACGTGCAACGGTGACGAAATGTGCTGCGGAGGAACGAATAAGTCAACACCCAGAATGACATCAATCATCTTTTCATGTCATACCACCAAAGGGTAAATCCCTTTTAAGTCGCGCAAACGAATCTTATTGCTATACCGCATATATATCGGCGCAGCTAATACCATTCTTGTTTAGCTCCATATAAAACTTATATACAGACTATCGAGAGATCAGTGCAATACATTTGCGGATTTCTAATTTCCTCGTGTACCATTCTAATTATCGAATGAAGAAACATAATTGAAAATTTATAAATATTTAGTAGATATGCCAAATCTGCGAATTTTTGTGGGCAACATACCTTAGTCAAGAGATGAAGATGAAATTCTTGCGGAATTTGATAAATTTACAGCAAAATTTTTAAACTATGATTTTCGTTATCTTTTTGGTACCTAATGTTTAACAGAACTGAATTCTAAAATTTTATTCCCAAAGCTTTCTAATTCTTCACTGCTGAAGCACTTTGAAAAATGGGAAATTCATTTTTCATCGTTGAAGTTGATATTAATTCTTTCTCGTATTTTTATTCAATTTTTAATCGATTTTAAAAATATTTACTTTGCAGATTATTCATTAAAAAAAAAAAAGAAAGAAAAAAAAAAGAAGTACAAATTCAGTGATGAAGTGAAATTGAACCTGGTTATATGTATTTTAGAAATATACATGTACGATTATTTACAAATTACTCGGGGACTCCATATCTACGAATGCTAGGACTTTTAGAAGCTTCTTTAGCTCTCCTCATGGGCTGCTGAGGATTCCAAATTTGGTTGGGATATTTTCAACACAAAAGAAAGGTACAAAAATTTCCCTGATATCGAAGTAAATTTTTTTTTTACCTTAATATAAAACAAGATTTTGAAATACAACTTTTCTACCCTTCTGTTAAATAAAATAATTGTTTCAAAAAATAAATCTTTTTCAAGCACTTTTAAAAAGTTATAGTTATATATAAATAAGGAATTTTCAAGTATATAATTATGTATATTGAAAAAAAAAAAAAAAAATGATAAATGCTAAGAATGAACATTTTCGTCACGAACTTCAATGTTTTTCGCCACTTATTATTTATTCGACTCAACATCGAGTTTTTCGACATTCCAGGAAATCAAAAAATCTTCAAAATTTACACCATGAACATTTATCCTAATCAAATTCAGACTACTTCATTTCAATTTCACATCATTCCAAGATCAAAAATTTTCCAACATATTTACTTAATTCGTGACTTTCCACTGGTTTTCCAAACACAACATAATTCATCATAATATTTTTATAATTAGGTATATTTCAAAAAATCCAAAAATCCTAAACTATTTACCCATTTTTAAATTAAAAAACGAATGACAAGTTCTAAAATTGTTCGATTTTTACATCTAATAGAAATTTGATACAAAAGTTGAAAGGATATTCATCAGTTCATACTGTATGTAGGTATGTATATACTTGCTTTCCTTTTTTTAAAGTATTTATATTCAATCATTATTTTTCTTCTAGTGAATTTAGTGACTATTGTATAACGGATCGTTAAAAAGAGGATATACCTACCAATTTCAGGGACGTACCGAAAGGGGGAGGGGGGGAGCTTCCCCCCTGGCTTTTGGAAAGTTGGTAAATTTGGAGTTTTAGCGTAAAAAGTTGGCAAATTTGGAGTTTTAGCGTAAAGTTGGTAAATTTGTGCAGTGTTTAAATTTTTTGAAGACTAACAAGACCGTGCATCATATTTTTTCGTGGAGCTAAAAAAAAAAAAAAAAAAAAGGTCAACAGTTGGTAAAATTTTATGGTATTAGTTGGCTATTTTTGGTTTTCTCCCCCCCCCCCCCTGAAGAAGGTTTTCGGTACGCCCCTGACCAATTTCCTATCTTACACAACAATAGAGACACTATAATTACTATAAATAAATCGGTAAACAGACTTCTGGGCACTCTGTACATGAACTGTTAAATCTTTATACGCAATTTCAAGACGCAAAAATAAAAATACAGATTACAACTGCGCAAGTATTAAATATTTTATAATCTGTCATTGACAGAAAATATAAGAAACATCAATAACTAGTTTATATCCAATCATAACTCAGAATAACTTTATGTAGGTAGCACGAAAGGCAATTCGTGTTTTTTCAAGGTGTTTCTCACGCATATTATTGTCAACTTTACTAATGCCAACTTAACCCTTCCTCTCCTCTTCAAGGTGAGAAAACTGTTGAAAATATTTTTTGCTTCAACTGGATTACTTTAACTTAATGAATACAACGTATTGGTTAAATTTTAGTTTTTAATCTTATTTTGGATTTTCTTACATACTGAGATTCGGTAAGTAAGTAGTTAATTATCATACTTTCCAAGTTTATCCAAAGAATCTTCCTTTACGAGTAGCTAATAGCATTTGCAACAATTCATTATTCGATAGAGCAGCTGTTGCAACTGTGCAAGAACGAGGTATTATTGCTACTAGAAAGGCTATTCTGCTTACACATGCAGGAAACCAGGTTAAAAGCTAATAACCTTCAAGTTAGCATTACAAAAACATTTTGCACGACCTAATTTTCTGTTATTTCAAGACTGAAATGTTCGAAGCTGTGTGGTCATTGTTGTGAAGCTGATTGCACGAATAGTATGGAGGTGGAAAAGGATTTCTAAAGGAGAGAGGAGGAAGGGGAGGAGGAATCATCAGTAAAAATAATTTGTTCATCTTCATCACCTACATAGGTCACTTCATAATAGATATGAACACACATGAATAAATTTTTCCAAAATTAAAGTATTTTGGACCTCCCATTTTGGGCTCTTTTGGGCAAGTTTTTCGTGTACCTTATTGAACGCGGAATATTTTTCACTATCAACAACTTTTGCTTAGGACGCACCGTATAGAAGATATAAACAAAGAACTGATTTTCGAAAGGGAATTCTAAAAATTGGTTTATTTTGACCTCCATATTTTGGGCTTACTAATGACTTTTTGAGAAAACTGGTTCACTCACTTCTGTAGGAAATTTAACGGGGAACATTTTTTGATATAACTTATTTTGACGTAGACCCTTTTGTTTCGAAGATATTAGCAAAAAACAGTTGAAAAACTGTTTTTTGAGGGGTTTTAGCCCCCTCCTGGGGTTAGCTCACCCCCTAAGGGTGACAACTTTTTATACCTTGTTAAGGACGCCATTCTGCACCAAAAATGTGAAATTCAGCTCACTACCTTTTTATTTCAGATTCAATCCTTATTTCCCTGTACCCTAAGCTGAAATTATTGTCATTATTTTTTTTTTTTTTTTTTAAGGAAAAATACAATAAATCGGATGAAAACGAAATACGCAGATTAAGCACTTGATGATTTTTTTTTTATATTGGAGACTCTAGTGAGATTAAAAATTGGGCGTACTTCGTCTGCTTACTCGTAAATAGCTCAAATCAAGCCATATTATACCGGGTGACTACATGATTCGAGCACCCAAGCGAAAAAATTAGCTAAAAGGTGAATAAATTCAAAACATATATGTATTTTTGACAACAAAAGTATAAATTAAAATTGTGTATTTCATTGATAAACACTTTTAAGCATTAAATAAATATTATTTATGCTATTTATTGTTCATAATATCATTCAAATATGTAATTTATTTCTATGAGGGAAAGATTTTTGCGCTTGTGGTGCTCGAATCAAGTACTTACCCGGTATTATGCATAATAACAATAAATTATATTTATCAGTAAGTTTTGAAAGCACACAAAATAACACGCTTCTTCACAAAAATTAGAAAAAAAAATTCGGACGCCGCAAATAAAAAAAGAAATCAAATAAAATTTTTTCTCAATTTGGCAACTGTTCCCATCCACTTGGAAAAATTAAATTCTTTCATGTTTTTTGAACGTCGTTTGACAACCACTCTTCCCAATCCTTCATCATTTTTCGAAAAAAAAAGAGATCGGTCCATCCAACTACTCATACGTGTTTCATAATCATTATTAATTTCTTCATCTTTGTGGTGGTATTCCAAAAATGTTTACTGTTCATATCGTTTGTAGTTGAAATGAGAATCCTGAAATGTTACTGAATGGTAGATTCCGAATCTGCAAGATCAGAAAGGGAAGCAGTGGTCTATGGGAATTGAATTTTGGGCACTCTAGGAGAACATGTCTCACCGCCAGCTGGATAGAGCACATATTGCACAGGGGTTGGACAGTTTGAAAAATAAGCTGAGAATGAGTTAGAGCACAACGACCTATAAGAAGTCTGCAAAGAGAGATTTTTTCTTCTCTCTTATTATTTTTATGTGATGTTTTATGTCAAATGACA
The DNA here is from genome assembly GCA_009761765.1 of Phenacoccus solenopsis. Lineage (NCBI taxonomy): Eukaryota > Metazoa > Arthropoda > Insecta > Hemiptera > Pseudococcidae > Phenacoccus > Phenacoccus solenopsis. The sequence goes on along the minus strand of CM019752.1, from coordinate 48,289,068 downwards.
TAGCTACATAGCTACATGAGAAATGGAACTTAAAAAATTATCGAAATCGATACTTTGCGAGAACTTAAGGAACTATATGAACTTTTTGAACAAAGTCATTAAATTATATTTGCCTAACAACGTTTAATACGCATGAAAAAATTACATTTTCAAAATTTACCTCAAAATTTTAGGACTTGACGGTAAAATTTTTTTAGGTTCCGTATTTTTCTGAAATAGTACACATTATAAGGTGTCGATTTCCAAAAAAAATGATTAACATCTTTTTAAGTGCCATACAATGGACTTGGGTTTTTTCGGACTTCTTACTGACTATTTCGTGACTAGAAGGCTTGGAGCTTTATATACGAGCAATTGATACAACTTTATTTCATCACTTCCTATGAAATAGTTTTCTTAATTTAAATCATGATAATTTCAAATTACCAGGAAGGGGACTCAAAGGTTTCCAACTCCAAGGTTCCAACAGCTCACCATGAATTTCCTAATATCTTATAGCTTGGCCATATTTATGAAAATTCATTTAAGCTGACGACGCAAACACCGAACCACTCCAGCTGTAATTTAAGCTTCAGCTACGTAATCGATCGACATACCAACCGCTAAAAAATCCCAATAATTCCTTTGCCATTAAAATCGCTACATAAAAATTGAACAATTCGTAAAATACACCCAATTTCACCGCTAAAATTACGCTAAATGTTGGAGATTTTTCCGTTTTTTATAAATCACCGCACACCGTACCGTCGCGCGTTCCTAAATAAACGTAAAATCAACGAACAGCAGATATCGAGGCGACACGCCGGTAATTCTCCGTTTCAATTGATTTTCATCGTGTTGACGCTCCGCTTGCACAGTAAATGGCACGAGTGTTTCGAATTAATGACGTCATCTAGTAGCCGAGATAAACGCGCGGTTTGTTTATTTTAAGTATCACTGTGCTTCGTATTCCGCAAAAAATAATAATTCTGATTAGAATCGGGTGAAACGTAAAAACATTATTCCGTGGTGCGATTTATCAATAAAGAGGGTAAAAAAATATATCGCAGAAAAAAAAATGTTACAATAGATTTTCCAGTCAGTCATCTGTGAAAAGTCACAACGAATATGGGGAAATATTAATGGAATAAGAAATGAAGCGGGCAGACGTTCGGAGTTACCGCAATTTATAAAAACAGCCGCTCATTTAGGCTTTCCGCGTCCGATAAAGTTCACTGATCGGCCTTCGATTTTATCTCGTATCCGTACGAATCTCCTTCGAAGACGCACGTTACCGCTACGTGTACCGACCATGTAGTTTTTCATATTCGACCAGCATTAACAATACGTTCGAGCGAAGTCACGAAATATTTTTTCATTATGATGGTGACTTTTTCACATTTCTCACGTAATTCATTTTCACCATCATCGTCCATAAAAATGTATAACCTTCGAAAATAATGACTATTCATATTCATTGGCTCGTTTACAATGTAAATATTCAGATTTATTCTGAAATAAATTCGAGCCGACTTTCAACTTCTTGGAATGGTTGCTCGACGACGAAGAGGAATTTAATTGTCTTCCATATCCATCAGCTAAAGTACGAATTTTAATCGGCTCGTCGTTACGGGCGACCAACCGGATCTTGGAATTTTTTCGTACTTCTGCCTGCAGCACTCGAACCTACACATGTGCCAGCGCCATTCTATTCAGCTATTCACGAGGCGAAAAAAAAAACATTCGCGTTAACAATACGTAGCATAGTCCAAGTGTAACAACACGATTAAATCTATTCACCGTCAAGAAATCCGTGCGACAATAATATCCCGAAGCCGAACCGCCACAGGTGCAAAAACGTGTCACCATTAAAAACCAGATTACTATCGTATTGATTACCAATACGTATTTTCCGTCTATCTAAATCGGCCATACAGTTGATAAGGCTTTTATAAAACAACCAACTCCGATATCCACGCGTTACCGAACGTTTACCGAAACGCCGACAATAAAAGCTTCTCGTTTCACCGTAAAAACCTTGAAATTGAAAAATTCACCACTGACGCCTTTCTTCAGGGAATAGTATCTCGTTTTGTTCTTCTCCGTTTGAAATTAACTCGCGTCAGAAGAAAAAAAAAGGAAGGTGAAACGAGGCGTATGGTGTAAAAGCGAAAAAAACACAACGCTATTTTACGTTAAACAATTTCCAACCCTCAGGGACGCCAGACTATAGCTATAAAGATAATTCGCGATTCGTGTCAAAAAAAAAAAGCGAAAATATCTCCCCGATAAATACATATCTTGTTACGAGCCGAATAAAATCCCCGAACGAAAAAGTAAACGCGATGCGAAAAGAATACTCTCGTACATTATGTCCGAAAAACGACGACGAAAGGCCCTAAAACAAGACCTTCGCTTTAAGGTAAAAAGCGCACCGAGCGAATTTATCATCTAGACGAAGCAACGAGGGATGGAAGTAAAATAAAATACACGTTTATTTTCGAGTGGATGGATTTTGCCTATCAAAATATCCTCGCCTTGTCCCTTTCGCCCGGCAACGTTCACCACCTTAAATTGACTTATGGTAACGTACGCGATTCGACTTATGTCTTATGACCCTTTTTCGCACTTAACCGCCAATTCTCGTCCAGACCATACGACACATTCGGACTTTCATATGTTTGCATTTCAAAGTGCTACTTTCATCGATTTATAACAAAAAATATACCCAAGTTATAAGCCATCTCGCGTTGTATAATCTTTCGTGGTGTCGTACCTTTAGCAGGAAGATAGGTTAGATTTTTACGTTCGTACAGAGAATAGGGTAGCGTTACGTTCATCATTTAATACTCGGCTCGTAGTGACCATCAAATCTTATACTGATAAAGAACGTCTACTTAATTCCATTTTGCAATATGAAATAAAAAGATTACATGGAATTTATATCCATTTCAGCATTGTAAAGTTTTGTTAATCGTTCAAAACTTTGGAAAATTTTTTGAACATGGGATTCGGCTGCGGGCAAAATAGGAAATAAGGATTACGCTTCCAAATCAGCTTTTAAACTTTTGTTCTTAAATTGTCTTAAAAATTTCCTATTCTCTATTTTTTTTTCAAAAAAAAAAAAAAAAAAAGTAAAAAAAATCAAAAAATAAAATAATATAATATATAATTGCATAATTATGCAGTATAATAGCAGTGCAGTAGTATAGTGCCTACGATTAGTTCAACAAGCTAAAAAAAGATTAAAAAAAAATTTTTTTCAGCCTCAAGAAAGTTCTTAATCTAAAATATTCTCATGAACAGAGGAAAATTTCTTCAGTTATAGGTATATTTCTTTCTTATTACAAAAAAAAAAGAACAATAAGTACGCAAACTAGTGTTGAGTTTAGGAAAATTTCTGTTTTAAAAAAATAATAACGTTAATAAAACAAACGTAAGCAGCCATGCCGCATTACTGGAGCTGAGTTTTTAACTGGAGCTTGTTTTGATTTACTAATAACCTTGCTTAACCATTCATGACTACAGGCCATACCCAATACCAAGTTTGAAAACCCCTACCCTATCCTTTCCAAAAACACTTAAGGAGTTGAATTTGGCACAAATGTAGTATTTCTTGCCATGAAATAATCATGCGAACACATTCTCAAATTATAACTATTTGAGGGTCCTCAAATTATCTTCAAATCTGATAATCCGCCATTTTGGATCCATTTTGACTCAAATTTAAGTGGTTATATTCTGGTCACAAACTAATCCTACACACAAAGTTTGACCATTCTAGGCCGATTTGGTGATGAGATATGGAAGATTCATGAAATTTCCTGCAGCAATTTCCCCTCCAAAAGCCGTTTTTTGCTCTAACTCCCCTCCAAAATCACTGAGGAAGCTAAAATCAAAATACGTTTGTCACTTGGGCTCATTTTATCATATGACACAGCAATAAAAAATTTTCGACCCCTCCTGTACCCCCACCACTATTTTAGGTTGTAACCCCGCCTTCCCCCTCCAACATCATGTATGGAAGTGAATTCGGGATATAGTATACAACTTATCCCCAATAACCATATGAATTCATATTAATTACATTTTTACCAACTTGAGGCTCCTCAAGCTCTACTCAAAATTTTGATAATCCGCCATTTTGAATCCATTTTGATCCAAATTCAAGAGGTCATATTGTGGTCACCAACTAACCTCACACACAAAATTTGACCTCTTTAACTTGATTTGGTGGGGAGATATGGAAGATTCAAGAAATTTCATGACTCAAAACTTCCTCAAAAAGCCGTTTTTTGATCTAACTCCTCTCAATATGCACTTAAGAAGCTGAAATTTGGATATGTTAGTATCCGTGACTCACTCTTTCATATGAAATCAAAAACGAAAAATTTGAGCTATTTGCCCCTTCTCCAGCCCCCTCAAAATTTGAGTGATCCGCCATTTTGAAATTTATCGAAAAAACAAAAAAACTATTTTTGCGTATTTGCAAGAAGAGTTCCTCACCGAATTTTGAGCGAATTTTATCCACACCCGCCTGCGCAAGTGAGTGACACAAAAAACGCAATTTCCTCAAAAACAGGTTTTTGCTAACTCGCCTCAAAATGCACTTAGGAAGCTGAAATTTAAATATGTTGGTGTCCGTGACTCACTCTTTCATATGAGATCAAAAACGAAAAATTTGAGCTATTTGCCTCTTCTCCAGCCCCCTCAAAATTTGAGTGATCCGCCATTTTGAAATTTTTCGAAAAAACAAAAAAAATACTTCTGCGCATTTTTAAGAAGAGTTCCTCACCAAATTTTGAGCGAATTTTATGAATACTCGCCGGCGCTAAGCGTGGGAGGGAAAAAAATATATATATACCAAAAAGTTGGACATTTGCCAGATGATTACAAATGGTCTGAAACGCAAAGATTTGAAGACCCCACCCTTCCCCGACCTTCCCTTCCCAAATCAGGTAGGCTGTAATAGCTATCGTTTTGTTAAAAACTCAGCTAAAAAGTTACACTACTTTCAACATAATTTATTATTCCTAAAGCACTAACGATGAAAATTTCTACAAACATCATTTCTCTATTGATGCAAAATTTTATTTTTTAAGAGAGAAGAGAGAATCATAATTAGTACTTCTTGTCTAGTCCAGTATGTTGCTAGTTGCTAGTAATAAGAAATTTAACATCTTGCTTGAAAATGCAGAAGTTCAATTTTTTGTAGAAATGAATGACACAGAAGTAGATTTTTTAAATTGAAAAAAAAAAAATAAAATTTGTCGTAATTAATTGATTATGACCATTCCAGCTGCTATAAATTATTACGAAAAAAATTGCATCTTCTTAAATCACGTCTTAAGTACTTTCGTCATTCATACGTAAATTTCTAGGGCATTAAAAAAATTAATATCCTTAAAAAAATTCCCATCTCCCCCCCCCCATTACTCTCGCTAGAAAACGGTTAAATGTATGTTTTAAGAATAATATTCAAAAACCATACCACTGATTTATCCTGCCAAAGGTACTGATGAAATGATACAAATTCCATAATACGCCAGGGGTCCAAAATTATCGATCCCAAAACCCTTTATTTATTCTGTTATACCCTTTAAATGAAAAATAATAACTAATTCAATATCACCATATAACTCTTTTCCAATTAATCTGATTCATAATACTTCTCTACAGTCTTCAACGTCCTCAAATTCAAGAATATGTTAAATTGGGTGGAACGAATTTCCTTTTTATTCCTTAATGATATGGGACCCTGCATAACAACGTGTAAATGACCCCAAGACAACGTACAAATAATTTTTAGCCTCGACAATGAGGCAAATTTTTCAGACGTTGAAAAATTACAAAGAAATGAATTTCGAACAATTGAAAATTTTTCAGGGCTATAAAAAAGACTCTTTTTTTAATTCAAAATTTTCTTCAAATAGAACCTATTTTGAATATTTTCAAAAATAAATAAATAAGTCAAAATTAGTTCCGGGGCGCAAATAATTTTTGCGTCCTACGTTTCCAATTTTTTGCAAAATCTAATGAAAATTTCAAAGAAAATTAAAGGAATAATATTCTACCTAATTAGAATCATGGACTTTAATTTTTGAGCCCTCTCAGAAACCTGGGCTCGTGAGCAATTTGCCCACCTTGTTCCTCTCTCCATGGTTTCAGCTAATGTACTGATAATAGACGTGAACACGTATGGTGTGAGATTAATTTTAATTCTTTTGGACTCGGAGAAATGACATACTCGATTTTTGCGTTAAAGAGGCTTCAATAGTATCGCATTTTTTTAAAACACATTTCCTATCAAATATCTCATACTTTAGGAATCTTTGCAAGTTGAAGTGGTGCATATTTTTTATTTTCGGAGTTATAAAGAGCTGCAAATAAATCCACACTATGTATATGATCTCTAAATAGTCCATTTATTATAAATACACGAAAATATTATCAATTTGTGTTTTTCAAAAATAGTTTTTTGAAGTCAGGACTCTCTACAATTCAAAAAAAATTGAGACTAGAATTTTTTTTGGCTCTATATTAGGATATAAAAATATTGGGTAAACAAAATTTCAAATAGCTTAAAAATCACTTTATTTTTTTTTCAATTTAACCTCATTTTGAGTATGTTTCCTGTAAGTTCAATTTTTTGTACATATAATAGTACTCTGACAAAAACATTTAGACCCCAGCGGGCGAGTTCATGAACTCTTTCAGGATTCAATTCAATTCATTCACAGGAGTAAAAGAAAAATTCATTACTATTCAGTTCAAGTTCATCAAGAAAAAATTTTGAAGTCCAGTTGAATTCGAAAATATTTAAGTTAAGTTCAAGTTCAAAATTCACAAAACTGAACTTTAGTTCTCAATAAAGTTCACTTCTAAAAATATTCCAAGCATTAAGATCTGAACTCAGCTTTTGAACATAACCAAGTTATAGCATAAAATATTTAACTTATACTAAATATTCATTAAATGTGAAACAAAAAATAAATTCTAGTTCAAATTACAAAACCTAAAATTCACTTTGATCACTAAGAAAAAAATTATTTATAATTCAGTCGAGAGAGCTTGTGCCATTCCTCCATAAAATACTGTTATGCGAAAATTTTATCATCAAATGAGAAAATCTGCGAACAAATCTGACAACACTAAGCATGCAAGTAAACCCTTATCATAGTTAGAGGTATATTCTGTATTCAGTTCCACTTGAGAAAGTGATTTGGTTTCAAATTTGGCTTCCGCTTCAGTAAAAAATCATCAGAATACAATTTGTATTTTTTAACAAAAATTTACTATGTAATCTGGCATTGAAAAATTATTGATATTATTTTTATACTTACTTACATCATGAATGGGTTTTTGTTTTTTTTTTATTTTATATAACTTTAAGATTTGGATGCAAAAAAAAAAAAAATAAAAAAAAATATATCAGCAATGTTACCCACATTTCACATGTGTATATTCATTCTCATTAATATTTTTATTAAAGTTGAGAAATGACATTTCGTTGTATGGACTTTCGGAGTTCAATGCAAATATCGACACAGTACCTATATTTATAACAATATTCAATGATAAAGAAAAAAACACATCACCAAAATTCCCACCACCAATCGTCTTTTTTACAAAATCTCGAAAGACAAAGACACCCGTATAATCGTTTAATAATTCACACTTGTACAACTCCATTTTTAACCCTTCTTCGTACAATATTAAATTACAAATCCCCGGTGAGAACGCGTTAAAATCCGCCGAGCTACCGGAAACCTCGTTAAAATAATTAACAACACTGGACCCACAATCCACAAACCATCGTCGATTTCTTTTTATCGCAACACACGCGTCTATACGTGAAATAAAAATCTCTTCGTAGTCCGTACTGATAAGAATACACATAGTTGCGACGAGTTAGGAGTTACAATACCAAAAAGGGAAATATATCGATAAAAGGATAAAAAACATATTGTCCTTTAGCGCTAAAGGATGGATGATAAAGAAAAAGATGATAAGTCATTATTACATCATCTCGACATCGTTCTCCTCTCATACTGGTATAGTCTCGACTCTCCCTTTTTTTTTTGGTGAAAAATCATCGCACCGTCGTTTGGCGACGCGTACGTCTTCTTCGCCCTATCGGCGAACGCCCGAAAACTCCATCTGTCATAATTTTTTTCCTCTCAATCGACTCCTTATCGACACCTTTAGTGGTCATCGTATCCATCAATTAAGTATCAGTCCATAAGAAGACATTTATCTCTTTAACACGTACGTATGTACCTTCTCTGGTGCAGCTTCTGCGCGTACACAATCGATGCCCACGTTAGCGATTAAAATCTCACACTAACTACCATTTTACACATATTTTCATAGCCACTGTATGTATTAACGAATTGCCTTTTCAAATACGTTTATAAGTTATAACGTTTGAAATTCTATATTAAAAATCAATAAATTCTAATTAAAGAGTAAAAGGTTTCCGTTTACCTAAAACAACGCACCGTATATGGCGGCAAAGCGAAACGGATACTATGGGAAATTTCATTAATAGGGTTAATACAGTCGGTCCTATCTGGCTAACAATATTATTATTAACCTTCTGTTATTCTGATTAGGGATGTAACCGATAATATAAGCTATTATTTATAGGTACGACGAAATGGAATTGCCGCTGTTGGTCAACGATAACAGCAAAACGTTACGATAATAGCAATAATAACAATAATAGTCTGGTCGCCTTCCATCACGCATCGTACACCATCGTCGATTAAAATTTAATACTAAGTATGTATATGTGTTAATACACATGTGCATCAAAATACGAGTACTTTAAAACCAAACAACTAATTCGTCCACTTATCGGGTTTGTTATTGCAACCAATATTATCGCTAAGTAATGCGAAATCCGATTTACTTATATTAAAACGCTTCGTTTGTAGCTTTATTGAACCGTCAATATTTGTCGAAACGATATCGAATTTGATGGGTCGTTGGGTGCCGGTACATCTATACTATACTTAAACCTAAAATACACGCCGCAATGGGTACTCTTCGGTGAACTATACCACTTCTCGTACACCCGGTCCGTACATTAAAAAGGTTCCGGTAAGTATTTGTCGTTAAAATAAATGGGTAGCTTGCTTCATACCTGTGTATACACCGTGTTTCAAGTATTCGTCGTCATTCGTGATAATGAACGGAAGAGGCTTATTTTCAAGTTGTCAGTTTCATCGATGCCGATGTCGAGATTTTCAAATCATGTTCTGAAAAATAAAAACGTAATAATAAAATAAAAAGAACCTTATAATACTGTCATCTCTTTAGAGCTTGAAACGCATTTTTAACCATCAATAATTTTTCATTTTCAACTTGAAAAAAAAATTTAGATATGGGTAATTCTCTGAAAATGTCCATATTTCTGTAATCGATGTTTTTTTTGAAGAATTACGCTACAATTGAATTTTTTTTTTTCTATATTTATATGAGTATCTCCTCTAACTTTCCCATCGATTGAAATTGTCCTCCACCCCCCCTAAATGGGGGTTTTTTCAACCCAAAGGTCAAAAGTTCCAAGGCCGTGGCATGTAAACGGTCACGTTTTGAATTTTCAATGTCACATAAATGATATTAAATTAATATTTTTTTGAGGAAAAACTTAGCAAAGTTGCTCAGGATAGTTGAGTGTGTATGTTAACGCTCAAAATGATGTCCAAAGTTTCCCTGCTTGACCTCCAGGAAGGTTCAAAGACCTGTAAATGGTTTATACACTCCTAGGCCGTGGCGTTTTTTGTTTGCTTCTCCTGCGGCAATGATTTTATAATTCGTTTTTCTTTGCGGTTACAATGCTTCCTTGACATCATGAGAATACACTGCCAGCATTCGAAATGTGAAATGTCATTTATTTATCACAGTCGGAAAGCAAAATTCGTAAAAATTGTTGATTCCCGGTTTTTGTGGTATTAGGCCGTGGCTTATTCTAACTCAGCCATCAAATGTCCTAGGAACCTGGAACAAAAGGGATATCGAAGATTAGTAAGTACATATAATATTCACCTATTCAATATTCTCTTAAATTAACTGTTAGAAGCTCCTTAATAAATTTTTGGCGAATTCTCTTAGGCCGTGGCTGGTTGGTTTTCATCTTAGGCCGTGGCGAAGTGTTTTTTTTTACGACCACGGCCTAGGAATTAGTGTCTTTTTGCCATTCTAAATCAATTTTAATGGGGATACACTAACAAAGATGTTATTAATTTAGGTGTTAATGGCTGTCTCTCGAAAAAAGACACTAGTTCTTAGGCCATGGTCATAAAAAGACACTTCGCCACGGCTCAAGATTAAAACCAACCAGCCACGACCTGAGAGAATTCGCCAAAAATTTACTAAGGAGCTCCTAACAGTCAGTTTAAGAGAATATTGAATAGGTGAATATTATATGTACTTACTAATCTTCGATATCCCTTTTGTTTCAAGTTCCTAGGACGTCTTACGGCTGAGTTACAATAAGCCACAAAATCGAGAATCAACAGCCACGGCCTAAGAAGTTCTTAGGTTTTGGGTAATAAAATTTCAAAAAGTCCCCCTACCCCCCCAGGGGGACATGACTTGAGCCGAATGGCATAAATGACATCAAGGACACATATACTCACTATCCCAATCAAAAAAATTCCCAATATCAACTTTTTTTTTCAGAAAAATAAAGACATCGAAATATGGACATTTTCAGAGAATTACCCATATAAATTAAACAACTCAAATGAGGCAAATTAGCTTTTTCATCAACTTTTCTGCATTCACTCAAGCTTCATAGATTTTGATGAAAGTGTCCAAGCAGAATCCACTTCGAACTCTCTGGTACATAAATTATCTACCTAATTCTCTTCTTCGAACAGTTCCTCTTCTTCCTAAACACAAATATGTATTGTAACGGAAGTGACTAGGTCGATTACTGTTGTTCTGAAACCTAAAATTTGAGCTTCTCCCTTAACACCTCCACTTTCAAAATTTAGTACACTGTAATAGCTTAGTTTTTCAATAAAAACTCAGCTAAAAATAAGAAGATAATCCAAATGGATTCAAAAAGAACAACATTATGTTTCAATAATGCAAAACTTACACTATAATTTGGCACTTGAAAAAAGTACAAAACGTATCAATTGAAATATTTATTCGCCCATGTTTTATACAAAAAGGAATAAATTTTGCTCAAAAAAATAGAACATGTCTTTGAAGATGCACGGTATATGTACTTCACCAAAAGCGAATTTAATTTGTCGCCTATAGATACGCTTTTTACTGTTATATATTTTTAAACAACTGATCAAGCCTCTTACACCCCCCTCCTCCTCAACTATCATAAAAAAGCCTATATTGTGATCCAAAAAATTAGCTGCAATTCATTACTGTTGAAAAAATGAAAATTATAGTTTTTGTTCTCTTTTAGATGTTATTAGAACTGAGAAAAATAAGTAAAAAATTTGCAGATAGATATTTGACTCATGGAGATCACATTACATATCGTTACAAATAGAAAAAGATTTTTTTCTTGAAAATATCGTTCAAAGATCTATGGATTTTTTATTTGATAAAAAATGAAATAAAAAAATATCTGGACAAATATTATAGTAAGTAGTTTTGAAAATTTCTTTAAAAATACCAAACATTATTAACTCACCTATACCTTAAAAAATATTTTAAAATCTTTTTGAATTTTTTTGGAGGCCATTTTTCAAAGAAATTACAATTTATTTTTTTATACAATGATTATAATTAGAAACAGATGAAAAAATAATACGAAAATAATGGAGATACTTAGATTTCTTCTCATTATTTAAGAAATGGAAAATTATTCTAAAACATGAAAAATTTTTTTTCTAATTTAAATATAAAGAATGTTGCTGTGCCTCTAGCCATTGTTGCTGTACATGGCACATAAAAAAAAAAAAAAAAAAAAAAAAAAAAAAAAAAAGATATAAAACTGAAAAAAAAGCTTATAAAATGAGAAAAATAAGATCTAAAAAATGGAATTTTCATTTTTGGAAACTAACTTAATACTTCTAAAATTCTTCTACCCTTGGCTGCATCCCATATCCTTAGCCAGAGGGATATAAGTGAGCTGAACCAACTACAGAAAAATTTGAGCTTCCCTTCGTAAAATTTTGTATTGAATACAAAAGTAGCAAACAACAACAACAACAAAAAGAAATCATATCACCCTTTAGGATTTAATTAGCCCACTTTCTATGAATTGACCTTGCTACAAGATAAGTAACCTGTGCGTAAATCAGTCGACGTTTATCACCACATTAAAATTTCATACATTTACCTTAACCTGCGGTGATAAGTGCTAAATATACCCATGAATTTGGAAAGGAGATGAAAAACAACGATATTAGAAAAGGGAAGGTGTAACGAAGAGGCGGAAAGGAGGGTAAATTGCCCCTTTGATTCTCAAGGAGGTAAATTAGCGACTTTAGCTTCAAGCTGGCAAGTTGTGGAATGAAAAGGTAAATACTTGAAAAATTTAAAATTAATCAGCAAACTTTTTTCTGTAGGAACATACATTTTAATGCTTTGAGTCGAATTTATCTTACATTGTAGATATAAATCGAAATTATATCTGCCAACGTAATATTTTAAAAATTCTGAAATTTGAAACTTTGATGTCAAGATTGCCTTTCAGGAAAATAATATGCATTTCACAATATCGATAAATTCTATTTAAAAAAAAAGTTGAAAAAACGGAGGAAATTAAATATAGGTATCAAATATAATCTGAAAGGCATTGAATAAGCATTAACAAGAGCATTATTTCAACAAAATGTATTATAAAACTTGGAAGAACTGAACTTTTAATTTTCATGGTGTTAGTTACTGACAGTTTTTCTCTTCTTAAATACCGAATTCACACAATTGAACACTTAAGTAATAAACTATTGTGGATTGATAAGATTCGGTTTGGTAATAGGTAGTCATTAGAAAACGTCACTTTTCTTTTTGAACTGATAGGCATGAAATTTGAGGTGCTCACTTCATTCGACTCACCTACCTTGTACGTAGAATGCCAAGAATCACTCAAAGCCTATAAGTAGCCAATATGATTCTAAAACATTAAATAATGAAAATAAACATTAATTATTAGAATTTTCAAGCCGCATACAATAGGCTATTCAGAGTAAATTAGACCTTAAAGGATTTCCAAGAAACTCAATTCGTAAAATTAAAATAATAATATTACAAAAAAAAAACATAATTAAAATAGAGGTAAATAAATTTATATACACATTTCGTTATATTATTAAAATAAGAAATGAAATACTCTTTCCAACTTTTACCAAAATAACGGAATATTTTATTTAATATTTCAACTAATACTGATACATATTATTGTACTTCTTAGAAAACCTCGAGGCGTAATTTTTCCTTTAGGTTTCAGAATTAATCGCCAAACTAAAGGTACAAAATTGCGAAAGTGTATTCCGCCCAAATATGGGATCATTAATATGTTTCTATGATTATAAAGGTATCATAGAGCTAATCATTTCGGGCGCATTTCATTTAGTGAAGTCCTAATTCATTAAAAACCCCTTTACACTTGAGAATGCTTGAAATAATAGCGCGATCTTTTGTACCCTATTTTTATGATTAATAAAGAAACAATATACCTATCAATATAGTACAACGAACGGAAAGGAAATTAACCCTTAAAAGAAACGGAAAAACGATGTGCGCTAAAGTATTAAATTACATACAGATAAAAACTGATAGTCTACCTGCTGTAAAATATTATCAAATTTTATAAACTCGATTTGATTTTTATTACTACTTTTTTTAATCATTCGAGGAACCACACTCGATCGATTATGGTTATTATATGGTTATTGACTTATTACATAAGTAGCCACCATTTTAGCCCGAAGCTATTCGATTCGATGGTAACGTTGGACATTGATTTTATATTAATTATCAAATGCTAAGATGGAAGCTCTAAATACTAGTTTTGTAAATCTCATCTCTTTTCGGTGTACAGCGTATCTACGCGCGTATTTTAAAAATTATTATTCGATTAATATTTATTTTTTTTAATACTTAGGCGTAAATGATGAATATTATGATGAATATCTTGCACGCAGGATCGCGCAGTCGCGTACTACGCGAAGGGCGGAAAGATAAAATGTCCGTGACATATATTTTATTTTTACGATGACGAATGATCGAAACGATTGTACGCCTTCAGCGTTTGATTGACCGTTGAGGATTAACATTTATCCGCATATTTATGTAAATCTTCGGTATATAAATTAGAAACGCCAGAATGAAATAAAATTTATCCTCCATTATACCGCTGCCATGAATATACTCGACTGCCTATTTCCAATAAAAATGGCGTCTTATAAACCAGTTCGTTGACTGTTGGAAATTCATCATTGTCTGGTTATCGTTTTACGTTCAGATACTTCGATTATTTTGTGAATTCGCGAATGGTTTTTTTTTTATAAAGGAATACAAGTACATTCGTTCATTTGTTCGGTCGATACATCATACGCACGTTCTTATAAAATAATTTTAGGTATAAAAGTATAACCATACTTGGATTCGCCGATTTGAATAATAATTCATCGGTACCTGGGTACGCACGAATAATTTAGTTGGGAAAACATCGCTAGTTCTGGAAACTGTGCATCCAGTTACCCACGTAGTAGTAGTACAATTATCTAAAGGTAACGAAACAGAACCGAGGTTTCTGCGAAATCTGCATAATAATTACTCGAAGCGATGCAAATCGTTTTTAAAACGGGTCTGATCACGAGTACGATGGGTACTTAGGAATTCGGTGTATTTGTATATTTTTTTTTTCAACTCGATCTTTTATGCATACCTGGGTATTTATGTTCAATTTTTTTTCTGCACCCGGTAGTAAGTTGTGTAGATACCTAGTATCAATGGTATAATAAAAATGGATTGAGAAAATAGGTACTCATTTATGTAAATGAAAGAATGAATCTGAATGACCATCAGTTAATAGGTACATCGCTTTTTAATGGGTTAAAAATTCCAAATTTAAAAAAATTTACAACACTTTCGAGTATTCCTATTTTGCAATTTTACAATCATATCTATTCTCTCAAACGAATATAGTTGACTAAAAAAATTATAAATGTTTCACTTTCACATCAGTAAGTACTTCACGAAAGTTACGAAGCGAGTGTTGGCATAATCTACCTACATTGTTTAATACTTTACGCTGAAAGATAAGGGAAGCGTTGATAAGTATGTCGGTGACGTACGACGATACGAGTATATCTAGACCCAAGTTTAAGCGTGCATAAAACGCATCGCACAAATTTTGTATGAAACCCTAAGACTCAAATCTGGATTCAGGCATACGTAAGGTCAGTTGCTCAGTCTGAAGAATCTAAGGATATCTAAATTTTTGATAAGAATCGTATAAATTCTTGGTTTTACCTTCATCAACCACAAGGTAAAATTAAAGGTAGGCCACAGCCGACTGCAATTACCAGACCGCACAGCTAAATACGTGGCAACGCCGCATGGAGGGACAAAACTACAATTTATTTCTGTTAGGTATGTCTTATGGCAGAATCATCAACATAGCAAATTTTCGAGAGTAAATTTGATTGAATATAATACGAAATTTTGATATGAAAAATAAAAGTCACATGGAAGGGTTCTATCAACATTATACTCCTCATAAAAAGTAACAGTGCCATCCACGAAACTAGACCATTATGTTTGTAAACAAAAAATGGAATTTTCGCGTTTATAGAGAAAACGTTACAAAGTCTCTTCAAATTGGCCAACTATTTCAGGAAATCTAATTGTGATTCGCTTCAGAGGTTCGCTCATCATTCATTCAATTATGATTTTCAGCTAAAAATAGAATGATTTCGCAATTCCTCAACTGATTACATTTTTTTAAACCAAAAAACATATGACTACTACACCATAATTATTAGTAATTAATATGGCAACAAAGTCACCAAGTGCTTATCAGGAGGGTCTAGTTTCGTGGACAGCGCTAATAACAAGTTTACTAATTTCATGAGCGACGATTTTCATCACAAAAAACTTGTTAGTAAAACTAGTATCTACCAAGGCATTATTATGTAGTAAAATAGGTGTTATATCGAGGAAATATTGTTAGATCAGGAACATGTTTTAATTAATAACATGAAGAATGTAAACAATGTACATAACTGAAGCGACGCAGTGTTGCCAAATAATTAACTATTATATAAACTAATACTAAAATACCACACTTATTAGGCAATATCACTATAGTCCCAAGTAGTTTAATTGATAAGTTTTTTTTGACGAAAATCTTCTCTCGTAAAATCAGTGAATTTGTTAGTACTGCTTCATGAGAAATTCTTCAAAGCTTTAGTCAAGGAGAAAGTTGTGGAGATCATTTTATAAAACTGTAATGTTGTTGAATCATATAATTTCTTCATAAGTTTACAAGTAAGTAATTATAATTGTGTAAATCCAAACTCAAATCGTTTTTTTCACCTAAACTTTTAATAATTATTAAATGACTATGACTACTGTTTACTGCTATGAATTATTATATAAAAATTGTCTTTATATTCTTAATTAAGTGTATTTGTTAATTTCTTGCGTATTGAAGAAACTTTTGTCCTTTAAAAATCCTCCTCCCCCTGCTCCGCCTAAGCTACATTACTTATCAACCAGCAAAATAATATTATGTGAATATCGTGCGAAAGAATAAAAACCTCTTCCATTGATACATCCTGGCTATACGGTCCTGATAGGCACATGATCATTAAATATAGAAAAAAAAAATTATGATGTTGGATTTTATAACAACAAATTTGAAAAATACAAAGCGATAAAAGCTTTAAATTTTTTGTAGCATTATTTTTGAATCTTTTTACATTGATTTCAGAACAAATGTTATTAGCTTGCATTTACCTACCAAAATTGATCAAAATATAACACTGTTGTTGTTGTTGTTGTTTTTCGAAAATATGGAGTCGATCATGCCACAACTCATTTAATTTTTTGGGAGTAGGGAGGAGGCTAACTGATACTTCACTCGAATACAAAATGAGTTCCAGGAACTAAAATGTAGTTATTGTTCTCTTGATTTTGCTATGAAGTAATTTTTCTTGACAACATAAAAATTATATCTACAATTATTCCAAGTTCAAGAAGATGAGTGTTTTTTTTTTGCCTTCTTCAATTAAATAAAATAATCAAAAACACTTGTTTCGGTATTCATGAAATTCATTTTCTAGAGAGAAAAAAAAATGTCAACTCCTTCTCTCGTGCAAAAAATTAAAATATTAATTTGGCAAATATCGTAGGCTCATGAAAAAAAAATCCTATATATAATCTGTTTGCATTGAAAAAGGTCATCGGGAAAATGTGAACAATCTGAATACTGACTACTGAAACATCATTTATGCACCAACATTAAAAGTATAGACGAAGATAATCTAACACCAAATATGCATTTGAACCGCTAATGTAAAATATCATGATTGCTTTTTACCTTTGACTATATACTAGATGGACCGAGTTACGTGTAGGAAAACTGCGGTAAAACATTACATGCATCAGAGTCGGAACACTCGTTGCAATTTTATATCTTGCGCATGCCTGAAGTCCTTTATCACATTCATGCTATTCTGATTTTAAGCAATACTATCGATGTCCCCTTGCCGCACTATTAGCGGGAAATAAATTTGCGCATGCGCATTTTGAATTTAGTCACGAGTGTTCTGAGAAAATTTGTGTAATGTATCACCGTTTTTGGGTTGGCATTTGCTTGTTGCTAGCTCGGTCCATCTAGTATATAGTCAAAGTTTTTTACCAATTCTTTTGTTTACCTAATAATTTGCTGATAGTGAAATACTGAGGCACACAAATTAATAATGAGTGAACTACGCATATCGATATATCATAGAAATAATTTGCAAACGTGAAAGTTGCGACGTTATATAACGCACATTACATCATCAAGAAAAAAAGTGTATCTTATAATTCATTCATTATTGGAAAATGATTCACTCAAAAAAAAAGTTTTATTTGTGTCATTTTTGATAAATTCAAACCGACAGAAAACCCCGTCCCCCTGAACAGCACTGTGCTAACGGAACACCGGGAAATTTTCGTATTAGGGTCCCTGAACTTGCGGACCCCTTGGTGGCCTTACAACCCTTTCTATGTAACTTAAAGTTTACAATATTTTTGTCTGTTATTCGCTCTATTCTCAGGTACTAATATTTCCGTCGATATACGACCCTGGTTGGGCGTAGCCATTAGTCCATTACTATTAGCTACTGTATTAATAAACATTTTTTCACGTTTAAAAATTACAATGAATAAGTATCTCACATAATTTTTGTTGAGGAAAATTACACATATGAGAGAACAATGGCAATAAACGACTCAAAAATAAAAATACAACGATTATACATGATACTGAAAAAGTCGAAAAATCTTTACCTTCAGATAATTAGAGCATCTTACGGAGTTCAATTCAAGTTACCTAATACGTATATATCTATTATTGATCAAAAAATTAATACGCATTGAATTATTATTTGATAACAGTTGTGAAAAATTTAAGGGGATGTTTATGAGAAACTGCTCCAAGACTCTTTCATTTTTCGATTTCAAAGAAATTTTTTGCCACTACATACGACTATTAAAAAAAATTTATAAGATACAAAATTGAAAGCAAATTACTCATTTATTACACTTAATAAGTATATAAAATTCGTTTGTGATTTCAGTCCCCTTCTCCTCTAATACCAACTCATCAATAGCTTAATTAAAGCGTGGGGCCAGCCGGCCAGGATACGTCACCCCAATTCCAAAATGTTTTCGCCTTTCCGCTGGCCTTTTCACTGGCTTACCCAAGTAGACAAAACATACCTTACAAATTGAAAAGAGGCAGAAAAATGTAATGAGATAAAATATTAATTAGCGTAACTAGGTATGAATAATTAAAAAGTAGAATATTTTTATGACCTTCTCTGTCCCCTTTCCAAAAACATTCTGGTTAAGCCACTGTCACTCATAAACAAATATTTATGGGCCCTCGATTAAACTTCAGATATATACGACAATAATAAAATTAAAAAAATTAAAATTTGAACAGACGACTGAAAATTATAAGCAAAACAATCGAATCTATGCCCGTTAAAACATCACATCCGCTGAATAAAATTCACGTCAAAGAGGCAAAATATACGAATTTCCTCGTAAGCGAGAAAACGCTTCATCAAAGTAAATTTTTCACGTAGATAAAAATATATCATCAAGAAACTTTCCACCGACGCTCATCTGTCAGCTCATAAAATAATTAAAAGCGTTCGTTAGGTAGTTGAAATTGGGCAATTTTTGAGGCGCTTAAAATATTCACCACAAACGCGACGTCTCCGCCTAGTCTAGCAGAAAAATCCGCCAAATGAAAAATTCTACCGAGTTCGAACGAGTCAATAAAGTCACGAACGAAATTACCACCGCGAAAGGTGCACAACTTCGCAACCCACGGTACCGAGAGTTTACCAAGAGCGAAGGGAGGTAACAAAAACGAAAGAAAAAAAAAACCTACGCTCGGTAGTCACGTTAGAAAAATTTTAAATAAATAATTCGCTATGTAAAACTAATTACAGCGAATTTTCGCATTGTTCTGTCGTCGAAAACGGTTTACTCGACGTAATAAATTTGATTTGCTTTGATTGTTAGTGTTATGGCTGTTATTATTATTATTAGCGTTATACGACTCTTTTGAATGTTTGCGATTACAATGTGCTAATATACGAGGCACATTCTGTAATTTTAAATTGGGAGGCGGGATTATGAAAATTGTAAATGTATTTCGAATGTAAATGTTTGTGTGGCTTGTTTTCGGTGCGGCACGAATGCGAGGCGGAGTTACGTATACGATTCGACCAATACAAAAAAGGGACGCGGCTTCTTTATCTCCCCGCCAGCTTTCTCCTCCGGAAAGCGTTAAAGAAACAACAATCGTAGAATGGGAACCAGAGAGAAGTAGAAACGGAGAAATGTTTTTATTTATCACAGTTGGCGCCGAATGACGACAAGAGTATTAGCGAATGCGCGGTGACGGTAGCGACGGAAGCGGCGTTTTTTGTCGCGCTTTCTATACAATTCGGTGGAATCGGCGGCGTACGCGGTACGAGTGGGGCGCGGGTGGTGGAACTAAACGACGAATTGGAAACGGGCGACTGAAGTACATTCAGTGATAAACGCGTGGAAATAGTACAAAGCAGCTGCGGCACTACTCACAAACGAAGAAATAGCAGTAATACGCTGAAAATTTTCTATGTATTTTGGCGTTTGTAACTGCGCTTGTGTGCGTGTCTTATTACTCGGCTCCGGGTTCTGCCTTTTAGCTTTTTCTTTTCAACGTAATATTGTGCGTGCTGCAACGTCGGTGTGAGTGTTTGCTCTGTATGTCCGTTTGTTTGTGTGTGCGCACGTGTTTGTATGTGACGTTTGTTTGTGCCCGCCCAATCGCGCACCGATTACAATTCTTGCTCTCACTTACCATTCTACTGTGTGACTGACTCTTCTTCATTTGTACGTTTTTCGTTCCTTTCGCACCAGTGTCAGTATATTCGGGAGGCGCGCGATCGTACGAAACATTGGTTCTTTTTATTCCCGCTCGATTTTTTCTTCACTCATTTCTTATTTTTCGTAATCATACGCGTCGTAATTTACGTAAATAATTTCTTCTTTTTCACGTTTTCTTCTTGGTTTTTTTTTTCACGTAAATATTAATACTATTTTTTTTTTCGACAAATCGACGGCCTTTCGTACACGACGATGCTAATTTCGATACGTTTTACGAGTTCTAATAAAAACTGAATATCCTTAAAAATTTGGTGATACACGCGTGAAATATGATTATGGAATCTACGATGGATTCTTCCGCATCGACGGCCAGTGATCGCAGCAGCAACATGTCCTGTTCGCCGACGCCTCCCAAAGTGGCCATGACGCCTCCATCGGTCGGCGGCCAAAGCAGCCCCGGTATGACCAACACCGGCGGACGTATGTCTCAAAACAGCCCCATCGTTTCAGCCCACCAGCTCAGCAGTCCGCCGCACGTGTCCACACCGACGTCGTTGGGGCCTCGACTAACGCCTCACGGTATGCATCCTTTACCGCCCAACTTGGGTCTTTTGAGTTCGCTCAGCAATATGGTGCATTCGCCTTTGGATTTGATGTCTGTCTCGCACGTCCATTCGGGGGCTCCACGATCCTACGCTAATAACAGCCCGCCACCGATCAGCTCCTCCGATCCGACCGCCAATGAATGCAAACTAGTCGACTACAGAGGCCAAAAAGTCGCAGCTTTCATTATCCAAGGCGATACCATGTTATGTCTACCTCAAGCTTTTGAACTATTCTTGAAACATCTAGTCGGCGGTTTACACACCGTATATACCAAATTAAAACGATTGGATATCGTACCGTTGGTATGCAACGTCGAACAAGTGCGCATTTTAAGGGGCTTAGGGGCTATTCAACCCGGAGTCAACAGATGTAAATTACTTTCGTGTAAAGATTTCGATGTACTATATAGAGACTGCACAACCGCCAGGTAGATATGAAATTCAGCTCTTATTTGCTAACTGTAGATTACCAACTTACGTGCTACCTATATTTTAGTATTAACCTTTATCTATTCATCCATAATAGTGAATTATTATGATCGCGTACTTCCTCGTATTTATATGGTTTTTCTGTGCTTGCTTAACCAATTAAACACTTGTGTCATATAGGCGGCAATTAGCGATGAATTTTTTATCACTGAACTTCGGTAGATTCGTGTAAAATTCTATTAAGCGTGATACCCGCGTTGAAATCACCTTTAATACATTTCAAGAGCAATTTACACCGATATGAGTTACCTGTAAAAATAAATTAAAATTTTTTATTGTTATTATTGTTTTTTAATTCAAAGAAAAAAATGAATAATCGAATAATGAACACAATCTTTATATTACTCCGATATTTTCGAATTCGAATCACTTCCTTGAACTCATATACAAAGAAAATAAATCTCTACTCTGCTCCTTGGTTGTAAGCATTACGTTCAATCTAATCGAAATACATTTTTTATTACGTCAAAACATTCTGCAATATTTGCTGCTTCTCTTACAACGCTAAAAGTATTCAAACAAACAATAATTAAATACAATAGTAAAAATTCTAAAAAATTCATTAGGTTTTTTATTTAATTCCTACTAGTATTTAGATACCTGAATTTCCCTTTTCACAACTTATAATTTCATAAATAATTTGGCAATACGCATTGAATTTCGATGATACCGATAAACCAATAAGAAAAGAGCAATACAGAAGCATCGACATATCGAGATATAGATTCACGCGATGTAAAAAAATCAACAACATTTTTTACTCTCGTTACAACCCTAAAAATATTCAAGAATAATTAAATATAAAAATAAAAATTCTAAAAAATTCATTAGGCTTTCTATTCGATTCCTAATTACATTTATACATTTGAATTTCCCTTTTCACTACCTATAATTTCATAAATAGGTTGACAATACACATTGAATTTCGATGGTACGATAAACCAATAATAAAAGATCAGAGCAACACAAAAGCATCAACATTTCGCCAGTTTATTTAATAATTTTCAAAAGTGAATATTAATTATACGCCTATAGGCGTTGGAATTTCAAAACGAATATTATCAACGGTTTTTTTTTCTCGATAATTAATTAATCGCATCGTTTCGCTTAATTAATTTCTTGTTAACAATCGTGATACTGCAAAAAGAAAGTAATAACGAAACAATATCTACATTCGTATTGTTAATTATATATCCTTCATTGTTTAATTTTTTTCAAGTTAACACTCGATGGCGATACGTTATTGCATCCGTTTATATTTTGGTATGAAAAAAAGAACCGTTTCCAAGTATCGAAAATATACGAGTCGAGAATTCGTTCGATTCAAGCTGTCTGTATGTAACGAGATATTAAATTAAAACCAGAAGTAACACGTTTCATCACAATTAAAGATTTTTTTCGGAAATAAAAAATCCAATCATATCAAATAAATACCTAATAGTTCATAAAAGATTTAAAAAAAAAATGAAAAAGGTACATCTCGTATAACAAAAATTTGTAACCTCATCCACGAATGCCCAACATGTATAGGCGTATATTTGGAATTGGAATAAAATCGCAATTCTACAAGTAAATAACATAATTAAATTAATAAATAAGGTCAACTAATACGCGTAATGTGTCACCAGTTTTCATAAATTAATTTCACAAATAAAAAATAATTAACGTTACCGGTAGACGAACCGGTTTCTTAATTTCGTTTCCCAATTATTTCGCTTTAGTCCTCTCTTACGAGTATACTTTGTCTCATTTGTACGCGCGGATACTTACCACAGATATTTCTTTTATGATACAGCTTACAACGATTTTTTTTTTTTTCAAGAAATACAATCTTACTCTCGCTTTCAAATAACACGATTTTTTGTAAAATTTTTTTCTTTTTTCAAAATTAGGCTATAAAGTTGTTTATAAATTAAATATAGGGTCGATAATTTTCACCGGAATTTTGACCTGAAAATTTCGTATATGAACTCAATGTCACAATGAATGAAATTCATATTTCTTTATTAGAACTGTTACTAGTGAGGAAAGAAAAACCTACCGAAATTTCGATAGTGATGAATGATCCACGAGGTCATCAGCAATTATGACACATGCGTGACTATTAATGGCGATTGAAAAATCTTCCGAATTCAAAGAAATCATGATTCTTGATTTTGCATTGATTTACGATGAATCGTACATTACGATATTCGATATAAATAGATACCAAACGTTAAAATTTTTCGTGAGCAAATTGTGAATGTGAAATACATCTATTGGAGGCATCTGCAAAATTAAATACGTATTTACTTGAAGCTTGTAAGCCAACATGAATGTTTCGTATCTATCTCGAAATTAAAATAATAATTTTGTTTTTATCACAACGATGATACGAAATGTATTTTAAAATGAACTAGCATGAGCACAATTGAAAAGAATTTATTGCCTATCAAAAAATGCAGTATAAATTTTTATAATATGAATTCTATAATCAAAATGTGTAATGCCTATACTTGATTTATAAAGCTTATATATTGTTTTATATTTAAATAAGATTAGGTATTGCTTTGAAATATTTTAAAAATTTTCACATCTGAGGCAATGCTAATCAGGAAGTAATTCCAATTACTAACAACAGCATCAATAATAATTTACTCAATTTATATACCAAAAAGAGTAATAAACATATTGAAGTAAAAAAAAAAGCTAAAAAAAAATTGTTTTGAATTTTTTTTTTTTTTTTTTTTTGCAAATACTAAGTAGGTAGACATTAACAACATAAATATAAACCACTCATTTTATTTGTAATTTTGGGAGGCATATAATATGGGTTAATGAAATTTAAAATATTTATTAATTTTATTGCAGTCCCTTCGATATCTATTCGCCTAATTATGAAAACAGATATCAATATTACCAAAATTATACCAAAACGGAATTAAACTAAAATGAAATGAAACACAGAATATAAAAAAAAAACAAAGTAAAAAATCGAAAAAATCAAAATTACAAAAAAATAATATGTAATATACGAAAACAAAAAAGTAAAAAAAAAAAAACGAAAACAAAATAACCTTCCTTCCAAAAACAAAATGAATACTTGGTGGAAAAGTCAGATGGTAAAAGTTTTTGAATTTGTTTTATTCTATATTAAATAATTAAATTTTACAACTTATAAAAAGAGGAAAAAAAACTTGAAATAGGTACTACAATTAATATTTTAAAATTATTCATGAATTTTTCTCCATTTTTTTCAGTTAGAATAAAATTTCACAACATAATAAATTCTTCAAAGTTTTTATTTTATAAATATTTCAGTCATGGACGAAATTTTTTAAAATTAATTTTAAAAGAAAACAACTCTAAAATTGAAAAAATATCTTCGATTAAAAAATTCTTATAAATCTTAATCTGCTTTTCTCCAAGTATCAGGATATTTTTATGAAAATTAATGACCATTATATTTCAATAATTGTAGAAGTTGTACATTCAATTTTTTTTTTTTAAACAAGAGAAATTATTAAATGCAAAAAAGTACACGTTTTTGAGTGAATATATGCCAATATGTACCAATTTTCAGCCAAGTATGCGCAAAATAAACATTAAATATGCATTTTAAAATGATTTGCAAGTTAGGTACTGTGGCTTAATCAAAAGAAAACAAGCATAGGCACCACTCTCTCAAAAAATTCTTGTCATTCCTACTAGTTTACCCAAGTATCCAAAACATACTTAAGAATTAAGAAGTGACAGAAAAGTGTAGTGAAAGAAAATGTCGAATCACAATAACTATGAATAATTAAAAAGTCCACTTTGTACCCCTCCCCACCCTTAGCCTCTCCGAAGAAATACCAATTAAACTACTGCTTCAATGTGACTTGAAATGAGTGATTTTTTATCAAATGAGTCAATCTTATGATCAAACTCAGTATAAAAATACAAGGGAATCTCAGCCTAATTCATTAATAGAAACAAATATGTAGTAAAACAGAAAAGACGACAGACAGTTAATTGATGTTTCCATCTTCACTGTAAATATGAAATCTGTAACGAGTGTTTAACGCTTTAGAAGTAGAGTTTATTTGAAATTGCTCGTATCTAAAAAAATTCAATCTAGATAGTTCTATCTGAAAAACTAACCAAGTGTGAGAATTGCGTGAAAAACTCAATAGGCTAAATTAATGAATTAGGTTTTGGTGTTTCTTCATTCATGTGACCATTATCAGCAATTCAGAATTTTAATTCAGATATCATATCCAGGTAATTCTGTAAATAAAAAACTTATTATTAGATTAAAAAAGCAAATAATAATACATGAAAATTAGGAGCTGTTGTAACGCAAAATCAACTAGGTAAAATTTTTATACATGCATATTTCTCTCAAATAAAATATGCATTTATTCAGCAATTATAATATGAATTGAAATTGATATCGTAGTTTCAATCTAACTTCATACAAAATCGATTGGACACTCCGGCTAGATATCATAATTCAACGAGCATACACAAGTACACGATGCGAATTCGAGCACGCGGTACCCTTTTACAATAGAATCTTCATGAAGATATTAAACCGACGCGATGTCCGAAAATGGCCATTAATTACTTTTTTTCCCTCCATAATAAAATTAATTTATAAAGACAAAGCGCATCATCATTGTATACAAGGTATAGCCGGGTAATTTACATATAAAAAAATCCAACATAACGTCTGCAGATAGATATGACTCGAACGTTATAATAACGCTGTTACACGTTCTTCTTTTCCTTCCTTCAACAAACGAATAACAAAATAATAACGATAATAACAAACGGCTTTTAACATTGTTAATTTTTCATTTTCCAACCTCCTTTCGATTTGAATGCGCTACTATGTAAATGAGCGAGCACCACTAACTCGATATGTGTATTAAATAAACCGCCTTATTTTAATCTACCTTAATTTACATCATTGTTTTATTTCAGTTAGTTGATAAACACTCGAGATAATTTCCATTTGCAAATATTAATTACTCCAACTCTGCGAGCCATTCACACGCGTTCCAAATATTTTCGACTTGTGGCTAAACTTTCGGCTCCCTTGGAAACCATCCAATCGCTCCGAATCGAATACTCTGTACCTAACTATCCGTGACTTATTGAGGGGGGCTAGGCGTTAAAAGCTTTAAGAGAGCTTTTACGCATTTCCCACTCTTTATTACAACCGAAGCGCCTCTCATGGTGTTGACGTTTTTGACGAATTTTCCACCGAATTATATAATAACGATATAGGCGTAAATTTATCAACCGACGGAAATTCGATCTCCGCTCTCCGTCGTATTGCGGTCGATCAACAAAGCGTGCGTCGCAGTCAGCCTAATTCCGATCGCATACCTTTAACGTCCAATCTCATTGGCAGACGAGATGCGGTTATCGTTCAGTGATTTCAACTGCGCGTCTAACGCTGCGTAAATAATGATCGACGTTTGCTCGCATACACCTACGCGAATCGCACCTCCGATTGTATTGAACTTGTTTATTAAATTGATACACCAGATGAGTCCATTCGTTTATCCACACGACATCGTAAAATTCACGGTTATTGCCCTTCAATTAGCTCCGAATGCAGCGCGATAAGAAGTGAAATGTTCTTAGGCGGAATACATGCATGGGTCGCTGAATTATTAATACCGTTCGAGCTTAATATTAATTTTTCAAACGACAGTAAGAGCTTTCCAGATTCATGAGTTCAAGTTTCATCTTTCGTTTTTTGAACTATGGCTATAGTTGCCTACTCGGACCGTCATTTGATTTTATTACCAACTTGATGAGCTGTGTAGATTATTTCTGAAGGATGTAAAAAAAAATTCGCATCGATAATTCCAACAAACTAAACATAATAAGAGTCACATCATCAATAGGCCATCGAGAGAAAAGAGTAAACAGGACAAATCGATCGAAATCCGAATAATCTGGAAGAGCCTGAAGAACATAAATATACCTACACGATGTGTGTAAAGAAGCTTAAAAATGAGAAAAGAGTTCAAAAATAATTAAATATTACAAAGTAAGAAATGTTTAAAATATTAAAAAATACACTAAGCAGCCATGCCGCAATTGCCAGAAATGAATTTATAATGGGGGTATGTTTATACGTATATATAATCCTGTTATTTCCGTTACACATACACCCAGTGTATAGGCTGAAAACCTTTCCTTCCCCTACCCACTCCATAAAATACCTTTGGGAGGGATTTCGGATATTGTATAATTCTTACGCCAGCGCCAGTAATTATTTGAGTTAATATTCTTTTCATTTGAGCTCTTTCGTGCGCCTCAAGCTTTCTCCATAAATTTTAATCGTCTGTAATTTTCCTTTCATTTTGATCCAAATTAAAGAAGTTAAAATCTGATTTTTGATTAACCATACATACAATGTATGAGCTTCTAGATGGATTCGATGAGGCTATATGTTGAGTATTTGATATCATGAATTTATGATCCAGTTTCCTCTTCAACTCTATCTAGAAGGCTGGAATTAGAGCTATAATTCTGAATATTTTGTTTAAACCCTCCCCCTGCGCCTCAACCAATATTTCAAGAACGATAACCCATGTGATTGGATTTGGGATGTAGGCATGCAGACATGCAGTATATACTTTTTTTGGCCCAATAATCACATGAAGGATGAAGCCTATAAATATATTCATAAGATTCAAGCTATTTGAGGTTACTCAGGTTTTCCCTAAATATCGATCATTCACTATTTTGCATTGATTCCTACCCAAATTCAAGAGTTCATATTGTGGTCTTCAACTAACTTCACACTACTTGTTTTAGTGAGGAGATAGGACCATTCAAAAAATTTCTTATGTCGACGCTGTCGTTCGCTCGATACTTCTCCAAATTCACTTGGAAAGCTAAAATTTTAATAAGGCGATTCATCATATGCCATACAGATTAATAATTTAAAGACATAGCGGATCCTAGGAGCCTCCATGAAATTTCAGTAAATCGTCATAATGAAACGAATAAAAAAAAACAACTTTTGGAGACCCCTATGAACATTTCAATAAATGTTGGGGATTTTCATTGATATCTAATATACTTCATGAAAGAGACGATCAAAGCACTAGTCCAAGTGAACTTTGCATCCTTTCCTATACGAATTCTAATAGGAACACTTGAATTTTCAAAGTTTTACGTTCATTAAGAAAAAGAAAAAATACTGCGAGGTTATAAGCATCTCTTGAGAGCAAGATAAATATAAATCTACTACTCATGGGCAGCAATTTATAGGCTGGTGACATGTTTAAACAATACCTTGGATTTTTCCCGAAAATTAGAAGTGTCTATTTCCAGTACGATTTTTAGCAGCAATTTTTTCCCTAAAAAATTTCCTTTACACTTTTTTCTTCGCTTTATTTTCACAATTTTCCTATTCTGAAGGGATGGAGGTCACTTAACACCAATACAAGTAATGATTACCTGTTTGAACAATATCTTGAAAAATTTTGAGTTAACTTCCATCAACCTACTATATCCATGCATTTGTAATGGCAGACCTTTCAACTACTAATGGTCTGAAGGGTGAAGATATAATATCTCCCCTCCCCACCCCTCCTCTCCCTTCCTTTCCACTTCACAAATTAACTAAGTTATAATATCTCTACTTTTAGTTGAAACCTCGACTACTTAAAAAAAAAAGATTAAAATTAAATTAAAAAATATTCTAAAATTGAAAATAAAAAATTAAATAAATGTTTGAATATGAAAAATGTTTTCAACAGAATAAAAATGGATTATTTAAATAAAAGCAAAAAATGAAAAAAATCAATTCAAAAAAGAAGAAATATACATATAAATTCAAACATGAAGAAAAAGTCGAAGAATTCCAACACTCCACAAAAAAAAAAAAAAAATGAGTAAAAAAAACGTAATTATTCATTCAATCTTTATCATAAAATAAAACTTTTTTTTCATTTTAATAATCGATTGAAAAAAATAATTCAATTCTTTCAGAAGGGCAAATAATAAATCCTAGGCATCTTAGGCTCAATTTGT
The DNA here is from genome assembly GCA_009761765.1 of Phenacoccus solenopsis. Lineage (NCBI taxonomy): Eukaryota > Metazoa > Arthropoda > Insecta > Hemiptera > Pseudococcidae > Phenacoccus > Phenacoccus solenopsis. The sequence goes on along the minus strand of CM019752.1, from coordinate 48,259,381 downwards.
CCATAAGCTATGGGCTCAACTCAAAACATAAATCCACCTGATACATGCCTTGTTTACTACAACATTCGTGCATTCCGTCTCAATGACCTCCGTGTTCATATCCAGTGGTATAATTTTTTCCGCTGTTCTGTCGCAAATTACCGAATAAATCGAGTCATATTATCGGTTAAAACGGACATGCCTATACAAAAAAATTATCACCGAAAAAAAACCCCAAACGTTATTCTTACACGACGCCGTAAATACCGGACTAGATGTCGCAGCAGGTTAATATTCCATATCGCTTCGCCAATACCGAAGTATTAGCGTTAATATGTAATTGTTAAAAAAGCTAATTCGAGTTGACAAGCAATTGCTGGCGCGACAAAATAATCTCGTGTATTTACCGCCGCTTCTCTGTACCGTGATAAACTAGTTCTATATTTTAATTTATTCGCCAATTTCGTGCGATTATTACGAGCTCAAGTGCGTTATTCTTTATATTTCGGCAAATTTTCATCCGATATCGGATGACATTCGGTCGTTGATCCGCACTGAAGCGTATTTTAAAACGCTTTGTACCTAGTCCGAGGTTTTTTATGAATTCTACGCGGTTGGCAGGCATTCCACGATGTTTAACCGCTAGCAAACGAAGAATTTAGAAATTTACCTAGTGTCGCGTGATAAAGAGTAATTTGGCCGCTAATTCGTGCTTTTAAACGGAATCAAATGTATCTTGAATCTACGTTTACCATTTGATTGTGTATTAGCGAATATTTTACTATACTCGAATCGACGCGTACTGCGTTTCATTTTCAAAGCTAAAGCAAAAAAGGTGGTTTTTGACTCCGCCTTTATTTTTTTCAGTCACGTATTATTCTAATTTCTAGCTAACTACTCGTTTTCCAGTATAAATTCATCATTGGTACGATATGCCGGGTGATTGGGAAATGGAGTTCTTTCAATTTGCTTTTTTCACGATTTGCGAGTTCGATGACTTCTCGAAGAAATTTCCTCGATTTACATCGTCGAGATATTTTTTCAACGACACAGAAATGACAACTAGGTATCTGAAATATCAAAAAAACGATTATCCGATCAAGTTATTATATAGAACGTCAGATCTGTCACCTATTCCATAAAGGAATAGAGAGGGAAAAAAACTGAAAGGATTTCAAAGTCAAGGTTCCAGGCGACCTTTTCATTCGGCGTGTGGGTGTCTTCAAAGCCGGATTACCGCGACCTAATGTTTACGCGTACGACGAACGCGTATAGAGGTTTGCAAACAAACTTGACGAGTTGAAGTTATTCAATATACGCGAATAGATTAGGATTTAGATTTTTTATACGGTTGATAACAAAATAATATTCAATCATCTTCGTTCTTTTCGAACCACATCCTCGTACATGTTTCTATACAAATTTAACCACGGAGAATGGTAAACTATTTGCAGATGTTATATCGATATCACGAAGAGCAAATTGCAATAATAATCATACGTGAGTAAAAATAGAACATTCAGGGGTGCTAATTATTGCAAATCATCATCGACGTTGCCATACATAGGGTATAATTTTATTCCCACGCCGGGTAAAAAAAATCGTGCCTGGATTCAACAAGTGTTCCGGTGCAACAACAAAACGAGATAAATAAAAGCTTTCTTTCCGTTAGCAGACGGTTCGCAGATATAAATGTTTTCCCATTTCGTGGAATGCGCTTTAAACGCTGCTCGAGACGTGCGGAACGTGGTGCGTGGTTTTTCCCCATTGGGGATATTTGTGAATGAAATTGTCCCTGTTATTCGCCTTCGAAAGGGGAATGCACAACGGTAAAGGCCTAATGCGGCGATGTTGTCTACGCGCCGTCTCCTCTCTGTCTCTCTTCGCTTTCCTATTCCATTACGTTTCGTTTGCGTTTCTTTTTATTCAACTGTTGATTTTACCATTCGTCAGCGCAAACTCCGACTTTCCATTCATCGCAGAGACAAATCCATGCATTCGGCTTGGAAAACGTTCCATTTGTGCGCCAGTTACCGGCACGAGGTTTCCAGGCGAGTTTGCTGTTGGGCTTCGTATCCGTCCACCGAATATTACGAAAGCTGTCCTCGTGTCCATCATATATTCTGTTATCGCCCCATTTCTTGAATGATGAATGAAAATAATATTACAGTATAGGACATGCGTTTCCTGCAACAGGATATAATGACTAACAAGCATATTACGAAGAAACATTAACTAATGTATCCGATTACTGAATACAATAATTCGTGAAAAATGGAGTCTCGATGGACTCGAATGTACAATTATGCAGGTGTCAATAAAATAAGATTACCGTCCTTTCGACAAACCGGATCGGTATTATAATCGGGAGTCTCCATTTTTCCATCTCCATTATTCATAAGCCGAATGTGTGAATGAATGCCTTCTTTTTAAAATCTACATCCGTACTCGATGTTCGTATATGTTAAGCGAATTAAACTCAGTAGCGGTTTCCTTCTGAACGGTTAGAATGGCCGGCGCCAACTCCACAGGGGGGAATTTCGTCAATGAATTCCCACGCGTTATAACGTGCATTTTGTTCGTAATCGTGATTGCGAATCTGAATTCTTCGTTTGTCTATACATCGCAGTCGATAAATGGGAACTAATTTCATTATCGCTATGGCACAGGTATTTTCAATCGTATTAGATGTTTTAACCGGCCACAGATGGTGGGAGGTATCTAGATCATTTTACCATCGCATTGTAGCAGACATAGACACGAAATGAACGTGCCAGCTGGTAGCTGAAAGACTCCTTTTTTACTATAAATGGTCCCATACTTGGTGCAATTTTTTATTTTAATTTTTCGGTCATCAGACAATGCTTGAAAATTAGAACAAAAAACATCATAATATATAGTGTTTTTGCCTATCTGTAAAACTGGAGGAGTTATACAATTCTGAAAATGTGACCCTGCATAAGAAAAAGTGCCGAGGGGTCCAAAAATTGATTTTTGGGTTTTTTGCCGTTTCGAGTAGTTGAATACATGTTTTTTCATGGAAAATTATCAGAGTGATGATAAAAAAAAAAAAAAAAATGCTTCGTGAAATTGACATCTTGCTCAAAATATTATATACATTATGAACAACCATAATCTTCTTTTTGGTATCCTGTAAAATTAGCTTTTGGACGCTTAGGTACCTTTTCTTATCTGGGGTCACAAATGTTTATTGACTGTAACTCTTTCAATTTTGTAGGTAGATAAGAACTTTATGTACATATATATATTTTTTGTTTTACTCTTCAGCAGGGAGTGTAACAAAATTTGTTGAACATAATTCAGGACATTTGCAGGACCTTTAGCTATGACTTTTTTAAACGTTCATCTCTCCACAGCTCCTCCTCTTCCGAAAAAAAAAACATAAAATAAAAATTTGTTGCAACCCACATATAAATGAATCTATATTTTTGAGAACATGAATAACTTGAATGATGAAAATTATATTTTTTTTTCAATTCATGTTTTCTAGGTTGGTAATTTTTTTTTTTTTTTTTGAACAAAAGTGTAGGACCTTATGAGCGAAATAGAGTACATTTACAGAACTGTTTTCATTCGCAACATCACTCGACCAAATGAAGGACTTTTACATGACTTTCAGAAGTAGAATCTCAATTATCATCTATAAATTGAAAAAAATATAAAAAGAATTTAATATTTTTAAATACAAAAAGTGGCACCACTAAAATAAACATGGCCTTTTCCTTCTTCCAGATTTTTTCAATAGCCTACTCAAGTGACTACATCATAATGGTTGAAAGTGATGTAATATTTATCGGTATAGGTAATTTTCAGTGTTGAAAATAAGTGATACATATTACAGAGCAGCTCCATCAAAGAAGTTTAGATATCTTCGCATTTGTTGTAGAGTTCTTCTTTCAGTTATTATTATTTCACATATAATACTATTCGTCAAAGTGGTTTGACCTATAATAGGTTAAACCATTCCTGCTGGCCACCAAGAAATTTCAATAAATTTCTATTGGTTCTCCCAGCCACAAGAGCCTGAGAACAACAACCAATAGAAATTAAAAAATTTGGTTCTGAGTGACGTCAATATGAGCAAGTAAATGTACACGTTGACTTATTAATTTTACGGTGTAAGAAGGGAGATCGAAATTTTATCAACACTCATTAAGACTGATGCCTTATTGACTGTTGATATTATCAACTCACAGTTGCTCATATTGACGTCATCAGTAAACAATGCATTTGAAAAAATGAAGTTGAAATTTTTCACGTCATCTCAAATGGTGTAACCTGTTATAGATCAAACCACTTTGACTATTCGTAACATTTTTTTATAGTACTGTGATCTACAAATAATTGGAATAAGAACTTTTCAATAGGTAACTAAATTCGAACTGAATGAATGTTAAGATAATTTTTAATGCGACAAAATAAAGACCTATCAGTAAAGATCACGTGACCTCTCGCTACCTATGAAGTAATCACTTGAGTGGTCTATTCACGCAGGGGCGTAACTAAGGGGGGATGGGGGGAGCTTCCCCCCCAGGTGTTTTGAAAAGTCGGGAAATTTATAATTGTTCAACATTGAAATTGGGAACTTGGAATTTCTTTTGGGAAAATAAGTACTCGAATAAATTCGAACTGATGCCAACTTATATCATGTATAGCACACAACCAGAGACGTAGCCCCTTTGGCTTTTGTAAATTTGGAGTTTTAGCGTAGCAGTATTATTACAACTATTTTAAAATTTTTGAAGACTAAAAAAAAAAAAAAAAAAAAAAAGGTCAACAGTTGGGAAAATTTCATGATATTAGTTGGCAATTTTTGGTTTTCTCCCCCCCCCCCTGAAGAATGTCTTCGTTACGCCCCTGTTTTCACGTACGAAACTTGAAGACAACACAAAAACATTCATATAAGGTTTTGCCTACCTACAAAGTTGAAGGAGTTGACAGTGAAAAAGAATTTCCTAATTTGTATATCTACCTCCTTCAATTTTGTAGATAGGCAAACACCTCATCCATGGTCGTATGGGATAAAGAAATCATACACCATACTTCTGGCTCTTCAGTCCACGAATGTCTTGCTGGATCGATAGATTATCATAAATAAAAGCGAAATGCCATAGAAATTCGCAGTCATAATCGTAAATACAAACATACATAAATTGGCCTTCTTATAGCAGCAAGAAATTATGAATGACTTTGGCTATTAGGCGTATGGTCATGCGAAATCGCAAAATGAAATAGATTTAAAACAAAAATAAATGTTTAAACTTTAAGAAAGTAATGAAAATTTGAAAAAAAATCAAGTTAAAATTGTGAAAAGTTTTAAAACCTAAAATTTAAATCTTCGACACTTTCTGAAGAATCTGCACAATATAGTTCATTTTTGCACGGCATATGAAGCTACTTACACGAAAAATGGGTTCTTCTATCCGTTGCATTCGTTTCGTGTTTGTGCCTATCACAACTCTATGGTTTAATGATCTAGATTTCTCACATCTCTATGGCCAGTTACCTGTAATAAAACGAATTTGAAAATGAAACGAATATAGAAATGCAACGGGTACTTTTTGGTATTGTACATAAATATTCGTTTCTTCAATAACACACTCGATCCTGCACACTGGATAAATCAACGAACACACATAAAACCATCTTAGACTAATACTCGACCCAATCATCCCAATAATCAATCATACATCGTGACACCATTCGCCTATACAGCATATAGGTGAATTTTCGCATCATCAAAAATACATATATAGATTACACAATCGTACTCGAAAACCCACACCTTTTATTCCACATAGAGGGAAAAAGCGATCACCAACGTACCATTTAAGCGTGGTATGGGAAACGTTGGCCGTCGAACAAGCATAAACCACGATGAGTTTTGATTTTTTTGAATTACCCTCTTTAGAACAACTATCATTTCACCATGCTCCCTACTAACCTATAAAACACCAGTAAGAGATATAGCTACAATGTATCCCGAAGAACGCTAGGGTGATGTTTACAGCTACCCTTCTGCGCCGCGGGCCACGCTATCGAAAATTTACAAATGCTACGTACGCTGTTATCGAAGCCGGCGTGTATGTGTATTTTTTTTAATCGAATACGAAACACTATCCTCGGAGGGGGTGAGCTTTATTTACTAAAAATGCGTTACTAGCAGAGCGTCCCAGAAAGAGTAAATCTCGCATTTATAGCGCAGCTGCTTACAACTTGTATAGTTATACCTATTTATTTACGGTATTACGAGTGTATATGTATAATGTAACAAAAATATAGAATCTATAGTCGCAACTAGGGATTTTCAAATTAAAATCGAATAACGTAATTATTCGACCCATCTGTTATTGTTTTCATTTATTCGTTTTCTAATTTTTTTTTCATTAAATGTACTTTGTTATGTCTAAAGTCTAATGCGCTAATACGGTCATAACCGAGATCCTTGAGTGATAAGGCTTCAATTGAGTTCATCACATTTAATAATTCATCAATAAATATCTCGCATGATACAAACAAATCAATCAAATACAAATATTCACTGATTTTTTTGGAATCACTTTTGATTAAATCGAATTTTCTGATTACCAAAGTCCAAATAAATTTTCTGGCCTAATAATTTTTACAATAATAATTAATTTTACTTCATCTAATATGATTTTTTCCTCAAGTGGTAACAGTAACATAGTTGAATATTTTAATATTAACCTCAGCGCAAGAAATACGAGTAGATTAAACGGCATACCAAATGAACCTTTGAGAGACGGGGGGGGGGGGGAAGGGAGGAGGAGATATATCGATTTTTTCTTCATACCATTTCTCCAAAACATGATTCTTTCTCATATCTTGAGAAAATGAGAAATAGATCGCCGCGAACCCACAGATCATTTCTGAACTAATTACATTGCTCTTATGGGAGTGCAATACACTGTGTTTAACTGATTTTAATACACCCGAGTGTCAAATTCCCTTTCATGAAAAAAAATATCACCTATTTCACTTTGGTTGACTATATTATGGCATAATGAATAATTTAAGACTTTGGTAACTAAAATTCTATGATTTAATCAATTTTTTACTGGTTATTTGATTGACTTAAATTCATTTCTTCCAAAATTAGTGTTGCAAAATTATCTACAATGAAACGTTGGAAGTTTAAAAACATTCATAATCTTGTAAATTATGGATTGAAATCATAGAGAAACAGTTACTTATGTGTTAATCTCTTAATCCCGTAAAAAGAAATGTAATGAAATAAATACTTTTTTTGTGAATGAAGGGAATTTGGCGCTTGGCGGTATTTAAAACCAGTTAGACACAGTGTATATAGAGGCAACGTATTTTTTAATTTTATTGAGGCTGGAGGTGGAAACTGATTGAAATGTAATTACATTCCGCATTAAAGAATAAAATTATAATCACACAGACAATCATAATGAATTAAAAAAAAATTGTGTATGAAATGAACGGTTAATCATTTCTGCACTTTTTAAATTTAAATAAAATTATAATTTGAAAGGATTAGGTGAGGAAGAAAATTATAAATTATACTTACTACCTTACCCTGTTTTCCGTCCTCTAGGACAAAGTAATCGTGACTGGTTGCAGTGAGGGGGAGATGTTAGGCGATACCAAATCTTGTAGCCAAACAAGTACAAAAATTTGACAAAAATTGAAAATGAGATGATAAGATTAATCGTTCCCTTCATCTATAAATATTTTCTTAACCAAGAATTCAAAAAAAATTCAGAAAATGTTTTCAAATCCTTATCCACGACAAAAAAAATCGAATTTAATTCCAATGTCAGAATTCGACTTCGAATGAAATTTTATACTTTATTATCCCAAAGACGAATTTATTGTGACATGCCCTTGAATTCAAATGCTAACAAACTGCTACAAGAAAATTCTTGTATATTTAAATCAGGCTTTTCGAAAGAGTTTCCCATGCGTAAACATTGGTAATATATCTTTTGCGATTTAAAATAAAAAATATCAATTTATCGTAAATCATACGATTTTAAATTATTTATTTTTTTCAAAATACCAAAATTTCTGGTTACCACATTTGGCAACAATTACGAAGATTAGCAACACTGATCACGTAGTCTTATACAAATAAACGGAAATAAGTGTCTACATAAAAAGTGGTCTGTATAAGTAGGTTATTAATTTGTAATAACGTATTTCGTGTAATCCCCCTCGCCTTCTCATGAAATTATGATTTTTGCCAATTGGTATGAAAATTGCGAGTGTCTGAGATCATTAATAATTTATTAAACGAAACAAAAAGTAATTAATTCCGAAATTATCGCATTACTCGATCGTAAAAAATTCGCTTTCATACGTACGTGCGAAGTGTGTTTCTTTGGCGTTGGTATAATTAAACTTTTCGAGCATAATGTTGTCGCGTAATGATAAATACTTAATGATTGGGCGAACTTGAGGCAACGTATCATTACCGTAGAATAGCCCCAGTGTTAGAAATATATCCCTGCTTCTGCTTGGGAAACCACTTTTGTAACCTGAAATACCGATGTTTGTAGTCCTTAATCACTTAGAAAAAAATTACTCGAACTGAATCTTCGATGGTTGTATACGCAGACACCTACACAGGAGCGGCGACGATGGCCTGAAAAAGACCATTATTAAATCGTGTGTACGGGTCAGTTATGGTTCATTACGCTCGAGTAAAGTTAACACCGTCTAAATCACTACATAGGATACACACTCGCTATGGCACCTCATCACCAGTACTCGCAGAGACACAGGAGTTGCGTGTGCTCGTAAAAATTACGTTTATATGCCCCACATCTCATTGCTATAAGCAGTTGGTATTGATAACCGAGCCGAACAAAGTACCTATCGTGATTAATTTAATTGCACGTACGTTTTTGCGTTACGTTCCTTCGCTAATTGGCGTTCAGCGTTTACAAGGGGTTACGGTTTCCTCGTATTCGTGTAATTGACGGTCTACATGCTTTACAATGTATCCGCGATACCAGTTTGTTTTCCAGGGAGGAAGTTCAAATGCCTCGATACTTTCGTACATACGCTAAAAACGAATTCGCTGGCGAGTTGCGCCGAACTAATTACGGGTAGATTCGGTTTAAAAGTTGATTCGCACCGGCACCTCATTTACTTATTATTTTTATCGTTGCGTGAAACTACGATATTTAGCAATATGCGTAAACAACGAGTTGTAGATGTCAAAACCGAGCCACATGCGATTGCGTTCCACCTTCCACGCATCGTGCATAGTGTACGAATTATAACACGGAAACAAGTGGTGTTTTTCAACCTTCGTTTCATTTCGTTTTCGTACATTTTCTACATCAGATTGTACCATTTTACAACCGTTTCGAATACAATCACCAACGTTAATTGTTGCCACGTCCAGATTACTACGCACAAATATGGTCGCCGAGAACACGAGATTCTAATACGATTTTTCGTGTCCAAATGGAAAACACCGGAGAAGCGTGACGGCCACTAGTAATTCGCTATACTCGCCGACATCGCCATCGTGAATTCATTTCGATCAGTATTACCAAAATTTTCGTGTACTACGAATTCGTGATTTAACTTCAATGACGAGCCGTAGATAAGTTACGATGATTCCTGATCCTCAAGTGTTCGACGGATCTGCGTATTAAATAAAACATAAAAATTAAACGCGATGATTAGAGACGAGATCACAGCGCACCTTACGTAGTCGCTTATAATTAGTACACGTTCACATTGAAATGCCGCATTTTCCCAAAATAATCTTTCGTCGACGACCTCGCGCTTTGCAGACCGGATCATCGTGCTATTGACAGCTTCGCAAAGTTATCTTAATCGTTTCAGTGATACTAAACGAGCCTTACAACGAGTCTCAGTCACTTTACGCGATATATCCATTCGTAATGACCTGGTCAATTTCAAAGCTGAAAAATAAATTCTTCAAATATCGAGATATAGTGTTCACAAAGTAAATGCAAAGCAGCGCTGTACGTGGTATTGTGAGGAATTACTCTTCGAAGTCTGTGCAATAAAAGAAAAAAAAAACGAAAAAAAAAAAATTTTGAACTTGATAGCAAATAATTGTAGAAACAAAAAGTATATCTAACAATAACGAACTTATATATTCACACTTGAATATCCCAGACGGTATATATTTTAATTGATTATATTTCTTTTTAACGACCGAAAAAAAATTATAGATACTAAAATTGAAAATTTATGAAGAATAAATATTCTAACAAGACTTAGTCTTATATTATTTTTCGTTTTTTATCAACAACAATAATTAATTTCAGAGGCGAAACAACTGGATTCTATTGAAGGCGGTAGCAAAGAGCAGGGGCGTAACTAGGGGGGAGGATGGGGGGAGCTTCCCCCCCGGGTGTTTTGAAAAGTTAGGAAATTTATAATTGTTCAACGCTGAAATTGGGAACTTGAATTTTTTTTGGGAAAATAAGAACTCGAATAAATTCGAACTAATGCCAACTTATATCATGTATAGTGCACAACCAGAGACGTAGCCCCCTTGCCTTTTGGAAAGTTGGTAAATTTGGAGTTTTAGCGTAAAGTTGGTAAACTTGACCACTTGCGCAGTATTATTACAGAGCTATTTTTAAATTTTTTGAAGACTAAAAAAAAAAAAAAAAAAAGGTCAACAGTTGGTAAAATTTCATGGTATTACTTGGCTATTTTTGGTCCCCCCCCCCAAGAATGTCCTCGGTACGCCCCTGGCAAAGAGAGATTTTGTAGGTGAGAATTTCTCATATGTTCCTACATCGTATAATTTTTCTATAATAACAGCTGCCAAGTAAATTTATACCAAAAAAACGTTCTTCAATTGAAATTCATCTTCTTAAATATCTCTTGTGCATTAAAAAAAGTATGCCTTTAAAAAATCATTCCCCTTCCTCCACCAAGCTACTTTGACTGTAGACCAAGAAAATATATGTTCTGAAAATCATTTACACAACCACTACCACACACGTATCCTGGCTATGGCCTGGTTCTACTTCGTCAAATTTGTTACGGTGGAAAAGTAGAATTTACACGTGGTCAGAGGCACACTGAAGGATTTTTAATGGCGACGGAGGAGGCAAGAAATAAAAATTACCAATTCTATCGAACAATTTTTTTCAATTCGTAAAATTTATACATAAAAAATTCAGATGGGTCATTCTTAATTTGCTGTGTAAAATCTTCGAGAGATCGAGGGACAAGTTGCCCCATTCTTCGATTTCATTATATCTCTGCTCATGGCACCCCTGCCTTGTTTTCGTCGCCGGTGACTGCGTATGGCATCAGCCTCACTCTCATTCCTTTAAATTGAAATCACTTTAATCAAGTAAGAAACTGATGACAGAAAAAAAAAAATTAATCGCCTTTATCGTGGAAATTGTGATAAAATGACTCGCAAATTCTACAATAATATTTTTTCAAGTTTTCCACATATTCGCATACGAAATTCATTCGTTAAATCAATGAAGGCTTTTGTCGTGGTGAGGAAAAGAAAACTCTCATTTTGGGAAGGTCATTCCTCATAGCCTCAGGATATAGAAATGAACAGCGTTTAGACAGAGAACTTTCGTATACAAGTGGTAGGAATACCCCATGAAAATTCTCAACATGAATTAATTCTAAAACAGAAGTAAGACTTCATTTGATAAAATATAGTGAAAATGTTCTTGACAGGAATTTTTATTTTTCTGGTAGTTTCCAATAGGTACCTTACTAGAAAATACGATTTTTAAAATAATGATTGATTTTTCACTCAAAATCTGAGGTGGGCAAGTTGTTACTTATTTCGAAAAATGTGATTTATTTATTGAAAGTTCTACCTCCTCTTGATTTTAACCAATTGACTTCCAATTTAGTACGAAAGTGGAGGTACCATATGTATACAAAACCAGTTTATTCATTTTTCTAATAGGAAATATGACCTTGAAATTGATTCTGAAAACTTAAAATCCTTTTAAAAACCTCCATTTTCAATGAAAAAATATTTAAAAAAATTAGAAAGAGTATCCACGTCCAAACCTTAACATAGAGAATCATTAGGTAGGTTGTGATAGTGCTTACTTGTGAAGAACAACAAAAAAATTCATATACAATAAATTGTACACATATAACTCAAACTCAAAATTGAAGATGCTCCATTAATAATACAGTTCAAATTACGAATAGAATTTTATTATTCAATTTTCTGAATACTTCATTTAAATTTTTTTTTTCATTTAAATTTTATTCAAATTAATTTAATTAATTTAATATTTTTATTTGTATTTAAAGATACTTAAATTATTAATTTTTTCATTTTTTTTTCATTTTTCTCATTTTTCCCCATTTTTTTGAATTTTTTTTTTCTATTTTTTTTTTCCATTTCTTTTTCATTATTATAAGCCAATATTTTGCTAATTAATTTGTTAAATCTCCCTCTCCCCTTTCTCATCATCACCCCAAAAATTAAGCTGGAGCTCAATTATTCACATTTCTACTCCATAAACTCAGCTTCTTGCCTAGGGTGGAAAATTCGACGATCTTGTAGCCTTCGAATATACCACTTTAGACGTCGAAAAACTCCAAAATACCATCGACGAGCCTACCCAGCGAAACGAATCGACATCTCGGACACCTTGCCATAAAACCCATCTAATTAATAACGCCACAAAGAAAAGGAGAAAAAAAAACGCCCGGTATTCCAATAAACAAACACAGGTAGCTACGGAATCGTGTAGGTATCATTGTGTGTATTGAAAACGTACTCGACATTGTTTCCGATTGTTAACGCGTTAACAAAACCACACCGTACCTTTACGGGTAGCCCGAGAAGCGCGCATTTAATGTCAAAAGTCAATAAATAATCGAAGATGGTGTTTATTTTTCAAAATGAACCGTATCTCAGTCGGATGCTCAATTATTTATTTTCGAATACGTTTTTTCGTTTACTTTTGGAGAACTGCGCGACGGCGCGGCGAAGGTGGTGCGAGAAGGTAATCAAGAAACCACGCTCGTAATAAATGATATGAGAGAGGAGAACAGTTGCACCGGAACGAATGAAATTGGAATCGTCTTCTGGCTTTGCGCTATTTCCAAATTATTAAAGTCCATTGTACGCGTTTTTCTTTTGTTCGATTAACTCGCGGTTACCGCGATGATGTTTGTTTTACAATACACACAAACGCCGGAGCAACGAACAACGAGATGAAAAAAAATTAAATTAAAAGAATTTTAAATATATACACAATGCGATAATAAATAATAAACGCAGTTCGAGTCGTCCAGTTGGTAAAAAAAATTATTGGAAATTATTTTCACCGCTCTTCGCACCTCTATCGCCACATAACTTATATACAAATTATAATAACCGTATTTTTTCCCGTACTTGTTCATCTTTTTAAAATGAAGTCTTTGTTCGAGACATGTCGCATGATAGTTCGGTCTTTATTTTTGTTTAATACGACTTTTTTTTCCTTACTTCATTCTTCACACCTCTCTCTTTCTCTTCCTACTATGTCTGGCCGATGAATCCTTTTCAAATAATCGATTATACGTTTTTATGAACTACGTGCTCTGGAAACGCGCGTATACCTATCTCTCAATCAATGAATTCATTCCATATAAGCCGGCGTTACCTCCGCTCCTTCAACAATTGATATTAAGAACGCTCTGGAACAATATAAAGCGTCGTTTTGTTTACATATACGCTACCTCATCGACTACCTGATCTATGCTGCGTTGATTTAGAAAACATACATAAACAAAAAAAGAAAAAAGGAACCTCAAACACACAATATCATCAGCATCGCGTCACACATTAATAATATTATAACATAAGTATTAATGGCGGACGTGATCTGCATTGTATACCGAAGTACGCTTCGGTATTAGGTTTGAAAATATAAAGTCATTTTCATTATAACCATACACACGATATCTATTAACTATACCAGCGTTTCCATTCGACGATGACCCGTTTGCTATATATATATTGATTTTTCCTTATTTGTTTCAACTTTCTTGTACGTGTCTTTTTTTTGTTACTAGACTATGTATGAAAAAAAATTTGTAATGCGGATGAACCGTTTTCGTATTCATCGACCGATCTAATTATTATACACATTGTGTCCGGCTCTTATCAATTTCAACCATTCGGTGTTTCTCAATTGTTACACGTCCTCTATGGCGATTGAAAGATCTTGAGGTTTGTTTTGAAAACGTCCACGTGACTTGATTTGTTTTCTCTTCTTCTTTCCTTTTATATAGGGGATTTGAATCGATCGAATGAATTTTTATTCATGGACAATTCGTCTATGGCGATTGAAAGATCTTGAGGTTTGTTTTGAAAACGTCCACGTGACTTGATTTGTTTTCTCTTCTTCTTTCCTTTTATATAGGGGATTTGAATCGATCGAATGAATTTTTATTCATGGACAATTCGTTTGGCCATCGAACAAATTTTGATGAGCAAGGTGAAGCTATCGTGTACGAAGGCTTTGTCGAATGCTAAAACATTAGCATAAGAATACATCACTTTCCAGCTTTTTTAAATCAACCGATTAATGCAAATATTCCCACGTTTTTGTAGATAGTAATTCTTATTAAGTCAGTTATTGGGATTATCATCTAGAGCACTTTTAAAAATACAACGTGTCCAACTGATCTTAGTACCTCTTTAAATTACAAAGTTGGTACTTTAATTTGAAATTCAGTTTAAACTTCCCTACTTTGAACATAGAGATAAATCATTAGATATTGAAATATAAAACTTATCACTCACTACATTTTTCAAACGTTTTCTTTGATTTAAAAAAAAGTTGTTTTTAATACCTATAGCCGCAAACTGTGGGGGTACTGTGTCCAATATAGCTTGAGACTTTTTGACAGCGCAAAGTTAGGCAACAATTCATACATGGTTACTCAAAATGTGGATTGTATTACAAAGTAGGTAAATATGTTATTACCTATTAGCTCATCGAAGTTAGCAGGAAACATATTCACAGAATTTTTTTTGTGCTTTACTATTTCGACGATTCGATCAGTATTCTCAATTTGAACACATTTTGGGTAGTAATGAAATCGTGAAAATTGTCGCGCTTTTTGCTTAACTTTGCGCTGTCAAAAAGTCTCAAGCTATATTGGACAGACAGTATTAAGATCAGTTCTACACGGTATATAGGAGCAATGAACCCTCCAGAAACTACGATTTTGCGTTTTCTTGCTTATAGCAACACGACAAGAGACAATCAGCTCTGTAATAAATTAAGCCACCCTAAATTGCCTAAAATTTGATCTATCCATTTTTTTCTATCATCATTTCCCTTTTACCTAGTAAAATGATTCGGAAGATTAATTTTTTCTTTCAATAAGCTATATTATGCTTGAATAATTTTTGATCAACTTTCATGGTATTACTTAGTTTATTACTATTTTTCAAATAGTATAATACCGAGAATAAAATTTGATAGATATTTTAAATAACTGTATTCCATTAAAAATAAAAATATTCATGATGTTACATCAATATATGAGCAAATTAAAAATTAATCGTATAAACGTTATTTATTTGCGAAAGAAAGAAAAAAAAATCAGGGCTGCCAAGAGAGAAAATTCTAAATTTTCAAGAAATTCTAAATTTCTAACGAAGAAACAAATGTTCAAAAAAAATAAAAAAAACTACCAATAGAAAATTTAAAAAGTCCTCTCACCCACCCCCCCCGCCACTAAACTAAATACATGTTTGAAAATCAAAAATCATTAAAAAATCATAAATCCAATCCATTCACGAATTATGTGTATTCCTAAGCAATTGAACAATTTTAATGATAAATGCGATAAATCTATCATTGCGTAGAAAACTGAAAAATTTCTTCTTCCTCCCTTCAACAAAAAAAAAAGTTCAGCTTGACTTGAAAATATAGTGTCGAAAATGAAAAAATATTCACAAAAATATCAAAATATTAACTTGTCAGGGTCATTCAAGAAAAACATCTTTTCCTGGGACTCAATCACAGTGAACACAATCAAATATACATGGGGTCAGTGTCGTAGTCAAGGGTAGGTCCTGGAAGTTCGGACTTCCCTTAATATTTCATTTAACCTCCATCTTTACAATAAATTCATTCTTCGTTCTTTGCTTTCCATTTCATGAGCTGTTTTCAATTCGACAAAATGACTCTCCTCCTCACCCTCCCTGTCCAACAAAACTTTTGTTAAGTCGCTGTACCCTCCGAATTAGGTGTATAATGGAATTCATTTGAGAATATTTTTTGAGCCAATGCCTCAATGAGAAATTTCTGGCTACTCCACGTGATGGAGTTAAGAGCAATACGTATAAATGTGTATATTTTTTTTTGAGGAGCGAGAGGCTAAGTTAAGGTCATTAGAAAAATACTCAATAAAAATGTTTAATTTTTTTTCATCTATTTATTTTCTTATCTGTATCTAAGGTCGAGAATAGGAAAGTGGAAAGGAGGCAAATTGTTCCCGGACTCGGGCTACTAAGAGGTACCGGAAATCAAAAATTTTAATTTTTAAGAAGTTTTTCAATATCAATTAGATTTTTTTTACTTTACTTTTTTACTTTTTTTTGTTTTACGTGCCATGTACAGCTACGGGGCTAGAGGCACGGACGAGGGGTTAGATGAGTGTGAGGAGTTTGGAATCAGATAGGAAGGAGAGGACGAGGTCCGAGGCAACGTGGTCATCCCGGAGCAAGCGGGGGAGGGAGTCAGGGAGGGTATGTTTCTCTCGGAGGGAACGATATTTAGGGCATTGGATGAGGATATGATGGACCGAGATTACTGTATTGCAGGTGGGACAAGTTGGAGGAGGTGATTTATTAATCAGGTAGGAGTGCGTAAGATTAGTATGTCCGATTCTAAGACGACATAACGCTACCTCTTCGCGCCTAGATTTACGGAGTGAGGTGGCCCAGAGCCCCGTAGCTGGTTTAATTAGTTTTAGCTTGTTGATGGCTGGTTGAGCGGTCCATTGGCTGGTATACTTGGCATTTTCGTTATTTTTTTTTCAAATTTTCGTTGAATTTAAAAATTTAAATTATTTTTGCCCTAGGATTTATTGTCCTTTCCCCGGCCCTGCCCACAGCCAGTACAGAAATTTCAATAAAAACTCTTCGCAATTCTTAATATTTAAACGACCAATGACAAATCCAGGAACACGAAATATTTTTCATACCTTAATCATTCATCGAGGCTTCGGGTATCTTTAACTACATTTTGAAACGTATCAAATATAAAAAGTAACTCGTTAAAACTTCAAGATAATTTATATGTTCGAATTGACACTCCCCAAACAAATGCACATAATAATTAAATTACCAAACAAGTCCGACTCCTTTAACTTTTATCATTCGAGTCTCACTGGCAGAATATACGAAAAACGAGAGGCAAAAAAACCCCCCGAAGGTGATTAGTAAAGGAGTGTCTGCTCGACTACGTTACGTTGATGGAATGCTAGGTGATTTTTGGGTAAACTATCGAGTCTGGCGGCAAGCTACACAGAATGGGTAACAAATTTCTCTAAACACGCGACCACAATTATTTGATCACGTTGATATAAGGTTTTATTATTAAATCGTTATCTCATTCAGTTAAATTTAATTTGGAACAGAGTACGCGGTCGACGGGGTGTAAATATGGTCACCCAGCTATTATAGCGCCGTACTTAAATTATACCTAATCACGGTATACAAATGGACAATTGACTCGCGCGCCGATTTCGTGTTTTTTATTTCAACTTTGACGTGAAAAGTATAATTTATTAGCACCGCAATGGCGCTGCTGGCCGGTGGTAATGGCGCGAAGGGCTTGTATTTCCGATGTAATATGATGGGAATAATTTGCATGAAAATGTACTTCTGCTTTTCTTCCATAATACGTTGGTCACAGTATGGCCGCGAATAGCCCTCTGAAATTTCGTATGGCTCGAGGAAACACGATTTTTAACACCGCACGTTCGCTCGTTCATGTCGAACGAGTTGGGTATACCGAAGGAGCGAGTGTATACATAGGTTGCGTTCGTACGTACATTTCAAATTACGTCGTTTCGATGACGTTTAACCTAATCAGAGATGTAAAAATCATGGCAACAGTACGCGCGTCTATACGTAACAGACGGTCGGTCGTAATTACTATACGTTAATTACAACGGCGAACAAATAAAGAAAAACAATTACAAAGCTATTATTGTTTGTTATACGTTTTCGGCTCTATCGGTCCATCACTGCGAACAGTCAATTTGGTTGGTGCATTTGAAGCGGCGCATAATGCCGCCTCGCGCCGAACTCGGCAAAAGACAAATAACAACATCGCAACGTACAATAACGGCAACGTATTAAAAACTTCGAGAAACTCGTTACAACACAGTTGAAAAATCATTTATCATTTTATTAGGACGAGCAACGCAGGTACCCAGGCGGCTCGAAATCACGGATAATATAGCGGCGCCCGTTCGGTATTTTTTTTTTCAACTTGATGATGTTTCGTGTGGATCTGTTTTGGACGCGAAGGCGAACGTTTCATCTTATAGGGTGGCGCTTATGTATATGCTTATACTTCCATCATCGTCAGACCAGATATTCTTCTCGTTTCCAAAACCTTCCTTTTGTTTTACACTCGCCGTTCTCCGACTCATTGTTTTCCGCCGGTATTGATGTTAATCGCTCCAAATCGATCGCCTTACTATCCTGCCGAGAAAATAAATTATTTCTCGCGCAAAAAAATGAAAAAAAAGCGTCCCGAAAATCGAAAACCGACGCGATTAATGATCCTATTTACGCCACCTTTGTAGGGGTGAGTTCCATCGTAACGGTATCTCCGAAACTCCAAACGTTCTCGTCATTTGCCGCGCGAGGCTCGCGACGTCTACGCTTTAATTAATTTCAACGCCGATACGGTTACGCGATCAATTCGTACGATGCATCCAGCAATTACCGCAGTACCAATTCGTCGTTCTCAACTATACCGATAATATATGCTTGTTGTAAGACGTCGAATAATTTATCAACAATGGCATCTGTATATGTATTTTCAGTTTTCAATGAAAAGGTACCAATAGGAGGGGAGGTTAGGGTTCAAGGAAAGTTCATTTGCCTATTTCGTGCTGGCGTATATACCTATATAGAACAACACTACAACGTAGTGAAACAATAGAACCGAACCGCAGAAGAAATAAAAGAACACGATGTCATTCTTCGCGCCTCAATACCGATACATTTTTGTTTGGTTTATTCATCAATCAATCGCATCGATCAATCAAACAATAATTACTATCGAATTCAACGGCTCTATACTTACGATTAAACTACGACACCATCGTGTGTTCTTCGTGACGCGAGATATAAAACAAGTATCTCGGTATACCAGGCGAAAAGCTGCATCAATTTTTCAAGTAACTAGTATAATACATCCAGCTAATGATGATAATATAAACATTCATATACAAAAGTATTCGTTCCAAATTTACTGAAGGATTTTAAATAATGTCGAATAAATCAATGACATGAACCGATCTTCAAGCTGAATTTCAACACCTACAAAAATACACAACTTCTTTAGCAATCAACCCATAAGGGCATTTTTAATATCTCGAAGAGACAAAAAACAAAAAAAAAATAAACAAAAAAAGTGAAAAATACCTAATTAAAAACTCCCACTTGAGAGAAAAAAATTACCTACAATAAAACCACAAGATAAAATCATATTCTCAGTATTTGTCCGATTATAATCTCAAAACAAATTAACGCTATCGGCATAACCTTCCGTGGCAATACGCCCCAAGGCTTATCAAAGCAATTCCATCTTAGCGAGATGTAAATTAATAACTTAACTCTTACGAATAGGTATCATAATACTTATAAATGTGTCGTTATTATGATCAGACGACTGTGTGTGATATGTATCTCTTAAGGTTTCTTTTCTTTTTCATCAAAAATATTTCGCCGACAGACAAACTCGATTTTTACGATTTTAAATTTCGCAATAAATTTCCAGCTCGAAGTTTACGATATCACTGATACCATTCCGGTACACATAAACTACGTAATTCGTTAGTAACTTTATAGTGTTATTCAAAGAGGAAATATCCTTCGCGAGTTTTACGGCCGACTTGGCTAGATTAAAATGAAACCCGATTATAGCATTCGAGTTTTCGAAAATTAAATTAAAAATTTCGTTCAAAAAAATTATTTTTCTTTCCGCTTCTTAATATTTTCGAAGTAAGTATACAATGAAATTTTCCATAGTTCTTCATTAATAATCAATTAAATTCGCTTCGAAGCCAATACGAAGTTGTATAATATTATTCAGGCCCGTAGCCAGGATTTTTTCTAGAGGGGGCAAAGGGGGGGCAGATTTTTTTTTCACACCAAAAAAATTTTCAAATTCAAAATGCACTTATGAATATAATTTTTTATTTTTTTTTAAAGTATATTTCAAATTAAAATACGAGTCCAAAATTTAATATTAATACAATTTCAATTTTCTATTTTTTCATGAATTAAATATTTTTAAAAAATTTTCAACGCAAATTTTATTTAAGTGGTGTTTTTCGAACGGAATAACTATCAAATTACAACATCGTCCAAATAACATTGACTGACGATACGGAGTTAAGATTCGATTTCTTGTGCTGAAAGACGACAACAACAACGCATCAGTATCGCCTCACACAGATGCAACTAAATTAAGCGAAAACGAAGTACTGACATCTCTATAACACTGTTACCAATCGTCAGTTCAAAAATATGTTAATTTATCAATGTGACTATCGATTTGAAACACATTTAAGTGGATTTATTAATTTTTGTGTCAATGACCAAATTAAAAAGTAAAAAAGGGGTTTTTGGGTAATTTTTCTGAGGGCGGCAAAAATTCTTCTAGGGGGGCAACGCCCCCCCTTGCCCCCCCTGGCTACGGGCCTGATATTATTAAGAACCGGGTAATAATTTTATAAATTTTCTGGTGTTGGGCCACTACGTATATCGATAGGGCTATCGATTACTATCGATACTAGTGTAAAACATCCATAGTTCCCATCACCAAACTTTTCACTTGCTTGTGCAGACGTGATATATTAATACACAATTTATTCGGTAAAACTTACGCTGCTAATAGACTTTTTTAAGGTACGCAGGAATGGAAATGAACTCCAATTTTTAATATTTTTAGCAAAAACTCGATGCTTTCCTACTCCTTTTCAATTTTGTAATCTTATAATTTTACTTGTTTCAATACAGTTTCCAATCACGTGTAATGATAAAACTTCATAAAAGACAATTTACACATGACCAGGTAATTATCTTTTACTAGAAAATATCTCAGTGTATGTACAACACATTTCGAAAGAGCTAATTTAAAGTTTGGAAGCTCTGCTCTCTCTATTTCTTTAAGATGAACATCTAGGTAGGCGGAAAGCCCTTACCAACTCTGTAGACGAAGACAATGCTCAGAATCAGAACTCTTCATTTTCTTCTAACAACATTGATCGAAATCAATCAGTAGTTTCTTATTTTTATATGTAGCCAAACATCATTCAGAGCCTTATAAAAACAAGTTTCGAAAGGTATAAAATTTCAATAAGCTCGAAGTGGAAATTAAGAGAAGCACAGTAGGTAACGACTTGATGGAATGATCTTATATAGGTATTTGCACAGTTGAGAACATATAACATTCATTCACATAGGTATTCTTCTTACCTGTATTCCAACTTTTCATTCATTTTTTCGCTTTACACAAATCATTTATATCAAGTTTCATTCCCTAATTCGACAATATTACCATTTTCATACTAGATGCAATTAGATCACTTTCCCTCCGCAATTTTAGAGTGTTTGGAGCGCAATTCGAGTTCCACCATTTTACTGCAATCCCCCTCACAGTCTCCAAAAATAAAATGACAGCCATGTAAGTTGAGAATGCAAAGAAGTTCACTCTTTCTTCAGGAAAAAAATTGAGATACGAAAAGTCAAGTTCTTAACTGATGCAAAGAGTGGGAGCAGGAGTAAAGACATATTTTTCAGGATTGTATCTATCATTGTATTAAAAGGGCCACTTGCATTCTAACTTATTCAATGAAATATTAATTTATTATCCGTTTACATGTAGTGTGTACTCCGAGGAGCATATACAATGTCATACCTATGTTACAAAAAAAAAAAAAAAATTTAAATTAAATAACTATTAACACATGGCCCATACATATAAAATATTTTAAATTACTACATTGTGAGATACAGTTGCACCGTGTAAAACGCACCAACAATCAGCAATTCCCTGAGTTTAATAGCAAAAAACAGTGGCGCAATCAGGGGAGGGGCTAGCGGGCTAACCCCCCCCAAAAAAAAATTCTTCTAAATTTCAAAAATCAATTATTAAACATATACGCGTCCTAGATATTAATAAAAAAAACTTTTTGGCTCCTTTTTCAACATTTATGTGTGATAAATTCGTATATACCAAGGGGCTATCTATGTATGGTTAATCTACAATTCATTTTGCAATTTTTTCAAAAAATTTTTACATTTCTTGAAAATAGGTGGGTATCAACTAGAGTTCGAGTCTCCTTGTTTTTAGCCCCTTCCAAAACAAAGTCTGGTTGCGCCACTGGCAAAAAAGCAAATTGGAGTTGATTACTTAACGACTAAAAACAACAATACTTGAAGGAACCGATACTTCAAATGTTCACTTGAGGGACCAAAGTTGACACAGGAGGTATCTATCGTATGATTCCTCATGGGGAGCCCTATTGAAGTAAGTATCAAGTCACTCAAAACATCCCACATAACTAAATTCTCAATGGACAAAATCGTTAGCTGATTCAAAAAGCGGTCATTCCAAGAAAAATCTGAACGTGCTGAAATACCTAAACGAGTGATCAGAACATCTGAACGGAAATAACTGTTATCAAGCTGATTTTTGATATAGTTGCATCAGGTACCTTATTGGTAAAATATTTCTAATCTTCAGAAATACGAATGACCCATATACAAGTTATGAAGATATAATATGTCAACAGCATATCATCAATGCATGATTTAATGAACATTAATATGAGATCAAAATTGTGTAGATTTCATATAGACATCCTACAGACATTTAAACGCTTCAAAATCGATTCAAAATCAATACGATATTAAAAATAGGACATTTTGAACATATAAATATCCATGTGTCATTGATATTGTTACAAATTGTCAAGCGAGCAGATGAAAATCATGTAAATTCGCCGAATTAGTTTTCAAATTGAATTTTGAGATCTTCGAGTTATTTCAGAAAATCTGAATTCAAGACAACTTACCTCTTTTGCCCTATCTCCTAATATCCGAGATCTTGAAAATATATCTCAACTCCCATCCATATTGATTGACTTGACGGTTAAAAAATCCTCCATAACGTGCCTGTGAAATAAAATTCGCAGAGCTAAACGATCCATGTAATCGCATGATTAATTCATAAAAAAATCGAGTAAAAAATTACAGCAGATATAACAAATTAACACCTCTAAAAAAGTCATCACTTTCTAACCACCACAAGACGCGTGTGAATACATTTCCACCACACTTCTCAACACAGACACGCATTTCCAGACCACATTACCAAATCTCGAACACGTTTCGCTCATAACATACGCTTAATTACTCCCGGAAAATTTTTTTCCAACGTAGAGGGTTTTTTAATTTTGATATCAGCACGCCGCTATTCTAAACCTAAAGGGGTACTTTTTATACACGAATTTACAAATGGAAATGGTTTCGTTAACAAAACCCCCGATAATTTAAGTGGTTTCTCTCCAAAGATGGCAGTCGATAGGTTAAAATAGGTCGACGGTGGCGAACAATCGACGCCAAAACCGCCGTATAATATCAACCCTATCCGAATCTATATGAGGTGGGATTAGAGGGGATAAGATAAGCCGGAAACGAGAAAATAAATGCAATCTGGTTGCAATCGGAATAAATTTCGTTTAAATAGGGGACGAGTTATGGTACCTTGATTAGAGGGTTGTCACATACATCCTCAGGTATACCAATCACAATTCGCTTTATTAAGTATTCATGATGGAACTAGATACCGTTGCGAGGTAATGGTAGTGGTAGCGAAATGAAGCGAATTTTACGATAAGTTGATCATAAAGTTAAAGAGTTCTAGAACTGAAAGGAATAAGGGTTTAATAGTTTGTCAGAGATAACATAACGTCGCTTTGGGGTCGTCGACGTTTACGTGCTCAATCACGAGATTTTCTTACGACTGATAGGTACATATCTTATTGATTCTATTCCAACAAAGTATCGCGCAGACCAGTTGCCAGAATGTTTCTCAGCCAGAGCAATGAAATAAACAAAAATGCGAGAATTTTTTATTTGGTTTATAATTAAAATGTTTAAAATAATGTTCGATACTAATGTACCTAAATTAAAAGTATACAGAAAATAACATTCTAATAACAAAGAAACCAAAAATAACAGTCGTATTGATATAGTTTTTAGCAATATTATTCATACTTTATCAGTAAATTTTATATGATAAATATACATTTTTGAGCAGGGAAGGGGAAGGGTACTGCATTTTTGTTTATTTCATTGTTCTGGCTGAAAAAATGCCGGAAACTAAGAGATCATGGTAAGGAGATTTTCGATATACTATAGAGCACAGAAACCTTTTTCAAACACTATAGTAATCAGAGATTTTTTAGCAAAGAAGGAAATCAATTTTTTTGGAACAAAAACCAGTGTATGAAGAAGACAAAACGAAGTGTGAATTTATTACTCAGCAGAATGATAAAAACCAAAAAAAAATATGATTAATTTAATTAGAAACGTTGGAAACTTGATAATAAAAGGTCTGTGAAGCAGATTATTAACCTATCCAATCACAGCCAAAAAGGACTCATAAAATTGAAAAATTATAAATTTTCCAAAACTTGAAGAGGGGTCCTGATCTCGTACACCATCTTGATTACATCACTGACATTGGCTACGCAGTACATTAGACTGACTCTCATGACATTCCATAGTAATACGATATCAAATACCTACAGTTCATATTAATATTAACAGAGTATCAAAATTATAGTTTGAGGGAGTTTCAGAATATAATCGATGTCTTCAATTCATCAAAATCAAGCATCATTTATTCTCTAATTTATACCAAGTGTTCTACCATATCTTACCAATTCCATTTGAGTCTCGTAGAAATGTAACGTTTCTTGATTATTTTCTGAATACAATACGTATTTGTAACTCGAATCTAAATGCAAAAAAAATATGATAAAATCAATATTAAAATGAGTAAGAAATCAGTATTGAGGTTTTATGGAAAAAGCGTCAAAAAAATGTGAACAAACTCAATAAATAACTCTACAATGAGTTAGATAAACAAAGGCGTATTCACGTTGTACTATATAAATTCGCCAACTATCTAATCCCTTCAGTTACACCCCTCGAGGCTTAGCTCACTCGAAAAAATAGCATCAATAAGAACATATTGTCCGAAAAAATGCATCGTCGAGCAATATATCACTTCCTTATTTTTCATCAAGTGGTGAAGAATATATAAGCGTAACAGACCTCGAAGCTGGAAGCAGATTCAACGGAAACAAATGTGTCAGTTTTTTCTTTGCGTTTTTATTTAATTCATTCGATTTCGATTCTGTGTATTCATTCAACGATGATCAATCATTTTGATGGATCGAAATGCTAGTTCGGAAATTACGTAAAATGCTTATTAAAAAAAAAAAAACGGCGGGAAAAAAGGGCGAAGGGTGAGACGACTAAGACGGATACATTGGCGTAACCCAAGAGCGGTTTTTTGCCCACATAATCGCTCCCATACTCAACACCTTAAGACATTAGGAAAACGCTTTTTATAAAAATGCCATGTCCCTTATACCGTATTAATTGAATAACTCGATAGAATAATTTTAATTATATTGCCAAACAATACATCTAACTGTTTTAAAAATGATCTCGTCTAACAATACGAATATCTCGCAGCAAATAGCACGCGGTGTTTGCGCCATTCTACGCGTGTATCGCTAAATTCAAATTATTTACTCTAATCTTTATCAAAACACCCCTGGATATCTGTCCGTTGGTTTGTATGGCATGATCCATGATGAATCAAGTATGTGAATTATAATAACTACTTTTATACGGATTGACAAAAGCCTTTCGTGCATCGTGCATACATCTGCTATACCGCTCCTCTTATAATAATTATTTCAAAGATGGCGTTAAGTTATATTAATTTAAAATGCTACAATGTTGAGCTACCATTTTGTTGAAATTCGCTTCATAATTCGGTTAAACACGTGATAATGATCGCTGGTAGCTTAATGTTTCCTCTTCGTATCTAATACGACGTGATCGTAAAGGTGGTCTTTTGTATATGTAATATTTTCCGAGTAAGTATACCTAAAATATCGACGTTTTAATTCTTTTTTATCCCATTTGTTCGATCAAATTGGCTGGAAGGGTTTTTACGATTTGATGTGGGGTTATTTTAATTTGTCGCGACAGCGTAGCGTCTTTAAAAGGCTTCTATTTTAATTCTTTAGTTTTTTTCTCTACTCCCATCAAAAGACATCTCCGATTTCAATATCACTGGTGGAGGTTCGTTAATTGAATTCAAACGGGAAATGAAATCCAAATGGAATTGATGTTCGGAACATCAACCAACATTACTTTGATATTTAATCGGTAACACGGGGAGGATTCATGAATGTATGCCAGCTTCTGATCTGTGATTCTGTATTGAGCCGCCTAATTTGAATATTGATCAATATAAATGCGTGAAGTAAACAGAAAGATTAGTGGATGCGATTACTTACGAACATACTAATCATTTGAAATCAAACTTCCATTCAACGATCCGGTTTTAGTGCCACAATTTCATCACTGGTTGATGCTATGTTCTACAGAAACAACACACTGATAATTTACGATGAAACAATTGATGTTTATCACATTTCCAGTACTTTATCAGAGAAAATTTGCATTCGAGCCAATAAGTAATAACATGCAATGTTGAATTATATTCACCTAAAAGTAAAATACGCCTTTTCACGAAAATGCTAGATGCAAATAAGCACGCTGATTGCGAAGAATATTTTGTAACACATTTGAATTCTAAAAGCTATGCATTATATCACGTAATAAGATCCTTAACAACAAAATTACGTGTTTTGGATCTTGGCAACACTGTATCAAGAGCATACGTTTATGGTTCGAAGTTGGTAAAGTTGCCTAACTAAACATATGAAAGAGTTTAATTTCTGTTCACAAAATTTTATAAAATTGTTAATTAATAAAATTGAATTCGATCACAGTATTTAATAATGACAAATGAACGCTTTAGGGCCCGTTCATAGAGAAATATAATTTTCAGAACCTATTTCATTTCCAACACTCACAATGGCAGTCAATACTCGTCAAACTTTGTGCCGACAATTCTTTAAAAAAAAAAAAAACTTATTTGATCGAATTTCACGCGTTGATGACGAGCAATTATTTTAGTATATACGTTTCAATTACAAAACAAATATTAATCGTATTTAATCCACCGGCAAGAAAACAAATTATTAATTATTGACAAAAATACGCAATAAATAAACAGGCCAAGGTTACCAGCGGTTGGTACTTTCGCACATGTGGAAACCGATATCTACATCGATATATGCAAATCATACTCGATTTTTAATTATTTTCCGTAATTTCATCGCAATTACCATCGCAATAATGACACACTTGCCTTTAGGAAATTGAATATAGTTTAACTATGTGTTCGAAGAATTAACTACACCGATCTGGTACGGTTTCTGGACCAATTACATTTGAAATTAAACGCTGAAAAATAAACGTTCGAGTGAAAAACTTGAAAATCACGAGCTAAAAAATGACAGATGACACGCAGTTAAACTATATTACTCGACCGTATATTAATTTCAGATATTTACTATTTAATTGTTTGTTTTCGACACTAGTTAAACTACGTTTGATTTCTTGTTTGCAGGTGTATGATGTCTCACAAAGCAACCGACGGGTACGGTCTATTTTATATTTGTTTTTATACGTTAAATTAATTTTAATTTGGCTGGCTACACTCGCAAACGCATGCGCTTTTTAGCTTGCATTGAGCTTTTTTTAATCGCAAAATGAGGCCGGATTTAAATCAAACGTAAATATCGAAATGCTTGGAATTCCGATAGCGGAAAAACTTTGCCGGAAGAAATAGCTCGGAATTAAAATACAACTAATTTGTTTATATCAGCTCGCGCTCTCCCCTTTGCCGACGAAAATATTCTTAAGAGAATTCCGTCGCGTTTAATTTTCTAGGTTTGGCTTCTTTCCCCTATTACAGTACTGTCTGCATTACTTAATGACTATTCCATTTACTAAAGCTCTTCAAATCACTTTAATTCGATTTCATCGTTTCTGGCAATCTGCTATACCAAAAGGGAAACGCCGCGTTGCGCGTTTTCCTTTTAGATTGTACGTTTCTTATGCTCATCCATTTGACTGGCACGAGTATAATTCCAGAGTTAGTTATCTTTGATTGATGAAATTATTTAATTTTTTCTCGCTTCTTTTCGTCGCGAAAATTTCATCCAATCCAAGAAAATAGTGTTTGCACTTGTACCAACCTGAAACAATAAAATAACATTCGAATTATAAAATTATAAATTATTTATATTTATTTGTTCTTTGAAAGTATTTTTTAATTCACAAAAAATTCTTGAAAAATATTCTCGCATTGCCTTTCAGCCTCTCAAAAAAATCCTGACAATTGAACCGAATTAACTTCTTTTTGTATAATTAAGTGACGTTCGTGCTTCGTAAAATGGTACATACGTTGCTTTTGTTTGACTTAATTTGCATTTCATTCGTAATCACGCTTTTTACTCGATTTATCGCTTGCTTTTAAGAGTAAAATATGCGAAGTATAAAAGGGTTAATTTCCACCGCAACCATAGTTCTTCGCTGGATTTCCATTTTAAACAATTTAACAACCGTACTTACTGCATTTTGGCAGTTTTTTTCTTGAACTCCCGCGCTAGGGTATTTCAGATTTAATCCCGTTACCCATTGAAGGACGTAAAAAAAAATGATTGATGATTCACACGCCCACAATGTTTAAAAATAATTATTTAAAAATATTCCCGAATGAAATTTCTTGCATCGAGCGTAATTTTCTACGATAAAATTATTACCGCTGATTTTTCAATAGGTTAATATTTTTTTTACTCGAAAAAAATCGCAAGTTACAAGGTGAGTGATATGTTTATACTTACATATTATAATGCATTTTTTATGAAACCTTTTTTTTTTTCGTTTCGAGGATAAAATTTCATATAAAACTGATTGCAAGTTCTACTAATTGCACGAACTAACACAACTTTGTGCTCTTATTTAGCCATTTATGAATAAAAATTCTCGTGACAATATAGAATAAATCACCTTTATAGTGTACCGTAACTCAATAGCAGGTGGTGTTTGAATAATAACGTGCTGTTGATTCCAGTTTTACAACTATTAAACACTGACGTGCATTTTTATTGCATTTAAAATTACATGCTTTCCATAGATGAAGATTTCATTTAACATTATAAGGTCAAATTTACTTACGACTCTTGTGCTGCTAGAAATAAGGTCATTTACATTTATATGGGGCTTTGAATTTTATGTTGAGTGAATTATGAAAATTATGAAATAGTCGTATATTAATCCACATTTATGGATGTGAAGCCCATATATGGATTTAAATTACTGGGCACACTAAAACGAAGCAATGGATCAGTGAAAAATGTGGGTGGCATATAACGTTTTTGTTGAATTGTGTGAATGTTCACCATTGCCTCAGCTCGTACACTCATCATATTCTTCATTTGAAACAGTAGTATTGCGAGAAAAGAGGGTGATTTTTTTGTCGAGACTTTTTAGACAGCAAAATTGATTATAACTAAATAACTAAATAAATATTTATCAATCTTATCTAGAACTCCTCAAACGCATTATCTATTTCTGGAGTTTAGATTCAGTGAAGTCCTAATTCCTCAATTTAATTTTATTTTCTAGAACAGTTTTTCAAATTTATGGAAGCTATATTATTCAGTATGACCTTCAAATTCGATTCTTTTTGCTGTACGTAACATTAGCCATCTATCCCTCAACTTCATTTAAGAATTGAGGATATTTAGTATCTACCTCTGACCCACATAAATCACATATGTCCATACCTATTCAATTTCAGCGATTTGAGGCTCCTCGAACCTTCTTCAAATTTTGACCATCCGCTATTTGAATCCGTTTCCATCCAAATTCAAGACGTTATATTTTAACCTCTAACTAATCTAACCTTTCTAGGTCGTTTTGATGAGGAGATATGGAAAATTCAAGACATTTCATGACTCAAAACTCCCTCAAAAAATAGTTTTTGCTATAACCGCTACAACATCATTTAGGAAACTAAAATTTGAATGCAATGATTTTCATTGGAAATTCAACTAAAAATATTTAATTTTGATAACTTAAAATTTCACAAAGTATCAAATAATTTTTTAAAACAATCCAATAAAATAACGAATTTTATAAATAATATTTTATCAAGAATTCAAACAAATGAAATTCTTCGTTGAAAAAAGCAAATGCTTTGATCATGGGGGGAGAGGGGTACTTTGATGATTTCAAGAGCAACTCATAATAAAGAAGGGGTCACTGGAGGCCTGAATAAATGTAACAGAAATAGATAGGGTTTGAATACAGAACCTCCCCCCCCCGAAGGGAGAAAGAGGAAGGTAACTAAGTACATAGTACAGTGAAAGATATTAAGAAGAATAATTAAGACATTAGCTCATTAAGTAGGGTGAAAATATTTTTAATTGGAGACTTGGAGTTTTCATTTTAATAGTATGTACCTCCCCATAATTACTCACAAAATATGATTTTCAATATGTCGACAGATTTTTCACCTCAGGAGGTTGACATCTGGAAAAACGAAAGTCTTTATCTACAGCAGATTTTGGTATAGAGGTAAAGGTACCAATTCAGTATAAACCAAATTTTTTCACACTTTTCTAACCAGAACATGACCTTGAAATTAATTTGGGAAACATGTCCATTGTAGAGCGCCATTTTTATGAAAAATTAATGAAAAAAATTATACAGTCTGTTACGTCCAAACCTTGACTGGAGAATCAGTGGATAGTGACAGTACTCGTCGAGAAGAAAAAAAAAACGTTATATACAAATATAGATTAATCACAAAACTGAAGGTGCTACAACCCCTCGAATTGTACAGAATTATAATTTTTCGTTGATTTTTTTGAAAAATGTTCACCTCAGCCCTGATCTAAAGTGCACATATCACCTCGTAAACCGAGTTCTGAAAATAACGAGCGGGCGTTCGGCTTTGGTCATTTTAAAAACGTACACAACTGGTAATTATACGCTGAAGCGCGATGGCATCTCAAGAGTGCAACCGACGCGTGAAGAAATCCACCTTGACAGATGGCGTTGGCGAATTGTTCGCTAAGCGCGTGAAGTTATCTTTTTTCGTGTTCGTTTTTTCACGTAATCCGAAATTCGGCTATTCATCGGGCGACGATAATTGCGTACGTATGGATTTCACGATTGTATTGTTCGCTTGTCATTTGCCGCTCTTCGTACTTAGGAGCCGAAACGGAAAAGAAATTGTAATGAATTCGACAACAAAATAAATACTCGCATAAAGATAAAAGCCGATACGGCGGCATTTCCATCGTACCTTGTCATCAATAACAATCGCCTCGATACGTAATATGCCTTTTTAAACAAGCACAAAAACACTCTCATCGTCACCGGTTCACCGAACCGTAATTTTGTGAAAATTTCGAGTACCGGTTACAGACTCGGTATGTAGTGTCGCGTTTTCACGCAAAAGGTGCGATATCCCATTTTCACGCGTTTTTGCCTTTTTACAACATCGTTTTAAGGTATTTATTTCGCAGTTTCCCTTTTCATACGTGTTCTTGGGTTTGTACATTTTTTTAATCTGCGAGTATGCTATCTGTAGACTCGGATTGATGGGCTTATCGTTCGCCATGTGAATTCCCTAATATACACGCTTCATTTGTCCGCACCTTCTATCATGTAAGCATGCCCATTATAGTACCTGAGTGATATGGCGAGTATTGTAGCCGAAACACCTTTTCGTCTTTGATTATTGTTAACGTTTGTGTATGTCGAGTGGTACTTTGTATCCATTAAATACTTATTCGCCAGTGACACATACGGAGTACTCAGCCAATTCTTCAACAGTACTTGTAGCTTATGAAGAATTAACATTTGGTCAGCGTATAACATACTCGTATACCATAAACGCAGGCGCAGATAACAAAAAATTAATAAATCTTTTGAGGTTCACCTCTTCAAGTACATATACAATGTAATCCAACATCAACCCTAGCACTTCTATCAATTTACCCATTTGATACTTTTTTATTACCTGCTGTCATTTCATTATATAAAACGCGCCAATTAACGGTAACATTACAAGGTGTACCCCGGATTTTATACATATATCAGCGTCCCCAACGAGTAAATCCAATCGAAAACGATAGCGCGTTAAGCCCGCCGATCACATTAGTAAACTGACCATTAATTATTTAATTGGCGGGCATTTTAAATAATCTTTACCGAGCGATGTTGACTAATGGTGTTTCGACATTTCATTAACGGTCGTTTGTAAATGTCCGATTGTTTGAAGTTACATTATTTATAACAAAAGCACCACCTCGTTCCGACTCATTAACGGTATATATCTACCAACCAATGGAAAAATATAGCCACTTATTTCCTTTTAACTCGGCGATATCGTGCTATTTTGGGTTGCATTATACCTATCGAGTTTATTTATGCGAATACATTACTCCATGGAGAACTATAAAAAGTGGTGAAGGAAGATGTTTTGCCTTAGATTGAGAACTGAGTTTTTTGATTAAAAAAAAAATTCAAAAATAGGTCCAAATATATGAAAAGTCTCTCCATGTAAAAAAATTAACAAAAATGAAAAAAGGCCAACGTAAAAAAAGAAATTATGTTCTGAAACGTAAACATTTGAATTCATCCGACCCCCTTCTAAAATTTGGTACGCTATAATAACTCAGCTTTTTATTAAAAAATTCAGCTAAAAATTTAATTATGAAAAAAAGAGAAAAAGTATGAATGAAAATATTTCCTTCAAGGCCCCAAAATGTAAAATAAATAAAAATAATTAAAAATTACAGATAATATCAAACGTCAAGATATACATACCCAATCCCCAACCTCCCATTTGCAAATTAGGTGAACTGTAATAACTTGTGTTTTTAATGAAAACTCAATTAAAGAACATAAAAAAATTTCTACATGAAAAAATACCCATAAGTGGTAAAAGATTGATAAAAAAAAATTCAATAATATGAAAAAAGAAATTCAAATTTAAAGGAAAAAATTTTCAAAAATTTAGAGGAAAGTCAAAGATTAAAAATATGAAAAAATATATTTTTTTTTTTTTTTTTTTTTTTATAGTAGTGCCATGTACTGCCGCTTAGGCCAGAGGCACGATTTAGATTGATATTAGATGCTGGTGAAGAGATTTATTTGGCGGATATATTGTATGAGTGGGCGAAGAGCCATTGGGTTATTGTTTAGGAGATCTGCTAATGTGATAGGGCTGTGAAATATATCGTTTCGAATTTTATCATATATGGGACAGTGTAGCAGAATGTGTGTAACGGTGACTGGGATTTGGCAATTTGTACATTGGGCGGCAGGTTGTCTATTGAGAAGGTGGCTAAATATGCAAAAACTCTCTAAATGAAAAAATGATCAAAAATGGAAAAAAGTCAAAATAAGAAATCTCAATAAAGAAAAATGATATAGTCCAAAAACGTAAAAAAAAAAAAAATTTGAAAAAGCCTTTAAATAAAAAATGACAAAAATGTATAAAAGTCGAAATTAAAAATCTCAACAATGAAGAAATGTCGAAAAATCAAAAAATACTGAAGTCCTCGCCCCTGTACGCTTTGCCGCCCAATTTTCAGTGTTCTCACTTTCATATACGAAAATAATCATTAATTAGTTCTAAATTATATAAATTAGGTGTCACAATTTAATATTAATGAATGATTTTTTAGATTTTCTTTTGACCGGGGGGGGGGAAATGGTGGGATTTTGGATTTAATTAAATTTAAATAATAATACAAATATTTTCATTGTAACAATTCAATTCCTATTCATTTTTCCATGTGATGAACAACATGTATACAGAAGATTTCTAATTTCGAAGCAGAACTAATTATAATTACAGTCATTATGTAACATAAGCATAATTTTTTCAATTTTTTTAGATTTTTTATTTTTTTTTTTGAATTTTAGAAAAGTAAAAAAAAAATCCAGAAAAAATGACTAAAAATGAAAAAAAAAGTAGAAATTAATTTTTTTCTATAATATCATAAAATAGTCCAAAAATGTAAAAAACTATAATGCGAGGTATACCAACATAAAAATTCACAAATCTGAAAAACCTTTAGGCGAAAAAAGGAACAAAAATGAAAAAAGTTACAAAAATAAATTCAATGAACCAAATATGAAAATACAGAATGCCTTAAATTAAGCAATTACAGAAATAGTTATTTTCCTTGACCTCAAATGGAAATCATCCTTGCTAATGATCCGGTAAAAATCACCAACGTAATTAAATTCTTACAGTCTGTTTCACTATATTCCACAATTTAAGATATCCAAAATAAAAACGCCTCTAGCCACAGGGCTGTACACGGCATCAATTAACAAAAAAAAAAAAAAAAAAAAAATTGTAAAAATGAAAAAAATACTTGATAAATCGTTGGGTGAACAAAAATGACCAAAAAGTGATAAAGTCCAAACTATTTTTTTTAAACCATTTCTGATGGTTCTCATCTGAACCTTCGTACCACTTCATCTATTTAATAGTGAGAATCATTGTCATGAAGAACACAAGTGCCCGAATCCCATCTTAATACACTCTCACAAGTTCACAATTAATACAAATAATCAACAATTATTCTGGTACCTTACTTCCCTCCCCTTCAGGTTATACCTTTTTCAAACGAAACTGTTCCTAAAAATGGAAAACTGCAATCTGGCATGTGCCTTTGACCTGATAATACACTGTACAGAACAAAACAAAGAAAAGTAAATAAATATGTTCATTTCTTAATTTTTTCGATTCTTGAGATTTATTATAAATTTATAAACATGACAAAAAAAAAAAAAAAAAACATTAAAACTTTCAATCTGAAGGCTCTCAAAATTACTCGAACCATGAGTTCAATAATCAGTAGTATAGCTTTCGATGGCCTTCACTTTCATGGTTATGTATCCTACTTGTTACCTTCTCAATAATTTCCCCCTCTTCGATTAATATAAATTATGAAGAATGACCTGAACCTATCATCAACACTTTTCTATACAAATAACTCATCCCTCTCCTCAAGACCGTTAAAAACCATTCCACAAAAAAATTCCGTTCCAACATAAAGAGATTTTTCTCGAAAATTTTTTTCTCCACTTCCGTCGACGTGGAAAATATCCGGTGAACTAGTACTTGGTAGCGGCGCGTGAATTATTTGTGAATATTAAATGGCTAAAAAACATACTTAATTTCATGCGTCGATTACACTAATTTCCTTTTCAAAGTGATTACATTACCAGTCTATGGATATTTAAACGTTCGTAATGATTCATTAAGAACGGACGAACGCGTATTGAGAGCCATTTCACAAAGAAAATTATTTCTTATAGATCTTCGACCGTTAGCAAGGCGACGTTGGGAAATAATTACTCGGGTATTTTTCTATTTTAAATTAGTATCTAACCTCCAGTTCTATAGCTTCGAAAGATGATGGTTATACCACCGCTAAGTGTAAAAAGGAAAGACGTTTTTTTTCTCCTAATATAAACGTCGGTATATACAGGAAAACTTAATTGGTTATATTTGAATACTTTATTTTTCACACTTATACCACGATATGGCGGTCATTGACGTTCAACAGGTATTCAGAGATTTTTCAGCGTCTTCGGTCAATTAATTCGAGCGGTGAGTTGTAGAATGGTAGATTCTCGAGCGTTGTTCAGTTTCGATGCCAGACTACGCCATTTTGGCATTTTTACATTGCCGTCTGGAATTAGATAATGAAATTCCAAAGAAACGTCCGTTTCAATTGGGGTTAATTCCGCGGAGAATTATTTTTTTCTTAGCCTTCCAGCTAATCTTCGAGTCTTGTAACCCTCCGCGTTTCTAAAGACGGCCATACGCAACATGCAAACTCGGAAATGTTGTCTGATTTTAATCCGCAAAAGGAAAATTAATAACGAGCAAGGCGAAACGACGCCTGCCCAAAGAAAAACGCTCGCGTACGTCGATGAGAGGGAGAAAAAATGTTATTAATTACCGGACAGGGAGGGTGGTGGAATATTTTAATAACGTTTGTCAGTTAGGAAAATGCGGGAAAAAAATCTTATTAAACAACGTAATAAATGAAACAAAATGTACTACTGCATTTCCTTTTTTTCTAACGCTGTCAGTTAATTTAATCTGAAAATTTTTCTTTAATCCGTTTTTTCTCCTGTTTCATTCTCCTTCTTCGTTACTTTCCTTTCGCGGTGGTTACCGCTAAAAGCATTCGTCAGAATTTCACCGACATCGAGTAAATATGAAATATTCGGCTCGACTAACGTATTCGAGGGGGTGGTAAAAATTATTCGACGAGAAAGTTCGAATTTCATTTAATCCGTTCGTTCGACAAATCGCCCAGCCATTCGGTCTTAATTAAAATCTCTTCGACCGGTTAATAAATTCAAAATATTTAAATTTCTCTCGCAAATAACACTTAGCGAGTTAAACTCGCAGGCGAAGACGACAAAACGGCGTAAAATTGATTCGCGCTCGGTGAAATAAAGGCGTACGTCGCCCAACGTGAACGTGACAAAATTTGTCTAATGGAGCTGCAAACTACTTATTTCTGTAAATTAAACCCGATCAGAGGAACCACCCCGTTCGGGCTATAGGGTTCGGCTTCGGGATCATCATGCTCGCGAGTCTTATTGTTTTAAGAATATTCCCTTTCGCTTTATCACTCCTTCGTCGTCTTCCTGCCGCCTCCTTGTCTTCGTGCCGAGCGAAAATCCCTCTTTAATTCGTTCAAATATTAGCTTTTTAAAGCGTATCGCACGTCTATTCGAATTCATTTTCTCGCTAATTTCCTGAATCCGATTTACAGACAATTATTTCCTGTAAATATTTAAAGTTATTTATTAAACTTCGGCGCGCGCCTTTTATCCCAGGTAGTAGCACTGTTGATTTTCTCGATTCGCCTGATACGTTGCTGTTACTTCCAGCGTTTTCGACGAATCGTAACGAAATTTATTTTTAGATATTTGCTATATCGATAGGTCCGCATACTCAATGCCCAAAGAGCAAAAAAATAAAAACAGCGAAAATCAAATTTATATTTTTCAACGACGTAATTATTGCTATGAGAAATTATGAATTCTAAAACCTTTGATTAAACGAAATAATCAACTGAAATATAATCAATAATTAATTTCTTCTTTTAGCCGTTTTCTAAATACTTGTACAAAAATTCAATATTCTATCGAAGGTTCTACACAATGTTAAACAAGCGTAATAGTACGAAAATATGCATTTCTAAATTTTTTTCTCAGTACCATCTCAATATTAATATAAATATATTTTTAATGAACGTAATGAACTATAAAATTATAATACATAAAATATAATTCATGCATTAAAAAAAATAATTTCCAAGTGAAGAAAAATTCATCAAATTTTTATCAATTTGAAAATTACCTACGGACATGTAAAAAAATCATTAAAAAAATTAAATGAATTTTTTTTACTAAAAATCGCTTCACATAATTGAAATCCACTACATTTACATCAAAAAATAGTTGGAAAAAAATATCAACAAATTGCATATAAGATTTTCATCTTTTAAATATAAAAACTATTTTTTCAACAATTTTTTCATTTAGAATTATTGTTGATATTTTAAATAAAATTCAAAAATACAAGAGAATAATAATTTATTAGAAGAAAATAATTTAAATAAAAATAAATTCAATCACCAACAGAAACTTTTTGCTTCAAAATTTACTTCGTACTTTTTTTGTTTAGCAAAGTGTCATTTACATGGGTAGGTCAAACTGACCTAAAAAAGACAAAAATTCCAAGCACATAAAAGAACACCAACCTTTTCACAAAAATCTAATTCTGTAATCTATCTTAGTTGATGTAATGAGCACAGCAGTTACAAACACCAACTTTGAAAAAAAAATCAATTTTCAGACCTACCCCAGCATGAAGTCAAAGTTTTAAACATTTTAAAATTTTCTAAAAAACGATTTAAAAATTTCTTACATTTCCAAGTCGTATTTTTAGTCTATTTTAGACTCAAAAGATAAAATATGCCTTTTTAAAATAAAAAAATCACCTCTATTCTTGAGATAATCCAGGCACACTGCCAGCGAAAAGGGCCAAACTCTATTATATCTCTCTCAATTTTTTCTTCTTGAAAAATGTTCGTATTGTAGCCCTGAAGAACATATTACAAGTCTACGTTGAGCTAACTTATGCTGACTCTTCAAGGGAAGTTTAACCCACGAAAATTTCTTTTTTTATTCATTTCAAAAAATATGAGCGTTTGCATCAAAATACCTCAATGAAAAAATACTACTTTTTAAATTTTACTTAAAAATGTTATTATTATTTTTTTGGTGGAAATTATTATAACAAAGCTATCGCCTTTTAAACAATGAGTACTTTTTATCGCATCTAGAATTTACACCAAACCTACGTGAACAAGTAAAAATAACTGAAAAGTCTTTCTTACAGAATTTTCATTTTTTGAAGTGGTCTCAGCATATTTTAAACCCTCGTTTCCGTTCCCACCCTCTTCCCTTCCCTTATCTTTCCTGTGTAGGCTGATGCAGTTTATATAATTTATTATTAAGTTAATATTCTTCGGTTGAAGCGCAAGCTTCAACAAAACAGAAGAAAAAATGATTGCCAAAGCATATAAAAATTTTAAAAATTTTTCGAGATTTAGTAATTCGGTATAAACATAAAAATGAAATTTCAAATTCGAAAAAAATGATAGGTACATTAAAAAAAAAAAAAAAAAAAAAAAAACGAAAAAATTGTTAGTCACCAAAATTAAAGCGAAATATTAAATTAAGGAAAAAATTACAAAATCAAGTATTCACTAATGGTGATTTGAAATCATGGAGTTTATAAAAATTTACCATCTCTCGATTACAAGTCCCAGCATATAAGCAAAATTTTTGAACTATGATGAATTCTGATGAAATTTTATCAACAAACTCACAAGACATAATTTGGTCAAAGTTGATGAAATTTGATAAAATATGATCTAATCTGATGAAATTTCATCCAAAAGGTACTGGTTTTCATCTGACCCAATTTTATTGAATTTGATCAAATTTGATCTATACCTTTCCTCTGTTCCTGGGTAATAAGTCCTAAGGCCTATAAGATAAACCATGAACTTCTGGAAAACTGATGTGTCTTTGGTAAAACTAATGTATGTCTTGTGGTCCTTAAAACATGCTAGTTTAGCTTTAGAGACTCGAGTAAGTTGGGTAACTCATATACATATATTTTTTTGATATAGATTCTTCGAAACGAATATCTCAATAGAAATTAACTTTGATAAAATTTATATTGAATTTCGATTTTATCGGTTAAAGATCATCTAAGACTTCAATTTCTTCGGGAGATTCCAACTATTTGAATTTTGATACTCTTGTTCGACTATATATTGTTCGAGCTTCAATTTAGTGTAATGACTGAAAATATAAAATGGAATGAAGCACTCTAACGTATTTATTTTTCCGTTAAGATTTCAAGAAGAGTTTCGTTCCTTAGCTCGAGCGAATTTTCTGTATTTACATGGGAAACACTTACTCGTTACACTTTGACAACTCAACAGGCTCGTAAGACCGACATCTTATAATTTTTCTCACCACTCATATCTTCGCTTACCGACGAATTTATCAATCATTACATTAGACTCTAGACACGAAAATTACCCAGAGGGGGGCACACAATCGCGGTTTCCACGCGGTAAAAACAATACTCACCGATTACAAAAGAAACGTCGAATTTCCCTGCGCCATATGCGCGCAAAGGAAACTTTAAACTGAAGAGATCAACTTTATATTGTTTATTTTTCGCGTCCACATCTCGGCGCTTTTTGTCACAGTGTTCGCTTAATTTACCACAATAGCGTCTGTATTGAAAATTAGATAGCGCGTAAAGAAAAGACATCTGTCGTGATGACATGCCGACGTTAAAACAATGGAAAACTACGTAGACATTCCCTTCGCATTTTCATCCTTCTGCTTTCGAAGAGATCGAGACTCTTAAAAAAAAATCGTTGTCATCGGAGACCGCGTTTATGAGATTCGCTTTTCGAGTACCGTTGCAACTCCCAACGCGATATCGTATATCGTAGTTTCATTGTTTAGACCGCGATAATTCTCGTATACCCGGAGAGGAGAGAAATTCGCGCGAATCGGCGAAACTGTAACGCGATCTGTACACCCGGAATGGGCCTTAATACCTATAACGCGTTCACTCGCTTCGAGCTTTTGGAAAGTTTGAAATATTTCATTTTC
Source organism: Phenacoccus solenopsis (assembly GCA_009761765.1). Classification (NCBI taxonomy): domain Eukaryota; kingdom Metazoa; phylum Arthropoda; class Insecta; order Hemiptera; family Pseudococcidae; genus Phenacoccus; species Phenacoccus solenopsis. The sequence goes on along the minus strand of CM019752.1, from coordinate 48,218,646 downwards.
CGATGCTCTTTTTAATTATACACAACGTACTCGTATTAAAAGGAATCATCTTTATTTCGCCCGAGCACTCGGCAACGACATTACTCGACCTTTGTTTAACATATAAATTATTACCAAACAAAAGGGGTATTACACGCGGCGAGTGGAAGGGGTGAATTAAATAGTAGGTGAATTACCGTCGCCCGAATAACACGAATAAGACTTTCGTAAGACGAGTGGCTTTTTCTCTTGACTTATGTAAGATATTTTAGGGTGCTATGCTAAGACGTCGACTACCCGAGCTTTTTTCTCAGCTCGTACCGTGTACAGCGTTGTTTGCGGTTCCCCAATAAAAGGAAATTACGGCGCGTATAAATTCACCTTAAAACGACGTTAATGAAATTTCTAAGCTTTTTCGCACCCTTTTCCTTGTTCCAATGCGTGTAAAATTTTCCCTGGTCCCTTTTTGTCTTTACTATTGTTGCTTTTATCCCTTTTAAAATTTACTTTTAAGTTATACATCGTTCGAACACCGCCGCCTCTACGTTTAAACGACCACGCGTTCTCCAGTTGAAAGTGAAATTTCAATTTTATTAAGCCAATGGTACACGAAGGTTATGTACATTAGACAAGCGACGGCGCCTTTTACACCGCCATACCGCGGCTACCGTAATATCTCAATTCCGATCAAGTTCAACGCACATTTGACAACGATTCTCTTCCAATCAATGCCCATGATTCGGATACACCTCGTTAAATTATAGAATCACCAGAAGTACCTTGTTTGTATTCTTATATAAGTACAATTGATAGCCATTCAATGTATATGATCATTCCAACAGGTATATCAAATTAAATCGTATTATGCAATTTGATTCGCATTAAAATAAGCATTCGCAGAACAATAACAAAAGTCTCGAATCAAATATTACATTAGGAGTTGATAGATTTTTTTTCTTATATTTTAAATTCAACCAATACGAATCACTCTACACGTGTGAACAATTGTACGTTCAATTTTAGCCTTCCAGTCGATGGAATTCTGTGGGGTTTTTCATGATAGTATATTCGTCTTCAACTTAGCCAGGATTTTTTTAAAAAGGGAGTCAAAAATTAAAAAATAATTTTTTTGCATTTTTTTCACGTTATTTATTTTGAATTTGAATTAAAATGTATGATAACATTCTAGTTTTGATTCCAGCATTCGAAATCGGATAGGAAATTTTTTACAATTTTTGAAACAAAATAGTTGAAGAAATTCAGAATTAAAACAAAAAAACCTAATATTAAATGAGGGAAGAGGGTTCAGGTCATCTCAGCCAAACTAGCTATACCACTAGTACTCGTTCATCTCAAGCATTTAGCGCAAAGTTAAGATTGAATAGCGCAAGGCTAGGGAGATAATTGCCCTAATAGGACCTGGGTGAAATATTTAAGCTACTTTATATTAGTATTTATTAAATATTAAGCATATACTCGCAAAAAAAAAATGATAAACTCATTATTATTATTATTATTATAATTATTATTAGAAGTATTGATGTTCTCAATGTATCAAAATTATATAAATATGCACGCAGTGGGTTGCTTCATTCACAAAAGGAAAGAGTCATTTGGGTGGGGAATTAATAATGTAAATACTCGAAGGAAAGGGGTAGGGAGGGTAAAAACTAGAACCTTCTCCGAAGTACATTCGGGTTGGCAATTTGGACATGCGGGACCCCGTTGTTATAATTCCCTACCTCAAGAAGTTCTCAACATAAATAAAATAAAAGTATTCAAAAAAGAGCTAAAATTAAGATTATTGAAGGGGATTGGGATCCGGGGGGAGCGATGTCGTCATGGGGAGATATGAACGTGTGAGTGTTGCGCACATAATTTATTACTTATTATAGTCTTAACATGATCCGTTCCCCCACTCGCCTAAAGGCATAGGGGGATCGTTAAGAATGAATTGTTATTGATTGATTATTTATGTTCATTAAATTAAATTTGAATTTGAATTATTATCATCATTATTATTATTATTATTATTATTATGATTCAATATTTACTATCAAGGATTACCATCCCTCTCCTTTCCCCTACAACACAAGAAAAAGTGTTTTAATATGATCAAACACAAAAAATATAATCAAGGTCATCAAGAGAGAAGGACAAGCGGCTAAGTTGACCAAAGCAGAGACTTTCTGAGAGTTTCCAAAAAATTCTAAAATTCTTAATTTTTTGTTTGAGTGTCCAAAAATTGAAGAGTATTGAAAAATAAAAAAATATCCAAAAATATCCAAAAACGAAAAATGTCACCAAACGAAAAAATATCGAAAATTTGAAAAATATTCAAAAGTAAAGAAAATCTGAAAAATGAAAAAAAAATAAATAAATAATGAAAAAATCGATATTATTTAGAAAATGGTCCCCTTATCTGTACAACATATCCTCATAGAATGTTCAAAATTTTACAACATTCGCCGCGCACTTTCACTCCCCAGCATTCTCATTAACCTTTTCCAACATGATGAACAGACAATAGCCCAGCTCTTCCTCTTCCTCAAACAGTCTCACCTCCTCTCCCAGATCTAACTTAGCTCTTCCGTGCCTCTGGCCTTTATACAGTACATGGCACGTAAACAAGGCTGTATCCAGAAATAGGAAAATTTAGCGGCCCACCGGGAAATCCCATTTTTAATGGCCCATTTAGTATTAATCAGCCCAATTTTTTCTCTCATTTTTCAAATTATGGATTCATAAATTTTTTTTTTTTTTTTTTATCAAAGTTTGGACATTGAAGTGGCCCAATTTTTACCTCAATCGGCCCAAATACTTCGCGGCCCACCGAGATTTTCTCGGTGACTCGCCTGCTGGATCCGAGCCTGCACGTAAATGAAGATGAAAAAAAAAATAGTAAAAAAAAATTGAACTTTTCCTGAGTAAAAAAATATTAAAAATATTACTTTGAAGAACTTATAAGAATCATTTATACTTTCTACCATAGATCTAATCACAACTCATATAAGGTCAGCATTTAAGAAAAGAGAACACTTTGCTGCAATTTTAGCCTAAAAACTTTGAGAGTATTAGATGAGTAGTGAGTATACAAACTTCTTCAAAAATTTTGCGAGAGTATTTGAAGGTTATAGCTCTGGACACTACTGTTTCCATTGCACGTATAAATATCATTTAGATTTCGTTCGTATTATTCACCAGAATTGTCTAATATAACTGTCTATTAAAACTGCCATTTGAGCACGTAAAAAATATTCTCCCATTTTACCCATTAAGAACCCTATGCCACCCACCCAAGGTCTCCGAATCTTCATATTTCTAATGACATCGAAATATACCCAATAACATACGGATAAAAATTTCTCTAACTCAGTTCAATTTCGCATACAACATACCGAAACGGTAATTAATTTCACACGTACATTGGTATCCGCCGACAATGCAAGAAACCCACTATCGAACTCGGTAGTCGTGTGCGTCCTAAAATAAACCAGTTTTTTACACCCGACCACGTGCTTTCGGACAAGTATTCGGCGATTAAAAAATTATGCCACGTTTGAAAATTTATTAACAACATTGTACATTACCACGCCTTCGATTCCAAGTCCAATGTAGATTACTATCTCGCGCTATGCAAAATTTCCACCTAATAAACACGACTAAGTATGGACATGCATTCGCCAGCAGTTAACATACTTTGTTGATGCACAAATACCCTAGCAGATAACACCGAATGCTGGATGAATATATTTACGAGCCGTTACAATGTACTGGAATCGTTGTCCGCAATTTTAGAGGTGACTCGGGTCGAAATTTCAATTCAATTTTTTTTTATTTTATGAAAGTAACATCGGATGATAGTGCCCTCTGAGTTCAACGAACTATATACATCTATAGTCGTATAAAACGAAGAACCTCCGATGGAAGAATAAATTTAGGGAATTTTTTTTCTTTCAAATTTTCTTCTTAAACTCAACTGAACGATGAAATTTTTTCCAACTATACCCACTGATTTTTTTTTTTAATCAAACGAATTCAATTACACGTATAATATTCGAGATTAAATTCGCTTTCTGGTAATAATTCTGCGATGAAATTTCAATTTATATATAGGTCTACTCTCCCTCTCTTTTTTTCTCTTTATAGAAAATATAATCAACGAAAACAAACATCTATACTAATTAAATCACTAATTATAATTCCATCATAATCTACCGCAAGAGTCTGTGAATTTGAGAAAAATTTTTTGAATTCACAAATTGGTTTTTGTTTTAAAAAAATATATATATATTTAATATTATAACAGAAAGAATTAAATTTTTCTACTCTAAAAGTGCAAAACGTCCACACAAAACTCCATAAATCAGCACTGGTACACATTCAGTTACTCATTTCGGGCCATCACGCCTCGACATGGCCAGTCATAATCAACTGGTAATGCGGTCTTCTCTACTCATAGACGAATGGCGTTCGTTTCTTGGCAATAATACGTAAGAAAAAAAACGTCATTGCGGTACGAATACTTTAGAACTATCTAGAAGTGTCGGCGTGACGAGAAGGCTTTTTTCCATTGCTTACCTGACACCTGATAGGTGGAATGAATACGGAGCTTAGTGATTTCTTGGTTTGCTATTGTATTCGTTCACACGTATAACCATAAGCTTTACACGATCCAATATTATAGTAGCCTGGTTGAGAAACGTGTTAACTTAATGAAAAATCTAATAACCAAATAATTTTCAACGCAATGCCAAAACAATACCACGTGAAACGAAATACATGGCGAACGTGGATACCGAAAGCGGTGAAACGGATTAATATTAGCGTTCGTTTTACTTTTCGTTTATTGTTTACACACGCTCGATAATTGGCTAGCTAATAGGACAATTTGAAATATCCTCTGACCGATAGATTTGTCACATTCGGTACTTTCACTTTTATCATTTCGTCGCTGGTATCTGACACGAATCGCTGTGACGAATGGTTTTATAATTACGAGACGCTTAATCTATCCAATTCATCGAATCGCGTGTCATTATGGTCAATAATATTTATACACATGATCGTACACGCAGCCAATTAATCAAGTTACGCTCGTTGCTGCATATCCTATTTTACTCTTTTTTTTTACTATCGAATAATATCGAGTCGTATAGGGCAATTTTCTCGTAATATCTTGTTCTAGCGATAGCCCAGGCATGTACGAGTGAACCTTGTCGTAAATTCGTAATATCTATCAATTTTTTTTTTTTGTAAAATGTTCAGGATATTGCCTCGAAAAACATACCAACAGTTCTCATGAACGCTGCGGCGAACAAATACCTCAAAATCGTTCTATTTTCAATTTATTTCCAAAACTCTGAGGCTTGTCTCAAAATACCACTATAATGAAATTTTCGCCTTTCAATTTTACATGAAAAAGGTCATTATCATTTTTTTTGGATGGGGGTGATAGGAACGTCTCTGATGCATCTTGGAAAAAGGGTACTTTTTCCTACACCTTAAATCTACATCATACTGAGTTAAAGTGTAAAAATTACCGTATTTTTTTTACGTAATTTTTAATTCTTGAAACATTCTCGACATATTGTGAACATTTATTTTTACTCTTACTTCATCCCCTCCACCCTTCCTTCTCCTCATCCCATCCTTATCTGTATGTTGATTAGGATTACATCATATTTTGAAATTAGCATTCTTTGAAGCTCTCTTAACATAACAGATTTTATAACTTCCCATACCTACCCCGTACCCCTTCATCTAGCGCCTATTTTACCAGTATAAATTATTATTGATTACAACTTTGCTCTTGTGGTAGCTATTTAAATGTTTCTCATCATGTTGTTCCCCCCTCCCCTTTTACCCCTTTTGTTCACCAGTGCTTCATAATTATAACATAGATGATGTATAAATTCAAGCAGGATGATTTTACAAAACTTTATATAATTTGCCTCATTCTCATAACATAAAACATGAAAAAATTTACCTATCATAAGATCCATAGTTGGCTCGTCATGTCAGGGGAGCTAAACGAATCATGAAGGGGCTTCAATTTCTTTTTTTTATTAGTTGGCATTTCTTTATTGAATGCAAAATTTTTCCAGAGGGAACTCAGCCCTCCACAGCATCTTCTGGCCAATGACCTACTTATCATAAAAGTTTTTTCACCGAGTTCAATTTGTTTTACAGCAAAATTACTTCATTGGCATATACTTAAGTTCTATCACATCTTGAAATCAAATGAGCTAATATCATATATTTAGGGCTAATAATAAATCAATGAATAATTTTTGATTTTTTTTTCACCTCCTCCAACCGAGTACAACTTCATGAATTGAACTCATCGTCGACAGAAATGTTGGTTATAACAAATGTGCATGAGATCTTTAATTCAAGTTTGCTTGACTTGAGGACATGCCCTCAAAATGAGGATTAAAGAAGAGCGGAGGGGAGGGGAGGGGAGTGTGGGAAGGAAGCTTATCCACTATGCTCATACATCATCTACAAAAAATAGGATTCTGTAATAATGACTTAATTCTCATCAACATATAGATAAGAACGATAGGACGAGGAGCGGGAAAAGTGAAGAGAGTTAGGGTGGGAATAAAAGTGAGAGTTCAAAACATACTGAGAATGATTCAGAAAATTAAAATTTCGTAAAAACATTACGAAATGTGTTTACACTCTCATGCGTTATGTGATATAAATCAAAGATGCTGAAAAAGTATCACTTTTTAAAAAGGCGTCAGAGTCGGTGCACTTCCCCCCACCAAAAAAATGATATACACCTTTTTTATGTGAAATTCAAAGAAGAACATTTTATTACTGAGGTACTTTGCCATTACCTCCTATCGTTTTCGAAATAAATCGAAAAAACCAATTCTGGGGGCTTCAACTCCTCCAAACTATGGACCATAATGGGAACTTTCGATATGTTTTTTGGGACAAGCTGAATATTTTTCACCGAAAAAAAAATCCATAGATATTATACTAAACTTGGATCCATTCCGCATGCAGTTTGCCACGACCAAGAAGATGCGATCGATATTCGAAATTTGAAGTCGGTAATTAGAAGAGAAGAAAAAAATAAGCGAATCTCCTTGGCCAATAAATTTGGCGAATAATCGTAACCGGTATTTATAGGGGTGAATATTATAAAGGGAGGAAATACGGCGTCGATTACGACGGCGAGTTCGTTTAAACAAAAGAAAACACAGATACCATTAAATCCTTTTTAAAAACACTACTCGCGAATAGGATTTACAAGGCGTCAAAATTTACGATTTAAAATAACGCCATTAATTAGAAGGGGCAAATGGTATTTCTCTTTTTAATGTCTCGAATACCCGAAAGCCTCCGACATCGACAAAGCGAGAAAAAAAAGCTCTTTTATTAAAATCTTATTTGCTATTTTCTCGGCTCGCTTTTACTTCGGAGGAAAACCTCGGCGAAATAATTTTTGAATTATTGCCGCGAATAGGGTTTTAAAATGAAATTAATGCCGAGAATTATTCGCTCAAATAAAAACACCGAAATGGTGTTCGTCGTCGCGATTTTACGGCCTTCGAACAGCCGCCAGACTCGAACCGCAAAAACCTCCCTAATGAAAATTTTCGTCGTAATTACGAAAAAGGTTTTCGGCTATGAAATTGCCACCGAGTAAAGTTTGTTTTCTTTTAATTATTAAGCTCGCTAGGGCTGCTACCGTATTCCACGATTTCCATCTCCAGATGATCTTCGAGGACTCGCTGTAACAAAATGGTATTTCATTACGAAATCGTAACTTGGCCTACTACCAGACCATATTACCCTTTCTAATGGATTCGTTAACAGACCTATAATAGCGTCTGGAATGCGCACGTGGTAAACCTTCGTACCGTATTGCAGGCTGACATCGTGCCCATCTTCATTAAAACGATTACTCGCGCTTAATTTCACCACCGACTGAAGTGCTAATTAATACGTTTGTTCTATCGAAGTAACCATACGAGTACACACGATTTCGTATATATAAATCTCGTTCCACCTACACCGCGTCTTTAATCTTTTCAACTTCTCCTTAGCCTCGTATCAGCCTTATCAATAGCGGTGACGTCGTCCCTGTTATCTTTAAATATTAAACAGATATAACCTTCCGAGGGTTTCGTTTTCCCTTTCCAATTCCAGACGTTTTATAGCACTGGATGGCGGAAAAGAAAGAGTTAGGGCGCCAACAGATACCAAACACGGTAGTACTTTTCATCATTTATGTTTGTCCGAATGATCATCGTGTAGACTATTTAGATAATCGGAATTAAAATAAGCAGGCGCCGATAAACGCCGCGTATCTGTTATTCATCCGACAAGACACGTTGGTTCGAATTTACCGCTCTTTTCCTCCCTAAGTTCTACCCTTTGAGGGTGTTCGCCGGAATTGAGCTCGATGACCGTTTCATTGAGCACATATTGTACCCTTGGCCTAAATGCAGACTCGAGTGAGATACTGTGGGTGTCCTATTCACGCTTACAAGAAAGTCGGGAAACTGACCTATCTTTACTTGTGTATAGTGACTTATTTTTTTCGATATCGAAATCACGCTGGTTTGACGAGTTTTTTTTAATTTAAATCATGGTGGTAATTTTGACAGATATTATAATCGTATTATGATCGTAATTACAGATAATTTTCTGGTATTTCGTGGTAGCTTTATCTCGTTCATTGTCCGAATCGTTAAAACAGAGGTCGAATTTCACTCTTTTCTTCGAATAACCGAAAAGTTTATAATTGGTGTTCGAACTTCAGAAAATCTCCTTTTGTTTCGAATTAACGTAATAAATTATTTCAATATTTCAATTTTTTTTCTCTTAAATTAACCTACCATTTACAGCAAATTTGCTATAGAGGCACGAGATTAAATGCTAAAATTAGAAATTTCGTACTTGAGGGAGCATGAAATACCTACATATGTATTGGTTGCTAAGGCGGATCGAATGTAGTTTTTCTTCAAAACTCATAATGGGCCGAGGGGAGGGGTAAAAGAGTTGGTCAAAAAATTTCATTTGTGTACTCAAAAAATTTCAACCCTCTAGGTCAACATTTACTACTCTCTAGTTGTATTAAATACTTGAAAAATTCCGCGTTTTCTATATCGAAAAATCTAAAAATTTCACTTTGGATCAATTAAAAAAAAAATTGCGTTTAGAGACCATGGTTTCTTGTCGAAAAATGGGGAAAAAATTAGCTGTTAATTTTCTCGATGAACTAAATTACCAGTTACAATATTTCACGAACTTCTAAAAATGGAAGATTGGTAGGTAATTTATTATTGGTATGGGCATCATTTCTGAAATATTTGCTTAGGTCACACATAGTGCTCAATACTTTATTTTAGAAGTTAATAACAAATGCTCGTAGTGAAGGGGTGAGGAGACTAGAGAGCTGAATCCCCTCTAAAAAAATTTGACCTCCCTTAATAAAATTTTGAACTCAATACAAAAGCATCAACCAACAAACGAAAAGAAGTGAAAGCCCTTTATGACGAAATGGTTACAAGCCTGTGTTAATGTATTTTCATATTTTGCTAAAAATTATTATAAATTGAGCACAGTTTATGGTTAGAGTTCAATAAGGCCGAAATTAAGCTCCTATTGTCCGGTAATAATAAATTACAAACTTACTGTTAATTTTAAAAATGTGAAATATTGTAATTTTTCAGTAATGCATAAAAAATTTCATATCACTACGCTGAAAATAATAATAAGAAATGTACGTTAATTTTTTTCAATATGGCGTAGAGGCAACAATTAAATTTTTTTTTCATTCCAAATCTCCGAAATTTGACCTCAGTGATTTCAGGTAATTTCTGTAACATTAATAAAAATAGTGTTTTTTTTTCTCTAAAGAATGCATGATAAGCTATGCCTGTTGTTAAATCATATTATCAATTTTTTATACGATGAAATGTATTTATCGGATTTGAATTCCTAATATGTTTTTTATACAATATTTCAACATAAATAGTATCAAGGTCAATTCGACATCTTAGTATTTTTGTTGGTGGTGGTCGGGGGGGGGGGGTAAAACCAAAAGTTGAATCCTTGTTAAAACATTACTACATTAATAGATGAAAAAAAATTAAGTTATATCATCAATCAATTCTAAGTCATTTTTGCCCCTATAGGCAAAACCTCCCTTACAAAAAAATTCTTGAAAATTGAATAAATTTAAAAATGATCCAAAAAGTTATTGGGGTCCACGAACATCACCCTGGTGATTTTTTTTGATCAAATACGATGAATTATTTTTTGTAGGTGGGGGGGGGTTGGGGTTGCTTACAAATAAAATTACGAACACAAATTCACTTGCTAAGATTTTTTTCCAAAAGAATAGCCTCAGATTTTATTACTCAATGATATTGAAACTAGTCACGCAATGGAACATGAAAAATATACATAAATTTTGCCCATCATCAAGATTGAAGGGGATAAAAATTTTTCAAAAAATGAAAACTGGAGCTTGTTATTTTCGTAAACTCAGTTCCTCAGCACTGTAACGAGGAAAATACAAATTTTGCCTATCCCTACATCTGAAGGGTTAAGAAAACTCAGAAAAATAGGGATAGCCAATTGATAATTTTGAAAATTTATTTCATTAAATATATAAAAAAAACATCCTTCTTTCAATAAGCAGTAGTAGTTGAGTTATAAGGTACATATAACGTAATGGCCTGGCATGATAAACAATTCAAGTCCAATCCTCAGGAGTGTACGTTTTTTTTTTGCTTTTTTTTTTTTTTAAATTTTTGTTTCATAATAAAACAAAGGAATTTAGACACATAAGCCCTTTTTTCTATTTAAGAAGAAAAAATTATGATTTTTTTTCAAATTAGTTTAAATTTAATCTAAATTCATCGTTAGATAGAAACATTCCCCAGATAAAATTATATTCGTGATTTTCTTATCTATTTTTATCAAATTAGATAGAAAATTTTTTTAGGGAGATATCATTAAAATTAAAGGGATGAAAAATATTCTCAAAAAAGTGAAGATGAGTTACTTAGTGTTTACAGGTGTATGAAAGTTGTCTACCGCTGAAATTGAAGGAGTAATCAAAGCTTTGCAAAGTATAAATAGAAAATCCACTGTTTTGAAAATTCAACTGATGATAAAAAATTGAATAGTAAAACATTTTTTTCTCAAAAATTTTCCAAGGACTCGCAAAACCTTGCCTCCACTTTCAACTCGTCAATTCTACGCACGAAGCTTATGAAAAAAAAAAGTTTCAAAATCTCACTCACTAAGCATATGATGCATACATGATGCAAATCCATAAAATAAATACGCCACTTAAAAAGAACACTCTATAAACGAATCATAAAATTTAAACAACCACCCAAGACTTTCTTTAAATTCCAGGTAAAAATTAGCCGTTCGTCACCTCGTAATCATCAATGTCTACGCGATCGTATTCAAACAATGTGCGCTCTCAACTCCCGCAGTTCAGTAGAAGAAAAAAAAAGTACATCAGTGCGAAGATGTTACACGAGCTCGGGGTGGGGTTTATTTAGAATTACTGATACAAATAAGAGAACAGCATTCACTTTTTAAATAGACGTAATAAATATCGAAACGTATTTTATTAATAAGCTCGTAAAGAGCCGGGCGCGTGTAAACGTTTAAAAAAATCGCCTTATTACCATTCTACAGTTACGAGTTACAGTTATAAAATTATTTTATTACGAAAAACGAACGTAAATAATACGTTTTTAGATATTCTGTGTGCAATATTTTAACTTGTATATAAGCGTCGGCTATAAAATAACGATTCCTTGTCTACCCCGTGTATCTTGCGAAGGTACCATTTTCGTTTTGTAATTTCCAATTATTTGAATTTTTATGCACATACCACGATGAGAGTTTGCGCGAGTCGCGTAACAGCGTAAGTGGCGCGATTACCTAGTCATATCGAAGATTAACGTCTGGAAAGGTTACTCGGTAGCCCTGTCCGGATTCCGCTGATGAAATTCCACGGCAGTAAAATTCGCGTTTAAATTTTCGACCGCGATTTTCCACGAAACGTTAAATTATACATGCGAATTTCTATGCATATGTTCGAAGCGATTTTATTACCGCATCAATGACAGTAAACGACTGCGCTTCTTGTACATAAAATTAATACGTTCGGCTGAACGAAAATTCGCTCTCAGTGTAATTTGTTGCACAGTCGTACCGCATCGATAGGTTGCCAGAGTTATTTACCATTTCCCAAAACCACCCGAACGTTCAAGCAGATGAACAAAATATATGTACTTTTCAAACACCAAAATAGAAAGACGAAGAAGAAAAAAACCTAGAAAAAGGTTACGTAAAACTTAATATCACCGAATAAAAGATATCCGAAATATGAAAACGGATGCGGCCGAGTATTCGTATTTCTATTATCGTCATCGCGCCGTCGAATTAGATTAATGTCAAAACTATCTGGCGGCCTTAGAAAAGCTAAAATTTCCATTGTCATTTCGTCAACATTTAAAAAACCAACCCTTCGAAACGCCACTGTATCTTTGTATAAGCTTTTTCCCTTTCCATCTTTCTCTATTTCATCGTATATTTTTTTCTATTCGAATAAACGTGTTTTTGTTCAATGATTTGTTTCGATTCAACATGACGATGAAAAAAAAAAAAGGCTTCTGAAAGGGACCGCTATATCCATACCGCTACCACGCGTTCCCTACTTAATCGAACGTCGAATACGATTTACTTTAAATGCGATTTACAAGAAAAAACATATACCAGTGAATTATTTTTAGATTATCTCGTCCATTACTTTGCGTATTGTTACACGTAACCCTATCTTTTTGCATTAAACGGTTTAACCGGCGTTCGACGTTTGATACGAGAGCATTTTTCCCCATTTTTTTCAATCTCCAGCGCACTCTCGTACGGAAGGAAAAACGCAATAAAAAAAGTGATAAAAGTGATACGCGATACGGTGGTAATTTTTTGGAAAAAATACTCCACTCGATCGGATTACGAGTATATGTTGAAATTCCCTCCAAATCGATCAAGCGTGACTCCTAAAACCGGACAGTCGAATTTCCAGTCAATTGAATGAGTATTAGGTATCATTGGTGCTAGATGTTGGCCGAATTATTTAAACAAGGATATACCATGCTAAGGATATCACAAAGGAATTCATCGACTATATTATAGAACTGTAGTCAACATAGACGTAAAACGAAAGTAAATATTCGAAGCCCCCTACTCTCCTAATAGGTATATCCTGATCACGTTGAAAAAAAACCTTACGTTATACGGCCAACTGGTCATACCTCACAAATATGTAAAAGAAGCCCTTGTATTTTTTGCTCTAATCATCGAATTTATTTACACTTCATTGTCAAAGGCTTATCCTTCATTCCTAAATATCACTTCGAAACACTGATCCCATCACAGACACTGTCTTAAAGAGGATAGAAAATTTTTTGCTCTCCTAAAGTCGAAGTTGACCGCCTTCTCTGGTTTTTTTACATTCTTCTTCAAATTAATGAATCATGATATTTCCTGCATTTCTGATCATTTAGTTAAGAAAAATATAGAGGGGAAAATAGGGGCGTTAATTTTAATAGATGCGGATAAAAAAGTTCACATCTACTTCTCTCACTCATCGTAGTAATTTGTGCAAGGCGATGCTTTTGGACGTCATATCTTCCTCAGTTCAAATGAAATACAGGGTTGTTTAGGTAATGACGTCATTCAAAATAGGCCAAAATGGAATTTTGAATAAATGAAAAAAATATTTCTATGAAATTGGCAGTAAAGGTCAAGAATGAAAAAAATTAGTGCACAAAAAATTCCTGTTCTTTCATTGGGGAGGGGGGTTGTTATAGGACTTCAAAAATAGAACAACTTTGAATTTCACAGATAGAACATCTGTATAGGTACCTACAATATTTTTTCAGTGCATTTTACTAATAATACGCAGGTAATTATAATCATTTCATTTATAACATTTTGCAAATTTACTCAATTTTTTTTAATGCGACTGAAACGAAATTCTTTAGAGAAGAAATTACGTTATTCGAAAGATTTAAAATGGAACTATATAATAATTAACATTTTCGAAGAAAAAGTCATACTTAATTTTTGCCGATCTGCAAAACTGAAGGAGCTCTGACACGTTTTTTTAAATAATTTTTTTACGATTTTTTAAATAAAAATTTTTATTGGCAAGTTTTTTTAAATTTTTGTTCCAATGTATAGCTCACCCATTTTATCATTTCCTTTGGATTCAATAGTTACCTATAATTACGAGGATGCATTTGTTGTAAAAAGGTTCATGTGTGAGGTGGTGACGCATGTTCTGGAGGAAGAGATTGGGATCTATTATTTTAAATTTAGAAAGATATTTTCTTTTAATATTATGTATTTTACTTAATGGGGGGGGGGGGGAAGAGTTTTCATTGTGGATTGAGTTTTAAAAAAAAATTACAATTCAAGTTTAACATTAAATTAAGGTAAAATAAGCGACTATTTCTACTTTATAAAAACTGGCCCGTTCGCCACTTGACCTACGAAGCTGTGCAAGGCAAGGAGACACTTAAATATGTAAGTGAAATGAATAAAAATAAATAAAAATAACGATGAGACTCACCCCCCCCCCTTACCAGGCTGAAAAAAATCGTAAATTTTATTATATCAGTAAAATAAAGTTAATAAAATAATTTTTTTTTAAATCAACATCTTAACAATATTTTATCTACTTTAATTTAAAAAATCGATCATTTCATAAAAACTGTGTTTTTTTTCTAAGAAAATTCCAAATAGTCACTGCTTCTTCCAAAATTTTATGCTTTCCTCACTGGCTTACCCAAGAATCCAAAACCTACTTCAAGAATTGAAAAGTGATAGAAAATGTAGTAAGAGACAATGTTGAATCAGAATAACTAGAATTTTGAAATTTTGTAGATATAAGTTTCAAGGACATTAGCTACATGAGATCGATTGAAAAGTGAAGAATTTTTAAGCCCCCTCCCCCTCTCAAAAATCCAAAAAATCTTGGTTACACCATTGCCTTCGATGCTTCGAAAGTAACAATTCGTTCGAGATAAGTGATTTTTGAAACTACTTTTCATCTCCTACGATATGCTCCTTTTCAATGTCAGCACATTAAAACATAAAAATAAATGAATGATAAAAAGTGATAAGATGGGTTAATTTTTTATTAATGTGATTTATTCATATTTGTGGTATTTGTCATCGTAAGTGAGGAAAAGTGTAAAACTGCGAGAGGCATGAGTCATTCTGACTCGTCAAGACTTCTAGACTTATATTGTCTGTTAGGTGTGTATGGGAAGGGGAGGTGGGTCAAGGATTGAGAACTTCCATGAGCTCAGTTTTTTAAATATTATTTTATATATCGTTAAATCTATAATAATTCTTCTGTAATAATATCCTTGATGTAAATTTATACTAAAATAGATCTTTGAAATAAAAAAAATTTACTTAATATTTTTGAAAATTATGTCTTGAAGTGCATTCATAAATTCATCGTGTATTAAAAAAATTTATGCCCCTTGAAAAATTCCCTCTCCGTTCCTCACCATGCTGGCTGCACACCGGCAAAACATTTGTTCAGTAAATAATTTTCAAAACCTCTCCCACTAATACATCTTGGCTAGGTCACTACTATATACAAGTAAAAAAAATCAACTAGATAAAAAATTATTTCTATATACCTACCTACCTTATTTTGAATACAGATCACTGATACACGAGTAGTGTACAGATATCGGCGCCGATACCTCTTTGCATGCACAAAACGATATTAATTCGATAAGCTATTAGATTAAAAATGGCTCTAGCATACTCGTTCTGTATAGCAGACAGAAGTAAATCGATCGAATTCGAGGAGGCGTTTAATCAATCGCGCAAGGTTATATATTATAGATGATATTTCGCGTGTTTTATTTTCTGACTGCTGTTCTAAATAATTGGTTCGGCTGCTTAGAGGTAATTTATTATCCTGGTTTTCCAAAAACGCATGTTTTTTTCTACTTCTGAAAAAAAAAAACACCGAGGAAAGTATACGCGATGGTTTATGCGCAGGATATAAAATGAGAAATTAAATCGAAAAAATCTGTCCGTAAAAACGTTTTCCGGGTATCGTTTGCAACCGTCAGCTGGATACGATAACGTA
The DNA here is from genome assembly GCA_009761765.1 of Phenacoccus solenopsis. NCBI lineage: Eukaryota > Metazoa > Arthropoda > Insecta > Hemiptera > Pseudococcidae > Phenacoccus > Phenacoccus solenopsis. Next base: position 48,202,487 of record CM019752.1, on the reverse strand, counting down.
AAAAAAGAAATCATTTATCTGCACGCGAACTGAAATCGTGATGTGTTGATTTAGTCGAATATTTTTTCGTCCAGTTGGGGAAAGAAAAGTCGTACTTTTCTGTCTTAATTACAGCTTTTCGGAAAACTATTTTAGATAATATCTGAAATGATGAAAATAAAGAATGACACTAGATTGATGGTAGGCCAGGTTCGAATTTCACTTCCTTCGGACCACCGCGTTTGCTTTTCAACAGGTCGTGTTTGTCTACGATGTACACGCGTACAATAGAGGCGTCTTGGTCGGGAGGCTTTTTCAATCGCATGCACTGCTTAGTTTTATCGTTTTCTAATACTCGAGCCCGAGTAATAGACTGGCTGTGAATCTCGTTACAACTATTAACGCTTCCGAATTGTTTTTCGACTCATCTGCTCGTTTTACTGCGGGTTATAAACCATCATGACGGCATCGCCGACACATTTTAATTTATGCGTACGAATGAAAATCGATAATAGGGGACAAAATAACTTCCGATTTAAGGCGCGTTTCCTTCTGGTCGTCGCGGTTTGTTGCGCCAAGATGTTGGTATGCTTTACTTCCCCGTATCATACATCCAGCACACCGGCGCACCAGCGAGACAAGTGTTCATCGGTTTATCGCTTACGGTACAAAGGTGTGCTATGGCTATGTAATTAGAATACTATACGGACGTTTGTTGGTCGGCTGTGTTCGTTGGTCATCGAGTACATTTATTTAAATGGCGTAATATTTCAGCTGGACGGTAATTTGTTTAGTAATGAGCATAAGCCTGGTGTATTTATGTAGATGTAACCGCAATAAGAAAGGAAAAGTGTATTCAAAGGAATATTATTTCACGTCAGTTTATAGGCTCTGATGTTTCGAACTGATAGGTCGTGACATCGTTACCAGCGAAATACTTTCTATCGATTTGATACTCGAATGCATTCAGATTACGATTTAACCGGCAAAAAAAAAATTAAACCTTCGCAAGGGAAAATAATATTGTATGTATGTATATTTTTTGAGTTGAAACAAATAATCATACATCCTTTGCAAAAAAGGTCGAATTTGAGAAAGTACGATGCAGATGTTAGCTGGAGAATTGGGGTTAAAATTCAAATATATAAGAAGGGAAGGGCGAGGGGTAAAATCATAAGCAAATTAAATTAATTTTTTTCAACAGAAAAATCGTCATAATTAAGGTTTAGCGCCTTTTTAAAAATCCATATTGAAATAATATACAGAATATAAACGAACTTCTTCGATTAAACTCGATTTAAAACGAGATACGCAAAATATTGCCGAACTTTTCCGATCGTTCTTGTTTTAAACTGAATCATCAATCGAAACATACCGAACATAGACGAACTTTTCCGATTAAACTCGATTTAAAACGAGATACGCAAAATATTGCCGAACTTTTCCGATCGTTCTTGTTTTAAACTGAATCATCAATCGAAACATACCGAACATAGACGAACTTTTCCGATTAAACTCGATTTAAAACGAAATATACCGAATATTGACGAACTTTTCCGATCGTTCTTGTTTTAAACTGAATCATCAATCGAAATATACCGAACATAGATGAACTTTTCCGATTAAACTCGATTTAAAACGAAATCACAAAACGAAATATGCCGAATATTGACGAACTTTTCTGATTAAACTCGATTTAAAACGAAATATACCGAATATTGGCGAACTTTTCCGATTATAAATTCCATTTTAACTGAATCCTTACTCGAAATCTTACGAATATTGATGAATGTTTCTATGTTTTGTAAGTGTTAAATTGAAACCCTAAGTAGAAATTTCCCGAAAATTAACGAAACCCTTTCCTCTCCATGGCACTGGTTTCGAGAACATTGTCGTGTCTCAACGGATAAAAAAAAAACATTGATTTTAATTTTGGGGTATTGGTTGTTCGTTTTTTTTGGGGGGGGGGGACACCTGATTTCAGGAGAAAATTTACAAGCAACTTTATTCAAAGAGTATATTCGATTTAAAATGGACAAATTATTTTTTCTATTTTTTTAATTTTTTTTTTTTAATTTCATTAATTGATTTTTCAACAACCCATATTTTAGCTAAATAAAAAAGTAGTTACTTATACACAGTTTGGAAGCAAATTTTATACTCTAAAAAAAATGTCCAATAAAATTTGCTCCTAAATCCAGCAATTTTCCCAAAAAACTGAAAAAACCAGTAGCTAAATATAGTCAGTTGAATCAAGCAGTTATTTGATCAAAATTTTCAATCATGAAATTATGTGTCATAACGCATAACCTCGGCTTTGAACTTGTGTTGAGCGATATGTGGCAACATCACGACCGAAAAAAAAATTAATCGCACTCCCACAGGTAATCTTATCATCACCATGGAGTACCCATTAATACGACCTAAATCTATGCATAGATTTCCCCAACTTATCGAATAACGACGATTAAATTACAGATACTTAATTTATCGCTTAAATTAAGCCAATAAAATTAGTATTAACACTAATATTTACATTGATTACGAGAGAGCAGATAATCAATAACATTATTACACAAACAAGCTTCTAAATGCGTCTAATAATAGTCAAACAATTCATCCAGAAGCGCTCGTTCAACATCTACGTGCGTACGTGTACGTATAGATCGAAAGAGAGGAATGTAAATTAAAATCTGAATTGAGTAGTGTGTCTACATTAAGTAGGTCGTATCAACGATACCAATTTTTCTGTAACCAACCCTAAGGTACGATTTAATGATAACGTAATTTTTTCCAACCCTTCTGTTCAAACGATGAAAGTATATTAGAAGTGGCGCGCTTTATGAGACGAATAAATGAGACGAGATGATGGAAAATATCGATAAGTAAAATAACACAGTTGGAAGTAAAGTGAAGGAAATGCGATCGGACAGGATTGACATTTGACAATGTAACATAACAGCATTAGCATTAATATAGCTCGCGATTGCTTTAGCTTTCAAGTTGGCAAGCTTTTTATTGTAGTTGTATATTATGAATATGATATACAGTGATGGGTGGATTTTAGTGACACCATCTTCGTGTATATGCATTTAATGAATGTGTTTTCCAAGTCCAGCAATGGCGTACTATGAAAATACGAGCGAGGGGTTCTCCGAACCTCTTTATCGGCATCGATTCCTCTACTCCTGATGGTTGTGGACATTCTGTCCTCAACATTCCCGCATGTTAACGTAGGGCACTGACAGGACTACAAGTTTCTAATTATTTTTTGTGTATTGTGTGTAACCGCAGTAATGCTCTACTATTTCGCAGCTCCAGGCCGGGCCGGCCTCCCAAGAGAGCATCTTCGGTCGGGCTATCCATCGCCGCTAACCATCTGAATCAGCTCAAAAAACACCGAGAAAACGGCGATTACTTGTCCAGCTACGAAAATGGTCACGTGAACGGTAAGCTTGAAAATTATCTTACCTTGTAATTTATTAATTCGCCTAAATCAATAATCAACCATGTCGAAGCCTTTTGTTAAATAGGAATTTTTTTTTGAAAGACAGATGCTTTTATTTGCGCGTGTTTACGCCCTATATAGAAGAAATACGCGGACGGCGCGATAACAAAAATAAACGGTATCACGCTTCTTTAGACTCGTCACCCACGTGTTGTGGATGCGCCCGTGAGAAAGCGTCACGTGTCCGTAATAGAATAATAATATCATCGTTATCCGACCATTCCTTTCAACGTAATCGAAAGAAAGTTGTAAGTCATCGAGTTGTTTTAAAACACCGCTGGATAGGAAAAAAAAATACCTACTCGAAAAAGCGAATTCGTAATTAATAACTTGTCCGAAAAAAAAGCGCTACGTGTAAATAAAACTGCTTTACTCTTGACTTAATTTTCAACCCTTGCTTTTTTTCCACTTCGTGTTTCGGAAGTGAAATAAAGGCCAAGTGAAAAACTCGACAAAGAACCAGAAAGGTTGAACGGTTTATTTAAACGGTGGAGGGTTGAAGTCGCCGTTCACGTTATTGATTAACTTTCACTCGTGCTAAAAACAACAGTTATAACAATATTCACCCCTTCCGATACGTTATTTCGTATTACATATACAACAATCTAATAATTATGTACGCGAATCACCGCCAACCGTTCGCTCATTTGGTACGCATGCGATTCCGTGCCTTTGCTAGGATACGAATTCGTGCCAATCCGCTATGTAATTTATCTCGTCAAAGAGCAAAAAATTACCTTCCCAAAGCGTAACCGATTAACACCCCCAAAAGCCGCATCACAAGAAAACTGACCCTTCTGAGACGAAAACAAACTGCCCTTTCACCCTTTCCTCGCCCGGCTATTCTCGCCAGCTCAGTTTATACATATAAACCGCTTAGCGAGCAAATTAAAACGTGTTTTATCTCGGCCAATCTTATGGCATAGCGGTACACTACGGTCGGGTTATTCGTTTCGTTGTACATCCCAAAATTAGACCATTCGTAATAGGCCTGTGCATGTAACTACCGATAAACGGTTCGTATTGCATCATTTAATATGTACACGACGCGACGTTAGTTCTCGACGCGCCTTTTATAATTCGCCACCCTCTCGAATTATCGTTTCGCTTTTGCCGCTATATTTGACCACGTACGAACCGCAAAATTTGTTTATGTCCTTAGTACCTACAACCATCGCTAATATCACCTACACTCGACCGTTTTATCGTATTTCGCGGTTTGCCGATTAATACGATGGAATTTTAAATGCCACATCCTCATCCCCTTGCACCTTCGTGGTATCAGGAATTAGTTTGGAATTGGCTGGCAAATTTGGTGATTTTATATAGTAACTATTAGTTCTTCAATCGATGCATTTAATCAGTTCTACTGGTTAGAGTCGAACAGAAACATGGACATTTTTCATAAAAATCAATTGAGTAAGTTAAGAACTAAAACTGGAATTCAAAATCACTAATCGAAATTTATCAAAAATTAATGAATATTTCTCATTCCACAAAATTGAAACTCAATTCATCAATCGAAACTGTCCGAATACGGACGAACTTTTCCGATCATATAAGATTTTAACTGAATTATTAACCGAAATATGACGAATATTGACGAATTTTTCCCATCTTCCTTGTTTTAAACTGAATCACCAATCGAAACATACCGAACATAGACGAATTTTTCCGATTAAACTCGATATGAACCGGAATTACAAAACGAAATATACCGAACTTTTCCGATTATATTAGATTTAAACTGAATCATTAACCGAAATATGACGAATATTGACGAATTTTTCCCATCTTCCTTGTTTTAAACTGAATCACCAATCGAAACATACCGAACATAGACGAATTTTTCCGATTAAACTCGATATGAACCGGAATTACAAAACGAAATATACCGAACTTTTCCGATTATATTAGATTTAAACTGAATCATTAACCGAAATATGACGAATATTGACGAATTTTTCCGAGTTTTAAACTGAATCACCAATCGAACATACCGAACATAGACGAATTTTTCCGATTAAACTCGATATGAACCGGAATTACAAAACGAAATATACCGAACTTTTCCGATTATATTAGATTTAAACTGAATCATTAACCGAGATATGACGAATATTGACGAATTTCTCCGATCTTCCTTGTTTTAAACTGAATCGCCAATAAAACATTAAACTCGATTTAAACCTGAATCACAAACGATACATGCTGAACTTTTCTGATTATATTAGAATTAAACTGAACCACTAATTGAAATATGACCAATATCCAGCTATGTAATAAAACTGACTGATTCAAGATAAATAATTTAAAAGAGAAAATCATAAATTTATTTAGATATTATACTAAACTCGGAAATTAAAAAAATTGACATCAAGCAGTTGACTGCCGAAAAAAATTAATGTTATAAAATCATTTTTGGGATAATTTTTCAAATTATCTCGAATTCCAAATATGACTTGCGCAAATTATGTACGAGGGAAGAAACGGAATATGAGAAATGAAACATTCTACTTACATCCATTAAAATTAGACTTTTCTCCCCCCCCCCCGCCAAAACAAATTAAATATATTTATTATTATCCAGCGAAAAAAATTCCGCATACCAAATTATATGCCTAGATATAGCAAATGCTAAAACATAATGGAAATGTAGCATTTGCACTGCACAAAATAATGTCACAAAAATTGACCTCAATTCTTTTGAATTTGAGTAATTGCTTTTTACGAAGAAAATTTGATTTTCCTCATTGTCAAAGATGGTTTTAGTAATTTTTGGGTCTATGAGGAAAAGCAGTCAGCCCTTCAAGCCTACATCTATAGGTCTATATCAGGATAGGGCATAACTTGAAAAAATATTTAAATTAGCTTATCTACATAGAAAGGATGAAACAGGCAGTGATAAGCTCTTCTTATTTATACTCAATTGAAGGTGAATCAACAAGCAACCCTAAGAATCATCTAAAGTGAGAAGCAACTGGGAAAGTTTTCTGGGCTCAGAGATCCTAAATGTATACCAATGAAAAAATATTCAAAAATAAAGAAATGTCTAAATTGCAAAATATACAAAAATTAATGTGCGACATTTGAAGAATAAATTTCCAAAAAACATCCATAAAATGAGGAAATGTTACTAAGAAATATGTTTTGAAAAATATTTCTCCTTAATTCTCCAAAAACCTCCTATCTGGAAGCGGGCCCGCAGCCAGGTGGGGCAAAGGGGCAATGCCCCCCTAGCAAACTGTTCTGCCCCTAGCAAAATTTTTAGCTATACACTAGACATTATTATTATTTGACAAATGAATTGAATTTTCAATTTCAAATTTTCAAGTATTAAAAAAAAAATTATCCAAAGATCCGAACACGAGTCACGAAATTGTATCTATACTTAATAATAAATTGGGTCATTTTGCTATATATTAAAAAAAAAAATTTTCAAGTATTAAAAAAAAAATTATCCAAAGATCCGAACACGAGTCACGAAATTGTATCTATACTTAATAATAAATTGGGTCATTTTGCTATATATTAAAAAAAAAATTGCCCCCCCCCACCTCCCTGACCAAGTCGGCTGGCTACGGGCCCGTCTGGAAGGCTCGAAATTCACTTACCTATACCTATTCGAGCATCAACGAATTTATCCGACTTTATCCGAGTCACACAGAAATCGACCAGAGATGGAAAGCCGTATGATAAAACTTTTGCTTTCAGCTTTAGCTTCTGACCTCGAAAAATAAAACTTCGGCTTTTGCTTTTCAAATTTTTTCATATTCAGCTTTCGCTTTTGGCTTTTGCTTTTCAACCCAAATATCATTAGCTTTTAGCTTTCCGCTTTAGACTTTCGGCTTTTCCCCTACATTTTGAATATTTTCTTTTTGTACAACATAATAATTTTTTATCATTTCAGTTTTGATGACGAGATAATCAATGAATATAAAAAATGATAATTTAAAAATTTATAAGTACTGGAAAAGCTGAAACTTTTGCTTTTGCTTTCAATTATTTGTGCGTTCTAGCTTTTGCTTTCAGCAAAACTCTCCACTTTTAGCTTTTGGCTTTTGGCTTTTAGCTTGCTTTCCATCTCTGAAATCGACAATCGACACTGTATGAATATTTAGGAGCGTTCCGATTATGCTAAATTTCAAGTGAAATTATAAATATCGAAAGTTACTGTAATTTCATCATCTAATTGCTGAGTTTTATTGAAACTGGACGAAATCACAGCACACTGACGTTACAAAATTATATCATAAATGATCGAAATTACTTCACGATCACTTTATTAATAATGATTTTCACTTCCAACTTCACTCATTTATTCTCACATTCCAAAAACAAAAAAAAAAAAATTCAAAAACTCTACAATTTCTCCCAAATTCTAATTTCTCTTAAATTTTACCCCTTCTTAATCCGCTGAAATCCGCGACCGCTTTTAATTAACCAAAGTACTCAATCAATTCGGAATCGTAGTCGGAAAAAATTAATAACGCTATTAAACATGTTGAAAAAAAACCTTCTCGATGCAAATTAACAATCTTACCCTCGCATTAATTCGCTCAAAACAATTACCAAACCGATTTAAGCCGAAATTAAACCCTCTCGTTTTCCCCAACTTTGGCTCGGAAAAAAAGAGGAAAACTGCGCGAAAAAGAAAAATTACATTCTGTAGCGAAAATAAACTTTATTTTATTGTCTGAATAACAAACTATAAATGTCGTCGCTTTGTCATTTCGTTTAACTGTTGAATTGTTGGGGTGACAGTGTCGAATACAATAAAACCACTTGTTCGAGTCGTTTTACGCCACAATCTCAGTACTTCTTTTTACTTTTAATAGTCGCATAGTCGGAATTCGTTGAACCGGGGTGAAATGATAAATATAGATATAAATACCGACGAGGTTACCTTTTAAACGTGGCTTAGGATTAGAAAGGGGTCGTAATAAGCTTTATGAAATGGTTGATACCGATGGTGATAAATTTCGTATGATATTGGCGTTTCTCCATCGTACAATATATTCCAATACGAAGGAGAAAATCGAACGAAGGTATCGAAGAAGTGAATTAACGTCCAGTCGTATGTCGTAATCGTCTAATAAAATAGCTGAGACATATTTCGCGACGCTATAAAAATTTTCCTATCGTACGTTATGCCGTAGGTGTTCGGATATAGCTGTAGCTTTATATTTACAATGTTTAAGCGACACGGTTGTTTATTGCCATTGTGATTATTAGCTCGGTTTGTCGTGCCCGTTAACTTATATAGGTTTAGAAAAATGAATTACTCGCGTAGAAAACACTTTGAAAATTTGACGAAGCGAAGGTGATAAATTTTGATTAAGTTTTCGGCGTCGTCGTGCGTCCTTTCCTTGTAAACGTGTTCGCGTAACGGCGAAATCCTAATAAAGATATTTACGACGACTAAGGATAGAAATGTCAATTCATCAGGATAACACGTAGCCCATATATAAAGAGCGATATTCCAAAACACAGGTATCCTTGTATTCGCACTCATACCGTGTCGCTTTTCATCCTCATACACTCGTTTAATTTAATACGACTCCGGTTTACGACTGCCAAACGTTCGCGCCCGCTTTCCCCGGCACGTTTTTTATTTTATTACGCCGTAATAGATCTGTCGGTTTTGTTAGCTCTGTGCCAACGTTTATTAAACGACCGAGCTTGATTTTCGTTTAATTTAGATTGCTAAGCTCCGCTATTCCCATTTAATAGCGAAATATACCATTCTCTGACGCGTTAATTAAACCCAACCGGAGTCTAGTTTTTGATTGGTCTACGATCCTTTTCCTTGTACCGTCCAAGCGACGTATACCACTGCGAACAGGTGGGAAATGACAACCGTTCTCGACGACTCAGTATACGCCTTCTTCTATATTTATTCAACGCGATTCAAAAACTCGAATTATGCTCTACCGTCCACCAGGGACCTTTTGTACGATATCAAGCTCGCCTACTTTCGTACAAAAGTTACAGTAATTGTCGACATTATCGACACCATCAAGGCGGGGTTTTATTTCGGTATAGCATTTGGTACACGTAAACTCCACTCATTCGCGATTTATCGCCATATCAGCCACTCTTTTATGAACATTCGCACCAAAATGTTGAAATTAAAGGGTCCGTTCAAATTTTTACTTCCAAAAGCCTCGTCATCGTGCTTTGCGGGGTACGGGAACCGCTGAGAGTTTTTCAAAGCTACTAACAACTACAAAACACGAAACATTTATTCCACTATCGTTTCTCATCTCATTTTACCGCTCACCTCCGCATCTGCTAGTCTTCCAACACCATCAATGACACCCTTTACACAAATACGAGAATATTGTTTTTCGATTACCCATCGTGACCGTCGTAACGCCCCTTCCAAACAGGTATTCTCACAGCAATCCGATTATAATAAAGGGGAAAAAAACGCTCTACTAAACGAAAAAGAAAAAAACCTTAAAATGAAATCATTCACGGCGGTGTCAGTTGTTAAATTTACATCGAAAAGAAGGCGGAATAAGAAATATAAAAAATTAGAATCGGAACCAAAATACGATGAAATGGAATGGGCGGTACGGTTTAACGTGTATATATACATACTTGTATTTATGAGAAAGAGAAAATTACCGCTATTAAATTTATTTGATTTAGTTGCGTGTTAGTTCACAGTCTTACGAATCAAATTTAAGCTCGAAGGCAACCCGACCGACAAAACGAAAACTAATACCGAGACCAGGGAAAAAATATACGCTAAAATAAATACAACTTAATGAGAACAAATGTAGATGGGCGGATCTCAACAATGACATCGAGATATCTTGAAATTAGTAGCACAAGGTTTTAGGTATAGCGAGTATGGGTATATGATCTCGACGCTATAATCATAAGACGAGAGAGTTATCAATTTGCTGTAGGCCATTTAAATTCGTCGTTTAACCGTAATTTCGTATAGTTTTATTCGTGTCGTTAAAATTGCTACACATAATTTGTAATGCAAAAAAATTTACAAAGAAAAACTCGATATTCGTGAAATAAACAAAAGTAGGAATTATTTTTGGTCCCTAAGTACAGGTAGTTGAGTTTGAAATTTTTTTATCTTCCTTCAAATCACTCGATTTACCAGTTATTTAGTACGTATGTGGTATTTAACTTATACATAACGTTAATGAACGACCTTCGTCGATTTTAAATTAAACAAAAAATCAATATCGTAAAATGACATAGCTTTTCTTCACATTCATCTAATCTATAGTATCGAAATATACCTTCTAGCTGATGAATTGTAAAGAACTTAAAGATAATTCCGAATTTTACTTTATGGGTTATACTTACATAATTATGTACCAAATACCTACTTTTATTCATGTAAAAATTTTTGTCAAGTACACGCAGAGTACATTTAAAATATTAATTTGAATTTTATTTCAATAAGTTAATTGCATAATGTTTTTCGCATTTTAACTCACTTTTTTACACTTCGAAATTTTTTTCTTCACTTTAGATTAGTTGAATCATTTTTTAAACCTATTTTTCAAAAGTAAATTTTTTCATTTTTTATAATTACTTTATAGTTAGTTTTTCAATTCTTAATTTTTGCGACTTTTATTTACTTTTATTTAAAATGACTTTATACAATTTTGATAGGTTATTGATGTCTTGGAACAATTTTTTGAATTTAGGCTTTTTCTTCACTTGTTGGTCTTTTTTGAATTTTATTTGAATACCAAAACTAATTACATTCAATGAATCATTCTTTGCATTTAGATCTCACTTTTTCCCATTTTTAAATTTTTTTTTTTACTTCATATTAGTCGACTTATTTTCTTTTTTGAATCGATTATCGATAGTGAATTTTCATTTATATTTTTTTAAAATTGTTTTTTTAATTTTTTATGCTCAGTTTTCCATTTTTTATTTTAGTGATTTTCATTTATTTTTTTTTAATAATTTTTTTCATTAAATAAAATTTCTTGGGGAGGGGGAGGGAGTGCGGGGTTATTCTAAACATTTTTTTCATAGATTCCATGATGCAAATCGCAAACAGCGAAAACTTTTTTAAAGTTAAAAAATAACTAATTAGAAAAATGAAAAATAAATAAATAAACTATTATATGAAAAGCAGATATAAAGCGATCTGTAGATAAAAAAAAAATTAACCTAATAATTCAAATGAAGTAAATGGAAAAATTATTAAAACATAAAAAAATCATACAAAATTTTGAAAAAAGCTACAAACGTAAGAAATAATGCAAAAAGAAAATTGTTCAAAATGAAATTTTCAAAAAAATCATCCCACATGATTAAAGTTTCTCATGCGGGGGGGGGCGGAGGGTGTGGTGAGAATAACCATTCAAGAACTAGGATTTCCACTTCAGTAACTATTGGCTATGGAAAAAGTTTATGCTAAGAACATTTTCAAAAATTAAAAAAAAGGAAATCCGGCAACTCGATCTGGGGTGAGGGGGCATAGGGCAATATATAGAAATATGCATTATTTTGGGTAATTTTGAAAACTCAAATTTTTTTATTGCACTCCATGTGGCCAAGAAAATTGGCTTTATCTTAAAAAATTTTCTATTTATACTCTTGCGAATGACAAGTCAACCAACTCTCAAGAGCAAAAAACTCCACTCCGATTTCTGCGCACTTCTAGTACGCTGTTTAGACGAATAATAAATACATTGAAAATAATTTCAATTGGGATTACTCCCATTACTTTTCAATATGCCTGAACCCGTTCTACCCAGAATTCCCTTCATAAGTATGAAGAATGAAGACAAAACTTACTCCATTCCGATTTCCCAATTTTAAAATCCCAAACCAAACAATTCGGCGCCATTCCCTCAAAAACACAACCCACCCCATTACTTTTTCCATCGAGAAACCTCACTTTAAAAAATACCATTCAGAAAGTCGTATTTCACAAATCGCGAATCGGAATTGGAATTTCATACGCTCCAGGCGACCTCCGGTCCAGCACGAAAGTCAGCCATACCGTTTAAGCGTGAACGACCAACGCCACGAATACGCGATAAAAATAAAATCCACTAAATTACATATCACCCGAATCGATTTGTTTCCCAAGTAAAATACTCGTATAAAAGTGAAATCACCTCGTACAACCGAATCGCCTCTCCAATTCAATCCTATTCGTATGAAAATATTCCCAAAAGCGCATTTCTATAAATATTCTATCTTTCTTCGAACCATACATGTCGGAGAAGTAAGCCTGTTATTAAATATCATTCGTTTTAAATCGACATCGAAAAAAAGAAAGGTTAAACGTACGTAAAGTATTAATTTACTCCTTACTCGAGAACACCTAGAGATTCGAAAATTTCGCGCTCAAAGAAAGTGCTTATAATGAGCGCACACGCGTCGGTACATCAGAAAAAGGTAAATAAAAATTAGTATAGCTTTATTTGGTAAGTACCTATACGTGTAATCAAACGACGATGTCCCGCTGAGCCGGTATACAAATATATCGGACCGGTGTGGGTTTAGAAGATCTCACTCGATGGACCGCTCGTATGGTAGACACAAGAAGCCGACGTCGAATTTTGTAAAACATTATTTATTATTGTAACAATAATAAATGTCAGAATATAAACAATCTCAATGAAGCATACACCGATACACCGTAGTTATGTACACGGTGTGGTGCGTTAATGGGTGAACATATATGACCGCAAATAGCCTGTTTATCGAATCAATTTGAATAGATTAATAGGTACGATTACGTGCTACTCGAATTGTATTCATACATATGTTTCCTATATAGCGACAGTACCATCGACAAATCTTTCGTACCCTTTCCTATTCATGTATGTAATAATTTGCGAAATTCTAGTCATCTAAAATATACGCTAGAGAGGGCCAAATTCTCTTTTTTTTGGAAAGTGCCAGGACACTTGATGCAATGTTAGCCAAATAATCCCTAAAGAACCTACAGAGAATTTTAGCCCTCAAACTTGCCAAAAACATCTCTCAAACGGGGTAAATTCTTCAAAATCAAAAAAAAAAATTAATTAAGTATTTGACAGATTAATTTTTTTTACACCCCAATGTTTCATATTGTGGTACATATAAGAATTTGAAAAATTTTTAACAGATATTTTTTCAAAATTTTGGCGCTCCAAACTTTTATTAATTTTTTTTAAAAAGTGCCAATTTTGGATATTGTCAAAAATAAAAATGATAAATGAGTAATTTTTGAGCCACGTGTATCATGTGGGCTTGATCTCAGCTCTTAAGGGCTCTAAATAGAAAATATGATAGATAGATAGATAGATACATAGATATATACAATTTATTTGCAGAGTACTCTATGGAATCATTGCAATGTTGTAACAATAAAGAATAATTTTAATGAATAAAAAAATTAAAACAAAATTAAGTTTAAAAAAATTAGTAAATAAATAACAAACATAATCTTATTATGACACAATGTTGCACCGTGTAAAACGCGCCTGTTGAAGTCTCCAGAACAGCTGAGATTTTTAAAGAAAATTTCTAAAATCAAGCATATTTTGTCTTCAACGTATTACACAGTTGCAATCGAGCTTACACCATGAAGACATACGTAGTACTTACTTATTATTTATTTTTGAGAATACCCAAAACTGATTCTTTTTCTAAAAAAAGACAAAAAAAAGTTACTAACCTTTAAATTTTGAAAACACACTGCTACCATTTTTTTCAGCCTTCACTGAGCAAAAGGAAATTTTTTGATGTAAAAAACTTCAAGTTATTAATAAATTAATTTTTTGTAATTTCTGAAGTTTTGAAGAATTCACCCTCGTCACCTGGAGAGATATTTTCGATAATTTTGAGAATTTAAATTTTTTGTACATTCCCCAAGGGTGAGTTAATCTCTACTGACACTTATCACGCTAGCTAGAGGGCGCTGTGATAGCATCAGTTGATAAGGATAAACTATGTGAGGTGGTAATTGGGAAACAACAATCAAGAAATTCTTTTCCATAAGGAATGCATCGAGAAACTTTTTAATTTGAATTTTTCTCGAGAATTATACAAGATTTTAAAATATTTTTGAGGACTTTTCTCGAAGAACACAATCTGGTCTACAAAAAAGGTCTTTATAAAAATTTCAAAATTAGGAGTAGTTTTTGCGAATAATTCAAATGAAAAAGAATCTCCCCAGATATTTCTAAAGGAAAATAATTTTTTGATGACCGTTTTCGGCTAGTTCTCACATTCGCCACCAGATGCCGACTGCTTCAATGAAAAGTGCGAATTATGCTAAGTGACTTACACTGAAGAAAGAACGAAATTCGCCCCCACTCTATAGTATACATGTATGAAATACATCATATAGGTATACGTATAAGTCTACATTTAATATAGGTATAGAAGGTAGTCGAACAACGTCGCGACGTACTCACCCCTTACACTTTATTGACGGCAAACGCCACCCTTTCCGTTATACTATTACACTCTTCTCCCTTTACAGTATAAAATTACAACTTTGTAGGTCAGTAGGGTCCGATACCATAACTTAGGTACGATTAACAGCTCGAAAAAAGTTACTCATTTTGTAATTTCCATCACACCACCCTTCCGCATTCTCCCTCCAGCGTATCCCATGCCATCATTTTTAATTCGCGTACAATAATTTACCAACGTTACCACGTGGATCCGCGGCGATGATAGGTCCCACCCACATCGTTTTTCTTAAGATAAAGATAAAAAAGAAATCTTCATACGCCAGAATGGCAGTAATGAAAAAAGAGCGACCTGACCTAACAATATCAGCGACACCAGAAAAAAGACTCGTATAATAATATCGCTCTGCCATTGTTATACCTTTATTAAGTATTTCAATTTAATTACGTCTAATGATGATTTATGACATTCCAACTCATTGTATCGGTGAATAGCGGCGCGAGCCTTTCGATACCGCCCTCTTCGCGTCTCGATCATTATTTATTTTTTACATCGATTGTTTTCCAATCACTCGATAGTCTTTTCTTAGCTTTATATTTATTTTAAAATTTTTTCCTCTTCTTTTGTTATCCTCGCTCGTCCAAATAACCACCGATTGCGTGCTGCGTACCGTATACACGTACGTTGTTCAAACTTCGTACAATGTTGACGAGCTGTTCATTCGAGCGATTAATATAATACGCCGATTCGTAATTACACCGATGCGAGGCGTGCGCCCGCTCCTATCGGTTTAATGGCTCGCGCGCCGCCGTTTTAGTATAATGAAATTTACACCTATCGTTTTACAATCCACCTTGTTTAATTGCCGGTTTTCATCGGCTTGTTGTAGCATTCTATACTCGAATGATAAATTCTTCCACATCGTACAATTTATGGCGAGAGAAAATCAAAAAAAAAAAAGGGCAAATTAGATTACTTCTTACTTACCTACCTATTATACTTCAGTAACCTATCGAATGAGTATTCAGGGAAAAGCACTGATGTAATGGAGGATTTAAAAAAAATAGGGAGTGGTGAACCAAATTCGAAGTTTAAAACACTTTTTGAAGAGGAAGGGGCTAAGACTGGAGAAGAAAAGGCGTTCATTTGAGAAAAAATTATCACTCATCAAAAAATCTACTTTCCAATTATTGATTTGCAAAAATCTAAATCATCATTCTAGGTCAAGGCAGTTGGTGCTATTTTATCATGAACAAGATTAATTAATTATCTTGTAAAAAATTATATAAATTATGGCGATTTCCCTTCAACTGCCTACAAGCATCTACCATCATGAATTAAAAGAAAACATAAACAAACAAAATAAACATACGAGTAAATTACATGAATTATACTCTAAAAATATGATGTAATTGTTGCGAGCTTTGCATTCAACCATCGTGATAAGAAAAAAATAGACGGAAATAATCCTAAAATACGTGTATAATCTTCCAAGTACAGTGTACTTCATAAACATTTCCTCCTACTATCTTCATGTTTGCAATCGTCGTGATAAATAAATAAAAAAATCGTAAGTAGCCATGCTGCATTACTAAAACTGAATTTTTAATGAAGACTCGTTCAGGTTTGCTGATAATTTTTTCAAACTCTTCACAGGATACAATAGCGAGGTTGAAAACCCACTTATCTTTTTCAAAATCACATAAGAAATTAAATTCAGAATATGTAGTACTTCTTGCTCTTAAAATCATGAGAATCCATATCTATTAAATTTTCAGCCATTTGAGGTTCCTCAAGCATTTCCAAATAGCTGTTTTGAATCCATTTTAACCCCAATTTAAGGGCTCATATTTTGGTCTTTAACAAATCTAAAATATAAACTTTGAGTTTTCTAGGTCAATTTGTTCAGCAGATATGGATGATTCGAAAAATTTCATAATTCAAAACCTCTTCAAAAAGCCAGTCCTGCTTCAACTCCCCTCCAAATTTACTTTGGAAGCTGGAGTTGGAATATGTCAGTGAGCTTATTCTACTCTATGGAGTTTCCTCCATCCTGCCTCAAAATCTGAATAAAACGCCATTTCAAAGTGAATCAAAAATCTGAAAAAAATTCCCCTACATTTTCAAAAGAACAACCTTCGATCAAATTTAGATCGATTCGATTCTCATTTTTTGGCCTTGAGAAAATGGGGAAAAAATGCTTTGAAATGCCAAGATATGAAAAATTCCTCCTCCCTTACCCCTCTATCGTGAATTAGGTAAGCTTTAACGACTACAATTTTCATAAAAAATTGGCCAAAAAAGAAAAAGAAAAATGAGCTTAGCTGTAATTGTCTCAAATGTCTGTAAAAACTATAAGGATTCGTAGTATCGAATCTAAAGATTCATTAGAATTGATGAAAGATCCTTATCCTTTTGCAGGTATAGGATTTGGCTTAAATTTTTTCTATCCAAAATGACACTGAAAATGTCGATGTATTTTTCTCAGATTAACTTACTTTCAAGTTCCATTCCTTCCCCCTCCCTAAAACAAAATTTCATCAAATCCAACACGAGGTCTCGAAAATCTCAAGTTGGGCTTCATGAGTTTAAGAGACAGCTGAATGAAGCTTCCTGAATGGACTTAAAGTTGTATTATAGTTCGTTTCTTACTACAGTTTTTCTATTAATGAAAAGGTATAATGGTGTGCCCATGTGGTCTTTGTAACCCTACAAATAAAAAATGTTTTTTGTTAAACTTGACATTAAATTCCTGAATTAAAACGTAAAGTTAAAGAGGTTTCAAAATATTGAACCAGACTCCCTTAAGGTTTCAAATTTTATGAATAATTTTCAAAAAAAAAATATATATATATATATATAGGTATACTAAGGTAAAGGTAAGCCCGTTTATGGAAATGCTACTATCCTTCTGAGACCCGATCCGACGTTGCGAGACCCCTTTCGGGTCTCGCAACGTTTTGTGTGTATATTTGAACGTATATAGCTTTCAGTTTTATACAAACGTTGGGAAGCCCTGGATATGGTACTATCTTGGGTAGACCCACCTGGGCCTGATAAGGATAGTAGTAAATCTGAAGTGTATCTTATAAGAACCATTGCATATCATTTGTATTCGTGAATTTTGAATTTTTCTTACCCCTCTAAAGGTTCCTAATATGCTATATTCAAGTGGTTTCCAAAAAGCTCACGCGAGCATCTTTAGCTCATTAAATAAGGCCGGGTCTCTGAACGTCTGTTTGATATCTACGGTCTAGGGCTTGACAAGGATAGTTGCATAATTGCATACTAACTGAAAAGATACCTACAGTTATCACTTCAGTATACAGTATCAAAGCTCTTCAAGCAACAAAACTGTAAGGATAATTTCTACAGGAAATTTAAAGTAGATTATTACTGCAGTCGAGTATGGAATTTTAGCTCCCAAGATATGGTTTTCCAAACTAATTTTATTATTAAATTGTATTTAAAAAAAAAAAAGACTGAATACCAACTTTTAGCTCATTCAGATAAAATTCATTCATCAGCTTTTTAGGGCTCGAGAATATTTCAGCATTTCACTGAAGAAATTAAATTGTTCTAAGGGGCCGAAAATTATTTTTTGGTAGGACTGATGGCTAGGAAAAAAATGACTCATTTGTCATACCTTACATTCTTTACTACACAGAAGGAATGAGAAATTGAGTTAAATTAATCATTTATGATGAAAATAATGCAATTATTGACGACACCAATAAATAATATGGTGCAAAAAAAATCATATTCAAATAGTAAAAATATTTAATAGACGGGTTATAATTGAATTTGAGAACTGACAGGGCTGTATGCAGAAACAGGAAAAGTTACCGGTCCACCGAGAAATCCCATTTTTAATGGCCCATTTAATATTAAACGGCCCAATTTTTTCTCTCATTTTTCAAATTATGGATTTATAGAATTTTTTTTTTTTTTTATCAAAGTTTGGAAATTAAAGTGGCCCAATTTTTACTTCAATCGGCCCAAATACTTCGCGACCCACCGAGATTTTCTCGGTGACTCGCCTGCTGGATCCGAGCCTGAGAACTGAATAAAATATAATGAAATTAATATAAACAAAACTGAAATCACTAAGCAGAAGAAATTAAATGAAATAATTTTCGTTATTTTCTCTGAAAAAAAATCATTATATCGTTACTCCCGAGTTTTTTAATCTTTATAAGAATTTTTACGATGAATTTTACTATTTTCGTTACCCCAAGAAGTACCTATTAAAAATGCGAATCAGTTAATTAAATTTTCGTGTTAACGCTACAAGTTCTCTATTCGTGATATCTTGTTTATGTACTTTCAAATAAAAAAAATTCCCATCTTCATGAAATCCTAAAAAGCCCTCTACCACCTCAACCTCGACCGCCGTACTAATCAAATACTTATATATTTCAGATGGCCACTTGAAGCTAGAAAAATCACCGCTATTAGCGAACGGATACAATCATCCTCCGACGCATTTAAACCATATGCAACAATTCATGCAATTCAATCACGCAGCTGCCGCCGCTCTTCTCAATCATTCCGGCTTACCGCCTCCTCATCCCGCACTATCGCGACCTCCTCATGATCCTTCCTCGCTACTAAAAGGGCCACCACTGCCAGCCGCCGCCGTAGATGCTCTAGCAAGGTAAGTATCGAATGTTGAAATTATTAAAAAAAACCTTTTCCGTTACATTGGACACTCTGTTCCACTATAATTACCTTAATTCGGAAGCGAAAAGTCGTCGATTCGTATCATTCGATTAATGCCAGTCCTCAATTTAATGAAATGTAAACAAACGGTCGAGAAAAAAATCTCACTTCGCCGCGACGTCTAAAGATAAAAAGAACTCAAACCAGCATCCAGCTGAAACCGTATTATTTCATTAACATCATAAATCGAACCCCAAAGAAAAGATAGTTTTTCAAAGAAGTTAATTTAATCTTTTGAGCATTGCGAAACAAGAGCGAAAAAAAAAATCCGACGACGTGATTAAAAAAAATCCACCGATTGGCTCTGTCCTCAGTCTTTTTATTTCTAAATTAAAAACATGGCTTTTTCTTTCGAATTTCTTTTAATTTTATTTTCTATACCCTCGAGGTATATAAAAGAAATGTTTACCTTCTTTGAAATGAATAATTACCGACGCCGGGATCGATTTTTATTTAAACTTTGATAAATATTATTGCAATTTTTTCGATGAGCTTATGTACACTTCTTCCCTTCCAATTTTTAATTAATGTTCGCCCGAGATGTTTTTTTCCTCGAGCTTATTCTGCTTATTCCATCTTTCAGATCCGGTATTTGGGAAAACTGCCGAGCCTATGAAGATATAGTCAAACATTTAGAAAGGTGAGTTTGATATTTTATTAATTCATAATTCAAAATTCCATTTAGGTTCACCTTAGCGTCGTTGCGGTACATAATAATGCCCTCGAATACGCCAAGTGGAGCATTTTAGGAAATAATCACTAATAATGATTTTAGATATAAATATAAATGTCCGAAATAATCCCACAAGCAACGAACTCAAGAAGTCCTAAGTTACAGTGAACTTATCACCCTTAAGAGGGGCTTGAATGCCCTAGAAACCAGTTTTATGAATTTTTTTTTCGCTTGAATACCCCGTAGGAAAAAATTAGTTCTACAATAAATAAATAAATTTATTATATTCACTTCGAATAAAACAGATTGTCAGTACATAGATGCCCCTTTCACAGTCTAATTGACCAATCACAAAGAGTCACTTGACAAACAGGTATAAATGTGATACTTGAAAATTAAAATTAAACTATATCAAATCTCGATCCCTCCCCTCGTATGCTTGCACCACCTCCACTTCTCAAACACGTTCGGTTCTGGTTACTTCAATTATCTTGTTAACTATTCATGTACCTTTTGAACAGTGAAGTTGACTTTTTCAATTTCTTACAACGGTCCAAAAACATTTAAAAATTTTTTAGAACAAAAATATTTTTAGAACCCCGGATCTTCTTTTCTCCAACAGACATACCCATTATCCCGAACCTCAAATACACCTCAGCTGAAAAGTTCAGTAAAAGATGTTTTTTTCATTTTGAAAAAATACCATAGAAATTTCCACATCCTGATTCCGATTTTTCAAATTTATCAGTTTAAACGTATTTCAACTAGAGGTGGCGTGATAACCAAGGCAGTTAAAAACGCCACCAAAAAAAAAAAAAAAAAAATTGTTTTTTATTTATTTATTTTTTTTTAACAATAAATTAATTTTTCAAGAATTATTGGGATTTTTCATTTTAGAGTGCAATTTACACATAGTGAATGAAATGCTTATTTTTCAACTTCAGTGTGGTACATTTTTTATTTTTTTTTTTATTCTATGTATTTTACGTTCAATTCCAAATAAATTTTCTGGTTTATTAATGATATTATTTTCTTTATTGATAATTTTGATTTTTCTTTTTATCAAAAAAAAAAAATAATAATATAATTCAAAATAATAATTTAATTTTAAAATTAATTTTTTTTAATTATAATTTTTTTTTCCTTCTTATTATAATTCCTATTTTGGGATCATTTAATTTTTCTTTTTTTGACCTAATTTTTTAGATACAGTTTTCTTTTATAAAAATTATTAATATTGGAAATCATAAAGTTGAAATTCAAAAAGATTGAAAACTGAGTTACCTTACTATACAAAACATTAGATAAACGTATGCTTGTGTATTATATGAGGATTTTTTTTTCAAATTGGTCTGGATTTTCGTGCTCTTTCGAAATTCTGTCGGCAAAATTTTCCCCTCTCAGCCTCTTTCGATATGTAGATTAATTTAATTCTGTGATAAATTTTTTGCACCGTTAATACAAAGGAAAAAAATTTTTTAAATTAATTTTTGGGAGATCCTAACCCCTGTGGGAGGCTAGATATCGCTGTTATCTATCATGACTTTTAGTATGTTATACATGTGATTATTTCGGATGACTATATTAAAACCTATCAGAATGATAATTTTTTTCCATCAAATGTCTAAAAACGCCTGAAATAACCAAAGCTACCAAATTCCACCAATCGATGAATAAACCGCGAATTAGCTTAAATATAATCTAGGCGATTTAGGTCGATACCGAAAGAGGCAAAGACTAGCGATTAATTCGTATTACCGGCGAACCAACGACCGCGATTAGAGCTTAGGCGACTAAAAAATGCCTACCAATCGTTACACACAAAAGGCAAGTTAAACGCCTCTAATGACGGTTTGTGTAGGAATTCTTGAAGCGAAAAACGAAGCTCCATTTGTAAAGGCAAAGTCAAATTTGCGTTTACATTCGTTTTACGGAATTAAGTGTTGTCGGATTAGAAGTTAAACGGACAGATATCAAATGAGTTGGTATCAGAAAGCAAACCCTTTATCCTGCGCTATTAATTCCTGCGAATGAACTACGTGTATTTGGCTTTTTTCCGAATTTATTCCCCCACAGTATCTCGCCAAATCTCTCTAATAGCTTCGTCCATCTGAAAAAAACCCCTCTAAATGCCTCCGGGGAAATGGCAAATATTCGGAAGCCCGGTGAAAAGGACAACGCGGCTTCGTGATCCATTAATCGGTCTACCGGTTAATAAAAAACCCATATCGGAACCTATACGCTTCCAATGGCCGACGACATGTTATTGAATCTTCACGAACTACGCGGTTCACCTTTAAGCCGCCGCGCCCTATCGAGCGAATACCCATTTCGCACGCAACAGCCGTCGGCCCCGGGATACCAGACGATGGATTAGCGATCGCCAACGCATCGGTCGTCATCTGTGGTAACGAAAAATTTTCATTTCCCCACAGGGACTTGTATACGAGAGAGAGAGCGAGAGCGAGACGCGTAACCGTCGTTAAAAATACGTATAATCGTAAATTAAAGTCGCGTCCTCCTTTAAGGACATATTTTCGCCATCTTTGCGCATCGTTCGTCGAGGCGCGCAAAAAAACAAATAAAAAGAAAAATAAACGACGAGTAACACAGCTGCGACTACTCCATTAGCTTAATATCGTCACGTAAACTTTCGTCGAAAGCTCAACCGCAGGAATTTGACAAATGACAATCGAACGTTGTTAACTGCTCGAATGCCGTTTGAGAGCAACTTCCTTTCGTGTCTGCACGCTTTTTCCTTCGTCTTCGGTGCTTTTTTTCCTCCACTTCGACATCATTATGCCGTTCGGGTTTCTCATTTATCTAGTCCCCGGCCTTAATATTTTATTCCTTTCGAGTACGTTGTGTTCTTAAAAGATGACAATTTAAACTTTTTCCTTCTTTACTTCCATCTCCTGCTCCACTAGAGAGTTGCGGTTTACTCGTCGTCACCACATCGCTGTATGTCGGATTTTTATTCTTTTTATTAAAATTAGTCGGCCCGTTTTAAAGGGGTGCTTTATGCGTAAAACGTGTCGCTATAAAAGAACGTTCTTCCAGTATATTATAGTCGGCGCGTATTCTTATATATTATTCACCTATACTCCATACATAAGTACCAAAATGGCAAATACATTATAGATTTATTTCATTTCGCCTCATTTGCTAATTACACGAACCACTTACACGGTTACAGCCAACACTACACGCTATAAGTCTCGTAAAACCAGTAGATAACACGCGTTCGTTCTCAGTTGCCAACTTTTTATTACACATTTCTACCCGATCAAAACCGATTAAAAACAATTTTTCGATAATAATCTGCTCATTAGCGATATAAATCGCGCGCGTGTGTGATTTTCTTCAATAATCAATCCGTTAATGATTAACAGTTCGTCGGATTTTTAAATTAATTAGCTTTTTTCTTTCTTTTATTAATACCTATTTCCATAAATTGTATTTTATTACAGGCTTGTTCGCGATTCGACGAATCGATTGTACGAGTGTTTTTTCTTTTTCATTTATTTTCGTTATTTATCGATGAAATTTTCACTCGACCGATCGAACGTATGATGGGATTTCTCTTTGTCTACAATTATCCATTAGGTATTGTTGATCTCGTGATCCGGCGATTTTCTTGCAGTCATTTCCCACATCGTGTTTCTCTACCTTCGTAATGGCTTGTTAAATGTAAATGATCTAAAATAACGTGTTTTCTTTGTTATGCTTGTAAGACTGGAAAATAATTTTATAGAGGAAAAAATCAAAATACATAAACTGAAGATCAGTTACCTCGAAACAAAATTGAAAAAAATTACAGTTGGGCACTAAAATGCTTCATAGCATAAAAATACGTCTATTGCTATTGGAAATGCAACTATTATTAATATACTTTGATTTATTAAATAATCAATGAACTGAATAATTCTAACAATAAAAATTCTATTACTCAAAGCCTGTATATTCAAAGAGCAAATATTACAACTCAAGTACAAAAAAATCTGATGGCTTAAAAATTTTTAAAAATAAAAAAATAAAAGCGTATATGTTCATAAATGAAAAAACCATACCAACAAATAAAAGATTTCCAAAATTATTTTAAAAAAAATTCAAAACGTTGAAAATAAAAAGATCTCAAATGAAACGACCACGATTCGGTTTATCTGTCCTCTTCATGTAACATAACAATAGCTTGGATCCCATTACATAATGGCACCTGAAACACTATAAAAAACACCTCAGCCCCGTTGAAGAATGGGGTCACCTTCTTTCGTTTCAAAACAACGATATCCTTCCTACAAGCCAAAGTTGTTTTTCAGAATGTCAATTCATTTGAAACGGCAATCTCAATGGCAAAAAATCACACTAATAAACAACTTTCGCTCTATGCAAAACTCAGCTACTCCCTGGTCCTCCTTTTTATCATTTACTCATGAACAGCAAGTTGTTCATTTCGAAACTTCGATTTAGTCACTCTGACTACACTTATAGACACCTTTTCGTTCGACGACCTGCATTACTTTATAGCTTATGCTAAACTCTACTAACTATTCGACACATCCTCCTAGATTGCCTAGACTTCTTTCCATCTCGTGCAATTTAATTATTCCTCTTCACTAACTCAAATTGCAAAAACTACAGCAATAAATTAAAAATATTATAAAAAAATTATTTAAAAAAAATAAATTTATTATTAAAAAAATTAATAATATAAATAAAATAATTATTTTAATAAAAATTTCATAAATAAAAACTACCATTAATAAAATCAATACTATAAATTAAAAAAAAATAAAACTTAATAAATCAAACGAATAAAATAATCTAAAATTAGATAAAAACAAACAAACTTTATAATTAATAATAATAATAAATATTACTTCCTCCTGAAGAGTAACCTTTTTCTAAAATCTAACCTTTCGGTTATCTCCATGTTTTCGGCCTAAAAAAAATTGATTAAAGAAAACTCGAACATGGAAAATATGTTCAAAAATATAAGAAATCATGTACAAAAGTGAGTGAAATGAATGTTCGTGAAAAATAAATAAAAAAATGGCAGAAAATGTCAAAAAAAAAAGACAAAAATTGGGGATCAACAATTTGAAAAAAGCTTAGCCAAAAATCTACATTAAGAACGAAGAAAAATGTCTTTAGATGGAAAAATGTAGAATAACGAATTTCCGCAAGGATGCAAAATTGAAAAATCTTGGAAACATATTCAAAAATTAAAAATTTTCCAAAAATGAAAACAATATGTTTAAATTAATTTGTAAGCACACCATTAAAGAAATAAAAAAAATCCTATCCCAAAATAAATAATCATGCTTACGAATTGAAAAAGTTTAAAAATTGAAGATATTGAAAAATTGGGAAATTATTTTATAGAAATTAGAATGAAAGATCATATTCTAAAAGTTATGTTCACACACGTAGAAAACATGGTTATATTCAAAATAAAAAATGTTCAAGAATCCAAAAATACGCCCCCCCGCCTCCAAAAAAACTCACATTTAAAAGTGAGAAAAAAATGAAAAAATATTATTTAAAAAAAAAAACTCTAAAAATGAGAATTAAATTAAAAGCCAAAGAAAAAAATGTTATGTCCAAAAATGAAAAAAAAAGTCTGAAAAAAATTCAAAAATCAAAAAATTTAGTATGTTCCAAAATTTTTAGGAATAAAAATGAAACACAATAGGTCGTAAAATTGAGAGAATTATGTTTGAAAATTTGAATAAAGGTAAAAAATGTATTAAAAAATACCAAAAATCAAAAATGAAAAGAAAAATGAAAAAATGGAAAAATGTTGAGAAATTGAAAAAATTGTTAAAAATCAAAAACAAAAGAAATTATATCTAAAAATGAAAAAACCATATCCCTAAATTGAAAAAAAAGTCAAAAAATTGAACAATATCCAAAAATTTGAATACCTGTGATTAAACATAAAGAAAAAAGGAAAAATGATTTAAGAAAAAGACATACTTTGAAATAGAAAAGTATTACAAATTTAAAAAAAATAAAAAATGAAAAAGAAACATGTCAAAAAATTAAAAAACCATAAATTTTTCGAAAATGAAAAAAAAAAGGCAAGGACAAATAAATAGCAATAAAAACATATAAAGCTTGAAAATTTTCCAAAAATTAAAATAATATTATTACATAATGATGCTTTTCTTCAAAAACCACGTAAGTTCGACTTAGGCAAAATTCACTTTTAAGTGGTTTCTTATGTAAAAAAAATCGAGGAATTCGATTTTGAAAACCTCGTAAGTCTAAATCATCAACTAGCGCTTCTATCTGTAAAAAAAAACCTCGTAAGTCTGTCACCCAAAATAAAATACTCGTTCCTGAAAAATTTATATATTTGGACTTACGTGGTTTTTGAAGAAAAGCATCGATAATTATATCATATTTAAATAAAAATTCTAGAAATCAGGACAAAGTGTTTAAAAATCAATAACTATGCCCAACATTGACTAAACGATGTCTATTAATGAAAAAAGGAACATGAGCTAAGTTTCGACAATACCTGTGCCATATACATTGTACACCTGTGCAGATTTACGAGTATTTGATAAGCCTATCTCAGCAATCACAAACTCCAGAAATTAGACAGTATTTTAAAAAGTTCCTCGATAATCAAATCAATAATTTAATCCATCAATTACACGTTTCAATACCATTACGTGGAAAACTTAAACTACCCATCGAGTTCAGCTCGAAATAAATCCCCCTAACATGAATCACACACGACTGAAATATGACCACAATAAATATCCATTCATGCATTCCCAATCCACCTTCACCACCGAGTTGAAATTTAAAAAATTCTAAAAACCAGAAAATGTCGAAATGCTTAAAAATATGACGATACGCGTATTCGCGAGCCATTTACAACCATCATAGCGAACCGCAACCCTCGACAAGGAGCATTTAGGGAAATTCATACTGCCCTCGGCGGTTTAGCCCAATTTTTTATACTCGTGTACGCGGCAAATCCATCGTGCGTTTGATTTATATTGAAATATATGTACATTCCACCTATATTCACTCTTGGCTTTTTTCTTTCGATACGTTGTGTACACAAGCGTGGCTTTATGCGGTTAGAATAGTAACGGTTACGGCGTCTATGTATTTGCGCGTTATCTACAAAAGGCCAAAATATGCGAGCAATAAAAATGCTAATTCGGCCGACACACGAGTGGGTAAAAAAAGGCTGACTTCTCGGCTATCCTGTAGCTTATTCGTTGACAAATGATTTTCTTTTTAAGAAGGGTCATTTTCACCCTTTTTCCTTCACGGGTCGCGTAAAAGTTACACGTTCAAGTGGTTTTCTTGCCGATGCTTCGAGGTTTCTGCGTACTTGGGCGACATATGAAAATTATTTCGTTTTACCCGCGTTCACCTCCGACACACGTAACTGATCCAGGGTTGCTTCGTTTTCACTTGGTGGACGTAAAACAATCAATGTAAGGCGCTGGCCAACGCATGAATATATCCGACCAAGCTACGTACGTGGAAAGCTTTCAAGAATACCGTGTAAAGTTACCGCGTTCTAATAAAAAGGGAGAGAAAGGTCTTTGAAACGAGAATGAAATCTCGGTAAGCGCGAGAGGGGTAGTAGCTTAATACGAAATTATATACGCACAAAGGAAACCAACAATAAGAATCACAATGGAAATTTGAAAGTAGCATTCCCCATTCATTGAAATTTATCGCCGCCTCCCTCACACCGCTGCCTTTTTTTACCCTTTGCTAAAGAAAACACTAACAACAAAGAAGAAGAAAAAAGGACAGAGATCGTATTTTATTAGCATCGTCGAGCTTCCTAGATCCCACGCACACATCGCGTCGCTACCGTTCTAATAAAACGACTAGTAACTTATGTAAGGCTGTTTTATTATTATCTTTCTCGAATTCTTAAGAGGGTTACCGGATATGCGCTATTTTATAAGCGATCGTCCGCGTAAATTTGAAAACTATTTTTACCTCGTACACGACCGCGTTTTTTTTTTTTTTTTTTGCCCATCACCATTAACCTTTCCGCTATATCGCTGTCCATTCTCGATAAATATGACTTCCAGTGCTCCGCAATCGTTTCCTTCGAGCTTCACGCGTACCAACTTGGGAAAATGTATCCCTTCTGATATGCTTATTAGGCTTGTGTGTCCCTTCATCGTATACACCTGAACGTGACATCGGGTCGCGGATAAATAGCCAGGCTAATCTTGATTTCGATAATTTCGCTGCACCTAGGGTTCTTTGTTGCTGTAGCTTTCACTTCGTCACGACTTATAGCATTTCTCACCATTGTAATTATGTCATCACAAATCAAAAAATAATACTCGTCCGAGAGCGGTCGTGCGCTAGCTAATCATTTCGTCAAATTTAGCGGACCGTCAACTGAGTCAAGCTGTGCGCTTCGTTATTCATATCGCGCCACTTGGAATGTACGAGTGTAATTGTATGGTGTGTACTTATATCTGCCTTCGTACGTTCAGTCTTTACCATAGCTATTGTTTAAAATACTCGCATCGTCATGACATCGCGAACGAGATGCATTTTTCAAGATCACGAAGAATTTATCATTAGAGATAAAAGATAAGGGAATTCTTAAGAAATTTGAAAAAGTATAGTAGAAATGGGGTAAAAAAAACTTGAAAACAAATCGGAAATTTAAAAAAAAACAAAAACAACAACAACAACAACAACAATAATAATAATAATAATAATAATAACAACAACAATAATAATAATAATAACAACAACAACAACAATAATAATAATAATAACAACAACAACAATAATAACAACAACAAAAGTACCAGAAATCCTGAATTTCTACTTGGGAAAAAGAAGTGAAAATGTCCAAAAATGTAAAAAAAAAAAAATAAAAAATCTTCACTATTGAAAACAATTACAAAATTTAATAAAATTAAAAAAACGAAAAATGTCCAAAACTAATATAAGATTTCAAAATGAACAAAATTTTCAAAAAAAAAAAAATTATAAAAAAAATAATAATAATGATAATAATAATAAATAAAGTTTAAAAAAGAAAAAATACATCCAAAAAACATTTTAACTTGGTTGAAAAATTTTTTCATAAGGAATTAATTTTTTTAACTCTTCTTATATCGATTAAAAAAATCCCATCAGGAAGAGCGGCGAAATCATTCCAGTTTTGGGTTCAAGTGCTCCCCTTCACAGCCCAGACAAGCTCCTCAGGCATTATGTATTTAAAGGATATTGCCGTCTCTTCGAAAATGGACAAAAACTCATTTCCATAAAGTATACGTATACAAAGAGAATAAAAAAATTATCGATTAAAAAAATCACACTACCTTAAAAATAACAAACATTATTTTAAAATTCCTTTCTCAACTTTATAATCGACTTATACGATTTCATTATGGCACAGCTCCCCCGTGTAAACGTAATTATACTATCTGGCGGAAAATCTTCCTCGGCTGAGTTTTTTGTACTTTGTAAATCGTCGAGGCGCTGTCAAAACCACGTTTTCTTAAAGAATTTCAATGTTGCTTTTAATTTCTTTTACGTCAATTTGAATACTGTTTCCATCAAAAGTTTTTCAACTCGAGTATTTGGGCGTTGTACTTTTCAGCGTATAAATTTCGTCTGTCTTTCTTCGTATATAAGTAAAACTTTTAAACGAAATGCTTCCGATTAATTAATTTTTTCTGGCTATTAGCTTACTTTCGTGTACAGAAATGCCGAAAAGAAATCAGAAAACGATAGCAGCCATTTTTTGCGAATTGGCACAAACTCGACGACTTCGAAAAACACGCTTTTAAGCTAAATTCGTTACGTCTAAGTATAACTGAAAATCGTAAATTCGCAACCGCTAATTTCGACGGTAAGTTCGTTGACTCGAGTATCGAATGATAATTTATTCACAAAGGAACGATACGTCATTTACAGAAAATACCTACAAGACAAATTCGCGAAATGCCGCGGTTTTTAAAGGTTCTAGGTGGTGTAAACGCGTATGATATAAGGAGATCGGGCGAACGGGCGGGCGTCGAAGCATTCATGCAATAAGAAAATGTTATTTAAAAGCAGACGTGACAGGGGAATGGAAAAGGGCTGCGATGTAAAAGGGTTTATTATAAAGTTTGTTAAAATAATTCCCGTACCACTGCAACAACTTTCTTCTTCTAGCTTCTTGTTAAAAGTTGAAAGCGCTTAATACACGCAGCGCGGTAAACGAGAGAGAAATACCCGGCCACCCAACCAAGAAAGAAACAAGCCTTATTTCCACTGTTATATTACTTATGAGTTTTCGATTTACAAACAACAAACAAGACGTTTTCCTTGCCCCCTCGGTAACGCTCTCTTCACCCTCTGCAAGTTTTCTTCCAGCGAATCTATATAGCATACGCGCGCGTTTTCGCGAAATGAGCATTCGCTCTGCCCGACTTCACCTATCTGGCAAAGGGATATCTTTCCCAGTTTCCCTACTCTTACGGTGGAAACGTTAATTCGAATAACGATATGCAAAGCGCTCTCCGCCACTTACCCCTTTTTCTCTCACTATTTCCTGCGTTATGATTATTAATACGCACGTATTAAATTACTTCTTGCTAGCAATTAAAACCGTGCCACGCTGACTTCTCCTTTTCAAATTAATTGAAACAAATGAAGTTTTCTCTCGGCCCGTTCTTTCAGACGCGTTCGCGAATACGAATAGGTAGCTAAAAAATGTAGAAATTCGAACGCCTCGATTTCATTATACCGCTCGTCTTCTCCAAGCTTTTTACTTCCCTTCTGCATCCTTACGTCCGTCGATTATGATTATTTAATGACGTCGAAAAACCCCGTTCGTGTCCCCTCCGCGTTCCAGTTAATTAAGACATTCGCGCCGCCGCGTCTTTTTATTTCGCGCGCGGTTTTTAATTATTCAACGACGAATTTTTTTCCACTCCGTCGGCTCCGTCTTGCGCTCAATCTTCTCTGCATTTAACAGCGTATGGCCTCGAGATGTAATTTTTTTCCTTTAAATCCTTTTTAAAAGAATTTCGCCCATCGTCGGTCTCCTTACGTACATCCAAGGTCGAACGAAATGCGAAAAAATTCACCATCAGTATGAACCAACGTCGAATTTAAAAAAAAAAAAAACATCTCGATATCTGACGTGATATTTTCGCGACGGGAAGTACAAGAAGAGGGCGAATATTCCAAATGTTCTTCGTAGCAGTTCGTATAATCTCCCTATTTCAATAAGCCTTCTCCAAATATTTCAATTAAACTTTTTCCAACTTGTTCGACTGTGTTTGAGCCTTGATTCCTAAGATTACAGCATACTGTTGTCATAACACGTAGGTAAAAGGTATGCTTTTTTCAATCGCAGAGATATTAAAATTCGCGATATTCGGATGAAAATTGAATTTATATTTAAAAGAAAAATTTACGACACTTGATCGAAAATGAAATTTTTGCTTGAAAAACTACTTCCACGCAGATTTTTTAAATCATGTGAAATTTATATAAAATACGATAATAAACCGAATATTGTCTCGAAATTAAATTTTATATTCGATATGTGAGATATTCATCTAATGCGAATAAGTTGAATCGAAAAAAAAACTAAAACTACGACATTTAGCCAAAAAGTAATCATTATACGTTCAAAAAAAAGTAAAAACCCAAAAACATTATAATCATGTCGGTATTTTGATTTTCACTGGTTGCGACAAAGAACCGAAAATTTACGACAGTCGGTCGAAAAAATTTTTTTTATGGTAATATCATCATTTTTTCAGCGTCAATCTCACATTTTGATCACGATGATGAATGAACAAAACGACAGTGAGCCGAAAATTAAATTTTTTATTTTATAAAACTCACCCACTTATTGCGGATTGCATACCTGCCCAATTCGTTTTACTACATTATTACCGCAAATACCTTTCATGACATCAAACAGAAGCGACCAATCATCGATGTCACAACGAATTTAAAATACATTATGTACGACAATGAAACAAAATTCATACGACACAACTCAACATAACTGACGGGGAATCGAAGATACTGTACTGGAATGCACCCATGACGTGAAGTCGGTGGTTCTTAAAATTCCATTACCATGTCGTTAATATTCATGATATCATGAATCATGAACCACAATTTAAATTAACGACAGTGAACCGAATATTTAAGTACAATATTTCACATATAAAGAAAATAATATAGTTCTTACTTATTATTCGATAAGTATTTTCATTCCTTCATGCGTTAGGAACTTCATATATCGCCAATCCAATAATATTGGGGGTGATTCGCATGCGCGAACGGTTGAACAGCTGTTTTACACAGCAGAAAGACGAGGAGAGTTGCGTACGCAACTCGCGCATGCGCATAACCGCTATATGGAAGTGAAGTTTCCAAAATGGAAAATTTCCCATTTTACTAAAAAAAAATTAAGCTCATTCGCTTCAATAATGAATGATTATATGAAAAAAAATTTTTACTTCGTAAGTAAAATGTCTCACCTTTTCTTTCCTGTCGCAAACAATGAAATAATGAATATCAACAACATGAAAGAGAAGTTTCACAACAAAATTCCGTTTCGACCGAATGACATGAATTTATGATTTCTTATTTTATTCAATAAAAAATTGAATGTTAAGCTGACGATCGTAAATTTTTTTGATCCAGTATAAATACAAGTAGGTTAAAACAGAAATTTTTCTGCGATACTTCATCTCAAATATTTATATGTTCATGATTTCCCAAATTTGTAATATTAAACAAAACGACATTCGGCCGAAAAAACGATGGTTCTCGTTAGTTCCTTATTCATCTGTTATCATTTTTTTTTCATATTGAGCATTAATAATTAATATAATATCGCCAAGAATAATATTTATATTCAGCGACAATGAGTCGAAAAATTCACGACACTCTGCTGAAAATTGAATTTTTTATCAAGTCACCAAATGAAAAACTAAAAATCCATGCCATTTACTTGCAAATGATTTTTCTTAGAAACTTCACTTCCGTATAACAGTTATGCGCATGTGCGAGCTGCGTACGCAACTCTCCTCGCCTTTCCGCTGCGTAAAACAGCTGTTAAACGTTCGCGCATGCGCATTACCCCAAATAACATTGGAATGTTCGGTTTATATAGCGGTTAATGGGAATAACTTGGTCCATATATTACATAGTCGAAGATTCTACCAGCTTTCTAAATGTTTAGTCATAATCGAAAAAGGGAATGTGTAATGAATCAATCCAATGTATTCGCAACTTTCGATTGAAAGTCACGACAATTGCACAAAAAACCAAAGTATTTCAGAGCACAGGACTTATTGTAAAATTATAGTCTAAATGAAAAATCATAAAAAATACCGATGAACAGCTCCGTTCCCCCCTCTCTTGCCCATTCAAGAAAATATTAATCGCCGAATCACGACTATATTTGCGTCGAAATAAACGAATACGACACGAATAGGGAATCATCGAAGACTCGGAGAGCTAAGAAGGCGATTTCACACGGCGAATCACGGCCATATAGGCGTATAATTTGTACTCTTAACAGAGCCGAGTAGGTAATAGGTATTCGATTCGCTCGCGTAATAAATTACAGTTAGATCAATAATTCAGTAATTATTTCCACAAGTCGGTGAAAAAAAATCCCCATGTAAGCATTTTTCCCTACCTCCGTTTTAAATATATTTACTAGCCTTATAAAGCTGAACGTTTACCGACGCGAATAATAATTAAATAAACGAACATGCGATATACGCGGAGACGCGACGGGTTGCAATTCGCTGCGAGTCGCGATTATTTTCGTAACTGTCCGTATCGATGAACGCGTTCATTTCTGTGTCCCCTAATACACAATACGCGTGTAAAATAAATAACCTATGTCCGGGTTCTAAGTTTTAATTTTTTTTTCATATACATTTCTCGTCGTTTGATGTTTCGCTGCGTTGTTACTCACGCACTCGGCACTCCACGAAACGAATAGTTAGTCTGCACGCAATTATACGTTTAATGCATTATATCAAAACTCATGTACATGGTAACAGCAGCAACGGCGCGATACAACGATCGTTCAGTCGTCGCAGATTATGTTGCATCCATGTATGCGGAACTTTTTCGCCAATATACCTAACAAGATCTCATTTCATATACCGAAGCCCATGCCCATATAGCATATCCATATACGTGCACGAATTATTTAAATGAAGCCTTCGCCGAAAACTTTTACCCGTATTCACAAAACTTACACCATAAAAAACAAGTTTACCATCTACCTAAACTTCGCTACATACAATATAGGTACCATCTATGATATTTATATTAAAATTTAACCTCGTAACGCTTACCGTACCATATTACGCTCGCAATTTATAATCAAATCTATCTCTAATTCATTCCATAAATTAGCGAATCCTTAATCCGTTACAACTTTCCAGTTCGCATCGACAAAACGTTCTTAATCGCATCCTAAACGAAGGCAAAGAAACCATCGTATCCAGCATCCTATACCTATACGTATACCGCGCAAAGAAATAGCTGCGTGAATTCCGGTTCACCTGTTATAATTATTATTATAAACCGCTCGACGTTATATTATTTATTTGATGGATGACGAGATAATTGCCTCGTAAACGCGCGCGAATCGTGCATTCATCCCGAACGAAATTATCAGAATCGTAAAAATGGAAAGAAAAACAAAGACGATCATATTTTTTAATTAAAAGAGGTGAAGAAAAAGAACAACAAATCGTACATTTCGGATGTAAAAACAAGCAACACAGTAAACCACCAATCGTTATATTGTTATCGTTATTATATTCTTTTGGTACACATTACACATTGAATACAACCAGCGTTCGCTTTCCACCCCGCCTCCCCATCTCCTGCCCGCGCAATTGTCTCTTTTAATTATTATTATTACCCAATTATCGAAAAATTACGATTACTATCTGAAATTAAGGTACATACAATCTGTAAGTGTGTATGTCGTTTGATTGTCATCTGCACCGCAATAATAACAGCCGAAGACGAGAAATATTAACAAATAATTAATCGCGATTTTTTTTACCTGTAATTTTTTTCTGTTTCTTCGCTTTTCCTAATTACTATACACGAAAGGTACCATAAGATACTTGTATTTTTATTGGTTTCGTTATATGCTTTTTTCTTTTCTTTTTCATTTATTAAATTGATTTTCGACCTGAAATCGTTCACGAATTTATCATATACGTATGGATTTCAATTACCAATTTTTCCATCAAGATGATGTCAATTAATTTAAATAAATTGAGCTCCTAATTTCAAATCAATATTCATTTCCATACAAGATGACCAAGTAATCTTTGCACCGCCATAATTTGAAGCCAAATTTAAGTTTTTTTTTTTCAAAAGTGAAAAATAAAGTTTGAACATTTAAGAGGGGAACAAGTTGAATATTTTTATATCTTGCTAGTTTCGCATTTAGATCCACGAATTTTATATCAAGTTTGAAAAAAAAAAACAACTTATATCAAATCTCGATCACCTCGAAAAATTTAATGGCTGGGGGCTCGTGTAATGTTCAATAATGTATGTATCAATTTTGTTTTAAACAATTTTTTCAATTTTGGCCAATTTTTTTAGTTTAGCCAATTTTTGTACATTGTCTTTTTCTATCGTGGAAGATTTTATATTTTTAGATGTATTCATTTTTTGGCAATTTTTACACTTTTCTCGATATCTTTTTTTTCACCCAAAAATTCTAGATTTCAAAATTCTTATAGGCTGACACAACTGACCTTTTCATCTCTTTTTCGTCAGTTTCAGAGGTCAAATCATATCCAAATTCCAAATACTTACTAATCGTTTTTAATGAGGTAACCTGAGGAAGGGGGGGGGGAATGAATTGAAAATTATAACACCTTAGCTGGTCATAGATTAAAAAAATATCCAAGAAAAAAAGAAATCCATAAAAAAACAGACCAATTTGAAAATTAAAAATTGTCAAAAAAGAAAAACCTCCAAAAAAAAAAAACTCAAAACGAAAAATAATAATTAAAAAATGATGAGATAGGATTAAAATATAAAAAAATAAAAAAAAAGTTTATAAAAAATGTTTTAAGAAAGAAACTTGATGTAAAAATGACAAAATTGTTTAAAAATAGAAAAAGATTCAAAAATTCGAAAATAACCAAAAAAAAAAAAAAAAAACGAAAACAAAAACAACTTAACGTAAAAATAAAGAATAATCCGGAAATGAGATACGTTTGAAAAAAGAAACCTAGTCTGGAATGAAAAAAATTAAAAAAATCTCAAAAACTCAAAACTCTAAAAATATGCAAAAACAAAGAAGAAAAAAACCAAAGAGGTGAATAACGCTCAAGCATCAATAGATGTGCAAAAAATGAAAAAAACATCAAAAATTTTCTTTTTATTACCTTTTCATCGCGAGTAAGTAAAGTGCATATTTGAAAGAATTATGTCATCCAACGACAAAAAATATCGCTTGATGACCTTGACTTGAGATTCGTTAGAAGAGACTTCAACGCTGGATGTAACAAATTATTTTTCAAAATTCGAATATACTCGATACGACGTACATAAGTTATCTATGTATTTGAAAATTTTTCACAAGCATGCTCAATCATCAGAAAAATCTCTGCGATCAGTTGATGGTTTAGAACACGAAAAATTTCCTTCTCAGTTCGTTTGAAGTTACTATAGAGTACATAAAATTTAAACCCAAGAACCCCATAAGTTTACTCGTTATATTCACATAGGTACGTAATAAAATACTCTACCCTTCCCCGATCTAATTGAATTACTCGCCTTACCTAACTAAACGAATACTGTAGCTCTACACTCGACAACTTATTCTTTAACATTCGTATCTCGAAAATTTCCTCATTAGCTAACGCTTGGGTAACTTCTGCATAACGCTTACGTATCACTCCCTCGGGCCAGCCGCGTAAAATAATTACCGCCAATTCGAACACAGCGAGGGAAAAACAATCAACGAATGAAATACGCAGCGCCTATATTACCGAAAATGATTCACTAAAAAATTATCATTCAACCGTAAAACGCGGTAATAAAGGCGCCAGCACACCATAAATGCGTGTTCCTTAAAAGCTTTTCACTATTAAAATTACGCCAACGTGTACGACGTACCTTTTTGATTTCATAAAAGTCTTCGTTGTTCTGCCCTAATGTAATTATTCTTTTTTTCCTCCAAATCTGACTTCAAATACGTTTCGTTTTTCCGGCTATCTCGTTAGAACCGGTTTTTCGTACATTTACCGCAACGTATTCGTTTCAATTAGGCTGGCGTAAATATTAAAATTGAAATGGCATAAACTCGCCGCGTAAATATATCATGGCGCGTATAATAATCGAAATTAGGTACAGTATTAAAAAATATATATACCGGAGAAGCGTTGTGGAAAAAAAGAGAGAGCGCTACGAGCCGCAGAAAACACGGCAGCTGTGACCCGTAAAAACTGAGTAATATTTCTTCATTAAAAGAATGGATTCGGTTTTTGGGGCTCGGAGGGACGATGTATAGGAAGATAAAAGCGCGGATAGTTACACCTTCTCGGCGCGTCGACACCGTTCGCGGGCCGCATTAAAAGCGAGCTTTTTCTTATTCCGCTTGTAATATAGCTTTTAAGGAAATGTCTTCATTTGTTTTGAAAGAAAGAGGCACGGGAATTGCGGCGAGTAATAACGCAAAGAATGTAAAACGGGAAAGCGAACGATGAAGGAAAAAAAAAACCCAGTAGAAAATATCTTGTGTATGGCACCCTCGTTTATTACCCAGCAGTTTACATTATAATACGCTTTACTGACATTTACATTTTCATGATAACTGTTTCGTCGACGTCGGCGGCTAATGTAAATGCATCGCCGGCAATATAACGCCAGCCGAGGTATTAGCGATATTAAGAAAAATTATCATTTTTATCGTTATACGGAGACTCGATTTTTCCTTTTAAAAACGCATTACCAACTTCAATCAAAAAATAAGCCCTTAAAAGCGAACCATCGCGATCGACGATACCGCGATACGCGACAGGGATATTTCACTTACATTCAAATCCGCGTGTACCCACTACCTACGCAACACGCCTATACGACTTTAGCACAAACTCCAAGAACCGAAATAAAAGCACCTAAGGAAATATGACGTAATACTGGAGCTCATCTGGAGATATAAAATGTTCTGAGGACTTGGCAGAAGTCACCATATCTGTTGTAAAATACATACGAGATACACCCAGAACGTACTGAAGAGGACTTATCATCATTTAAAAAACAATATAACAATATAAAATGTTTTCAGAGCTCGACAAAAGTCCTCATATTTGCGACAACATCTGTTCCTGGTTTCCCTATAACATAGTAATAGGGATTTCCTATATGAACTATAAGGCGATCTAGGGACATAAAACGTTCTGGGAGCTTGACAAAAGTCCTTATATTTTGCTACAAGATGCGTGGCTGATGCCCCTATAACATACTAATACGGATTCGCTATACGAGTTAAAAAACGATCCCAGAGCGTAAAAGGTTCTGAAAACTTCGCAAAAGTCCTCATATCTACAATAACAGGTTTTGGAGATACCTCCAAAAATTACTGAAAAGGACGTCTTTTGAGTTGAAAGGGAGTTGAAGATGTGAAATGTATTAGAAACATCTCAACAAAAGTCACCATATTCGCTGCAAGCAAGACGTGTAGTTGACATTCTTAAACTATACCAATAAGTTTATCATCAATTGAAAGACGATCCAGAGATATACAATATTTTAAGAACTGACAAAAGTCCTTCTATCTGTTGTAAGGTATATAGGCAATTTAACGTACAGAAGAAGACTCATCATTAGTTGAGAACTGATTCAGGGCTATCATATGTTCTTAGTACTAGTCAAACGTCTTCATATTTGTAGAAAAATACGTAGCTAATCTTAGAACATACTGAAGATGACTTATCAATCAGTTAAAAATGGATCTAGAGACATAAAACGTTTTAGGAAATTGACAAAAGTCCTATCTATTGCAAGTACATAAAAGGAAATGGAATGTATTGAGGAAGATTTGTTATTATTCGAAAAATGACCTATTGTTATAATATCTAGATACTAGGATATTTGTCGCAATAGGTTAATGTTCGTAGAACAAACTGAAGGAGATTTGTGATGAGTTGAAAAGCGATCTAGGGATATAAAACATTCTAGGAACTTAGCAAAAGTCCTCGTGTCTATTGCATGGTATACAGGCAATCGAACGTAATGAAGAAGGTTTATTAGTTACAAAATGAAAGAAAGTGAGAATTTATAATATGTTTAAGGTAGATACTCGATCAAGATTGTCATATTTGCTGTAAAATGTGTACTACAGCTGATATTCCTAGAACATACAAACATACTGAAAGGGACTTGTTATAAGTTGAAAGGCGATCTAAGTACATGAAATGTTCTAAGAACTTGGCAAAAGTCATCACATCTACTGCAAGGTGAAAAAACAATATCTCGATAATGTAGCGAAGAGGATTTATTATGAGTTTAAAAGTAATATGGAAATATAAAATATTCCAAGAACTTGGCGTAAGTGTCCATACCTAATGCAAGATACAAAGGAGATATCCCTAGAATGAACTGAAGAGGACTTGCAATGAGTTAAAAAGTGATGTAAGAATATAAAACCTTTTAAGAGTTTGACAAAAGTCTTAATATCTCTTGCAAATGAGATAGAACACAAAGATTGAGACTTATCATTAGATAAAATAAGGCGATGCATGGAGATAAAATGTCGTAAGAACTTGGCAAAAATCCTCGTATCTAGAGCAAGGTATAAGTAATCAAATGTTGCGAAGAAGACTTGTTATCATTTAAAAGGTGTTCTGAGGTAAGCAAGTGTACCTGGAACGTAATATATGCGCAAACATCAAATTTTGGTAATTTTGGACCTATCAAATCTTATCAAAATTTGTATTATCTACCATTTTCGCTTCAACTTAGTGGGTCATACTGTAGTTCAAAATTGATCTTGAATATGAAATTCGAGTTTCCCAGTGATATTTAGCGAAGAGGTATTGATGATGTAAGGAATATCACACGCATATAGTTTTCATTTCAAAAGTACTTTTCGACTTTATCCCTCTGCAACTCTACTTAAGAAGCTGAAATTGAGATATGTTAACTCCATACCTCACTTCATCATATGAAAAGGCACCCAAAAGTTGTGAGGTTTCTATAGCTCCTTTGGATTTCTTTGAAATTAGAGAAAATTTCCACTGTGAGTCTGACCAAAAATCGGCGAAAATTATTTTGGAGATTTTTATAAACATTCTCCAATAAATTTTGAGTGAGTTTCGCGCATATCTATTATC
This sequence comes from Phenacoccus solenopsis, assembly GCA_009761765.1. Classification (NCBI taxonomy): domain Eukaryota; kingdom Metazoa; phylum Arthropoda; class Insecta; order Hemiptera; family Pseudococcidae; genus Phenacoccus; species Phenacoccus solenopsis. The sequence continues at coordinate 48,161,818 of CM019752.1, read as the reverse complement.
TACTATGCCTTCGGAGAGAAATAATGATATATATATATAAAATTATAATATATAATACACACGTATCGTAATAGGCATGAGCTAAAGTACTAAAAGTAGCCTGAAACGTGACGATACGAGGTCCCTCCTTCCTCCACTCATCATTTCCACATTAAATAGACTGTAATAACATGCTAATAATTCCCACATACTATTCCATTCTACGATTCCTGTTCAACGGATAAAAACCAGTATCAAAAATTTCGACAATTTCACCAATACTTGCGCCAATTAAGACATTCGAATTGGTGATATATTCGATACCACATAAACTGCGTCATATTGCTAAATTAAAATCGCTCTAATTAAACCCATCGAATCGTTTAATCGAATCGATATAGTAAACGAGTTTGAGTACACCTGGTACCTAACGTATTAGAGCAACTGACCTGATTTACCTTGTACGATAATATGTAACGTTCAAGCCCTCAGAGCGATTATTTCGAATCGAAATGATAAATTCGTAATTTTAATAATTCAGATTACGCTATTGACTATTTACCATGAGTCCTATAACCTGTTTACGCACCTGCTCTTTTCCCACGTCTTCGACAGGTGCCGAAGCTATTGAGATTGTCATTTATCGAATACCCGACTCGCGTAAATAACAGATTAAAAACATTGGTAAAATTTTAATTATAAAATGCGTCCTAACATCGAAACGTTGGCAACATTCGTTTGAAAGCACCCAAGAAAAGGTAAACACGAGCTTTCCCCCTCGTCCCTACAACCATCGTTTTTTTACCCTTGACATGTTCAACATATGCGTCGATAATTGATTATGAATTGAAAACTGGAAAGTAAAAAAAAATTCGCATTTTTATAAACGTTCGAAAATAATTAATGGACATAGCGTTTGCCGAGGTGTACACTGTCATCGCACCCTTGTCACGAAAAGGTGTAGAAAAAAATAGTGATTAACGTCCGCCCGTACCTTTGATGAATGAAATTTTTTTAATAATCATTTTGTTTCGCAGATTGCGCGAAGAACGACACGATGTCGAGAGAGTCCTATCGTTGGAAAATAAACCACGAGATTTAAGTTCGCACAATGGTAAGGCCGACTTGGATCAGATTACGCTGATAAATTTTCACGATTTCCAATCTTAATTTAATCGAGCTTCCTTCTCAGGTTCATCCGAAGGTCACAGTCCAGTATTAAATTTATCAAAAGGTGGTGGCGATCATTCTGAAAGCGAAGCCGATCAGATTACAGCCGGACACGATGATGTCGATGATGATGTGGATAGCGTTTCCGATGCCGAAGATAACGATGATGAAAAAGATCAAGGTATTGTATATTTTATAAGCCTCAACATTTCAATTTGAAGAGAGATTTTCACACTGGGTCTCGCTGTAATGACCTCAATTCAATAACATCATCATCACCTCATCAATAAAAGAGGAACGCAGTCTTTAAATTCTTCATTCGCGGATATTAGTGCTCTTGTGGTTTTTTATGCTACCCTCAACTTCAAAAATGCTCTTTGACTAAAAATTTGAACTTTTTAAACAACAATCAGAGATGGAGAGAGGGAGGCAAAGGGGGTACATTGCCACAGTGTCCACTTTGGATTTGCTATGCGAACTCCAGTTCGATACCTGCTCGCTCATGATTCAGTTAGAATGACTCTCTGAGTTCGAACATTCCGATTCACTGTTGGACTTATTTATAATATTTTCCGTTGGTTGGACTTGTGATAATTGTAACATTTTTCATTTTTATTGGTACAAATTTTTCACAATTTCAATTTTCAAACCTATTTAAAATTTTGATAAAATTATTACGTAAACATTGAAATAAAAATCTAACTCATTTTCAGCTTTTATTATAATAAAAGAAAAACACGAAAATAAAAGAAAACACCTAGGTATACAGACTTTAAAATATGACTTGAAATTTGGTAAATAAAAGTCACTCATTTCAGATTTGATTATAATAAAGAGAACGCGAAAATAGAAGAAAATACTTACGTACAACCTTACAATTAAAATTACTTAAAATTCGGTAATTTGATATGTACTTTCGTTCTCTGGTTTCTTTTTATAATTTTTTTCCTTGGCAAATCAGAGATAGATTATTTCCAAGTTTTTTTTTAGTCGGTAGCAGGGGTAGCACTGTAAAATTACAAGATTGAACAAAATTAGTTATAAACTTTTGATCTCTCTATCGCAAATCATTCAAAACCGAGTAAATTCAGGTACTTACGATTTAAATACGATTTTCGAGTAACGAAGTCTTGTCCATTTTCTTTTAATTTCAATAAGAAATTGTTAAAATTGGTTTCATCTTCAATTTGAATGGAATAAGTTTGTCCCGAAGGAACAAATTTGGTAGCAATTTTTTCGATTTCTTTTTCAAAATCGTTAATTGAAAGCATTTTACTTTACAATACATAATTATCAGTTATCACTGTGTGATTAGCGTAGCGGTATGCATCGGCGGAACTTGGAATTTTTTTCAGGTATTGGCAAAAATATGAATCGTTCACGAACGGGTATCGAACTGGGGTCCGCACAGCAAATTCTTGTCCACTTGAGAAAAATGAAAAACATCGATAAAAGTAGTTTTACACTTTCAATATAGATAGCGTTAACTAAGTTACATATGATCACATTGGTGTACTAAAGGAGAGGGGAATGACATGGATGTATTCGTGTATCACCTGCTACCTAGTATCTTCAAGTTGAATTATTGCGGGGTGAGGAAAAATATGTTGAAGCGCTATCTGTAAACAACCCGCATAATTAACTCATTTCGGGCTCCCATTCAACAAAATTATGAACAATAAATTTTTATATATGGCGATGGGCAGAGCGGTATTAGAAATTTTTTACGCCCTAAGTGACATGAAAGCTGAGGCACTATTCTACCATCTTCCTAAAATTTAAGTATTTAGAAGGTTTGCAAAGGAGAGAGAAGGGGGGGGGGGTTGTGGAGAAAATTTAGCAAAATTTAAACGCAATATTTTTTTTTTTATTTCAACATGAAATGTAAAGATCACCATTTCTTTTTCCCTTCAAAAAACATTGTAACGTTGAAAAAAAAAAAGAAAAAATTAAGAAAGTATTAGGTCTAATATACTGAGTAACATTTAATTGAATTTTATTATTTAATTATTATGGAATATTTTATTTTAATGTTTAATTTTTTAAATTTAAATTTTATTAAAATTAATTTAATTTATTAATCATCAATTTTAAAATTAACAGATAAAAATAACAAAAACCTACAGCAGTAGAACAGCACAGTTATAAACAGGGGCGTAACGAGGACATTTTTCAGGGGGGGGGGGAGAAAACCAAAAATTGCCAACTAATACTGTAAAATTTTACCAACTGTTGACCTTTTTTTTTTTTTTTAGTCATCAAAAAATTTAAAAATAGGAAAATAGGTGTAATAATACTACGCAAGTCGTCAAGTTTACCAATTTTACACTGAAACTCCAAATTTACCAAATTTACCAACTTTCCAAAAGCCAAGGGGGCTGCGTCCCTAATTGTGCGCTATACATGATATAAGTTGGCATCAGTTCGAATTTATTCGAGTTCTTATTTTTCCAAAAGAAATTCAAGTTCCCAATTTTAGCGTTGAACAATTATAAATTTCCCAACTTTTCAAAACACCTGGGGGGGAAGCTCCCCCCCCATCCCCCCTTAGTTACGCACCTGGTTATAAAAATGAGAAAAAACTGTAAAAAATTAAGAAAGTATAAGGAACGAACTTCACTCCTATACATACATTACATAGCGATAAAGGAGCAGCCCAATGTTATTGAATTTTTCGACTTTTTGATTCATTCTTTTTATTTTCATTTTTTAATGATTTTATAATTTTTATTATAAAATGTACAATTTTTAAATGCGTGCCTAAAACGTTTGCGCACTGGGCTTGCCTAAATCGCCTTTTGGTTAATAAGTCGCTGGGCAGTAGGCTATTTGGGTATGGCTAATCTATCTTTGCCCTCTCTTCTCTGGTATCTTCAGTATTTTCTTTCACTCTAAAGCTTCTATGCCATCACTTTAGTTACTAACCATATCTCTAGCCTCGTAGCTGTATATAAAAAAAATTAAAATGAAAAAAAAAGGCAAAAAATTTACTTCGAACACAAACAAAAAAATTTTTAAAATTATCAAACAATAAAAAATTACCAAAAAGTTCAATAATCGAAAAAATGGCCAAAAAACACCAAAATGAATCAAAACTGAATTAAAGACCAGAAATTCGTTTAAACTGCCTTAAAAAATTAGTGCCTCCTTTCATGTCTGAACAGCAATCATGATGTTTCAACATCTGAACTCTAGATTTTCAAGCTGCTCCCTTCTGGACATTTACCTTTCATCTTCAACGTCCCAACCAGCTAACACTTGGTTCCATTTCAGATCTAAGCGACGGTGGTGATCTCGCTGGCGGCAACAGCAGCGTCCCTGGTAGCGAATCTTCGCCGCGTAGCACCGCGCTCAATTACGCCTCAGCTTTAAACACAAGTAATAACTCGAATGCAAATTTCAACCAAAATTCCGCTTCCATTGAATCGTTATTTTCGAATATACGAGAAATCATCAAAGTAGCAGCCGACAGCGCCATACAGAAAGAACGACAAATAAACTACGAAAAAGGTAAGTTCTTCGTTATATTCGGTATATCGAAACGAATGTACGTACAATTTACTAGTTTCCTAACGCTCGATTAAATCCAGTCCACTTAAACACATAGTTTCTAAAAACAAAAAACCACTATAGCAACATTATTATAATTTCTTTGATTCGATGACTGCTGCAACTGTCAGTAATCACGAATTTTCCGTTTCAAAACGCGGTAACGCCCATAGTATTTTTCAGCGAGTCAATTAACCTAATAGCCAGTCACGTATTAATACTTTTAATAGTCGATATCAAAATTCACCTCATCGTGGATACCTATTAAATCTACATACGCCGATGATCACTCTGTAGTTCAACGTGAACTGATTTAAACGTGGTGGTTTTTTTACCCCGCTTTCTGCGCCTTCGCTGTGTACATAATACACGCATACTTATACGCAGCGAATAACACACGTGAAATCATACGAACGTGTTTTTCGCATTAGGCGATTTGTTCGGCATTAAGAATGCAAAGTGTACGCATAAAATCGTTAACCTTTTCAACACATCGGCTCGTTACTTTTTGGGTCATACGCGTTCAAATGTTGGGTATTTATAATTTAGCTAAATTAATAAGCGGTTATAAAATAAAGCTGATTTACTTTCTTTGCTAATTCGACGTAGTATTTCCCATATAATAACCGCTAACCACTCGTATCACGAGTAAACCGACCACCATGCGGGACCAAACTGTTACCCAGTGGAGACTGAAGTATCGAGTGATAAACGATCGCTACCAGAAGTATATTTTCGTACGTAAAATCGGCCAGGTAAGAGGAAACTAATCCAGTAGCGATAATCCGAATCGACGAACCGACATCGACCTACGCGCACCCAAATGATATATCAATAACTGTTGCACCCTCCGACCACGAAGCTAGCCGCCTTTTCACAATCGATCGGCGGTCGATGTTTTTAAAAAACCAAAACCAAACGAACGCTCATCCCGCAAATCGAACAATAAAAAAAATTACTGGTTCCAAATGAAATGGTAGGCGGGTAAGAATCGCTTAAGTTGAATCGTCGAATGCCATTGTGTTAAATATATACCGCCGTAGTCCTACTCCTATTATTATTTACAATTATGCTGAGATGAAGAAACAACCGTTACCATTACGGGCTAAAGCGAGCAGTTTTTATCTGCTTCACTCTACACACGCCGTACCAACCACACATGATCGCATCACGGGCCCATTAAAAAACACACGAGATCGCGTTTACCCATTTAAATGGAATCACGATTTCAACTGTAATTTTTCTTTTATTCGGTCATTTGGAAACAATCGTATATAATGAAATGAGAAAAATATTCGATGCGTGTAACCTGCAATTTGGTTTTAACATTTTTCCACTTCTTTCGAACGCGATAGTCGCTCGCCATCTATCTGTCTGCGTCGCTCTCTCGTAGACTATAGTTGTAACGCGGTCTACTCTATTTTTTTATTTTACGATAACTGTTCATTATTTAGTTGTGTATGATTATTCGTTTCGCTTTTAACTCCTTTTAAATGCTGATGCCGGAGTTGAAACGCCGCTCTTGGAATGTATCCGTTTATTTGTGTGATCGCTTATTCCGTATAAAGATGTCATCGATCAACCAGATGCCGGTTAATTTCAGCTCGTATTCAGAATCTAAGTACGGGGATAAATCGTTACAACCTTGTTTGCTTGATTATATAGCTCGTGAAGGCATTTTTGCGGAATTCATAACTCGTATTCTTCGATATGTTCAATCTCTGGGACTTATTTGAAATGAAACTGAGATAGGTGCTTTTAAATCCACAAAGGTTAGGTGACTGCGAGTGCAGTTGGATGTACAACTGAAACTTTACTTTTTCAAAAATATTTAGAGGTAGCGAGAGGAAAAGGTGAAGGAAACAAGTTGCCTACGGTTTACACTTCCTAGAAAGTTCTAGAAAGACTCAAAGCGATGTACTAAATTTCTTTATCTGAAAAAAAAAATAAACAACGAAAACACTTCCAAATAAATAAGAAACCAAAATTAAAAATAAATTTCTCATAATGATAAAAATGTGTAAAGATGAAAATGAAGAGCAGAAAAAATGTTTGAAAAAAATTTTAAAAAAAATTATAATGATTAATATACCCCACGACCCCTTTCCCTTCCCTTCTCTTCCCCTCCAATAAAAGGTTAAGAAAAAACGATCAACACAATACGGATACAAAAAATACGAGAAATTCACCCAATATAGAAGGAAAGTCAATTAATTGAAAAAATACTTGAAAATGGATCAAAACACTAAACATGTAAAACAACGTTGAAAAAAAAATCCGATGGTGAATTCCTGCCTCTTCGCTCCTACCCCCTCCCCACATAACAAAAAACCTTAAAATAACGAGGAAAAAATATAGAAAACACAGAAACAGTAAAAATATCAAAAAAGTAAGTCAAATATGGCAAAAATGCTAAAAGTTCAGTTGAGTGAAGAAAAAATCCAAAAATCAACAAAAACATCTAAAAATTCAAGGAAATATGAAAAAGGAAAGAGATGTTTCACGAACGAAAAAAATTAGTGGCGCAATAAAAATAATGTCTTAAAATGAAATATCCCCCTCCCTCCCCAAAAAAACAAAAAAATGAAAAAAATGCTAAAGGAGGAGAAAACCATGCTCAAAGGCAACATAACTTGCCTTTTTCTCTTTATGGGCCGGCTTTGTGATACTTTATACTAAGTATTTTTGATTCCACTATTCTCACCCTCTCCCAACAAAGCTTCAACCATTATTGCTAAGACAAGAAAGTGAAAAATGTTCCAAAAAAAAGTAGTAGAAATAATAAAATAATGCAAAAATGTTCATATCATAAAAATGTAAAAAAAGAAAACTTTAACTTTCCCCCTACCTCAACAGAAAAGATCAAACATAATAACTGAAAAGTTTAAAACATGAATGATGCTAAAAAATGCAAGAAATGGTTCAAAAATGAATGAAAATGTTAAAAATCAAGGTAGAAGTGAGAAAGAATAAAGGAAAAAATATGAACACAATTTATCAAAATATCTAAATAATTAAAAAAAAATGTTTTAAAAAAAAATATTACAGTGATCGAAATCCCCACTACCTCAACTTATTTTGAAGAAAATATAGTATATTAATAAATAAAAAAATGAATGTTATAGTTAAATTTCTCATTAAATAAAATGTATTGGGAACAAAATTTATCGAATTTAATATTAAGAGAACTCCAACAGAAAAAGAAAACGATAAAAAGATCTTAAAAATAATTTAAAAAATGAAAAAAAATTAAAGAAAGCATCTAGACATAGAGGAGGCTCAAGTAATGCACAAAATGCCCATAAAATGATGAAAACATCCAGCTATCTAAGAAAAGTTGAAAAAGAAAAAAATTTTTTCAAGTAATAGAAATATCCAAAAATTTTAAAATTAAAAAAAATCGAATAATGACAATTACAAATTTCGAAGTAAAAACAAGATACCACAATGAAGAAATGCTGCAAGGTCCCACAATGAAGAAATGCTGCAAGGTCAATAATAAATAAATATATAAAAAAATAAATAGATGCGTGAAAAAATGAAAGAGAGTGTTCCAAATGCTAAGAATATCACAAATAAGAAAAATGTCTCAACAAAAACAATAACAACAACAAAAACAACAGGAGCAGTAGCAACAGTTGATATAGAAGTAGTCTTGAAAAAAACATAATGAAAATGTCCAAAAATGGAGAAAGGTTCAAAAATAATAAAAAAATCGGAATATTGTATCTAATTAAAAAAATTTTTATGAAGAACTTTTTATTATTTTTTTGAAAAAAATCAATTCGCCGTAAAAATTCAACTCGAAAGTTAAAATTTTATTTTTGATTTAAACACAAGTTATAGCGTTCAATGGCTTTTTAAAAATAGAATATCTTGAAATTCAGGTTTTATTTATTCTCACCTGTAGAAATAACAATTGGCTAACTTACTAAACAAACGAATATACAACCGCGAAAAATACATCCATTAATAGCAATTATCATTATCACAGTCCATGAATAATATTTTTCTCTCTTTTTTTTCCAGTAAAAAAATATGCGTATATTTCATCGTTAGGTGAAATAAGTCCTTAAATCCTCTATACATATAAACCACCGCGTTCTGCTCACTGGAAAAAAATCTCAGATAATTACGCCACATCAAAACGCCTGATTACGTGGTCATATTTAAGCAATAAAGATCTTCAACTTCTTAACCTCTGGCCACGACTCTTTAACATCTCATTTACGACGCAGCTACCGCGAAAATACAAACCGTATACACGTTTCTATTATACCAGTAACGACCAACCGAACGCAATTAAAATAGTCTTTAAATTAAGTTCAACTTAAACAATACCTCGGAACAAGCGAAGAATTGTAATCAAATTAAGCATAACAAGCTGATTAGGATGTTTTTATTTTCGCAATTCGTGCTTTAAGATTTTGCAAAGATCGTGCGATCGTCGATTGCGCTCGGATACGTTAACAACTTGTGAGGTTAGGTTCGCGTACACGCACCGGCGACTGCGTTTTTTTTTCTCAATTCACGCGCGTACACGACAATCGGAAAGGTACATTAAAGGCCGCCACCGCTTTCTGATTCATTTTCGCGATTTGTTGCGAAAAACAATACGAGGCGTCGTTACCGTTCGTTCCTCTCTCTCGTTCGGCTTTATAAGATATAATACGCCGAGTCGCGGAGACATATACGCGAAAAAACAACATGGAAATAGGTAATTACGGCGGCGAGTTTCGAATTATTACTATCATTGTATTTAAGTGGAAATGTATGTAAAATACGTACGATATGTTTCTCTCGGTCGGACATGCAAAAACGATACAGCAGACGTGCGGTCGAACGGAATTGCTCTTATTCAAATTATATACGCCTCTTTCGCGGTCTATACGATGTACTTTTAATTGAATACTTCTGTAACTGGTTCGATGAGAATTCTATATAATAAAAAAAAAACTTAAATGCTCGCGATTAACGAACCATTACTTTAGATTTGCTTTTTTTTTTCGCCTTAGTTGTCTATACTTCGTCCTTATCCTGCTCGGATTTTTTTTCCTTCGTGTATGCTCATTTTTACGCGAGTACTATATAGGTGGTGTGTACACCGTACAACGTGTACATGGGCATTTCTTTCTGTTATTTAAATTATTCCCTACGGGTCGCCACTTGTATTAAATTATGTACTTATAAGAAATTACCGAACAACGAGACTATAACAGTTATAATACCTTCATTTAAATAAAGAAAAAAGTAGTCGATCATTTCATCGCTTAATAACCGATAATAGATACGTGAAATTTCCAAGCTTATCGAACAACCATTTGGTCTATATACTCCTGATATCACGTATACAGCTGTATTGGGCTTGGTGACATACTACACGTCCACCTTGCCAGTCTATAGATACCTATCTATGAGTAAGTAAATGATAGGCGTGTTGACATTCGAATTAAGAAAGCTCGATTCGTTCATTGGCGTATTGGTTGCACGCGTATCCATGCAACCTTGACAGAACGGTCACACTGGCCATTCAATATTACCTTGCAGACTTGCAGTTATCTATTATAGGTATTAAAATGCACATATTTGTCGAAATTTATGGTCATTGGCGAGCAATAAATCTAACTGGGCAATTCACCTTTCCGCAGGATTCGTGCAAATCGTTTACCAACTGATTGGCGAACGGTGAACGGCGACCCTCGTTCACTAACCATTTACCTATACATCGTTAAAACATTATCGCTACCACACTTCTTGTACAATTACCCATAAAAGTGCAACCGTTTGGTGGAATCGCCGAAATATTCCATTAACCGAAACTCATTAAAATAACGCATCGGGTCCGACAAAAATCCAATTCACGTTCATAAATTAATTAAAATATTTACAGCACCCTAACACGTAACGCTGTAATATACCAATCGGATGCTGATTACGATTTTAAATATGTAATTCGTATCACCTCCTAATGAAACAAAAGAAAATGCCATTTATACGCTCCAAGTAGCCGTACAGCTGGAACAATGGTCAGGGCGAAAATCGAAAAAGGTTAGCGAGATGGGCTATAAATAATTAAACAATAGACCGCGTTCATTAATATAAAAGCGTTTTAGGTGGTAAATGTTGCAGTGGACGATGGCGCGTATGTGTACGTGAAAACCAATGTTTTTGTAATTCACCTTCCTTTCTTAGCGATTATGATACTGGTAACCGCTAATAATTATTTATCCTCGTTTGTATTTCGGCCGGTATTTTTCCGAATGATCAATATGGCTAGGTCGTAATGCTGCTCCGTATTAGTAGATCGCGTATCCGGTGTATTTAGCGTAATCCTCTTTCGCATGATTTACATAAATGAGTAGGCAATTTGTTGGACCAATCGTAGCGCTGTGTTGCCTAAGTAATTGCAAAAGGGACTGATGAGAGTTTTTGTTGCTGAATTCCTTAGTGTTGATAGATTTCGATCTCATATCAAAAATGATTACATTCAAGTTGAAATAAAAATCTTCAATTATAATTAGGAAATTTTCCCCAATTCACAAATATAAAAATTTCGTAAGGACTGAAAAAGTTACAAAAATAGTAAGAATTTTTTTTTTTCATAAAAAAATTTTTATTAAAAAATCATCAAAATTTAATATTTCCGCCACTTTTCAATCGAATTTTGATCTGTGACTTCGTCATCGTATAGTAGACATGTCAAACCACCAGCATCCGCTGAAAAACGATTTTTCAATTTTTCGTCCAAAATTCACATTTTTATCCATAACTCGAAAAGTTGTTTTCCGACTTTTGTCCCCTTTGCGCTTGAGAGGTCACATATAGTTGATCGTATGGTCTATTTCACCTAATTAAATGCATTAACTTGATACATTTTTGCGACTATGCGATGTTTGCATATTTGCGGTATCACAGGGATGTAAAAAATTTGAATTTGAAAATGTCAATCTTTCGATAGATTTCATTGTCTTATTGGTGTGGAGGCCACTTTATGGCGAAGACCCGAGGCCTGACAATACATGATTCTTCTTCCTATTCCTCCACTTCTCACCAGCTACAGTTGAGATCTGTTACTACTCCCAGTAGATAGAGATATTTTCTCTCTATATAATGGCCTGTTAGAACTTCAAGGAGTCTTTTCAACTTTTCCATATCATATCCAAGTGATGAGTTGCCACATATATACGCGTAATAAAGGTATGGAGAAGGATTAAAGAATGATTAATTAGAACAATAAATAACCCAACATCACATGTGCTTTGAAACCAGTAGATTGCTACTAGAGTTAGACATCCGGAGGAATTAATTAGGGAGGATAGATAATTCAGCTTGACTAGCATCAGTGTTTTTTTTTTGAGACCAATGAAGTTACTGCTAAATTTGAGTATTCCTTGAACATTAATCAGGAAGTAATAGATAACCCATCATCAGAATAGTCAATCTTTTTGGAGGATGGGAAAAAATGAAGTTGACTCACCATCAGAGCATGCTTTGAAACCAATGGAATTGCAACTGAAGCTAAGTATTCTGAGCTAAGGAGAATTAATTAGCTAGGATAGAAAATTGAGCATTATAATGTGCTTAGAGACTAATTAATGTTAACTGCTACTAAAGTTGAAGATTGCGAGGTTGCTAGCTACCGCTGGAACTAGAATACGGATTGGCGTTTGCACAGCTTTTTAATCCTAATGTAAATTAGTTTCTTCGGCTTGCGAGCCTTTTGTTTCTCTTGATGAAATTTTCAATATTTTTCAAACGTTCTTCAAGTCTGACAATGACTTACTCTTCACTATTCACTACTAAGCAATGTGATCCTTATTACTGCTAGAGTGTTTAGTAATTATGTATGCTTCTAGTACAACGTTTCTAAGCGTAAAGCGTAATGATTTTAGAAATAAAGATACTTTTAAATAGAAAGCAGTAAAGAAACTGTTACGAACGAAGTAGAGTGCCCCTGTATTCATTAGGCTAAAATCTATGAGATTGCGATACTTTTTAATTTTTTCGTTTTATATCATTGTTGAAAAATATTGATTAATACTTACTTCAAAATTTCATAAGAATTAATCAGAAGATTAGAACTTACTGAACTTACCTACCTCAATGATTCCAAGCTATCTTATTTGTTCGAGTGAATCATTCAAATTTCAGCTTAAAATGAGAGAAAAAAAACAGAAAAATAATTTTAAAAGATTGATCTAAATTCAATATTAAATCCAAAAAATAATTTTGATTCGCACTTCAAAAAATCATATACAAATAAATTCAAATATTAATGTGATTAATCAATGTTTAAAAAAGATTAATTAAAAAAAAATAATAAAAAAAAAAGAATTAGGTAAAATTTATCGTGAATTAAAAAACATTCAATTATAAATACGATTTTAAATTTTAATCCAAATTGATGTTCAGAACTAAATTAGAATCCAAAATTCCCGAAGATTTCACTTGACAATTAATTATTTGATTATTCATTCAAAAACAGTAAAAGCATTCTATCATACACCCCATGAAATTTCAACATCACAGACATTTACTCCAAAAACGTAGACAACCATAAGAGCAAAAATCACTGGAATTATATTCACACAAGGTATTCTGCTTCTCATCTATTGCTACAAATAGCGCCGCCTAATCGATTAAACATCACTTGTGCATTTACAAATCTACTTAAACCATTCGCTTTGATTTCGCCGATACCAGACACCCTACATTAACATTTACACGACACCCTCACGTAAACAAAAAAACTTCGGTACATTACTAGATGACGAAAAAAAATACGAATTAGGTTAATTTATTCATACGTCTAGTCCGCAGAGTTAGTCCAGCGCATAGGATTATGGTATTTAATATCGTGACTTCCAGCAATTTATTTGTGTATGCATTCATCGTATGTTACGCGAGTAAAGGAAACTGTTTTACATAAATGTAATCGTTTCGTATATTAACTTCTTTTAATTATACCATACGCCTAATGTGCATCGTCAGATTCGTATGTGTTTTGCGCGGTTTCATTCTTCTGCTGCTGCTGATTTTAATATTTTACTATGTTTTATTTAATATTTTTATATGCTTATTGTAATCGGTTCACATGGCGTTAACGTGCGCCTCGATGCCATGTAATTACATTTTACTACATAGGCAGCAGCAGTAATAAAATTTAAGTGTTTGCGTTAAAAATGCAGGCGAAATGACAATGTTGATGGGTCAGAGAGTATTTTTGATAGTATGTGTTGAAATAATTAATACTTTGATGAGAAGCTGAAATAATTAATATGTTTTATGAGAACTATACGAATGTTTAAAGTAACGGTATAGGTACTTCAATTTAAGAATCAGTGTTCAACGAATATCATCGTGTTTCCGTCGTTGTGCTGATTATTCTATGAGGTTAAAGCTATTAGTATCCGAGGAGTGTTACCTGAAATCATTGATGAAGATGAGTCATTATATAATACTTTCATATTAGTATTTTTACGAAATTTCGATCAAGTTCGCATTTAGGAACTTTGAGAAACGTATACAGTATCTACCTGTTATTCTGCTGTATGAAAATTTGATATTATTGGACATCCTGCAAGAAAACTTTAATTTTTCAAATCATTTACATACTTCCTAATTCACCTATTTAATACATTATTCATAAGTTGATGAACAAATTCGATATTTCACGTGAATACAATCATTCGAAATTCTCACATTCATACCATATTTTGAAAAGGAAAAACGAAATAACAATTAGCTTTGCAGACAAATATACGTTGTTTTGGAACTTATTCCTAATTATCATTCATTGAATCCTTAACCAGTGTTACCAATCTCTCCGACTTTCGAAAATTGCATTAACATTAGCAAGGAAGCAGGGCTGCAAAACCGGAAAAAATACTGGTTCTGGTTCCGGTTCTGATTCCGGTTCCTAAATATTGGTTCTGGTTCCGGTTCGACGATATCGGTTCCGGTTCTTACTGGTTCCAAAAAAAAAACATGGGTAACCCATCAAAATACTCGGTTTACCAAACGTAATCATGGCGAAGTATCAAAACCAAAATTTGAAAAATAGTATTATTGAAAAACGGTCATGAAATGAGATAATGACTAAGTGTAAATTCCTAGATTGTAATTAAAATTAACACTGCTGTAAACATATTACTGTACTACTAGTATTGAATTTCAAAGTAAATTCTTTAATGTTTAATATTATTTCATATTACTTAGATTAAAATACTGCACTCTCAAAAATTATTTAACAGTAAATATGAGGAGAAGGAAACTTGAAAACGACAAAAATGTTTTATGTTTTGTACTAATGAAGTAATGAATAAGTTACACACAGATTTTGACATTTTGTTTCATGTATCATTTATTTTAACACGAAGTCCAATGAAATTTAGCTCGCTGGCTACTTCATTTTCATAATAGTTCCGGTTTGGTTCTGGTTCTGCTGTGAAAAATTTTAGTTCTGGTTTCGGTTCTGGCTTTAGTACCAGTTTTAAGATATTGATTCCGGTTCTGGTTCCAAAATTATATTGGTTTTACCGGTTTTTGGTTCCGGTTCTAATTGGTTTTGCAGCCCTGCAAGGAAGTAAATTATGACAAAAAATAATAATTTAAGAATGAAATAAATATAAAATTTTTAAAGTGATTAAAACTACAGAAAAATCAAAACCCAGAATGAATTTCATTAATTTAATAATGTGATTCAATGTTTTGAAACATTCATAAGCTTATCAAGTAATTCTACAAAAACGTCAGCTTTTCGAATTATTTTGAACGACAATTTTTTTTCACTTATGCCCAGAGAATAGTTTGGATCTCTGGAATGGGCTCACCAGCAGCATACTAAGCCTTCGCTCTGAGGTGGAGAACGTAGCTCACAAAGTGGAAGGATCGAACCTCTAAAAACAGTTTTTACCCCCGTATCTCTTCAGGAGTTGACTCTACGACAAAAATTGCTCAGTAAAATTTTATTCTACTTTGAATTTCCGATCGATTTTGCACAAAAAAATTTGAACGTATAGCTCATAGAGAAAATTTTTCAAGTATAATCGATCCGGAATACATAGTAGAATAAAACTGCACTGAGCTATTTTTGTCCTAAGATCAATTCTTAAAGAGATAGGACAAAAATATTATTTTTTCTGGAAGATATGAACTCCTTTCCTGTGGGCTACGTAAATCATCTATTGACATGGACTTTAATTATGTTGTTTACGAAGCCATTCTCTAGACATTCATGAACAAAAATGGTTGTTTAAAATGAATTTCTCTGAAAGGTAGAGATTCACTGAAATAGGTTTTACTTCGAAAAGAATAGACGTTTAAGTTCGCAGATGCCTAACATCGACATTAATTTATAGCATTTCTCTATCGTGCTTGTATATCAAAACCAGAAAATAAAATTGAGGAAAATAGTATAAAAAATAAAATAATTTAATAAAAACGTGCCTTCGCAACACTATTGAATAATGCATGAATAAAGTGGAAAAAAATCCGAATGCCCTTTAACAATGATTGCGGAATAATAATACCAATAATAATGATACCTAATGACGATGGAACATCCACGTATTCCTATTTGGTAAGTATTAAAAATGAAAAACTATATAAACGATGGGTGCCGGTAATCAACTTGTCAATACAAATCATTTGCCTTATTATACTTAATAACACGTTTGAAGAATTACTGCATAAAATTGAAAGTCCGTGTAGTTTCATCTAGTGGTAAAAATATTATACATTTAATGGGAAACAATCGATTCTACTTTATGAGTTCGACTCCAAGTATGAAAACTGCAACCGAGAAAATTACAACCATGCAGTTTAACTTTTACAACACACAAACGGATAATTTGTTCACACGTATTTGAAAAGTCAGACTGCTCGTATAAGAGGTAAATTTGCATATTAAACGCAAACACTTATAAATACGAACATTGTGAATACCTGTATCGGATTACCTTTGTGCCAAAGTCCCATTTACCATGTGAAATGTTTCTTGAGAATATTCAGAAAGCTGCGAATAGGTACACAAATCGGTGCATTTTCGTGATCACTTTTGGAACGTGGCTGGTCTGACGTGCTAACCGCGTTTATTCGAAACTACATAGAAAAAAATATGTAAATACGGGTACGTCGTGGCAATTATTTCGTGGCATATAAGATTGATGAGTAGATGTTCGAAAAGAATGGTAATCTTTTTACTTTTGAAAATATATTCCACATACACTGTATTTGTCTGTTATGTTTCGCCTTAAAATGTTTTTTCACGATAACTTATACTTCGCCAACGTACCATTTCAGCGTCTGTAAAAAACTGCATATCATTAGGACTTGAAAAATTGCTGTGTTGTCAATAGCACCTGAAAAATTATTAAGTCATCATGAAATTTTCTCATGAAATGCAAAAAACTAAAGCATAATATGCGAAAGGTGTACTACGCCTAGTTATTACTGTCACTATAATTACGGTAGCAGTATCAAGATGCTATTATCTTTTAACGCCGCTGTACGGCGACTCATTTACTTTTTAACATACTCGTTGCATGCCGACAAACACGTGTCACATTCGTGGGAATGCGACAAGGGGACCGGAATAAAAATAAAACATGTGTCCACACCTTTAATCACGTTAATACCTGTGTTTTCGAAATATCGTCCCAATTATATTTGTGAGTTAATAATGAGTTAATTAATGACCGTAGAGCTTTCTTTCACCGTGTTCGCGTAAATTATAACGCACCATTGCGAACGTTTATATATTCGCTATTCTTTTACACTTCAAATTTTATACGAATAACATACTTTGAGTCGTTTCAGGAAATAATTGTCATCACCCTCATTATTCGGCATAGTTGTTAGGAGTAATCTCATAAACAGCATTATAATGTGTACGTTTGATATGAAGCTGAAGTCCATGGCCCACTAAGGTGTTCGAAATCGTACTAAACCAGTTTTTTAATTTTCCTTGCTTGCAATATAAGATATCAAAAAATTAGTTCTATAATAAATTACCTACAAAATCTACACTTTATTATCGCTCCTCTGTGAAATGACTTTTTAGACAGCTGATTTAGGAAAGTGATCCGATTGTTCTAAAAAAATGATTTCCCACAATTTTTTTCGGTTATAATGAAATTTAATTTTTTTATATTTAATTTTGTTAAATTTAATTTAGTTATTTTTTTTGATAAATATAATTTTTTTTTATGATTTTTGTTATTAATTTTTTTGTATTATTATTAATTATAATCTACACCTAATTTTTCATCAAAATTTCACATTATTATTTTTCTGTTACTTTTCCTTGGTGCGTGAAGCAGTCTTGAAGATGACTTATACAGTGAGATATCAGTTTTTGGTCTTTTTATTTTTAATATGAGAACAAATACCAAAAAATATGGTCTATAAAAAATTAATCTGCCCAAGATTTCCTACCAAAATGTTTTATATTTTTTGTTTCTGCCGCTAATAATTAAAATAAGTATGTAATTCTTGAAACAAAAAAAAAAAAAAAATCGGCTAAAAAAATTGTGATGATAGGAAAAGCGTGATTTGAATTTTCATCACTTTTACCCCTATCACTCAAGATGGGTAAAATAGTATGTATCAAGGTTAGCTCACTTTGAAATACGTTGAAAAAACCAAACTTCATGTCCGCTCTAATGCTACATTATAATGTCAAGAGGGTAGCACGTTATCAGTTTTGTTAAAAGCATGTTGTTTATAATTTTGAACGGAATACGTAAGTATATTCCAATTATAATATTTACTTACACGCGAAAATAATTCAAATTAGACCACTACCCTCTTGAGTTCATCATGAACTTCCTCAAGTAGTATTCAATTGGTCAACATTGGCCAATCAATGTTTCAGATATTTTTTTGGTAGCAAAGGCAAAGTAGTTACCCTGAGAT
Organism: Phenacoccus solenopsis; assembly: GCA_009761765.1. Taxonomy (NCBI): domain Eukaryota; kingdom Metazoa; phylum Arthropoda; class Insecta; order Hemiptera; family Pseudococcidae; genus Phenacoccus; species Phenacoccus solenopsis. The sequence goes on along the minus strand of CM019752.1, from coordinate 48,143,203 downwards.
ACATATTATTCTGCTTGCTTTGCCTATCACTGTTTTCTCTAAAGTATTTTACACCTTAATTATCACCTATGGAAAAAGTGATGAAACACTGATGAAGGAAATTAAACATAGATTAATTTTTTATAGAATTAATTTTTTCGTATCTGCCCTCATAACGGAGTAAAACTTAAAAAACTAATCTGTCCTTCAACAGAATAAGTCATTTTCCAGGCCTCTTCATAGGACGACAACAAGCGATAAAAAAGATGATAGAATATTCCTTTGGGGGAGGAGAAGGGATGGAATAATTCTAAATAGGACTAATTCTTCTATTTCAGTTATATGACTAAAAAAAAAATGAATAAAATTAGATTACATATAACAACTGAGCCATTTTACCAAGTGCCTATCTTCTAAGTCATTTTTCAGATGAACGGTAGGCGTTAGGAAAAAAAAGTATTTCACATAATTTGTAGATAATTTAACGTAAATTAATTTATTACATAACTAATTTTCTCGTATCGCTTATTGTAAGCCAGAAAAATTCAAAAAAGTAGTTATTGAGCTATTTAAACCCTCATGGAGGACAACTCGTCGTGGCGTTATGCCAAGAATTCCAATATATTGTCTTATGCGATTACTTCAGAAGAATACGCGAGAAACAAGCGCCATAATCATTCTCCCTTAAATGCCTCAAATGCCTGGAATAAGCAGAAAGAATTGTTTGTGCGATGTGCTGCAAGCCTGCAATCGATATCTCTTCTAATCGTATCGTTTTCATGCGGTTCGAATTTATTTACCTATGTTTCCAGATGAACGATTTCTTCAATTAGTTGAAATCGGGTAAAAGATTAAAATTGGCTGTAACTTTTGAAAATGATAAAAATAGGGCGCGTTCTGCGCCGCGAAATTACTGTTATTACATTAATTTAGGAAATTGCTATCTCGATCCGGCGAACTGGCAATTACTAAAATATAAACGATAAACAGAGGTCGAACGGAAGCCCATTTTTAGCGTCTCGCCTCTACCACACAGGTATACGTAAGCCGTTCGCTTTGGAATTTGGAAAATAATATAAAATTTAAAACCTTTTTTCCGACATAGTATTTTGCGAATTAAGGCAATATGGTGGGTTACACGTCGCAGCCTCCCGAACAGTCAATTATCTATCGTTATAATGAAATTGTTTCGCTAACGGGTTTAATTTTCTATTTTCGCTTAATTCTATAAGGCCTACGGTATAGAGAGGCGGTTTTTTTGGACTGTGGGGGTAATCGATCGAAGGGGTTGCATACGTCGAACATCAATAGGAAGCGAATTCATAAAAGAAACTCGTCGCCACTCCGTAGGTACGGATGTTATTTCCTATAATGTTATTGTTGTTGTTGATGTTATTACGAAACGAGTTGATCTGTTAAGAACATTAACCAGCGAATGCGGCAGGACTCGAATGAGAGAAGATTTAAACGCCGCAGGATGCGTTATTAAACTACTCAAAACGGCGTTGGCAAAAGAACACGCTTAGGGCGCGGGGTGAAAATAAGATAACTAGGGTGCGCGCGGTAAACGACGAAGAAATCGGATAAGACGTACCCAAAATATCGTTCCCCTCGCCTCATATGTAAACAAGCTGGGGCATTTCTAACCCGTTTATATTTAATCGAATTTCGAATTCAAATGTTCCTCGTGCACCAATCTCCATATACAGTACGCTTCTCGCGCCTTTTGTAATCTTTCGAAATTAAAAAAAAACTTTTCACGCGTTTCGCAACTTACGAGTACATCGTCTGACGCGAGCTGTAGGTTCTTATTTTTATTAGATTGCGTGCGACATTTCACCATATTCCAGTGATAAAAATACCATCCAGAAGGGCCGCGTTTCGGCGTCGAAATATAACTAGCGTAAAACTTGGCGGAAAATTACATCAAAAGTACGTGTCGCGTGTTTCAGTTAATGGAAAATAAGCGAGGGAGACCAAAAAATGTATCTTTTTCGGCGAATTTTTTAATTTCGCTCTCCCGTCGCACAGTGAAACGACGAAAAAAACTACATATCCCGCGAGGGTTTCGTCCACTCATCTTTTACTTCTTTTTTCTGGAAGGCGAGGCCGTTTAACGCTAAGCTATAAATATCGAGAAATGATTTTCTCGCTGTGTTTTTCTATACGGACGATTTTCTTTCTTTCTCTTCACCCTTCTGCCTCCTCGTAGTCCTCGTCGTCTCGTTTTTTCTATTATTAAGGCTGGAAATGAAAGAGGGCAAACTGCGCTAATCTAGCTTTCGTGATTTACGCGTCGTATATGAACCCAGAAATTACGAATCACTCTCGCGGGATGGCCCCAAAACTAAACGCTAAAAGCGGAGCAAAGGGTAGGTCCGTGTCAAATAATTTTGATTTATATTTCGATAAATACTAAGGAATTTCTAGACACTTAATCTTGCAACTGTAACAGTGCACAGAAAATCATTTCTATGTTCGCCTTCGCCACGGTTTTCAATTTAATTTCTATCGACTACTCCGTTCTAGGCTTATGTGCCTTGTAGTAGGAAAAACGCAACAGTTATAACTTACGTGGTATCTATCCCACCCATACAATACTATGTAGTATATTATATACTACTGATGTATCAAACAAAACAACAATTCGCGTCTTAGTAAGTGTTCTTTTATATTTGAATTTATGAATTTCATATCACGTATACACCGTGTCTAACTGATTTTAACACTTCCAAGCGCCAAATTCTCTTCATCCCCAAACAAGTATTGATTATTTTATTTCTTTTCGTTTCTTTTTACGGAGTTAAGAAATTAACACATAAATAATCGTTTCTCTATGATATCAATCCATAATTTACAAGATTATGAATGTTTTTAAACTTTCAACGTTTCATTCTGGTTAACTTTGCAACACTGATTTCAAAAGAGATGCATTTAAATCAGTCAAATAACCAGTACACAATATTATTTAAATCATAGAATTTGAGTTAAATCATTCATTGTACCATAATGAAGTCAAACAAAATGAAATTAGCGATATTTTTTCTCATGAAACGGAATTTCGCGCTTGGGGGTGTTAAAATCAGTTAAACACACTGTACGAATCAGCAACGTAGATAGAGGTGTTGACTCCTTATTGTGAAACATTTAAATACTCCCTTAGCAGTTTTAATTTTTTCTCACAGTAAATAAATTTATACAAATAAAGCTACTGAGGGGTAGGGACGAGGTAGGGGGGGGGGAGAATTCCCTCTGATTAGTTCATTTCAAAAACGCTACTACATCCCAAATCTTAACTTAAGAAAAAACATTTAATAATGAAAAAAAGTTGGACATTTGCCAGATGATTGATTACAAATGGTCTGAAACGCAAAGATTTGAAGACCCCGCCCTCCCTCGATCCTCCTTGCACAAATCAACTGGGCTGTAATAGCTATCGTTTTTAAGCTAAAAATAAACAAAATGAAATCCAAGGAGAAAAATTAAACCCAAGTAGCGGTAAAAATGGAAAAAAAATCTGAAGAATTTTGAAAAATTAAAAAACATGCAAAAACATTCCAAAAATGAAAATATTCAAAAGTGAAATGTCTAAAAATATTAAAATTAAAAAAATTAAAAAAATTTTAAAAAAATACAAAATTATTGATATCTTCAACTGAAGAAATGTTTACCGTAAATGTAGTAATGGTTGAATAGTATGTGAAAATTTTAGTTCCTTAAGGGGAGTCAAAATCGAAAAAAGTTCTTGAAGGGAGAGTTAAGAATGAAATTTCTTACCTCATCTATTAAACCTCATGAAACGTAATTCAGGATCACAAAGTTCCTATGCTGAAGCAGTTTGAAACTACAATACGTCCTCGTAAGTTCGGTTGAAAATAAGTCAAAATAAACTAAGCAATAAGCATGTTCTAAAATTTGAGGAAAGCGTAAGTAGCCACCAATACCTAATTTAAGTTTAATAAATAAGGACCTTTATCATCACTGAAATCAAGCAGGTGACCAATCTGAATCAGAGCTCTCCAGAAGCAAGATACGGAGTGCCAGGAATCAAAAGAATTGCTCATAAGTTGGCACATGCTCAAATCAAAAACTCACCTGGATTATTTTCAAATTACAAATTTACGAAATAATGAAGAAAACAAGATTCAAGCTAATCATATGATTTTTTGTTTTTAGTTTTTTTTTATTAATTTTTCAATTCTTTTTTTTTTAAGAAATTATTATTATTAACAATTATCATTTTTATGATTACTTTCCTCTACCATCATAATTTTGTGGTTTTGAAGTTTCTCTCCAATAACACTTCCATATTGAAATTAGAAATAAAATTCCATCTGAATACTTTGAGTATATCGTTTGTTCTTCTTTCATTAAATAAAAAATTAGATATGTAATTCGGGTTATAACCTTTATATTTCTCAAGCCTATAATAATAAAAAAATTTATATAGCAAAAGTATTCCAAAAACATGCAAAGTGCATCATTCGAGTGTAAGCCCCTACAATTCATGGGATATGCAGTTTATAATACATGGATGTACTTGAGGTTGCCTATTTGCATTTTTATGGGCAAACGTGAATTAAACTATTAATTAATCAATTTTCATTATTTTTCAGCCGAAATAAGAGTGGAATTACTAAAAGAAAGGGAAATAAAGGAAAACCTCGATCGTCAACTGGCTAACGAGCAAAAAAGGAGAAGTAAGTACCTTTACACCAGCTTACACTTCACCCACATACTCGAAACAAACCACGTGATGATCTCGAAACGGAAATAACATCCCCTCGCTGCCAATAATCGCGTAAAATACAAGCGTAAATTAAAAATACTCTATTCGATTACGGTTATTAAGTATCGAGCCACGTGAGCGATAAGGGTGCATTAAAGTATCGCATGGCAAAGTGCCCAACTCGAGAAAAGCTTCGGACACGTGAAACATAGAAAAGTTTGATGACAGTTTTCCAAAACGAACGCGCTCATCATTTCGTGTCCATTTGTTGTCTAAATAAAACCTCCAAAGCGGATTGAATTTCTTTCTATTTTTACTCCAGCTTCGTGGGTTCGGGCAGAAAGCGGGAATGGACCTCGTGCTCGATTCGTCCAGTATGTTTCAATACGTCGACGTATTGTTTACAAAGACCACAGATCATTATTACGAAAAACCTTCTCGAATGTCAGTTAATACTGTTGACTGTACATTGTCAGATTATCGGAGTATGACAATTATAGCAAAATCGTTTCGCATCGTTGCCTCGCTCGTATCGATTTTCCGGCTTACCAGGCTATTTCTATATTTCGTGCCTAAGTCGCGGTAATTCGCGATAAATGATTTACCCAGGGCACCCTTTCGCGGTAACCGCGGAGTCGTAATCTTATGGAAGAATACGGTGGTAGCGTTTCGTCGGTGCACTTAGTTAAGCGTAATGCAAAATACATGGTACGTGTCGCCGCATAGACCAACGCAGATTTAACCCTTCGGCTGGTAATCAGACTCGGTACATAGAGTGGAGGGTTCGCTAGTACTTATATCAATTTTTAACATTCGGCTGTTGACACTGATAGAGGTGGTAATTTCGCTAACCTCGGCCCTCACAAGTTCGGTTTTATTTATTTAAAATATCTAAAAAGTATTCAGAGAGTTGTCCACATTTTCCCAATGGCTTGATTACAATGATTTTTTTTCTTAAAAAACCCCATTTAATATACAGTATGTCATAGAGCAAAAATAAATAAATAAATAAAAAGATTCACTCAGACGTCCACTAAATCTACCAAACACTCTTCCACTCCTCCTTCAGGACAGCGAAACGGTTATCCTTCAACTCTTCCAGTTCATTAATAATTTAGGCCTATTCTCATTACTGTAACATAAAATAAATGAAAGCCCGTGCCTCTATTTACCCGGTTGTACACGGCACGGATCAAAAAAAAAATTAATTTTAACGTAAATTTACTATTTATTTTCATTTATTTATAATATTTCAAACGCCCCATAAAAAAAAGAATACATATAAAAAAAATAAATAAAAAATAGATTTTTCGTAAAAAAATATATTTGAGCATATATTTTAAAAATTTTATTTATGCATGTGCAATTATACAATGAGTATTGTTTTTATAATGCAATAAAAAATATCATTTGGAAAAATACTTCCTCTGTGAAATATGGAGATGTCAAACTCTAAAATATTGGAATCCCCTAGCTCATCTCAATGAAAACTGGCATCACCATCATGGAGGACTAGATCGATGTTACTAGGGCATTATAGATTTGAGTTAGGCCACCATAATGTTCATTACAAAGCCCCTCAACGCGACTACCTTCACGCTGTGACCAAGAGCGTGCTCTCAACGATGAAATAGCTGTATGAACGGGCATTTTAAAGAACAATACGATCACCGAGCGTATTCGTATCTAACGTGTCCTAAACTTACCACTAAGTTGTAGTTAACATAGACCTAGAACACACGCACCTACTTGAACACCTACTTCATGCCATAGATGGCGCTGTATAAATGATGACGTCATATGAAATAAAAATTAGGATTGAACAACGACTACAAAAAATTCATATTTTTCATGAAAGGGAGCTAAGAATTCTCGAAATTAGGTCATCATCAAATTTCATTTATTTCCTGAATAGAGCATTTCCGCTTATCATCTTTTTGTCGCATTTTCAATACACTACTAATTTCATATACAGCTATTTAAATTTATCAAAAAAAAAAAATCTTGAAAAATGTGACGTCAGTGAAAATGTTTTGTGAGGAAAATTAGCGTTTGTTGAAAATATTATGAAGGAACCTCATTACATGCCATATTTACAATAAAAAAAGTCATTAAGAATTGTTGCCTATCGTAAAAATTGAAGGAGTTTAAACTAAAATTTTCACCTGACTATAAATCTTTGAGTTTTTGAAGGAAGACAACAGTTTTTAATGACTTTTTTCATGGTAAATATGACATGCGATGAGATTCCATTATAAAATTCTCATTAAACTTTTCAATGACGTCACATTTTTCGAGGATTTTTTTTAGTAAACTTCGAAAACTTCGTATGAAATGAGTACCAATTTCAAAAGGCAACAAAAACAGTGATACGCAAAAATGCTCTATCCATGAATTTGCGTAAAATTTTGAAAATGTCCAAATTTTTGGAACGCCTTTAACTCCCATCCATGAAGAAATACGAATTTCTTATTAATAAGCTTTTCTATTGCCCATAAAAAAGCCACCTTTTCCATGTAAATTTTCTTCGATTTGTCAACAAATTCGATTTATGCACATATCATATGACGTCATCATTTATATAGCGCTACCTATGGGAAGAAGTAGAAGTTGAGGTAGGTACGTTTGTTGTAGGCCTATGTCGATTACATTTACAACTTCATGATAACGATTCTATTCTATGTAGAAGTTCTTCCGTTTGCTAAAAAATTTGATTTCGACAAATCTTGTATGACGTCATCACTTACACAGAATCGCCCATGAGAACAAATTCCAATCATGTTAATAATGATGGATTCTTTTGGTGATTCGCTAGTGTTACCGAAATTATCCCGACACAGTGAAGTGGTGTCTGAGAAAAAACGTTACTGCGCATGCGCCAGTGGTTCAAACGAGGAAAAGACGTCGAAACTTTTGACTATATACTCCTGGACCGCTCGAACTCATTGTTTAGAATAGTAAAAATTTCTGTCAATATCACATGAACGCTCTCAGACCAAAATGCGTCTGCGCATGCGCGAGTTCAAAGTTATCAATATTATTTCAAGTTTTGAGTATAATAACTTCATCTGGTATCAACTGTTCTTGTTGTTATCTTTTAACTCGCGCATGCGCAGACGCATTTTGGTCTGAGAGCGTTCACTTGTTATCGACAGAATTTTTCTTTACAGTTCGAGCGGTTCAATTCAAAATGTATTTATTATAATTTTTTTTTATTTTAAATTAAAATAATTAATAATATATAAATAAAAAAAAATTAATATATTTCATAAATAAAGATATAGTCAAAGGTCGAAACAATTTGACAAGTTTCGCTCATTTCAGAAAGATCACAAACAATCTCATATTCATATTTTGAAAATATGACGAAAGCATCAGCCCCTTCACTGCTTTGCTCATGCGCTGTAGCGATTTGATCGTCCACTAATCAAATATGTGAACTGTTGACGTCATTTTTGCTTTACGATTTACATTCGGTAAATCAGTCGATTACTCTTATACATGGAGGTGAAAAAATAAGCCTTTGAATGAGTACATTCATTTCGCGTCTATGTAGACAACGATTCTAAGTTAATAATAGCGTTAATCCATTCCTCCATGATGACTAAGGCCGATTAAATCAACAAACTAATGAGCTCGATGGACAATACTTGAGTACATGAATTTGGCTTAAGATGAAAAGGTCAATTTTTTTTCCATCAAATCTGAGGTCTTCGAAGACAACTAGGAAGACTAGTGAAGATGATGTGAAATTTATGAACGTAAATTTCACTCGAATCGTTTCCCCCACTTTTTAATTCAGTTTTATTTCGCGACTACGTCCTTTCATTATTCGTTAAGGGAGTAGAAGCGAACGCGGTCAAATTCCAGTTCCATACTTCGACCCGAATCGTAAATTATTCCAAACAAGAAACAACAACCGAGTAGTCAATTAATTGGTTAAACCGCGCTAACAATATTCTCAGTTGTTAGCTAGTTTTAGGCGACGATTTAGGGCGTAGTTGGTAACCCTTTCGGCTTGTCATAGTGTCATCATCGCGTAAGAATACGCATACTGAAATTACAACCTTTGATTTATGAATGTTCGGGGCCCTGTGGGACTTAATTAGCTTTCTATTCGAAATTTCTTCGTCATCGAGTTTACGGCGTCGCTTGCAAATTTAACGCGTTTTGCCAACTTCCGCAAGATGAATTGTTGTTTCCTTTTACCGCGACCCGAAATTATAAGACGGATTTTCTCTGGCTTTTTTCTTTTTCAATTCACGATGCGACAAAACGGCAAAGGTGAAATTAAACTTTAATACGTAACTGCGCCGACTCAATTTATACGTGGCATTTATGACGTCCACGCGTCCATTTCGCCATAACCTTACGCAGATATTCTTAAATCTAAATTAAATTCCCAAGTAACATTTAAATTTACGAAAGAACCGTAAAGGAAACAAAAGAACATCGCAATACGCCTAATTCGACGTAAATCCCCACAGAAATAAGGTTTTTTACTCGAAGATGACATTTCCTTAAAGGTCATGTTTTCCTTTTCCGGACCATCGTCCGACGACATTTTCGCCATCGGTTTCTACACGCTTAATTACGACCAGCTCGAATGAACGAACCGATTCGTGATCCCTTCGTAGCGTAAATTGGATTTACAATTCTTCGACCATATCTTACCTATTACGATGAAACATTCGACAACGAATACGCCAGAAGCTCCTGCGGTTCTTACTTCTCTTAATGCATTTCAAATTACCTACCTTCCTCTTACCATCTAAGATAATACTGAAAATAAAATCGATATCGCATTATCGAGTTTTTGTTTGCGTATTCATTTTCAAAAGCGAATTTGAAATTTAATAAAAACCCTTTAATTATTACTTCTTTTCCGTTTGTTTGATGATTAAAAAAAAAATACATAACACCATCACAGCGAGAAAAAAAGAAGCGAGTTGAAAAAACCCTTTTTCGAAACATCCAACAGCTCGTCTTCATTTTTCTTTTACTAATTAAAACTAATTCTCGCTTAGTTTTTTTCATTATTCGCCGAATTTAAAAGTAACGAAAAAATAACTTGCGATGCGAGAAAGGGTTGCGGTCGTGTTCCCATTGTTCTCAATTAATATAAAATTTAATAATGTTTACAGTATTGCCACCACCCTATAGCGTCGTCATCGTCACCACGACTATATCAAATTTCGCATTCCCCTCTCCGACCTCGTTCCCTTTTAAATGAAAATTCCACTCGTTTAATTGCGAACTCGGAAACTTTTTCGTTTACCTTTTGACTAGATGACTGTCGTTTTCCTAAATTCTCCACGAAACTTGTAAAGACGAATTTACATAATGTTTGAACTAAACGAAGGCGATAGAGACAATAGAGGTTTTTTTCTCTCAAAAATGAAGTCACAACTACAACTGATCTATGACTTCAGATTGATCTCTGAACTGCGATGTATATAAGTTGGTTAAAATGAAGAAAAATAAAATTTCCATACCTACTATTTCTCTTCGAGTGTTAGAGAATTCCTGAATCATTTAATGAAGTTAACCGACGAAATTACACGTAATATTTTGTACATAGCGAGTAAGATTCGTAATTAGAAAGAAACCCTATTCTAACGAAGAAAAGAGGGGAATACCAAGAACTACGTCGAATGATATCTCTAGGGAACAAACTAAACTGGGATATGTATTATCAGTTTTCATCAGATTTTCGTGACCGTGTTCCACAAATCCAGCGAGAAATTCAACCCTCATCTCATTTCTATAAAAACCACTAAATGCTAACCAATGCTTTAGCAATGCCAAAATGGGAGATGTTTGAGAATTCCGAAAACAGTAGTTTCGAATTTAGCAAGTATAAAAAAAATGTTCAATTGTATTCGATCTGGATAACTTTAATTGCATACTTTAACCATCAGCTAATTTTATCTATTACTTATGGTCAACATTTGATTCTATAATCTAAATTTATAATAATCAAAAAAACTGAAAATTTCTGTTTATTCAAGTAAGGCACCTTGTAGACAATAATTCACCTCTCTACCTCCCAGTAACAGCGCTGGTTTTAGGATCGCTGCTTGGTGGAGGGAGGAGGTTCAGTTCCATAAAGTCAAGTGGGAAAGATAGTAAATTGTTTAAAATTACTAAAATGTTGATATGTACGTACCACAAAAAGTGTTGGGGTTATTTCCACTCGATATATTTTCAATTAAAAAAACAAAAAAAAAAAACTAAAAAATGAAGCTCTTGAGGAGTTAGACCCCCCCTCCGCACTAAAACCGGATATGCCCAGTAACTCCAAAATATATCTGCGAAATTAAAATTGGTAATTTGACATGATTGAATTTCAGTTAATCATGATTCCTCAAGCTTTCCTAAAATTTTGACACATTTGATATTTTTGACCCATTTTTGCGTCAAACTACTCCTCTATTTGAAATTCGAGCCTTTTAGATGTATGTAGTGAAGATATATAGAATATTAAAGGAATTTATAGATTTGATTTTTCCTCCAAAAACTGTTTTGGTTTTCACTCCCCTCCAAACCTAACTAAGAGATTGAAATTCTTACACGCTGCTATTTTCAGCTCACTCTATCCTACAGATACAGAACCATAAACAAGTATTTTCAAATTTTCATTTTGCGCCTAATTGCACCTCAATGAGGTTTGAAATCTCTTCGAGGTTGGATTTTGGATGTGTCCCTCATATTCCGAGCATACAATTATCAAATTTGAGACATTTGAGGCTTCTCCAGCCTTCTTCACATTCCAAAGCGTCCATCATTTTGGGTTCATCGTAATAAGAAATTCAGAAGTAAGACCGAGATTACTAAGTAACTTCACAAACAAAGTTTGAGCATTATTGCCGTAAATAGGCATACTTACTTCTTTTGGGAGTGGTTTAAAGTTTAAATGTTGCAATTAAATGGTTCATTATCATATACACGATATGTATACCCATTGTCCCCCCATCAATTTGGTACCCCTCTCAAAAGATGAAAAATGCCAACGTTTAAATATTAAAAAATGCATACAAACCTTATAATAACTTCAATAACAATACAAATTAAAAAAATATCAGTAAGACTTCGGATTTACTCAATTTTGTTGTCTGTTAAATTTTCTAACGTCTCCAAAATGTTATTACATTATTAGTACGTTATTATGCATATTGTATGAACATAGGTAGGTAAAAAAAAAATTCTTGTTGGATGTTTGATACCCCTCCCTACCCTCCAATTCCTATGTCACTTCTCATGTATATTTCGTTAAGATAGGTATATTGATAATCTAAGAAATTTTTTCTGAACTCCCATTTACCTACAGAGCACTGTTCTTCATTCTAATTCTCCACCCACTTCTCTTATGAGCCAAAAAATTTCATAGGTTCGTATTTTAAAGTCAATTTACTGTACCATATCATATAACTTTTTTTTTTAGATTTTTGTTCATTCCATCAGATCTTGTGTAGAATTAAAAATGAAATGTTTTGCTTCTTACCTAAAAAGAAAAAAAAAAAAAAAAAACATACAAGAAGCACAAAACCTGAATTGGGATACGTGGTATTGTAAATTTGTTTGTAGACTGAAAACGATTAAATTATGCTTGTGAGTTATCTCTTTAATCGATTGGGCGTTTTTACAATTTTGTTGCTTACGAGGTATTCTATGTCCATCACATTTATGTTAAAGTAATTAATCAATAATAAAAAATTATAACAAAAAGAATAATTTCAAGAATTTAAAGTATACCTGTATCGTCTACTAATCATCTTCCAATGAGTATTTACTTGTGCCTCAGCTAATTCCATTATGTCGAAAAACATGTTTAATTTTGATTTCAACTGATTTCTTCATAAACCAGAATAAAGGGTACAAACATATGCCCTCACATGTGTTCTAGAAACAGTTCTCCCTGTTAAGAACAATTTAAGCCACTTTACCGATTCGTGAAAAAATAATGAACACCTTGAAAACTTTTAGTTGGGTCGTTTATACTAAATGGCTTGAAATAGTTTCGAACATCCACCCTGTTGCATGAAATTACCCACCAATAAACCCTACACCAGATAAGATCAAGAGGAAGTATTTTCGTGCATAGAGAATGGATATAAAAATTTGTAACTTAATCGAAGTTTTTAGGCGATATTACGTTGGAAACGAAATACGGGAAAATAATAATAAAAATTATACGTTTCCATGTAATAATTATCGACGCAGATGTTATCGGCGTTGCTAGAATAAATATCACGATAAAAATGTAAATTTTCAATCAATCCGAAAGCGATTAACAATACAAGCGAACGATTTGGTTGATTTTTGGACGAGCGGGGAGCGGAATGAAGGAAAGCGCTTGTATAAAATAATGCTATTAACCTTGGCGGAAGTCATTCAGAGCTCATCAATGTCAAATAAGCTGACCAGTCTAAGTTGCTGGTAAAATAAATACGATGTGGTAAACGCAACATTAACCCTTGTAGGAACCGAGTAAAAGTCTTTTTGGAGCATCTTGCTCGGCTATTCTCGTATACCTGTCGAACATATCGAATAAATGGTTCAAACCGAACCACTGGTTGAACGAATGACGTGGGACTGAGTAGCACTGAAATTTCGTCGAATCGTTGCTTTATTTACGAGACGGGTATAATAAAATGGCAGGGTTGTACGAAATAACCTAATTACCAATTCGCAAAATGCGTAGCTTATGGTGGTTTATTATTGATGGCGGGTTGAAGGCGGAAAAGAGAGCAGACGAGCAGTTGTTGATAGCCGTGTTAATATTAAGTTCCGTTTGATCTCGATTCCATTTTCATTATGTTTCACAGTGTAACGGATGGAAAGTGGAAAAGGGAAAGGCGATAAGTAATTATTTTACAATTCTTCCCCGTTCGCACCCTCGCGCTTCAATTAATTCCGTATTAATGGAAAATATAATATTTGTTTTCGCCCGACAACCGTTTCGTCGTCGCTTCGCCTTAACCCTTTTTCTCTGCTGACTGAATTTTTCGTCGTCGAGCCCATACCGCCGGCGCCCACTGACCTCCCTTTCTTTTCTCCTTTGATCTATCCTTCGCTTCGTCATATCACACGTTTCTTTATTCTTCTTTAATTTCATATTTCTCTCCTTCGAATTTCGGTTGTAATTAAATTTTTTTAACCCTATTTCTACTCTCTTTTTCGTGCTCGGTAAAGTGTGGGCTTTTTCGAGGGAATTTAAATTTAAATTTTGCCGGTTTTGTCGAATATTAGAATGAATTTTTTTTTATTTGTTAATTCGCAGCTTTTGGGTTTGCTCTATGCAGAAACTTATGATAACTATTATCACCCAATATTAAAAATTAGGTGCCATTACAAAGTAATGAAGGACTTTATTGTCTATTGTTTCGAATAATTTGTTTTAGAAGATACTCAATGCATTTGGGTTTAATCTTGATGAAGAGGTATTATTTTTTTCATAATCCATCACCACATCTACAATCGATTCATTCGCGAAAGATAACAGTAAAAATATAGATCTATGATTGGTTGTTAATCGTTCTCTATTGAATCGTGTGTAAACGACTCATTCTTCAAAATTTGAAAACTCACGTCATGATATCGAATCATTTTCAAAGAACACGATTTATTACAGGTATATAATTAGTAGATAATTTTTCTCATTGAATCGTTCATGAACGACTCATTCTTTACCTTTCAAAAATTCATCTCAGTATATCGAATCATTCGCGAACGAAATCATTGAATTCACATGCATGATTGGTACTTTGGAAGCAAATCCTTTTTCATAAAATCGTTCGTGAACGACTCATTCTTCGGAACTTATAAAACTCAAACCAGAATATCGAATCATTCGCGAACAAAATGATTGAATGCATTTTTTTTCATCGAATCGTTCGTGGACAACTCGTTTTTTGTGTTTTGAAAGCTCATCTCAAGATATGGAATCATTTACAAATGAAAAAATTATTAAATTTTCACTTTCATTTTTTAATTTTCTTTAATATAGCTATGTTCCAAAAAGTTAATCAAAAATCGATTAATACTATAGATACGTGAAAAACTCTAAATTACTTTAATTTTTCCAATCAATCGTTCACGAACGATTCATTCTCACATCAGCGAATGAATCAATGAATACAGCTCCTTGAGTGCATGCATTTTTTTCACTGAATCGTTCGTGAACGATTTTCTTTACACTTCGAATGCTCAACTCAAGAAATCAAATATTTTGAGGACGTAACCAATTATGAGAGATGCATAATTGAGGGCTATTTTTTTACATTAAATTGTACATGAACAACTCATCCTTTCAAATTTCAGACCTCATCTTATAATATCCATATCGAATCATTCACGAACGAAATGATTGAATACGGGTGTATGTTTGACTGCATATATTTTTTCATTGAATCGTTTGTGAAGAACTCATTCTTTACTGTTTAAAAGCTTACCTCAAAATATCGAATCATTCGCGAACGAAATCACTCAATACATATGTATTATAGATTGCAAATGATTTTTCATCAAATCGTCTCATTCTACTCATTACTCTAAATTTATCGAATTTTACAATAGGTAGCTAGATAGCAGTGTTGTACTTCTTAAATGTAAAAATTCCGTAAAATTACATGACGTACATTTTCATATTTACAAAAGTTTTGAGAATGTTCGCGCTTTAGAACTGCATCACTGCCAACTGGAAGCGTATTCTTGGCTTCCAGGGAAAAAAAACTGAAAAAACAAAAAAAAAATACAATCTGTAGCGAATAGACTGATTATGGTGACTGGTTCGCTTTATGATTGGTTGTACGTCACGCGTGTAACAACCAATCAGGAAGTTGGAAAGTAGTAAATTACGTACTTCAACTTACTTTTGAAATGAACACAAATTAGTTGGTGATTCAGATCACAAAGGAATATCAGTTGTTCACTGAAAAACTGAACGATATTATTAAGCAAGGTAGAAATAAAATTACCTAGATTTGATCACATTCTAGCCATATGATTGTTCGCCAAGTGTATGACGTATTACCAATCAGAAAGCGGACCAGTTACCATAATTACTCTATTACGCCTCTAGCCAAGTTGCTGTACTTAATGCATAAATGAAAACGAAAAAAAAAAAAAAAAAAAATAGTCAAAAATGTTCAAATTTTAAATTTCAACTTGAGAACACTTAACAATTATTTCTAAAAAAATAAAAAAAAATAATTTTTTTAATCCTTCAATTTTAGACGAAAAATCCTCTTTTTCATTTCAATTTTTTTTTAATTACTTCAAAAAATTATTATATTGCGTACTATAATGTACATATTCAAAAAATAATGATAATGAAAAAAAAAAAAAAAAAAAAAAAAAAAAACGATTTCCTTCCATTATTTCCATTTTACATAACCTAGCCATCTCAAAAGAAAAATGATAGCAAAGTTGAAAGCTCACGAAACCACCGACACCTAACACGCATCGATACCAATAGGTGAAAAGTTGATGAATGTAGTGGAAACCGAAACGCATTATTTATTCGTTCGAATCGAATTTCCACGCTGTAAATTCACCATTAACGGGAGCCGAGGTGAAATGGCTCGTGAAAGTTCAATACAGCGAGTTACTTTTCGTCGCTACATCGAAACAAGCGCCTGGTATCTCGGTAATTTCAATTTGTACGTGCACGAATCCCAGACGCGTAAAAATTAAAACACCAAGTCACCAACGTTTACGATCCGAGCAGACGATAGGTGCAACGAAAAGAAACCCCTATACGTGGACATAATAAATAAATCGTTAACTAACACCCTTGTCCTTTTTTATTTACGCTTTTTGCTCTTCGTTACGTTTAATTCGACGCGAAAATTTATGGTTTTTGATTCGTACCGCAGTTGGACAAACACACAGACGCACACACACCGTCACACAATAATAATACTAAGCTTAACCATAGCAGTCAGATTGTTCTTCCGTAAAACTGTGAAATAACGCGATTTCCCAATGAAGCAAAATTTTTCTCTACTTTATTACATTCACGGCGTCCGGATTTAAGCAATATAAACGGCTTATTTCACGCTCTTAAATCTTTGATTTATTCGAATCGCGCTATAAAGCTATCCATTTGATATGGCATTTACTTTTTAAAAGCTGCTAGCGTATAAGAGCTCTATACGATGGTCGATACTACGACCAACAAATAAATATAGATGACGATATGAAAAGCATTAAACGAATTCGTTTAATTTCCGCATCTTGCCATCGTACAAGTAATTTCGCCAAACCATATAATTCGATTAAAAACATCATTAATAGCGGTCAACTTTTTCGCATTTTTCCCCATTATCGAATATCTAATCCGTTCGTATTGCGAAAAAAAAATTAATTTTTATTAATCTGTCGATCGCTTTCAAGATATATATATTTTTTGGCGAATTTTTTGATACGATGCGGATATGCATTTCCCCGTTCATTTTATTCTACATTGCAGCCGCTAGAAAACGAGTTTGGAAATCGCTGACCCGACGATAAATCGATTTCAACGTGTACGCCTTAATTATCCTCGCGAAGGTGTAAAATTTCCGAATTGCGGGACAATTAATTCGTCTTCGAGTAAAACAAGTGAAAAAATTACCAACTACACCGAAAAGCCAGTCATTAAATTATGCATTCCTTAATAAGCCCGGATGAGAAGGAAATTCGATAAGACTTCTATATTTGGCAAATGCTGTCATCTTCACTTTGCAACTAGTTACCATTTAATTAGACTCGTTATGTAGTTTTTTTTTTAGCCGCCACCGCCGACAACGACGACAAATAAAATTAGACGATGCACCGAAAACCTTCGCGTACTATGGTATCCGATTTCTTGGCGTTTTTATAATTTCCTTCAGATACTGCGATCATTTTGGGTATTTTTTTACCGTTGCAGGGAATGCTCGATTAAGTTTATTTATATAAATGCGGCTCGTGTAATTGAAAATAGTCTGTGTGCGTATTTACACGAGTGCGATTATTCATCGAGTAATTCGAGTGTAATTAACATACCGTAAAATACGATTTGTTATTTAAAGTATGGTCATGCGATCGACGAAATATTCTTTCATGCGGAAATGTACTATGGCCTTAAAACTGGTTAACGAATATAAGATTTTTGTACGCGTATTTTTTTCCCTTCTCATTTCGTTTTCTTATGCTCTGTTTCTGTTCGCTTCGTATGCCGAAGTGAGAGCGAAATGAGGAACTTCATAGGTGGAAACGAACTGGACACAGGCACAGAGGAGGAATTCGAGTCACGAAACTCTAAGAACCTAAAAGACATCCAAAATAGGTAATTTCAAAAAATGAAAAAATTCCACTGGAACGAATAATATTCATTTCAGCTACCGAAGGGTGGAAGGCAAAGGGAGGGGAGCTAACGCTTCGCATTTGGATATTTCAAGAGGAGGAAATGTTAAATTTTTATCGCAGAAAAAAAAACTCCAAAATGATTAAAAATGCTAAAAACCTACAAAATGTCGGAGGACGATTGGTTAACACCGGAATGTGTTCGCTGTTCAATCGTTAATCACTAACCAGTCAGTTTTTAAGAACTTATTCGATGGCCATGGTAAAATGAGCTAACTTGTACATACGTATAGTATTCTGCCAGCCTAGAAAAAATCTCCATTTGATTACGCGAAGGTACTTTTTTGGATTTTTGATTTAATTCAAAAAAAAAAAAAAAAAATAGATCACTCAAATCTTAAGAAAGGTGGAGAGGATAAATAACTGAAAGAATGAGCCAAGGACACCAACATATCCCACTTTCAGCTCCCTAATTGAATATGGTGGGGTTAAAGTCAGATGTTCAGGTCTAATTGGGTGTGCAGGTGCACGCTCCAAGCACTTTGGCCATTTATAGCCCATTGTGCCTTACAACTCATCATCACCTAGGCATCAGGGACCATAGATAACATAGTTATACATACCTTATATAGATGGTATACTCATTGGGACCCGAACGTAAAGTGGCTGGCATCTAGTGGCAAAAAGTGTAACTGCTCTAGCGAGGCTGTATGGGGCATGTATAATGTAAACAAAGCGTTCATTTTCTTTGTGTATTTAGACAAATTTGCTGGCTATGTGTTTAAAGTGATTTATAAACCTTGGTCTGATTGGTGGAAAAACTACTGATAAAATCATACATGCCCCATAGAGCCGTTGTTCGGGTCCCAATAGGTTTTTTCCTTTGACTATATAGTATATGGACCCAGTTATAATGTAAAAACTATCGTCAGACATGCTACTGGGAAAGAACGCTTCTGATTGGTTAATCTACATTGTCTACGATAAAATCATCGCAATTTGGAGCTATTCTTGTACTACAATGTGAATCACAAATCAAAATTATGAACTAGTTATTTACACTTTAAGGTGTATTGATTTACTCTGGAGTTAAGGTGTATTTTTATTTTATTTCTTTACTGAAAGTTGTTTACTGATAACGAATTATCCAATCAGAAGCGTTCTTTCCCAATAGGATGTCTGACGAATGATTTATCTAAAATCACCTAATACCTAGCTGGGTCCATATGCTATATAGTCAAAGGTTTTTTTTGAACTAAAACTTAGTTCATTCGTAGCTCACTGTAAGCGCTAACGCTACCCATTTTGGTCGTTCTCCCCTTTTCCCTTCTTTCAAACTTACGAAGTTTCCCATTTTATATTTAACTAGTCAGTGATATGTATGTTAAATCATCATATTATATCATATCACCAATTCCCCAAATATATTAATAATAAATTCAGTTATTTCATGTTATGTAATTACTTTAATTATAATGGAACATGAAATAACTGTGATTATTCACAAAAAAATGTAAAAAAAAGCCACAAAGTCCCAGTCAATTTCACTTGACATTCTTTAATGTACTTTCATAAGTTTTCATCAGTAACTATACTATTTCCACGCTAAGAAGTACGTGACGTCACATTGCTTTGTTTACGTTTTGAGTGAAAATTCAAAATAGCATGCAAAGTTGAGCGAATTTACTAATCAACAATTTTTTCGTAACAAATATCTTACAAATACCCCTTCTTGCTGCATAATGTTGATATACTTCAAAATTGAAGATGACGTCATGTACTTCTTAGCGTGGAAATAGTATACTGTCTGTCCAATATAGCTTGAGACTTTTTGACAGCTCAAAGTTAGGGAAAAAGCGCGACAATTTTCACGATTTCATTACTACCCAAAATGTGTTCAAATTGAGAATGCTGATCAAATCGTCGAAATAGTAAAGCACAAAAAAAATTCTGTGAATATGTTTCCTGCTAACTTCGATGAGCTAATAGGTAATAACATATTTACCTACTTTGTAATACAATGCACATTTTGAGTAACCATGTATGAATTGTTGCCTAACTTTGCGCTGTCAAAAAGTCTCAAGCTATATTGGACAGACAGTAAATGTAAATAAGAAAATTTACAATTCTTGTTCACCATCAATTTTTTCGAAGCCACATACGAGCAGTTGCAGCGCTTTCGGTGATGGACGAGTGAACTACAAGGAAAAAATTGAACCAAAATTTCTCATGAGTGCGCCCACTCTGTCAGGGACTTAATGGAGCCTCTAATAGACTATAATTAATTTACGGAAACAAGCCCTGTTTAGAACGATACGTGACTGTATCTAGAATTATTTCTATCAACGTCGATCACTCGAGAAGACACCACGCGAAATTTTTAAAACCCAATGGAAAAATTTTTCGCAGGATTTTTGTCTTTCCGAGACGCGAATTTTCCTCCAGAACAAACAACTACAACGCCTAAACTATTTAATAAATCGAGAAAAAGAAAACCAAACACGACACAGGAAACCGAAAATATTTCATCTTTCATACGTACGAGGTACGACGGCATTTTCGAGGCGAAAATGTCGCAGAGCGGGCGTCCTTGTTACGAATGTAGCGGCAATTATTCCAAGAATGAAATAGACATATTTATAGCGTTATTAACAGAGCCTGCGGAAATTAAATGATTAAAAGCGTACACATATAGGCGACACGGAGGCTTAGGTTGAGCTTATATACTGCATGTTGAAGACGGGAGCGGCGGTACCGGGAACGTACCTATATGGTAACAAGAATAGTTGGAATTTTTCGAATAATTATCCGCAACGTTCGAAGGAGGGAAAATATTTGAAATAAGCAAGCGGAAAAGAGAAACGATCCGTTTAAAAGGGTGTCACCATCGAACGTATGTGTAAATTCATTCGCATACGCGTACGAGCGCACGTGAACATTATAACAATTCAGGTGTCGTGTAAAAGGGTTGGTCATCGTAGTTCCTTCGTAAGCTTCGATGGAACGCGCGATCGCCTTATCTTTGTAATCTTACACCGAATAAGATCTGCGAACGCAATTAACGATTGCTCTCGTTACCAAAGTCGTCTTTAATCGTTTTGTCACCCAAATCACCGCGTCGGTTTTTAATTACACCGAATACCTAGCGACAAAACGAAAATTCCACCTTTCCGGTTTCATTTGTACAAAGTTGAGCACGATTTATGGAATACGAGCGACCACTGTATGTAAAATCGTATAAGGCCGAGCGCGTAAACGCGAAAGGGAGATTGGTAATCGGCGTTAACGGACATTCGCAAATAAACTCGGACGGGTGACCGTACGCCGAATAATTATCGTCGTCTCAAAGACAAACTTCATTTTAAATCTCTTTGATGTCCTTCTAGGTATCCCAACACCCTTCACGCAACCCTTTCTCCATTGTTTCCCCTTTGATAAACGTAACACTTTCCCATTTTCGTTTCATTTCATGCACAAACCGTCCGTCGCCTATTCCCCTCCTGCCACATCGCACTCGCCGTTTGTTAGGTGAATTTAAAACAAATTATTATTTAACAGTTGGCGCGTTATTTTTTTCGAGCTCGTTTACCAGCCGATGGCACGAGCCGTCGGATAATTGGTGTTTGCGATTCGTAAAAAAAAACCTTTGTGCATTTCGTCATTGTTATTGACACTATACCCGTGAGAGGGGAACTCGAATCGTCTAAATCGTTGGCAAAAACTACCTATCGCGGATCTTATGACCAACGACCGTTTCTTATATCGTTTGGAAAATTGAAGCTTTTTTCGAGCTAAGATGTGGATGGTGCCCATAAAGAGTTTTTTTTACGACCTCGAAGCAATGCTAGTAAAAAAGAACGTAAGCAGTAATGCTGCATTACTGGAGCTGAGTTCTTAATGAAAGCATGTTCAGACTACATGGATAAAACATACTCGTTAAATTTGAGCGATTTGTGATCCCTTCATATACCATTTCAACATGAATTTGACAGTTTAAAGTGTAGCCTGAACAGACTTTACATATTTATAAAAGTTGAGTATTCAAGATGCATTTAGTAAAAGATATGAAAAATTCATGCATACCTCTAGTATTGAAGGGATATTAAGAACTAGTTCAAGTATAGTAATCGAAATATTACTTATGTTTGCTCATGACCTAATATTCTAAAAAACTCGAAAATCCCAAATTTTTGCACTTGAAAAAATGTTAAAAAATAAGTAAGTGAAAAAACTTTAAAATGAAAAGAATTCAAAATGAAAATAATCTAAAAATTACTAATTGTTCAAAAATTAAGGCAAATGAATAATGTTCAAAAATCTGGATGTTTAAAAATAGAATTAAGATTTAAATTCCCCTCTCCACCCGACCCCCTTATTCACAAATCAGGAAAGCTGCAATAGCTTAGATTTTCATTTAAAACTCACCTAAAAACTCCTACAATCGGAAAATTGTTTAATAATGAAACATGTACATAAATTGAAAAGCCTAGGAATTAAAATGTTCTACAATGAAGAAGTGTCTGAAAATCAAAAATTGTTCAAAAATCTAGACAAATGAAGGATGTTCCGAAATTGTGAAGTCTAAAAACAAAAAAGTTCTGCAATTAAAAATTATATCATAATTAAAAATTTATTAAAAATTAACAATATGAAAAATTATCGAAAATTCAAGCTTAAAAAATTAAAATTAAAAAATTTCACCATGAAAAGTGTCTAAAAATGAAAAATAAAAAAAAATGAAAAATGTTCAAAATTGAGAGGTATGGTAATAAAAAAGTTTTAAAATCAAAAAGATGTCTAAAAATGCTCAAAAATCCAGAAAAATGAAATTTATTCAAAAATTGTAAGTCTAAAATCTAAAAGCTCTGCAATCATGAAAGTGTCTAAAAATCAAAAACTGAACAAAAATAAAGAAAACCAAAAACAATCAAAAATTTAAAAGTTTAATAATAAAACACTTCTACTATCAAAAAAATTATGTACACTTCCTCTCTCCTCCAAATTCTAAGAGATGACGAACAAACTGTACAAAACCTCCCCTCATTCCTACGTTTTAACTCACTTATTCCTCAACTTTAGTCTCTTCAAACCCAAGTGTACGTGTCTTTAGCCCATATAGACTGAACAGGCGCATAAAAGTGTCTAAAAATGCTCAAAATTTTTTTAAATGAAAAATGTTCAAAATTGAAAAGTTTGGTAATAAAAAAGTTTTAAGATCAAAAAGGTGTCTAAAAATGCACAAAAATCCAGAAAAATGAAAAATATTCAAAAATTAAAAGTCTAAAATCTAAAAGTTCTGCAATCGTGAAAGAGTCTAAAAATCAAAAATTGATCAAAAATAGAGAAAAACGAAAAACAATCAAAAATTTATAAATTCAATAATAAAAAACTTGTATGATCAAAAAAGTGTCTAAAAATGTTCAAAAACTAAAAATAATGAATAATGTTCAAAAATTTAAAGTCTAAAATTAAAAAGTTCTGTAATCAGACAGGTGTCTAAAAATCTAAAATTGATCGAAAATAGAGAAAACTGAAAGTAATCAAAAATTTTAAAAGTTTAAAGATAAAACCGTTCCACAGTCAAAAAGAATCCAACAATTACAAATACATTACATATAAAATTTAAGCTTTCGATAAATTTAGTGCAGAGATATGCAACATTCAAGACATTTCATTACTCAAATAGCTATTTTTTGCTCAACTCCTCGCCAAATTCTATCAAAAAAAAAAAAAAAAATTTGAAATATTGGTGTTCTCATTTTGCTTCATTATAATTATGTTATTAAAAATATGAATTAGGAGCTTTTACGGGCATCTCTAGCTTCCCTCAAAATTTGAGTGAATCCTCATTTCAACTACATAGAATAAAATATAAGAAATGTATTTGCTCCTCAACATACTATTCACATCCCTACGTCAACTTCGGTACACAAATCAGTTGGGCTATAATAGCTACGATTTTCATGAAAAAACTCAACCAAAAATCTACATTCGAATGAGCGAAAATTACCGACGTTCGAACAATAAAAACTACCAAATATGCTTCAAAATCGACCATTTAGACTGGATGTGGTTTTTTTTTCGTAAAAATTACGGACTACAATTAGAAATTATGTATTTCTTTATTTCCTTCATTAGCAACTAATGTCGACTTTTGCCAGTTAAATATTCGCAAATAAGCTGACTTTTTTTTCGGCTTTAGTTATAAAAATTTATGTAAATGGAAGTAGAAGGAAAAAAGGAGAGAAGGAAAGGCCCGACGAAAGTTGCTTATACTTGTAGTATTACAGCTGAAATTACTTTTTTTGCCAGCTCTGGTATTCCGTCTCTCTCTATCTCTTTATTCGAAACGATACACCTCTCAGAAAATTCACCCTTTCGCCTTGATTTAAACACCGTACAGCGAGAAGGATTAAAAAAAAACGAATACACACCGGCGTAAACGTATAAAAAAGTTTTTCTTACTGGTGAAATCTCTTTTTAATGTCATCATTTGCTTTCACAGCGGATGTTTAATGTGGCGTACAATATGCATTGGAAGAAGCGTCACAACGCTCCCTCCTCCATTCGGTAATTTCTTTTCCGCGTACAGCTCCCTAAAGCTAAAATAAATTAGCTTCGCCAATATGAATTTTTATTGTTTGCCCTTTTTACGTTTCGTACTTTTTTCTCTCTTCTCGACCCTGCGTCTTTTTTTCTTATCTTTTCTTCTTCAATTTGCATTCGCCGTTTAACCCTGACAGCCCGATCGTGGGGAGCGCCGGATAACGCCGGTTTTCCCATTTTCATGTTTTGTTTCGTGGCTAATTTCATTATTTAACGGTTACGCGCGGTATTTTTCTTGGCCTGTGTTGGGCGCTAATTTGAGTGCAGACGCAGCGTCGCCGGGTTAATGAATTTTGTCGGATTAACGAGCTCACGGTGACTGGTGATGGGGTTTCGAAAGGTAAACGGTGACTAGTTTACTTTGAAGAACTGACATGGGATTCGGTGTGGTTTACTTATGTGAGCGTGAGATCTTCTGCCTTCTGGTACATATCAGCGATTCAACCAATCAACGAAATCATCATTCGTCTTTAAAATGTAATTAAATAAATTTTCTGTTCATACTTATTCTTTAATAAATAAAATAACTTTACAGAAATTACCTAATGATTTCATCACTTCTAATAACAGTTTTCATTTTCTTACGGAATCCTCTTGAAACTAGTAAAGTGTTGTATATCAAGAAATTCTTCGACACTTTTAAAATAATCGTAACTATCATTAATACTGAAATAATTCAATCAAAAAAAAAAAAAAAAAAAAAAAAACGAGAGAATCGCCCGAAAGATTAGAGTATTGAAGGGGAAAGAAAATCTGAAGTATCTATTGAAAATGGTAATTATAAAAAAATAACAACAATACGACCAACAACAACAACGTCGTCATTATCGTCATCCTCATCCTCATCCTCATCCTCATCATCCTCATCAATCGTCATCATCATCATCATCAACAACAACAACAACAACATTAACAACAACAACAACGACAAAAATAAGAGTGAATTACTTGAAAAGCTAAAGAAAAATTGCCTATTATAAGTACTGAAGAGTCATAATAATAAACATTTAAATGATTTAATTAGTAAAATATACGCGAATTACTTGAAAAAACTATCCGTAAAATAATCATCTTGTGAGCTTATTGAAGGGTTACTAAAAATCTCAAATATTGGGAAATAGAAATATGTAGCTCCAGGAAGGAAAAATGTTGAAAAATGAAAATTTGTGCTAAAATTAAGAAGGAAAAATGTTCTAAAATAAAAAAGTCTTAAAAATTCGAGAAAAATGAAAATGAAAAATGTCTAAAAATGAAAAAAAGGATCAAAAATTAGAAAAAATAAAAAAAGTTAAAAAACTGAGAAGTGAAAAAATAATTCTTAAAACCAAAATTTTTTTTTAATTTTCAAAACTAAAATTTCTTCAAAAATGAATAACATCAAAAATTGAAAAACTTCAAAAAATAAAATACTCAAACTCAGAAAAGAAACTAGTCTAAAAATAAAGGATACAAAAATGATAATTTTCCAAAAATAAATTATATCAAAAAAGTCTTACCATAAAACAATTCCCAACAGTGAAAAGTACCTAAACAATTTATTTTATAATTTCAAAATATTTTTATTCATATGTAATATTCATATTAATTTTGACCTATACTCAATTACAGCTTTCTATGACCCTAGTCAGAGTTACTACCACGTGAAGCAATGTAGCACTTTTTTCACGGCACCAGACAAAAAGAGCTGGTTAAGCTTTCAAATAAGGCCTGAAAAAATTATATTTTATTAAAAAACACTACCTTAGGGAGACAGGGGCTAAACACTAATGAATTTCAACAAATTGAAATTTGAAAAATTTCGCATAATTTTTTCGAGTTCAAGAGCACATTTAATTCTTCAAAGATAAAAAAGTAAGCTACGATTTTTTCAGCATTCAGTAATGAGTGAATTGTTTGTTTTTTTTTGTGAAATTTTATTTTCTGCATTCCAATAAAAAATATTTCAATTTGACAACCTATCATTATAATATGAATGTATGATGATAGAAACAAAACTAGTGTCCATTACCCATTTCAATCATTCAGAGGTTCCCAAGTTACTCAACTTCAAATCGTCACAAATAAAGTTGGAATTCTACCAACACCCACTATCAAAGTTAAGCAAACCTTATTAGTTTCTCTTTCTTGGCAGCTCGTACTGTTAATTTCACATACGCAGAAAACTCTATCTAGATTCTTTCCACCCTTCATCCGCACAGACTCATCTTCACCCACTCGTATCGCCACTCGTTACGACAATACAGGCATTTTCCAATATCGTCTATCGCAACCACTATAATCGCAATCGATATAGAAAGCTGCGAAAAATTCAACTTTACTACGCCATTAAATAAACTCCATAAAAGACGAACGTCGATCGAGATTTTAATATAGCAAATAAAAAGCGCATCTCGTATACGACTTTAAACCTCTAACGATACTTCATCGAATCGATTTCATTTCAGGATAAAGATTAAATCGAAAAACCATAACCGTAGGTGGCGGGCCGCGTCATAAGGGACGATGCGCGACTAAAAATGAATGGAAATGCGGTAAATTATGCGGAAAAAATGAAAAGTTAAGTCGAGATGGCAGAAGGTATTTACCGCGTGTATATACGCGACTACCGCCACGCTCGTATCATACGCGAGACAGATCAAATAAAAATACGAGCCAACAGTCGCGAGGAAGGGAGTGATTTTAAATCGCGAAACGAGAAAGATTTTGTTGTCAGATAGTCTCGAACAAGATTTGGCAACGAAACGCCTATCATAAGGGTTGCGTTTCGCTGTATCGCGAAAACGTGTTAGAATAAACAAGCCTCGCTGAGTCGACCCGAGTTCACCTTCGTTGCCGTGGATTTTATTACACCTACGTAAAAGGATAAAGTTTAAGCTGTAGAATAAAATTTTATCGTTGCCAGATTCATAGCTCCAGATATTAGCTGTTTCGAAGGACAATCTTTGTATGTCGACCATCATTCAGGTCAGCTTCATCGGAAAGTCTGCCATGCAGTGGCGCATTTAAGGCGTTTTTCAGTAGCAAAAGATATTCGAATCTTGCTCCAAGTAACCATTTTCACGTTCTTTAAAACACCCAACTCTAGACATATAGCAGGAAGTTAAAGCATAAAACGACTTTTTATGAAAGTTTTGAGTCATCAAATTTCTTAAATAGTTCACGTCTTTTAAACAAATCCACACAAAAAACTCCAACTTTGTATTTAATGTTATTTAGAGATTAATATGACTCCTTGAATTTGTGTCAAAATTGAGGAAGGTTTGAGGAGGCAGATAATTCAAATTTGAAAAATATGGATTTATATGATTACAGAAGCCAAGAAATAATGCCTATTATATCTTACTCGCCTACACAGGTGATATGCGGAAGGAAAAAGAACAGTCTGTAGCCCTAAAATGTGGTGAGGGCGGGGGTAAATGAAAGTTGGAGCAGTATCAATTATTGTCTATGTATTTTATTTTTGCCCCAATGAACTCAAAGGCGTAATAGACCCAATTTCCACCTTCCAGCGATTCTCAAAGTAGCCCAAGTTGTGGGTATTAACAAGGTTTGAGGGGTTTAAGGGCTAAATACCGAATGATAATTTGATCACTCATAAAAACAACTGGAAGAGGGTTGAAGCGAAAAACAACCTCGGAGGAGAAACTGGCTCATAAAATTTCTTGAATTATCCAATGTCCAACCCTTTTTTACCGAATATACCTAGAAAAATCCAAATTTAATGATTGGCTTCATTTAGGAACTTCTCAAGTTAGTTTCAAAATGGACCTAAAATAAAGGATGAATCATAATTTGAGAGATGTTTGAGCAGCTTCAAATTGCTTAAATTTTATGAATTTACACCCAAAATAATTCTTGGGGGCAAAAACAACCACATATCGTAGATTTAACATCTCAGCTAGTTTTGAAGGAGATAGGTAAGAGTATTCAAGCTTGAGTAATGGTGCAAAAAAATTACCAGCATTATATGTGACAACGACCAAAAAGGAAATTGTTCAAGAGAGCACAGGGGCGTACCGAGGACCTTCTTCAGGGGGGGGGGAGAGAAAACTAAAAATTGCCAACTAATACCATGAAATTTTACCAACTGTTGACCTTTTTTTTTTTTTTGCTCCACGAAAATAAGATGTCAGTCTTCTAAAAATTTAAAAATAGCTGTAATAATACTGCGCAAGTGGTCAAGTTTACCAACTTTACGCTAAAATCCAAATTTACCAATTTTCCAAAAGCCAAGGGGGGAAGCTCCCCCTCCCCTTTTGGTACGTCCCTGAGAGAGCAGTTTAAAGTTTAACAAAATCTAAAAAATTCAGAGTGAAAAACCCTAAGGTCCCTTTCTTTTGGAAAATTTTTTTTCGACCTCACTCACTTTCAATTGCTATATCTCACTCAAAATTGACGTTTGAGGTCTGGTACCACTTCCATTCAAATTTTAATAAAATTTCGAATCAGAATCGAAAATAAAAAAATTTTTGACCATCCTACCTTAGGCCCTTTTTGGACGCCTTCACATATACAAGTCTAAAACACTCAATTTTTTCCAGTGTTAAAAGACATTTCAATGATTTCTACCCATTTGGGGTAAAATTCAGGTCCCACTTAGCATGCATTGTCACCCTCCGGACTGAAATTTATTGTTTGTTATTTTGATTGTTTTCTCAGCTTCTCTTTGTTTTTGTTATTTATTTTTTCTCTGGCTACTGCTGTTTTTGTTTAATTTTTTCTGAATTTTATGACCCCAGTTTTTGTTTCTTTTGGTTTGTTTTATCATGTATTATATTGATGTAATGATGGCGATCCCCTCACCGCTCGCACCATCAAGCGCACTGGTGAAGGGGGTCATTAATAACAGTTTACCTCATGGCATATACGACTAACATAATGAATTATTTCAATTTCAATGTAGTGCCACATAAGTAAAAAATTAAGGGTGTGAGAGTGGAAAAATTGAAAAAATTTTATTCTTACATGACTTTGACAACTCTAATAGCCGCGTATTCTCAATAAAAACTCAGCTCCAGTAATGCAGCATGGCTGCTTACGATTTTTTTCGTAATTAATTGATGAATAATATATTTTCAATTTTTAAAAATTAATATTGATTTTAAATTTTACCCCTACCTACCTTTCCGTAAAATTATTTTTTGGGGTCTCCAATTCCTATCGTTGTCCAAGCCTTTCTCCTTAGATAAGTCACTCCTATGCTATGACCGATAAAGATATCCCTGCCTTTTGGTGTTTCATTCCTCGTCAAATGTACGCCTAACGCAACCCAGGCCTTATGCAAATTTCAATATTGTAAACAACCCGAATGACAGAGCGGCTGAGCGGACGAACCGTATTTTTTACTCCCCTTCGATTCTTGGTCTCGAAAATAGGCACCTTGAAAACCCATTCCTTTGACTGAACCGGCAGCGACAGCGTCGGTTTCACTTCGCCTTCTGCCAAATACCTCTGAGCGAAAAGATTTGTCATCCATTTTCTGAACGTTATCTCGGTAAGCGTCGACGTATCCGTTACGTGGCGCATATTTTATTATATTATTGTGTTTTATTTTCTTTCACATTGACGTCGTATTATAAAAAGCGAATATGTTTTTCGCTGATAAAGGCGAATCGTCGCTTTTCTTCGCTCCGAGGGAGGACTTTTTTCCATTTATTAAGGTATTTATTTAAACTCTTTTTTTTTGACTCATTTCACCTTCGTTCGTATTGATTTATAGGGCGAAGGCGGGCTCGCATTTTTATTGGCGTAAAATTGGCCAATTCCAGCACACCGTGGCGGTCGTGTTCGGCATTCGAATAATTTAGTTCGAATTTACGGTCTCGCCAAAAGGTTAAAAGAGTCGATAGTTTAACTGGCCGACGTCGAGAGCGTAAAAAGGTGCACAGCCGCAGCTGGCGCGCCAAACGAAATATTCTGAAAATGCGACGTATACAGGTGTTGGAGAGGCATTCGCCAGCATAAAATCAACGTTTAACGACGAGTTTAATTAAATTTATAGAAGGGTTTGCTCGCGAATACCTTCAGTACATTTAATAAATGTTACCTTTTGCGACGATAAAGAAAAGCCGTTTGTACGCCGGAGACGACACCGTATGTTGTTATCTTAGAGGGAAACGACGACGTATAATAGTTTTAATCCTTTGTAAATAGCCATCGTCCGATACATTATAAGGACATACAATGTACCCTTGGAATCGTTTAAAGAATTTGCCGAGCACCAGATGGGTTTCTCTTTAAGCACGTTCTAAGAATTAATGTGCCGGCACCCTCTTCTCAATTGTAGCAATTACCGCGACCGGCGTCTTCTCCGCTCGTATCCAGTTCGCATCTTAATCGCGCCTAAGCAGCGTAATTACACATTTTATTAGCATCTTCGGGTAATTTTCTTACACACATGTAGTTTATAAAGAGCCAAAAGTCTCCACCAAGCTTCCACTAATTAATGCAACTCTGCCCAGATCCGAGTTGCCAACTTACCGAGC
This sequence comes from Phenacoccus solenopsis, assembly GCA_009761765.1. Classification (NCBI taxonomy): domain Eukaryota; kingdom Metazoa; phylum Arthropoda; class Insecta; order Hemiptera; family Pseudococcidae; genus Phenacoccus; species Phenacoccus solenopsis. Next base: position 48,112,072 of record CM019752.1, on the reverse strand, counting down.
TTTCGTTCCTCGCTGTACCATTCTAATAGGTCAGTGCCACTTCCATTGATTCGCGAAAAACAAGCATTGAGGGTTAACTTACCTAACGACCTTTCCATAATTATACACGACCGATTATCGGACTATCGATGAGAGTAGAATGATCGCCAGAGCCCTCCAAGGCGAAGAAACTCCGCCAAGAAAGACCCGCGGTGTATTGGATCGGAAGGGCGAGGGGGAATGGGGCGACCGGATTAAATGCGAATACTAAAATAATAATTATCTTCGTCATTATTTAACGCAGAATGGAAAGGATTATGAGATTAATCCGACTCGGTGGCGTAACCGTAGCGTGGCGGGCGTTACACAGGGCAAACAAACAAACTAAAAACAAAGAAAGATGTAACAACAGAAGACAGACGAAGGCGACGAAGCGCGTGCACTTTTTCCGTCCACGTTCGCATTGGTTTTACCATTTAAGAAGATTTTCTGCACGAGCTGAGTCCGGTCGGCGGCGCCCCGAAGGAGGGATGATAATGGAAAAACAAATGGAAATCAAGTTCCGCGATGTACGCGTTCGCAGAACGGAGACGAAGCGAAAGTGTGAAACGTTTCGCCGCCACCCTATAATATCCGCCGTCGGATTTCTCTGCAACCCTTTCTGGCTCTTTTTATTCAAAGAAAACCTAACAACCGGCTAATAGCCTGTTTTACAAGAATTATAATACTTTAAACCGACGCCCCCTGCCGCCACGCCTTATCCTACCGTTTCATTGAATCTTAAACCCTTTCGCAGCTTTCGGCTTTCTACGCTAAGAAAATCAACGGCCGCAACTTCATATAAAATTCACTTAAAACAAGTTCAAAATTTTATTAACCCCCTCGCTTCGGCAAACTAAAACGCGTAAACTTAAATGACAACCCTCTTCGCGTCGCATTATAACGTACATACCGCCGCGTTCCATTTTCAAAAGTTGAAAATCGCTGAAACTACACCGTAGCCTTCGCCTCGTGTGCTAAGGCAGCAGAGTTGAAATTAATAAGCCGAGCTCTAACAGTTGTAACCGAGTTTATTACGGGGAATAACTTCTTCGACTCCTCGTCTCTGCCGGCTTTTATAAATGTTTCCATTAACGATGAGCGAGCTCGAACAATTCGCAAATGTTATTACCATATCTTGCTTCTATGTTGCAATTTTAATTCGTCCGCTACGGTCTCCGGTCCACGTCAAACGATGTACCGCGACTCCCTCGTTGCGACGAGTCGTCGTCGCGACGCGCTCTTTTATCCATCAGTTTCCATTTACTCCCATAACGTCGTCGTTCGGTTAAAAATTATTATTTATTCAAATTAATTATCTCGGTTAGGTTTTTTATGGGGTTTTTAACGCCGACGAGCCGTGTATTTTCTGCCAGCGTTGATGACGTAGTCGGCGATGGCGGATTGTTTCGGTTTTGGGTTTCGGTGTGACATTTGAGTACCTAGGCTATAAATTTTTCATTTCACTAGACTGCATCTGAAATATATTTGGTGTGATATTTAAGATTGTAGATTTCAGAGGTATGATAGTGCAATTAAAATTTGTATCATTAGGTATGATAATATCATTTGGTGTGATATTTAAGTTACGAGTTTGATAAAATTCATGATATCTATAGTTATTAGTTTTGACATTCTTTCACGGCAATCGTAAGAATTGTAAGATTGATATGATCTTACATTTGGTCATATTAGAATGGCATTCTTATCAAATTCTTAAATTTGATATGACACGCATGTTTACTCATTTAGTATGATATTCAAATATTGTAAATTTGGTGTGACATTCTTATTGAAAATTTAATAAAATAGTCTTAGGTATACTGTACACGGCTATTAGGTGTGAGCTTCCATGTGAGAATTATAAGACTGATATGATGTGACATTTGGCTATTTTAAAATAACATTCTTATCACATTCCTAAATTTGGTATGACAAGCATTTATTCGCTCATTTAGAGTGATATTCGAATTTTAAAGGCGTAACATTATCATTACCTTCTTATCACATTTCTAAATTTGATATGATACGCATGTTCGCTCATTTGATATGACGTTTAAATTATAAATTTGGTATGACATTCTAATTTCAAATTTAATAAAAGATGTGTATACTGTGCGTGGCCATTAGATGCGAGTTTCCAGTGGTTAGTAAAGTTCATATAATGCGCAATTTTTAGCGCAGTATATTTGTTCATTTAATGTGACGTGACATTCCATTAAAAATTTAACGTCCAATCTTATGTTAGTATGAATCCTCAATTATTGATAAATTTGATATGATGTGAGATAAACACATAATAATTTGCTGTGATATGACACTCGTAGGTATTATGTTGTAGAATATGTATTCATTTAGGTAGTGTGACATTCTAATTATAAATTTGGTGTAATACTGAAATTACAAAAATTTAAGGAAGTGTATAGTATTTCATAATTTGTGGTGACTTTCAAGTGCTCAGTACATTTGATGCGATAAAAAACTTCTGTTATCTGTTGTGAAATGGCTGATGTAGAATTAATGTGATGTGATACATATTTGACCATTTTAGTATGATATTCCTATGAGATATAATTATAGTATTAGTATGTGGTCATTAGGTATGATTTTTCAATCATGAATAGGTAAATTCGATATCATGTGCGATTTATATTCATTCGTTGATTGTTGCAAAATGATAGCTATAAATTTTATGAGGTATCATATCAAAAGTATAGTATAGAATTCATATCACATTATATATTTGATGTGATACAGGATAATTGCTCCTTTGATATGGCATTCCAATCATAAATTTTATGAGGTGTGATCATTATAAAATGTATCTAATATATTCAATGCAAATTCAAGATGGTGAATTCGATGTGTTTTGATATAATTATGCATTTCCTTATGTTAATAATGAGAGATTACAATATCGTAAAATTGATTATTTACAATATAATGAAATTCAAAAATCCAAAGTGACGAAAACAAAACTTATTCAAATTTCGAGAGATTTTGAAATTCAACTCGGACTTTAACTACGAGTACCTATGCTTGAAACTTAGACTATGAGTTGTTCGACTTGAAGTAAAATTTGTGAAGTTGGTATTATACTAAGTTTTCAGCTGAGTTTTCAACTAAAAACGACAGCTATTACAGCCTACCTGATTTGGTAAGGGAAGGTCGGGAAAGGGTGTGGTTTTCAAATCTTTTTCATTTTATTTACATAGTTTTATGCATTTTTGAAAAAAAAGAAAAGATTTTTTTTTTGATAAAAGGTCCAAAAATGAAGAAAATAACAAATCATGACAAAACCGCCATAAAAAGTGAAAATCTCTCGCAACATACCTAAGGAATAGAAAAAAATAAATAAAAAATAAAATAGAATGAAAATCTAGAAAATGTTGAAAAATTAAAAAAGTTCTAAAATTTTAATAAAAAGACCAAGAATAATAACACATTTTCAAGAGCACAATGTGAAGTAGTATAAAAATCAAAGATATATTGTTCAAAAGTAAGGAATAAAGCGTATAAAAAAGATTAAAAGTTGAAAAATGTCAAAATGCCGAATAAAATCTCCGTCCTCCACAAAAAAAAAATCTTCAAAAATATAGAAAAAATATTAAGAAATGGAAAAATTTTGAAAATGAAATAGAATCATAAAAAAAATGAAAAAACTTTTTAAAAAAATGAATAGTGTTTTAGAAAATGTAAAATCAACAAAGAAAAAAAATCCAAAAAAGAGTGAAAAAATCAACAAATGAAAATAATCAAGCATTCAAAAGATTTAATAACTGTTAAAAATTAAAAATGTGAAATTTGTCTAGAAAAAAAAATTAATAATTTAGACAATAAAGAAATAAAACAAAAATTATTTCCTGTACACTAGAAAACTCGTAAAAAATGTATAAAAATCCTAAAAGGAATTAATACGATGATTGTGTTAATTTTTCAATTCCCAAGTGATTTCTTGGCTCTCGGAGAGGGTGAATGAATTAATTCTCATCCCATCAATATTTAGACTAAATGTGGTACTCAAACTGTACGTACTTTGTATTGTTGCTAATTTATTGAGACTTTTTTTGTGTTTTGAATCAAATCTTCAAAATGATACGGTTTTTCAAATCTCCTTTGAAATAATTCAAAATTCCTCCAAGTAACAACCATCTACATGAGTATTTTCAAACCGAAGATTGCTTGAAACAATATAAAAATCGATAATTTGAATGAATTCTCAATTCACTTGTCAAATCAATCAAAAAAGGCCCCAAACTTTAATGTATCGGACATTCGTTCGCGTACTCGATCAAAACACTCATTTAAATGTCCGTTCGATTTACTCAGCGCACGATTACGAAGGATATAACGTTTCCGGTCAAACGAAGCATTTATATTAATTACTTTGTTGCCACGTATCTCAAGAGTCTTTTTTTTTCCCGCCGCAACGTAGGTAAATTGAAAACGACAGTTAATAGAAAAGCGAAAACGCGCGCCGTCGAGTGGTCGTCTCGTTTTCTTCTGTAAACACAAGTTGCATTTGTAATTTTCAACTTCTCTCGGCTCTTTCATACTGCATCGTACACTTGAAACATGCAAATGAATATACGCGAATATGAATACGGAATTATTTCACTACGGCGAAAAAAACCTCGCCTGAGCGATTTTCAGTTGTTTCATCGTTTTAGCTTTTGAAATTTCAACTTATTCAGCACTTTTTTCTCATAGAGCTCTTTTTTTCCCGCCTTCTCAGTTCTCTCTGTTTCCGCCGGTACGTATGAATAGTATACCATTAACATTTATTCGAAAAACGCGCTCGCCCTCGCTACATGTAAGGCGTATATACGTCGTAAAAACTGTAAATAAAATGAAACATTTTCTTTAGGACAAAGGAGAAACAATTTTCAAATAAATACTTTTGATTTCTCGTCAATTTCTCGTACACGCTTCGTTCGCCACTCCCTTTACTCTTTTTCTAATTTCGCGCTACCGAGTCGAAAAAAGAAGGGATATCTACCGGCGAATAGTAATATCAAACAAAATATTTCTCTTTGTTCTCTTATTTTATAGATAAACGTATAAAAAAACAGAGGTATGTAACGTGTGCTATTTTAAACGAAAGCATAAAGAAATATTTTTTCTAGCGTGTGTGGTTATTATTTTTTATACGACGACGTTCGCCTCATATGGATATGGTATATACTCGTACACGCGCCTTTGCCGGGTATTCTGTCAAAACATCTTTCCCCGTAGATGAATTCCTGGTGTACGCCGTTTCAACCCATTCGTCGTCGAATAAGAAAACTAATAAACGTAAAATAGTAATATCGAGATCTTCAATAACCAAGTAATTCTTTTCTTTTTTCAGTGCTTTATCAGAAACGATTTAAAAAGGAAAAGGAAACCAGGAGACGTTTACAAGAACAATTAGATCAAGAATTGAAGCGAAGAAGTCAGTTGGAAGAAGCCATTAAATCGACTACTTCGCATACCGAAATATCGCGATTAATAACTGGTAAGTGTAGCCCGAATGTTCTTCGACTTATGCTATTTGGAATTTTTGATTAGACAATTCGAAATTTTTCCATTCTGCAGAATATGTAAATTACGATCGCGAACGGGAGAAAGAGAAAGAAAAGGATAAGTCCGAGCGTATACCCACCTCTTCGGAGCAACAACTGCACGCCGTCTCAGAGGCTTTGAATAGCGGAGTTTTCAACGGTAGCGGTAGCAGTGGCAGTAGCGGTGCTTCTCAACAACATCAATCGTCATCCACCGATACAGCCAATGAAAAGTCATGGAATTATAATACAGCCTTAGATCTCATTTCTGGTGGAGCTGCTGCGTTTTGGAATTACGGTAAGTTTTACCATTGACTACATTCTCCAATCATTTATGCAGAACCGTCGAGGGACATGGCTTGGTCTATGGCAAGAATTATGTTTTCGGATTTCTACATATGTACGATATTATTTAACAAATCGATTTTTTAGGCAAAATGACAAAAAATTTCGACATTTTTCTATTTTTGGATATTTTTCTTATTTTTGAAATTCATCCATTTTTGAATATTTCATTCATTTTTGGGATTTATTTATTTTTCTTTGAGAATATCTTTTTAATTCTAGCAACATTTTTTTCATTCTTGCACACTCCTTTTTTATTTTTGGTAATTTCTTCCATTCTTGGAATTTTCTTTCTTACGTGCTTATATCCTTCAAACCAAAAAAATATTATTTTAACGTATTTTCTTTAATTTTTGGAAATTTGCTTCATTTTACCAAGTTCTCTCTAACATTCTATTCATTTGATATTTATTCATTTATAGACATTATTTACATTTTTGAGGATTTTTTTCCTCTTTGGTAATTTTTTATTTCTCTTTATGTTTATGACATTTTTAAATTTTTTAAATTTTTATCATTCATGTAGACTCTTCATTTTTGAATATTTTTACACAACTTTAGGCGTCTCTATCAGTTTTTTAAACTTATTTTTTCAGTTTTAGTCATTTCTCTCATTTTTGGGCATTTTTTTGTTACATTTTGCATATTTTTTTTAGTTTATGAAAAATCACTATTTTCAGGTATTCCTTTAATTTACTACATTTTTTCATTCTTAGACAATAGACATCTCTCTTATTTTTGTAGACTCTTTATTTTTTAGATTTACTCATTTTTGAACATTTTTAGACAACTTCAGGCATTTCTATCATTTTTTAGGCTTATTTTTCAGTATTAGTTATTTTTCTCATTTTTGGGCATTTTTTTACTTTTTGCGTATTTTTTTTAGTTTATGAAAAATTACTATTTTTTTAGGCATTCCTTTAATTTACTACATTTTTTCATTTTTAGACAATAGACATCTCTCTTATTTTTGTAGACTCTTTATTTTTTAGATTTACTCATTTTTGAACATTTTTAGACAACTTCAGGCATTTCTATCATTTTTTAGGCTTATTTTTCAGTATTAGTTATTTCTCTCATTTTGGGCATTTTTTTACTTTTTGCGTATTTTTTTTAGTTTATGAAAAATTACTATTTTTAGGCATTCCTTTAATTTACTACATTTTTTCATTCTTAGACAATAGACATCTCTCTCATTTTTGTGGACTCTTTATTTTTGAGATTTATTTATTTTTAAACTAGATATTTCTTTAATTTTTTACATTTATTTTTTCATTTTTAGTCACTGTTTTTTTGGGTATTTTTTCTCTTTTTTGAAAATTTTTTTCCAATTCGCATTATTAGACATTCTTATATTTTATGATAATTTTTCATTTTAAGACATCTGTTTCATTTTTGAACATTTTTAGACAACTTTAGGCATTTTTTCATTTTTTTAGACATATTTTTCAGTAAGTCATTTCCCTCATTTTTGGGCATTTTTTTTACTTTTTGTAAATTTTCTTCAGTTTATGAAAATTATTATTTTTGAGCATTCCTCTCACTTTTTCAACTCTTCTTTTTTGACTTTTTTTTTCAGTTAAATACCTATAATTTTAGATATTCTTTTCATTTTTTTTTCAATTGTTTCTTTCCTATCTGCGATAAATCTTTCAAATTTCATAAAATTTTTATTTTTATTTTCATTTCAAGGGTTATTTTTTTCAATGGCGAAAATTGATCACTTCTAAGATCTTCGGAAACCTTCATAGAGTTACTTTCGGATCAACTTGCTCCCTTTGCCTCTCTCTCGTCGGTCCTGCAATCTCGCTGAACCTGTAGAGTATAGACCCCTGTTCGCGCCTCATTTCGGTTTCATCGTCGAGCTCATAAGCGGTATGAAAATTTGTCGCAGACGTGTAACGGCGTTGTCGACAATGAAAAGCGAAAGGGATGAATATGTTAGGTGTGTGTAAATTGCACTGTTATCGTTTGGCGTTGAATTACAAATTCGCAAATGATACAGTTTATTGCAAATGGAATTTCCACCCTTCATGCATGCGTAATAAGTAATAAAGTGTGTGTTTTGTTATACGCCTACGCCGAAATTAGTCTCGTTTTTCTACTCGGTTTGAGGTTTCATGAACGATAGCGTTCGCGGCTCGAAAATCGTTCATTTTTCAAAATTATCCTCGCCTAGCTATTACATTTAAATAACACCGCATCGCGCTCGTGTTCGTAGACGATAAAACAAAAAGCGAATTCTCGCCGTGTTCGGCACCGTCATCGTTTCGCAAATCTGATGCTTATTCAATTTCACGCCCGGTTCGTTTTATATCATCGTCTTCGTATTTTTGTTTTCTTCGTCGCGCCCATCGGTATTATCAACTTTTCGCAGATTTACAAAAGATAACCGCGCTCGAAGGGTGAACCGAAGCCAAATCCAGCTACAATACAATAACAACCGAATAAAGAAAATTGACTTGGACGCGATTTTAAATTTCACATCGAGTGCTGTCAACTTGGCTCGTTTTTTAGGTACGCGACGCCTGTCGAGCGGTCGCTTTTATTGCTCTAGAAATACGTTTCGATTTTCCAACCGTTTTGCATACTTACGACTTTTTCGCCAGGGGGGGTTATTTTAACGTGACAGTTTATTTGGTAATTTTGAAATGATGACGCGCAATCGATAACGTTCCTCTAAATATGGAAATTTCGCACCGTGCTTCCCTCTAAATTATAAATCTGTCTCTACGTTTCATGGCTATCAAAGTATCGACGAAATATCGTCGTGTCGTTTACTTCTCTAGAAAAATTTTCAATTTGTGATTTATATCGTTGAAATTTCATTTCATTCATCATACCAAGTTTACAATTTTTTTCGACGGCTGAGGTATCGAAATTCGGCTTCTAACGAAATTTTGGAAAAATCTCGAACTATACGAAAGACAGCTCAACCTCAAGATTTATTGAAGTAAGCCAGGTTAATCCATTTCGACTTTGGTCACCAACAAAACTGTGAAATTTTTATTGCTGCTCACTTCAGTTGGAGAGAAATTGAACCAATTAATAAAAATTCGGAATATTCAGTTCTGCATGCGGTCACAATGATCGAAGATTGTTTCATGAATCAACCAATAAATGAACGACTTTCTTACGCTACTCAGAATGACGTCATTGACAAAATTTGTACCTTTTTTACTTACGTTAGTGTGAAATAAGCCAACCTAGTTTTGATCGATAAATTTTGAATCAGCCTCATCATAATATTTAAAGATAATTGTGTCTTTGTCTATTCCATAGTCTGTCTCTATCACACTCATTGTCACTTTGCGAATAGCATGACGTTACTTGGAAACAAGGGTAACAGCAGAGTGATAGAAAAAACGATTAGATATAAAGAGCTTGATCTGCAGGCTGTTTGCCATGAAAATGGGTTTATCTTGCATGAGGTTGAAAGTACAGATGAAGTAAACTCAAATGAGATGATAATTTCAAAATTTCAATACAAAAATAAAAGTGAAAGATAACAACGAAAATCGCTACCAAGGTTGTAATTTAGGCAACCAACATAATTGATATAGGATATTGCGATAAGTCGGTAAAAGGTAAATACATGTTACTTGGAATAAAGCAAAATAAATTCCAAAAATCATGAATTATTAGCAATCACAATGAAAATATGAGAAATAAAAATTTTGAGACGTTAAAGGCAAACACTAAGTACAAAAATAAAAAACTTGAATTCAACTTGAATTTTATTTTTAAACCAAAAATCAAACTTGAAGTGCCAAAAATTGAATTAAATCTTAGTCTTAAAGAACATATGAGTCTTAAAACGTATTGACTACTTCTCAACAATGCGGAAGAAGAGGAGGGGCAGAGGGGTGGATTATTTCCAGCCTTCCTGGTTTTTGAAAAGGCTCAGAGATCCAATTTTCAATAGATTTGAAAAAAATTTAAAGCAGACATCGAGAATCTTTTTGTGTCGGGGCTATTTTTAGCTCTCTTTGGACCAGATCCCGAGATCTATGCACAAAAAAGTTTAATCATTGGCGACTCCAGTAGTTGTACACTAGAGTGAGCCGAATTAGGTTTTTCAAAAACTTTAAGGTGGTGAACCAGAGGCATAGTAGCCAAATAATCGTGGAAAAACTTGAAAAAAAAAAATTCATTCCTCAAAGCAGACATGAATACCTGCCAAGTGGTCATCGTTCTCAAAAACATGAAAACCAAAAAATAAAAAATAGATAATTGTTGGATAATTCATTTTTTTTCATTCACAGGATACATTTTGTCGTTTAAAAAACAAAAAATATTAATAGCTCAAGTTTTTTGAAAGTTTAGTAAGTCTAGAACTTTTCAATTCGTTGTTTTTTTTTTTTTTTTTGGAAAATCAGTAAACTTTTGTTATCAAAGAAGTGAATAAATATTGGTAATTCTCTGCCACGAGCATAGTATGACCTTGAGGAAACAATATGTGTCCGATAAAATCCTCATACGTGTTTTCAAAGCATTAATGCATTTCTTCAAAATGATTTCATTTAGATATTTTATGATTTGAAGTAATTTTTTTACCGAGTTTTTAATGAAAAACTAAGCTACTACAGCCTACCTAATATGGGAAAGAGGAGTAGGAAGAATGCTTTTTTTGAGCATTTGTAACTATATAGCTGACTACACCCTCATTCCCTGGAACGTGAAAAAACTTCAGATGACCCAAAAACCAATTTTTTGTAAACGATGACTTCATTTTGACACGCATTTTCCTCCATTTTACGCTATAGAAATTGTTTTTCATTTTATAGAGTCAGTTGGCTTCCGCTTTTCATCCCATTCATTTTTGAAAAAAAAACAGGCCCTCTCCGCAACTAAAAAGTGTTGAGAGAAAAAATTTAAATCAACTGATTAAAAAGAAATAAAAAAAAATTAAATTAATTATTATAACAAAGGAAATCAAAAAATAGAAAAAATTACACGCTATTGATTGTAATAATATTTTCAAATAAATAGTATAATATAAATTAAATATTTTTGATCCTTTAATCTTTCTTTTTTTGTGCCATATACTGTGACTCAAGTTCGAATGCAGTGTAGTAACTCCTCTCATGTACAAAGCGCGAGTGAAGGGGGAGAGGGAGAGCAACTATTATTATTATCAAACAAAAAAAAAACTGAAAAACAAGCAACGAGAGAGAATATTAAGTTAGAAATTAAACATATCAAAACAGAAAAGCGAAAATAATAATATTAATGAGACAAAGCAAAACATACAAAAATCAAAAATGGAAGAAAGCATCGCAAAAAAAAATTAAAATAAGAAACATGGGATTATTTCCTATGAATCATAATAATAATTTCGATACTCTCATAGCTATAATTTGTGAAAATGTGTAATTCAAAATTTATCAAATAATACCATAACAGAAGAAAAAAAATTTCAAGTAAAGTAATAATTTCAAGCAAACAAAAAACCATCTTTCTTGCGACAGTTTTTGGCACCAGAGGAGAGACCTGATTTATGTTCAGTTTCGAAACTTCATACTTCTCAAGGGTGTGGGAGGGCCACTGTAGACGTATTTCAAAGTAGGTATATAAAACCTTATGTGATTAACCCACCTGTTATGATAGAAAATCACTAGATCCCATACTTATTAGCCATTTAAAAAGTTACTGCAATAAATTCAGTCTAGAATTTATCATAAAAAATTTTCTCAAGTTACTAATGGGAAAATATTGATTCAAAATGAAAATTTTCAAACATTTCCTTTTTTAGCTACTTTTTACAGTATTGTTGCGAACTTGAGACTTAATTTTCATAATTTTCGGTGAGAAATTGTTCGCTAGAATTTTTTTCACTTTCAAATTTCCATCTTTACTTCCCTTCGAATACTACTACGTATAAAAAAAATTAATTATGTTGCCTACCACAGTGAAAAAAATTCTAGGTGTATAAAATGTCAAAGATTACTAAAATGAAAAAAATTTGAATTTTTTTCAAAACTCTCTAATTTAAATAGAAGTCTAAATTAACAACAAATTTTGCCATGTTTCTTCGACTTAACAAACGAACATTGTAGTTCAAGGTTTTCACGTGCCTTTATATTTCGTTTCAAAATTTAAGACATTACATAAATGAATCAAGGTTCACTCGTTTCCCTCAGCGCCTAGCTCTACTGAACTTTCATTATAACTACCTATTAAGGATTCTCTTGTATCTTAAATGAAATATCTTCATTCCTAAAAAGTCTGGTATACCTTCAATTATCTTTTACGTTCATCTCGAGGCTTTTTACAGTACCTCACCATTATTTTATCTTTAACCTATGTTAGATTCATCTATATCTCTGGATTTCTGTTGAAGAGAACACTTTCGGATACCTTCAGTGATATAAAAAGGACGATAAATCTACTTTTAAATGCACCCTTTGATATTTCTTCGCACAAAAAACCTCTTGGGCGACTCGACGAATACGGAGAACATCTGTTAATACATTGGCAAAAGGGGTAGCTACGAAACCCAACTATGGTAACCGTACCAACGACACCTTTACAGATTAATGGAAAAAACGAGTCCGTTGTTTACCTTAAATTACGAAGATTATTGTAAAATATAAGAACGCGCTTAAAAAAGGGAAAAAATAATAAAAACCGACAGTCATAAGGTAATCTTAAAAAATACGAATATTATACATTTTCGTATCTCGTCTTGTTTATTTTCTTTCCATCGAGAAGTTATATTTTGAAATTGGAATGGTTGAAAAAAAAAAAAACGCCAACAGAAGGGGGAAAAACTGGCAGCAGTAGTTTTTAAAATGTAATCCGAAATGTATTTTCTCGCCCCGTTTTCCGATATTTAAATTTGATCATCTTTCGGCAGTGTTTTTTATTTAAATTGAACTTGTTTTCGCGCCTGTAAGATCGCGACTCGTACGTTCCACCGTCCCTATTTCCTTAAAGCGTATAATCCCTTCCTGGTTGTTATCTGGATTGCTGTAGCGTGTAGTGTGTTGTATGTACTGCGTAGGTATCGTTATAGCATAGAGAGGTGTTTGTTCGCCTCTCCATGTGGTTGCGGTTCGACGTGCCGAATAATTAGCCGACCTTTTCGACGTCGATTTCGAAAAGCAATTTAAAAAGTTAGCTAAATTAGCGAGCTCGGCAATGGAAAGTATTTAAATTACACTTATGAGAAGAATGAAAAATGAAAGAAAAAGATAATAATAGACGCGTAAAGGAGAGGTAATAAGCGAAGCGAACATTTAATATTTATGTAAATCGTCGTCGTCATCGTATAGTCGTCGTCGTTGAAGTCGTTATTGGAAATTCGATTTAGAGTGTAAAAGGCCTGAACTGTGTGCGAACGAGGGCGAAGTCAAATTCGAATTTAACCAACGAGAGGGATTTATTTACTAAAAAGTTGAGTAATAGGTTTCTTGTTAGCCAGCGGGACCTCGTCTTGTTCTCGTCTTTTTATGCAAAACACAATTCCCGAACGTTACGCATTTATAAATATTCGCCGTTATTACCGACGAAATGGAAAAATATCGCGCCCGCTGACCTAACCGCGCCAAAGGCTATGCGTGGGTGGAAAAAGCGTTTATCAAAACTACTCGCAACTCTCTAATTTCCCATTCTATTCCGTGACACTTGACTGTGCAATCGATTTTCACGCTATGCCTATTTACAGAACTTGCCCACGATTTCAAAGCCAGACAACAAGCGGCTCAACAGAACGCCCAGCAAGTAGGCGCCCATTCCGATCGGTCAGGTTCCAAGTCACCGTTACAAGGTAAATTCGCTAAAATTTATCAATATTAATTTAATCGTGTATTTTTTTCGAAACCCATTTACCTTCGCTCCCCTCCCCCTCACTCTACACCACCGCCACCATACTCGTAATTATCTAACGTCCCCCCTTCGTTATATTGCAGATTCTAGATCGTCGAATTATTACAAAAATTCAGTATTATTTAGCACAGCTACATAAATCTCGAGCATATACAATCAATTCGTCGACGCGCCTTATGCCTAATTCTAATACTCGCCACAGGAATTATACATACGTAATTTTCAATTATTTCTTTCTCTTTTTCATTAGAAGAAGACATAATTCGAGTATTGAACTTGGCATATGTATTACATGCCTCTCATCTATCTTAAAATTTCTTCTAGAACGCTACGATGCCGTGAAAATTGTAATAATTATATTAATATACGGTTGATTTGTATACTTATAACAAAGCTGATTTTATATGTGACGAAAAACTATTAATTTTTTTTTTTTTCTATAATCTATTCTTAAAATAGCTGCATTTATAAAAATGAGAGATTTACTCATTTATCAAATTCTTCGTATTCGATTGTAATTTATTTATTAAACATTTTTTCATATTTTAAGAGGTAACGTGTCCGCTTGTAATCACATTTTTATTTATTATTTTAATTAAGCCAGTTTAAAAAAAAAAAACCAAACTAGACAAATGTGTATAATTAGATTAAAATTGAAAGTGATAGTTGAACCGATTTTTTTTGTTTAGATTATTTAGCTTTAATATTAAGAATTTAATTCGGAAAAATGTTTTCTGAATTGTTGTTTTTATTTTTCCTATTTTGTTTTGTTTCTTTTTTTATTTTATTTCATCTATTTAATTTTTCACGTTAGATAAGTATACCTAAACTTTTGAAGTCTTGCGGTACCATTCAGAGTATTACATGAAAGTCGTGAACGAAAATGTGTATTTAGTATTTATTGATTAAATTTTCTATTCGAATGGATTTTTGAATATTATCTATCTGAGTGGAGGAAATTTATTCATCAATCATTTGAATGTACCTATTGTAATATTTTTACCTATGTAGTGTAAATTATTAGGCTACAAAAATTTTGCGAATTGAAAGATAAGTTAATGTACGAATACATTGTAACAAAATTAAAAAAATACTTTATTTGCCTACATATGTTTGTTTGCGTTCGCTTCTTACGCTTTAAGGGGGGGAGAGGTTAAAGAGGAGGAATTCTGGAGTATTATTTGACAATCATCTCGTCGGATGGATAACAAGGAGGTTTCCTTGTAAGAAATAGAAATACCAAGGATACCAAGTAGAATGAATATGAGGTAAGTGAACATCAATTTATTCTTATCTTTTATGTCAGCTCATTAGAAAAATAAATGTAGTGAACAGTACCGAATTTAAATTTTTTTGCCAGCGCCCTGAGCCATGGCTGGTAACATAGATTGCTCATATGCTCGTGTAATAACTTAAATTTTGCCTAAAATTATGAAAAATATTTTTATTTCATGAAAAAATATATTTTTTTTATTGTCTCTATAATTTAAATTTTTGAAACTTGAAACTAAACTATTTTCCCTAAGCTCGCAATATCTATGGTTCTTTTACATTTTTTTTATTTTTATTTTTCTCGTAGCACGGTGCTCAAATTATAATCATTTAATTACATGAAATAAATTACAGTTTTTTTCAGCTTTTGTATTCATGCCATATTATTTTATATTTTTTTTATATTTTTCCAGGTTGGTGCTGGGGATAGAGGGTTATGTTTTTTTTTCATTTTTTTTAAAATGCTTTTATTTAGTGTCGCTCGACATCGTGGCCATTTGCAACGTTTAATATTACAAGATTTTAATGACTGAGTTACAATAGTTTATACAAGGCATGGTATCTTAAATATAATAATAATAATTCTACCAAGTTGGAAGAATTTTCGGCCACCTTTTGAATGGTATTGGATGGTCTTAAAGGTTAGTAAAAATTGCATTGAGTGATGATATGCTGTATAGTGAGTGGAGCTTGATATTACACTAATAAAGTTATGATAATCTACTCCAGCAACATCTTGAAAAAATTCAAGTCATAAGCCATGCACTGAGCTAGATCTTATTCAACGTTTAAGCATGTAGGTAATTAAATTTTTAAATCATGAATGGAACCAAAAAAAAATGAAATTCTGCAATAACCTAAAAGAGAAACTGCGATCCAAAAATTGGAATCTTCGTTTTTGTTCTCTTCCTAATGTTGATAAAAATCATACAGAAATCTAAAATCATTTGTTTTTTGAAGTATTTACTATTTATGGCCAGCGATTCCCAACTCTTGAAACCAAAATATTACATTATCGGTTCTGAAAACTAATATTTTCTCTTCAAAACAAGTTAAATAATTTTTTAAACATCAAAAATTTAAAATACCATCCCTAAACATTTTATGTACTTGTCTTTATCAACAGTTGAAAGCATTGAATTTTCAAATGAAAAATGCAGATATTTTTGCACAAAAATGAAATATTAATTATGATTATTTTTTTAAATCATTTTTCTTTCTTCTTACTTTCTTAATGAATTAAAATTTAAGGGGAAATCATGAGGAAATAAAAATTATACAGCGGCAATTCGAAGAAATAAAATAAAGATCTAAAATAACTATAGAAATGCTATAGGTTTCCAAAAAAAATAGTATTCTCAAAATTTCTTTGGCAAACAATGCTTCTGCAATTGCTAGAAAAATAATAATTGTGAAGACCTGTGTAATGTATGACCAAGAAATAAAAAATCCAATTAAAAAAAAAATATATATATATATGCTACTATCCTTGTCAGGCTCTGAACCGTAAATATCAAACAGACGATCAGAGACCCGGCTTTATTTAAAGAGCTAAAGATGCTCGCGTGAGCTTTTTGGAAACCACTTGAACATAGCATATTAGGAACCTTTAGAGGGGTAAGAAAAATTCAAAATTCACGAATACAAATGATATGCAATGGTTCTTACAAGATACACTTCAGATTTACTACTATCCTTATCAGGCCCAGGTGGGTCTACCCAAGATAGCACCATATCCAGGGCTTCCCAACGTTTGTATAAAACTGAAAGCTATATACGTTCAAATATACACACAAAACGTTGCACGTCGGATCAGGTCTCGGAACGATAGTAGCATTTCCATAAACGGGCTTACCTTTACCTTAGTATACCTATATATATATCTATATATTAAAATCCAAATGAAATCGGTTTTGAGATGCGCGCGCATCCTTGTTCTGAATAGCAGGTATAAAATTTATATAAAGGATAGCAGGTATACAAAGGAATAAAAGGTTGTAAATTTTAATAAAAGTTTTGTACATGTACAACGGTCAAGTCATAAATTTATTTTGAGTAGCAGGTATACAAAGGGAAAAAATGAGATAAATTTTAATAGAAGCTTTGTACATGGGTAAGAACAAAGGGAAGTTGTAAAATTGTTTAAAATGGTAGTATACAAAGGTATAAAGGGGCGAGCCCATCCTGAAAGGAAGAACCCTTGGTGGGGGGTAACAAGGAAGAATAAATTGAGTTGTGCAGTTTGGAATGTAGCAATACTTGTCTGATAAAATTACTTTTTTTTTCATTTAATTTTTATTGCGAGCCCCGAAGGGGCGAGGAGCTACTAGTATATATTATCAAAACTTCGTTTATTTCGCGTACATATTTCATTTACGAAAATTAATTTATTCATTTTTTCAAGATGAAAAATTTACTGAAAAAATACCTAAATAAAAAAAATTCTAAAAAAGTCAAAAAAATGAAAAATAGGTTAAGGAAGTAATTAAGTTGTCGCATGAACAGCATAAAAATGAGCCTACTACTACAAACACACGAGTTCGTGTAAACGGTTGTTCACATTTCCAAAAAAAATTAAAGATGAAAAATTCAACTTTGATTTTTGCGGAAGGATTTTCTTTTTCATCGAATATCTAATAATTGTAAGGATAAAGATTTAAAAAATTGATTTTTCTAAAATTTCAGTCCTAACAATATACATCATAACACTCTCCATTATCGAGATATACGATGGAAACGAAAAACACTCCATAAGAAGCAATGTTAAATTTTGATCTTTCATTTTTTCAGAAGTAGGAACAATTATCTTATTTATACAGTTTATTTTAAAACATTGTATTTTCAATACAAAATTTCTCTTAAATAAATATAACTTCATTTTTTCAAAATAATATTATTTAAATTTAACTATCTTTAAGCTAAGGCAAGGAAAAGCCTGTTTTTTTTTTTTAACTCACAAAAATTAATATATACGGGCTTTATGGGTGATGGGCAAAAAATGAAAAAAAGAAGAAAAAAAAACAAAAATGAAAGATATCTAAAAATTATGAAAAAGAAAAAATATTTCACATTTTCCTTTTCGAAAATGTTGCTGCCTTAAGCTACAGCCCACGTAACCTGTACTTAAACGCGGTACTGTGGCGAAAGAAATACCCCAAATAGCTCGGAATATCGCTCCCAGTTTACATCCATCGAAAAGTATCTTTCCTAAGGCCTAGGCCCGGAATAAAAATTGAATTCAATATCAGACGCGTGCGTATTGACCGTAGAGACGCGTGCGTCTACGTAGAAAAGTAGAAAACGCCCAATACTTTCATAGCTAGCGCCACCTTCCACAATACGTAAATTAAATACCACATTTCGAGCTGAAATTTCGCTAAAAATCCCTTCCATACTTCGGTTGCTGAGTAAATCCGGTGAATTTCTTAATTCAATGTCACACTTTTATTAATACCATTTCACTACTCCTTTATCAAACTAGAGCATGGTACAATAGCGCCAAGTAAGTTCATGAAAATTCAGCAAAATTTCTTCATTACGCTTGTAGCGTAATTAGCGAGCGACATGTTTCGCAACAATTTCGACATTAATTAACATCTAAAATGCATACGGTTTTAATCAAAACTCCGATGATGTATTACTTCATTTAAATGAATACAGAAACCGACGCAATTTACTCCGACGTGAGATAATTATAAGATGAATTTCGCCGATTTTACATCCTCTATTTCATAATAGGCGTATACTCTTTACGTGGGTTCTCGAAAGGCAATTTTTCGACGTCTATACACGTACTGTCGTATTTCATACGCGTGATTTCGCAAACGTAGTAGGTAGCTAGGTACCACGAAATATCACATTTACGCTGGTATGATGGGCAGTTGGTATAGTTGATTTTCTAAAACGATGCACACGTACAGTGGTCATCGGATCTGACCTCGGGCTACGGTCATGGTAATTCTATAAAATTCGAATCAACGAACACGCAAATTACAAATAATCTACCCGCCGGCCAACGATTTATATTTTTTACTTTCCGTTACCAAACTGACCGAGGGTTTTTCTCGTTTCACACTACGATGCATTTGAATTGTACGAAGTACGGCGAATCTCGCATAGCAATACGTATAAACTCCATCCTACATTAATGACGTCTGAAATGTGTTAATGCAAAAATTTATCTGCGGGCGTTTATTTATACCAACTAGGATGCATCTCAGATTAGATTTCCTAGCGTGAAATTTACCGCCGAAATCGCAGATAAACACGTCGCTGCTATTAATTCCCTCCCTTTCTTTGGCTAAAGTGCATTGAACGTGACTGAAAATCGGCTAAAATTTTATGAGAGAATTTTCTTAAAAATCTTCAACAGTTTTTCGATTCAAAATAACGGATCACTTAAATTTTAAGAATGAATGAACAAATCTCCAAAATCTCAATATTTTTAGTTACCGTCTCACATAATGAATTGAACTGATGATACTACAATTAAAAATTTCATACTTCTGATTTTGAAAGGAAGCAAACAGAACTCAAAAATAGCTTTTTGAATCGGTTTTGATTTAAAAATCCTTTAAAATCTTACACAACATGTAATGGAATAGATTTCAGAAATTTAAACTTTTTATAATTATAGAAGTACATATAGTAATGAATTCAATACGCGGAGTACCTCGAATTTTGAAGTAAACTTGGACTGCAGTATGTGAGGCTCAAATTTAGTCAGTATTAGATTTCAAGAAGAATATGGCATTCTGATTTCAATTCCTCAAATAGTGCTGGAAGAAATATTGAAGGGTTTCAATTATCAAAATGTGATGGGGGGATCATCTATACAAGGAAATAAGCTAGAAATGGATATTTCACACCGAAAATATTGACTGCAAAATATGAATTAAGATAAATGCAAAACAGCGGATCTCTTAAATTTGTAACAATTCAAAGGATCTCAACACAACTCGAATAATATGAACATAATGGATTCGTATGTTAGGGACTATGGTGCATCAAAAAGAAAACTATTAGAATAATACATTTATTGTGACATCATGAAATAAAATTTATTGAGTTGAGTGAATTTTGTTCATCTCCCCTCATCCCTCCTTCCACATCTTGACATGAAAATCTTTAATTTCATTCATCTCCGCCCCCTCCAAAAAAAAAAAAAAAAAAAAAAAAACGAGAAAAAACGAACCACCACCCACCAAATTCGACAGCAATAATTTCAATCTCCATGAAAGCTTGCTTCTCCATGCTGAAGATATCAATCTCTTGACTATATTAGTTATGATTTTATTAGCATTTTAAATTTTTTTTGGGTTTCGTAATCTAATTTGGTCCCACCGTTCTGGAATTTTCTTTATTTTTCTTTTCTTTTTTTTTGAAATGTGTACAGCTACATGGCTATAGAGATACTGGATTTCGTTGCCTCAGAGCATAGAAAAAGTCCAGTTTTGTGGATGAATCTGAAGGGATTGAGTATAATGGCTTCGTTATCCTGAAGAAATTCAGACAGGGTATTTAGAAGATTAAAGAGACGACAAAGGGAAGAAAATGTGGAACATTCCTGAAGTAAGTAACAAACTGAGAGTAGAGTACCATAGAGGTCGCAGGTGGATAGTGGTTTACGAGACAGTGGATAAGAGTGACTCATGTGAGGCGGGTATTCATGAAATTCGCTCAAAACTTGGCGAGAGACTCTTCTTAAAGAAATACGACCAAACTACATTTTTGTTTTTTCGAAAAAAATCAAAATGGCTGGTCACTCAAATTTTGAGGAGGGCTGGAGGAAGGGCAAATCACTCAAATTTTTTGTTTTTAATTTCATATGAAAGAGTAAGTCACGAACACTAACATATTCAAATTTCTGCTTCCTAAGTGCATTTTGAGGGGAGCTGGAGCAAAAACCGGTTTTTTGAGGAAGTATCAAGTCATGAAATTTTTTGGATTTTCCATATCTCCTCACCAAATCAACCTAGAGAGGTCAAACTTTGCATGTAGAGTTAATTGGTGACCAAAATATGAGCTTTTGAACTTGGATCATAATGGATTCAAAATGGCGGATTATTAAAATTTGAGTAGAGAGTGACGAGCCCCAAATTGGTAAAAATATTAATTATATGAACTCATATGATTATTGGGGATAATAAGTACACTATATCTCAAATCCATCTCCACACATGATGTTGGAGGGGAGAAAGAGGGTTTATCCACTTCAAAATGTGGTGGAGGTACAAGAAATGTCAGGAATTTTTTATTGCGGTGTCATGTGACAAAATGAGTTCAAGTGACTAATTTTTCTTAATTTCAGCATCCCAAGTACATTTGGAGGGGAATGAGATCAAAAAATGGCTTTTGGAGGGGAAATTGCTGCAGAAAATTTTTATAAATCTTCTATACCTCGTCGCCAAATGTACCTAGAAAGGTCAAACTTCATGCGTAGGGTTAGTTGATGACCTGAATACGACCTGTTTAACTTGAGTCAAAATCGATCCAAAATGGTGGGTTTTAACAATTTGAGGATAATTTAAGGAGCCTCAAGTAGTCATAATTTGAGAAATATGTACTCATACGGTTATGCATGACAAAAAATACTTAATTTGTTCCAAGTTCAACTTCTTAAGTTGTTATGAAGGCATAGTGTAGAGGTTTTTAGACTTTGTATCGGGCGTAGCCTTTAGATATGAAGAGGTTAACAATATTATTTGTAAATCTGAACAAGCTTCACTTAAAAATTCAGCTCTAATAATGGGCATGGCTGCTTACTTTTTTTTTTCATTTTCATTGATATTTTTTCATGTTTTAAGTGACCAAATTAGACTTGCAAACTCTAACTGCGACCTTAGGAAATACTAAATAGTGTTTTGATGATTTCGGAACTTTTGATGCTATTGGAATTTCTGATAAAAAGTATGCCATTCTTTTTGGCCCAGCTACAATCACGTCAGTATGTTGCCTAAAGGTAAGTTTTACATTAAACTCCATCCTCAGATCCTTGATTCCATCGAATTTATCAAGATTATAATATTTTATTTTATAACTTGAGCAATTAATTACATTGAGTGGTAAACTATTTGCGACATTCCACCTCACTAAATTGTCTAGGTTAGCTTGTAGAGATTCACGATCTTGATCATTCATTATAAAACTATATATTTTAATATCGTCTGCATATAACAGTATGTTCATAAGTGATATCATTAATATACGAAAAGAAAGAATAAAGAACCGACATACGTTTTTTTCCTAACCTTCGACTTGCTCTTATGTATTTTTCATGGTTGAAATTCATTTCAAGTACAAAATAATCCATGCAAGTTTCAGCCTGATAAAAAAGTTCCCAGAAATCAAAAAAACTGATTTCCAGTTATTTTTGCCTCTCTTCATTCCTTCCTTCGTATCAATGTATAATGAGGTAAAATTTCTGTGAAAATGTTTCTTTTCGTCTTTCTTACAGAAATCCTATAAGCAAACGTTGACAAGTTTCGAACAAAAGTTGTCATATTTATTATTCTAATTTACAAAGGTGCAACTATGAGGACTCCTAAAATGGGATAAAATCTAGTATAATGGTATGATTTATGTAGAGTATATATTGTGTTCCATTTTATAGCACCCTGACAACCTTTTAACGTGAAATAGGTACCGATTTTTGAACTTCTCAAAGTTATATTTATATTTACAAAATTCACTATTATTAAATTAAAAGAATTAAAATTATAAAAATAAAAAAATTTAAAAATTAATAAATTATAAATTTCTAATCTATTAAAAACACAAAACTTCAACTTTCTCCTTATCAAGTATCCACATTTCGAACACTTTTAAATAGATGGATCTAAATCCAGAGATCGAACAGGCTGCTCTACTGTCCATAGAGACAGCTATATTTCCTTCCCCCTTCCCTCCCAATTTTCTATTCTCTCAGCGGAGCTCTATGCAATAAAACTGTCTCTAACATACATTCAAGACTTCTCCCTCAACAGTACCTTAATATTAACCGATTCCCTTTCCGCAATACTCTCCATACAAAATTACCAATCCAAAAAACAACACCTAATATCCCAGCAAATAGCTCGAACTCTATCATCTATTGACATAGACGTTGTTCTATGTTGGATACCATCACACTCTAATATTCCTAAAAACGACCAAGCCGACTACTTCGGTAAGAAATACTTACTTATGTCGCCTATCCCTAATATCCCAGTTCCCCTAACAAACCTCAAAAACTCTCTGAAATCCTACATTTTTGACTCTTTTCACGACTACTGAAACCAGGTCCCTTTCTCTAATAAATTAAAATCTATACAACACTTCATCCAACCACTCAACATTCCTAATACACCTGCCCGAAAAGATCAAGTAATCCTGACAAGGGTGCGTTCCGGCCTCTCAACCTTAACTCACGCTCACCTTCTTAACAAACAGCCAATACCTACCTGTGACACATCACACCTACTAAAACACTGCCCAAAATACCGCATCCAACGTTCTCTATATCTCCACAACACTGAGAAAATCTTTTCAAACAGTCCCTCAGATATCATCAACCTTTTATCTTTCCTCAAATCATCCCAACTTTAATCCCTTCTCTAAACATAAAATGACTTACTTTTACTGGCCTCTAGCCCTGAGCTGTACATGGCGCAGAAAGAAAAAAAAATGATTTTAAAATGATTTAACTACATGCATATCTGTTTGTGTATTTGAATTCTATCTATAGGTTTCATTAATGCATAAGAGAGTTATCTGTCAAAATCCAGAATTATTTTCTTATGCTTCTTCGCCGTCCAAAAATGATGATAAAAAATCACATTTTTCTCGATTACATTTTTTTTTTTTTTTTTCAAAAAATTCCAATTCACTATCTTTATAGGTACTAGGTATCGCTCTGGAAATTTAATGCAAAGTACATACAAGTTGGAAAAATGTACACGCTAAATTGAAAAAAATGGGCATGTCTCATCGCGCTGTAAGTCTCTTACAATCACTTAATTAATGAATTTAACGATTGAGAAAGAGTATACTATAATGATTCATATAGGTATTAATTATTTACTATTCATCGCAGCAAATATCGAGTTATGAACCACCAACAACAATAAATTATTATTCTAGCATCTTAGGTCTACAACGACTAAGGTTTATTTCGACTCCTCTGAACCTATAATAGAGAAATTTGACTTCAATATCGTGGCATATTTGCTCACATTTTTTTAAAGTTCTGGAATTCAGTACCATTTCCTCTCTAATACTATAACAATCACAACTAAAACGAAAAAAGACTTCGTGAACGCTGAACCAAATGTTAATGTGTAACAGAATAGGTACTCGATACATATTATTTTTATCGATTACCGAGTCGTTCAATAACACAGTTCGTGTCGATGTACTACGTTAAAAACTATACCGCTTAATTTTACGCATATTTCTTGCTTAATTTAATAATCGCTATGACTCATATACAATCCTAAATATTAAACGCAGAAGAGTTCAGACAAAAAAAAAATGTCTAAAAAAACTGCATCGTTGAGGAAACAACTGGTTTTTCAAGGCAACCGAAGACGTTCAGGTTCAATACGCGATAACTGGTTGTGCACTTTTATTGATATCGATTATCGCACGCCTATGTAATAATTTTTCGTTACTAAACGCGATTTTCTTTTCCACGCAAGATGTAAATTCGTACAACGTAAAAGGAGCGCAAAAAAACCCCACAAATCGTTACATAATCGCGATAGCGGTACAAAAAAATGAAAAAATATTTCAAGAAAATTCTCCATACGTATACTGTTACATATGCTAAAACTGAGTGAAAAATTTATCTTTAGAAACGTCAAAAGCAAACATCCTTAAGTAACTGGCTAACCGTATCGCATGTAAAATAACGTATAAACCGGGTAGCATTTTTGATATTTCGTACATAAGCGGAAAAAAAATCCGCGCCGCAGTAAAAAACGATCAATTTAAAACAGATGCCCTATTTCAATTTAAAACGCTTTTTGTATCTAATTTACCGCGACCACCGAGCCTTACTTATTCGAAAAGTTTAACGCGATCGTGGCGACGTGATCATTTCAAAAACGCCATTAATCATTTAAATATCATCTCAAATGTTCCAACTTTCATTCGCATCTTTCGACGCGATTTTATTAAATGGCGAAAACTCGATACGCATTCGAGGCTAATTCGTGGCATAGTTTCCATCTACGTTGTGGAAACTTTGGCGAAAATTCGAGCCATAAAGCAGGAATTGCGAATTTGCTACAGGAATTTACACGCTAAATAATAAAAAAGGGAGTCTTTTGCGAATTTACGAAACCGAGAGAGATAATTTTTGCTTAATGGATGGCAAACATTAGCTGTTCAAGTTGGATGTTTTAAATGCCACACTATGCATGCTATAACATTATCACAAAAATATAAAAAACATAAGTTCCGAGGCCACGTTTTAGCAAAACTTTTTGAGTAATCGTTTGCTCCATTTAGACTATTAACAGCATCATCAACTTAAGAAGAAAAGCAAAAAAAAAAATATCGTTTCTCATAACCTTAATGGGACATTTGGGATTACCAAGAAGCACTGAACTCTATTATAATTTCTCAACCGAATTTTGTTTACGTTTTTACCTAAATTCACTTAACGTGATCATTTTTTTTTTCGCCGACAACTTATTTTTTTTCACGAGACTCGAGTCCTTTATGTGCGGCTGCATTTTACGTAAGTAATCATTACTTAAACGCGTCCATATATACGAGAAAATAAATGGCCGAATATTCTTTAAATAGGTACCTGGAAGCGGGCTTTTATCGTTTCTTCGCCGCTATAAAAACAACGTAACCCAATAAACATTAAATTCTTCTCGCAGCTTTCCTATTAACGGGTAAGTAACAATTCTATAAACTATGTCGCGTGTTTAATTCGACCACGTTTATGCTCGCCTTACGATAGCTATAAATATCTATACGTTATCGAATCCTCGTATCCATAGGTATTGGTAGCCTGGAATACGAACTGACGAATATTTCATTCGAGTATCGAGAGATTGAAAAATGTCAGGAGAGATGATGTTCCTCCTATAACCGGACTGACCAGTTAATATTTTCTGCTGACCACTTATTCGTATGTAAACGCATTCATTTCGATGATGAGAAATGGCGGCTGACAAATACTTCAATGGAGTAACCGTATCTTCAACTGGTTCGTAATTGTTTTGATATCGTGATTTTAGCTTCCGTGGCAGTTTCCTTGGCTACCTTATAGATAAACTGCCAACACTGGCATATATTTACATTTTTCCGATTAAATCGATTTTTTTTTTCAAAATTAAGTATTATTCATCAAATTGTAGCTTGGAGTGTCTACTTTTCAGTTAGTTATGTTTAATCAATTTTTATCAATTTTTAATTTTTTTGTGATTTTTTTTTTTTTTAAATATTTTTCTGCCTGTCACAGCAACTTAAGTATCTATGTATCACAAGGTTAATGTTAAGCTTATCAGCCCCTCTCTCATTACTCAAATCACCCACTCCAAAGTATGCTGTACACAGGGCCAAAGAGAGGGGGGGACAAAGGGGACATTTTGTTCCGGGCCCGGAATTTTACATGGGGCCCGAATTGATTTTGTTATTATTTATGTTTTAGGTGTGAAGTGAAGCTGCAATTTTTCAAAACTCGATGGCTGTATTATATCTTAAAAACATTCACATAAAATAAATGCTTTCCTCAAAAAAATGGAGTGTTCATTATTGTTTATGAAAGTTGAAAGTATTCAAAAACTCCGATAAATTGCTTTTTAAAAATCATAAAAAATTTCCCGGGGACCAGTACCCCCTTAATAACATAGAGGCCCTATCTTCTTGTGTTTGCCCCGGGCCCACTTTTCCTCTCTGCGGCCCTGGCTGTACAGTCACATACTAATACATTTTTAATAAAATATCTAATGCAATTCTATCTCGTTTTTGTGAATTTTTTTAAATTTTAAATTAGGAACAAAATAATCTCATGGTACATACGTATTTTGATGAAATCTTTCTGTAAAACAGAGGATTTTGTGTCATGCCAACATTTTCAGAGACCTAAGCTGTTAAATTAGAAAAAATAAATAAAATCATTAAATAAAAATCAATTATTAAATTAAAAATATTATTAGGAGTTAAAATAATTAAAGATATTAAAAAACATAATGTAATTAATAAATATACTTATATTAAATTATTAAGAAAAATTGCCACTCATATTTTTCCAGGGTGGAGAGGAGAGTGGGGATAGAACCTCAAGAATAGGTAGTTTTTCGACAAAATTTTCAGCAACAGACTTTTAGAAGTATTTAATAATTTTTAGAATCAAAGCGTAATTAATAATGGAACTTCATTTTTTAAAGAGTAGGAACTTATGGATATTAAACAATTTTGAACATTTTCTCACCTATGGAGTTTGTACGTTTAATTTTCTACTTTGGAATCCCAGCAATATACATTTTCGAAAAACTGATTTTCCTCTTGAGTCCGAAATAGCTTAAATTAAGCACATACCGTACAAACGACTATTAAATTACTCATTTATCGTTTATTTTTGAAGTCTAGTCCAACATACAGGGCCAAAGAGAGGGGGGGACAAAGGGGACATTTTGTCCCGGGCCCGGAATTTTACATGGGGCCCGAATTGATTTTGTTATTATTTATGTTTTAGATGTAAAGTGAGGCTGCAATTTTTAAAAACTCGATGGCTGTATTATATCTTAAAAACATTCACATAAGATAAATGCTTTCCTCAAAAAAATGAAGTGTTCATTATTGTTTATGAAAGTTGAAAGTACTCAAAAACTCCGATAAATTGCTTTTTAAAAATCATAAAAAATTTCCCGGGGACCAGTACCGCCTTAATAACATAGAGGCCCTATCTTCTTGTGTTTGCCCCGGGCCCACTTTTCCTCTCTGCGGCCCTGCCAACATACAGTTATTATAGATAATAAATTATAAAGATCTCAGCTGCTCTTTTTTTTTGTAAAATTGATAATACATTTACTGATAACAATTTGGAATACGATGAAATAGCTGAAGAGAGAAAATATTCTCGATTTTTACACCAAAGTATTACACTTGCTTCAAAAGGCTTCGTATAGATGTTTTGGCATTAAAAAGCTCGAATTTCAGGAACCTCTGTGGAGCAAAAATCGAGCATATATAGGCTCTTGAGTCTGAAAAAACCTTAACTAAGCTTTCACTGTGCATGCGAATAATAAAGTACCCATTTGTCGTTCATTTTTGAAGATAATCAAAATCGTTATTTTTTGAAAAAAATATAAAAAAAATTTTAACTCTTACTTTACTTTATTTTTTAAATGTCAAGAAACCGTTAGAATTTTTTTAGTATTTGATCGATAAAATATGACTTCAGAGCGTGAAGAATTTTAAATTGCTCAAAAATTCGTTTTTTTTTCTTTTTTTTTTTAATTTTTAAACCTTTGCCTTCACCTTGGGGGAATAAAAATAAAATTAGTGGGTCGAAATTTTTATGACATCTATTTAAGGTCATTTAACAACTATTGTGGCCCAACTCCTTCACTTTTTAAAAAAGAAAAACATAAAATTCAGCTCACCCCAAGGTGCATGCTTGAATTTACCCCCCGTCGCATATAACTTTATAATGCACGTGAGAAATTAAAATGCAGTTACATTATAGTGCTCGATTTCAACGATCATGGAAGTCCTTATACTTAATAAATTTTAACTATCCGAAACTCCTCAAGCTTCTCTTCAATTTATTTTAAGTCATATGCTATTTTAGCTTGGGGCCATTTTGACCTAAACTAAGAGGACACATTGTGTTCTCAAATTGCCTTGAGAATGAGCTTTCATGTTGAATTTAGAAAAGAAATAAGGATGACTTTTCTCCAAAAACTAACTTTCCTCCAAACTTATGCAAGAGACTGAAATTTTTATATGATGGTATTTTTCACTAGCCCAACATATTTACAGGCATGAACTTGAATTTTAAATGTGCTTAGACGAAGGTCATTTCTTAAGGATTAAATAATTGAATACTCTACCACAAATTCTTCTTATTTACTCAAGTGCTCAAAATTTTATCATGTATACTTATCGGGTAAAATATACAAATTTTTATCAATATTTCATAAAATATCTAATTTTTGGCACATTCTTGAAAATTAAAACTTGAGTTTTTACCTATTTATTGGGATTTCTGTAGAGTACGTGAAACTCCCAGGTACTGGACGATACTAACATTTTCCCACGAAAGATGTTTGTGGGTAATTTGACAACAACATAAGGATCCTATGTTAGTCAATTTTTAAATAAAAAATGGTACATTTTTAAGAAAAATACTAAAATCCATTTTTATGGAAATTTTTTCCAAGACTTTTTTTCCATCTAAGAGAATTAATAAAATGGACAAATTAAAAAAAAAATCAAAATTTATATAAAATTACATGGAACTTCAATACAATAAAACTACACTATAAAGTTAACAAAATTAATAAAATATGCTATAGAAATTAATTCCACTAAAAACTTCTCTGCTTCACAAACGTTGGTGACGAAAAGCGGAAATACTTTTCAACAAAACTATTTGGAATAATCTCCCCTTCTTCTTAGAAACCGGGCGCGAGTAAAATTTCAACTCCATTATTATCATAATGCGAGCCTCGCCAAGCACTTAAATAATTCCTTTTCTGAATTATAATTAATGAAGAAATCGAATACCTAATGAAAAGCAAATATCTGGCCATCAACTTCTCAACAGTGTAATAACAATAGCTAAAACTTTCATTCGATACCCACGCCGCTAATACAGACAGGAAAAAAGGGGACTAGGCCGATTGGCGGACTTGAATAAGATACCAAATAAAAGAGGAAAAACGCCAAAGACGCGACGCGGTTTTCTAATTAAGCGAACTGGAGCCGATTCCGATGGAGAACTTAGTAGTCGTCTTTTTTAGCTTATTAAAAGACGAACAAAAGAAAAGAAAATGATAATAATAAAAGTTTAATTCACACGGGGAAACTTTCCCGACCATCCTTTGTGATTACGTAATTAAAAACGATAGGTGAGCAAAAGATGCGCGCAAGTAAAAAAAAAACTCAAGGAAAGCCGCTTCGCGCAAAGGCGATTAAGTCGAAAAAGCATTTTAGCCGACTACCACACAGACAATACCCGGACGAGAAAAAAGAGGACAGGTGTAGCTGTCGATAAGACACTGCTATAACGTTTCGTGCACGATTAATTCGCAAAATTGAAAACCAAGCCGCAGGCTGAGACCGAGTGGAGGTAAAAATTCAGACTTTTCCAGCAAAGTTTTTTTTTTTTTTCGAACGTAAAAATTTCTCTTCTATAACGGCTCCGTTTTGTATCTATTTTTAATTTATGCGCTTCGATTTTACACTTCCAAACCTCGTCTTACACCGTGTCGTTGCTCATTCGACGATTTTGCTTTTTATTTTCCAAGTAGTTTCTCGGATACAAGGATTAAATTGAGTTACAATATTGGGTAATTTATTTCAACTTGTACATCATGGCGTTGACTTTCTTAGTCAAGTTTTCCGAAGAAAAACTACACCATATGTTTACGTTTAAGATAATTTTACAATACGTACTTAAATATTGAGTACGCATGTATTCCCTTATATCTTTGCAAACGGTCGATAGGAAAATCGTAATTACAATCATATAGGCACGCACTAGGATTTAATCAATAAAAATAAAACTGGAAGAAAATTATAGTAAAAAGTTCATTTTACTTTCAAGTCTAATAGTCTACAATCCAAGAGGCAAAAAGTACCTACGTTAGAAAAAATTTTATTGAAAATTTTTACCAACCCGAAAATTTATTCGACAAAATGTAGATAGGCTCTGGCAAACACTAAAAAGCAAAGTTTCAATATTTCAGACCTGCACAATAGGGGGCTGGAGCCTCAAATAGGTGTTTTGGGGAGTGACGTGGCAACCAAAAAATTCAAACGGGGTCACGTAAGGTACTTTCCACAGATGTCAGATATATAATTTTTTTTGCCGAGACTCTGCACAAACGGATTTTATCGCAATTTGAGTGCGGGTTTTTGACATTTTTGACCAATTTTGATAATTATATGCCTCTGTACTCGCAAATATTACCGGCAACCGAAAGATATTGGCCAAATTAGTTGAATACGCCTATTTCAAACCAAAATTCGAAAAAACGGCCGCAAAATACCTGCACAACGATGAGTTAGAACGCGCTGAGAAATTTTTGTGAGGTTCCCCCACTCCAAAATTTTATTCCGTCATTTTTCTTCAAAAATACCCGTGTGACCTATCAAAGTACATTAAAATTTCTCGCAGAATCCAAAAATTGAGTCCATTTTACATTTCAACCCCTCGGGGTGTGGGTGGTTCCTCTTCAAAAAAGAAAATTTACCCGTTTGCTATGCTACTTGAATGGTATATCAATAATTTTGACTTTATTTTTGCTTAAAAATGTAAGAATTGAAGAGCTCTTTTTCAAAGTGACCAAACATACTATTCTCCTTTGAATAGTACACAACACATTCATATAATAACTGGTCGGTAAGAGGTACCAGATAATCCTCATCCAACTTCTCAAATGCTTTTGCAATTTTGATAAAGGATAATTTGCGGTTTCCAGCCTCCGTAATGAGTGTAGGAATGAAAACATTACAATGCATCATGGCTGCTTGAGGTTTTTTTCCAGCATCAAATTCCAAGCTTTACGCAGGAGTTAGCACCTATCATGCAGCAATATTTAATCAAGTCTTGGATCACTGCATCCCATTTTTTTTTCTGATCACCCATTCCAAATTCCAATTTTAATTCGAATTATTGGCATTTTTTACGTGTCCAATTGAATACTCCATCTCCTCTCTATGTTGTAAGTGAAGCGTAGCGAATGCCATTTAAAGCGATATGATTCTCAACTTGGGACTTTTTTCTATTCAAAATTAATATTTATCGCCGTCGAATGCGACACAACGGTAAACGATAAAACATGTAATATCACTCGAAAGCGAACAATGAAACTGCACCATCATTCGAATCCTCGACGCGATATTTAATCTGAATAAAGCGCGTGTTTATCACCAGCTAACAACTTTTCTTCGTCATTTATAATACATTTGAGAGCAGATAAAATTATTCGCAACCATTCGAGCGGCCATTTTGTTCGATAAAATTGGCTGGGGAAAAAAATAAATTGCATCCGACATACGCGCTAATTACAAAGACGAAATAATTTCGCCAACAAGAAACCTTTCGTACGAGCGAGAAATACGTCAAAGTACATCGTACATTAGTACATCGAAGAGGGCGGCAACCATTACCAGGGACTGTGTAGCGGCGAGATGAAACTGTGAGCTTTACGATGAAAAGTTAATTATGTTTTCAAAGTCGGCGTTGTGCAGTTAACAAAATACCAGCCTACATTTTCTACCAAATATCATTATGGAACATTTTACTGTGTAGCCTGATCCTATACTCATTTTCATATATCATTACCATCAATACGTGCATATCGTATACAAAGTTTTTTTTTTTTTCATTTAGACGTTGTACCTATTATAAGCTTTTTTGTTACATCCGAAGCACAATACTGATATAAAAAAAGCGTGAAAAAATGACATTTAACATTTTAAAAATATTTCGCTCTCACATGGCTACTCAAACGTACCTCAATCGAATGCCATGGAAACCCTAGAACGCGTACAAAAAAGCACTTCTGTAATCTCGACGAAAAAACTTCGTGGTCTTTTGTTTCGCGCGAATATCTGAATAAAAACATCATCGAATCTCGGTAATCAAACTCGTACTGTGAGGGTGCAAAATAAAAGATTATGGAAGACATACAACCACGAGGAACCCTCGGCGGAAAATGAATTTTGATTTCAGAACAAGAATCACGCGGTGGGGTGGTTTTCGCTGATGTCATCTTATAATTATTACGTAAAAACATATTTTAACACTTTTCAGCGAATTTCAATTGAACTTTTCGAAGCAATTAATCATATTTTGAAAACACGACAACGGTCGTGCGAGTCCCAATTCTCTCCTCTACGCCGCCTTCGGTTGATCTCGCTATAGCTCTGTGATTCTTCTCTCTATATCTTCGTCCGCACCACCTCTCGCCTTCTGCGGATCGAATTTTCATATTATAAATGTGCCTACGCTGTCAGTCGCTGCATGCCACTGTTTCCCGGGTTATATTGTGAAACTGTTTTTAGTCGAGGTTTTTTTCTCTCAGCCAGCAATGGCGCGTTTTTTAGAGAAGAGAAGGGGGTCGTTTTTATTAAAGGTACCCGAATATATCTATTAAATTTGGAGAGAATGGCGTTTCGATAAATGGAAAACAGTCGTGATTTTTTCCCTTGAATTTGGCGAAATTTATAACAAATATTGATTTTCCACTCTTCCTAATTATTTCAACCGATAGTGTAAGGATTTTAATGATGAAATTTCTTCTGTAATTAATCTTTCAGAATAAAAAGAGCGGTTGATAAAAATTACATCATAAGTGATGTCACCAATATCATCATTAATTCAATGAATAATTTGCCTAGGAAAATGTTCTTCAAGAGCTGGCCAAGAAAAATTCCTTCCATCGCTTCCTCCTTTCCCTTCAAATTTACCTAGACTATAACTGATGAAAATACATAATATATGCTTGTATGGGAACCTCATCAAGTGCCAGACGCCGATCTGACCGATATTGCGTCTGTGTGCAGTAGGGTATGCAACTACTTCAACACCACATACCTTTTTCTGAAACGAGCCTAGTTTTCAAAATTCAGGGTTGTCAAGTTGAAAATTTTTCATAGATAAATTGGGCATTTAGACTTCATGCGGACTGCCTACCTGCTCCTGTCTCTATCACACCAGTGGGCAAAACATACGTTATTTACATGGAGACTTGAATAAATTCTCGTAAATTTTTCAATTTTTGCTATATTTGCTTTCTGTTTTGTGCTAAATTTTGATATTTACAATGGGATACATGTTGAGTTATTGGTTCCTCCAAAAGGTATACTCCTAGTACTAGAATATGATTTTTTAGTTTTTCCAAAATTAAAAGAACATTATCACAACATCAACAAGTAATTCTAAAGAATAGAAGAGAAAAATAATTTAATGTTGTACGTCGCAAAGACTTTAGTAAAGAGAAGATTGAGAAATTTAGAGTCTGTTCTGATCATTTTATTGCAGGTGAGAATCTTCTATAGAAATGTAGATAACTGAACGAAGAATATTATATTCCTCAAGAGATAATACGATTTTGTTGAATTTGTTTTATTTGTTCATTTTGGGACGCACAGCATTAATCTATTCCTCTTCTATTCTTTAGAATAATTACTCGTTGATGTTGTGATAATGTTCTTTCACTTTTGGAAAAATTAAAAAAACTGTATTCTACTACTAAGAGTATATCTTTTGGAGCAACCAATAACTCAACACGTATTCTCCATCGTAAATATCAAAATTTAGTACAAAACAGAAAGCAAAAATTGAAAAATTTACGAGAATTTATTCAAGTCTCCATGTAAATAAGGTACCTATGTTTTGCCCACTGGTGTGATAAGAGACAGGAGCAGGTAGGCAGTCCGCATAAAGTCTAAATGCCCGATGTGAGTGAGCTAACTAGTCTTTATATATAACTTTGTATATAACTTTGAAGAAAACTGTGAATGAAATCAAATAATTATAATAGATAATGGAATGAAAGGATAACGTCGAAGACATCTACCATATAGCTTTCCAGTTTTGTTTTCCAGAACCCATATACCATATTGAATGTAGTACGTATTATGACTATGAGTTCGGATATTATATGCTTTGAATGAAAAATATGGAAACCACCAGCCATATAAATTGAAGTTACTTCTGAATATCCAAAATTACTATGAACTTACCATTTTAGGAAACAAGAAAATAATGAAGTTAATTTTCTTGAAGATCTCTAGATTTTTCTTTTTAATTGAACTTTAAATTTAATTTGTATAAACGAAGTATCGAAGTTTCATTTTTTTCTTTTTACATAAAGTTTTAATGAAATTTATTATTATATTTCTGTAGGTTTTTTGCGATATTAAAAAGGTAGATTACACCTCAAGCAAATAGTTTCCACTCACAATCTAATCTTACATTTATCAGATGAATCAATATCCTTCAATATTTATCGCGCATAGTCGAAGAAATTACAGAAAACTAGAGAATGTGAACGGTCTTTTCTATATAGTTAGTTACTAAATTAACTTTTGTCTCTTCTTTGTTTCTCTCGATATATTTCGTTTTTCCTGCTCATTCTCTCTTTACCATCAAGCCCTATACCTTCTACCTCTAATCCTCTTAATATATCCCCCCTTCAAATCCCACAAACTAAATCTGATCCTGAAACAAATTCACAATCCGAATACGACATTGACGAAATAAATATTGACTTAGATTGGGATGAAAACCCACCTACTCAAGTCAATCAGTGTTATATAGAATCGTTCAAAGAGATTAAGCCGCAGGACAATCCTATGACTTATTCTCTAGCCAGATCCCCTCAAATGATTAAAGATTAGGCGCCTGCTATCAATAACGAACTGAACACAATCTATACCCGTAATACCTGGTCTTTGGTGCCCAAGGAAAAATCTATGGATTGTTATTCCAACCAAATGGGATTTTACCACCAAAGCTGATGGGCGAAAGAAAGCTAGAATAGTAGCTGTAGGGTGTCATGATCTGGAAGTTGATACTTCTAAAGACACTACCTCCCCTACACCAAAAACTAGTAGTGTACGATGGTTACTATCAACAATAAACTCCTGGCCATGCGTTCAATATGATGTGAAAAATGCATTCTTATATGCTGATCTTGACTGTATAAAGTACATTACTCTGCCCCCTGGAGCAAAAGGTAATAGAAAAACCTAGGTTGGTAAAGTTAATCGTGCTTTGTATGGATTTAAAACAGCTCCTAAATGCTGGAATGACTTATTAAACGAGTTTTTGATAACACTGGGTTTTGTACAAAATGAATATGACCCATGTGTTTACACAAAAACTATAAATCACAAACGTATAATCATTATTGTGCACCTCGACGATATGATTATTACAGGTGATGAAATTGTCGAACTCGAACTTGTATGTAAAAATATTAAAAACCGTTTTGAAATCAAAGACTTGGGTAAACCAACAAAATTTCTAGGATTTCAACTTGACTGGTGTAATAATGACCATGAATTATTGTTACACCAAAGTGATTACATAACTGATGCTCTTGATGTATTTGGAATACAACCAGATAATTTGGCTGAGACACCTATGCCACGTATCTCCGAACATGAACACATTAAACTTGACTCAAATGTTGACAATTTTTGCTCATACAAATAAGCGATTGGTGCGTTACAGTACCTTTCAACCTTAACACGTCCAGATATTTCCTTTGCTGTGAACTTTCTCGCTCGAGCGCAAACTAACCCACAATCAATACATTGGTACCTTCTTAAGCGAATTTTTGCTTACTTGAACAACTCTACAACAGCTGGCTTAAGATATCTTAGTAGTAGCGAAAGCAATTCTTCGGATACGCTAGACGCCTACGTAGATTCTGACTTTGCTGGTGACCCTCGTACTCATAAATCGACCACAGGCTTTATAATTCGTCATCACAAAAATGTAATTCATTGGAGCTCACGTTTGCAATCCGTGCATGCAGAAAGCTCAGGTGAGGCAGAATTTGTAGCAATATGTGACGCAAGCAAGGAGATACTCTTCCTTGCCCGTCTCATTGAAGAAACGATGGATATAAAACCATATTCTATACCTATATATGAAGACAATTCAGCGGCCATAAGTATATCTTATAACACAACGAGTAACAGTCGCATAAAACACGTTGAACTATAGTATCTCAAGAAAAGGGACTCTTGAGACGTCAAGAAAAAAAAAGGATAAATAGGTATATATAGCTCGATAATTTACATATTGTAGTTTTAGTTTTAGACTATTAATACTCCATACAGTAACCTTACGCATACTTATAATTTTTTTTATTATACTCTTAATTACTATTAGTTTGATAACTCATTCTTTGTCTCATTGTCTACTTTATCATTAATATAGAAAACAGTAAACTGACTCATGTCTTGTTTTATAATGGTATAAAGTGTGAATGATTTCTAGAATGATGTTCAAATCACTTTATGTATTCTATTCTTCGGATTGAGAGTACGTATTCCTTGTTCTTCAACCTCGCATATTACATAATGCAAATAATTTTTCAAAATTGATTCTGCTTTACTGTAGTAACGGGTTGTTTTTAATGTTGGTATCTGTGGGAGGGGGTGCCAAAGTATACGGTGTCCACAAACTGGAACACCTATCTTTCATACCTTCACGCCTACCAACAAACCTGAACTATCCAGTACGTTGTACTGTGGTAGCTTGCATCGTTGCCCGAGGCCAATGATTCAACCAGTACGCTATTAATAATGGTTGATAAATCAACCTCGTCACGCTTCTCTAACAAAGAGTATAACGAATATTAACTGTAAGCTTCCTGATGTGGATTTAAATATTTGGTTGAAAAATCATCTCATTCAAGAGCGTTCTTCTTTTGTGAATGTGATATGAAATTTTTTTGTTCTTTTCGAAATAATAAAAATATTAAAAGTTTAACTCACCAAAATTATTATTCAAATATTGACAATATGGAGTAGGTATATCTTGAACAATTCTATATTTTATTTTATGAAAAAGAAGAATAGAGAAGAAATTTTAACTTTTCAGCGTAGTTGTTTGAAATGAACATCAGAAATACAGAGGGAAAATTATTGACCGTTGTACCTAAGTTGTACTGCATGAAAGTGGTCCGATTGGGTCCGTTTTCTCATCACTCACATCGACGTTTGAAATTTTTAAATAAATGTGCTTAATTGTTGTATTTATTTGTTGTTGTGTTCGAGAGGTTGATGGAATGTATTCAATATTTCACTTCAAATAAATTGAAAAAATAGTATAAAGAGACTGTGCCTCCTAGTTAATAATGGGTAAAATTGCGAAGCAACATGAGAACTATGTCACAAATAATGAAGTACTGGGAAATCCTGAACTGTGCTAGAAATTTGAGGTGTTACTAGGGTTTTTAAAAATGATGAATTTTAACTAAAACTGATAAATTTCAAGTTGAAAATGAGAAATCTGAGAGTGGATTGGAAATTTAAGTTTTTTAAAAAATGGTAAAACATAGCCTAAAAATTGAAAAAATCAAGACTGCGCTAGAAGGTACATTGGTAGACTTTTGAAATGCAAGAAATAGATGGAATTTTCAAAAAAAAAAAATATAGAGATGATTTATTAAATTTGTTGCAAAATCATATACTTTAATTAAAAATTGTGCGACCTAGGTTCACTAAAATTTTGTGGAAATTCACCTAATTCATTCATTTTCCAATCAATTTTTAATAGTTGGTAGCAAGATTTGGAGTGACTGAAAAGCTAGATACTTAGTTTGAAAAGTTATCAACATTCACCTATGTTCTGGGGGACCGTTTCGAGTCATGAGAAGTTTAGAGAAAATTAATTTTGAAGAATACATAGACAATTTATAAAAATTGGAGAATAACCCTTGAAAAATGAATTATACAACAGGCACAGATTACCGAGGCGACGATGATTATACGAGCTCCCCCTCTCTAGCACTGCACCTCACAATCAGCTCCTAATGAGGGTTGCGTCTTCGTCTATTTCAAATTCACAGATTTTAAACTTTAGACTAATGGTACCGCGGTTATTTTTATATTTTGAAAAATTTAAAACATACGTAAACAAGCATACTACTTCATAATATGCTCTACATGTTTATATAGCTCCCACATTCTTAGCATTAATAGGTCACGAGATATTAATTTTGAAAACAGGTTATTATACTATAACAATTTTTTATTTCCAAGTAGTACACCTCAGCCCCTTCAATATTTTGAATAGGCAAACATCATTACTTTTACTTCTTCGTGGTTGACTATTTACCAAGTAAAAGGGACAAAACATTTCGCCAAACACACTATTATTGTTATTGTTATTTACACTTTTAGATTACTAAAGATATATTCTTAAACTAAAACTAAAGCCAGTAAAAACTCCGACTAGTACGCCATGCTCAGATCTTGGGCGAAGGTCTCCCTGGCAAACTGCTTGTGATGCAGTAACTTGGGAGGGAAACGGAAAAGTGAAACTAAAAACTGAAATGCAACTTGAATGAGTTTCAGTTTTTTGAAAAACCTTTTCCTTTCGCTCTTTTATTCTATGCATTATTGCTGTTTAATGCTGCCCAACAACAATGAATGAAAACTAAAACTGAAACTTTTATGTCATTTTCGATGAAAACTGATAACTGAAATAAAAAAAAATCAAGAACTGAAAGTGAAAACTAAAACTGAAAAAACTGAAAACTGAAACTAATATTTTTTTAGTTTTCCATCACCGTCAGATCGTCACTCCACCTCGCGTTATATCTTCCCGTTTTTCTTATCTCTGTGGGAAACCAATATGAAGTGGATACTCCATTCATTGTCCTCCCTTCTTATAATATAGCCAACTCAGTCTCATTTTAATCTTCTTATAATCTGAATAACATGTGAAATTCTTTTTGGTTTTTTCGTAATATTATTGGTAGTTTTGATTGTTTTTTCCATTTTGTGATTGGTCAGATGGTCACAGCTCGCATCTTTGTATTCTGGGTTCAGGTTTGGGTTCAAATTTAACTGCGTGTTGCAAGCACTGTGTAATTTGGCCATTTATAGCCTATTGTGCCCCACAAATCATCATCATCTAAGCATCACGGACCCATTAGAGCCTCAGCTAATAACACAAGAACTGTTGTGCAATTATATGAGTAGAATGGTGCGAATAAGGGTCTCCGTTTGGGGCACTATCTTAGGATTATA
This sequence comes from Phenacoccus solenopsis, assembly GCA_009761765.1. NCBI lineage: Eukaryota > Metazoa > Arthropoda > Insecta > Hemiptera > Pseudococcidae > Phenacoccus > Phenacoccus solenopsis. The sequence continues at coordinate 48,072,113 of CM019752.1, read as the reverse complement.
TTCTATTCCATTTCTTATCTGCCAGATTCCAAGTCTCCAGATGGAGCATTTGAGGAATCTGAGGTATCAGGACTTACAAAACCTCAAGGGTTTTTTCTTCAGCTCTTGTGTTGATGAGCTACCACATATACCCGTGGCCAAGATATGGAAAGAGGTTGAAGAAGGATTTGTTTAAGGAAGGATAGGCAACCCAGCAACAGAGTGAGGTTTGGGATCAATGGAATAAATTCCTACAATTGGAGTTGGGATTTTCCAGGATTGCAAAGCCCGCTTCCGCAACCACAGTGGTTCTGACACATTCTGTAGCCCGGAATCCCCTAGGAATTGAAGAAGAAATAGTTCAGGCAAGAAGAAATAAGAAATAATGCCCGAGCTAGCTAGGGTTTCTCACGTTTGTCAGGCCTGCATTTCTTAGATGCGAATCCGGGAGGATTGTATTTTGGATGTTTTTAGTTTTCGCTCATCGTATTTCCTGAGTGACCAGGTTTGTGAGTCATAAGTTATCACCCAGGCTATGCTGGAGTTCAAAATTTTTTCCTTAGTTTCTTTTGAAAATGATTCCTTTTTCATGTTCCTTAGAGATGAAAATTTTTTCCATTTTAGAATAATCCTCCTGTTTATTCTTTTTCTGTCCTAGCACTAAATGAAATTATCTAACCCAAATATAGCACATGGTTAGTGCATTCAACTTTCTGATTCTCCATGTAGATATCACAGTTACTATAAACTGTAATCATTAATCATAATTTTAGTTTTTTGGGGTTTATTATTAGTCTAGCTCTCCCATTCTGAAATTCTAAATCCGTTAACATTTCTTCAAGTTCTTCTACATTTTCGGAAATTAACATTGTTAAGCATTTTTCCATTTATGGGTAAAAGCTTTCCTTCCCATTCTAGCTTTTTGAAGACTTAAGTGTATCTCAATTCTACTTCTCAAGTGGTTTTAGAGATGACAGGGGAGGGTTTTTAGCTTCATTACTGAGCGAGCACACTACCTGTAAATTCGAAAATCTGCTATTGGAAATTCAGTTTCAATAATGCTACATGGCTGCTTACGTTTTTTCTCTCTGTAACAAAGTAGCAGACAAATCAGTTATGCAATTCTCTACACAAAAATTATAAGTTTGGTTCTCATAGTTACTCACCCTCTGCATTGTCAGCATTCCATTGAACGTTGAAGAACTAGGCACAGATGAAAGTTGGGCTAGAGGGGCTGTAGCCCCAGACCCTTCCGGTCAGGGTGCTTTTGGCTCACGATATATAATTTTTGACAATGTTATTTCTTGATGCACTAAAATTTTTTATTTATTTTTATTCTATTCAAATGCATTACTTCTCTAACATGCTTTTAGCGAAAAAAAAAAGGAAAGTGAAAAAATATAACTAGGCTGATTTCCATATTGTAAACGATAAAGGACTTAAAAATATATATACTTTGAAAAAAAATCTCAACCTCTCGATAGATTTTTAATACTTAATTTTGAAGAACAAAAATGTTTCGGAGGCTAGGAAGAATCAAAAAATTTATTAGGAAAATGAGAACAAACATTTTCAAGTTTCGCACTCGTGCTTCTCGCAATAAATGGGAAAATTTAAACTGAAAAACGACAGCAAAAATTTAAAAAAAGATTAAAAGTTCTCACCAAAAAATCAGAATATGCTGATGTGAAAATGAAGTGGAGGTGGAAAGGTTATACTATGTTACAGTATAAAAATTATGAAGGCTTAGTAGCCCCACCCGGGATACGCTTAATCCAGCTTTGCGAAGAACCGTTATTTTATTCAAAATTGCTACTTATTTTTTATATTTTAATAGCTTCTATCAATATTAACGTCGCACTATTAAAATTTCACTCTTCGAATTGAAGAAGGAAAGAAAAAATCACACCCAGAAAATTTTTTTTAATTTCGAATATTTTTCAGATTTTAGAAAAGCCTGCTCGAAACTCTACTATTAAATTTCTTTGCGCCAGCTCTTTGGCGCAAAAAATTACAGACACGACCACGCATTCATTTAATATTTCATCCCACAAACTCGATACAGAAAATTCAAGTTGTTAAGAAATCTTTTTAATCCTTTTTGTATTCAACGAAGAGAATTTTTCAAATTTTCGTACCAACGCAGCTCCATTGTACACCCACAGAAGGCGATTAAATTTACTTTCGCCTTACCTACGAAAATATTTTCAGAATTCGCGAAAGAATTAAAAAATTTCGCCATAATTTCGCAATTTCGGTAAATTACCCGAAACGCGAAATGTAAAATATTCGTTTTGAAAAGAACGAACGTAAAATACGCCCTTTCGACGACAAAGAAAATGAGATAAATTTTTGCAGAGCAAAAATACACGATACCGAATAAAATACAATATACGATCGCGCGTCGTAGCGCTGTAAATATTCGCGGTACACGAAAATGGCGCGCAGTAGAGAAAATATTCCATAAATTGCGAGACGTTGGCGCAACGTCGCTATACCCGGTGTAATTTTATTTAAACAGAACGAACGAAAATAAAATCAAAAGCGCTACGAAGAGCAATACATTTTTTCCTTTCACCGATGATACAAAATTTCCAGCGAGGTTTGGGCGGAAGAAAAACACGCCCGTTTGCCGATTTAATCAATACTAGGTGGCTTTCATTGTTTAACTTCGTTTCGATGTGCCACTGTTTAGCTGTGCTGGCTTTTGTTAAAGCGGAAAAAGCGAAAAAATTGTCAACCGTTTGCGAAATAGGTCATCACGTATTCGAGCTGTGCGAGTTGAAATGTTGAAGCGCATGAAAAAACTTAAGGGGGAATGTATTTCTGTGGATGGAACGAATAGGGAATAAGTTTCGCCCCTTTTTATTCCATTTCTAATGTACAATTTCCGCGTTTGTACCATTCCATTTGGCATGTATTTTCACTTTCCTCGTAACCATTTCGTTTCTTCGTATCATTGGATGGTGCAATACGTTTGCGTGATACTTTAACCTCGTCGTATTGGCTTAAAACGCCCGCTTTTGCGGCTTTTCCTTTTAAAATTTTCGTTACTTTCTTTTATTCCATTTCATTTCCATTTCACTGGGGTACGAATCAGCGAACGAATTTTTTTCTAGCGGTTTGCGTTTGCGGAGAAACACTGAATGGAAAACTCGCCGAATGGGGAAAGATGCTGAATTAATATTTTCCAGGCCTAGCATAATCTTCCAATTTACCTAAAAATTTATTTTTTGTAGCAGTTGAAAATGAATTTCCGGATCAATACAAAAAGTAATGATATAATTATAATCTAATGCTCTAGAAAATTGTACATGACTTGTTTTAGGTAGTGTTTAGATAACACGCAGTCTACATATGGTGAGTAGAGCAACTCAATATACACACTATATGATGGTATGCCTATCCAAAAATTTGAAGGAGTTGAGATATGCTAACCTGAAAAAAAAATTCACTCTCAACGATGATGAACATGGAAAATTTTCATTTTATAAAGCACTGAAAATACATAATTATAACAATATGGAGTTAGTGTCAATATGTGATTCGAACGATAAAATTTCACTGAACAAAAAATAATGACAGTAGAGGAACAACATAAAAATATAAGAGGAACAATGATAGTGCAGAAGAACATTTGAAAAAAAAAAATGGAAACATTTCGTTTTTTTTTTTTTTTTTTTTTTGTAAATAAGTAACTTTTGAAATTGCCTAATCAAGGCCCTTTTTTATGGAGCAATATTATCGTCGGCTAAGTGCGAAAAGGTTCGCTGTAATTTTTTTTTTAGTTGAGTTTTCAACCCAAAAACGATAGCTATTACAGCCTACTTGATTTGGGAAGTGAAGGTCGGGGAAGGGTGCGGTCTTCAAATCTTTGCGTTTCAGACCATTTGTAATTATTTGGCAAATGTCCAACTTTTTGGTATTTTTTATTCTGAGATATTGGTGTCGTTGGAAAGGTAATTTTGAGCTCTTTTCAGTGCAACACTGATTTTCATCGCTAAATGATTATAAACATCCAAAATTTCTAAAAATAATGAAGTGTTTCTTTTCCCATCTTCAATTTAGTAAGTACAAAAGGGTTCCTCCTTTGGTTTCTCACAGTTGGTAACATTTACCTTAAATAGGTAAATTGAAGTATTAAATGTTATCAGCCAACATTAAAAAACTAAAAAGTACTGGCAGAAAAAAGTAGATGAAATTTTAATTTTGTTTTCCTCTGAAATTTTCATATTTGCACGAGTAATTTTTTCGCTCTTAGCCAACGTTATAGTAACTGGTCCGCTTTCTGATTAGTCATACATCACGCGCGTAACGACCAATCATAAGGCAACAATTTGATAATATCTACGTAATTTCATTTCAACCTTCCTGAATAATATCGTTTAGATTTCAGTGAACGACTGAAATTCGTTTGTAGTAGTCATGTAGCAAAGATCCGAATTTTTGATATTATACACGAGTATGAATGAAAATAGCTGAACATTTGACAAAATGGTGGTCAACTCAAATTTTGAGGGAAGTGAAGAGAGGGCAAATATCTGAAAAATTTTATTTTTGGACTCATATGAAAGACTAAATTACAGACACCAACATATCCACATTTCAGCCCCCCAAGTGCATTTGGAGAGAAGTCAAAGTAAAAAACGTTTTTTGAGGAAGATTCGAGTAATGAAATTTCTTGAATCTCCTATATCTCTTCATCAAATCTACTTGGAAAGGTCAAACTTCGTAGGTAACGTTAAATAAGGGCCGGAATACGGCAAATTTGAATCAAAATGGATACAAAATGGCGGATGCGCAAAATTTGAGGAAAGCTCGAGAAGCCTTGAATAGCTCAGATGTGATAAATTTAGGCTCATATAACATACTGATTATTAGCGATGAGAAGAATGCTGTGTGCTAGTTTCACCTTCACACATGATTTTAGAGAGGAGGAGGAAAAGCAAGAGGTATTATTATTCTCAAAATGTGGCGGAGTAAACAAGAGTTCCAAATTTTTTAATTAAGGTTTTAAGTGATGAAGTGAGCCCAAGTGACTAAGATTTTTCAATTTCAGCCATTCAAGTTCTTACGTGGGTAAGTCAGAACAAAAAACGACTTTTAGAGGGAAAATCATGATAAGAAATTTCATATATCTCGCATATCTTCTCACCAAATTGAAGTAGCAACATCAAATTTTGTTTGCGGAGTTGTAAGGGCACCAGCAAATGATCCCTTGAATTTAAATCAATATGGATCCAAAACTTGACAAGATTACCTGTAAATGAAAAGAATTCCCAATTAAAAACTCGGCTCTAGTGAAACAGCAGGGCAGCTTACGTTTTTTTTTCGAGCTTTGAACGATGAAAAATTTAGAGTTACGTTTCTGGTCTCATAATACAAAGGCTGTCAGAGAGGCGCCTAACTATAGCATTCTGTAAAGGACACATTTCTCATCACCAAGGTCACCAAATATTTAAAAACTGGTCCAAAAAATTTACTTCGCTCACCATGCGTTTTCGGTACCACTTTCCTTGTATCGGCTTAAATACCTCTCATTCTCAACATTTTTAGTGTATATTTCACTTATATTGGCAGCAACATATTTTTATCATCAATTTAAAAATCTATTTTTGCAAAAAAGAGAAAAAGAATTTGAATTTCTTTGGAATTCTTTATCTTAATTTTAAAGCTATCTGAGGGGTAGTACTTATCACATTTTGTAGAGTACACATTTCTCAATTCTGGGCTGAGCAGAGGGAGCAGCAGATGGGGCTCGCGTTCCTGAGAGGACACGAAGATTTAAATTTAAAGTTTTAAAATTTTTATTAAATTTTTATTAGATTTTATTTTAAATTTTCATTAATTTTTTTCACAATCTCATTGTATTAAAAAAAAATTAAATAGTGAACCAAAAATTATTTTTACCGCTACGCCCACTCTATGTTTCTCTAGTCCACTCTCTTATTTACTATTAACAAATTTTTGAAAAAGGGTCTTGAATAGGCAACTTCAAAAGCTATTAACGAAAAACTAATAATTTACTTTTTTTCATGTATTTTTTTTATTGCTAATTTCCTCTCATCTTTTTATATGGATCCTTCACTCCCACCATTTTTCAATCAGTGAGCTTTCATCATCTTGCTCACATTTCACAGCAACACCAAATTTTTATCATCAATAGTTCCAGAATTCTGAGTAAAAAGACTATCATATATGTATGCAACTGGAGTTGCCCAACTTACAATACGCAGGGTGTGCGATCAAAACAAAACACCCCGTAGATAAATTCAACTTATGTACCGGCGCTAATAGAGGTACAACTAAATTGCAACGCAACCAAGAAAATATATTAGAACACCACCAATCGTGCAAACTTGCTATCACAGTAGCATCGCATTTTCTCATAACAAGAACCACATTTCATCCCAAAAGTCTCGAAAACCCATTAAAAGTTGAAATATGAAATTGTATTAACGGAAGTTGGATAAAATATAGGAAAAACCTTGCAATGTTGGCAATATTTGACTATATAATGCGAGGAAAGGTAAAATAAATAGGAAGCGGGTCACGCAGACGATCGTTTTTCGAAGCGCGTTTCAAATACGAAAGAACGCCCTGTACTCCGGCCCACTAAATAAGCGACCTAGTAGTACAAGGAACTGAAAAACTGGAGCTTTGCGAATCGATTTTGCTTCAACTTCTCGTAATTCGCGATACGATTTCTTTTTTCCGAGTTTATTCTTTCCTGGTTGTTCATTTCTTTGCGTAATACGTTTTATTCTTGAACTTGGAAGCTTTTCTTTGCTGATGTACTTTAAAAAAATATAAAACTTTAGATCTTGTATTGGACGTAATGAACATTGTACCCTTAGATGTCTGCTTCACGAATAGGTAAATTTTCATATCAAATATTTGATGGAACCGAATACCTAAATGTTGCAATGTGCAGTAAAATGGTATAATTATAAGAATTTCAATTTCCATTCAATTTTCGATAAAGAATCCATTTATGTAATTATGTATGTACAACAAGTCAGCTCGCAACAATACTTAGACCTTGGATTTTAGGTATGATGTTAATCATATCAATTTCAAAATCACTTACATGGATTTTTAAAATGAGTATCATTCATCTGGTTGAAACAGAAACGACCGATTACGAACAAGCTATGAGCTACAAGCTCATTGCAAGAGGGTTTCGCTTTCGTTCTCTGTAAACAGTGTTGTGTCGTTCGTGAACGCGTTCATGTTTAGTTCATTTTGAAAATAAAATTATGGCAGTTCAGTTCGTGACAAAAGTTCACTAGAAAAAAAAAACAAAAAACAAAAAAAAACAGCAGCAACTTCGGCTTTTAATGCTTTTATATTATATATTATGTTCATTTTTGAGGAAAAAACACGTTCAGTTCAGTTCACGTTTATGGTCAAATCTCGTTCAGTTCAGTTCACGTTAATTCAAAAAAAAGATGCGTTCAGTTCACGTTTGCGTTCTAATTATTTCCAATTTCGTTCAGTTCAGTTCACGATCATTTTGGTGGAAAAGTTCGCGAACGCGAACGATTTTGGTTCAGTTCAAAAGTGAACGACCCATCCTTGTCTGTAAATCAAATCAATTAACGATTCTACGCGGAGTTGCTGAACTCTAGCGGATTTCCTTTGAGTTGCAAATCGAGGTGATCAAAATCATTAAAATGTAGGAAAATGAGTTTTTTCAATTTTTAACAAAAATGAGAAGGTTTATGTAAAATTTTACAGGAACTTGAATTAAAGATATTGACATTATTTTACGTCCTTTGGTATAAATTTCATCCGAATTCACGCAAGAATGACGCTTCTATGAAACCTCCTCTTTTAAACTGTGGTATGAACTTTACCGCTTACACAAAAAAAATCCTCTCAAATAAATATGGTTGCACCGATTCTTAATTTCATTTCTTAATAGAGAATTTTGTCCTTTTTCCAAAAGTATATTAACGGAGTTTGTAGCTGTGATATTCATGCAGTAATTTTTATTTAAAAGTTGGAAATATCGAGATAGTTTTTCGATAGTTTTCCCTTTTTTTCACCGTTTTCCAAAAATAAAAGAGAGTAAGTATAATGTGTGAGAAGAAACTGTGTTAACAATTCAAAATAATATAAAATTTGAAGGAGCGCGCGCCTGAAGAAACGAAAAAATCGAAACGCGCGTTATCTCAAATAACGCGAATCATTTCTGCTAACTTTCGCGTTTTGTTACCGTGCCACCCTGCAGGTAGGCAAAGGCATGTCGTATTAATAAACTATAAATACAACGTGTAGCACGTATTATTATTCAGGCGCTTCACTAGTTTCGTGTTGCGTTGTAGACTTGCAGTAAAGTATTGCGACACAACAAAGGAGTTTTACACAGATGAAAAATATGTAGGTGGGAATGAATACAGTACCATTTCAAAATTGAACTGGTAGCAAATATCCTCACACAAATGGGGAATGAACGAAAGTGTCCATTATATATTCCAAGTTCTTTTTTGAATCGCAACAATTATGCTGCAATTGTGCAAAAACCGAGGGTTGCGTTACAGTACTTTAATGCAACAAAACACGGACTTGATGAAGCGGCTCACTTGTTCAGTTTAACTTGTTGCGATATGTTTAAATTAAAGTTATGTTCCTCAACTCTTCTCGTGCTCTCTTTTCTTGCCTTACGCTATGGGTAGTGCATGTGGCGTGTAAACAGGAATAAGAAGTACGATTGCGGGCAGTGCATGGGTTAGAGATGGGCTTCGACCATATACTATGGACTGCTAATTCAAATGGTAGAAATTGAATCCAACAACAACAGTAGTTAGATGCGCTGACGCATGCGTAGTTTCAGTTTCCTTATCAACTTATACAGTTATGATTCACTGAAATAATTATTAATATACTTTCTTTAACGTAATTTTAATTATTGAGTAGTATTAATGAAATTAAATCAGTAGTTGATGTTGATTTAACATTCTTAACATTGAAAATTGTCATTTTCATTCCTGAAATATCACTACGCATGCGCGAGCTCATCTATGATGTTGTTATTGTTTGCTTCACTTTTGTGTTCGTTTCTGTACGAACATTAGCAGTCCATAGTATATGGTCGAAGGAGATGGGAGGTAATTTAAAGTGGTAACTTTCCCGGTAACTTACTGGTAAGTTTCCATCACATAAGTTTTTTAAATTCTTCCGGTAATTTAAAAACTGGTTTTTGGGTCTTTTTAGCTCAATTTTAGATCATAAATAAAGTTTTTTCTGCAAAATCTACTTATTCACATGAAATTTGGAAGTTTTTATACTTTCAAATTACTTTAATTACCAGTAACTTACCGGTAGGTTACCGGGTAAGTTACCCAAAAATAAATTACCGGTAATTAACCATTCCTACCTGGTCGAATACATCAGGTCACACGCATCAGGCAGCGCCATGCAGCGCGCAAAGCGGGCATAAGGTTATTAGACTGCACGCAACGGGCAGCGCACGTAGCGGGCATAGGGATCAACGCGATTACGGGCAATGTACGAAACGCGCCTAAATTAATTTTGAAATCTCTGCTCTCTATCGCGCCAAATTTATTAAGCCTATACGCTATTATTGTTCTCACCATACGCTCTCTTCAATACAGCTATTCTGACAGTACATACATTTATACTCTGAGTTTAAAAAGGTTAGTATTTGCGCATTATAATTTATAGATATGAATAAAACATGGTTTTATAGTTTCATGCGATCAGTCACTCCTCAAAGAGAATAAAGAATATTGTTATAATATTCTCCTGGCGAGTTGCACATCAAAATATTCGTAAAAATGAGTTGATCATAGCAAAAATATTTAAAAAAAAAAAAAAAACAATCATTTGGTACAACATTGAGATTTCTTTTTTTAGTTTTTTGTCGATTATTTTTACAATTTTAGTGTTAAGTGAAAAAGATTATGCAGTTGGCACAGGTTTGTCTTGTGATAAAATGAATTCAAGATGTGAATAAGCTGAGATTATGCTACAAAATGGAGGAATATTCTACCGAAAAAGATTATCACGCATTTTTCCATCACTAGCGTATGCCTAGTGCTAAAGCTAATACATTAAATGCCAATCATAATACACAAATAATTAATAAGGATTTAAAAAAAAACTTATCGATACATCGACAGAAAACTATCAATAGTTTCCGATATATCAAAGTAAAACTATCGATACTATCGTTACTACTATCGAGATCGACCATCGCCAATCACTAATATAAACAATAATTAGCTGTTTACCCATTCGAAAAGCGAGTTTCCAACTTTTAAATAGCGCATTACTTAGCATCTACTAACAGGCACCTTCATTATTCACCAATCAAACTTGAAAAAACTTTCGATGAAATTAAAAATGTATTTTAAAAACAACCACAAAAATATTTGTCTTTCAAGTAAAATGTTAAAAAAAATTATAAACTTATTTACTGTTTAATAAACATATATATGTCATTTGTCACTAATAAATTCATTAAAGAACAAAAAAACAAAAAAATCTATTCCCATTACTTGAAATAATCTTATTTGGTTACTACACTTATGTTCTCTGATTGGTTGGATGATGAAAAACTCGGAGCATGCAATAGGGTTTCGCTTCGATCCTAAAAATGATATAACAACGCTATCTTTCATCTAGTTTACCAACTCTAACATAAATGTTCTCAGCAGCGAATAACTGCGGTGGAACAGGGTTTTGTATCAATATTGCGATAGAGGGTTATATATTGACTAGTCATGAAAAAAGCTAAAGAAAAAAAAAAAACGATTCGATTCGAATCATAAAATCACCCAATTCTTTCGAATCTCGATTCATTAGAGATGTAATTTGATTCAATAAGTGAATCACTTTTTCAAATCTTTGAAAAAACGATTCGAATTACGAATTTCGAATCCATAAAATTCTATTCGAATCATGATTCGAATTGCCAAATGACTCGATGATCGACGGCGGTGGCGGTGGTTTGCGCAGCACAGTAGGACCGATTACAAATCTAGGTAGAAAAATTCGAAAATATAACTTTTTCACTTTTAAGTAATTTTATGTACCTAATGTTTTTTGGAAAAATTTGAGGCATTCACCTCTTCTCCAGCTCCCCTCAAAATTTGAGTGATCCGCCATTTTGAAATTTATCGAAAAAACAAAAAAACTATTTTAGCGTATTTTCAAGAAGAGTTCCTCACTGAATTTTGAGCGAATTTTATCTACACCCGCCTGCGCAAGGCGAGTCACACAAAAAACGCAATTTCCTCAAAAACAGCTTTTTGCTAACTCTCCTCAAAATGCACTTAGGAAGCTGAAATTTAAATATGTTGGTGTCCGTGACTCACTCTTTCATATGAGATCAAAAACGAAAAGTTTGAGCTATTTGCCTCTTCTCCAGCCCCCCTCAAAATCTGAGTGATCCGCCATTTTGAAATTTTTCGAAAAAACAAAAAAAGCACATCTGCACATTTTCAAGAAGAGTTTCTCACCAAATTTTGAGCGAATTTTATGAATACTCGCCGGCGCTAAGCGTGGGGAAAAAAAAATATATATATATACACACACACCAAAAAGTTGGACATTTGCCAGATGATTACAAATGGTCTGAAACGCAAAGATTTGAAGACCCCAACCTCCCCCGACCTTCCCTTCCCAAATCAGGTAGGCTGTAATAACTATCGTTTTTATTAAAAACTCAGCTAAAAAAATTTTTAAAAAAGTTGAAAAAAAAGTTGAGCGAAAAATCGAAAAAAAAAGAATCATAAGCCGTGGTAGGATTCGCACCCAGTATCTCCAGCGTACCGATATCCCACGCTAACCATTCAGCCACGAGTTCGACGGCTGGTAACGTTAGAAATTCTGTGTATACATGTATTGCACAAAGAGGTTGAAGGCATACATGTTTATATGAATAAAGAACGTCGCAATTTGGCGTGCGTTATTCGGACTAGCTATAGCCTCACTAGAGCAGTTACACTTTTCGCTACTAGATGTCAGCGTGTTCACATTGGTTGAAGTAATTTAATTTAACTAGAAAAAATTTCAAATTAAAATAGGGAAAACAAAAAGTACAAAATCTAAATCAAAAGCTTGGATTATACACTGTGTCTACCTGATTTTAACACCCCCAAGCGCCAAATTCCCTTCATCCACAAAAAGTATTTATTATTTCATTTCTTTTCATTTTTTTTTTTACGTGATTAAGAAATTAACGCATAAATAATTGTTTCTCTATGATTTCAACGCATAACTTACAAGATTATAAATGTTTTTAAACTTTCAACGTTTCATTTCAGTTAATTTTGCAACACTGATTTTGGAAGAAATCAGTTTAAATCAATCAAATAACCAGTAAAAAATTATTTAAATCATCGAATTTGAGTTACTAAACTCTTAAATAATTCATTATATCGTAATGAAACAAAATGAAATAGTTTATATTTTTTTTCCTGAAAGGGAATTTTCGCGCTTGGTTGTGTTAAAATCAGTTAGACACAGTGTATATTTATATAATAGTAGTAAATCGTAATACCAGCTATCTAGTCCTACCTATAATAGAACTACATAGCTGGTATTACGATTTACGAGTATTATATATAAATGAAACCTACAATAGAATCAAAATTGCGAATTTTTAAGCGATTTGTGTCCTTTTTCATCAATCTAGCCGTGTAGCACAAAATTTACATACATAAAAATTTCAAACCATAAAAATGGATGTACAAATACTACATTTATACTCATAATAGTAAGACACTACTATCCTATATTTAGTTATTCGTTTACTTCAACAGATTTCCAACTTTTTTTACTTGTAAAACCAATGTTTTCCCTCGAAATTAATATTTTCTCTAACTCCAGTGCTCTAAATATTACAGAATCGGAATTACAGAGAAAATGCGGAAATTTCCGCGCATATTCTCGAGAATATTCTCGTAAAAAGATTATGCGCGCATTTTGACATCACTAGTCAAATCCTTCTATGAATGATATAATTATAATCAAACTTTTCATTACCTATTTTGATTTACTTTTTGTCTTCTTGTTATATAGCACTTTTAAGTTTCTTCTTTATTGGATGTAGCAATTTTACAATCATTGCAACTTGATAAAAGTTCTAACAGCAAAAAAGCTTCGATGCGCCTTGTAGGAACCTCATCTTTTCATTCAATCCATAATATTCTGAGATAATTTGTTTTCATTAAAAATTTTCTGAAACTTTTCCAATTATATATTATGCTTACTTCTCCAATTTGACTTATTCAAATGTTGACATAAGTGAAAAACAATGAAAAAATGAGTTTACTTATAAATATTACACAGAAATAATTACATACTTTTAATTTTAGTCATCTTCGATACATGATTGTGTTTGCTGAGAATACATATACATATATGTAATTCTAATGATTTATGGAATAATATTCTCAGATCGACATCATCAAAGAAAACAAATAACATAAAAGACGCAAGAATACATTAATTTATGACCACTAGATATCAAAACTGGAAGTGATGAACAGAAGAAGCGATAGAAATAAAATGAAAACATCTACGAAGCTGTTATAGCACACCACATACTTGTTAATTTTCATTTTCTATTTGAAAAGGTAATGTATTAAATAATTTCCAAATTAATCCGAACTCTCCAATCAAAAGAAAACCGCGTGGTAACATCAAAATCTTTTCTTCGATAAAAAAATTTAAAAATACAAGAAATCAAGGTTTTCATAGTTTACAACATAAAGGTGATCGCAAATCAACAAGAATGATGTCATCGTTCTGAGAATGACGTAAGTATGATGTCATACGTTATCTTCAAAACGATGATACAAGTTTGCCATCCTTTGAAAATTAGTAATCTTGAGTTTGTGTTATCAATGAAAAAAAGATATGACTCCAAGAAAGATAATTTTTCAATTTTTAATGTCGTTCTAGTTTTTTAATTATTTCTGTTTTGAAGAATGTAATCTTTGATTACTAAATTTCATGATAAATTAATCACTTTTAGTCTTTCTCTTTATTTAAGTATTTCTTATATCAATCATGATGGAGAATCTATCCCACGTAGATGTAAATGTAAGTATTCGATTCTATTTCTTTAAAAATCGCTAATATAACTCATTGTATTACATTCTTCGAAATACGTTAAGCATTAGTTTTCAAATATAACTCATTATTAAGGAAGTACCTTTGAAAGTCATTTTTCGAAATTTTATCAATGATATTTCCTCTCTTACCATACGAAATGAATTTATTGTGACTTGAAACAATTAATCCAAAATATTTATGTTTCCTAGATGTATGAAGGTTACGATGGAAATCTGGAGGGTACCATGAATATACCTGGTAGGCCGCAGACGAACATTGGAGCTCCAGATTTCAACACATTAGATGAACCTATTAAAGTAACAATTGTAAGTATTGCTACCGGCAGTGGTGTCTTTTCATATAATATACAGTCATTTGTTAATGATAATTTACAAATTACCAGATGCGTGATCTCATGGCGGTATGGATGAAATTCAAACATGTATTACAGCCTAAAGAAAAGAAGAGTTTGCTTAAAGAATGTTAGTATCAGTTGATAATTTAATATTTTTAATGTCGATGAGTTATTTACTGTAAATTAATATTCTTTCAGGGGATTTATGGGGACCATTGTTGTTATGTACGCTCATGGCTATGTAAGTAAAGATATTTCTTCGTTAATAAATGTGGCTGAAAAAGAAAAAAATCAATTTAATATTGAGAATTTTAATGTTGCATAGGATTTTGCAAAGTTCACCCGATATTGCTAATGGAAATCAACATGATGGCGGTCCAGAATTTGCTGAAGTATTTGTTATCGTGTGGATAGGAGCTCTAATAGTCACATTAAATTCAAAATTATTAGGAGGCAACATGTATGTTCGATTAATATAATAATTAGTAGTAACACGATAAACAGAATAATAAATATTATTTTTGCATTTCAGATCATTTTTTCAGAGTGTCTGTGTATTAGGATATTGTTTGTTACCAACGACAATTGCATTGTTATTATGCCGAATTGTGTTATTATTTCATCAAAACACCTTTTTATTTTGTTTGAGATTTGTGATTGCTATGACCGGTTTTGGATGGGCTACTTATGGTAAATAATGTGTTTCATTTTATCATTTCTAGTGACATAAATTCGTACAAGTTTTTCTCTAACATTATGGTAATCTGAACATTTTTCAGCTTCAATGGTTTTTCTTGGTGATAGTCAGCCTGCTGGTCGAAAAGCTTTAGCAGTTTACCCAATTTTCTTGTTTTATTTTATCATTTCTTGGTTGGTTTTATCACACACCGCAGAATAAAACAATGTATGATGTTAGCATGTGTAACACTCGCATGATATATTTATTGCATATTTTGTAAATTTTTCTATTTTTTAAATGAAAAATATTGCAATGTATTTAGTTGTATATAAGTACCATTTTCCAAGTCATGTGTAAATTAAACTTCCAACGTTATGTTATTCCTAAACTTGTTTTAAGGATTTTTACATATTATTACGTATTATTACTATTATCATGAACGTCTGATGTAAAATATAAATTTATTGAATAATTAGTTCTTGTTCTTATTTTCTGCGTTGTTTATATTCGTGAAAAAGATATGATGTCTTCTTATATGATTTCGCATATAATGGTTTTGAAAAAATCTTAAATTTCATGAAATTTTTATTTCGTTCGTTTCTCATAATTTGTACAAAAGTAATTAGATCATGGATTACAAACTTATATTTTTAACACTTCAAGAATTACTGTGTTGTAATCAAAAACAAAAAGAAAACTATTCGCACCATTTAAGAATTATTTCTGTATAAATTTTTTTTCAATTTACCTCAACAACATGGTAACTTATCTAAAAAAAATTTAGTACATGCAAAGAGAATACTATCTAAAAAAGTTTTATTGTAAATCAAATGGTCTTTCACATCGCAACAATTAACAAACCTGCTTTTTTAATTTTCATAATTTATTAATTAAAATTAAAAAATTTCAAGAAATACATGCGTAATCGTCAACATTACCCAATTTTCAGTCTTACAGCGGTTCTCAGTTTACTTGTAAATAAAGTAGGCAACTTATTTGACAGGAAATGCGAACAAAGAAGTTACAGAACATTCGCCTTGAAGAATGAAAATTTTTTGTTTTTAATTATATTTTCTGCGTACTGCTTAGCGATGTATTAAGCGTATTTAATCTGCGAAAAATAATTAATTTCTTTTTACAAATAAAAAAATTATTAATTTTTTGAACAAGTGATACTTTTGAATTCGAAAATAGTTATGAAATGATTTAATTTCTGTGATTAAAATCACAGCGTTCTGTACGTTATTTCTATTTCTCATGTTTCAAAGGAAAATTTGAATTTATTTAAAAATTACTAATCGTAAAAATTACCTAAATGATATGTGTCATAAGTCCAACTCATTAGTAGAAAAGATAATGTAACGCGGATACTGCAACAAAATAATATATTTTTATAATAAAAACGTAGGACGTATATTTTCATTCAGATTTTAACAAATTCATCTGATAAAAATTTAATTTCCAATGTTGACGAATTACACATCTTTCTTACATACGATTTTTGACTTTCAATCAATACATAATTATATACATAATCAAAAAAAAAAAAAAACGTAATAATATAATAATGCACAAACAAAAAAAAAAAGGAAAGAAAATCAATAAATAAAGTACTAAAACAAAATAAAAATCAAGTCAACATAAAGAAAGAAAATATAACGTTTTTTATGTAATAAACACAAACGTAGCAACATTGTACAAAACTGATTAATCAACTAAAAACGGATATTTACAGAAAATAAGTACAATGAATATTTAAATGTGACAAAATGATAAAAATATATTCTACGTACGATTCTACTTCTACTCTCGTAAAATTATAATAATGATAATAGAAATTCCAATTTCTAACATACTCGTAATAGTTACAGCAATTAATGATAATAATAAATTTGATTAAAATGTTTCACCGCATTATGTTGAAAATTACGTATACTTGAAAAGTTCACTAATACCAATATTGGCAGTATTTAACAAAATTCGTACAAAAAAAAAGAAAAAGAAGAATTAACGTTATCAAGTAAATAAATAAAAATGCTAACATTACGTAAAAAAGTACAATTTTTTCAAAATTTCTTATCGCAAGATTATAAAAGTTGCCTGCGTAATGTCACGGATATTATAATAGGGGTTCAGTACAACTGCGTGGTTTAAAAATGATTTATGATAAACTGATTGTTAATTGGTTTTCTTCCTCTTTAAAAATTTCAACTTAGACGATTATGAGATCAATTACATTTACAATAAATATGTTGCTTAATTGTTCTAATTACGTCGTCCGGGCGACAATTTTGATTACTTTAACGCGCGCGCACTCTTATAAATTTACTCGTGTGACGGCGACTCTTGCCACTGTCAATCGGTTGAATTTTGGTGATGATGATGGTGGTGATGGTGGTGGTGTGACGAGTACGAATGGTTGTTAGAAGTAACTAGAGCCAAAGGACTAGGCATTGAATTAGCTACCGCTATGCTGGTGGCCGAAGAGAATAAATGATTTGGAGTTGGACTGCCCATCGTAACCGAAGGCGGATTGATCCTCTTCTCTTTTTGCCGTCTAAATAAAAAAAATCGATGATTAAATAAAATATGACAGACTAATTACTCAGTTTGAATAATTTACTAACAATTTACCTGTTACAGAACCAAACTCTAACCACTTCTTTTTCCATAGATAGATTATCGGCTAGAATTGCTATTTCTTCCGATGTAGGCTTAGGATTAATTAGGAAAGCTTTTTCTAAGGAACCTCGGACCGTAGTTTCAATGGAAGTACGTTTCTTTCTTCGCCTGCCGATCGCCTCCGGTGTCGTTAATGGATTACTCAGCGAACTAGGGTTACTCATGGTGCTATCGGCATCGGAGAGCCATTTTTGCAGCAGTGGTTTTAATTTACACATATTTTTAAATGATAAATTTAACGCTTCGAATCTTGATATGGTAGTTTGCGAGAAATCGTTACCGTATAGTTTTCCCATCGCGAGACCTACATCTCCTTGAGTAAATCCTAATGAAAGGAGAAAATTATTAACGACGCTCGTAGAATAATTCGAAATTATGGGATGGCGGAAAACGATATATTTACCTAATTTAATACGCCTTTGCTTAAACGTTTTAGCGAACTGTTCTAATTCTTCGAGATCAGTAGTTTCATCTAAATCTAAAAGACGCTGAGATGCTACCGATGGTCTGATATGATGTAAACTGGAAGCCACTGTGTTGCTACTGGTGTTGTTGTTATTATTATTATTGTTGGTATTATTACTATTTCCGTTATTACTGGTCACACTATTATTATTAGTACTGGACGGTGTCGAACTATTACTGTTGTGTTGATATTGTTGGCACTGAGATTGCTGCTGTTGTTTTTGTATTTGCTGCAGCTGCTGAGCTGCCTGAGCTACGGCTTGCTGGACCTATAAATGAAACGAATGATTAATCAGCTTGAAATGAAATTCATTTTGGAAATCATCATTAAAGTAGGCACACATGCTGAAGGCTCATGTCATGTCAAGCGATTAACATACTTGTATAGAGTGAGGAGTCGGAGTACTAGAATTGGCATGCGGAGATACTGTGTTGCGATGAATATATCCAGAATTAGATGAAAGTAGACCCTAAAATACCATCACCAATTAAACCAGTGAGAAATGTAAATAGATATGTACATTTTTTCACACGTGCAAAATTATTGAAATAGGCACTTGCATTAGAATGAATCAACTTACAATTTTTTTTTTTAATTTAATATGCATTTAACTGAAATGAGCCGAAAATGGCGTCAGTCGTAGGTACTTCTTCGCATGAGATAATACGAACTGTTCAACTGTTGGATTTATTTTTAAATAAACTTACGCCACCTTATTGCAAATGGGGAGCTTTCTCCCCCCCCCCAAAAAAAATATATGAATTGGAATAGAATATGATGCCTTGTTAGACAGAGATAGACAACTTCGATGTTACTATTATGTTAGATATATTGTATACTTGATGCTTCGAAGGAACTTTTCGTTGATTCACGTGTACGATTCGTCGTGAACTACTTACATTATTCACCAATAATCAAATAATCCTCATCATCAGAATTATCGAAGTACCTACTCACTGACATTATGCATAAAATGGTTTCAGATATAGGCGTTTTAAAAAATATATTGTTTTTTACAGTCAACATGCATTTTTTCAACTGATTAGGTTATGAATCACACTTATGAAAGGGTAATACCACAAAAATTTTAAAGTTCATAAAATAATTTTTTTTCATCTAAAAATTAAATCTAGCTAAATTTTGAATTTTCATCATGCAAGATCACCACAACCAATAAGATTTATTCCATCAATAAAATACATTTTGTCATTACCAAAAATAATATTACCTATAAAACAGCATAAGTACCTACCTGATTTTGTAAATAAAACGAAGTTTGAGATAACTGTGAAGGGGTAGTGGGTGATGCAGCTGCTGCGGACTGTTGAAATAAAACGAATTGTTGCAACTGCTGCTGCAACGTTTGCTGATGATGTTGCAAAGCGTGTTGTAAAACTTGTAATTCTTGCGGACCAAGGGATGATAAATTTGGTAACGGCAACGCACCAGCGAGTTGATTTTGTAGAATAAGTTGCTGCTGACCTTGTGCTTGAGCCGCTCCTAAACTCATCAACTGCAAATGACACAAAGGGTTAATACGGTGAAAATATTTTTGGCGATTTTTTAAATGGCGAAAATATTCTGACCTGGTTTAAATGACCAGTTTGTTGAATGGCTGCTAAAGCTGCTTGTAAATTTGTAGGAGAAGGTGGCGGGTGTGTTCCGCAACCATTTGTCGACGTTACCTGATTAGTATTTACGGTTGAACTAGGAGAATTCGAATGTCTTTGAGATCCTGATACCTGTAAGCAAAATATTTAGAGTGTTAAGATCATCGGGAAAATAATTCTTTCGCTAAATGCCAACGAGTTGTAAGCATATTATCCTCATAAGCTTAATATTCTTTATATTAACGCTATTATTGTACCACAATAGAATGATTTTGACAATTTGGAAGCTATAGCTTGCTCAATTACGAGACGACCAAATTAATACATTCAAATATGACGACGAATTTATAGCATATGCAAACACTCGTCGAACGCTATTTGCATACTAATCGTGGTTAAAGTACGTTGTGTGGACTTCAAACGTTATAATTTTATTTTACAGTTACTCTTCGGTCATTTAATATTCTTCGTAGGCAGGATTCAGATTCCTTTTTTATACCCGCAACGTATAGAAAAATGTCTCAGCATAAGTAAGATATCCTTCCTTACAAAAATGGCCCTATCGCATTTAAATAAAATATTCGCTCATTCAAACGCAGACATTTTAGGCTATATGTGATCATTAATATTTGAAAGGTTTTTTATTACACTCCGAACAGCATTTTAAAACAAATGTTTCGGAAGTGCTGACTTGTAGATATATTCAAATAGTAGATAACCGTTGCGTATTCACGAATTTCAAAAGCACCCAAATCGCAAAAGCCTTTCGAAAACGTATTGAAATATCACAAGGATACCTTATGCATAATGTATGTAAGTCGTATATAGCGATAGAATGTTAAATTTCTCCAATTGGAATAATTAGACGATTTAGGACGAATAACTTGTTCACGTATTTGTGCTACAAAAATGGTAATGCTAACCTAAATGCCAAAATGAAATTTTATTCATTTTTATGTAGCGTAATTTCGTTTAATTTGAAGATTATCTTTTGTTAATAAATCATAGGTAATTAAAATGTATTTATTTCATAGAAGCGTTATGACGGTTGAGCTGCGAATGGAATCGCACAGTAAGGTGTTAAGGTTAAATGCACTTTTGTGAAATTTATACTTGACACGAAGGCTAAATAATTACACACCGAGATTATCAATGAATCTATGGAATTTCTTAATGATTTCTAATGATTAAAATCACAGGTTTTGAAATGTTATACCTACCGAAGTATTTAAAACGTTTAATAAGTCGTTAAGCCTTTTTTCTAATTAAAGAGGAAAATATATTCTCTGTACTTCATAAATTATTTCAGTTAAATTATAGCACTATTATTTACAAAAATTATAAGTAATTATTGTAATAGCTATAGCAACAAAATTACAAAGTAGGTCATTATTCAGTAGTTGCCTATCATTTCTTATCAGGAGATAGGATGAAATTACTTTCATGTCTCCCAAAAAATATGAACACTCCCCAATCACTTATTTGTTATGTAGGTATGGCACATATTAAAAATTCTCATATTCAATTTTTCAACCAATATATGCGCAAAAAGATTATAAATGGATGGATGTTTTACCATAAGGAAAAAAGATCGACGTACAAATAAAAAAAAATTAAAATTCGTAATTCCACTCACCAAGTTTATAGCTTCAGTATCAGCAGAATCAATAGAATCATTGATATCATCACTATTAACTGAACTATCATTGCTTTCTTCACTAGCTTCGTTAATAGTATCTGAAAAACACACCAAAAACATATACATAAATAAATTAAATTTTCTATCAATATATTGTAACATTGTCAGTACGACTCGTTAGGCTACATGTTTTTATAACAGTCTGATAGAAATTCGGAAAAATTTATCGATTTTAAAACAATTTGTCTAAAGTGCTGAGTGGTTAAAAATGTCCGGAAATATAGCCAAGAAAAATATTTTTAACGTCATCAAATAATTGAACATTCCTATATAGATACGTACGTATACTCGTTGAATAAATATAGTTCAATAGGTAGTTATAGTATACATTCGATTAAATCAATAAGTTTATTACGATTATACATACACGAAGAATAAAAATTAAAAAGTTGTGTACATTTGAAGACGAAAGTATTTAGTTCCACTATACGATTAGCCATTAGCACTATTCATTTCTACCATTTGTATTTTAGTATGGACTGGAAAGTCGCAGGCCAAGGGTGTTGGCCCATTCTGTAGGCCTACGTTTTGTCATAAATAATTCGAATATTATGCAAATAACTGTATTAAAACCCTGCGCTGACAACCAGTGCCAAAAATGACACTACCATATATTTTTATAAGAAAAAACAACCGAGTGCCAAAAACGGCACCTTAATGTATTTTTAGATATTTGGATATTATCCACAATCAGATTTTTCCTCAAGTGGATTCAAAAACATTGCAAGTTGTCGGCTACCATGATATATTATATTCTTGACAAAATATATGTGTGTAAGTAGTCAAGTACATCACAGGTTTTAAATCTTCTAAATACATAAATATAAAAATGCATGTTGGTGCCATTTTTGGCACCCGGTCGTTTTTTACTGGTTGTCAGCCCAGGGTTAACAAAGTTCAAAATGCACAAAATGAAGCATCTCGGAGTTTAGGTACTTGTAAACTAGGACCCCGATTATTCCAGCAATGCTAACGTTTATTTATTAAATGAACTTTTTAATCGATACTGTCAAGTTTTTGTTAAAAAACTAGAATCGATTCATTAACATAATTAAAATTTTTTTCTCAAGTCATAAGTTCATAAAATATATAGTTAGGCATTCAGTTTTCCTTCCAAACGTTGTTATTACCTACTCATTAGGTACTTCTTATTTCATCTCATTTCTAATTTTCTAGGTAACACTTTTCAATCTTTGAAATTCTGGGTAGATACGCTAGATGGGTGTAATTTGTTATAATTTCCAATTATAAGTAATGATTTGACGATATGTATGCTTGTAAAATTGTACGAAATAACGAGCAAGATCCTTTTTAAAAAACAAAATCTACAAAAACCAATTTAAAAAATAAAAATATGATTATTCGTAATATTATTTTTAATTATTTTTACTTTTACTGATAATAAATTCAAATCTCATTGGTTACAGGATATCGCACCTCTACTGCAACAACACCACATCTCAAAATACGTCAAATAGCCGAAACTCAAGAAAATAGCTTTTATATGCTTGTAAATAACGAACTTAACGAACAAATCTTCGAAAAAACAAAAAAATGTGAACTATTTATCGCATGATATCACCAAAGAAACGATACTCAAGAACTCAACTTCGCCATGTTGAAAACTACAAAACTGTGATAAAAAAGTGGCAACATTGTACGTATTAATTGCTGATTTTTTTATCACAATTTTGTAGTTTTCAACATCACAGTTTTGTAGTTTTCAACATGGTGAAGTTGAGTTCTTGAGTATCGTTTCTTTGGTGATATCATGTGATAAGTAGTTCGCGTTTTTTTTTTGTTTCTTCGAAGAGTTGATTTAGGTAATTAGTTAATTTCGCGATTGAATAGTTTATATTAAACATAATTGTGGAGTATACGATGTACGAGTAGTAAAACCGTTCAACATCCGCAATCTCTCTCTTTCAAATCAAGTTTATCGAAGCATTCGAGTAAGTACTACTGAAGACAGTTTTATATTTTGTTATCAACTCGAAGTAATTATTACAGTTGAATTTCACGAAAAAGAAACGAAACGAAACCTTCATCCATCAGAAACTCCATCGTAAATATTTCGAAATGAAGTTGACATCAGTATATTCACTTCATTGCATTTTACAGCATATCACACGGATATAGTATGTTTTATCTAATTATAACACTGGTTGCTAGTTCGTTAGCAAATGCCTATGTATGCTTTTCCATCGAAGCATTAGATATTCGAGTTCATATTCGCTTTCACCTACGCCATGAAAAAGGTTCCTGATAAATTACTAATTTAACATTGAAGTGAAAGGTTTACATTTGTTATTTACTTTATCAAATGAGTTGACGCGGAATGTTTCGGTTGACCTGATTGAAATCAACGATGTAGTATCTAGGTGATAGTAAGTATCTACTTATATGAATTTTCATTTCGATTAGCTTATATGTTTCATGTGAAACAATATCGAATTTGAAATTTATCTGATTTAGATGTTACGTAGATTTCAACGAAAGCGAATCTATAGAGAATTGTATTCTAGATGATGTATTCACTGCGATAGCAAATCCTAAATCCGGACCCGTGATAATACGAGCTCGAGCTATTGATTACTTCGCCATAATTCAAACAACCAACTCAATTACAACCAGTGCACACGCATTGTTGATAACAGTTCCACCCAAAAAATACGACTAACAAAAGGGAACCACCCTCCATAAGTGAGCTAATCAAAAGCGCCAAAAATTACCATAAAAGTAATTGAAAATTTCACCACATTGAAATTGCATACATGATGGTGTTTGAAAATGGTGGTGGAGAAAAAATTACCGAAGAATGGACATTTAAATAATTGGTTCAATGCGGGTAAAAGTATAGTGAAACGTTGATGATGCGTTTATCGTGATTTATGCCTAATTTTGGAATATAATACGAAATGCGGGCGCTTTTGATAATCGTCGAGCGCACATCCGTTGCCATACATATGCAGGGTGATGTAATGAACGATGATGATTTTCAAATCACGGTACACCATTTTATTTAGCATCTTTCACAAGGTGCCGACAATTACGAGCCCATGAATCAACTAGTAGGCGATAAAAAATGAAAGTAGAAGGCAAATTGTACATACCCTGACACGCGGAGTCCATTTTCATGGCTAACGTACTCGCAAATTGAGTAACAGCATTGGTTCGAAGGGTTGCTTATCCCTTCAATTTTATCATTCCTACTTAAAGTCGCTTTCTCCGGCTGTCACCCTTTTTTTTAACCCCTTTTTTTATTCTCCTATTTTAAATAAGCTTCGAAGCCATTACCCGATTTACAAGATGTAAACAATCTCCTGAGTAACTTGTTGGGGGCTTCGAGTACAACTTGTTAACGATGTTCGTATTTTCCGGCTTTATTTCCCATTTGTATCTTTTCCAAAGGCGTAAACGCATAAAGGTGATGTTTTTGCTTCTAAAAAAGAACGTAGCTGATGTTTACGGTCGGATTAAAATCATCGTGGATTTTATTGTTCTGAATTTCATGCTTGATGCTAATTTGCGAAGGAAAAAATTCTCCTAATGATGATCTATTTCATTACGATATTATGGAAGCACGCGCGATATGGAGTCGACGAACGCGTAAAAAATCCGATCCCTCTGGTTACCCAGTATCATTACCATTACAAAGTATTATACTCGAACGTTTAACAATCGCAATTCGTGTTTACCAATGAGAATGTAACAAGCGAAAGGGTTAATAGTACATGGTAAAAGGGAAGTATAGCGAACCGACTGCCAAGGCTCGTGTTCCGGACCCGGAGCGAATTCCATACCCTTTTTAATGGCTCATCAATGGCACGAGCCGCTTAGGTAAAATACCAACGCGATGTCTCTTTTTTTAAATGATCGAGGAAAGAAAAAATGGCCCCTGTGCCGCTAAAAGCGTGAACGGCCACGCGTCCTATAACCTTAACCCTTTGGAAAATCTGGCCGTAATATTTTCATAGCTATTTTATGCTCGAGCGTATAGAAAAGCGTACGCGTAAATGAATCGCATCCATGCGTGACGTCTATAAATTGCAAAAAAATTACTCACCGTTACGCAGAGGCGATGGCGATTTTCTTTTCACTTTGCCACGATTCTGTTCTTCTGTGTTAGCTGCGCAAAAATAAAAGCTATGTGAAAATCTAGTCGTCTCCAACCATAAAAGAATACATCGTACATCATAAGAGTAAGTATAAAATCAATACTACACCAAAGCTTTTCTCCCTTGATTATGCAATGCCTAGTACGGTGGCAACGAACAACGAGAGTGGACAACGGATAAGAAAATAAAAAAATATAGCCCGGTCCGAATTTAAAATTAATATTAAGCGCCAACGTCAGAAAGAACTGTTTGTTTTATCCGTTTTATTTTTCCGTATGGGTTCATTGAAAAACGATAAAGACCCTTTAGAATATACTCTTAAATACGTTTTGACCCTTCAATGCATCCCTTGGGAAGCACTGGGTTTGCCCAAGTTTTTGCTGCTTTCTCGTGCCGACGCACGTAAGCACTACCATAGTCTTCCGCAGCAGTTCCTTTATATGCTACGTTGAAACGCTAACTGTATCTTGGCTTCAGGTTCTCTTTGCTATGTAAATAAGCTTTGAGCTATGGTGCCCAACTACGCGTATGCTTATTTCGAGCTTTATTATTTTCCTCCTTGAACGTGCCAGTGTGGAGTTGAAAGTAACTATTTCGTTGCTTTTCATAAGAATTGAGAACTGAAGTGAAGAAATTTACAAGTGAACGGAATGTGAAATTCATGAGTAGATATTAGACTTAGCGGTCCACTGGTCAATAATTTACTCACTCAAAAAAAAAATCCAAAATAATTAATGGAAGCCCTCATAGTCCAGGAATGGTAATATAGGTTGCTCACTTACTCGAGCAAAACCTTGAAAAGAAAGCTGTGTTGCTCAGCCACACTTCGTATTTTCCCCAAAGAAGCAAATGGTATTTCTAAAATATTGATTTTTGATAAATATTCATTTTATTGTTTAAACATTTTATAATTTTTTCAATGGATTAACAAGCAACAGCAAGCTAGAAGTCATCATTCAAAATTGAAAAATTTACGCCATAGAACAAAACGAAGCTAAAAATTCGGAAACTAATGTAACAGAAAGAAATGAAGTCGACTAAGACGATGGAAATTATTTTCTCATTCTTTGCCTCCAAAAATTTTGTCAGATACGCGCTGATGTGTTAGATATAAAGTACTTTGAGCTCTTCATAAAGCATATAAAGAAATTTAAACTAGTCTTTTAGAAATTTCACAGGATGAAAGTTAAAACAAGAATTCATGTCATGAAGCAAAATCTCTACTTCAAAGATTGAAATGTATGGATATCGGATCGTGTATCCACCAGGATCTCTACAATCGACTGATAATGAAAAAAGACATGGTCAAACATCGAAAAGATCGTATACAAAATTTAATAAAATGATAAGACTAAAATGCCGTTTTTTTTTTTTTTATTCACGTCTGATTTTATAAAAAGAAAATAATACGTTTATATTAATTTTAATAAATATACATATCAGATTAAGATCTTGAAAAGTCGACATCAGCTTAAGAACTGTAGTAGCATTGTATCCTTCTTTAGGAGATTACCTGATAGATATGCGAGATAAGTACGATGAATTATTAGAGAAAATGGGCAAAATAACTGCAATGAATGTTCATAGCCGAAGACGATAAAGAAAAAATGAAATCACCATTTGATGAATATGAACTTCAAAACGAAAACATTAAAGTGTATAAAGAAAGCACAACATTTTTATTGCTGTATTAATGAAAAAAATAATGAAAAATTTCTGCTGCTCTTTTTATATAGAAGAATATTTATATTTACACTAATTTTTTTTTCAGCAGGAAGTAAAGCTTGATTTCGAACCAATTCGGGGTGAAGCCCATGAAGTTAATTGAATCATTTCATTTTGTATTATTCTTGGTGTTATCCCGAACGTCCGAATCCCTTTGAGAACAATGAAATCTGATAGACCTGAATGTCCGCAATTTATAGGCCTGAACGTCCGATGATGGAAACAATAGCAGGTAAATGACAGGTCTAATATTCAAAGGAAAACGTAGCAATATTGCCATATAGAATTTAGCTCTGCACTAAAGATGAAATAGGTTAAAATTTAGGAATTGGAAAATGAAAGAAATATTTTCTTGGACTATCCTTTCTATCATTAGAAGAAATTGCAGATTTTTCTTGTGAACTGATAGAAATTGCTCCCAATGAATATCAGCATAATTTTGCAGATTATTTGGTCACTAATTGTACTATATATCAGTTGATGCATTACCGCCATTTTTGTGGGCAGCAGCATCTTCTGCGAAGCCACATACTACAAAAATGGACCTGAAGCGTTTCGTAGAAACTACAACGCCAATTTTTACTCCCCTCATCCGCCTGTCTAGATTGTTACTGAAATTTTAAAAGATCGTTTCTAGGCATAGCTGATGTTGAAATGAATAAGTATTTAATGCCTAGACAGGAAGAATAGAATAGAATTGAGTTTATTGTTGTGGGAAATCAATATACATGAGGCCAAGTTAGTTGCTTTGATTATCCTAAAAACATGGGCCATCGCCATCAGGTTAAAGACCGTTATTAATAAGTTTATGACGGATATGTTAACGTTACCCGTTTTTTTTAATTTTTCATTATTTGTATTTGATATACTAATTTATTATACCGTGCATTCAAGTGATTCGGGTACTGTTTGTCCAATATAGCTTGAGACTTTTTGACAACGCAAAGGTAGGCAACAATTCATACATATATACTCAAAATGTGGATTGTATTACTAAGTAGGTATATGTGTTATTACCTATCAGCTCATCGAATTTCACTGGAAACGCATTTACCATACTTTTTTGGGCTTTAGTGTTTCGACTATTTGGCCAGCATGTTCAATTTGAACACATTTTGGGAAGTAATGAAATCGTGAAAATTGTCGCGCTTTTTGCTTAACGTCGCGCTGTCAAAAAGTTTCAAGCTATGTTTGACAGACAGTACAGGCAGCGAAAAAATTTCTTTTAAAATCATTTAAAATAGATTTTTTCTAATGCAAAGAAATTGTAATGCAGTTAAAATGAATTTATCCGCCTTAAAATTCATCAAAGTAATGATAAAATTATTTTTGATTTAGAAATTGTAATTTAACTGACTTCTGCCTATGAAGGTTGTAATGCTCAAAGGCTGAATTGATGTTAACAAATAAGCAGTGCTGCTGTATGGGTTTTTGCCGCCACAGGCTTTCTTCAATTCCGTGCCCTACCCTCCGCCCCCTTCTAGGAAAAACTCTGCAAATCCCCAAAGTAAAACATATTTTAGTAAAAACAAAATCATAAGGAATTTTTAAATCATAAACCAAAAATAATGAAATTACACAATTATATTATGTATTCATCGGCGCTCGTTTCAATTCATGAACGTATCGCGGCCAGAACATCATAAATGCTGGACAAGTGTTGTGAAACTTAGCGGTTATGCAACGGAAATTTTTATTTTTTTGCTGAAATTTTCTTAAAATTTTTTTTTGTCGGAATTAAGTAGTTGTTTACCGCCTCTAATTTGCCGCCATAGGCCCAGACCTACTGCGCCTATTGGCTAATATGACACTGCGATTAAGTGTTGAAATGATAAAAAATAAATTTATAGAAATGCGAATACGAAAGACTTATTCTCCTTATCATTAGGATTGATAAAATGGAGCGGTTTGGAAACGTTAAAGGGGTTGTAGCAGAGGCGAAACGGTCGACATTGTCAACCTCACCACGCTTCGTATTTCATTCATCGGTCTTAAAATCAATTACCTAAATACGATTTCGTCTGAGTAAATCTGAATGGACGCGAGGAGTGACGATCAAAGTGCTTTTGAAAATTTAATTTATCCTTTAAAATTGAAACCTATACAATTACCCCTCTCCGTTAGGTAAGCCAAGTTCTATCCTTTTATACGTAGAAAAATAATATTTTGAAATAGACGGGTTCCATATAGATACATGTACATATAAGAAATATATACGTATAACTCCTACTCGAGCTTCGCCAAGGCATACGAATTTGTTGGTAATATGGTTGTGAAATAAGGAAAGAATTCTGGAGTGATGCATACGTGTCCGAATAATACTGGTCGGTGTTTAAGAACGCGGTGCATTTCCGGCGGTAGGCTACATACGTTGGGATTCGAAGAAGAGCAGCAGAAAAAATGGGATTCGGTGGATGTGTAAAATTGCATACATTATCGCTACCGTCGGCGCATCGTTAACACGAACCGTACAATGATGGCGAGCCGGAGTAAAAGGCGAAGAGGCAATAAAAGCGACCGTGGGGGTGCTGTCGATATTTCATTTATTTGACCTTGATTTAGTCCCTGTTCGCTTGCATACATTTACAATGTGATGCCGTTGTTATTATAATGCGTTCGCTGTTGGCTGCAACGACATTCGAGATGGTTAGGGTGCACTTTGTTTCCGAGGGCTAGCGTATATTCGGCGCAAAATCATCAAACTGTACGAGCGCTGCATTGAATTCTGACCGTTTTCCAAGGTTCGGTTTCACGAACAGGGCCGCATCTGCATAAAAACCCGCCGCACTTCTCCGTCACCCACACAAATGGCCGATGCAGTTGTCAAAAACGACGGTGGTTTTCGAGCTACAGCGCGAGTTAAATAAAGGAATACCGAGAGCTCGAGAATTCCGTGTGCCTGTAAACGCGCCGAGCTATTTACGATTACGACCGTTTTAAGGCAAACGAGAGGCTGAGCTTATTAAATTTTTTTTCCTTTCGATTTCGATATCGCCCAATTTCCGTATATAGAAAATAGCTTACCGTCGGCTATTATTTGTCGGTTCGGAAAAAGCGAAGTAATTTAATAATTCGCCTTCGGCCAGACGATTATTTTTTAATCACAGTTCACCCTGTGTGCTGCGGGTGCTACCGTCCAAACGTGCCGGCGCCGTAATTTACGGAAAATGAGAAACTCTCGTTCGTTCTTTCTGAGCGATAATAATTTTCGCGAATCATTTTAAGATATTTGTTTTTGAAAGTCCCAAAGCAGGAAATTAACGATGAAAGAAAATTTCCTTCGCCCTGGAACAGGGTGGGATTTTTTGCTGCCGGTCGTTCGCCATTAGATTTTATATTACCGGCGCTAATTAAAACTAACGATGGTAGCGTTGGCCGGATCCGATTTGTCGGTGCTTTTTCATTTTTCTTTCCACGCTCGGAAAAGTTTTACGCGTCATTTGCACTTTTTTCATTTTTCCCAAAAATTTCATATAATTTAATTAACGATATAGGGAAGAAAATACGACTGCGAGTTAAATAAATACAATTATCGAATGAAATCGTTTAGCCATACTTTTTCGCCGGTGTAATGAAAAATAATGGTTTTGTTTTGATCGTTACAATTCGTATAGCCGAATTATGATTTCTTACAAGTCCTTTTCGAACGTGTTCGTTGGCAGTGAGGGTTGATTAATGGATGGCGTTCTCGATATACTGGAATGAAAACGATTATCCGCAGTAATCGAAATTCATCATATCTTTGTCGAGAAGTTGGTAAATTCGATTATTTCACGTTTTCGAAGATGTAATTACTGAGAGCCAGGATTTGTTGTGATTTGTTTCAGATTTCGTTTTTTGGGCAGAGAAATCGAAAGATTTTAATTTTCGAAAGGTAAATACAATATTGTATTATGGTGAAAATACCATCAACAGAATGATGATTTTCATTTCATTTTTATTTTGTCATTTATTTGAGTTTTTTCCAATATTATATTTCGTTTAGTTTTTATAGGTCGAATCATGAACACTCGAACCTTACGAGTACATGTTTACATTACCTACTTGATGAATTTTTTGGAAGCTGATGAACACTTTTTATATTTAATTATTTGATTTTTGATTTTTTTTTAAAATTATTTTTCTAATTAAAAACTGTTGCTATTACAACCTATCTGATTGTAGAAGAGAGGTCAAGGAAGGGTGTTGTTTTCATGTATCTGCTCATATTGCTGGCGGATATGGATAAAAATCGTTCGAGACTTCATACGAACACGCAAAAAGACTTACGGATTTTTGAATTCATTTTTAAATAACTGTTCACTCATATTTTGAAAAGAGTTGGAGATGAAGTGAGGGGTAAATAACTTGACTCACAAAAAAAAAGTGTTAAGAATACCGATATGTCCAAATTTTAGCTTTCTAAATCCACTTGGAGAGGAGTAAGAGAGGAAAACATAATGAAATGTTTTGAATTTTCCAGAATCTCCTCACCAAATTGATCTAGAAAGTCAAACTTTGTACCTGGATTTAGTTCGGGACCAGAATACGGCTCCTTAAAATTGGGTCAAAATTAATTCAAAATGACGGATTTTAAAATTTGAGGAAGACTTGAGGAGTCTCGAATAACTCAAACTTCATAAATATGGACACATATGGCTTCTAGAGATGAGAATTATACTATAAGCCGATTCCATTTTCATACATAAAGAAGGGGAAAAGGAGGGCTTTTTGTATTCAAAATGTGGTTGGAGTAAATGAAAGGTCGAACGCTCTTCATTATTGTTTTATGTGATAAAGTGAACCCAAGTGACTAACATATTTCAATTTTAGCCTCCCAAGTGAATTTAGAGGCGAGTCAAAGTAAGAAAGAATTTTTTTTCGGGCAAATCATGATAAAAAATTTCAGAATTTTCTTCCTTTCTTCACCAAATCGGTCGAGAAAGGTCAAACATTGTCTGTAGGGTTATTTGAGGACTAGAATATAACATCTTGATTTTGCGTCAAAATGAATCCATAATGGTGGACGATCAAAATTTGAGGAAAGCTTGAAGAGCTTCAAATAGTTGAAATTTGACTTCATACCGTTTTAAGAAAAATATTTCAAGTTCTCATCCAGACTTCAGCTTTAAAAAAATTGCATTCAAAAGTTGAATGTTGGCTCTCAAATGAATCAAAAAAATTAACATATGTAAATTGCTTGTAAAATGTGGCTTAATATAAAAAATAAATATATAAATGGTAAGTACGTGGAAATACTCGTATCATTAATAAATTACTAAATGAATTGACTCGAATCGATAAGACAATTTTAGGGGGGGGGAGGGAGGAGGGAGGCATGATTTTAGAAATTCGTAATAGAATCAGAAGTAGGAATGAATTTTATTATTTTTGGAGAATTAATTTTTTTTTTGCAGACGAGAAAAGAAATAAACTTTTATTTAACCTAATCGGACGTTTATTGATTCTGCACGGAAGGGAAAGAGGTGGTTGTAAGTAAATGTAATTTATTCGCGTGAAGGAAAAAAATCTTCATTATTTTTCTTATCTTAAAAAATGTGAATATGTCAAAACGGTCGTCTATTGTCCTACCTTCCTCTAGTTTTTCACCGTTATGGTAAGTTTTTTTTTTTGTTTGTTGTCAAAACAGTTAAATATATACTTATAATAAGCCCTTGAAGAGCCCAAAATACCTATTTCAAAATATCACCTTCCAATTTACATTCAAAATGCATCTGTATTATTATTTAACACAACTTGGGTGCCATCATGCTGTTTTTTTCATTCGAGTTACATTAATATGATATTGTGAAACCGAAGTAAGCAAACAAGACACGAAATTTTGTGAAATATTCTAAATCGATAAAAACGTCGTTGTCTCGAAAAACAGTTGACTACCGGGTGTATTAAAAAATTTTTCTATGTGGAAATTCTGAAAGCGATTTTTATTTTTCTACGATTATCTAGGTTCACCATTGAAGCACAAAAATATTCAAATTAGTACCAAATGTTCCCAAATATGTCTCCAAAATACAAATTCCTGTGGTTTTATCTCAAATTGTGTCAAAATATGCCTCTAAATTTGGGTTCGAAATAACGAAAATTTTATTAATCACCCAGATATGGCGGATACTTCCCATAGATGTGAAGAAGAATAATATGCAAGAATATGATATAATTCCCCCCCCCCCCTGCTAACTCCAATTCCTCGATGTATAACTTCAAAATATATTATCGACGCCAAACGTGAAATATCTTCTCCGTCATCATTTCAATACAGCCATCATCGGAGCTGAATGAGAACGCAAACACATTGGCCATCGCGACCGTACACAACTCAGAAGGCAAAAAGTAGTAACGCGAGGAAAGCAGAAACCCGGTCCAAAGCTCGCGCTCCTAATGAAGCGCCGAATGACACTAAAACCTTTTTCTCCCACGATTCTCGTTCGATTACGTAATACGGGGGAGGAAGGAGAAAAAAAAGGCCATAGCGTGTTCGCGTTAAATGGACTTTCGCAATCGTACATCGACGTACCCGAATCGCCGTCCGAGCTGGTATAATTAGAATAAGGGTCAGATTTATTTGAGAATGGAAACTACGATAAAACTTGGAAAAGGAGCTTCTGCTGTACGCGTATTCACGCTACGAAGAGCACCGATAAAGAAGCTCGGCGCGGGGTGGAAAAAAAGGAGAAATAATTATAACGAACGAAATGAACTTGTTTAAGAGGAAAAAGTTGGAATTTGCAAAGAATAAGGAAAAGGGATCGGCGAAAGCTTACGCCATTAATAATCGATAGACAATGGTGTACTGTGTTTTACCCTCGAACGGGGCGAAAACTAATGTGCGAGAGGTGCAGGCGGTATTTCGCTAACGAACAAGCTTTTGCCAACAACTGGTCGTTTTCCCTCTTGAAAATTTCATTTCGTAGGTTACCCCGACCTGCCCTGCTCGCCGGGCTGTTTCAACATGCGAACTGATAAATTATTCTTCTTTCGGCTTAATTCCTTTTTTTTCCTCTTCGTGCGGGGGTTTTCCTTTTTCCACGTCTGTTGGCCGAGTGAAGGTTTTCGCTTAAATTACCTATACGAGGTGGACGTACTGGTACGCTCGAATGTCCGTCCTCGTAATCGCGTATTAACGAAATTCGATGGCGTGTCGATAGTCGATTTATTTTCGTGCATATGTGAGAGGTAATTGCGACGGTGATTTTTTTCCTTGCTCGACATTACGAAG
The DNA here is from genome assembly GCA_009761765.1 of Phenacoccus solenopsis. Taxonomy (NCBI): domain Eukaryota; kingdom Metazoa; phylum Arthropoda; class Insecta; order Hemiptera; family Pseudococcidae; genus Phenacoccus; species Phenacoccus solenopsis. Next base: position 48,037,493 of record CM019752.1, on the reverse strand, counting down.
GCGTATTTCAACATTACGTGAATAGCGATGGCGGCGGCGACGACGACGACGTTTTAAATTATGAAAATAATATCGACCCAGCATACCTATTCTGTATACCTATACGTGTAAAACATTAATCCGTTTGTCATACGGAAATTAAACGAATATTATACGATTGTATTAATATAGCAAAACCCGTTCGTTATTCGTATTGTTGTCTGTGGCTGTCATATAAAGATTTTTTTCCCCCTTACATATACGGCGACAAGATGGCTATACCTATACGTTCATATGCATATACACGCGCACACACATCGAACGTATTATTTATGCGAATAATCAGCAGAGATGGAGATCCAATAATAAAAAAAAAATTGTTAGATTATCGGCTCGTTTATTCCAATCTCGTCACGTCCTCGTCCGACCGAGCGAATACTCGATGAATGCGCTCATAATGAGATAGACGCTATTCCGATCTCTTTCTTTGTCTAACCATAGAGCGGAGACTGCATGCAATGTAGCCGTCTCATACGTATTGGTCGGTACACATATATGAGCGAATAATAATACCAACGTTATATCTTTTTCCACTAATTCGCGTCGCATTCCCATTTTCATTCCATTCTTAGCCAGTCCCTCGAGTGGTTTTATTGACCGGTATGCGCGCTCCGTAGATAGCCGAGCTAAACACATCGCGCACTTAATTTATCATTAATATAAACTTTTCATTAAAAATTTCATTGCCCTACTCCGATTCTTAGAAATCGATCGTCCGATTTGTCGTCGTCGTTCGATGATCCCAGTCTATACGGAGCATTTTTTTCCATACTCTTCCGTCATTCATATAGCAGACGGTTATGTATGGAGGTAGAGGAAAAAAAAAACAGCGAACACGAGTCGTCGATTTTATGAGATACCAATAATGTAAATGCGATGCTACCGTAGTTCTCAATTCGTATTCAATACACCCTACCTTGGAGCGATGATGGAAAAAAGTCGTCTGTTTAGAGGTAATATATTGCGCTTTGGACATGATCGAAAAGACCATTCCAACAGGTATGTACCTCGGTCGCCATATCGAAACGTGAATTCAATTAACCAAAGTATGTTTTAATTGGATGTATTCGGTGGTACTATAGTGAATAGGACATTCAAGAGCTGTGACTGAACTTAGGACGGATTTTATGGGCTTTTTGTGAGATATTTTTTCTCGATTTGCTTATTTACACTTTTGAAGAAATTTAGAAATTTTTTTAATTTTTGGGATTTTTTTCCATTTTTGGAATGTTTTTTTTTATTTTTTTTTCATCATTTTTGAATTAGCGTTCATTTTTAGTCATTTTTTAATTTTTATATATTTACAAGTAGAAAAAAATCATTTTTATTTTTTTTACTTTTACTTTTCTTCGTAAACATTTCTATAACTTCTGAATTTTTTGATTTTTTGGATATTTTGTTTTTTCATTTTCAAAATGTTTTCATTCATTAACTTTTTAAATTTCGAAGATGTTTTTTAATTATTGAACATTTTTTTGGATATTTTAAAATTTGTTAATGTTTTTTGAGTTTTGAAATTTTTGACTGTTTTTTGCTTTTTTAAGCTTTTATCATTTGAAAACTATTTTCATTTTACGAATATTTTTTAGTCGTTGATTTATTTTAGACATTTTTTAATCTTGTAGATTTTATAGATTTTTTTTTAGGTACTACTTACTCTTCATTTTTTTGACATTTTTCAATTTTTGAGCGTTTATAAATTTTTATTTTTAGACATTTTCTCGTTTTAAAAATTTTTTCAATTTTTACGTACTGACTTTTCTTCATTAACGTGCCATGTACTGCAACAAAGACAAAAGTCTCGGAGGAAGTGGCGAAGATTAAATGAGGGGGAGGATGTAGGTGGTTTTAAAAAAGCAAAACAGGTTGTCTATTCTCTTTTCACTATTTCCAAGGAGTTCTGAGAGAGTTGAGGGAAGGGAATATTATGTGACCATATTTGATTGAATTTCGTACAATCTAGTAGAAAGTGGTGAACAATGACTGGAATATTGCATTGGGAGGAAGGGTTCAGAAATAAAAGGTAGGAGTGGAAAATTTGTGCATAATTTTATTCATTTTGTAATTTTATAGGCTTTTTTTCAATTTTTTTAATTTTTGAGGTTTTCCAAACATTTTAAAATATTTCATTTTTTTAATCTTTTTTTACTTCCAAGTTTTTTTTTTTTTTTTTTTCATCTTGCATTATTCAACCTCGCTTCATTCGTAATTTAGAGTGTTGGACGACATCTTAAATTGAAATTCCTTACATTATAGTTTGTTACATAATTTATTTTATAAATATTATCCGATTTTAATATAGGTTCTCGTATTTCTCTTCATTTGTTTTGCACTTTTTGCATTTTTTTCATACCTTTTTTCATTTCGTAGTTATGTATTGGACTGTATCAGTTTCGGCGTATTTTTGGTATATGAGTCTCTCTGTTCCTTTCAGCAGGTATTCATGTGTTAGCTTTTTATGGCCCATTTAAAATTTTGAAAAAGTTATTTTTGCATTTCTTAAAAACTTTTTTGATTTTTCAATGTTTCAAATAACCTGGAATTTTTTTTTTATTTTTTTATATCATGTTTTGTGGTTGATGATTAATAATTTTCGATTTTTAGACATTTTCTCATTTTAAAATTTTCAATTTTTAATTTATGGTATTTTTTTTTTAATTTTAAAACATTTTCAATTTTTAAATGTTATTGAATTTTTAAATTTTTGAATTTTAAAAAAGTTTTCTTTTTTAGATTCTTTTTTCAATTTTTTCGTTTTAATTTTTTTTTCAACTATACGGCATACTGCATTTTTTTCATTTCACATATATATTTTTTATGTTTCTCAGATTCTTGTACATTTAAAATTTTTATTCAAGACTCTCATTAGAACTGGTAGTCAAGCTGTATTGAATTTCGAATTTTGGAATGTAAAATTTGAATTTGGATTTCACTTTGAAACATATATTTTATTGTTATTTTGGTAGTTATTTCATTGTTTATATTTTTTATTATTTTTTTTCATTTTTATTTTTTTTTACGTGCCGTGTATAGCAGCTATGGCTAAAGGCATGGTTGTAATGATTATATTAATTTAAGTAAGCCAGAAAAATTCAAAAATTTCATGAGGTTATTTATTTGCCTACTCTACAACTCAAAACTTTATCCAGTAAAATTTATTGAAGCGGCGAACTGCATATTTTATCATTACAATGGTCTTTTCCAATTTCATGCATGGTTTTCTTTAAAAATATAATTATTTTTTTTAGATGAAAATTTAAATTTCCGAATCTTGGCAGGTTGCCTTCTTTGCTCACTCCACCCTTTGAGCAGCTTTGCTGTCAAGTCTAGGATCCCGATATTTATATTCTTTCAGCCATAGGTTCTCCTAGCTACCTATCTAGGTACCATCGATGGCCTATTCGTATCGACCAACTAGCAGAAAAACGAGAAAAACAATTTTCTGCGTTCCAAAAACTCCTCTCGTCGACCCTTCTTTATTTAACGATAACCACGATTGTTTTTCCAATTCTTCGAGCATGAAAGGTATTCCAATGATTTCATTCAGTGATGACTAAAATTTGTTTTCAAAAGAAGCGGCCATTTTAAAAGCGAATTTTAGTTGTTTTCTCCTTCTCCTCCATCCGATACTATGTAAATGCCACGATTTACCGTTTTAATTCAATTAATAGGAAAAAAGCGTGTAATAAAAAAAAGTAAAATAAACGAAAGTGTCGAAATAGCAAAAAAAATTCGCCATCCTGCGGCTTCACCGGTGTAATAGGCTCCCGCTGAGACTCATTTCAATACCGTTTTGGCATTCTTGTCGTTCGAATGAAAAGAAATCTAAACCAAAACCTCATCTCGGGCACAGGCAAACTACGTAGGTAGGTCATCGATGCTCTGCATCACACCTTCAGAGTCTTCTAACAAAACAACCACCCTGTTCGTTCATTCACTTAATGTATTCATCGACAGAAACAGTCCAACGTAGTGCAGACATAGATCTGAAACTTCGAAGCTCGTCGTCCCCGCAACCCTATCGTTCTTCTAAACCACTTGTTCGACCCGGAAAAAGGAAAATGCAAAAGGTCGGAAAAATCTGCGTATTTTGGAGCACCGCGGTTGAATTATGTCTGGATGATTGTTGACGGCAGCTCCTCCGGTTGTTAAACTCGCTGCCGATAGAGGTGGGTAGGCGGGGGTAAATAGTTATTTTCCGCGTATTAAACTCGGCCGGTCATTTATTCGTGTGCCGGAGAAGAGGGCTGGTACGCGCGTACATTCGTCGTCCGAATATGGCGAGATAAAAAGCAAAACCTCCGCGCCTTTCGTCATTCGTTTAAAGACCCTTTTAACCTGGCTTATCTGCGGTATGGCACAAGACAGAAGAAATGTAGCGCTAACCCCTCCGGTACTTTGAATGCGTGGCCGATCTCGTATAGCTGGCTGTTGGCTATAAGGTGAGCTGAAATAATCAAGCGATGCGGTTCGATGACAGGGCACACGTACCCTTTTAACTTTGCACCTCATTTACCGTTCAATAAATAATACCGAGGCTCGCGATACAGCGATCCTTATCCGAAGCGTATTTTATACGACGATGGAGAACGCGTGCGCCACGAGTATAATGCGGGTAAGGGGTTTTATTGTAATCGCGTGGTGGGAACGGGGAGCTGGAATTTTTCATAAATTGTTGGAATTTTTCGTGACGAAAAATTACTCATTTTTGTCGAGTGTTTTAGCACTTCTGTGATTTTTTTTTTAATCGAATATGTATATTCGGTAATAATCATTAGTGAATGAATGAAAGATCGGTCATAATTAAATTTCAGTTTTAATGAGTTTTCGTCGTGACCTTTTCGTTCCTCCTCCCTTCAAAAAATCAGCTGATGTATTATTAAGGTGCTTGTTAATGCTTGTTAAAAAATTTTAAAATTCTATACTGCATTTCCTTCTTAGTTATGATAGTTATGGAAAGAAGTCTATTTTTTTGCCTATTTAGGAAATTGGTAATAAATTTTTGAAATTAGTTATATACCATCAAGAGGGAGGAGAAGAGAGGACAACTTGCTTCAAGCTTGCACTTTTTAACGGGATTCTGTAAAATAACTCGAAGCTTTACTTTCTTTAAAGAATGAATAGAAATCTCCCAAAAATAAAAATGTCCGACAATATGTGAAAAATGTGCAAAAAAGTCGAAATAAAAAGTGAAAAAACCTAAAAATCCCCAAAAAATGGAAAAAAAAATTGATACCAAAAGTGAAAAAATATTCTAAAATGAGAAGTCTAAAAATGACTAAAATTCAATTTTTTATGCGAAAAAAAAAATCGATTCGTAAAAATAATTTTACCTAGGTAGTTAAATTGAAAAATTAATTCTCGATGATAAACCTGCGCAACGTGGAAAATTTTTTGGCATACTCTAATCGCATTTCTTCGATACATACAACGAAATCGATTATGAATTAAAACCGAAAAAGCGGTTATTCCAAATTGCCACAACTTTGAATTATTAATTAACCAAACGGAAAAAGTAATTTCGCCAACTAGAAGTACCGGAAATCTAAAAACAGCTGCTTCGCTCGCCTATACTTAATCACTCGTATAGGTTATTTTTCTAAACACATAGAGTCGCGTAAAACCGCAACAAGCTATACCTCGGGGCGACCTATTCCCCTAATTGTCTACGCGGCCACATACGCGGCTAAAAAACCAATCAAAATTTCTGTTTGTTCTACCGAATAAAAGTCACGACACGTCGTGGGGTGTTTCAGATAAAGGGTAATGCGTGCGCAAGAAACCGAATACAAAATACCCCAATATAACAATCGGCTCATTTAGCGTAAGCCATTGTAGCGTAGGATGGCGCGAGTTTATTTTAATAAATATTCTTATAGTCGTCTATTCGATTTTGGCGACCAGAAAAAATATTTTTTTAAAACGGAAACGCGTTTTTTTTCTTCACTCGGAGAAAACGCAGGCTATTCTTGAAAGGTTATTTAATGGATGGAAAGATAAATTCGGCAAAGAGGAAATAAAAGCGGCAAACCACTTTGTTCAAAGGTTTGCAAAAAAAATAACCTATAGAACCTTTTATTTAGCGCTAACTCGATTTCTAGTCCACTCAGGCAAATTGACTCGTTCCCTTCGAAGGGGCTAGTTTTTTTCTCGGCCAGTACAATGAAAGAGGTAATTTCAAAAGACGAAAAACGCGCGACTTAACGTGCCAAAACGAAAGGACTAGGATGGAATAGTCAAATTTTTTCATCGTTTAGATATGGCCGGGCACGTAGTTGTATTTTTTTTTACGATGAACGTTGAAAAGAAGGTTTTTTAAGATTTTTTATTCTTAACAACGAGTTGGTAGAGTAGGGCTCGGGCTTGCGGTGCACCACGTTTGTTAGGTAGGGGGAGGAGGCGAACGCATTTAAAGGATTTATTTATTTCGTGATTTTTTTAAATGCCTTAAAACACAAATTTTGGATTTTTTTAAATACATAAAAAACAAAGACAATAAGAAATGTCAAGAAATGCCAGTAAATTAGCTGGATGGCACTTTTATTATTTGATATTTAATTTATCGATGTATCGAACAAAATAAGGTTGTTTTTTTTGTATTCATACGAACCATCGAAAATTTTACCCCATGAATTAATATTAACACGTGTTACAAGAGGCTTCAATTTCGAAAATCCACGAATACCCCTTAAAAATTGTTTAAATCGAATATTAGCCAATTAACATTTTTTCGCCTTCATATAGGTCATATTTAAATCAGCAAAAACAAAACAAAAAATTATTTGCCAATTTTTCGAAATTTACAGGTTTTAAATATTTTTATAATTTACATTTAAAAAAATCCCATTTTAAAATATAAAAAAAAGATCAAAATTTTAATTCCAAAGTATAATAGTACATCTTTTGTGGTCTTACACTTAGAGATGATTATAAATGAAATTATTGCATTCTTATAAAAGCAGTTTTGATTTTTTTTTTCAATTTTCTAAAAATTAACGAAATTAAAAAAAAAATTCTTTCACATCAAAATTGAAGAATATGAAATTTCCGTGCACATGAAATAAAATTGATAATTTTTTGAGTATTTGAGTGATTGTTTTAGGAAATTTATGCGTTTTTAAGATTTTTTTTTTTCATTATCAGCGTCTTTTGTGCCAGAGAAAAATTTCATGTTTAACAGATTATAAACTTTTTTCTAAAGCTACCTATTTGTTTTGGAAGAATGTCCAACAAATAAATGCTCTTCCATAATATCCATGCATTTCAACGATTTTTTTTTAGTGCAAAATCAACACTAGCGAATTCGAAATTTCTCGACACCTACGAAATTCACAGATTTTTAATAAAGACATTTTTTGTAGTTTTACACTTGCGTACCGAACCATCAAAATTTATATTCTTAAAAATAATAACCCTCCTTTCCCCTTCCACCATTGATCTGAATATTTATTCGAGTCCCTCTTCCCCCCTCTCTCATCTGGACTCAATTAGTTGAAAAAATAATACATTTTTATTCATGATACTTGATAACATGAACTTATAAGTTAGTCATTTCCAACTCCAAACTGAACTATGATTTTTTTCATTATGATGATAAAATATAAATTTTTGAGTGTTTTTCTCAAATCCATGAACTACTGTAGATTTAAAATGCATCCAAAAAATGTATTATAGATGCCTGAATTTGAAAATAAATTCATAACTAATATTTTTTTGGTCGTTGGAGAACTAAATATGACCTTGAAATAGAAAAAAAATTAAATTGCCTGTTACACACATTCCTGAACTTTTTGAGAAAAATTTGGAGAATTTTTCAAGATTCAAGTCCACTATCGCAGCTATTAATATTATGTGATCAGGTTGCAATTTTTTTGGTGATATATTTGAAGGCTAATGGAGCTCTTTTTTAGCTGATGTTAATTAAACAGTCTAATGTCATCTTATAGGTGCCACCCTGAGACAGTATAGACCACAGACCAGTAATATGTCCCTTAATATTTCGAAGTAGTTACTAATTCTATAGCCAAGATATATCAATGGAAATGGAAGGGTTTTTGAAAATTATTTTCAGAATATACGTTTTGCAGATCTACAGCCGAGATAATATGGGGGGGGAGGGGTAAGGGGTATGCTAAAATTTTTTAATCTATAAAAAATTTATGAATGTACTTCAAGACATGATTTAATAAGATGCAAAATTTTTAGTCATCATTCGTAGGAATAAAATTACAATAGTCATAACGAATTTAATTATGGATTTGATTTTTGTAAATTTTGGAATTCTATTTCAATATAACTTACACGACGATTGTTAATATAAGAGAATTATACAATTTAATAATCTTTAAATATCAAGAAATTAGGCTCTTGGACGCATTATGACTTCCCACCCCCCTCTTCACATGGCTATGGTACTAGTGGTTACAACATCGACGCTTTAACGAAATGAAAGCTTTTACAGAACGATTTTCGTCAAGTAACTGATTGTCAAATGATACAGAATTTTTTGTTAGCCATTTTATTATAATTAAGACTTATTTAAAAAAATATTTCATTCGAATATTGATAAAAAAATCTCACAAAATAGTGAAAACATTATACACTTCCTTAAAAATCAATCATAATTATATGTAGCTCTTCTTCATTTCATTTTTATCTTGAAATATTTGAAAATAGAAATAATTCTCATTTTTATTTATTGTTATTTTTTTTATACTTTACGAAATGCCAAAAAAACCATAAATCGAGTTGTCAAACCATGAGAAGAATAATTTAGGCGCCAAATAATTCTTATGACGAATAACTGAGCAACAAGTAATCGAGGTTATGGTGTATTTTTGATACTTGTTATTTTGCAATTTTCAATGATTTCTGCTATTGCTGTTATTAGTTTAGATTAACAAATGATTGATTTCCTTTGCCTGGAGAAAATAAATAAATATTTTCTCTAATCGAAGTATTCTAGAGGAGCTAAGCAATACCTCAAATGACACTGCCTTTTTTCCCCTTGCCCCCCTTGCAATTATAGGAGTATAAACAAATAGAAATTATCGACGTACCTGGAAACCTTAATCTAGCATTGACGGCGGCCATTCTCTCGTCGTCGATGGAGTTATCGTCGAAATCGTCGATAGCGGTAAATTTATCTTCGGTACGAGCCGATTTGATATTTTTCATATTCTTATCTTGCACATGGTGAACGAAACGTCTATCGTCCATTCTTCGTATACGAGCGAACGAAAAGGGCGGCGATGGCGAAGGCTTATCGGCGGATTTTTCCTCCTCCTCTTCGATAATTTTTTCGTTCTTGAACGGCGTATCGGGCGTGAAATATCTACAGTTCAATTTACCATCACCAGTCGCCGGCGCATTTCTGGCCGCAGCCGCCGCTTGAGCGAAACGTAGCAGTCTTTGGTCCATGATTTTCTGAGCTTCTTCTTCGAGTTTCTTCTGCAGCACGCTGCTGGCATGGACGAGGTCTTCTTTTTGCGTTTTTCGCCACAGCAAACCCGCTTCGCGCCACATTTCGGGGATTTTTTCGTCTGAAAATCAAATCCAAGTGTAAATAAAACCACGTATACGAACGTTCGCGGATTATAATTTATACGTATCCTGAGGCCATCCCTACGCCGCATAATACCGATAAAAGCCCCCGCTTCTATATTCAAATACGTTCTATTGATAGTCGACCAGAGGTTACCCTATAAGGTCGTGGGTTCTTTTGGCGATTGCCAAGAAACGCGTAAATTAGTCAATAACCGTTTGCATATGAATAGGTGGAGATACGTCGGGGTCTTCGTGTCTCCTCGTATATTTACGATATCCGCGTATAGTACAATATATAGCGGTGAATTAGAGGAATACCTTTTTTTTTTTTTTTTACGTTCGCGTATTTTTTCCATAATAGGTAAATACTATGCGTGTAAAATAATATAAAAAACTACATAACGGTATCCAAACCGGTGACCCTTAGTTTTGATGTTTTTTACCCTTAAAAAAACGTTCGGCTAACAATCGACTCGTAGTATTTTAAAAGCCTAGTACCGTTTTTCCAGCTCGCTCACTTGTCTACCTAATTTCATTATATAAAATGCTAAAAAATAGGGAAGTTTTTTGTGCAACGAACCAGTTAGTTTTCATATTGTGTAAACTCGTAAGTTGTAAAAAGACGTAATAAATCATTCATCGGTGTTTTTTAATTTACTATTGCGAAAGCTTCTAATGGTATTTCCAAGTCTCAGATTTATTAGAATGAGAGTACATAGAGGACGAAACGAGTCTACTATGAATACACCTAATAACGAATTCGTATCGATTGAATCGAACGTAGTGTACGTCAGAAAGAACGCCACGGTGGTTAACCCATCATCGGAGATGTATCAATTTTTAATGGGAATTCGCTACGGAGAAATTAAACGCGTATAATTAGATTTATATTTTTGCATTTTCAACGCAAACTGTTGTATAGTTTGCGCAGCTGCGATCGTAATGCCGCCCAAAAGGGTGAACAATGAGGATTTTTACATTAGTAGTGTAATCGCAAAACGCACGCGGCACGAGCTAAAACACATGGATTGGTCGGACAGATGAACGATGCGGCGAAATTATTGACACGATGTGTTCGAAAAGCTAACCCCACAAAAGGCCTAGATTTTTACCTATACATTAAAATATGCAAGTTATAGACAGAATGCCTGTAGTGCCTAATTCGCGTCTAAAGTCGTCCATCTCTTATAGAATATATTATTTGTGCATGAAATCTTAAATTATAGAAGGTCTTCGAATAGCACTCGAGCAAACGCAGGTGTCTACCTTTTTGCCAAAAATAATCACGAGATGCTCTTTCGAAACGTTCACGTCGTATATTTTATACCTGGATACGACGAAAAAAAAAAAAAGGTTAGTATTTCCTATATATACCTTTCCAATTTTATGTATTTTTTCATCAAATAACAAGCCTCTAGGAATATTCTAATGTTCGATTCGAAACTATAATAGGAAATGGCCAACGAATTCGTACATTGTTTTAGATGCTTCGACGGCCATTTTTATTCGATGGTGGTGCAGATTGCCGGACGTTTTAAGTGACGTTGATGTATTTTGCGAAATGCGCATCCATTTGTATTTATCTTAGAATCATCTATTGATAATACGCGTAGATGTTTCGAGAACGCGGAGTAGATTAACGAACTAACACGTTTTTCTATACTCAGTGGGTGTGTGGTGGAATGGCGGAAGCGAGTGAATAAGCTTTTTAGCCTTATAATCTCACAGATTTCGTCGTTTAAGAATGTCATTAGAGTATATAGTGGAGACATGTGGATATGAGAGAGAACTACAGTGGCTTCGAAGGAGTTGGAATTTGTTTTGAAATTCGCTATACCAGTGCTATCAGTGGCAAAGAATGGAAACAAATGATTATTACGATGAAAAAAAAACCATTGATTTAATTATTGCTCTAAATGATTATTTACAATGAATTTATGAAAAAGAAGTTCTTTATGCAGGAACCAACTGAATAAAAAAAAATCAGTGTTAATATCTTTTTAAATATTTATTTGTATCGAATCATTTCTTCAACACGCATTACGAGGAATATTTAAATTAATTTCAAAAAATCCTTTCACTTTCATTTCGCTAGATGTATATTTAATCAGAAAATTTGGAAAGGTGAAAAACTAAAATCAACGCGTTTGTCACCAAATAGGGGTGTAAAATCACCCTCGAAGGTTTTTCCTTGTAAACACCCAGATGGGCTGTTATGACATTCCGTTACATTTTTTAAGTGTCCGAAGCCAAGATATAATGATAAATGACTCGAGATTAGGCTTCAAAAGAGGGTACGTTATTCCTGTTTTTTTACCGTTTGAGTATACTAAACGTACACTTTTTTGTCATTTTTCACAGGTATAACTCGGATTTTTACTAAAAATAGAATTTTATGAAGAATTCGGTTTTAGATTAAATTACTAGTTAATCGAAGGATTTTTGAAATTTAAATTAATATAAAAAATATAAAGTAAAAAATATTATATAAATATTCAATTAAAAATAAAACTATAAAATAAATTAATTTATTCAATATTAAACCCAGAAACTAATTCAGATTCTTTTTCAAAAAATCATCTGGATTCTGGGTAAAAATTTTCACGGAAGGGAGTGGTGTTAATAATTTTGATGTAAAAAAAGATGTTTTTTTTCTAATATATTGATCAGGTGTTCGAGTTTATATAGACACAACCAGAAAAGATCTTTAAAAAGTGAATTCGATAAAAAAATTTATGTATTATAAAAATAATTTTTATCCTTAAAGAAATAGAAAAAATTTTCAAGCTCTGACCTTAAAATGTATTTTAGAAAAAAAAGTGAAGCCAAAAACTATGATAACTGATTAAGAGGTTAATTTATTGATCTTATGTTTTCCAAGATCATTTTTTTTATACCATGATCTGCGACTTGATACAAAAAGCTTATTGCTTCGTGATTTTACGCATCTCTGATAAAACTCCTATAAACTTCTGCGTATAGATATTCGAAATTAATTTGATTTAATTAATTCAAATCATTATTCTTAAATTAAACATGTTTTATATTCATTCATTTTCATTTTTCAACATTTTATTTGAGAGGCAAGGTCCCACTAGGGGTCTTATTTTGAAGGAATTTTCGGTATCTCTATATATATATGGCGATATTTTTGGAGTCATTATCGATAATATCGATACATATCGATACCAGAATTTTCTCCAAAACAAGACTCTTTGAGTGCATCATCGAGTCCGCAAAATTTAATCAGAAAAACTTTTTCAAAAATACAAACGCAAAACTTGTTAAATTTTTTTTTTTAAATATAACGATATTCATAAACTAAACTCTAGTTTATGAATATCATTATATTTAAAAAAAAAATTTTTAACGAGTTTTGTGCTTGTATTTTTGAAAAAGTTTTTCTGATTAATTACTTTTATTCCGTCAAGGCGCCAATTCCTTCAATTTTGGTAATAATTAATTTTTTTTGCATTCGAAGTAATGTATAGATGAGCAAAATTTGCAAATCACAACGATAAAGAATTGAAATATGGTAATAACGAAGAAATTCCAAAAATATCGATACTCAGTCGATATTACGAAATATTGATATTATCGACATATATCGATATTCATAAGACCCCTGGGTCCCACAAAGGTACTCGGGGTGAGTGAGAAGGAGAGGAAATGATTATAAAGAAAATTCACCAATTTACTAAATTTTGTTCCCATACAAACTTACTTACATTTTTATCAATGGCACCAGTAGGCCTTCGAAAAAATCGTACCATGGAGGAAAACTTCTCTCTAGTGTAAACACGGAGGGAGGGGGTGAGAGGGGTTAGAATTTCAAACTTTCGAGTTATATTTTTTCGTAATAATGAGAGGTTACTATATAGCAGACATCTGTGTGAATGAAATTAACAACAATTTTTAATTTGATTTATTATGAATTATTGTTTAATAAATTATTATTTTTTTTTTAGTCAAAGAGTCCAGTTGAGAAAAGCATAAAATACCACATAGACAGCAAAAATAGAAGCCCTATCATCCCCCTCCCTCCAGAAGAACTCACTAGTTACGATTTTGTTATCATTTGCGAAGTGAACATAAGTATTTGATTAGGTAACAAATCTAGCTATATGAAATTTTAAACCAAATCGAGTCGAAAATTTTGAAACTGAAACTAAATCCGTATAAGCTGAGCTGAATGCGAAGCTTAAAAAAAATCTGGATGCTATAAGATGAATCCGAAGTTTAATTTATTAGCTTGGCAACCCTGGTCTGTGATGTTCTCAGTAATTCTGAAGGACGACGAAATTCGTTTATCAGAGCTGTCTGGATGCAGTAAGGATGGAGGAAAATTAAACATTATTTTCTGAGTAGGATGAGGAAATTTGTTTACCATAAGTGTCTCGATGGAAGAGGAATGAAGAAAAATGAAACTTTTTTTCTGAGTACTTCTAAAATCATCTTTGAATTGGAATGCTTTGAGCCATTTTAAATGCAGTTTTTTAAATTTCTTGTATCTCATTTGAATAATTATAAAATTCTCTCGTACCGGTAATTTATTCGACGATTAAATTAACGATGATTATTTTTTCTCATAAAATATTTTCGTGCATTATTTCAACATTAGTCCAAGAAATTGACGATACATATATGTACAAATAGGTATCTAAATTTTACAATGAGCAATAGGCTAAGCTGCTTCAATTTTAAATATTGAATAAATGTTTAGTCGTAGTTTACTACCCTCCCCTCTCCCCCTGAACATACATACGCACACAGAAGAAGTTGATAATTTTTGGTATCTCAGATTTTGTTACTTTAGCTAGAGTTTCCTCTCTGGCATCTGTACCTATTACCCAATATCCATAACGCACTAATGATAGAAGTTACAGAAGAGCTTTCTTCGAAAATTACCCCTTATTTTCCATTTGCGCTATCTCCACTACGCAAAATACATTTTTATTTATCAACCAACCTAGATTATCTCCCCACATCGTATGGATTCCATTGGCTAATAATTAACCGGATTATACATCAAACGATGCTTTCAATATCGATCACGCTGATTTAGAATACTCGAGCGATCCATATCTGCTCGCTAGTTGGTAATAACGATCGTGGCTCGAAACGATAGAAAGGAAAGAAAATTTTCGCAGCCCAGTAACCGATTCCGATGCACGATAAGATAAAAGAAAAATAAAGCTTTCAAGTAAACAAATAGATAGTATAGAGAAGAGTACAAAAGGCGGTGGCAGTAACGTTGTTTATTCTATTGTGAAATATGTTAGGGTAAAAATAAATAAACGCCGAAGCATTGGAAAAAAAAAAACCAACCGAGGAATTTGACGAAACGTTCGTACACGTAGATTAATAAAGAGCTGCGGCGTGAATGAAAAATACGCTTTTGGCGAAACCATGTATAGTTAAAAATACGCTGAAATAGCGTGCTACGGATATAAGAACTCGAAAATGATATGAAATAGGTAAAAATAAAAGCTAAAGAAAATGAAATGTTAAAATATTTACCATCGGTTGTAGCGGGCATTGGCAGGTTGAAACCGCAAACTGCACGTATAAGGTCGAACGGTGTTACCGCAACAGGCACACAATACATGTCGATGGTCAGCACGCGACAAGAACTAAGTACGCGAATTGGGCCGCCATGTCGAAGCTACATGCGCCAATTTTCATTTATCAGATGGGCGTCGTGTTCGTTGAATGGGTCATGTATCATTACGTATTAAAGAACGGGGAAGTGGTTGTGTATAGGTGATGTTTGACAACTAGCACGTGAAGACCGTTATACCTATAGGACTATAGGAGTGGTATAAAGAGGAGTAAAAAATACACGTCGCCAATCCGGGCCCAGGTAATGAAGCTCAGCCAGTCGCATTTGAAATTTCCACTCATTCAAATCGCGTATAACGAACGGGGTAAGTAATAATCATAATCATAATAAATTCGATTCGTGTATCGAATACGACCGACGGTGAACAATACACGAGCGCGAAAAAAAGAGTAACAAATGGCGCGAACACATTATCCAAGTTTAACATAATGGATCGCGAGCCCTGTTTGTTAAATATCAGAGTGAAAAAAAAAACAGCGAGCAAGAAAAAGGAAAAGCGTATTGTTGAATAAATCGTTGCAGCGCTGCTCGAGATGAAATCCGTCCGCCGGAATGAAATATTCGACAAAGAAAATGCTAATGTCGTATCGAATGCGAACAATAAGCGTACGAGCGACGAAAAAAAAAGGGGTACGAAAAATGAACCCTTCGTCGTATGCCTTATGCCTGCGGCTAAAAACGTGCCAAATTTAAAAAGCAGGTTTTCTTTGTTGCCTGCGCGCCTGCGATCGAATCGCGCGACTAGCTCGCGATGTCGCTACCGCATCAGCTTAAATGTCTCGAGTCTCGCGTACCGTCAAACAGCCACCTGCTCATTTCTCGAAGAAAAAAAACGTCGTTAAATAACTCGCCCCTAAGAACCTTTTCCTTTCATTCGCGTACTTCTTTCTTCGTCTTTAATCTTTCGAACACACCTTTTTTAGGCGAAATTTAATTTCATAATAAACCGCGCCGGCGCGAATAAATTACCCAGTCGATTTTTTATAGGCGTCTAAACCCCTTTCGAGGTACCCGAATACGTTAGGTATTAACCAATGGAAAAGCCTCGTAATACTCGCACCGATCTAATTTCAATAATAAAATACCTTCTCGGCTTATTTGAATAAAATGGCGGTTATGAAAAATCGAAAGGGTTAGAGAAGGGTGCCTTTAACGATTAATTGAGCAGACTGCTTTTTTATTGGCTGTCGGTACGCGCATATGTAATCGTATGCGCGAATGGTATGCTGATTTTTTTTTTCACCTCCTTTATCAACATGTCGGAATGTTCTTCTTTCAGCATGATGACGTTTTCTTTAAAAAAAAATCATTTGGAGAAGTGAATTTCTGGAAAAAGGATGTCGTCGTATTTGGAAAATAATAAGCATTTAGATCTATTGAAAAATGCCGAAAAATAGGAAATAATTGTTTAGCAAGGGTGCGTATTTTTTTCCCAGTTTTGCGGAAATAATAGAATGGGCTATTGTGTGCCTGAACGCAGTTGTCTCGTATTTTACCAAAATATTGGTGGCAAGGTGTGATACTTCGATAACCCAATTCCTAGTGATATTATACGTATAACCTGAGTCCTGAGGAAATATAATAGATTTATTGATAATACTTTCTTTCGATGAAAATATTTTCACTCGTAGTTTTATGTCCATTTTTTATGATAATTCCTAACTCTTATAGGTACATATTATTCTCCCTTAATTATAATTTATATGTAATTAGGTATGTTTTTATCAACGTCCTTAGCCTAATAATCAGAACTAAATTAGTTATTAAGCGTGTTATTGTACATTAGCTATCCTATATTCAATGTTCATATCAGCATATCTGTAAATTTTTGTAAATAAACTACCTCCGCTAAGTCAGTCCTGATTGGAGATCTACAAAAAAAAATTTGTGTAGAGAATTTATATTTAAAAAAAAAATCGTATTCTTACGTATTAAGTATCTGGAAAAATTAATTTCAAAGCCTTTGAACATTTATAGCTACGTTCCACACGATTATCCATTCAACAACTCTTATGTGCACACTATGACTGATAGATATCCAGGGACGTACCGAAAGGGGGGGGGGGTTGGAAAGTTGGTAAATTTGGAGTTTTAGCGTAAAGTTGGTAAATTTGACCACTTGCGCAGTATTATTACAGCTATTTTTAAATTTTTTGAAAACTAACAAGACTGTGACATCGTATCTATCTATTTAACATCTTATTTTCGTGGAGCAAAAAAAAAAAAAAGTCAACAGTTGGCAAAATTTCATGGTATTAGTTGTCAATTTTTGGTTTTCTCCCCCCCCCCCTGAAGAAAGTCCTCAGTACGCCCGTGTAGATATCCTATTTCTATTCGTAGGTACATAGCAAATAAATGGAGAAAAAACGCCATTATCAGCTTATACATGTCTTATGAACATCTTATCGATATACTTTCAAGTTGAGCTTAACCCTCTGAATGCACGCTCGAAAAATATTAAAAATTAGCTACAGCATTACTATTAGGGCTACAGATAACGGGGTATGGTAAAAATTTTCTTAAATCGTAGCTACAACAACATGCTAGACAGCTTACAGGAATGATGGAATAAACAAGCAGTGTTACCAACTACCGCAAAAAAATGACTTGAGCAAAAAATTTTTCATCGTCCTAAAAATTGTGTCACCTTTATAAATTCATTATAAAACATACTATCGGGTTACATTTATTACAAAGCGTATTGAATTTTTTTTTTTCTAATTTTAATTTTTACAAGAAAAAATTAAAAAAGAAAAAAACCTTTCATCACACCCCCCCTCCGCCAAACATGAGAGGAAAAATTCGATGAATAGCGTATTGTGCTAAGAAGCTGAGAAGGATTCTCGCACGCGAGCGTTGGAGTACGTCGCGCCTACCGTATTGCCTATAACGCGCCTTAAATGTTTAAGGTGGTGAATTTCACCACGTGTGCGTTTTGAGGGTTAAATTAATGTCGAATAGGTGTCAGCAGATAATATCAATATTTTTTTTTCTACTTAATAAAAAATGTTAATATCTACGTATTCGATATTAATTTAAGCTCAACTTGAAAGTATACCGATAAGATGTTCATAAGACATGTATAAGCTCAAAATGGTGTTTTACGTATAATTATCTATTTGCTATAGAAATGCGTATGCAGGGAAGTTGCTCCACTTTGGATTATTATTATTTAAAAAAATTCAAACTTTCGAGTTTAGTTGGCTATATGCCTGAAAAAACATGGAAACTGGAGTAAAGTAAGGAATACTGTGAGTTTTAGCTAATGATTAATATCGAATTCGATTATTGAGCAGAAGTGTATGAAAATTCTGAACTGTTCAATGGTGAGTAGTAAGTACTTTATGCATGGTTTTAATTAATAACTAATGTATCTACTTGAATCCCTATAAATATTATACATCATTGTATTTCTCTATAACACACAGAAAAGAATACAGCAAAGATTACAGTAAAAATGCAGCAATTTTATGACACGAAATAATTTCAGTAAACAATTCTATACAGAAATTAATTAATTTCTGAATTAAAAGACGATCAATTCATTATTCACGAATCAGTAGCTTATATGTACTGAGTCCCGAACTCAATGGTATTATTAGTACATCAGTCATAAATGAAAAGCGTATGTGATGCACTGAGTCCTGAAAATTCGGCAATCCATATATTTCAGCATAGTAATCAAGTTCCACCTATTTCATTCACGATTTTTCTTATTTTTTTCTGCGTATGTGACGACATCAAGAAGGATATCCATTTGTCCTGTCATCATTAGTTAATGGTTATCATTAAAAGGATAAGCAAGCTGCGGTTCATATCAGATGTAGTGCGAAATTTTGACACATTTTGCTAATTAATCAAAATAAACAAAGGCGATAATAACTCGAAAAAGATACGATTGAATACACTAATATAATAGTGAAGGGAAGAGGTGAAGTGCGAACCGCTGATTAATTTTCTTTATTCGCATTTTATGTGATTTTTAAATCATTATCTAGCTTCTAGCCTATTCTCAGCATGAATACTTTCGTTACTGGGTTATCTTGAAGCTAAAAAATGTAAATATGGGGATGAATGATTTGGGGTAGAATGCTTTTCAAGCTGTTGATATACTAGTGAATTCATTTGTAAAGAAAATGAATTTTAATTTTAACCTCAAACTCCCATTTTCTCAAAAAATCTGTGTAATTAAACTCCTGGCCTACGACGATGGAAATTATTCGTATATTGAATAAGCCACGTATCTGATGCTCTGTTGTACTTGAGAGGTTTATAGTCGTCCACAGACTTATCAAAGATCCCTCGACAGTTTTCATTCTCACTTATAAGAGGTACGATTATTTTTGAATAAGATGTAAATTTTTTTTTTCACTATTTCTGGAAGTTATTATTTCTAAGATAACATTTTCAAAATACAAATGGTGACACAGAGGACAATAAAACTTTCGCATTATTATATTGAAATTCGATTTTTAAAATCCAAATATGAGTATATCAATGGAAAACATTATTTTAGACGGCACAAAAAAAAAAAAACTCCGTAGCACTTTTCATTATGGAGATATACGATGCGATTTCAAAGAACCACCCATATACTAATAACCATTACACGCTGTTCAGGTTCGTCTATGTACGAGTATAATTATCACGTATACGTAACACATACACATACGTATCTTCTAATGACTCGATAACAATTGATGAACTCTTACGAAATGTAAACACCGCGCACATCCAGATGATTAACCAACATCGATAAGAAATTAGCAATAAACTATTTCGTATTAGTTTTCCGGCTAGTATCGCGAGCGCCATTAAATTATCCTCGTGTATCTTTATTATTAAAGCGAATCGTAAAAATTCAATTATCATAATGCCATCGAACAACTGTTGTTGTAAAAGCCACGCAGCAGATATCGAAATGATAGAGTAACACGAGCCTTAGATGAGCAATTTATCTATCGAATATACGAGCAGCTGCTATTCGCGATGCTTCCTAATTTCGTTTATTTAAAACTCGTATATTTTGTTTGACGTGTACCAATTAAATATATAGAGAGAAAGAACTGTTAAATGAGACAAAATAATGATCTTATGTGCTTACAAAATATATGGATGTCTCGAATTCGCTACATTGTATATCTGACCGTAAGATCTGTGGTGATCGCTGCTGGTTCGGGAGGTAATTTGAATATCTATACAGCTGCTTTCGTCAAAGCAGTTATTAATGACGTAAATAATGCCCTATAAATCGCGTAGATAATATGGTTGGAATATTTATTGCCAGGGAATTTTATCAATTTTATGGATATCATTTTTTTATGTTGCAGAGAAATTGCCGAACGATTGGGATTATTAATTTGCCTTCGAGACTGAATTTGAAGTTTATTCGATGTGATTCCATATCCTACATACTATGAAATCAATCTTTGAATAATAATTATGCAGATGAATTAGAGATGGACAGTTGGACTTGTTTGAGTTCCAGGTATGTAGTGACGAATTTTCCATTTTTTGCTATCAGTAAGCAAAATAATATTCAATTTAAAAATTAAAAAAAAAATTAGGCATTAAGTATATTAATGCTTTGAAGAAAGTCCTCGTACATTATATTGTATTTATTTATTTTTAATTTTCAGAATGAATTATGCTTTATGAGTTAAAATTAAAAGCCATAGAAGAACTAAAGCTCTCCAAATTTTTTCTTACTAATTACGAATTAAAATATATTTTCCAAGTTGTTGTTATCATGATCTCTAATATTCTAAAAAAAAAAAATTATTATATTTTCGGTTCGAATATTGATAAATTTTAAGCCCATGAAATCTGTTGATATTATTTTGAATATGCTTTTTTTTTTTGTTCAATAATTGGGGCTTTAAGCCTTGCCCCCTCCACCCTTCCAAAATATTTTCAGAACCAAATTGACCTGTTAAATAATTTTTTTATATACTTATATATGTACATGCATATTTCTTAATTTAGTACCTAATTACATAAATATCTATCTATATATACGACTATTCATGAATGCATTGCTTTTGATTGCAGGTAAGCGCATGTATTTGGATAATTAGTTAACCAGAAGGTAATGAATGATCGATGATGCATCATGATTCATGAACGCTAGATACGGATACAAATGATACAATGAATGAATTTTTAATTTAATAGAACTTTCAATGGGACTTCGACAAATATTCGAAACTAATTAAGCCATTCCACTGATTATCATAGCTTAAGTACAAAAGCAGTAGTGTTTCAGTCGATGTGTTTAAATCATTATAATTATATTAAACATCGTATCTATGCATAAGTCAGCTTTTATATCGCCAAAAGCAGGTACATAAATGCATAGAAAAAAATCCTATTATTCGGCGGAGATCGTTACATCGAAATTCGACGGTTATATGTAAAAAAAAAAAAAAACTTGTATTCAGCCAAACAACATGAATCATGAACCATAATCGCAAGGATGCAAGTGAATCTTGATTCTTGAACAATACAATCCCGTTAGGGTACTATTGAAGCGCATGAAAGCTCAAGTACTCAAAAGTATACGCCACATCGATGTCGATACCGTTAAAGAAAAAATGGCGACCGAAGAAATCTCAACTCTTTCGATATTCTGTATAGCTCGGCTCTTATAATAGAAGATAAAACGTTACTAGGCACAATTGCGCATACGATATTGAACGTAAATCCGAAAAGATCATTTTTCATTTTTAAAAAGATGGCGATTAGGTATTCGATTATGAAAAAAAAAAAAAAAATGGAATCGTCGTACAACAAATAAAAGAAATTCACTCAATTAAACCTATAACGTTCGTTTATTACGAGTATTAAAAAAAACCCTTTGAAAAAGTGCTAAAATTAAAAGTCACAAAAAGATTCGTCACTTCTGACAGCTCAGTCGGTAGGTAATTTGAATAGCATTGGAGGATTTAAAATTACCCCATTGTAGAAAAATAAAAAAAGTCACCGATACGTCCCAGCGTGAGTATTAATTTTAACCGAACGTTGGTAGTATCGAAGACGAACGAATGAAAAAAAACGCCCAAAAAAACCAACCATGCAGCAGCTGTTTTTAAGATAATTCAGATTTCGGATAAGTATAGTATAATTTTTATGCGAATAATTTGCACATACGAATATTCGTGAGAACCGCCTTAAAAAAGTATTCTCGCACAGGTTTTTCCCATTTCATGGGAAACGAGCTTACCGTTCGATTAATCTACGTAAAAAAAGATTTGGGGTGAAAATTGCATCACTCTGGCTTCTTCGCGTTTACTTATTTCAAGTAAAAAAAAACCTCCGAATAATAAAAAAAGGTAAGGTTCGGCATAGGAATGGTAAAGAGAAAAAAAACCCTAAAAGGTGGAAAAAAACTTGAAAACATGTTTTTTCCGTCGAAAACCAGATTTTTAACCCTTAATTGTTACGCGAATAATTCCTATGCGTTTTCAGGTTCGTAAAAACACGAGGGGAAGGTTTCTTCGCAACAGGATGCTGGAGGTTTTTTGCTCTTTTCTGAACGATTAGGCGGCAATCGATCTATTCTCATAGGCTTACAAGAAAACTATTTGCCCTAAAAATAAAAAAACCGAATAAAAAGCAGGTTATACGTCCTTTCACCGTTACTTTAACGGGTTCTATTCGGGTATTTTTTTTTTTTTTTTGTTATTTAGAATCGCGAAATGGGGACTTTTTTGTTAAAACGTTTTTTTTTTTCGTTCACGTATATGGGATGAAGTATTATGAATTCGCGATAAGATTTAAATTCTCGGTTTAATTTAGGGAGAAAACGATCGTCGTGTGAAAAGGGTCTGAGCTGCGGAATTCTCAAGTTTGGCATTTTTTTTGGTAACTTATCCCAGACAGATTTATTACGAGGGTGGTTCCTCGTATTATAGAAATATGCACGTTGGTCGAACCATTAGCCTGTTACAAGTATACCTGCTACATATGCTTTTACTCTATTCACTGTTGCTATGTACGTTTCATATCCAGTATTATGCAATATCCAGTTCGTCAACTCGACGACCTAAGCGTTAATGCAATTTGTCTTTCCATCATTACAAAAATAAGGTAGATATTTCGTAATCGCATATAGGTATAATTTTCACACAGACTACGGCGAACAACGACACTCGAAAAAGCATTAACATCGCATTTAACACAAAGAAATCATGTTCCATTACGTACGACTATATATCGTTTAATTAGACGCGAATTCAAAATGGCCGACTGCCTTCCATATTCAGCGATACTAGATACCCGCGCATTTGTATTTCATTTATGATTCTGTTTCCATAAAACGATTACATATTATTTAAAAAGGAACGCGGTGGTGGTGGACGATGCAGAATAAATAACTTGCAAATTAAAGTGTAAAAATGGCGACGATCGGATCTACGCGATGTGTATCAAGTCGCGCTAACCAGTTTTCCATAGAAAGCCGACACTGCCTGTGATTAGTTAATGGATGATTACCGTGCCGGGTTTCGCAACAAACATACAAATACTCAAAGAATCCGCCGTATTAATTACGTTTAGCGAGCTACTTTGCTGCGAACTATGAAAAAAATCCATATCAAACGAGGAATTTTTTAATTTCTAATGAATGGTATTATATTTCCTCCATTGTTCGAGTGCAATACAAAGTTATCATTTGCCAGTGCAACGGTCGATGAAACGTAATTAGCGGAATTTCGGAGTCAGCGACTTCGTTTTCACGTATTAATGTATGGAAAACGGTGACGATGGAGAATACATTAAATTCGGTATGAGATAAATTATAGTCTTATCGAAATTATATACTTGAGATTTTTTTCCATTTTCGGTTCCACATAAAAAAGAGGACGTTGTTTTAAATTGCTCGTTTTGGTTAGATAGGTGCAATTTGTTGATGCGAACTAGGTACATTTATGAGTATACTATGTAGGAAATTAGCAGCAGTGGCCGTTGACGCAATGGTTTGTTCTTTAGGATTTTGAATGTATCTCAGCCTGGAAATGTGTTCTAGCTTGTATAAATTCCATGTTTTGGTTCATTTTTTATTGAAAATTCAATAATTTTATCTTCAGTCATATAAAATTATAGAATTATTTAATTATTATTTTAATATTGAATCAGACAAGTATTTCGTGTTTCGTACACTTTGGACGATGAATTTGTGTCTTTTGAATTATAATTAAGTATTTCTATAATCACTTTCAAGCTAGTTCTGAAACTATAGCATATCAAATTCAAAATACATATTTCTCCTTCACCTATCATTAATTATTCTTTTCAGCCAAAATTTGCTATTTTTCAGAAATTATTGACAAGTGTATTGTATTTTTGTCGCTCAAGTAACGTATGGGATCATTGGCTTCTGATAGAGAGGAGAAAGGGGCAAGTTACCCTAGGTCTAGATGTTATAAGAAAATGTGGGAGCACCTTGTCAAATTTTAGCTCATGTGAAGTCTGAATATTAATAAATAAATAAAAATCTAAAATAAAGAGACATACAAGAATATATCCATAAAACAATCTGGATACTTCATTTTATATAGGTATTTTAATATTTTATTATTAAACTTCTCTCTCAGGAGAATCGGCTCGCAAAAATAAATTTCATCATAAGGCACGACCACGAAGCCACCAAGAGCTTTGATTAAGATTAGTGTACACTTTTTTCCTTATTTTTAGACTTGCTTTTACTTTTTTTTGCTTGTTTTCTTTAACGTGCCGTTTACAGCTACGGGGCTTATCAATCGAATTTTTGAACAATTTATTGTTCTTAGATGTTTTCTTCACTTTTGTTTTTTTTTTAATTATTATTTTTCATTTTTCATTTTACAACATTTTTGATTTTTAGACATTATGAATTTTAGACAATTTTTTATTTTTTGATAATTACTTATTATTGATAATTTTTTAATTTAAAAGGTTTTTTTTTTCTTTCAACACTTCTTTAATCTCGCGTAAGTTTTCATTTTCAGATAGATTTTAATTTTTTGATTTAGTATTTGCTTATTATAAGAGGTGTTTGATTTTCGACATTTTTTTATTTTTCATCGTCTTTAATTTTTAGACAATATTGTTTATAATTATTTTGACGAGGTAGTTTTAGATTTTTACTGTTAGTTTATTTCTGAATGTTTTTGATTTTTTGGTTTCCTTTCGTTTTTAGACAAGTTTTCATTCTCATATAACTTTCCTTTTCTAGACAGGTTTCCTTATTAAACAATTTTTCATTTTTTGATAGTTTTTTGATTAAGTTTTTGGTAATTCTAAGAGGTGTTTGATTTTTGACACTTTTATTTTTAGACAATTTTTTATTTTTTGATAATTACTTATTATTGATAATTTTTTAATTTAAAAGATTTTTTTTTTCTTTCAACACTTCTTTATTCTCGCGCAAGTTTTCATTTTCAGATAGATTTTAATTTTTTGATTTAGTATTTGCTTATTATAAGAGGTGTTTGATTTTCGACATTTTTTTATTTTTCATCGTCTTTAATTTTTAGACAATATTGTTTATAATTATTTTGACGAGATAGTTTTAGATTTTTATAGTTAGTTTATTTCTGAATGTTTTTGATTTTTTGGTTCCCTTCCGTTTTTAGACAAGTTTTCATTCTCATATAACTTTCCATTTCAAGACAGGTTTCATTATTAAACAATTTTTCATTTTTTGACAGTTTTTTGATTTAGTTTTTGGTAATTCTAAGAGGTGTTTGATTTTGACACTTTTTTATGTTTAGACATTTTTTATTTCTAGACAAGTTTTTATTGTCAGAGAGTTTTTCATTTTTTGACAATTTTTTGATTTCAAACTTCTTTTTTTCATACTTTTTCATTCTTGCAAAACGTTCATCTTCAGATATGTTTTATTTTTTGATGAATTTTTCGTAAGGTATTTGTTCACCTCAAAACGTGTTTGTTTTTTAAACACTTTGATTTTTAGACATTTTTAATTTCTAGACTACTTTCATTTTTAGACACGTTTTTATTTGTAGACTGGTCTTCATATTTTGACTATTTTTGGATTTTTACCATTAGTTTACTTCAAGATGTTTTTGATTTTTCCACACTATTTCATTTTTAGGAATTTTTTTTCCTAAAACCTTTTCATTTATTGCTGTTTTTTTGTCTTTCGATTCCTTTCCATTTTTAGATATGTTTTATTCCAGACACGTATTCATTTCTAGACAAGTTTTTATTTCTTGATAATTTTTGACTTTTTATTATCAAACAAATTTTCATTTTTAGATAAGTTTTTGTTCCTAGACAAGTTTCATTTTTAGTCAAGGTTTCATTTCTGGACAAATTCTCATGTTTTTACTTTTTTTCTTGACCTTTTGTTTGTTTCGAGACATTTTTGATTTTTTAACCTTATTTATTTCTGGATACGTTTTCATTTCTAGACATCTTTTCATTTTTTTGACTCGTTTTTATTTTTAGATATTTTATGTTCTAGACATGTATTCAATTTTAGACAACTTTTTACTTCTTGATAATTTTTTGATTTCATCGCTTTTTCATTTCAAAACATTTTTTATTTTTCGATTCGTTTTAATAGTCATTTTTTCATTTTTTATGACATTTTTCATTCTTTGAATATCTATTTTTCCTTTTGGGTGCTTTCTACTTTTGTACTTCTAAATTTCTTTCATGTTTAAAAGTTGAACAATAGTAAAGATTTAGGACATCTTAGCCTTTTTAAAATGCTCTAACCCAGTGAAACATGTTTCTTTTGTCCCCTATCGATGATCTTGTCTGAAAACCTAGAAATTACTTTTAAGCAAATCGTAGTGATTTAAAATAAAAAATAAAAATAAAACCAAGGCGCAACAAACAAACGTCTTCATACGAAGCAATCATGTCCTCATAGCCCCACCTTCCATTTCTAGTCCCCAAATCGAGGTCGTAAAATATAAAAATCTACGGAATTATCGAAAAATGAATACGACCTCGCCGTATTAGCATACCAGATTATCGATGAAATCCCAAATTACACGACACGAACCGAATTCATTTACGACTTATTTACTTACCGTATCTTCGAATTCCAATTGTTTGGTTAACAATCGACGAAGGAAAATTTTTTACTCAAATACGCAAAACCGTACGAACATAGGTACGAAACCTCTACACATAATATTGAACAAGTGCACTTTCATAACGAGACACACAATAGCGAACGAATTCGCCGGTTGACATTTTCACGGCGGATTTTTTTTCCTCGCCGAATGGTTGTTTAGTACAGATAAATCTGTTGAATTCGAAATTTAATAATAAAATCGCGTCGAAGAGATATTTTTGTTTATCTAAGAGAGGATTTTTAGCGATCGAGAATTCATGGCTGAAGGGACAACTGCATCCGTTCTTTAACTAGCCAACGTCGACGACGAGGATAAGACTATGCGGGCGTTCTTTTCTATACTTTGTTTATTCAAGCGAACGAGGATTAAAAAGGAACGTAGGGTTTTCCTCTTTTGACCAGTTTTGTGTTATTTCAACAAAAGGATTTTCTTCGGGACTACGGGTATTTTCGACGATGGAAATTTCGATCGAATGGGTTATCGAATTAATTAATTTTATGGACGCGTTTGCGCCTTAGTACCGGCGTCTAATACATAGGCTAGGTGTAAGGAAGTAGGTTATTTATTTGGAAAAATAGGCAACCGTGCGAGCTACGAATTTAATTCCTTCAGGTATCGTTGGAAAAGCGAAGGAATTCTACCACGAGGATTTTTCAATTTAAAATTTACATCGATAAAGCGAATTTTTCACCGGTGCCAATTTCCATCGCTTTTCAACGGGAATAAAGAAAAAAAATCTTGAAATAAGCGTTTTTTTTTGGAAAGAAAAAAAAAACATATTACCGACGTTTAATCTCACGTTTTTCCTTCTCCATCGGCTTCCGCCTATTGGCAAAACGGCGATTTACAAAAATACCGTTTACCTTCTCCTGCGAGATTATATAAGACGCAGAGAGCGAAGAGAAAAACGAAGTTGACCAAAAGGGCGATTACTATAGAGGAAGAATGGACGTAGACGTGTAGGGTCATGTAAGGGATTAGGAAAAGGTAAGGTAAATCTTTTACGTCTTTTCTTCTATACGTGAATTACCAACGCGGACGAAGGAAATCGCCCCATGGGCGCAATATATCTCCACCCTTTCTTTAACGCTATCACCTTAGCGCCGAGGTGTTTTTTTCGTGTATCGGTGGTGGCGTTTGTATTACCATATTAATGAAATCCAACAACCGCGTAAGGTGTCCGTACGACCTCGTTAATACGGCGATATATTCAAACAAGACGATAAGAAGTGGATTTTTTTAACTTCAGATGCGGTGTCGTAAATTAATAAAATTGAATGCGAAATGATGACGAATACGAGCAAACACACGATCATTCGAAATAAGCATAAATTTTATTAGGCGTTATAAAATTCGATAACATGTATCTTTTAATACTTCAGCGAACGCGATAAGCCCGCGAATCGGTTTCTACACTGTTTACCTGATTATACGAGGAAGCGTAGTTTTTTCGGAATCGAACGAAAAAGTAGAATTATAAATTCGTATATTTTATTCTAGCCTAAATATAGACGAAGAATCGTAATAAATCATTATCCACGTAGCAGAACAAGTAACACAGTGGCGAGTATTAAGTTTTGCTTCCTTCTTTTTTTTTTCTTTTCCTTTTCTAACTAATGAAATTTTCGATCTGGCTCGAGTGTTTTGCATAAACACGCGTAATAATTACTATATTTCGTGTACCCATTTACTTAACAGACTACAACATATAGCACAAGCGGCGCGTAACACGCATTCACGCAGCGGCTTAATTATCAAAAAAAATCCCTAATGATTTAATTAGCTATTAACGCGAGAGGTGAGATGCATACGAGTGCAACGAATCTACGTCGTAATTATCATTCGAAATATTTTTCGGCATGTTATTACAGGTGGGTACGTGTTTGTATAATATATGTTGATTGTCAGGTACCTATAGCAAGCAGCTCGATTATAAATACAAAATACTAGTCTAATTTTTTTATTCGCTCAGAATGGGCTTCGAATTAATTTAAATATATGTTGGAATTTTGGTAAATAATTTATTCACATTAAGGCCTCACTTAAACAACACGATGAAGTAGGAGGTACCTAAATCAAGGAGCTGGATTGCATACAAAATACTAGCTTAATTTTTTCATTCGCTCAAATTAAACTCTGAGCTGTGACGAGCATCGAGGCCAAAGATAGAATAAAAGCTTCCTCAGTTAAAAAAGTAGATATCTGAAACTGAGAGATATTGTTGTGAAGAACAAATCTATAAAAATAATCCTAATTAGATAACTCGGAATCTGGCAATACGGTTTTACCTATTTCTAAAAAATACGTGATAACAGATTTTATTGTGTTGAGATATGATTATGATGCCAAATGAACCACTAGCTTGAATGTCAATGTGAAATTAAAAATTTTTTTTGATTCTGTAATTTTTTAACATAGCCAGTTAGGCAGTTATTCATTAAATCAGTTTATTTTTATTACTAGTTTGTTATCACTTATAGTCATGCACTGATTTTCAAAAAAAAAAAAAAATCCATTTTGATTGCAAATTCAAATACAAAGGTTGCAGGGCCGTACATAAGAAGAGGCTTTTAAGTGCTCAGAACCTCTCTCATGAGCTTAGTTTTCAAAATGTTTAAATGTTTCTAAATCGTATAATTCCTCTGTAATAAAAGTGGCCTTGAAAATTTTTTATTAAAATGATTTTCTTAATTAAAAAATAAATAATAATAATAATAAATTACTCATAATTAATCAAACATGAATACTCTGATTGCTATGAAGTATGAATCATTAAAATCTTTTTAAATTATATACTGAAGCATATTCATAAATTTCTTGGCATTAAAAAAATCTATACCTTTAAAAAAATTACCCCTTCCCCTATCTCCAAATACACTGGCTGCAGGCCGCATGTCCTAAAAATAATTTTCAAATCCCCTTCTATTAATAATTATATTCTGACAACTGGCTTGAGTGTTATTTTTCCTATTTATTTTCGATTTGTTTGAGACAGTGATCAGACATTGATTCCGTTTTCGGTACATCTTCAATACTGAAATGCATAATTACTTTGGGAAGAAATGTAAGACATGAAGAGTTGGTTAAGGATGGATGAGTATTTTCTTAGGTTTCAATCCCAATTTTGAAACCACTGCATGTCATTGCCCCAGACGAAATTTAATTTAATTATAAATTGGCATTTTTGCAAATAATTTATTCACTTTACCCCGCTATACATGACCACGAGGATCTGGATTACTGTACCATAAGTTATAAACTTGTAGTGCACATAAATCCGAAACGAACTTACTAGAGAAAACCCTATTTTTCCCCATAGGTACTAGGTAGCTTCATATGCAGTGCAAAGAAAAGTTAGTTTTATACAAATTTTTTTTTTCTGTATCATACAGTACTCGAAAATTAGGACCAAAAACGTCAAGTTTTTACCTATCCGCAAAACTTGAGGAGGTGTAATAATTTGGAAGATTTAATCGATTGTAACTCCTTCAATTTTGTAGTTAGACTAAAATGTTATTCAACTTTTTTGCTCTGCTCTTTATGTACCGTTCGCCTGTTTGTAAACTGAAAAATATCAAATCAACATTTTTTCCAAAGAGAAATGATGACGTCATCGAGAATAAATTAGATTATGTAAAATTACTTGAAAAGTACGCAAAAACATTTAAATAACGTTTTTTGCCTATTTGTGAAATTGAAGGAGCTGTGTTCTCATTGGGAAGTTTCGATTGACTCACTGACTTTTATATATAGACTGCTATTGCACATTAGCTCAATGGTCTCCGACATTAAAATTTTAGAAGTCGCGATATGCATTATACGCATGCGCAAGTCTTGAATTTATAAACATAACATCCGCACATACGTCATAATCTGTTATATCAAGCATATGATAATTGATAACAAACTCCGCGCATGCCCACTACGCATTTTGAGACTTGTATGTGGGAGATATCGTTTTACATTACACTTATGCAGTCATTAGCAGTTTATATATGAAAGTCATTGGAATGACTGTTACTCCTTCAAGTTCTTAGATAGGCAAAAACTTTATATAAATATTTTTGTTTTACTTTTTATGTTACATCCATGATGTTGAATTTAAAAAAAGGCTCGAAGAACGCAAATTTTTTTCTCAGTTGCTTCATCATTCGTATTAAAAAAAAATAATGTTCTTTGATCTTTTTTTTTTCAATTCACGGATAGTACTTGAAGAGTAGAACAAAAATAGTTAAATACAGTTTTGACCTATTTACAAAATTGAAGGAGTTATTCTAGTCGATCAAATTTCCAAATCGATCCTACATACTTTAATTTTAAAGATTGGCAAAAATGTATAATGGCATTTTTGTTCAGATTTTCGTTTCTTTGCACTCCAATATAGAGTTATCTATGAAAAAAAAGAGCTTTCATCCCATTCGATCCTTTCGGGTCTATTTCCACTATAACTCAATAATAAAATAATTATGTGCATCCTCCATGTCACCTATGGCCAGTTAACGCCTCACTTAGAAACCACGTTTGGTCGTAAATTCGTAATGCATAAGTGAAACACCTTGATAGTAGATACACAAATGGATAACAGAAGCACTGTACGAGTTCCCTTGATGAAAATACCTCCCGCCGTCGCCCCTCAAAACGACTCTCAGTGGCGAGTAATGAATGAACTGCTGTTAAAAGTCACCGCGTCGTATACGTGAATCGAAATTAGACCTAACGATGAAAACCGAAGAACCAGCATAGACGAAATTAGAGGCTAATGCTACGTTCATATACCGCTGCCGTGTTGAATATAAACCGGTTTGAAGAATGGTATAGAATTTTAGTGAATGATTAGCCAAACGAGAATGTTTTTTAAGCCTTCTCCGGTCGCGTTTTTTTTCCAAACGAATACATTTTTGCGCTGAATTACGTTTACAGACGCGAGTATATTGGTCTCAATAGCATTGCGGAGGATTTCAAAACGCTCTTCACACAGCGCTTGTCGATAATTCTAGGAATCTATGATTGAAGTTTTACGAATGTGAATGATTTTTTTTTCCTTCCATTATCGTATTCAGTAGCAAATTCCAGCCTTTGGCGAAAAGAATATCAATCGGGTGCCGATTCCGTTTGTCGTCGTCGGTTTCCACAATGAATTCCGAATATGTCGCGGGTTTAACGAATTGCACCGCATTGTGAGAAATAGTGTTACGTGGTTGCGAATTTTTTTTTCCTCTCTGTGTTTGATATCTTTTTATATTTAAACCAATACGTCGGGGTGGAATTATCTCGGAGGTATTTGCGATGAATCGATAATAGAAGAAATCCGGGGTAATGGAAATTAATGGACGGTTGCACTTGTCGTAGTGTTTTCCTGCTATTAGTTCGGGATTGAGAATTGTTCGAGTTTGATAAAATACTGGAATGAAGATTGGAAGATTTTTTCAAAAAGGTTTTCAGAAGCTGTTCTTACTGAATTTGCTTTCCTTGCA
This sequence comes from Phenacoccus solenopsis, assembly GCA_009761765.1. Lineage (NCBI taxonomy): Eukaryota > Metazoa > Arthropoda > Insecta > Hemiptera > Pseudococcidae > Phenacoccus > Phenacoccus solenopsis. The sequence continues at coordinate 48,004,719 of CM019752.1, read as the reverse complement.
AGAAGTAGGGTACGACGATGATCAAATGGTTTATTTTGAAATCCAGAAAAAATGTCTAATCTATTTGATTAGTTATTATTCAAATGTTTCTTCAGCATCTTGCGCCAAGTGTTAAATCTAGGGTATTAAATTGCTTCAGACTTGTGCTCATATGACTTTGAATGCTTTAAGAGGTATATATTGGTATTATTATTCTGATTAGTAATTCACAAATGAATGCCCAGCTCAAATGATTAATTTTCATTACTTTAACAAATGTAAATATAAATGTTCATTATCATGTAATATTTGCAAATGAATATTCGATGACTAAGTAACTAGTACCTCTCAATTAGTACGTCAACTTGTAAGTTCCTCTTCTTCTTTGCTTATTTAGTGCATGATTTTGATAATGCCTTTTCGACAAAAATCCCGGAATCAGACAGAAAAATCTACATTAATTGACTCATTTAAATTTGAAGCCCTATGAAGGATTTTACCTGCTCTGAGGTAAAAAAAACAACTTTAGATATCTGATTTTCAACTGTTAATAAAATTGCCTTTTGGTGGCACATTTTTTGAAATTTGAAAAAAATATAGATAACAGTTTTTTCTCTTTTTTATTGTCATTAATTTTTGTTAATAATAATTTTTCAAAGACTATACAAAGTGATATTTCATTTAAAAAATATTAGCTTTAATTTTATATTTTTGTTATGAATTGTTGTTTTTATATTTTATTTCATTTATTCGAATGGAGCAAAGAAGGAAAATTTTTCCAAGGTCCAAACAGAAAACAAAGATGTTGAATTTTTTCATATTATTATGTCAAAAAAAAATTCATAATATCCAGAAATTTCAAAAATTGTAGTAATAAAAATGTCTAAAAATTTCATAAAATAATGTCAAAACAACCTATCCGATATCCTCAATAGCCACCAGACCAACCACCTATTCACCTTCCTGAAACAGTCAAACCTTTACCACAGAATCTAAACACTCCATACCCGCAAACGTGCCTCTGGCCTTAGCGGCAGCACACGGCACAAAAAAAAAAAAAAAGTTCAATAAAAAAGTCCATAAATATCAAAATTTTAATCATTACATAAAAAACCTATCAAAATTTAAGAAAATTTTAAGTATTAAAAAAATGTCCAAAAATGCCGAATATGTGACAATTTAAAATTTTTTAAATAAAAGAAAAACATTCCTACAAAAAATATTCAGAAATGCTAAAAAATGAAAGAAATGAAAAAAAAAAAAATTAAAAATGCTTGAAAATATTGAAAAGTCCAAAAACGAAAAAGTGGCCAAAATACAAGCTGTCGACTCGCATGAGAAAAGTAGCAACAAAAGCAAACTTATAAGAGGAAAAAGGCAACTAAATTTTCCCAACTTTCTTTCTAATTTAATTATTTGAGTTAGTCAATAAAGAAAAATATGTATTCTCACCCTAGAGTGGGTCAAAAATCATTTCTTTTGGAGGTTCAAAAAATTTGATGACTTATAAAAGTTGTAAAATGATCTGAAAGCACAATTCGTGGAAAAAATTCTCACTTTAATCCCTCATTAACGTCCTGTGTACTGCCGCCTAGGGACTTGGCCAATATTCTAAAGTTTGAACCTCTCTCCTTCCCCCTCCCCCAACAAGAAAATTTTAACACAAGTACAAACTCTATTTTGAAAATTAAAAAAGCAACAAATCAAAATTAATTTTTAAAAATATTTTTTTAATCAACGTTGCAAAAATGATCAAAGTTTAAGATTCTAAAAAAATAAAAAATAAAAAATAAAAAAAAACATTAACAAATATTAAAAACACAAAAAAACAAATTGGAATTTTTTGAGAAAACACTATTTTAACAAAAGATCCAAGGTATTTTAAAAGTAATCAAGTGGTCAGTAAAAAATTAAAAAATTTAGAAAAAAATAAAAATCCAAGTGTGAAAATTTTTGAAAAAAAATTGATAATTTTGTGCACATATTTTTTGATTTTTTGTTTGAATAATCAATTCTCAAAAATATCATTTTGAAGGGATCAAAAGTATTTTTACTCGAAGCAATAGAATTGTAATTTTAAACACTTCTTTTGGAGATGACTTGGAAAAAATTGAAATCATATTTGTTTTTTTTTATGGTGACGAAGTCTCTCTACTTGTGAAATGTGTAATTCGTAACCCTTGGATATTAAAAAAATAATATAAAAATACACCAATGTATAAAAACTCTATAAAGTCTTGCGTCTCATTATATTTCATCGCACTTCCTAACCGGATAAATATTCGAATAAAAAGAAATTAAAATATCGTTAACGTAAATGAAAGCGCTCTAAAATCAGGGATAATTTGGCACGCTACTTAACCACACGACTGGCTCATTCAAACTGTAACGACTCGCGGTAGCATCTTCAAACATTCGATTTACATATACCGAATGCCCAAAACGTGGCTATTTCTTACGGATGCCGACATGCATATTAGATCACGCCGACCATACAATAATTACCTCCCGTTGATTTGTCTTCGGACCTGTCCGAGTTTACCGGTTTCCAAAAAGAACAATGCTTCTCAGTTCTCGCGACAATCGTAAAGGTTATTCATCCGTGATAGATCTAATAGTTCGGCTGGTCGATTGAATGAAACGACGAGGGCAGCAAGAAAGAGAGAAAAAAAGGAGCCAAAAAACGCGGAACACTTGACGAGCCGATGAAACGGGTTCGGCGCGCGGATATCGGTCACAAGAATTACGTCTGCGGAGGAAAACCTCGGACTGCTACTGGTGTTGGTGGCGTCGCAGCACATTGTTTATTCGCGAACGTAGAGAAAAATGTTAACGATGTCAAGGCTGCCGACTGGCCAGCTTTATGCATCTTCAATATTAATTAATAAATTCATCGTATCACCAATTTATTGGTATTCTAATTGCGAATACGTTACGAGCTACTATACTGCGTATCGATTTCCATAATAGATTCTGGCATTCTTAGATCTCGTCCTTCGATTACCTATTCAGCGTCAAAGACGTTATCGTATGGTTGCGCTGGCTGAGTTGGTTGTCGCATTTTCCGCATTATGTGACCGAATCTTTAGCAATTTCTTGATCCTCGCGTGGTTTCGGAACCGGAAAGGATGTGGAGATTTCACAAGGCTCGCCTTTGAAATTGCACACGCTGCTAATTTACTGATAATTACAATAATAAAGCTTAATAAAAGTTATAACGATAATGACCCATTATGAATCCGAAGTATAAACAACGACCGCCAGTATACGTGTATTATATTTGAATATCATAGCTGAGCTGGGTAAACGCGCGTGTAAGTCTAATGTAATTAATGGGAGTAAAGATAACGTGACAGGATGCCCGTCGGTCATAATGACCGTGAATTTTTAATTTTTAGCTGCTCTCGTGGCCCTAGCCGGTCTCGGCTATTAGTACCTATATTTTTTTTACGCGTTATAGAGCTCCCCCTTTTTCGTCTTATCGTCTATTATTCATCTTGGTACGCAAGTCTCGAAGTATAGCGTTCCGTTGGTCGTTGTCTATGCAAATTATTTCGAAGAAATTCGTACACCGGCACGCAACAGAATCGCACAGGTCTGGCTATTATTTAAATTTACAATAATTAGAAATTACTTCGCCTCTACGTAATTTTGATTTAGCTGACGTGGCAACGTTGCCCATCACCTGACACCTTTACTTACACGAAAATTAGAAAAAGAAAAAAAAAACCGAGAGTACAGACAGCCGCGGGAATAATTCGTCCATTTATTCTTTCATCGCACCAAACCAGTTTCTAGTCGAGCTTCATTTCCTCTTGATGGATTTTTCTTTTAATACGCAATTTTATTTTGTTTCAATCGTCTAAATTGTAGTCGATACGTAGAGGCTGGGATGTAACCGAATGAAATTCGTACGTAAGTGAGTAAACACGCCGCACATAATAAGGAATGAATATTACATCGAGTTAATAAGATCAAAACGGCGAAGGTACCGGCTTCGTCATTCGGGTGTAATCACGTTATACGTATAGAAACAGTCGTAAAATTCACCTCTCCGCCGTACGATACGTATATACAGGAAGATGATGTAATGGTGAGCTGAAACTCTGTTCTTTAATTATATTTATGAAGCGGTCTCGTTTACTATGCTAGATCTTATACATCATCGGTCCTGCTAGTGTGGTACAAATTCTCATAAAACAATCCCATCGTCGAGTCCGCCAGAACATCATTATGAAGTGCGTATGGTGAAAAACGAGCCAATTTGAGGTTGCGGTTTAACTGAATAATTTAACGTCTGGTATATTGTACCATGAACTTAAAGCAAATTTTCCACTCCTAACTTTCGATGTGGTAGGGAAGACGGTCGTTCGGTGGGATCTAAATAAAAGCTATTGCCTTTGATGGTGGAATTTTTTACGTGCAATTTTGGATTGTATACTGTGGTTCTTTTGGAGTCACTTCAATAGCTTGACTGACTGATTTAAAGTAGGAGAATGTTATTTACTATTTTTTTGTTCGGTTTTGAGAACGTCGTATTAAAAATTTTAGAGAACTCCTTCTGTTAATATCTCTACTCCGAAGATCTTGCCTATCTTCTAAAATGTATATATATAAACATCCTTATTTCAAAGATATAGTTTTTTTTCTAAAATCTCTCTCTCTCTCGTGCTTTTTGTCACAGCTGTGCAATAGGTTATGAAAAAATTAAATTAAGACAATTTTTAAATTTATTTTAACTTTTGCTAATTAAAAAATTTATTTTAGTTTTTTAAATTGATTTTTTTAAAATAAGTTTCAAAAATAAGTATTATTTAAATAGAAATTGATTTGGATTTTTTTTCGAATCTTGTATAAAAGATTTAATTTATTTGACAAGTTTGAAAAAAAATTATTTATTTTTATTTATTCAGAATTAATTAAAATTTTTTCAATTGGGGATCAATGTATGATTGAAAAAGTTGAAATCAAAATTAGTTTTATTTTAATTTTTTTTTTAATCTCGATATCAATTTTTATTTATAAAAAGTAATCAATTTAAAATTTTATTTCATACAAATAATTAATCAATTTTTTTTTTAATTCTAAAATGATTTTATTATTGTTGTTTATTGTTACTTTCATTCGCTATTTAACATTCCTGGAATTCTTTAGTTTGTTATTTCAAAAAATGAACAATTTGTGCTTTACTATATTTGTTGTATCTCGAAAATACATTCTATATAATTATGACCCTTGTTGTCTGTTGTCTGGTTCAATACATTATGATATGTTAATTCTTTTGTCTTTCTCTTTTGAAATCGGTTTAATTCCTTTTTTTTTTTAATTTTGAAATAATTTCATTATTTTTCTAATAAAAAATGAGTTTTTTTTGTTAATTGACGCCGTTTACATCCTTTCAAGTTTAATTGAAATCAATGTTTAAAATTACTTGGCTCTTTTCTTCACTTTCGGAAGGAGTTTTATATGCAAAAATTTCGAAATGTTTTTTCCAAAATAAAAAATTTATTAGAATTCAATTATAGTGAATGAGAGGGAAAATTTGAGATGAAGGTGATGAAATTTTCTAAACTGCAATTTAATTTTGAAAATTAATTATTTGTTTTTTTTTTTCAATATTCAATCAAGTTTGATTCTTTTTTTTTAGAAATTTATTTCATTAAAAATTAAAAAAATTGTAATTTATTAATTTCAATTTTTTTTTAAAGAAAAAATTAATTTTATTTCTTTATTTATTTAAATCAATTTTAAAAATCAGTTTGGCTCTTTTTTTCTCAATTTTGGAATCAGTTTTATTTGAAATGAATTCAAAATATTTTCTCTTTATTCAAATATCTTTTTATTTACTTTTCAAACTTCAGATTAATTTTAACATTTGGTTAGATTATTATTATTTTTTTTCAATATTCAGTTTAAAAATAAATCGTAAATATCACTTTTATTTCAATAAAAATCAGTCTGATTTTTTTTTTCAGCAGAGTATGTAACAAAATTTGTTAGGCATAAT